>CM075479.1:26640000-29040000 GCA_037950665.1 Hypophthalmichthys nobilis
TTAGTTATTTATATATTTCAAATCAAAATGTATGGCTAATATATATTTTGTTTATATATATATATATATATATATATATGTTTTTATATATACATATATACATTTATATATATACAAAAAAAATTTCTTCTCATCTCATCTGATCTCTTTTTGTCTATTATTATTTTCTCGTCTTGTGTTGTCGATTTTGATCTCATCTTCTATCATATTTTCATCTTTTAATGTGTCTTCTCTTCTCTTCTCTTCTCTTCTCTTCTCTTCTCTTCTCTTCTCTTCTCTTCTCTTCTCTTCTCTTCTCTTCTCTTCTCTTCTCTTCTCACGCTCTCTGTTATATAAGCGACTGCGCTGAACACCCACCTGAAGGTCTTGTTGAATGTGACTACAGGACATTATGCAACTGCTTTCCTCTGTATAAAGTCACTCTTTTGAGAAGCGGCATTCCACAGGTGTAATGATTTTTATACTGTACAAACTGTATATTCTATCCCTACACTAACCCTAAACCTAAACCTACCTATCACAGAAAACTTTCTTCTATTTTAGATTTTCAAAAAAGATCATTCTGTATGATTTATAAGCTCTTTTCCTCATGGTGACCAAAAAAAATGTCCTCACAAGGTCAAAATTTATTGGTATTACTATAGTTGTGGGGACATTTGGTCGCCATAACGTAGGCAATACCAGGAACACACACAACATGCCGTTATTATCACAAAGACCGAGTGAATGTGAGGTCATTCCTGATCAGCAGATCACATGATTCATGTTTTTAGGGCTTTGTCAAAGAGGTTCAAAGGGCTGCTGTGACTGATGCATTTCTGCTGACTGAGTTTTGCTGGACTGCTGGAATTAAAAACTCACATGAGACTTCAGTCAAATCCAGCTTTTTGATTACTCATGCGCAGTAACTGGTCTAATATGAAAATACATTTTTAGCATGATTTTAGCTATTTATTTATAAATAAATATAAATTAAAAACAAATGTTTCACATAAACTTAGATTAAACTTCGATTTATGTCATATGTAAAAGGCTGATGCTGCCATATTAGTTGTTTAGAAAGGTGAATGAGAAATATGCATTTACTATAGTGCACTTTTTAATTAATCTGTGACAAAACATCTCATCAGATGAAATCAAACATTGTGTGAATCACCATTCTGTGCTATAATGTGTGTTTGTGTCCAGATGTTTTGTATCAAGAGTACCGCGACACCTCTAAGCAGCAGGAGATCGAGCAGCGTCGACAGAGAGATGGGCTTCCGACTGCAGGGTCAGGGGTCACGGCTGCGCCTGCGTTGCAGCTGCAGTTGAGGAACAGCATGCATTCACTGAGCCTCTGGCAAAACTTGGATGCTGTGAAGAGCAGTGGACACCTAGATACGCTGGAGCCAAAGGAGATTATACTGCAGGAGGTGGGACACGAGCTTTGAATCGACTAGTGTATAAAAATGCTACATACTATCGTTCAACAGTCTCTCGTCTCCTCGCCAAGGCTCTATTTATTTGAACAAAATACATGTTTTTTTAGTGACCGTTTGCGAAGACCCGCCCTCTTTAGTTACTGTTGCTATGTCTGACAAGCCATGCCGATCTCTCGCCACACATCATGTTCTCACAGTGAAAAATACATTGCGGAGCAAAGAGGACACTGACAACGCGTCGACAGACAAGACAGAGCAGGTTACTTTTGATATGAAACAAAGTCTCAATTTTTGTCATTTTTAAAGAAATTTTTTTTAAAAATACCATTTTGTGGCTCTTTAATGTGTCGTGGCAGATCGCTGTAGAGCCTCAGTTTAAGTGGTTCGTGAACCGATCATCTCTTCCTACTAGTTCATTTATAGCATCAAATAAACATGAATGAACATCAGAAGGAATGTTGTTTCAATTGCGGAAAGACGTCAGTACCCACCATTTTTCAAGTTCAAGTCCATATGTTAATCTACTAACTCCCCTGACTGCTTTGTCGGACAAAATGGCAGATTCTGCGTTATGATTGGTTAGATCGCCTGTCAATCAAACTCCTGGCGAAGGGTCAATTCAGCATCATTACTCCAGTCTTCAGTGTCACATGATCCTTCAGAAATCATTCTAATATGATGATTTGATGCTCAATAAACATTATTATCAATGTTGCTTATTATTTTTTGTGGAAACCTTGATACAGTCCAGCATTTTATGAATAGAAAGTTCAAAAGAACAGCATTTCAATATGACAACTCTCAGAATAGTTTTAGCATGTTATTGATAATAGCAATGTTAATGTATTTGGTCTAGGCAGACTAGATCTGCTACGCTGCTGTTGATTATTGCTGCTGCAGAGCAAGTATGGACTTGCCATTGCCAAAAGATACACAGACATGCTGCGGTGAGCATGTAAGATATGCTGCTGCTGCATAAAGAGACATACATAAAACCCATAGCAGATCTATGCAGGTGGAGCTGGGGGAGGAGGAGGGGTTCAGAGGAACTCTGCAGGACTAGCTTACAGATAACAAGGAACCAAACTTTTTAAATGTTGAGCAAGCAATCTCATTGGCTGCAGGATCAGCAGAGGCCAATCAGCTTGTGCCATGCGGTGATTCCTTGCAGATTTCATGTAAAGGACCATCAGCCTGTGCCTTCTAGAGTTTCATGACTGAACTAGGTATTCATTTAGAACATTGCAAATGCCTTTACTGTCACTTCTGATCAAATAATTTTTTTTAAAATGTCTTAAAAATCTTATTGACCCAAAATTTTGGAAAGGTAGTGTATGTGCTAACAGCAGAAACACTTATAAATAGCAGTACACATCAAATTAATGTGTCTCTGTCTCTTTCTGTAGGCCATGTTTGAACTGGTGACCTCTGAGGCGTCATACTACAAAAGCCTGGAGCTGCTGGAGACCCACTTTTTGCGCAACCCTCTGCTTGTCAACACCTTGAGTCAGTCTGACATGCACTTCCTGTTCTCCAACATTGAGGACATCATGAAGGCAAGCGAGAGGTGTGTATTCATGGGGGAATGTATGTGGTCAGCGTTCAGTTTCATACGCTTGTGGTTTCCTATTGTCAGCCATGTCATATTTAAAGTTGGCATGAAATTAAAATTGACCCTATTTACTTTGTTAGTGCATATTACTAGTCTTGTGGTGAACAATTAATCTGTGCAAGTTAATACGCAGAAAAAAATTGTTTGTTGTGGTATTCTTTAATCAAAATCTGAAAAGTTAAGGACTTTAAGGCTTCTATTTTATGAAAGAGGGCAACAGGGCAATAGTGGTTTGCAATATTTACCTAGACCACACAGTGGCTTTTGATTGGCTGCATATATATTGCATATTGTGTTTAGTACTTTATATATTTTAAACCAAAATATATGTCCAAATATATATTTTAAAAATATATATATATTTTGTGTAAACATATTAAAACAGCCCAAAACATATCAGGACAAATGCTAAAATATATTTATTTTGAATATATTTAGTAATTTATATATTCTAAATCAAAATATATTTGTCCAAAATATATTTTAAAATATATATATTTTAAAATACTTTTCTATAGAGTTTATATAAATGTACAAAAACCACCAAAATATATCAGGAAAAACCAAGAATATATTCATAATATATGTTTTTAATACATTTAGTAATCTATTCATTATTAGTTTATTATTAATATATTAATAATTCATTCATTTATTTTAAATCAAAATGCATGTCCAAAATATATTTTAAAAATAACTTCTGTATTTTATATAAATATACAAAAAATGCAACAAAAAAAAAATATCAGGTAAATCTGGAAAATATATTCATAATATTAAAAATACATCTATTATTAATATATTTAGTAATTGATATAATTTTCATTTGTTCATTTATTTATATTTTGAATATATCCACAATATAAATTAAAAAATACATTTTATCGAAAATAGTTGCTTTTTCTCTGTGTAGTCACATAATATGACATCTGCCTTTTTGAATCCAATAAGTATCTTTCTAATGTGTTGAAGTAGTTGACATTTCAAACTTGTTTTGCCTCACGTAATGGTCAACATTAATTAAATTTCCATAGAAAATCGATACATAAACTTGCTTCAATCAAGTGAAACTTCCTCCCATTCACCCTGATACCCATTATTACCCACAGGCTAAAATTAAAGTATTGGTGTGATTTGATTCCAGTCAGCCAGCTTTATACTGTGCAAATCCACCCACTAATGCGATGATTCATGCGCATGAGTCAGGAGAAACTCTGCCCTTCCAAACCTGCTCTTGTACAGTGTGAAACATTGGATTACAAGATTGATTTGTGTTTCTTTCTTATATAAGATGTGTTTGTTAGTGCACAGCTAAGCTACAGCTATTGAGCCCAAGTTAAAGTTTCTTGAAAGAGAAACATTTCATTTCTGTGCCACTAGTGCCAATAAACAAAACTGCACAGGTACATAGGCTACTATTTCCAGTTTTTACAAAGTAAATATACAAACAAGCATTTTTAGTTATTAAATAAGTTAAAATTATATGAGTGACAGTTCTCTGTTGACTTTTTAATTTTAAGAAAAGGAATGTGAGACTGAAGTCGCCTCAACAGTTTGAAAATGTACAGTACTTTCCCAATAGCAACTGAAATAGGCTACGTTGCGAACGCAAAATGGTACTCGACCATAATGTTGTCGTCTCATGGTGATGACCTCATGTTTTCCTCAGGTTCCTCATGGATCTGGAGCACAGGATCGAAGAGTCCATCCTGATTTCAGACGTGTGCGACATTGTTTATTTTCACGCTGTTAACCACTTCCAAGTCTTCATCAGCTACGTCATCAACCAGGCGTACCAGGAGAAGAACTACCGACGGATACTGTAAGAATTTCTTACCTGTGCATATGAAAAATGGGAAAGATTGAATGTAATTTAGTCAATTGTTTGAGGGCAAATATGTCAGGATGCCAATTTCAGTGATATTTGTCAGGTTGGAGGCTTTTTTGGTGCGCTATTCCACAACGGTCACCGTGAATTTGCCAAGTAAGACATGTTCCTGGATCAACATATTTTGCTGATCCTGGAATAACATTCCAGTCAGAAAATTTAGTCTTAAACCTATTCCTACCCCTAAACCTAATCCTACCCATAACTTATACCTAAAATCAAAGGGGAAAGATATGTAAATAACATTGATGTAGAAGCACCTTACCCTGGTTGCAAGCCTAAACTTGTCCCTCAAATCTGATTGGTTGATTGGAATGTTGTTCCAGGATCAACAAAGATGTTGATCCAGGAACATGTCTTACATGGCAAAATCATGGTGACCATTCTACAACAATCATTGGTTGCACTTTATTTCGATTCTCCACTTTAGACATTCTACTAACTAGAAGTCACTTTGCAGCTACCTGTCAACTAACTCTCATTAGAGTATTAGTAGACTGATAAGTTAGGGTTAGTAGAGTTTAATATATACTTGCAAAGTTACTTATAATCAGTAGAATGTCTAAAGTGGACTAATAATATACTACAAAAGTGTGAATGCATCTATAACTGGTCAATTTTGATATCTTGCACTATTTTGCTTCCATAACATGTCTTGTGTAGAGAAAACATCCAGAAATTCTCATTTTAGTGTTTAAACTTCATCTATTTGCATCGGTAGATTTTCTTAAAGGCAGATTTCTCAAAATTCTGAGCCAGCAATATTGTAGCACTTTTCAATTTTTGTATTTCTATCAATATTATTGTGAAGGAGTGGTTTGTTCATATATAATTTGCCTGATTTTTTTAAAGTCAGCATAATATTGCATGCTGCAATAGTCTTTTCTTCCCTATTGTGACCTATATCCGAGTAAATCTGCTTCTTGAAGAAGAAAAAAATGTAGGATTTTTTTCATGAGGAACTGATTGGATGGTTGTGGTTTGCTATTGGTCAATCTCATGTGAGTCACAGGTTGCCTCGCCCTCACGCCGTAAATATATCATCAGCGAGATGATGAAAAAAGAGATATTTAAAATCCCCCCTTATATTAGAGTTAAAAACCTTTAACTCTAATATGCCAGGAGAATGAATCAAGAACTTTGAACTTGACTTTATCCAAAGCTGTTCTGAAACGTATGCAAATTAGTGCATATTTAATTAGATAATGCCTTATTTGCATATCTGAAAACTTAATACGGTTTCTGTGAATAGTCAACTGGTGAAAGTATGATAAATGTTTACCCTATTCACCTCTGGTGTTTTGCCTTGACAAGAGTTCCTTGGTCAGCCAGCTTCACCAGAGAGACAATGCTGATCAACCAGCATCTAAACCAACATGCAGATTCATTCTGGTCTGAAAATAAGCTTTAGAATGTAAGAGTGTTTCCTTGTTTGTGGCGTAACCTGAAACATGTGACGTTGTGTGTGATGTCTGTAGTAATTCAATGTGACACAGTGACTTGACGTGTGTGGTTGGTGTGGCTCAAACAAGAAACAACAACAGAAACGCCTCAGTGTGTCTCCAGCAATGTTCCCACGATTACTTCGCTTAGTGAAATTCCATAACACTTCACATTTATCAAAGTGATAGTTCACCCCAAAAAAGAAAGAATTGTGATCATTTACTCACCTCCATGCTGTTCCAAAACACATTACTGATTTTCTTCTGTGGAACTCAATGAGTTTTAATATAATAAACAACTTGTACATTTTGTTCCAAGTCTTCTGAAGACATACGATATCTTTTTGTGAGTTATTGATTGCGCATGTGTAAATGTGGGGTATTTTCAGCACAGTTGTGTGCGTTTGTTGTGTAAATCATCAAATGTGCATGCTTGTTGAGTGTCTCCTCAGACCAGCTGTCTACCTGGATTCTCGCCTGAGGCTTCAGTCCTCGCTGTCTTCTGATGTGTAGTGTGAGGGGTTGTGTAGCTGCTTTCATTTGTGTGTGTTTGTAAGCCTTGTAAAGCTCTTGGGACTTTCTGCCGACAGGCCTGGGAGTTTTATTTCTTTCCATTCCTGTAAAGATTAGGGTTAAATCCAGCCTGTGTGTATTACAGCCAAAACAACAGCTAGGTTGTGCATCAGAAACAAGCACGTTTTGTTGTTCATAAACCACACAGGTTCAAAGTAGGTTAAGTCTAACCTCATACACCATCTTTCTGCTTTGTGACCCAGTTAAGTTCATTTCAAGTAGTTCATTGTGTTGTCCTAGAGGCGATATCATACTAAATACTAATTATTTTTTACAACAATTCAGTGTATTTTTATCCTTAAGCAGTAGAATGCAAAATGAAGAAGAAGTAGTTTAATAGAAATGTTGCAATTCAAACTCCATTTCTCATGCTCAATCACAATGCATTGCTAAACGTCATTCTAGGCAGATTGATTCATAGGCCACCTGCTGGACAACAGGCTAAACTGCACATATTTGTCAAAAACCTGGAGAAATATTAGGCTATGTTTGTTATAGCATAGTAACATGCTACTATTTCTGCAGTATGTATGCTATCCTGTAGTATGATCTAGTACTTTTGGCAATATCAGAATCTATAGTAGTGTATCCCACAATGCAGTGTGCGTCCTTCTTGACCTTCCATTGGAGCTGTAATAAAGGAATCAAAATTAAAATCAGTCATAAAGTAGGCAGTATACAATATATTCTTTATACGCTAGTATTCCACCTCAGGCTATTGAACTTGACACTAGCTGAAACTGAAATGGGCATTTATGCAAATTATCTTAGTGATATACAGTACATATACAGTAGTTTGCATGAACTGATCTTATTATTGTAAATCATAACCATTTCTGACACCTTTGCTGTTTCACTTTTGGTTGTGGACTGTGAAAGCAGGTTAATATGACACATCTAGGTGCAAAGCAGCTTCGCCTGACCGCAGTTCAACAGAATTAAGTTGTCTGCTAGAAGAAAATGAGTCTGGTCCTTTATGAAAGCACACCGCTTCTCAGCAAACCACAAGATTTGAGGCCTTATGTCATGATAGAGGTGATGCATCAAGTTAAAAGCTTTAGTGCTTTGTTCAGATCAACCAAGTACATTTTCTTGATAATATTTCAGCAGTAAAGATGTGTGTAGTGTTGGTTGGCTATTTAGAATCAGAACAAGCGGTGTCCGATTCAGGATTTTTTTTTTTTTTTTTTTGAACCGGTTCTTTTCAATGAAATGGGAAAGAATGACTCTTTTGAATCAGTGCTTTTGAATGATTCCTGGTTTAAGGGACAATCATTGAGTGTTATGATCTATATGGGCTTGTTTGTAGCTTGGAGATATATTCACTCTTAAAAATAAAGGTTCTGTATTGGAAACAACTCTTCATGTTGGCTAAATGTGCATTAACACAATTGTACATAAATATCAGGAGTGTGTCTGTGTCTTTCAGACAAGAAAACACTCTTTTCCGAGAGAAAATGTCCATCCTGGAGAATCAGCCGAAAGTGAAGGGCCTCTCGTTTACCTCCTTCCTCATCCTCCCCTTCCAGCGAATCACACGACTCAAGCTACTTGTTCAGGTAAGCGTCAGCCAATCAGAAGTCTTGAATAAGTTGCGTAGGAATGAATAAGCCAAGCAAATGTCTTAGATTTGGCTTTGTCTGTCTCAGAAATATGGCAGTATTAACAAAATTTAAACATGAATATTGCTCTGAATGAACGAATGATAGTTCATTTGTACATTATTTATGAAAACATTGCATTGATTTTGTATGCAATCATTGAGTAGTGAGTTGGTAAATGTGGTCTATATAAAAACTGATTCTTTATGTTCCAGAATATACTAAAGAAGGTGGAGGAAAATTCCGAAAGAGAAAAGACGGCTATATTAGCTCATCAGGAGTTGGAAAGGGTAAGTGTGTGAATGTTTTTTGATTTCAGGGTGTGGTAATAAGCCTTGTCATTCAGATGTGTCATTGTCTCTGGACTTTCACCTGTCAAGCGTGTCTTACTCTGTTGTCTGCGGTACCAAGGTTACCGTGCCACACCTCTTGTAGCTGCAGAAACACCCACAATATGACTTTAACAGCTGTGCAGTGGAATGCTGCTTTTTGTTCTTAACTGTTTTTCTTTAAACATCTTAAAGCGATTATTGCTGGTTTCACGTCATGTTGGAATTAACGTAATTACGACTGAACTGCTATTCAAGTTCTCAGACTCAAATTATTTGTTTATGGCAACAATCATAATGCAAAAATGGATCCATGTGGGGCTTTGTTGTGGTTGTGGACAGGAAATACATTATCACTATATTAATTCACCACTATATGGTTTTGCAAAATATTTAACAACAAAAAGTGCATCAATGACCACTTGATATAATAAAACAGGATTCAACAAATAGAAATACAACATGTGTAAAGGGATCTACCTTTAAAGGGTTAGTTCATCCAAAAATGAAAATTCTGTCATTAATTACTCACCCTCATGTCGTTCCACACCTGTAAGACCTTTGTTCATCTTCAGAACACAAATTAAGATATTTTTGATAAAATCCGATGGCTCAGTGAGGCCTCCATTGACAGCAAGACAATTAACATTTTCAGATGGCCAGAAAGCTACTAAAGACATATTTAAAACAGTTCATGTGACTACAGTGGTTCAACCTTAATATTATAAAGTGACGAGAATACTTTTTGTGCACCAAAAAATAAATAAATAACAAAATAACGAAGCTTTGAAGCTTTACGAATCTTTTTTTTCAAATCAGTGGTTCAGAGCACGTATCAAACTGCCAGTGGTGAACCATTGGAATTTCAAAACACTTATCATATAATGAAGCCTCGTTTATTTAAAATATTCACAAACTTGCTTATCATGTCATCAACTATCTGATATTCTGATTCTCAAATATGTGTGAGTGTGTTTTGTCATTTAAAAACCTTTATAAATGATCTTTATCGTTTGAATCTGGCAGTTATGTGACGTCTCTGAACGTTCTAAATCCCATATGTGGGTTAAGGTTGAACCACTGTAGTCACATGAACTGTTTTAAATACGTCTTTAGTATCTTTCTGGGCATTTGAACGTGTTAATTATCTTGCTGTCAATGCTGGCCTCACTGGACCATCGGATTTCATCAAAAATATCTTAATTTGTGTTCTGAAGATTAACGAAGGTCTTACTGGTGTGGAACGACATGAGGGTGAGTAATTAATGACAGAAATTTCATTTTTGGGTGAACTAACCCTTTAACTGTTAAGGCTGCTGCCATTTTGGGGTGGTTGGTTTGTACATGTCGTCAAAACACAACACAAATTCAACAAAGATATAAAACATTTTCACTAATCTTATGATTCAGATATGAACGCATCATCAAGACTCTCGAACGGCTCTTATTCAATAAAAACTTGCTCAAGGCAGGCAAGTCAATGATCCAGAGGTCATCTGCAGTTTCCTCATTTATAAATATTTGTTAAACCTCTGGTAAACAAACAGCTGATACTTGAACTCCTAGTTGTAGTGAAACTTGTAAGTGTTATTTAGTCAAACTTGTTCTTGTGTGTGGGAGTTTGTTATTTTAACTGTGATGACAACATTTCTGAAGGAATAGTAAAACCTGATGAACTGGAGATATTCCCACAAAGAAATCTATTTAAAAAGGGGCACAATAATGGTCTATTTTTGTATCTAAAAATACCTAAAGTTGTATTTCAAGATTAGGGTGAATGTGTGAGTTAGTGTAGAGTACTTATAATTAGCTCATGTTAAAATACAAATAAATAGGAAATTCCCACAAAGATATTAATGCACATGTGGGTGTTTGTGTGTTTGTCATTCTCAGATTGTGAAGGAGTGCAATGAAGGTGTGAGGAAGATGAGTCGCACTGAGGAGCTGATCAGCATCGAGAAAACGCTCGAATTTAAGTCAAAGGTACTAAAAGACAAAAGTCAAATGATTCATTGTAAAGATGTTGTGTCATAACCCTGAACGCCATTCATGGAATGTCATTCCTAACCCGTGTGACTTACGTTCTTCCAAGGAAAACAAAAGGAGATTGCCAAATTTGTATGAATTTGTGTGAATGACCTACCCCTAACCCGCCCCTAAACCTACCCATCACTGGGGTTTAGACAAATTGTATGAATTCGTATGAGTGAGGTTGTCTGAATTAGCCACCTCGTAAAATACGTACAAATTGGTTGTAAGATAGCATTGAAATTATCACATAAATTGTGTCCACTATCCCTTTAATTGTCGCAAGAGCCCTTGGTAAGAAGTGTTTACTCAAAGTAATGTATCAAATGTATCAAAGTGAAACTCTTCTCTTAATGCTCATCTCTATAAGCCTATAAAGTGCAGTTGTCTTCTCCTATTTTCAGTCAGTGCCAGTAATTTCTCACTCTCGCTGGCTGCTGAAGAAGGGTGAGGTGCAGCAGATGTCTGGACCCAAGAGCACTAGGACCATGCGCAGCCGCAAGCTCTACCACCCCATTTACCTGTTCCTGTTCAATAACCTGCTGCTCATCACCAAACGCAGCTCCAGGTCTGTGACATCATCAGCTGAACTTCGCTCAAATGATGTCATTGTGATGATGTCATCATTCGGTCAATGCCAACTGAAATCTAGAGAGATTTTGATTTTGATATAATACAATTTACTGACAGCAAAAGAGATGAAAATGAAATAATCACTTATTTTACACAAAATTTGCACACACACACACAAATAACATAGAAATAGTTTAACCCTCTGGTGCTCTTTGATCATTTTTGACTGAAAAATGTTACGTTTTGTTTTGTTTTTAGAATTTTTTACTTCATTGAATTGGTATGAAACTTGGTAAAGGTTTCAGCACTTGCTATGAGAACACAAAAAAAGAAAAAATCATGGACATTTCGAAAAGGTTAAATGGTCCTGAAGAAAATTGTCACAATTGTATTGTTCGAGGTCAAAAATGACTACATTAGAAATGAATGGGAAACAAATTTCATCTAGTGGAAACTTTTGGTACTGCGGCAAAACAAAATCTTACTAAAAGCAAATTATTTGAGATATCAAGCTCAAATTTGGAACACAACTAGTTTAGATTTATGGCTTTAATTTTCTCACAGTTTTAGAGTAAAACATGTTTTGGAAAATATATATTTATGCGTATTTTTTCATAACACTACACTTATTAAAACGTTTTTCACTTCAGCAATAATCTGATGAATGTTGTCTTTAAAAAGAGACCAAACTTAAGTCTGTGCTCCAAAGCATTCAAGATTTGAGTTTAAGTTTAAAAATTGTAATTGAAATTTGTATTATAACTACCGCATAAATATGATTTAGTACCATAAGATCCCCTAAAAATACAAAATATTAAATAAAAAAACATTGAGATAAAAAAATTGTCATTTTTGACTGCTACGTGAAGAACACCAGACAATGTACATTGATGATTTGTTGATATTTATTGTCAAAAGATGACTGCTGAAATGGCTCAAAATGGCTAAAAATTGTCCAATTAATTGACTTATATCCGATATGTCTGTCCACATATGCATGTTTCTTGGGTATTTTTTTGTTTGTTTTTGCTGTATTAATGTTTATTCCATGTCTGTATTTGTACGTGTGTCAGTGGAGAGAAGTACCAGGTTCTGGACTCCTGCAGTCGCTCCATGCTGAGGACCGAAGACCTGGAGGATCAGGGTCAGATGCTGGCCAGTGTGTTTGTGTTAAAACTGCTGGAGAACCAGGAGGATAGAGAAGTCAGCTACATGCTCAAGACTGAAAGCATGTGAGAACGCAGTCCTAAGCCATTATCTTAGAGATTACAGTACATATTTGCTTTGTGCGCTAATGGCGCTCTGATTGTTTACAGAAGCGATAAACTGCGCTGGATATACGCTTTGACTCCAAACCGCCGTACGAGATTCCTCTCAACCAGCACTCACCAACCAGGTACATCACACGTATAGCTTGAATGCACAATGGTTTGGATAAAATCTCAAGCTGCTAAATGTAAAATGGGAATTTATATGTCTGAACCAGGCAAGATAAATCCCATCTCTTCCATGTTTTTGTCCTATTAAAGGGTTTGTTTGCCCAAAAATGAAAATTCCGTCATTAATTACTCACCCTCATGTCGTTCCAAACCCATAAGTCTTTTGTTCATCTTCGGAACACAAATTAAGATATTTTTGATGAAATCCAAGAGCTTTCTGAAAGGCCCAGAAAGGTAGTAAAGACATTGTTTAAATAGTCCATGTGACTACAGTGGTTCAACCTTAATGTTATGAAGCGACGAAAATACTTTTTGTGCGTAAAAACAAACAAAAAAACACTGACTTTGTTCATCAATTTGTTCTCTTCCGTGTCAGTCTCCTATACTGTTGACGCAGTAAACACAGTGAAGCGCTTCCAGGTTGTAGGTCAGAACGCCGGCTCAGTATTGGCCGAGGCTGTTCACGTGAGCAGCACAGCGCATGCGTGTGATGCTGACGCAGGAGCCGGCCAATAATGAGCCGACGTTCTGACAGTCTATCAGTCTATTGGAGGTCAGAAAGTGGATTTTATCAAAAATATCTTAATTTGTGTTGCGAAGATAAACAAAGGTCTTACGGGTTTGGAACAACATGAAGCAAACTGTCTTTTGTCCAAAACCCCAGTTCTCAGTCCCTTTCTTTCCTTATTCATCATCTTTTACTGTCCTTTCTCTCTCTGTCCCAATAACAGAGGCATTTTTATTAATTTATGTAGTATTTTATTTATTTACAATATTAAAAAATAAATAATTTAAAATTCTAAGATGTAATGTTTTGTTTAAAATATAAAATAAATAATATTATATATATATTTAATTATAATATAAAAAATAATGTAATAATAATACAATTATATTAATATATATATATATATATATATATATATTCATGTATTATTTATATTATATAAAATAAGTAATATAATAAATAACTGTTATATATAATACTTTTATTTATAAAATTATAAAATAATTAATAATAAATATGATATATATTTAATTTAATTTCTAATTTAAAATAATTAATACAATAATAATTTATATATATTTATTTTATTTATAATATTATAAAATAAATAATGTAATAATATGATTTTTTATTTATAATATTATAAAATAATGCAATATAATATTATTTATTTTTATTTTATTTTAACCTGTCATGAGTTGAATTGAAAGTTGAAAGCGTGTTTCTTTGTATCTGTTTGCAGTATGATTTATTGTTTTTGCTGGTGCATGTCAGATTCTCCGCAGGTTCAGTGTATCCAGTCCTACTCCTCTCAGGAACCTGATGAGCTCTCTGTAGAAATGGCTGATGTGCTTCACATTCTGGAGTGTACAGATGACGGTAAGAGATCACAAGCACATCGACACACAAAAGTCTGTCTAACATAAAAGACTTGCAATAAGCCATGCAACTTCATCAGTCTTTGATGTTTTTGGCAAGACCAGGTCTGCGTCTTTCAAGTCTGCATCATCTGCTGTCAGTTGCATGAACTGTCTCTCGCTATGTTACTTCCTGTTCTATTACTATTTTTGTGGCATGTCCTTCCTGTTTTTCATCTCTCTAAACCTTGATTGCAAATTCATCTCTCTCCCTCAGGGTGGATGTTTGGTGAAAGGTTGCATGATGGCGAGAGAGGTTGGTTCCCCATCCGTGTGGTGGAGAGAATCATGAACGCTGAAATTCGGGCTCAGAACCTCAAAGAGTGTCAGCGGATCCAGCAGGCTCAGGAAGGAGCGCAGGGGGCCAGAGCCGCCTCCAGGGGGCGCCGCCCTGCTAAAAGTCCCCAGTACACTCCCACCTGGACTGACCTGTAGATAAGGAGCTAGAAATGACATCACATAACCGCCACCATTTGTTCTCCTAATTCCTGACCCGGTGACCTGGAAGCGACGTCATCTAGATGTACTGTGTCCAGTGTTTTATTGAATACGTGTCCGGCGTCACGCTGAGGACTCGACAGGGTCGTGGAACAGCTCTTGCACTATAAGCACTTGTGTTTTTGAATCGCTGCTTCCATACAGTCCTAACACGCTGTTAACATGAAGGATTTCAACTTCCGCAATCACACACGGGGACCACTTTTCTGACGGTGAAGGAAAAACAAATGCTACGTCAGGACTTTCGTAAAGTCATAATGCTTCTCTCGAAAAGGAATGTATTAATGTGCATGGTCACACCTTCACTGACAATACAGGTTTGTGTTTTTAAACTAACCTCTGAGGACAAAGAGGATGTACTGTACCATGTGGAGCTCATTCTCCTCTCATCCACTTGAAGAACAAAATGAAAAAAAAAGAGAGAAAATGAACAAAGTTAATCAACTGCACATATCTGGAGTTTTAAATGCAATTTTTTTCATGTCCTTAAACGTGAAACATGGAAGTAAAAAATGCAGATGAAGAACATTGAGGCATTTTTTTGCACGTGCTGCATGAAAGTGTGTGTATAATCACACTCTCACACGCACACACACACACACATTAAACAATGTTTTTCCTACACAAACACACTACACACACGAAAGTAAACTTGTTAAACCAGTCTAACACCATGTCCTAACCAGATGCGACACAGGAACTTTCCAGTGACAAGCCATTTGCTCACACTGAAAGCGAAAATGCTCAGTGACGTCACGTGACGCAGTGATGTTTAATATCAACCTTTTTGATAGACATCACTTAATATGTCATTATTAGAAGTCTCGTTATACATTTAAAAAAAGGGATTGCCTTTTTGTGTACTCTTGAATGCACAACCCATTAAAAGAATATAATTATATGTAATTTTATTTTTGAAGTCTGTTATTGGAATGTAATCTTGACATATATTTTTTGAGATTTCAATTCTTGGTCCACAATCATCCGAAATCGCATACTTTCTTACTATATTGTATGTATGTGACAAAAGAAGTATGTCCGAATTCATAAAAAAGTACCAGGATGACCTACTACTTCCGGCGAGATTCTGAAGTGTGCATACAATGGACACTTTACTATCCCATGAGGCCGCGGGAGAGGATTTATGAATGAAGGTGAAGCGACACAACTGACGCTTTTAGGTCACATGATAATGACAGCATGGTAAATGTATTAGTATGTCTGGATCACATTCATACTACACACATTCATAGTATATAGAACATAGGTTTTAGCGGTCGCGAAGTAATTACTTATTCAAAATGAGTACCTACTCAAGAGAGTATGCGATTTTGGATGCAGCCCTTATGAAAATATTATAAATATAGCAAATATGAGATGCAATTGTATGACTAGGAAATAGCTGTCTGGAAGCGCAAACAAGATGGCTGCCAAGTGAACTGACTTTCCTTAAAGTGATAGTTTAACCAAAAAATGAAGTTTCATCCTTATGTCATCCCAAACCCACAATATTTTCTTTCGTGAACCACAAAAGGAGATTTTAGGCACTATTTTTTTTGTAGCATGACGCCTGTTATAGCTAGTTATCGCAAAAACATCCATTTACATAGAATAGATGCTTTTGTCACTTACGTCGCATCTGGTTTGGACACAGTTTAACAATCTTTTCCAAGAGAGAATGTAACTATGAGAGATGAGTCTTGCTGCTCAGCTGGAGTAGGTGTTTTTATAGTTGTGTGCATGTTCTTATGAAAACATGTGGTAAAGAGTTATTGCCAAATAATTGTCCCATTTCATTTTGTAAAAAGATAATTTATTGTTAATGAAAATACATCTTGAATGTTGAGACCTTGTCACCCCTGTCTCATCTCATCTAATAAATGACAAACACCCACTTTGTGTCTTTCTTGGATGTTTTTTTTTTTCTTTCTCTAAAGTGTTTTAAATTTTTTTGTACTGTAAAACATCTTTATATTCAATGTGGGGGGAAAAATGTAAGGTAAGACTTGATTTTATCCATCAGGAATTCTTTGAATGATGAAAAGTGTCTCTGTGAGACTGAAAGTTTGAGAGAAGGGCTTTGTGATGGCAGCCCAAAAGGTATAAGTTGTTTCAGAGATGTTAATGTTAGTATACAAGTTAGAATATTCTGGTAAAGAATTGCGAAAAATGTTTTTTTATTTAATTATTTTTTTATTTAATGTGCACCAATGAGTCGTTCACAATATGACCATGTCGATTTTAACAGCAGATTACAAACTGATCTAGTCTTAGTTGTTTCACCCAACAAGCTGTTTCCTGAAGCAGGCTTTGCAGAAAACACCAGCTGCAGAACCAACAGCACCACTTCCTCTTTTCCAGCTCTTCACAGACATCTTTTACTCTGAAAAACATGGTCAGAGCTGAAATATTATCAAAGCAGAAATTAGGACGGAGTGGTCTTGAAATGTGAGCATCAGTCTGAGACCAGGTGAAAATATACAGAACTACTTCACTTTCATTGCATTGAAATCCCTGGAATTCCATACATTTGTTCAACTGTATAGAAATTAATATTTTATAGAGCTAAAATCAAAGTTTTTCTCGCATTAGTAAAATCCACTTTGGTAAGTCCAGATATGCAGAGAAGCTTATATACAAAACTATTTAAGATTCATTTCTCAAACAGACACAAAGCAAGTGCCGCAGCTAGTAAAAAACATGCTGGGTGACATTACAATAACTTCTTATTTAACTTTTTAACTCTTTAACTTTTTTTGTAATTTATACAGATTTATACTTAAAAAAGCTTAGAAACCCAACATCAGCTAAAATCCCTTCCAAGGAATATCTAAAAGTCAGTTCAAAACAATAAAAACTCTTCAGTTCAGTTGAGGTGCTCTACTGACATTTAGCGGTGAGGGAATGTAAATGCAGCTGTGAGTTTTGTGCAATCAGTGGCTAAACAAATGAATTTATATCACACGAGACGTGAAACAGTCTCACGCATGATGAAGAAACGGCTCAGTTTAAAGATAGAAAATGGTTCCTATTTAGTAATAGCGGTTTCTAACATGGTCTGGTTGCTTTTTTCCCATCCTTTTGAAGAGAAAGGTTTAGCATGTCCTTTTTTGTTGATTTATTTGTTACCAGATACATACATACGATCAGGGCCAGCCCAAGCTTTTATGGGGCCCTAAGCAGAATTTTATTTGGGGGCCCCTCGGTTAAGATAACTTAATATAAACAGTATCTTCTTATATAAAAAATAAATGTATATGTACAAAATGGACAATATTAAATTAAATACTTAAATAATGACATAAAATTACCAGTTCAGATAGACCTGTAGGAAGAACAATAATAAATGTATTAACATTAAAGGAAAAGTTCACCCAAAAATGAAAATTCCTGAATGAATTTTTTTCTTCTGCTGAACACAAAATAAGATATTTTGAAGAATGTAGGTTGCTGGTCACCAACTCTTTGTTTACTCACATTCTTCAAAATTTCTTATTTTGTGTTCAGCAGAAGAAAGAAATACAGGTTTGGAACAATATGAGAGTGAGTAAATAATGACAGTTTTCATTTTTGGGTGCACTATCCCTTTAATGACAAGGGCAGTTTGTTTACAATTAATTAGGCGGCTGTTACTTTAAGACATGCACATCATGTAACCATGTTAAGACCACCACCATGTACATCTAAAATCAGACACGCATCCAATTTTCTCAACTGATTACTTTCACTTTAAACTGTGTTTATGTAAACCTTTTGTGTATTTGACAGTATTAGTGCAATCAGACGCGAAAGATAAAGTCCACTATTCGAGCGCTGTTTGACAGGCTTTTAGTTTGTGCGCGCACGCTTCGGGTGAACGTGCTCAGAAAAAGCGCATGTCAGAATGAAATGTTTAACCGGCAAGGCTTTGAAGCACATGCCAATAATGAACTTTTGTGTTTGCGAATAAGTGCAGAGTACCGTGAGTGTAACTCTACTGCTGCGTTAACGTGATGCAAATGTACGTCGAGTTGTACAGTATTGGGACGGAGGCGCCAGAACTGCAACTGAGGGAATAAGCGCTGTAGAAATCAAGCTGTCATTTAATTTGCTCTTGGGGGCCCCCTGGTGGCGGCGGGGCCCTAAGCAGCTGCTTAGTACGCTTATAGGGAGGGCCGGCTCTGCATACGCTTTAACGCTGGTTACAAATGTAACTAAGTGGATGTTACATCACGTCCGGCCAGTCGTGGGCTAACGCATCCAGAACCAGAGACCCTGGTTCGTCCATCAGGGAAAACCAACGAGGACAGTGAGACGTGAGACTGTCTGCAAACACATCCACCGCAGCGGTCCCATATGTTCTCCATATCATCTGCACGTCTGAATGTAGTCTCCAATCTCCCTGCGACACCCTGCCACGAGAGAGAGCATCTGCAGCATGATTGAGTCAACCTGGTAGGTATGCTGCCCGGATGAAAAGCAGATTGGTCTGCGCCCAAATGAGTAGATTGTGAGCTACACGAAGCGCACTCTGTGACCTCGCGCCTCCCTGATGATTGATATAAAAAATGGCCACTTTGTTGTCCGTGCGCACCAAGACATGCTTTCCCCTGAGAACAGTCTGAAAATGTGTGTGTGTGAAAAAGTTTAGTGACGCTGAAATTTACGTGTGGCCGGTTAGCTCAGTTGGTTAGAGCGTGGTGCTAATAACGCCAAGGTCGCGGGTTCGATCCCCGTACGGGCCATTGCTGTTTTGACTAGGACTTTGCAAATATTGCCAGTTAATTCACATGTTGTGAAAAATTATATACTAAAATGTTTGTTATAGACCTTAAGGATTAATGTTCAACCACATACAGTCTGGAAGATATGACAGCGCCATGTAAGCAACAAACACTTTCTCATGAATTCCCATGGTCCACAAGCGCAGCGAATGTACAATCAAAAAGATGACTATATGCTTGTCTGCAAATCCTCGATCATGCATCACGCACGCATCTCTGGTCTTGACATGTTTGTTCTATATACTGTGGTTCTACAAGAAATTGGTTGTTGTGGTGAGTACATATTTTCCTCACTAATTCTTGGCATATTTTCAACTTATAAATAAGAAAAAGTAGGGCTCGTCCGGGATTTGAACCCGGGACCTCTCGCACCCAAAGCGAGAATCATACCCCTAGACCAACGAGCCATATAGTTAACCGACACTACCTCAAGTATTTAAACGCTGGTGATATAATACTATGTTTTTTTTAATATTTGTATTTTCGAATGTAATACACAAAAGCATTATATACTAAATAACAGTTATTCGAAAATAATAACAATTTAAAAGTCCTCTTGAATAAATACTTGCCGAACTTGGTCACATAAATCTGAGGTTTAGATTACTATGCAAATTGTTAGTTTCACATGTGAACGTCTTGCATGTATTTGCATACGATTAAATTTTACAGGTTATTAAATTTAACATCAACTTATTCACAAAACTCGTTTATAAAATGCCTTTATCCTGACATGTTGTCAGACCTCGTGGCGCAACGGTAGCGCGTCTGACTCCAGATCAGAAGGTTGCGTGTTCAAATCACGTCGGGGTCATATATTTTGTGTTCATTTTCCAACGTGTATTATTACTATCAACATATTAGCATTTGGCGGGGTTATTTGCCGTTACGTGCAATTGACAGCAACGCCGTTCAGTTCAGCGCTACCACACATAACATTGATTAACGCGTATTTCGATTGGGTTCGGTAGATTTTGTATCAATTATACTCTACATTACAATGTATTAAATTAAGTTGTAGAACATTACTTCTTTAAACAAGTCGTTATTTTGTAAATTGTGGAAAAGAAAAAAGAAGGGCTCGTCCGGGATTTGAACCCGGGACCTCTCGCACCCTAAGCGAGAATCATACCCCTAGACCAACGAGCCAGGCCAACTCTACATATGTTTTTCACATAATCATTTTCTCCGCAGTCAATTTTGTCCTTATAATTTTTCTAGGAGGCAAATAAGTGCAGACAAACGCAGGACAGGAACATATTAGAACACAGGAGACTAAGTTCTAGTACAACATCAGCAGTTTATTGAAAAATCTTTTAGTTGTGTCTTTCCCAGTGCTCAGGCTAAGTTACTCTGAACAGCACTAATTCAACAAGTGCTATCATACCAAAGCAAAGTCAATCGAAAATTTCTAATTAACATGTAATGAAAACCATAAAATGGAGACCTCCTCTTATCTTTATTTGTAAAGACAACACAAGATTACATTAAAAAGTAAAAAGGTTGCAAGTATTAAGAAAATGAACATTGAATAATAATTAACAAATATACACATAGAGAGATATCAAAATAAAGATATGATAAAACAAAAGAACAAAGTAAATACAACATGTATGTTTGCTCAGGTTGGGTCTAAGAATACATTTTACTGCATGATAACCATTAAACTCACAACTTCCTTACAGCTCAAATAAGTGTATTAAAACAGACTGGGTATTGGAGTTCATTTACATCACATTTACATTTATTCATATAGCAAACTCTTGTATCCAAACTGAATTATAAATGTGGAATACAAATGATAAAATACAGGCTAGAACATGAAGACACAACGTCAATCTCTTGAACTTGATGTGAGCAGCGACTCACTAGTTCAGACAGATAAATACCTTACATTCATTAACTACATACATTAACTACATTTATAAAAAATAACTCTTTCTCTAATATGTATATTAAGGCAATATATACATTATTACCACAACGTTGCTTTGCAAAGTGATAGTCAGTTTGTTTTATCATGAATTAAGCCATTTACAGTCCAGGATCTTCACCATATTTCAAATCGCTTGTCTCCGATGAACTTCTTTCTGTCTCTGACTTTGTTTCCGAACAGTCTGCAAACACAAAATTGAACACAATATGATATAAAGTCATCTGATGTGAGAAAAGTCAACCGATGCAACTGATGTTGAAGTATTCATCAAAGTATATCATTTAACTATGTTTGGCTAAGCTGTGCACAAAATACATATCCTAAATGAACCACTGACATTTATGTATGACAATTCATTTAAAATATGCATTTTTTTAATACATCAAAAATATAGTCTTAATCGTATTTAAATAAAAAATGCTGATCATGTGGCCCTTCAACAATGTGGATCTAAAACTAGCATTGCTTGCTTTGTTTTTTTTTAAACTTATTGTAATTAAATAATTAATTCAATTTTTACAGAAAACAAAAAGATTACAGAAAACAGAAATGACTTTATAACAAAGAAATCAAATGATTTATGTTTTGTTTAGTTAAATCACTGAAACTGCTCTGTTTTATTAATAAATGATGTGGGCTCATAGAGGGTTAATAAACCTACAGTAATAAAACAGCGATCACACACTCACCGTACAGTCTGAATATTGCTGTGAGTGGAGACGACACTGTGGATTCTCTCTGCTGATTCATCTGTGACATTATTGTGACTCAGGCTGTAAGAAGAAATGAGACAGAAACAATAAAATAAGAGAAATAAACACAAGTTTGAATAAAGTGTTTCTCTGTTCCTGCCGTGTCTCTGTAACTCACTCCAGAGTCTGAGTTTTGTGCAGATGCGGCAGCAGCGGCTTCATGCAGTCATCAGTGAGTTTACAGTGACTGAGATCCAGTTCTTTCAGCCCCTCAGAATATTCCAGAAACAGCGCCAGCTGTTCACAAGTGCTCTGGTCTATCTGAGTGTGACTGAGCTCCATCTCTCCTCCCAAAGCCTGTGAAAGAGCCTCAGTCCTCCTCAAAGAGCCTCTCTGAGATCCACCTTTACTAATACAAGCCAGAAACTGCAGCAGCAGAGCTTTACTGCAGCTGATGAGAGGAAGAACACAACGACAAACATCAATGTGAGAATAATATATAATGAGCGCATCATGACATATCAGTAATGAAAGGATCTGTCAGGTTTCTCACCTCAGCTGGACTTGAGGCAGGATTGGCCAAAGTTGTTTCAGGGCCGAATCAGAGATCTCACAGTCCTGTAAAATCAACTTCACAACACTTTGAGTTTTCTGAAGCACAGATGAGATTATTCTACAGTCTTTATTTGTTAGTTTCAAATGTTCTTGATTTTCCAGTGTGTCTGTTAAATCCAGAGCAGAGCAGCAGGAGAAGTCCAGTCTGTTGTGAAGAGCAGAGAGCAGAGCAGCTGCTGCCTCCTGCTGGAGATCAGAGGAACTGCAGCAGTGAAGCAGCTTCAGCAGCAGCAGCCTGTCAACACTAACACATACAAATAATGTAAACATCTTGAGCAACAGTCATATCTATCTAGTTTAAGTCTATTAACACATATAGTTATGTCAGTGCAGTTAAATCAGTAAACCTGAGTAGTTTGACTTTGTTGAGCAAAGGCAGAAAGCTCTCCAGCTCCTCCTCTGGTATGGAGGTCCAGAGCAGATTGAGTTTGACAGTGTTGCAGTGCTCTAGAGTGAAGCGCAGGGCAGCGCAGTGAACAGAGTCCAACACTCTGCCGCTCAGGGTGATGTCATTTCCTGCTGAACTCATCAGACTGGACACATACTGAGGAAAACGAGTCTCATAAATCTCCATAATGATGGACAGAGTAAAGCTGGGGCTCAACCTGTGGAGAATAAGATCATTCAATGAAATCTGCTTCAATCACAGACACTCAATGAATACAAATCCACAAACTGACAAGAAAATTACAATCGGACAACTGCTGTAGTTCTTGTAGCAACTTGTTTTTAAAGTGCGAAATGGTTTCAAAACTCACTTTTGAGGCATGACTGTGTAATTTATGTTGTAAAATATAACAGGAAAGTATCTTCAGGTATTAACAACAAACATTATTTTACTCATAAATCAAGTAAAAAAAAGGGTTTTAAAAGCACTTCAGAGGAAACTCATGACTTCAAAAACAGCAATATTTTTTTCTTCTAGGTTTTACGACAAACTGAACATCTCTATCCTTGAGAGATTCTTTTACCTTTTTAACTGGACTCTGTCTAACACCAGCAGAAGATCTCTGATGTTTTCACAGGGAATTCTACTCTTTCTAAAGTCCAACTTCAGATTCAGAGCTTGATGTTGCAGCAGGTAATGAATCACTTCCCAGGTCAGTGAGCAGGAAATCAGATCCTTAGACACCTTCTTCAGGAAAGAGCGTGTCAGTTCATCATCCTGTGCTTCATACACCAGTGAAACCAGCTGCTGAAGAGTCTCTTTAGAGAACCTGAACACACACAGACAGAACAGCACTTGTCAGTTTGTGAAACAGGTTGATTTACTCACAGAAAATGGACCAACTGAACTGAACACAGACCTGATAGTCAGAGGTTCCTGGAGACCCAACAGATCCTTGAGAGACAGAGCCTCTGATTTACACTCAGTGAGATCCAAACACTGAACAGACAACAGTCTCAGGAGAGACGACAAGCTGCTCAGGATATGAGAGAGATTTTGCTTTGAGTCTTTTATGAGCAGTGAAAACTCCTCTGTGGTCAGTGGAAAAGGAGCATTCAATGACCTCAGAGCTCTGAACATCTTCACTAACAGTTTGTCTTTCACACTGTCAAAGATAAAGTCAGAGATGATGAGAAACATTCATTAGTTCATTTCAGGATGATTTAAATGGTAAGAATGCAGATAAAGAATGTCAAACCTCAGTTTCTGCAGGTGTTTGATGTGTTTGAAGAGCAGTTTGAGTCCTCTGAGAGAGATGACGCTTGTTTTCAGAGTCAGGTTTAGTTTTGAGGGTGAACGGCCCAGAACTCTCCCCACAGATCTGCAGGTGCTGCTGGGTAATTTTCCACTCAGAGTGACGGTGAAGTCTAAAGCCTGGAGCAGAGGAGTCACCTGATCTGCCTTCACTCTGGGTCCAAACACTTTACACAGTGAAGGGATGAACTGCTCAGCATTCCTACAGGATGAGGATTTAATGAATGAAAATGGTTAAACATATATAAAATTATTGTGTCATGGTAATATTCAAGCATACTGATTTCAGTTTACAATATGTGGTTGAAAAAGCATATATTTTCAATCAAATATAAAGGCATTTAAAATAGTATTTAAAAAGTATTTAACACAGACCTGAGCTGTGAGATGTAGGGCAGACACTGGAGGAATCCCCTCACTTCACTCTCTTCATCTGTACAGTCTATCAGCTCTATTGGTTTCTTCTCTGTTTGGAGTTTCAGCACTTCTAGGAGGATGGAGCTCTTTCTCTCTGAGAGGTTTATGATCCAGACTGCAGGAGCTGACTGATAAATTGACTGTAATGCTGGAAGGACACTCCTGCCTGTTTGAGTCTCATAGTCCTTCACATGTGACCACAGATCCAGCAGGAAATCACACTGATCCTCAGTATCATAATAATTCTCATCACAGGGGAAAGATGTGTAGCTGCACACAGATGTTAATAGTTCAGTGTAATTTTCTTCTGTATTTTCATCAAACTCTGATGCTGAAACAAACAGATTCAGCAGAAACTTTACAGCAGCTTCTCTATCCATGTAGGTAATGTCAAAAAATCTGTGGAGATAAACACAAAATTATCACTTTATTGTACAGTGTAGGAGAATATAAAATACTGAAAAAGTGACTCATTGAATTATTAATTAATATAAAAACATATGAACATAAGAAGAAGAATTTTTTTTTCTTTTTCACAATTCAGTTTTAACTTCATTCAGTATATGTCAGTTGTAGTGGCTGGTTGTGTATTCCTAGGGTAGGGTAGTCCTAAATTGAATAATTAGTAAGTAAACTATTTTGGTAGCTTCTATCTTTTGGAATCTAAACAAAATTAAAAAACAAAGTTTGGAGTAACTTAATTTCCTTAAACCACTGATTTCAAATACATGTAATTGGCACATATTCAGTTGATATGAAGGTAAACCTGTGTCAGACAGACAGTTTCTACACTGTGTTTGTTTTCTGACAGAAACACTTAATCTAGATCCATTAAAGTCAAGGGCTGTTTTGTTCTGTGTATTACGTCACATCAGTATTCATGTTTACATGCACTTTAAACATTCAGTTCCAGTTTGGCTAAAACAATTATTAGTCTTTTATAATGTTATGTACATTTTTTCAGTCCAGTTGAAATTATACTGGTTTGGTGTTTCTGAAGACGAATTAACAGTCAACAGATAATGTGATTGTATCTTGGCTCCATCCAGCATGTTAATCAGACTACAGTTGGCCTCGTCGTTGTGCACTAACTGTGAAAGTCAAGGGTAATGTGTGATGATTTTTAATCCTGTAAATATTTGATTATGTATTATGTGATGTATATTTGGACAGAGAAATGAAGATTGTAGCTCAACTATGCAAAAACCCACTGTAGCTCGATTATAACTGCATATATAAACATACTGTGTGCTGCATGAAGCTGCTATAATAGAAATACATAAACAAAATCAATCTCTATAGAATGACTGAACAAGAGTAAGAGAAGGATTTGAACATCAGATCTACTTACAACATGAAAAAACTGTCATAAGAACTAGTCTGACCAACTAGCAATTACTTTACAGATTCAAATTACACCAATCTGCCTTTTTATGTAACTGCTTTAAAACAGTTATGATCGGTCTTGAAGAAAAAACAATGAAATGACCAACTTGTAAGAGAAGTTTATGTAACCAGTCGCTGTGGTGTTGACAAAACCACACTTCAATT
Organism: Hypophthalmichthys nobilis; assembly: GCA_037950665.1. Lineage (NCBI taxonomy): Eukaryota > Metazoa > Chordata > Actinopteri > Cypriniformes > Xenocyprididae > Hypophthalmichthys > Hypophthalmichthys nobilis. The sequence goes on from CM075479.1 coordinate 26,666,509, forward strand.
CAGTGTTTTCATTCTGGTTTCACATTCACATATATACTGTCTACCCACCATATACATTAATTTTATTGTGAGGACTGAATACAATAATCAACCATGCTGGTCTGATCCCCATAAAACTCTCACCTGAGCTGTGAGATGTAGGGCAGACACTGGAGGAATCCCCTCACTTCACTCTCTTCATCTGTCCAGTCTCTCAGCTCTACTGGTTTCTTCTCTGTTTGGAGTTTCAGCACTTCTAGGAGGATGGAGCTCTTTCTCTCTGAGAGGTTTATGATCCAGACTGCAGGAGCTGACTGATAAATTGTCTGTAATGCTGGAAGGACACTCCTGCCTGTTTGAGTCTCATAGTCCTTCACATGTGAACACAGATCCAGCAGGAAATCACAGTGTTTATCCTGATGCTCATCATAAATCTCATCATCATCATAACAGAGAAATGATCTGTAGCTGCACACAGATGTTAACAGCTCAATGAAACTCTCTCCTGTAGTTGTAACACACTTTGAAGCTGCAACAGTCAGATTCAGCAGAAACTTGGCAGATTTTTCCATCTCAAAATCCAAAGCATATTCATGAATTCTGTGGAGAGACAAAATGAGAAAGTTAATGTCCAGAGCTGGATAAAATGAAATACTACAGTAAATGAGCAGAGTTTTTTCCATCTACTGTTTCTTATGGCTGAAACAAATGTTTATCTGTCTTTCAAATACAATTATAAAATAAATATGTATTTTAAGAATTAGGCTTTTCTGGGATTTTTTTTTTGTGTGTCTCTGGTCTCTAAAAATTAAACTGACATTTAATAAAATGTGAAAAAATAATCAAATAATGTAATTCATTTATTGGAGATTTTCAAAATGATTTAAGCCACTGAATCAGTTGATATGAAGGTAAAGCTGTGTCAGACAGACAGTTTCTACACTGTGTTTGTTTTCTGATTGACTGAAACACTTAATCTAGAGCTTCATTAAAGTCAAGTGCAGTTGTTTCATGTATATAATCACATCAGTAATCATAATAACATGCACTTTACATGTTTGATTTCAATCGGACTAAAACTATTATTCATCATTTCAAATGTCATGTAAATGCCTTAGTTTGAATAAAATTGCACAAGTCTGTTTTTTCTAAAGACAAACTAACAAACCTAGATAATTCGACAGTAGTTTTTCTTCACTGTATATACTGGGAGTCTGGGACAGAGAGATGAAGACTGTAGATCGACTAAGCAAAAACCCACTGTAGCTCAATTATAACTGAACATGTAAACATACTGTGAGCTGGATGAAGCTGCTACAATAGAAATATGAACACAATAAATCTCTACACTGTAAACACTACTGATACTGATATTGACAAAACCACATGTCAATAAAGTTTCTTTTTGTGATGATATGCAATTCAATTCTAATTCATGTTCACATACATGCTGTTTAATAAATATTTAAGTTAATTACATTACATTAATTCTATTATGAGCACTGAGTACAATAAAAGAAACATGGTGGTCTTTCACCAGGGTCTCACCTGAGCTGTGAGATGTAGGGCAGACACTGGAGGAATCCCCTCACTTCACTCTCTTCATCTGTACAGTCTATCAGCTCTACTGGTTTCTTCTCTGTTTGGAGTTTCAGCACTTCTAGGAGGATGGAGCTCTTTCTCTCTGAGAGGTTTATTCTCCAGACTGCAGGAGCTGACTGATAAATTGTCTGTAATGCTGGAAGGACACTCCTGCCTGTTTGAGTCTCATAGTCCTTCACATGTGAACACAGATCCAGCAGGAAATCACAGTGTTCATCCTGATGCTCATCATAAAGCCAATCATCATCATAACAGATAAATGATCTGTAGCTGCACACAGATGTTAACAGCTCAATGAAACTCTCTCCTGTAGTTGTAACACACTTTGAAGCTGCAACAGTCAGATTCAGCAGAAACTTGGCAGATTTCTCCATCTCAAAATTATATTCATGAATTCTGTGGAGAGACAAAATGAGAAAGTCAATGTCCAGAGCTGGATAAAATGAAATACTACAGTAAATGAGCAGAGTTTTTTCCATCTACTGTTTCTTATGGCTGAAACAAATGTTTATCTGTCTTTCAAATACAATTATAAAATGAATATGTATTTTTCTGGGATTTTTTGTGTGTCTCTGGTCTCTAAAAATGAAACTGACATTTAATAAAATGTGAAAAAATAATCAAATAATGTAATTCATTTATTTGAGACATTCTTTCAAAACGATTTAAGCCATTGAATCAGTTGATATGAAGGTAAACCTGTGTCAGACAGACAGTTTCTACACTGTGTTTGTTTTCTGACAGAAACACTTAATCTAGAGCTTCATTAAAGTCAAGTGCTGTTTTGTTCTGTGTGTTACGTCACATCAGTATTCACGTTTACATGCACTTTAAACATTAAATTTCAGTTGGGCTAAAACAATTGTAGAGCCTTTCTAAATTTAAGGTATTATTTTTTTAAAAAAAAGATCTTTATGGGAGTTTAATTTTTATTTTACTGGAAAGAAGTGTTATAAAAATTATTTGCTTTTGTGATCAAGTGTATTTGAATATTGGAATGTGGATTCACATTTGGGATCGCAATCATTATTTTTATTTTATCATTTTTTTTCTTTTGAGGGTGAAGTTATTTGCAAAGTAATTCATATTTTGTTAGTGTACAAAGTTTAATGCTGTTGAAATTTAGGGGAAAATGACAAACGTATTTTATTTTATTTTACTGGAGATCTGTTTAACCAATGAGGTGCTCTCATGGTGACCCCTCGAGTTCGAGGGGCGGGGTGAAAAGAATAGGAAAAATAATACAACCTGATGTCATCGGTAGAAAGGATTAGTAACAAAGAAAAAGATAGAACTCTATTGCAAGAGACAGAGACACTTGTTTGCACATGGTATGCTGTAAACTTTGAAGAGGATTATTTTCCGACTGAGTTTGGTGATTTTAACAGCTAAAAGACTGTAAGAACTGAGAATTCAAAAGATTGAGTTCGGAAAGGGATTTAATTGTCCTTTTGAAAAGCCGATTGAACTAAAAAAAGTGATCGAAAGTGTCTGAGAAGTGTGCATTGATGACGGAGTGATCGGAAGGAGAAATCAAAGCTGCTGTGTTGCCATGGCAAATATGGATTCGTTCCTGGATGGAGGAGTGCGTCTGGACGTGTTGATCGTCGTCGCTGGATGTATCCAGTTTGCTGCTGTTCTCTCCTTTGCTTCCTGATTTAGAATCGGTAACGATTTCCTGGAATCGCGTTTTCTCTGGATCTGTGAGTACTCAGTGTGGTGTCAAATTACAAAGAGCTCCAACATAGCGCGCCAACGAACAAACTAAAATCCCAGCTGGGTAGAAGTTATTGCTTTGGGTTTATTGTGGTTTAATGTGATTTTCTGGACTTGTGTTAGTGTGAAATGTGATTTCATTGATTTGAATTTCATTTGAAGAGAAAGAAAAAACAATGAATCAAAAGAGTTCCAGTTTAATAAATGCATGTTTATTGTTCAGTTCACATTCTGGTGTTTTTGCTGTGGAAAAAGAACTGTATGGTCATAGTTATTTACATTTGGTAATGTTGGACCACAGTAACTGAAACTTTAGTCTGTAGATACTTCCACTGTTTAATTATAAAACACTAAATTGACACTAATTGTGGTATCTGAAGATCTGGGTTTTTTTATTGTAAGTTTAGTAAATTTAGAAATGTGTCTCTCACCAGGTCATTGTTAATTTAGAAGTTCCCTAGATAGAATTCTCACATTTGAGCCATATTTATTGGTGAGAGGGCTACACAATTATTAGTCTTTTAAAATGTAATGTAATTTTTTTAGTCCAGTTGAAATTGTACTGATTTGGTGTTTCTGAAGATGGATTAACAGTCAACAGATAATGTGATTGTATCTTGTCTTCATTCAGCATGTTAATCAGACTACAACTGTCCTCATCATTGTGCACTAACTGTGAAAGTCAAGGGTAATGTGTTATGATTATTAATCCTGCAAATATTTGATTATGTGTTGTGTCTTGTATGTTTGGACAGAGAGATGAAGATTGTAGCTCGACTATGCAAAAACCCACTGTAGCTCGATTATAACCGGCATGTGACGGTATCAAATTTTCATGTTGCGATAATTGCTGAAGCTTTTATATGAAGGTAAATCAGTAGCAAAACTCGAGAGGTTGCTGATTTGAATGTGAGAACTTGTTGTATTAATATTTGTATTTTTAAATTGAAATTTACACTCACATCCCTGATGTGAAAAGCTGAATGTTTCGATTTACACACACAGACAACAATCAAAACACCCGTATTACGAAGTTGAAGTTGCAGATTAATAGTTACAAATGTGTAAAATGGCATTCAAAACGGCATGAAGTTGTTTTATTGGTCGATGTCTGACCAATGAACAACGCCAGCCAGTGCCACTTGGCATGTGGAAATAAAAATTTTTATGCATATGTATGAGACAATATTTTCATTAAAATATCATTAGTTTTAATGGGTTTTTATATTACAGTAAAAGAGTAATAAAGGCGTTTATTGGGTGGCTGCTACATGGACCACCAAAACGGCGCGATCTGCTCTAAGTACTGACGTCATCGCGTACAAAAACATCCCATTTCATTGGCTGACTCCAACCAATGAATGACTTTACTACTCTTTTACTGTAGCTAAAATAAAAACCGGTTAAAAACTAAAGTTATTTTAATGAAAACGGGCACACATTGTTTCCAGTCAGGTGAATGCTTCACTTTGCGTGTCAGAATGTTTGAACCCAGACCATTAGCCTACTATATGGAAGTTCAAGTCCATTTACTAAACATTTTAAATATATAAGCCTGTAGCCTATATTACATCATCATATGTTCTGTCATATAAACCGTATTTATGCTACAATAAAATAACAGCACAACTTACTTGCCTCAAACAACTCAGTATGTATTATTAGTATTATTATAATTATTGTTTTTGTTGATCCATTTCATTTATTGCCAAACTTTAATATGTGAATTATATTATTGAAATAAACACATTTAGCGTCGTCAGGCTTTTATTTGTGCTTAATGGATAAAACAACGGAGCTGCACACTCAGGTTTATGGCTGCTGTAAATTTTACCCGCCACAAGATGGTGCTGTTTTCGACACTCTTGGTGCTTTGAAACCTTTCCCGAAACATTTAGGCCCCGTCCACACGGAGACGCGTTTTTGTGAATACGCACAAATTTTGTATCGGATAGGCGTTTCGTCCACACGGATCCGGCGTTTTCGGAAGGTGAAACCGAGTCCCAGAGTGGATAAATCTGAAAACGCCGTCTTTGCGTTTTCGTGTGGACAGCCTATCCGTATATTTTGTGAAGCGATGATGTCATCACCCCACGTGTCGACCCTAGTCAGACGCCGCTAACAGCACAAAACAGCAAAAACAACAACAATAGCAGACTCTAGATGTTTGTGTTCGTGCTGCAGAAGCTACTGAGCCAAAATAAAGCTTTATTTCTAAGCTTTACTATAGTTTGTATACAGCGCGCAAGATTTATGTGCATGCTCCAAGTCTTATTCGCTGTTTTAAGTGTATCTCTGTGGCAGAATTACAGCGCCACATACTGGTCTGGCATGTATACTACATCGTTTTGAGTCGTTTCAGTGGTTTCGTGTGGACGCAGATATTTCTTGAGACGAGGAAAAAAAAAAGATCGGATAGGGTAAGCTCCGGCTTCGTATGGATGTAGCCTTAGAGAAAAGCTTCAAGAGCTTCATAAGAGGCTTCATTTCTCCATCTCCATTTTAGGCCTTTTTGCAAATGTTTCAGTCGAATTTAGCTGTATTAGAGAGCATTTACTCATTTTGAGCTTGTTTTTAAACATTATCTATCTGTAACGTCATTTTTCATGTGTGGAAAAAGCGATGAAACTAAACTATCCAATCAGATATTCACCCATATTCCCCACACCCACCCATGCACACACATACACACATTTGACTTTACAACACACAAACACACACCTTTATTTATTCTCATTCTCTCTTGCTCTCTTAATATGTCATGAGTTTACGCAGATAGATTTTAATAATCGATTAAAAATTATGTAAAAAATAAAAATAGCGCCCTCTCATGGTGTACGCATAGTGCGTACACTGGCTGGCGTTGTTCATTGTCAGACATCGACCAATAAAACGGCTTCAAGAATTATAAAGAACAGGTAACACTTTACAGTAAGGTCTCATTATTTAATGTTATTCAATGCATTAACTAAGATTAAGATTGAGCATTAGCTACATTTGTTACAGAAGGTATTATACAACTGATCATTGTTAGTTTTAGCTCAGGTCCATTAATAATTAGAACTTTTGATTTTAGTAATGTTATTAAACTTTAACTAATAAATTAACATTAATAATTGCTTTATAAGTATTTTTCATTGTCAGTTTGGTAATAATGAATTAACATGTTAACTAATGAAGCCTTATGTCACTAAGTTTACTGAACAATAACAAATAATCACAACATTTTCAGTCATTATAGGGCATGTTGTAGTCCAGATTAAAATATAAAAATGTTTAAGTTTGAAAGTAAATAGCCTATTAAGTCTTTAAGTATTAAATATTTGGTGCTGTGATGAACAACATTGCGAATACAAAAAACTGAATGGCTGTTGAAGCATTTTAATTACTGTTCAGTAGCGCAGCTGCTTTGTTTACGTGGTTTCCGGGGTAACCGCTACACCTCTGTTCCATCAGCGCCCTCTGCTGTCAGAGAGTAGAGGGTTGCCGTGACGACGTTCTGAACAGACGCACTAGATATGAGCTCCTATTAATTCACAAAAGTACTGCTGTTAATTGAGGTAAAAACTCACAAAACCTATGTTTAACACTTATGGAAATATAAAACTATAGAAACGACGCAATAATTTTCAGTCGTTTCACTGAAAGAGCCGTAACTGCGATTTACAGTAACTTCAGTGGCCGTGAGAGAGAGAGAGAGCGCCGGCGCTGCAGCCATACGGCGATCATCAGGTCAAACAGAGACGAGACGAGATAAAGACATCAAAACAAGGCAATACAGTTCATCATTAATAAGATTAAGAAGATTTTTGTTATATGTTGATATGACATCTCAAGAAAAGAGAACCAATCTGATTTTCTATACAGAGAGGAACCACATTTGGAAAAGTGCTATTAGTAACTTCTTCACATACACTAAGAAGAGGGGAATTTGTAAAGGGTGTCAGATCAGTGTTTTTGAATCAGCTGACCACTCCTCACAGATCCAAACCATCAATCTGTACAACACTGGAATGGTCTTAATTTAAGGGAATGAAGCTAGTCTCCAAGCTTTTGAAAAATCATTTCCCCTTTTAAAACGGACAGTTGAGAAGGAAACAGCTTGAACCATTGAGGAGGAATCTGAAGAGGAGAATGGACTGATGGCCTACTCTCCTGCTCCATCTGATGAACTGATGATCGAGCAGGACACACACATCCAGTTATCTCCGCTGTCTCCCTGAGAAAATGGCTCTTCTAGAGATGGAGCTGTCAGAATTAAAACAGCTCTTTCTTAGCCGCCCAAATGAACTTACTATCAAAAATCTTCAGGCTGAAATAAAGGATTTGCACAACATCAACATGAAGATTAAGGCTGAAATGTCAAAAATGAAAGAGGACTCAATACAGAGAGAAAGAAAGTTAGAGAGAAACATCAAAGAGTTAAAAGAAAAGCTGGAAGAGCAGACTGTGATGTGTTTACAGCTTAAAAACAAGGAAAGTGAATCTCCCAACAACAACTTCAGCACTGAAAGTGATTCACAACCCCATCATGCAGTGACGTCACACAGCTCTTCACCTCCAGACACAGTGAATGTCCATGTGAAGGACCTCACTCACACACAGCCATACTCCCACAGAACACCAGTGGTTCTTCTGATGGACTCGATCAGGAAAAACAAAGAACCAGAGAAACTGTTCCCCAGACAGCGAGTTCTAGCGCTCCACTGCAGAAACACAGAACGTGCCCATCAACTGCTCACTAAAGAGGAACTCGGCAGTCCGCAATGCATTATCATCCATTCAGGCACGAACGACCTCCACAGTCTAAATGAAGGCACAGCCAAGGCTATGTATGAGATGGCAAAGAAAGCCTCACAGACATTCCCCGCTACACGTGTGCTGATCTCCACTCTGCTCCCACGGCTCGACGTCCCTCCCTCTACGATTGATCAGATCAATGAAGAGTCCATCACACCTGTTCCTGCCTGCCCAATGTGCACTTAGTCCATCATAGTCCTATAAGACCATGGCACCTGCATGACGGTCTCCACCTGAATCAGGATGGAGTCAGGATTTTTGCCAAAGCTATCAAGGATGTTGCCCTTGGACACTTCCCAACTGGCTATAGAGGAACAAAAAGAAATCAGATGAGAATGCAGCTGTTTGATCTATCTGGACCTTCACCTCACTCAAGACCACCACAAGACCTCCAGAGACGACCCACGACTTCACGATGGTCTCACAGACAAGAGAGACGACCCTACGCTGAAGCCCCACCCCAGCGCCATTGACCCGGGCCGCCCCAGCAGACACGACCTACGCCCAGGTAGTTTCACGACAGCAGCCGCCCTCATCATCCGCTCATGAACTCTCCTCCAGAGATGTGGGGGAAATTAAACGACTGCTAAATCTCCTGTGCAACAAAATGTTTAACTGAAACGCACAAAATCTATTTAAACCACAGCTGATGAAATCATTTTTAGAATCGTTTAATTAACAGTCACAACACAATGATTACTATTATTCTATTTGTTTATTTATTTAAATAATTATTCACAAAGATTTATTTTCAACTTAACCGGTTTTACTATTATTATACATACTTTAATATTATTTTCTTTTTTGAATATTTAATTTTACTCATTAATTAACACAACACAATGGTTAAAAATAATTGTGATTATTATTATTATTTGTTTATTTTATTCATTATTCATATTTAAGATTTATTTTCAACTTAATCGGTTTTACTACTGTTATACCTGCTCTAATGTTACTATTACTTATTTTCCTTTATTTATTTATTTATTTATTTATTTAATAGGTTCTTGGTTTTGCCTTCAGATAAACAGCAGTATTTTAATCTCTGATCATATAAAATGTTAAACATTAGCTTTTGGAATATTCAGGGTTTGTGCTCTAAAACATTTGGATTAAAAAGCACAAACACAGATTTCTTGAATAGCATCACAAATGTTGACATATTAATTCTAATTGAAACATGGTGTAGATCAGATGTGTCCACTCAGTGTCCTGCAGGTTACTCTGAAATCATAGTGCCCTCATGGAAACTCAACTCAATACATCGTGGCAGAGATTCTGGAGGTTTAGTTATATGGATAAAAAATTATCTTGCCCCTTTTACATCACCAGTACAGCAAGGCAAAAATCACATATGGTTAAAATTGGATAAAAACTTTGGAATTCTGGATAAAGACCTTTTTATCTGTGGAATTTATATTCCTCCATCAGATTCTCCAAACTACGACGATGAAATATTTCACACTTTACAGGGAGAAATCTATCAATATCAAACTCAGGAGAAAATGTTACTATGTGGAGATTTAAATGCTCAAACTGGTTTAGAACCAGATTACATTGATAATTCAGGAGATAAACATCTGTTCACACAAATACCCCAAGACCTCTTTAATACCCTACCTAGAAGAAATAACCAGGATACCGGAGTTAATAGACATAGGAAGGAGATAGCTCACCTTTGTCAAACTTTAGGTCTTTATATCCTGAATGGTAGAATCAAAGAAGATTCCTGTGGACACTTTACCTATGGCTCAAATCTTGGCAACAGTGTTGTAGATTATGCCATCTCAAATATAATCCCCTCCTATTTCAGTGCATTTACCATCAAAGTCAGTCACCCTTGTCTGATCACAGCCAGATCAATGTTTCTATTAAGGGTGAAAACATCAAATCAACAGAAATACAAAAGCCAATTCATCTATATAAACTTAACACATCATATAGATGGACTCATAGCACTGCTGAAACATATATCAATGTGTTAAACTCAAATGAAATAGTCAATTCCATAACATTGTTTACCAATTCAACATTTGATAATAATCGGAAGGGAATTGATTTAGCAATTAAACATATTAATGACATTTTTGAAAATATGAAAAAAAAAAAAAGCTCATCTAAATAAAATGACACCATGTAAACACAAAAAAAGCACTAAACAAAAACCTTCTGAAAAATGGTTTGACCATGACTGTAAAACAATTAGAGAGCTACGAGCTACGATTGATTTCAAATCAAAAACACAAAGATCCAGTCAACACTGAGTTGCGCTTAAAACACTCAGAACTTCTGAAACAATACAAAAACACACTAAGACAGAAGAAACTGGATTATTATAACAACACGCTTCAAAAGATTGAAAACACAATTGATCAGAGCAAGTTCTGGAGCATGTGGAACAGTTTGAACACTACAAAGCCACAAGAACCAGCCATACAAGATGGTCAAATTTGGAAAAAATATTTTGAGAACCTCTATAGCCATCAAACTGACCCTTTAAATAATCCCAACCAATTAAAAGTCCTTGAAAAATTGAACGCTCTTGAGTCATGCATCAAAAACAACCCAAATCCACTAGATTATCCAATAACCCAAAAAGAAGTTAGAGGAAAACTGAAATCTCTCAAATCTAATAAATCCTGTGGCCCTGATAAAATAAAAAACGAGATGCTAAAAAATAGCTCTCCTGAACTTCAGAATGCATTGCTCAAACTTTTTAACTTGATTCTGAGTTCAGGTGTTTTTCCAGAGGTCTGGAATACAGGGCTCATTTCTCCCATATTTAAAAGTGGAGACAAAACAGACCCTAATAACTACAGAGGAATCTGTGTAACCAGTAATTTAGGAAAAATATTTTGTTCTATAATTAACACTACACAAATTAATAAAACAAACATGTACACCGAAAGAAAGACAGAAAAATATTTGCATGCTTCGTAGATTTCAAGAAAGCTTTTGACTCCATTTGGCATAAAGGATTGCTTTATAAAATCATTCAAAGTGGTATTGGGGTAAAATATACGACTTAATTAAAAACATGTATAACCAAAATAAATGTGCAGTAAAAATTGGTCAACAGAGAACAGAATATTTTTCCCAAGAGCGAGGGGTCAGACAAGGCTGTTGCCTCAGCCCAACTTTATTTAACATTTATATTAATGAATTGGCAGATCTTCTGGACCAATCAGAGAGTCCAGGGGCCGGTTGCACCAGCTGGACGTACACCCGGTCGTAAGACTGAGCTTAACGTAAAATGCGTTTTAAGTCCTGCAAAGCAAATTAATACCTGTTGCACCATCTGGGCGTAGCGCACGTCTGAGACTAAATCTTACGCCTAGTCAAAGGTAGGTGTAAAGTGAGAAGTCTTGACTTGTTTCCATGGTGAAAATAAAGATAAATAAAAACGTTGAGATGATGGCGAGTCTGTTATACAGGCTACACGTTTAGCGGGCTTTCTCGTTTGAAAGAGTAATGAGAGACCGCACCAATCCTCTAGATCAGTGGTCGCCAACCCATCGATCGCAATCGACTGGTCGATCTTTATCACTGTTCCAGTAGCTTGCGAAAATAACAGAAATATGAGTACAAAAATACATTACATTTCTCCAGTCTTTGTACTGTATTTTTGTATTTATTTTATGTTATTTTCGGGAGCTACTGGGACAGTGATAAAGGTAAATAGCCTGTCTGTAAGCTTGCAGTCTGTAAACGGCCGTTAACAAGAGGCCAGAGACGCTGAAGATGGACGCAAAGAGGAGACGATTCTGTAGCAGGCAGAGCAGCTCACTGTTCATGATGCTCTCAATATAGGAAGAAAATATAAATATTGAATTGGGGGTGAGGGCTTATATGAATGCATCTCTAAAAGGAATTACTGTCTTAAGAAAAATTTTAATGCAATGGCATTTTATTTTCCTCTTACCTCCGAATAAAGTAACTAATTATTAGCGCATTTCAGCTTTGTTTACAGATGTAACCAAGGAAACGCAGTATCACTGCTGTTCCATAAGCGCCACCTGCTGTCAGAGAGTGAATTTACGTCTGCTGTTTTTATGTCATGCTTTTTTGTGTGTGTGTGTGTGTGTGTGTGTGTGTAGCATATAATTTCACAAAGATAAAGTCAGACTGTTCTGTTTTTGCTTTAAATCTTGAAATTAAATCTAATTCAAATGAAAAACAACTGCTCATGCAACGTGTGTAGCATCTTTGTTTGGATTGTGATTAAAAAGCAGTGGTTCCCTCTAATTTGAAATGGCAAAAAAGTATTTTTGTTTATTATAATAATATTAATAATAAATATCTGCAACCGGTATCAGAATCTGCCAATTTGCTTGTAAAAATAAATAAATCAGAATCTAAATTGGCCACGAAAAAACTACAAAATACAATCTGGGCTGTCTTTTTCTATCAAGTAGATCTTGTCTTTCATAAAGGTCGAGGTCAGGGATCTTGGGCTTAAAAAGGTTGGTGACCACTGCTCTAGATGCTAGATATATATGGAGACAGAGAATTTATTGAAAAGGTTTCGTTTCAGCAGGTTGCATATACTTACTGAATAGCTCAATAATTTTTCTTGCTTCACAATCTGAGTAATTTATTTATCTTTTTTTCGGCTCAGCAGTCATTTTTCATCTATACGTTGGAGTCAATAAATTCAAATTGATAACCATAGTAACACGAACAGCGTCTCAACTAACTGTTCTGTAGAACATGCCAGCATGTACGAGCATTGTCTATGCTAAGTGTACCTGCGCCTCGTCGTAGTTTTAGATCGTGCAACAGGTGTAAATATTCATCGGAAAGCTGGACGTAACTAAGTCCAGCGTAGAGCTTAGACCCAACTTTTTTACGTCCAGCTGGTGCAACCGGGCCCAGGACTACAACTATTTGACACAGAAGTCAAATATTTACTGTATGCAGACGACTTACTAATTCTATCTAAAACGGCAGAAGGTCTCCAGAACAACCTAGACATTTTAACTAAATACTGCCATGACTGGGCCTTAGAAGTCAACATCCAAAAAACTAAGATTATGATATTTCAGAAAAAACCCAGAAATCTGGAACATAAACATGCATTCACTGTAAACACCACCACTCTTCAGCACTCTTTACAATATAATTATCTTGGTTTGGTTTTAACACCCACTGGAAATTTCAATTTGGCTATTAAAACATTACTTATAAAAGCTCGCAGAGCAATGCATGCCATACAAACTAAATTATTCAAAATAAACATTCCAATCAGAATTTAGACAAGGATTTTTGATAGTGTGATACTGCCTATTGCCTTATATGGAAGTGAGGTCTGGGGTCCAACGAGTAACTACAGCCATAAGGTTTGGGACAAACATCCTTTAGAAGGTCTACATGTAGAGTTCTGTAGAAGCATCCTTCATGTCCACAGAAACACACCTAATAACACCTGTAGGGCGGAACTAGGCCGTCTTCCCCTCAATTTAATGATAAAAAAAGAGCTTTAAAGTTCTGGATACACTTAAAATCTAGTCCTGAAGACACTCCATTTTAAAGCACTAAAAAGAGAAAGAGACATACATACAGCATTGGAAAGAACAAATCAAAGAGCAAAGTTGTCTCCAGTGTTATCTTAGACTAAACAGAGAGTACAGTCTGGCTGAATATCTCACCTCAGTCAGGAATACAGCACACAGGAATTTATTAACCAAGTACAGACTTAGTGACCACCAGCTGACCATAGAAAGAGGGCGACATAAGAAGACATGGTTACCTAAAGAAGAGTGAGTCTGTAATGAATGTAGATCAGGGGCAGTTGAGACGGAGGCACACTTCCTCCTCCACTGTGATAAATACACAACCTTAAGAGAGTCTCTGTACTGTCAAATACAGCATATTATCCCTGAGTTCCAGTCACTCCATGAAACTGACAAACTGAAAATATTACTTGGTGAAGGACCTTCTTCCTCTTTAGTAGCACACCATATTTATAATTGCCACAAACTAAGAGGTATTGAGTGAACACATCCATATTATAATACTATTAATATGTGTATAAATATATATATGAATGCATTTTATATATGTTCTTGTTTGTATGTTTGTTTTTTGTTTTGCTTTATGCAATGCTTTGGCAATATGTACCTAAATATGTCATGCCAATAAAGCAATATGAATTGAATTGCATTGAGTAAACGTGCACTTTCATTCAGTGCGTCTCCTTCACTCGTTCCGCCATGTGCTTCATATGCACGTCGGGCTTGTTTACATCTGAGTGCGCGTGTTCTTTTGACGCAGCATACAGTGGTGTGCATTTTATACGGTTGATGGGAAAAGTATTCTTGTATTATAAAAATGTTAATAATTCATAATAATAATTATTCACGGTATTTTGAAGTTCCCACGAAAACAATATTGTGCATATTCACGTATTACCGAATATCGGCACGTCTGAACCGCATATATAAACATACTGTGAGCTGCATGAAGCTGCTACATGAAATACAGAGACTGACTGAACAAGAGTGAGAGAACGTGAAAGTGACATGTGAAGGCCAAGTATGATAAGCCATACTCTGAATTTGTCCTCTGCATTTAACCCATCCAGTGCACACACATTAGGAGTAGCGAGGAGTGAACACACACGCACACACACACACACACACGCGCGCACGCGCGCACACACTGTAAACCGTGGACATACACACCCGGAGTGATTGGGGGTTAGGTGCCTTGCTCAAGGGCACCTCAGTCATTTCCTTCTGGTATTGAGAATCTAACCCGCAACCTTTGGGTTACCAGCCTGACTCTCTAACCATTAGGCCACGACTGCCCCAAAGGATTTAAACAACAGATCTACTTACAAAACTACTGCCAGCGGCCAGTAGGGGTGTTGAGATGAATCGGTTCTACGATGCATCACGATGCGGACGTGGACGATTCTGCATGGATGCAGTAATAGACCATAATTGATTACAGCCTACTGACATTTCTCTGACGTCATTTGTTGCATATTCGCTTCGAGCATTAGCGTAAAATGGCGGAGGGAGGTGAAACACAAAAGCGAGTAATAAAAAATGCACCCACTATTTTAACATTTACAGCCTGCAAGCATGTGTGTGTGAGTGTGTAACAGAGAGAGCGTGTGCGAGTGTGTGTGTGCGAGCGTTATTGTAACACGAACACTACTTGATAATTTCATGCTCTTTTAGTATTTACTAGTGTTTATTAGTTCTAAATACTCCTGTCATATGCTGTGTTCAGACTTAAGTTTTGTTTGATGTTTGCTACAGTCAGGAAGTGCATTTTCTTGGAGCAGATAAAATAAAAAGGGAGTTCATATATCTGACTGCTTATCGTTGATGAAAATGTAGCCATGTGCAGTAATATTGAAAACTGAGCATGCAACGCATCGTGATGCATCATGGAATGGAACTGAATCATTGACATGATAATCATAATTGAACTGAATCGTGAGACCAGTGACGATTCACACCCCTAGCTGTCAGCTGCATAAATACAGCCGCTAAGTTAAGACTGTGTCATAAGAACTAGTCTGACCAACTAGCAATTAGTTAGTGCTGATCAGTCTTTCTTTACAGATTCAAATTACACCAATCTACCTTTTTATGTAACTGCTTTAAAACAGTTATGATCGGTCTTGAAGAAAAAATGAGATGTCTAACTTCCCTTACCTAACACAAATATATGGGAATATACTGCAAAATATAATGCAATATATTACATAATACATTTCCATATATGGGAAACTAGTGCTTATATTTTCAAATTTACTGCAATATATGCACTGACCATTTATGGCTATATATTGATACATATAAAAATACTTATAAATGAAGACAAAAATAGAATTACATGTAATATTCATGAAGTTGTATCCTCTATTGTGTACATATATTGCTGTATTTTTCAATTTTGAAAAAACACAGCAATATATGTGTTTTCAATTTTGGTTCACTTTCAGATATTTATTGTCTGCCCAACTTATACATTAATTTCATTAACTGTATTGTGAACACTGAATACAATAATCAAGCATGGGTGGTCTGTTCCCCATAAAACTCTCTGTTTCTTATGGCTTAAAAAAATGTTTATCTGTCTTTCAAATACAATTATAACATGAATATGTATTTTAAGAATTAGGCATTTCTGGTATTTTTGTGTGTGTCTCTGACATTTAACATAATGTCTTTGAGACATTCATTCAAAATGATTTAAGCCACTGAATCAGTTGATATGAAGGTAAACCTGTGTCAGACAGACAGTTTCTACACTGTGTTTGTTTTCTGATTGACAGAAACACTTAATCTAGATCCATTAAAGTCAAGTGCAGTTGTTTCCTGTATATAATCACATCAGTAATCATAATAACATGCACTTTATATGTTTGATTTCAGTCGGATTTAAACTATTATTCATCTTTTCAAATGTCACGTAAATGCCTTAGTCTGAATAAAACTGCACAAGTCTGTTTTTTCTAAAGACAAACTAACAAACCTAGATAATTCGACAGTAGTTTTTCTTCACTGTATATACTGGGAGTCTGGGACAGAGAGATGAAGATTGTAGATCGACTAAGCAAAAACCCACTGTAGCTCAATTATAACTGAACATGTAAAAATACCGTGAGCCGGATGAAGCTGCTACAATAGAAATATGAACACAATAAATCTCTACACTGTAAAGACTACTGATACTGATATTGACAAAACCACATGTCAATAAAGTTTCTTTTTGTGATGATATGCAATTCAATTCTAATTCATGTTCACATACATGCTGTTTAATAAATATTTAAGTTAATTACATTACATTAATTCTATTATGAGCACTGAGTACAATAAAACAAACATGGTGGTCTTTCACCAGGGTCTCACCTGAGCTGTGAGATGTAGGGCAGACACTGGAGGAATCCCCTCACTTCACTCTCTTCATCTGTCCAGTCCATCAGAACTACTGGTTTCTTCTCTGTTTGGAGTTTCAGCACTTCTAGGAGGATGGAGCTCTTTCTCTCTGAGAGGTTTATGATCCAGACTGCAGGAGCTGACTGATAAATTGTCTGTAATGCTGGAAGGACACTCCTGCCTGTTTGAGTCTCATAGTCCTTCACATGTGAACACAGATCCAGCAGGAAATCACACTGATCAATCTGATCCTTAGTATCATAATAATCCTCATCACAGGGGAAAGATGTGTAGCTGCACACAGATGTTAATAGTTGAGTGTAATTTTCTTCTGTATTTTCATCAAACTCTGATGCTGAAACAAACAGATTCAGCAGAAACTTTACAGCAGTTTCTCTCTTCATGTAGATAACGTAATGAAATCTGTGGAGATAAACACATAATTATCATTTTATTGTCCAGTGTAGGAGAATATAAAATATCGAAAAAAATGACTTATTGAATTATTATTAATTAATATAAAATATATATGAACATAAGATGGTGGTGATTTTTCCCCCCACAATTCAGTTTTAACTCTTCATTTAGTTTATATTTCAGTTGTATCGGGTGGTTTGTTATAAATAGAATCCTAAATTTAATATATTTAGTAACTTAAGTATTTTTGTAGCATATCTTTTGGAATCTAAACAAAATTTAAAAACAAAGTTTGAGTAACTAAATTAATTTCCTTAAAACATTGATTTCAAATACATGTAATTGGCACATATTCAGTTGATATGAAGGTAAACCTGTGTCAGACAGACAGTTTCTACACTGTGTTTGTTTTCTGACAGGAACACTTAATCTAGATCCATTAAAGTCAAGGGCTGTTTTGTTCTGTGTATTACGTCACATCAGTAATCACGTTTACATGCACTTTAAACATTAAATTTCAGTTGGGCTAAAACAATTATTAGTCTTTTATAATGTAATGGAAATTGTTCAGTCCAGTTAAAATTATACTGGTTTGGTGTTTCTGAAGATGGATTAACAGTCAACAGATAATGTGATTGTATCTTGTCTTCATTCAGCATGTTAATCAGACTGCAGTTGTCCTCATCATTGTGCACTTACTGTGAAAGTCAAGGGTAATGTGTGATGATTATTAATCCTGCAAATATTTGATTATGTGTTGTGTCTCATGGATATTTGGACAGAGAGATGAAGATTGTAGCTCAACTATGCAAAAACCCACTGTAGCTCGATTATAACCGGCATGTGACGGTATCAAATTTTCATGTTGCGATAATTGCTGAAGCTTTTATCACGGTATACGGTATTATCACGGTATTGAAATAAGTTGCAAAAAGTGTTGTCATACTATAACAGGTTTAAGAATTATTTTTTCTTATAACAGAAAGAACTCTGAACATTTAAACACAATAACACAATACACACACACACAAAAAAATCTAAAGTAAAATGTTTCAAACAGATTAAAGTGCAAAAGAATTATAAAGAACAACAGGTAACACTTTACAATAAGGTCTCATTATTTAATGTTATTTAATGCATTAACTAAGATTAAGATTGAGCATTAGCTACATTTGTTACAGAAGGTATTATTTTTTGTTAATGTTAGTTAAAAAAATACAACTGATCATTGTTAGTTTTAGCTCAGGTCCATAAATAATTAGAACTTTTGATTTTAGTAATGTTATTAAACTTTAACTAAGAAATTAACATTAATAATTGCTTTATAAGTATTTTTCATTGTCAGTTTGGTAATAATGAATTAACATATTAACTAATGAAGCCTTATGTCACTAAGTTTACTGAACAATAACAAATAATCAGAACATTTTCAGTCATTATAGGGCATGTTGTAGTCCAGTTTAAAATATAAAAATGTTTAAGTTTGAAAGTAAATAGCCTATTAAGTCTTTAAGTATTAAGTATTTGGTGCTGTGATGAACAACATTGAGATTACAAAAAACTGAATGGCTGTTGAAGCATTTTAATTACTGTTCAGTAGCGCAGCTGCTTTGTTTACGCGGTTTCCGGGGTAACCGCTGCACTTCTGTTCCATCAGCGCCCTCTGCTGTCAGAGAGTGAACGTGTACTTTCATTCAGTGTGTCTCCTTCACTCGTTCCGTCATGTGCTTCTTGTGCACGTCGGGCTTGTTTACATCTGAGTGCGAGTGTTCTTTTTATACGGTTGATGGGTAAAGTATTCTTAAAATGTATTATAAAAATGTTAATAATTCATAATAATAAGTTCCCACGACAACAATATTGTGCATATTCACGTAGCCGAATATCGGCAGATGTCTGAACCACATATATAAACATACTGTGAGCTGCATGAAGCTGCTACATGAAATACAGAGACTGACTGAACAAGAGTGAGAGAACACACATCAGGAGTAGCGAGGTGTGAACACACACACACACACACACAGGTTTGTTTTGCTATCTTAGTGAAGACATTCCATAGGCGTAATGGTTTTTATACTGTACAAACTGTACATTCTCTCCCCCTACACTACCCCTAAACCTACCCATCACAGGAAACATTCTGCATTTGTACATTTTTAATAAAACATTGTTTAGTGTGTTTTTAAAGCTATTTTATATATGAGGACTCATGAAATGTCTTCATAAAACATGTTTACGTCGTAATACCAGTGTAATACCCATGTCATTATACAAATTTGTGTCTTAATAAATTATGAAAATAAGCACACACACACACGCGCGCACGCACACACACACTGTAAACCGTGGACATACACACCCGGAGTGATTGGGGGTTAGGTGCCTTGCTCAAGGGCACCTCAGTCATTTCCTTCCGGTATTGAGAATCTAACCCGCAACCTTTGGGTTACCAGCCTGACTCTCTAACCATTAGGCCACGACTGCCCCAAAGGATTTAAACAACAGATCTACTTACAGAACTACTGCCAGTGGCCAGTAGGGGTGTTGAGATGAATCGGTTCTACGATGCATCACGATGCGGACGTGGACGATTCTGCATCGATGCAGTAATAGACCATAATTGATTACAGCCTACTGACATTTCTCTGACGTCATTTGTTGCATATTCGCTTCGAGCATTAGCGTAAAATGGCGGAGGGAGGTGAAACACAAAAGCGAGTAATAAAAAATGTACCCACTATTTTAACATTTACAGCCTGCAAGCATGTGTGTGTGAGTGTGTAAGAGAGAGAGTGTGTGTGTGCGAGCGTTATCACGCGTTATCAACACTACTTGATAATTTCATGCGCTTTTAGTATTTACTAGTGTTTATTAGTTCTAAATACTCCTGTCATATGCTGTGTTCAGACTTAAGTTTTGTTTGATGTTTGCTACAGTCAGGAAGTGCATTTTCTTGGAGCAGATAAAATAAAAAGGGAGTTCATATATCTGACTGCTTATCGTTGATGAAAATGTAGCCATGTGCAGTACTATTGAAAACTGAGCATGCAACGCATCGTGATGCATCATGGAATCGAATTGAATCATTGACATGATAATCATAATTGAACTGAATCATGAGACCAGTGACGATTCACACCCCTAGCTGTCAGCTGCATAAATACAGCCGCTAAGTTAAGACTGTGTCATAAGAACTAGTCTGACCAACTAGAAATTAGTTAGGGCTGATCAGTCTTTCTTTACAGATTCAAATTACACCAATCTACCTTTTTATGTAACTGCTTTAAAACAGTTATGATCGGTCTTGAAGAAAAAATGAGATGTCTAACTTCCCTTACCTAACACAAATATATGGGAATATACTGCAAAATATAATGCAATATATTACATAATACATTTCCATATATGGGAAACTAGTGCTTATATTTTCAAATTTACTGCAATATATGCACTGACCATTTATGGCTATATATTGATACATATAAAAATACTTATAAATGAAGACAAAAATAGAATTACATGTAATATTCATGAAGTTGTATCCTCTATTGTGTACATATATTGCTGTATTTTTCAATTTTGAAAAACACAGCAATATATGTGTTTTCAATTTTGGTTCACTTTCAGATATTTATTGTCTGCCCAACTTATACATTAATTTCATTAATTGTATTGTGAACACTGAATACAATAATCAAGCATGGGTGGTCTGTTCCCCATAAAACTCTCTGTTTCCTATGGCTTAAAAAAATGTTTATCTGTCTTTCAAATACAATTATAACATGAATATGTATTTTAAGAATTAGGCATTTCTGGTATTTTTGTGTGTGTCTCTGGTCTCTAAAAATTAAACTGACATTTAACATAATGTCTATGAGACATTCATTCAAAATGATTTAAGCCACTGAATCAGTTGATATGAAGGTAAACCTGTGTCAGACAGACAGTTTCTACACTGTGTTTGTTTTCTGATTGACAAAAACACTTAATCTAGATCCATTAAAGTCAAGTGCAGTTGTTTCCTGTATATAATCACATCAGTAATCATAATAACATGCACTTTATATGTTTGATTTCAGTCGGATTTAAACTATTATTCATCTTTTCAAATGTCACGTAAATGCCTTAGTCTGAATAAAACTGCACAAGTCTGTTTTTTCTAAAGACAAACTAACAAACCTAGATAATTCGACAGTAGTTTTTCTTCACTGTATATACTGGGAGTCTGGGACAGAGAGATGAAGATTGTAGATCGACTAAGCAAAAATTATAACTGAACATGTAAACATACTGTGAGCCGGATGAAGCTGCTACAATAGAAATATGAACACAATAAATCTCTACACTGTAAAGACTACTGATACTGATATTGACAAAACCACATGTCAATAAAGTTTCTTTTGTGATGATATGCAATTCAATTCTAATTCATGTTCACATACATGCTGTTTAATAAATATTTAAGTTAATTACATTACATTAATTCTATTATGAGCACTGAGTACAATAAAACAAACATGGTGGTCTTTCACCAGGGTCTCACCTGAGCTGTGAGATGTAGGGCAGACACTGGAGGAATCCCCTCACTTCACTCTCTTCATCTGTCCAGTCTATCAGCTCTACTGGTTTCTTCTCTGTTTGGAGTTTCAGCACTTCTAGGAGGATGGAGCTCTTTCTCCCTGAGAGCTTTATGATCCAGACTGTAGGAGCTGACTGATAAATTGTCTGTAATGCTGGAAGGACACTCCTGCCTGTTTGAGTCTCATAGTCCTTCACATGTGAACACAGATCCAGCAGGAAATCACATCTCTCATAATTCACAGATGACAGCAGTTTCTTCACAGTTTCTTCTATTGTCTCTTTCTGGTGGAGAGCAGCTTGAAGACACAAATCCAGTATAAATAATCTCTTTCTTTTCTCCCATGATTCAGCTGTTTTATTCTGTGGCACAACAAATCTAAAGAAAGAGTGAACAAGATTCAGTTAGAGATGACAAGGAGACAAATAAAGATTCTTGAAATGAATCAAACAGTTTGTCAGATAATACCTAAGGTCTGTAATTGATCAGTGAAAAGTGATGAACAGATGTTTTTATAAATATCTTTATTTTTCAGTTTTGCCCTGAAGTGAAATTGATTTTTTTTTTCTGGCAAAATATAAAAAATGATATGGGCAAGTGGAACCACACTGGTTAAAATCAATTAAAATTTTCAAAAAAAAAAAAAAGAGGGTATAACTGAGAATAAACAAACATAATGAAATATATATATATATATATATATATATATATATATATATACACAGTAATTTAAACAATTTCCTGAAATCACAAATTTAAAATGACTAATTTCATTAACAGATTCAGTTGATGTTAATATAAATCTTTGTCAGACAGAAGGTTGCTCCACCATTATTGATTCATCACTAAACACTTTGGCTGCATTTACACTGTCAACCAATTCCATTTTTTCCCCAGATATCTAGAAACCCAAATATAGTCATGTATCAGCTGTCAGTCTCACTGTGTGGAAGAAAACATTATGAACTCAGACACACAGAAGCGCTGATCACAAACAGGTGTGAAGAGGTGCACTTTCCAGCTCTGTTGTTAGCCACCACAACACAAGACCAACACGTTTCAGAAGCGGTATTGCCTGAGACTTTTTGGTCTAAATCATAGTTACCAAGGTCAATATTAGCAGGGCCAAATTCTTCCCTTTTCTCCTGTGAATAAGCCACAGTATTATGTTTGTTGACCAATAAACCATTTATGGAATGAGGAATCAAATTTTCTTTGATCTTTTGACATATAAGATGTCACTGTATTATGATAAAAACTTTTCAGACCCCCCAAAAATCGCATAAGTTGAAACCAAGCTGTCAAATGGCTTGTTTTTAATATATGACTGTATTTAAAATTGAGTGAAAATATTAAAATAATTACAAACATTTTGTCAAGAGGCCTTAAATCTATGTTCAAGTGGACAGACATGAAAATAAAATAAAATAATTTTAAAAATTTGTTTAATTACTTTCCTGCTCTCAGTGTATTTTGGCTCATTATTAAAGGATTAGTTCACTTCAGAATTAAAACTTCCTGATAATTTACTCACCCTTATGTCATCCAAGATGTTCATGTCTTTCTTTCTTCCATGAAAAAGAAATTAAGATTTTTTAGCAAAACATTCCAGGATTTTTCTCCATATAGTGGATTTCAACAGTTACCAGCAGGTTGAAGGTCCAAATTACAGTTTCAGTGCAGCTTCAAAGGGCTCTACGTGATCCCAGACGAGGAATAAGGGTCTTATCTAGCGAAACGATCGGTCATTTCCAAAAAAAAACACAAAAAAAACCCCAAAAAAACAAAAAAACAACTGCCTTAATTACTGCCCTCCTCAGGTCAAAGTTTGAACTAAAATCTTATCTACTATATGCTAGTGCAAGTATATAAGAATTAGTTTAAACTTTGACCTGTGGAGGGCAGTAATACACTTAGCAGCGTCTACACTGCTGGAATTCTACAAGAAGAAGAAGAGAGCCCGTGCAAGATAAGCATTTGAGGTTAAAAAGTATATATTTTTAATTTTTTTTTTTTTTTAGGAAATGACCGATCGTTTCGCTAGATAAGACCCTTATTCCTCGTCTGGGATCACGTAGAGCCCTTTGAAGCTGCACTGAAACTGCAATTTGGACCTTCAACCTGCTGGTAACTGTTGAAATCCACTATATGGAGAAAAATCCTGGAATGTTTTGCTCAAAAACCATAATTTCTTTTCAACTGAAGAAAGAAAGACACAAACATCTTGGATGACATGGGGATGAGTAAATTATCAGGAAGTTTTAATTACTTATCCTTTATTGTTAATGCAGTCAGTTCCATCTCAAGTGAATGTAAACAGTAAGAACAAAAAAATAAATAAATAAATAAATATTGGATAGGTATCAAACCAACAGATCTGTCTTACAGTATAAATGCAGCCAAAATCTTTAGCTACATGAAAACAATAGAAATTAAACTTGCATCACTAATGGATCTGATATGAATGTATTTCAAATTAATCTAAATCATGGTAATAATACTCCAACAACTTTGATGTAATTTGTTTCAGGTCAAAGTTCGCACTGTATGAAGTACATGTTTACAAAGTATATTTGACAAATTAAGCCTAAATTACAAATTGTCAGCAACACACGTGTAAACAGTTGTTTTTGTTTGTTTGTTTGTTTTGGTAACTGTGATTCTGAAATCTATGATCATAATTGTTTACAGATACAAATTTGCTTTGTAAGAGTATGACTCCAAAACACATTTGGTTTAGTTTACAGGCACAATGTGGACTTCTACTGCAGCTCATTACAACCACAAACACGATATATACAAAATAACCTGACTACAGTCACAGACATTAATAAAGTGTAAGATAAATTTTTCCCATGAAGTGTGCATGTGTGCACCTGAAGTTCATCTGTCTGGAGAAAGTACAGGTGTTTGAATCTATTGGTGATGGCAGAGTGGCCAACGCAATCTCACAGCAATTCATACGTATTTTACATGGTGGCTAATTCATACGACCTCACTTGTACGTTTTCGTACGATTTGCCTAGACTCCAGTGATGGGTAGGTCTTGGGGCGGGGTTAGGGTCGGTCCTCCCTATGGATGCTTTTTGAAAAATCGTACACATTCATACGAGTGAGATTGAACAAATTTTAACGAATTAGCCACCTCATAAAATATGTACGAATTGGCGTGAGATTGGGTTAAAGTGGCTGATAAATAAAGCAAACTCTCAGAAAAGCTTTTTATTCTACTCTGTTTAAGAATTATCTATCATTAATTGTATTCGTTTTGGGTAATTAATGAAGTGTTTGGTATTTCTAAAAAATTTTTGCTGAGCAACATTAGAGACAGAGTAACAATAGTAGCTCAGATTCTCTCAGGTGAGAATAGCTGTTCTGAGGAATATTGATTTAAAAAAAAAGATGAAATATTTTTTTCTAGTAATTGTCAAGTATAGTATGATTGATTGTTGCCAGATTGCCACATACAAGACTTTGTACTTTGTGTCATCAAAGATAAAAATTAAACCAGTCAAAAATTTTACATTCATACATTTATATATAACAATATATAATATATATAATAATATAATAAAACAGGGCTCAACACTACTGGCTTGCAGATTTTTTTACTTGCCCTTCCAAAACATTTTACTGGCAAAAACTGAAAAATAGGTATTTTTCTTGTCATTTTGACCCATGCAAAATATTTAGAAGCTGCCACCATGTTTAAAGAAATGTAATACTTTTAACTAGGGTTTCTTTGCAGAACCAGGTGATTATATGGAAGTAAATTATTGACAAATGTGACCCCCTGAATAAAGCTTTCCATTGATGTATGGTTTGTTAGGATAGGACAATATGTGGCTGAGATACAACTATTTGAAATATCTGGAATCTGAGGGTGCAAAAAAAAAAAAAAAAAAAAAAAATTGAGAAAATCACCTTTAAAGTCCTGAGTAATGCATATTACTAATGAAAGGAACATTTTTTATATATTTACTTAATATCCTATATTTTTGGTATAAAACAAAAATCAATAATTTTAACCCATACAATGTATTGTTGGCTATTGCTACAAATGTACCCGTGTGACTTATGACTGGTTTTGTGGTCCAGGGTCACAAATGTCTTTAAACATGTCTACAAACATGGGCGACGCTGGGGAGGGGCTAGCAGGTGCTTCAACACCCCCAAGAAAGACCAAAGCACCCCCACAATTTTTTCCATCAAGTAACAAATGAAATAAAATAAAAACATTTGACTTATTACGCATGCATGATGTGATTTGCAGCTACTGTCCACTTTTCATAATGTCATAGCAGTTGATTTTAAAGTGGAACGGTTCCTTGTGCCAAGAGCTGCCACCGACTAAAGATTTTTCTAGTAGTCGTTCATTTAGGCCAGGGATGGGCATACGGCCCGCAATGTCTTTAAAAACGGCCCGCTGGACATTTGAAAAGCAAGTAATGTAAAGATTGCGTTCAGATTATAATGTTAATACTAAATCAATCCAGGAGAGGTCGCTATTTCCAGCCGATCCCCGTATTAATAACAGCGTGGGATGTGCATGCTAATGTGAAAGTTTACTAAAATTAGCAAAAATAAATGAAAAAATAAAAATCATGTTTTCACCATACAATCAGGATGGTTAAGGGATTATCTTTTTACAAAGTTCAAGGGTCACCCATATGTTTGATTTGTTTGGAAACTAAATCTGTAATGAAAGATTTTATTGTAAATTGCCATTACACCACTGCACTGCTTACAAAATCCGCTTTCCACTATCGGGCCGAACGGATGAATGGTAAGGAACGGTTCCAGTTGTATTTCCAACTGAGCCCGGTACGGCACGGCACGGTTATAAATAACCGTTCTCCGCCGGAATTAGTCAACCGTGCTGAACCGACGTGACGTCGTCACTCAGGATCGGTCACTTGTCTGTTGCCTGGCTGCCGGTTTCTCTGTAGCTTGCTAAACATGATATTTGAGCAACATGAACACAAATTAATCATACAATTAAAAGAAATAACTGATCATCCTACATAACGCGGTCACTATTTACATCGCATATCGTGCGTAAACTCTTGCGTTACTAAGACAACGACTGAAGAGCTCCGTTATCAGCCCCACAGTGGAAACCGAAACCATATCCGTACCGGCCAGCTCGATCAGATCGGCACGGAATGGAACAGTAAAGCAAAGAGAACGGTTTGGCCGACGGTGGAAAAGCGGCTAACGAGAAGTATGAAAGATACACATGTGACGCAGAGTTGCACTTGTCTTAGATTTCAATGATAAAATGTATCCACCTTATTCCTGACTAGCCTACTGCATTTCGAATTATGGGCTGCACTTCCGGTTTAGGGAACTTCCATTCAAAAAGACTGAAACGAATCGCTTCAAATCATAAGGTTGCCCTATATAAAGCTTATCCGTCAGTTTGACTGAATGAGCTGTCAATTTTGCTTTCATGTTTTATTTTCAGACATCGTGAGAATAACGTAGCACTTGGTATTTTAACGTAACATATTATAACAAGAATATCTATGGCAAGAGCTCTTTTCAGTCGCTGCTTTCTATCCTCGTAATTATTTTCTTTTGTCTCTTTGCATACCATTGTAATAGTATGAAAAAGGATAACATATGCTGCACATCTGTGGTCTGTTCTCCCGATATAATTTACGATATATCCCATTAATAATTCACTGGAATGCACGAATAATCTCTCGTTTTTCTCCTCAAAGCCTCACGTCTCTTTCCAGGTTTGTTTTCACAAGTAAATACAATTTATTATCTGTAAAAATGATGAAAATCACTTTGAAATAGTATCACACAATGCTGAAGTTCATGAACAATTTTTATTAAGGCAACGTATATTACAGAATACAGATATATATTACTATAGCTATATTTAACCCGTCCGTTATTGCTGTGGAAAGAATCGCGCTTTTTCATGGCCTGTTGAAAGTATACCTTGATGCTTTTACACTTTTAAACTGTCCTTTTAATGTTCGTTGGTTGAAGTGTGAGTAGAATAATGTCATCTCATTGTACCCAGTTTTTTAAAAAACGTATTATTGCGTTCATAGAGCGAGTCTTTCACTATTTACAGCTTAACGGAAGTTACGCCCATAATTCGCGCAAAGCGTCATGGGGCGTAGGAATAAGGTGGATAGTCAACAAAACCATTTTTTTGCCAAATGAATGACAGAAATGTATGCACTTATGTTCTTATACATTTTTTTTTTTTTTTTTTTAAATAGTATTTTTCATGGTAATACGTTGATGTGGATTATAGTAATGCCATATGGAACAACACTTTTTTTAAAAAGCACTTTTTAACGAGGCTGAGTTGAAAATGTTTTCTAGGCTTGTAATCAAAAATAGGACTTCTGTACATTTGTTTGTTGCAAATTTACAGATAATGCAATTGAGATGTTTACATTTACTTGTTGGAAAAGTTTCCCATTTGTATTAGCAAAATTGCACAAGTTTAACTGTTCATAAAATCTTTAAAAAATTACATTAATTGTACATTGATTTCCCTTATTAAAAAGTAAATTCAATAAGACTGTGTTAAAGGTGCGAGTGTGGATTAGTCATCTGGCCCCCTGGTATTAAGAAGAAAAAATGTTGGCCCTCATCACTATTGAAGTTGCCCATCCCTGATTTAGGCCATTAGTCCCACGTTTATATTTAATTAATATAATAATAGCCTACTAAACCGTCTTTTAATTACTTATATAGCTAAAGGTCTGATAGCACATTCCACGCTAAAACTCGCGTTTAAATCTTGCTGCAAAGCACCGACAAAAGTAATGATTATGAATGTGTTGGGGGAAAAGAACACATTTTAAACTATTTAAAACATATTTAAACTATAGTGCTTTCTGAGGCAGTGTCGGCTGCAAAGATGAAGTTGCCGACGCTGACCAAAAAAAAAAAAAAAAAAAAAAAAGAGAGAGAGATATAAAACCTAAGCGCTAATACTTTAGATTCCACACTCCTCCACATTAACATTAATTTACCTTTTGAACCATATAAAGATGCTTTTATAAGCTCCTCTCTATATTTGAGAGATCTTTGTCCTCATCATTTGAAGACATATAAGCAACTGTGGGGATGTCTGAAACAGCAGCTTGGCACATTTGGCCATCGGTCACAGAGAGCGAAGGCGGGTTTGAGACTTTAAACAGCAAGTAAATACATCCCAGTGCCTTTTGTTGTCATATGGACCCTTTTCACAGACTGTGATGACTTAACGGTCATCAATATCGTAAAGTTTTTTATATGTTCACTTTTTAAAAAACTTAGGTACATTTATAACACTATACTTAGTATTATATTACCTTTGCATCAAATTACAAAAAACTAGTTAAAGCTGCTGTGAGGGTGTTTCTAATACAGCGGCTATAGGAGTGATGGTAAAAATGACATCTTTCTCTCTTCTGACTGCTGTTATCAATCGCTCTCTATTTTTTCCTCTTTTTGAAAGTTGTGAAAACACTATTGTGTAAGTTTTCTTTTGCTATTTGAGCAAATGGAAACACAAAAAAAATATATTTAATGTATTATTTCATTCACCGAATTTGACGACTTCCGCTTCTGAGAAACCTGGAAATGTGAAAAGGGTCTATATTGCCACTGACTGAAATTGCCATTGACTGAAATCAGTGAACATCTGCCTATTAAAAAAAAAAAAATCTTTGGAAAGCGACTGATCTATGTACTTGTTTAATTTCATAAAATAAAAAACTGTATTTATATTGTGCTGAGTCAAATAATAATGTAATAAAATGTTAAAAATCGAGTGGGTGAGTTTTCCTCATATTTATTTTATTATTCATATAAAAAATAAAACGTTTTTGCGCATATTTACAAGTAATTGCCCAGCTCCCCCTGTCAATGATCTAGCGCCCCCTCAGCACCTGCGTTCAAAACTCTCTGGCGCCGCCTCTGTCTACAAAACATGTTGAATTGCACTAGTTAAAAAATTAACTGTGTTAACAGGTTTGCATTTTGGGGGGACTTTATTAAGGCTGTGAATATTTCAATTCAAAACATTCACACAATTTCATTATTAAAGATTCAATAATTCATATTCACCATCCAGACTTAATTTCCAAAATATTCAGCGTGTTTAAAAACACCACCTATAATAATATTCACTTAACAATGCTTAAATCATTAAGACCAAACTTAATATACATCAGGGCTATTCAATTAGCTGCATTTGAGGGCCGGACTATCAAACTGAAAATATAAGGTGGGCCAAGGAGTGGGGGGTTGTCCTGAATGCTTTCTGGGGGGCCTATAAAATGAAAAAATTAAAATGAAATGCATATTCAGCAGTAAAAATACTGTAACAGTAACATTTATAAAAAGTTAACACTTAATTTTTATAGGGTTAAGTTAAAATATTCCGACAGAGTTGGTAACCACTAAACACACACTCAAAGAAACTGACATAGTTTTATAACAAAAATTAATTGTATACCCTTACTCCACAAATGAAATAAATAAAATATACATGACTATATTAATATCATAGTATTCAACATGAACATACCACATTTGTGCCAAAACACCATGATTAACACAATTAGTGTTACAGTGCATCTCTGTTAAATGTTTGTAAGGGTGGTGATTTAGGAATTTAAAAGACTTCTAACTTGTTCATTCATGACAATATTATTTATATTGTTGTTGTGGTCTCCAATAGTTTGTTGTTGATGTTCTGTCTCTTCCTTTTTCATTTTTTGACTGTAAATGAACATCAGCCCAGAAACAGTGTTGCCACCTTGTGGACAAACTAATTAGTGCACCTGCGACCTGCGCGTACTCTGGCTGTGTTCGAAATGGCACACTATCATACTACTCTTACTATTTCTGCAGCATCTAGTATGTATACTGTGCTTTTTGTTTATCCCGAGGTTTACCATAGTCTGCCAGATCCAGGCCGTATCCAGATGAAGGACCTGCACCTAGACACGACGACAACGCAGCCCTGAACTGTCAACTAAACTATCCCCTGCGAAGGCCTCCTTCCCTTTCCTTTCCCTATGTATAGATAAAACGTTGTAAATATGATTCCAGTTTGCATCCGCGGAAGCGACTAGTGATTCTGTGTTATGAGGGTCAGGCAGGTAATTTGGCGGTGTCACTTTGTGAAAAAGACTAAGTGTCTGCGCACATACAGAATTTTCTGTATGCATGGAATTCCCAGATTACCTACACTACATTTGTTGAAATCTTATGTATACATCTGAGGACACTGCACTTTTCCCACAATGCAACGCGCTCCACGTGACGTTTCATCTTCATGAAGAGTGCAGCAGGAGTGAACTGGAGGTGGGGAATAATTATAAATGTAACACTTTTATAAGTACACGTTACTTTAAAGTACAAACTAGCTGTTTCCGAAAACATAATCACTACATAATCTCTACTGCACGTTTCCAATCAAGTCAAATCAAGTCACCTTTATTTATATAGCGCTTCATACAATACAGATTTCAAAGCAGCTTTACAGTGATACACAGAAAATAATGATTCAGTGATGCAAACCAGAGTTTGATGCTTCAACAGAGCTCTAAAGAAAAGTGTTATTGTTCACTTGAAGTCTGTGTTGATTTAAATATCCGTTCAATAACTGTGTAAAGTTCATTATGAAATGAGTTCAATTCGGCTGTAAAGCATCGTTTAAAGGTGCATTGTGTAATATTTAGGAGGATCCATTGACAGAAATGCAATATAATATACATAACTATGTTTTCAGTGGTGTATAAAGACCTTACATAATGAACCGTTATGTTTTTATTACCTTAGAATGAGCCATTTCTATCTACATACACCGAGTTCCCCTTACATGTTAAGTCACCATTTTGCGACGGCATGTTTCTACAGTAGCCCTAAACGGACAAACTGCTCTAAAGAGCACGTTTCGTCACTATGTTCTTCTTCTTTGTTGGTGTTTTTAAATGCAGCTTGCATCTTCACTATATTGAATACGCACGTAGTAGTAGTTGTAGTCATCGTCGTCTGATTTATTAGAAGCAGAGACCGTTCGTTGTTAGAAATAAGAAGAAATCTCATTGCTTGACTGGCTGCTCTCTTCTGTCTCAGATGATAACATCTTTGTCCTGTGTCAGGCACCGTAGCTTCTCTATGTGCTTCGAAAGGGAGGGGTGAGCGCTGTTAGTTGCAACTAACTAATCATCTAATAAGATTAAATTTCAAGTGTGTGTATAACGTGTTCTTTTATCAATTTTCAGGGCTTGTTTTGTTTGTTCCATGGATGGCTCAGCTAAACAGGCCAAGAAGAGACTATTAACTATTATTCATTTTAATTATACTAATGTCTAATTAAAATGTCTACAAATGTATAAAACTGATCAGAGATCAGGTAAAACACATAGATACTTGTTCAATGGTTCGCTGCTGGTGGGCGATCTCAGTGATTCTGCATGATTCATGGGTTCAGAGAGATCATCGCCCCGCAGTGGTGAACCATTGAAATTTAAAACGTTTCAAAACAGTTATGATGTAAAGAAACCCTGTTTACTGAAATCACGTGACTGTGGCAGTTTGACACATGCTCTGAACCACTGATTCGAAACAAAATATTCGTAAGGTTTCAAAGCTTAATAAAGTTTAGAAATGGCCAATCACATCTCAATATATAACATTTGGGGTTGATGCATCGACAAAGTAAAGAATATTTCATTTGACTCTAAATATAATTTACATCTGTCAACAGGGAGACTTCATTAAACTCAACTTAAAAAAAAAAAAACTCCTGTAATAACCTTCAAAATATAGATAGGAATAAAGTTGTAAAGTTTGGTGTATGCCAGTGCTACAGAAGAGAAGATTTCTGACTCAGAGTAGGAGAAAAACTCAGTTTAAGAAAACAGCCTTTAAGATATGTACTGTAATTTAAATCTACAGACGCAAATAGAGCTATATATAGTGCTATAAAAGATGTACTTAAAAGTGTATTTTTCTTTCCAATAGTTTGAAAAAAAATGTAATTTAATATAATGTAATTTGTTATGCTACTGTAGTCTCACCTGAGCTGTGAGATGTAGGGCAGACACTGGAGGAATCCCCTCACTTCACTCTCTTCATCTGTCCAGTCTATCAGATCTACTGGTTTCTTCTCTGTTTGGAGTTTCAGCACTTCTAGGAGGATGGAGCTCTTTCTCTCTGAGAGCTTTATGATCCAGACTGCAGGAGCTGACTGATAAATTGACTGTAATGCTGGAAGGACACTCCTGCCTGTTTGAGTCTCATAGTCCTTCACATGTGAACACAGATCCAGCAGGAAATCACACTGATCAATCTGATCCTCAGTATCATAATAACCCTCAAGATAGGGGAAAGATGTGTAGCTGCACACAGATGTTAATAGTTCAGTGTAATTTTCTTCTGTATTTTCCTCAAACTCTGACGCTGAAACAAACAGATTCAGCAGAAACTTTACAGCAGCTTCTCTCTTCATGTAGGTAATGTCACAAAATCTGTGGAGATACACACAAAATTACCACTTTATTGCACAGTGTAGGAGAATATAAAATACTGAAAGTACTAGTAGACTAACTGAATTATTATTTAATACATACTGTATATACATATATATATAACATAAGTTGGTGGAGTGATTTTGTTTTTTCCACAGTTTTCCTATTCAGCCCTATATCTGGAGAGCATCTTGCATTCAAAGAGCGGATGTGAGCTCGACATGTTTTTAAAAAACAGTGCAGGTTTACAGCGCATGTTCTTCAGACTCCGTCACTATGGAAACAAAGCTGCAAAAATCCAATCATGCGCAAATGAGCTTCGCTACTACTTTTTTTGTTTAAATTAATTTCTTTATATTTGTTATTAGTATTCTCCACACTTCAAAATCCTGTGTGGGTCTATGTAAAATACGGGACAAATCGCATCCTGTATTGATTTGATACGGGACGCATCATTTTACCTGTATTTCACGGAAAGGGTGGCAACCATCAGCGCGTTTCAGACAGTTGAGACAGAAGACAGTCACAAGCACCACTACTAAAACACCAGCCACATTTTACCATACCTCCTGAACCAAAACGAGCTTATGCTACTTTCACACCATAACTATTATGGAAGAGATGGAAACCCGTGACATTATACTCGATTTGTGACTCGAATTTATGCGTTTCAATGGCAACATTAATAATGCCAAAATGAATCTGCAGCAGTCAGGTGCTACAAGTCAGAGCTCTTTAAGTTGTTTATGTTCATTATTATTGTAATGTTATGTGCTTTGAGACATGAGGTAGTTTAACGCCATCTCTTGTGATGCATTTGTTTGCTCTCTGCTGTACGCATTCATGTGTTTTGGAGGAGG
The DNA here is from genome assembly GCA_037950665.1 of Hypophthalmichthys nobilis. NCBI lineage: Eukaryota > Metazoa > Chordata > Actinopteri > Cypriniformes > Xenocyprididae > Hypophthalmichthys > Hypophthalmichthys nobilis. The sequence goes on from CM075479.1 coordinate 26,700,872, forward strand.
CGTGGCTTTGGAGACGCTCTGAAGGGAGGGTGGGATCTTATGCTTTCAATGCTAGCTCGCTATTGCTAGCCTCTCTGAAAATGACCTACCCTACCTTTAACAGGCAACAGATAATGTGATTGTATCTTGTCTTCATCCAGCATGTTAATCAGACTACAGTTGTCCTCATCATTGTGCACTAACTGTGAAAGTCAAGGCTAATGTGTGATGATTTTTAATTCTGCAAATATTTGATTATGTATTGTGTCATGTATATTTGGACAAAGAGATGAAGATTGTGGCTCGACCATGCAAAACCCCACTGTATCTCGATTATCACTGCATATATAAACATACTGTGTGCTGCATGAAGCTGCTACAATAGAAATACATGAACAAAAACAATCTCTATAGAATGACTGAACAAGAGTGAGAGAAGGATTTGAACAACAGGGGCCGTATTCACAAAACATTTTATCTTACCACTAAGAGTTCTCCTAAATGGCAGTAAAAGTTCTTAGTTAAAGAGTTTTCTCTTAAAACCTATTCACAAAGCTGCTGAGACCAACTTTTACTAAGGAATAGAGAGTAGTCTTTAGCTAAGAGTAAGGGCGGGGTTGACCTCGCTGCTATAGATGATGTCAACACGCTTACTAACTATGACCACAGTGATTGGCTGATGGGGGAGGAGTCTCTGTCAGCGATTTAATTATAGAAATATTGTAGAATGAGGTATCGTGTTGCCATATTCAAATAAAGGTTTTAAAATGTAGGCTTTCACTAATTAAACTAGTATGTTCAGCTAATTGTTAGCCTCTTACATGTCTGAGTCTCGAGAGAATGCAGAATTCAAGCAACAAATGATGTTTTATAAACAAAGTTTGGGAGGAGCACGTGCAAACGGTTTATCTAATCATCTCGAGAGGAGGTACAGTATATATACACAGACGAGAGCAGACTCATCTACAGTAGTTACCGAGACAGTTTTCTGCATCCTCACTCTCGGCTGGGGATACGGGGAGAACTCTGGGTTTGGGCTAAATTCCAAGCTTGGAGCCCTCAATCCCTTTGGACAGCACACCAAATATGCATATTATATATATATTTTTTACTCTATTCGATCATTTTTAAGTGTGAACTCATGAAAACAACTGCTACAGGTAATCAGACATTATTTATTTATCTTTTAAAGATTTATTGTTGGCATTTTATCGTAGATTCAAATTTATAAATCAAAATATTTATTGCATTTATGAAGAAAATGTTCAGCACCCAAGGCTCTATCGCTATTTCCTCAATGGTGTACACTATAGTGTCTTTGGGCGGATTGCTGATGCAGATTGGCAGCAACGGCCATTTTAGGATTGTTTGTGATTTGGTCTTAGTGACTTAGGAGTCCTCCTGACTACTCCTAACATTTCACAGATTTAAGAGCTAGTTTTAGCATTAAATGCTTTGTGAAATACTCTTAGAGCAAAAATGTAGGAGTCCTAAAATTAGGACTGACACGGCCATTATTTTTAAGAGTTTCTCCTAATTTGGCAAGTTAGGAGCTACTTTTAGCCTTGAGATGTTTTGTGAATACGGCCCCTGATCTACTTACAACATGACTGCCAGCTGCATACACATAGTTAATTACATTACATTAGTTCTATTGAGAGCACTGAGTACAATAAAACAAACATGGTGGTCTTTTTCCCACCAGGGTCTCACCTGAGCTGTGAGATGTAGGGCAGACACTGGAGGAATCCCCTCACTTCACTCTCTTCATCTGTCCAATCTCTCAGCTCTACTGGTTTCTTCTCTGTTTGGAGTTTCAGCACTTCTAGGAGGATGGAGCTCTTTCTCTCTGAGAGCTTTATGAACCAGACTGCAGGAGCTGACTGATAAATTGGCTGTAATGCTGGAAGGACACTCCTGCCTGTTTGTATTTTATAGTTCTTCATGTGCGAGTACAGATCCAGAAGGAAATCACAGCGTTTAGTCTGGCACTCCTCATAACAACCATGGTCACAGTTATTACAATCATAATTGTCACAGGGGAAAGATGTGTAGCTGCACACAGATATTAACAGCACAGTGAAACTCTCTCCTGTAGCTTCATCACGCTCTGACGCTGCAACACTCAGATTCACCAGAAACTGAACAGCAGTCTTTTGCTTCTTATCATCAAACAAACACACATTAAATCTGTGGAGACAAAGAAACATTATTTTACCTTAATGTTCAATGCTGGTTATAGTTTTTCAGGAATATAAATTGCATTTTTTTTTATCATCTGAAACATGCTGCTATTTATATTTCAAAGCGACTTATATACTGCATTTAACGTCAAGCTTGCAAAACATGGGCAAAGCGCATACAAACACACATCAGTTCTAGCACTCCTTAACCACAGTCAACCAAACAGAAAAGTAAAACAGTCAACCAGAAAAACAGAAAAAGTTAAACACCTCCATTTAAGGGTTAGTTTAGGGTTAGTTCACCCAAAAATGAAAATGATGTCATGAATTACCCAGCCTCATGTCATTCTAAAGCTGTAAGACTTTTGTTCATCTTCAGAACACAAATTAAGATAATTTTAATGAAATCTGAGTGATTTCTGTCCCTCCATTGACAGTCTACGCAACTACCACTTTGACGCTTCAAAACGTTCATAAAGAGATGACTAAAACTAATCCTTATGAATCAAGCAGTTTAGTCCAAATTTTCTGAAGAGACACAATCGCTTTATATGATGAACAGATTGAATTTAGGCTTTTTTCACATATAAACATTTATCAATGCACACATCAGTTATGGTAAACAGAAGCTCAAGCATGTTTGCTTGACATGCGAAAATCAATGAGGTTCATTCTCGTGTAACACAGCACGTTTGAGCTTCATCAAGAACCAATGAGGTTCATTCTCATGTTACGCAGCACATATGTGGTTCATTCTAGTGTGTTACGCAGTTAAAATTATACAGATTGTCAGGTGATGTTTCATCCCATCCCACATAGCAAACAGACTTGGCCCAAATGTGGCCTCATAATGGTACTGCTGGCATGTTGACAGCACTGGCATGCATGACGGCAGACAACGTTTGGGCCGATTGTGGATGGGAGGTGTGTGGCCCAGATCAGTGTAGCGATTATGGGCCATACTTTGTGTACTGGACAATTATAAGTATTTAGGACTGCTACTATATATTCAAGGCAAGATTATTCTTTCCATGATCTAACAAAATTATTAATACAACAGAGTTTGAGAGCTACAGTAGTATCCTATATTGATAAATCTTGAATAGTTGAATAGACATATTCAATGTTAATCTTTTTTTTTTTTTCCTTTTCTTACAGGACTGTGCTTGGGCAAGAAAACTTGAGACTTCTCGGTTCCCAACCCTATATATATATATATATATGTCTGTTCTTGTTTTTTAAAGGAAGTTCACACAAAAATGAAAATTTACTCATCATTTACTCTTACGCTTGGATGAGTTGGTTTCTTTTGATGAACACAAAGAAGACATTTTGAAAAATGTTGGTAACAAGACAGTCGAAGGTATTATTGTAAAAAAATAAAAAAAATAAAAAAAAAATATTATGGAAGCCAGTGGTTACACAACTCTAGCTGTCATTTTTTTTTTTTTTTGGCTTGTGCATTACTACAATAAATAAGCCACTGTTTAAGACAGACCAGTACATTTTGAAATTAAATGGAATTTTTTGGGGTGGTAATAAGATGTTATGTTTTGAATCTACTAAATAAAGTAGCCTTCACACAGTTACACAATTCTAGATATTATTATTGGCTTGTGCAATATTGTTAAATAAACTAATTCTGAGAATTGAATTTTTTTGTGACTTAATTGTTCACATGGTTTGGGTAAGATTAGGCTGGGCTATGGCTCATTTTTGGGGTTTCTGGTTAAAGGGTGGTGTTGATATGGTTACCATATGGCTGAGAATTGGTACCAATAATAAAACCTGTTTTGGCCCAGTTCAGGGCCAGTTAAGGGTGATTAACTGGCTGAGATTCGGGCCGGTTATGGCCCACGTGTGACCCTTGTCTTTAATCCAGTTCTGGGCCACTTCAGGGCCGTCATTCTTTGCGGTACTTGGGCAGAGGGAAGGGTTGTAAGAAGTTTACGCAACCAGCCGCTGTGATGTTGACAAAACCTCACTTCAGTTCAGAGTTTTCAATTCTGGTTCACTTTCAGATATATACTGTCTACCCCACATGCACATTAATTTAATAAATATTATTGCGAGCATTGAATACAATAATCAAGCATGGGTGGTCTGTTCCCCATAAAACTCTCACCTGAGCTGTGAGATGTAGGGCAGACACTGGAGGAATCCCCTCACTTCACTCTCTTCATCTGTCCAGTCTATCAGCTCTACTGGTTTCTTCTCTGTTTGGAGTTTCAGCACTTCTAGGAGGATGGAGCTCTTTCTCTCTGAGAGCTTTATGAACCAGACTGCAGGAGCTGACTGATAAATTGTCTGTAATGCTGGAAGGACACTCCTGCCTGTTTGAGTCTCATAGTCCTTCACATGTGACCACAGATCCAGCAGGAAATCACATCTTTCATAATTCACAGATGACAGCAGTTTCTTCACAGTTTCTTCTACTGTCTTTTTCTGGTGGAGAGCAGCTTGAAGACACAAATTCAGTATAAATCTCTTTCTTTTCTCCCATGATTCAGATGATTTATTCTGTGGTACAACAAATCTAAAAATAGAATGAACAATCTTGTTAGAGATGACAAAGGAAAGGAAGTGTTAATATGAAAATGATCAACTGACACTGATCTACTGAAACAGCTTATCAAATATAATCTGACACAATATGAGATCAGCAGGAGAACGATTTTCATCCTCTGAAGTTTGTGGTGAGAATCAGCATGTCAGTCCTGATCACTCTGTCGGGTTTATTTTGTTTGTATTATTTTTATTTTTACATTATCTCTTACAATTTAAATTATGCAAGGCGTAGTAATAAATTTAGTAAATATATAAAATCATGGTAATACTCCAACAACTTTGATGTAATTTGTTTCAGGTCAAAGTTCGCACTGTATGAAGTACATGTTTACAAAGTATATTTGACAAATTAAGCCTAAATTACAAATTGTCAGCAACACTCGTGTAAACAGTTGTTTTTGTTTGTTTGTTTGTTTTGGTAAGACTGTGATTCTGAAATCTATGATCATAATTGTTTACAGATGCAAATTTGCTTTGTAAGAGTATGACTCCAAAACACATTTGGTTTAGTTTACAGGCACAATGTGGACTTCTACTGCAGCTCATTACAACCACAAACACGATATATACAAAATAACCTGACTACAGTCACAGACATTAATAAACAAATTGTAAGATAAATTGTTCCATGAGATTGGGTTAAAGTGGCTGATAAATAAAGCAAACTCCAACAGACTGTCTCAGGTTTTGGGTAATTAATGAAGTGTTATGAGTGCAATGAAGTGTGATATTTCTAAAAAAATTTTGCTGAGCAACATTAGAGACAGACTAACAATAGTAGCTCAGATTCTCTCCAGTGAGAATAGCTGCTCTGAGGAATATTGATTTAAAAAAAAAGATTATTTTTTCTAGTAATTGTCAAGTATAGTATGATTGATTGTTGCCAGATTGCCACATACAAGACTTTATACTTTGTGTCGGCAAATTAAACCAGTCAAAAATTTTACATTTATACTTTTACATTCAAAACAAATTTGCGTCTGTAAAATTATAATGATTGTAGAGCTTGTATTTGCATCATTACAAAGACAATATATAACATATATAATAATATAATAAAACAGGGCTCAACACTACTGGCTCGCAGATTTTTTACTTGCCCTTCCAAAACATTTTACTGGCAAAAACTGAAAAATAGGTATTTTTCTTGTCATTTTGACCCATGCAAAATATTTAGAAGCTGCCACCATGTTTAAAGAAATGTAATACTTTTAACTAGGGTTTCTTTGCAGAACCAGGTGATTATATGGAAGTAAATTATTGACAAATGTGACCCTGGACCACAAAACCAGTCATAAGGGTCAAGTTTTTGAAATTGAGATTTATACATCATCTGAAAGCTGAATAAAGCTTTCCATTGATGTATGGTTTGTTAGGATAGGACAATATTTGGCCGAGATACAACTTTTTGAAAATCTTGAATCTAAGGGTGAAAAAAAAAAAAAAAAAAAAAAATCAAAATATTGAGAAAATCACCTTTAAAGTCCTTAGTGATGCATATTACTAATGAAAGGAACATTTTTGATATATTTACGATAGGAAATTTACAAAATATCTCCATGGAACATGATCTTTACATAATATCCTAATGATTTTTGGCATAAAAGAAAAATCAATAATTTTAACCCATACAGCGTATTGTTGGCTATTGCTACAAATATACCCGTGCGACTTATGACTGGTTTTGTGGTCCAGGGTCACAAATGTCTTTAAACATGTCTACAAACATGGACGGCTCTAGCAGGTGCTTCAACACCCCCAAGAAAGACCAAAGCACCCCCACAATTTTTTTCAGCAATTATATACAAGTTGTGTGTTATATTTAATAATTAAGTTGATAATAAAAGTAACAAATAAAAAGAAAAAAAAAAACATCTGACTTATTACGCATGCATGACGTGATTTGCAGCTACTGTCCACTTTTCATAATGTCATAGCATTTTATTTTAAAGTGGAACGGTTCCTTGTGCCAAGAGCTGCCACCGACTAAAGATTTTTCTAGTAGTCGTTCATTTAGGCCATTAGTCGCACGTTTTTTTATTTAATTAATATAATAATAGCCTACTAAACCGTCTTTTAATTACTTATATAGCTATAGGTCTGATAGCACATTCCGCGCTAAAGCTCGCGTTTAAATCTTGCTGCAAAGCACCGACAAAAGTAATGATTATGAATGTGTTGGGGGAAAAGAACACATTTTAAACTATTTAAAACATATTTAAACTATAGTGCTTTCTGAGGCAGTGTCGGCTGCAAAGATGAAGTTGCCGACGCTGACAAAAAAAAAAAAAAAAAAAAAAAATCTAATACTTTAGATTCCACACTCCTCCGCATTAACATTAATTTACCTTTTGGACCATATAAAGATGCGTTTATAATCTCCTCTCTATATTTGAGAGATCTTTGTCCTCATCATTTGAAGACATATAAGCAACTGTGGGGATGTCTGAAACAGCAGCTTGGCACATTTGGCCATCGGTCACAGAGAGCGAAGGCGGGTTTGAGACTTTAAACAGCAAGTAAATACATCCCAGTGCCTTTTGTTGTCATATGGACCCTTTTCACAGACTGACGCGTTTTAACGGTCATCAATATCGTAAATCCTGCAAAGTTTGTTATATTTTCATTTTTTTTAACGTAGGTACATTTATAACACTATACTTAGCATTATATTACCTTTGCATCAAATTACAAAAAACTAGTTAAAGCTGCTGTGAGGGTGTTTCTAATACAGCAGCTATAGGAGTGATGGTAAAAATGACATCTTTATCTCTTCTGACTGCTGTTATCAATCGCTCTCTATTTTTTCCTCTTTTTGAAAGTTGTGAAAACACTATTGTGGAAGTTTTCTTTTGCTATTTGAGCAAATGGAAACACACACAAAAAAATATATTTAATGTATTCTCTCATTCACCGCTATAGAATTTTACCCAAGACGACTTCCACTTCTGAGAAACCTGGAAATGTGAAAAGGGTCTATATTGCCATTGACTGAAATCAGTGAACGTCTGCCTACTTAAAAAAAAAAAAAAAAAATCTTTGGAAAGCGACTGATCTATGTACTTGTTTAATTTCATAAAATAAAAAACTGTATTTATATTGTGCTGAGTCAAATAATAATGTAATAAAATGTTAAAAATCGAGTGGGTGAGTTTTCCTCATATTTATTTTATTATTCATATAAAAATAAAACGTTTTTGCGCATATTTACAAGTAATTGCCCAGCTCCCCCTGTCAATGATCTAGCGCCCCCTCAGCACCTGCGTTCAAAACTCTCTGGCGCCGCCTCTGTCTACAAAACATGTTGAATTGCACTAGTTAAAAAATTAACTGTGTTAACAGGTTTGCATTTTGGGGGGCACTTAACTTAACTTAACTTTATTAAGGCTGTGAATATTTTAATTCAAAACATTCACACAATTTCATTATTAAAGATTCAATAATTCATATTCACCATCCAGACTTAATTTCCAAAATATTCAGTGTGTTTAAAAACACCACCTATAATAATATTCACTTAACAATGCTTAAATCATTAAGACCAAACTTAATATACATCAGGGCTATTCAATTAGCTGCATTTGAGGGCCGGACTATCAAACTGAAAATATAAGGTGGGCCAAGGAGTGGGGGGTTGTCCTGAATGCTTTCTGGGGGGTCTATAAAATGAAAAAATTAAAATGAAATGCATATTCAGCAGTAAAAATACTGTTAACAGTAAAACTTATAAAAAGTTAACACCTAATTTTTATAGGGTTAAAATATTCCGACAGAGTTGGTAACCACTAAACACACACTCAAAGAAACTGACATAGTTTTATAACAAAAATTAATTGTATACCATTACTCCACTAATAGATTAAATAAAATATACATGACTATATTAATATCATAGTATTCAACATGAACATACCACATTTGTGCCAAAACACCATGATTAACACAATTAGTGTTACAGTGCATCTCTGTTAAATGTTTGTAAGGATGGTGATTTAGGAATTTAAAAGACTTCTAACTTGTTCATTCATGACAATATTATTTATATTGTTGTTGTGATCTCTGATAGTTTGTTGTTGATGATGTTCTGTCTCTTCCTTTTTCACTTTTTGACTGTAAATGAACATCAGCCCAGAAACAGTGTTGCCACCTTGTGGACAAACTAATTAGTGCACTCAAGGCGCACCTGCGACCTGCGTGTACTCTGGCTGTGTTCGAAATGGCACACTATCATACTACTCTTACTATTTCTGCAGCATCTAGTATGTATACTGTGCTTTTTGTTTATCCCGAGGTTTACCATAGTCTGCCAGATCCAGGCCGTATCCAGATGAAGGACCTGCACCTAGACACGACGACAACGCAGCCCTGAACTGTCAACTAAACTATCCCCTGCAAAGGCCTCCTTCCCTTTCCTTTCCCTATGTATAGATAAAACATGATATAAATATGATTCCAGTTTGCATCCACAGAAGCGACTAGTGATTCTGTGTTATGAGGGCCAGGCAGGTAATTTGGCGGTGTCACTTTGTGAAAAAGACTAAGTGTCTGCGCACATACAGAATTTTCTGTATGCATGGAATTCCCAGATTACCTACACTACATTTGTTGAAATCTTATGTATACATCTGAGGACACTGCACTTTTCCCACAATGCAACGCGCTCCATGACGTTTCATCTTCATGAAGAGTGCAGCAGGAGTGAACTGGAGGTGGGAAATAATTATAAATGTAACACTTTTATAAGTACACATTACTGTAAAGTACAAACTAGCTGTTTCTGAAAACACAATCACTACATAATCTCTACTGCACGTTTCCGATCAAGTCAAATCAAGTCACCTTTATTTATATAGCGCTTCATACAATACAGATTTCAAAGCAGCTTTACAGTGATAGACAGAAAATAATGATTCAGTGATGCAAACCAGAGTTTGATGCTTCAACAGAGCTCTAAAAAGAAAAGTGTTATTGTTCACTTGAAGTCTGTGTTGATTTAAATATCCGTTCAATAACTGTGTAAAGTTCATTATGAAATGAGTTCAATTCGGCTATAATGCATCGTTTAAAGGTGCAGTGTGTAATATTTAGGAGGATCCATTGACAGAAATGCAATATAATATACATGTTTTCAATATACAAACTATGTTTTCAGTGGTGTATAAAGACCTTACATAATGAACCGTTATGTTTTTATTACCTTAGAATGAACCATTTCTATCTACAAACACAGAGGGTTCCCCTTACATGTTAAGCATGTTTCTACAGTAGCCCTAAACGGACAAACCGCTCTAAAGAGCACGTTTCGTCACTATGTTCTTCTTCTTCTTTGTTGGTGTTTTTAAAGGCAGCTTGCATCTTCACTATATTGAATACGCACGTAGTAGTAGTAGTGGTCGTCGTCATCGTCTGGTTTATTAGAAGCAGAGACCGTTCTTTGTTAGAAGTAAGAAGAAATCTCATTGCTTGACTGGCTGCTCTCTGCTGTCTCAGATGATAACATCTTTGTCCTGTGTCAGACACCGTAGCTTCTCTGTGTGCTTTGAAAGGGAGGGGTGAGCGCTGTTAGTTGCAATTCACCACCTTACCGCTAGATGGCACTAAAATTTACACACTGCACCTTTAATAGTACGATCAATTGAACCCTTTGTAAATTAATGACAGCCTTAGACCACTGAGGCTATTTCTACCATTACGTTAAATATAAACAAATATTTCTCACTTCTCACACAATTTCTCTGAATAAACCTGACTTTACACCAACAAACTGAATTTTTATGGGTTATATCAAGACCATTGGTGAGGACAGTCGAAAGGTAGGACATTTTCTCTCAGATTTGTGCATAAAAAAGCACATTTATTTGTAAGGTAACAAGCTGGACAGCTGTGCTGAATTAATGTTCAATGATTGTCATGTGACAACACTGTGGCATATTACACTGAAACATTATTTGTTGCATATTGTACACTATTTCACACACTATTCTTAAAAAAAAAAAAAAAAAAAATATATATATATATATATATATATATAGGCAGTATGCACTGTAAACTGGGCAGTAAACACTAAGTAGTAAGTTAGTGTGCCATTTCGAACACAGCCACCTTTTACAAACTCATTGCAAATGTTTTATTAGTAAAATCTAATAAAAGTAAAATCTGTCAAATGCAATTAACTAATCATCTAATAAGATTAAATATCAAGTGTCTGTATAACGTGTTCTTTTATCAATTTTCAGGGCTTGTTTTGTTTGTTCCATGGATGGCTCAGCTAAACAGGCCAAGAAGAGACTATTAACTATTATTCATTTTAATTATACTAATGTCTAATTAAAATGTCTACAAATGTATAAAACTGATCAGAGATCAGGTAAAACACATAGATACTTGTTCAATGGTTCGCTGCTGGTGGGCGATCTCAGTGATTCTGCATGATTCATGGGTTCAGAGAGATCATCGCCCCGCAGTGGTGAACCATTGAAATTTAAAACGTTTCAAAACAGTTATGATGTAAAGAAACCCTGTTTACTGAAATCACGTGACTGTGGCAGTTTGACACATGCTCTGAACCACTGATTCGAAACAAAATATTCGTAAAGTTTCAAAGCTTCATGAACAGAATCAATCTCTATAGAATGACTGAACAAGAGAAGGATTTGAACATCAGATCTACTTACAACACGACTGCCAGCGGAAAGCTGTATAAACACAGCCACTAAATTAAGCAGTGGTGGAAAGAGTACTGAAAATTTGTACTCAAGTACAAGTACTGTTACATTGCTGAAATAATACTCAATTACAAGTAAAAGTACTGGTGTCAATAAGTACTCGAGTAAAAGTACAAATTACTCTTCTCAAAAACTACTCAAAGTACTAATTACTTTTTAGCCGGCGATATTTAATGAACAAACAATATTACCAAATAAAATCACAATATTCAATAAAAGAGTAATTTGTACTTTTACTCAAGTACTTATTGACACCAGTACTTTTACTTGTAATAGAGTATTATTTCAGCACTGTAACAGTACTTGTACTTGAGTACAAATTTTCAGTACTCTTTCCACCACTGCTTTCTGGTGCATTTCACTTACAGCCAATAAGCATTTTCATCGGTCAGACATGAGGGTCTATTCTGATTGTTTGATAACTTTTGACAACGTTTAATTTTAGAGCACGGAGAGATTCGCGATTGCACATTACACAGAGCGCACACTCATCCGAGTGAGAGGAGAGGCAGTTCTATGGGGTATTTTTGTTCCAATATTCCAAATAAATAGATTATGATCCACAAATAAATGTAAAGAGATTCACCAAAAATAATTGTAAGCACAAATGAACAGAAGGAGTTTTCACAAAAAAAATAATTAAATTCACAAATATATAAAATGAGATTTGCTAATAAAAAAAAAAAAAAAACATCACAAGCACAACTCTGCCTGCATTTATTTGTGAATCGCTTTCTGTACATTTGTGGATCTCTTCCTGCACATTTGTGAATCACCTCACGCATTTGTGGATTCTGAAACATTTCTAGCGTCACGACTGCAGACAAATCCACAAATAGGTCGACTCCACCCACCGACTACTCAAGCCAATCAAATAACGGCCACGATTGTAAAGCAAAACGTGATTGGTTGTATCGAAAGTGTGCTGCGATTGGTCAATTGGTCACGGTTTGCTTTACAATCGTGGGCGGTCACGTTGGCTTAGAAAGGAAGTAAAAGGTTCTTAAACAATGGTACAGTAAAAATGTTTAAAATTTAGAGTTCATTAGACTATTATTGCAAACTATTATATTTTATGCGTCATTTAAAAATGCCAGAGAAACAGTGCTTTCTGTTATGGGAACAACAGTATATTAGATACAGATGCGTTATGGAAGCGTCACGTTATTCAAGATAGAACAGAAAGCCTCAATAATTAGATATTAACTTAACTAACTGGATTTAACCTTGTGATAAACATGCGAGTTCGCAAAATAGATGAAACTGTATTCACACAACAACAGCATTTCCCAGTTTATCAATCAAACATCGACGGATATGAGCAGCAAACCAGCTATTAAATATTAGGCCCTTAAGTAATAGCTAGTAATAGAATTTGATAGTGAAAGTTGTTTACAGCATCCAAAATAAATACAAAAGTGTATTTTTAAGCATTGAAACCTCTTTATTTGTACATAGTATTACAATACAGAAGGGTCGGAGACTGAAGGTAACAGTGAATGATGTTTATTGGACACACAGCAGAGATAAACGTGCAGGTGAGTAGTGATGGTTTGTATAGTGAAATGGATAGATGAGAAGTAATGATACTGTCCTTGTTTGATTGCAGAAGTGAAGATCCGGGTGACGATGAAGATGGAAGACGCTGGAGACTGAAGACACTCACACACGGACTGGGAACACACGAGGAGACGATGGAGACAGGTAAGTGTGTCGAGTTGAGTCCTTAAGGTAAGCATATAGGTTGACTAAATGCGAACGAGACCGGACGGTGAATGAGAGAGTGAGAGTGTCTTTTATGGTGACGGTGATTGGTGAGCTGATGAGGTGCAGGTGCGTGTGATCAGTACTCTGGGGATTGAGTGCGCTGTGATTGGGCAGTGTTGGAACCTGGCGTGTCTGTGACACATAGTACATGCAGTGATGCCGAGGCTCGTACTGGTACATCACTGATGGTCATTCAGGCTCATATTTGGATATTATACAAGTGTGTATTATACAATATTATATTGTGCAAGTGTGGTGTTATAGCTACTGTAGAACGGGACATCCGTTTACTGCCTCTGACTCGTGTCGCACCGCGCCGCTTGTAGACAGTATCACTAGCTGCACGTACATGGACCCTAATAATGTAATCCGTTTGTTTATAATGATTATAATACCTTCTATTTGCTGCATCGCGCCGTGCCGCACCGCTCGCGTCAGGTAGAGAAGGTGTTATAGCTCGGGATCTGTGAATGATCATAATTCGTGCATAGTCCTTTATCCCGCGTTTCATGAATTTTTATTGTACATTCTCTTGTTCATTACTGCAGTGATCAGTATCACTCTGTAAACTATAATACCCGTCAAAATAAGAGTCCCACTTATGTAAGATGAATAATGCAGACTTTATATATAATTACACCCACAAAAAATATGTACAAAACAAATTAGAAGATTTATCACATTTTGTAAATGGGGTGTTTTTTTATCACACAAACAGCACTTCAGCTCAATTCGAACGAAGCGCCCATTTGTGAATATGCATTTTATTAGCAAATCTCATTTTATATGTTTGTGAATTTAATTATTTTTTTGTGAAACTCCTAACATATATGTGTGGATCTCATTCAATTCATTTGTGCTTACGATTATTTTTTGTGAATCTCTTTACATTTATTTGTGGATCATAATCTATTTATTTGGAATATTGGAAAAAACGCATACAGTTCACTTGTATATTTGAGAGCCAAGAGGTCATGCCGTTATGAATCGATCTTCTACTGGTCGCACGTCTTCATGTGATGCTAATTCGCAGGTCAGAGTTCACCAAACTTGAACTTTGCAACGCAGCGAAATGTGAAATTTTTCCGCACAAGCTTACGTTTCCGGTCTGACGCATTACCATGCCTTTGAATGGAAGTCAATGGAACGAAAAGCGCAGTGTGACCGCACCTCTACAAGTCATTGCCTGATAAGGCATCGAGGCAACAAGTCAGCTGCCTAGGTTTTCGGATGCAGCCAATGATAACGTGCCGCTAGTAAAATATCAGGGTTTTCATTGGTCCGTTTACGATCTGATATCTTTATCGGCTACCTATATACCGGTCAAAGGTTTGAATATTAATTCAAATTGTAGGCGTACTCAGAAACAGAATGTGATTTTACAAATAGAGAAGTACCTAGATTACTTAGCTTAATTTGTACTTAAGTACAAGTAAAATTACAGATTTAAAACTGTACTCAAAAAAGTAAAAATACCAGAAAAAGCTACTTAATTACTGTAATGAATCGTCACAGGCGTTGGGATCCATTTGCATGCTTTATTAGAGTAGAGCGTAGTCGTACAGGCAGAGTAAATCAGGGGCAAACGGGTACAGCAAGGATGAGGCAGAATGGTAGTCAGTAAACAGGCAGTAGTCAGGGCAGGCAGATAACACTCACAGATCGGTAAACAAGGCAGGGATCAAAGGCAGGCAGCAGAGAATTGTAAATGGGTAAGCAGCAGGTTCAGTAACAGACAATCAGCAGGGAAAACCACTCAGAAATGTACACTGTGGCAATAGAAGACTTCGCAAAGCATGAAGGTGACTGAGAGTCTTTTATAGTCCGGGTTATGGGAAACAGCTGGCGAGATAATCAGTCCAAGGCACGGGATTGTGGGTAATGTAGTGCGAGTGCGTGTGTGTGTTAGTATTCGGGCGAGGGCTCCCTCCAATGGTCAGAGGAGGGTAACACGGAGTTCGCCCCTGTGACAATTACAGTAACGTGAGTAGTTGTAATTTGTTACTTTCACTTCTGAAATTAAGACTGTGTCATAAGAACTAGTCTGACCAACTAGCAGTTAGTTACGGCTAATCTGTCTTACTTTTTAGATTCAAATTACACCAATCTGCCTTTTTATGTAACTGGATTAAAACAGTTATTATCGGTCTTGAAGAAAAAAAAAGGAGATGACTAACTTGTAAGAGTAGTCTTAGAGGTTTAAGTAACCGGCAGCTGTGGTGTTGACAAAACCACACTTTAATTCAGTGTTTTCAATTCTGTATCACGATCACAAATAAATTGTCTACCCGACATTTACAATTTCATTAGTTCTATTGTAAGCATTGAATACAATAATCAAGCATGTATGGTCTTTTTCCCACCAGGGTCTCACCTGAGCTGTGAGATGTAGGGCAGACACTGGAGGAATCCCCTCACTTCACTCTCTTCATCTGTCCAGTCTCTCAGCTCTACTGGTTTCTTCTCTGTTTGGAGTTTCAGCACTTCTAGGAGGATGGAGCTCTTTCTCTCTGAGAGGTTTATGATCCAGACTGCAGGAGCTGATAACTGATAAATTGACTGTAATGCTGGAAGGACACTCCTGCCTGTTTGAGTCTCATAGTCCTTCACATGTGACCACAGATCCAGCAGGAAATCACTTTGATCAGAGTGACTGTTAGCATTGTTTCCACTGCGGGGAAAGATGTGTAGCTGCACACAGATGTTAATAGATCAGTGTAATTTTCTTCTGTATTTTCATCAAACTCTGATGCTGAAACAAACAGATTCAGCAGAAACTTTACAGCAGCTTCTCTCTTCTTGTAGATAATGTCAGAAAATCTGTGGAGATAAACACAAAATTATCACTTTATTGTCCAGTGTAGGAGAATATAAAATATTGAAAAAAAAATGACTCATTGAATTATTATTAATTAATATAAAACATATATGAACATAAGTTGGTGGTGACCCAGTTTTAACTATTCATTTATTTTATATTTCAGTTGTATTGGGTGGTTTGTTATAAATATAATCCTAAATTTAATATATTTAGTAACTTAAGTATTTTTGTAGCATATCTTTTGGAATCTAAACAAAATTTAAAAACAAAGTTTGAGTAACTAAATTAATTTCCTTAAACCATTGATTTTAAATACATGTAACTGGCACATATTCAGTTGATATGAAGGTAAACCTGTGTCAGACAGACAGTTTCTACACTGTGTTTGTTTTCTGACAGAAACACTTAATCTAGATCCATTAAAGTCAAGGGCTGTTTTGTTCTGTGTGTTACGTCACATCAGTAATCACGTTTACATGCGCTTTAAACATTAAATTTAAGTTGGGCTAAAACAATTATTAGTCTTCTAAAATGTAATGTAAATTTTTAAAATTATACTGGTTTGGTGTTTCTGAAGATGGATTAACAGTCAACAGATAATGTGATTGTATCTTGGCTTCATCCAGTATGTTGATCAGACTACAACTGTCCTCATCATTGTGCACTAACTGTGAAAGTCAAGGGTAATGTGTGATGATTATTAGGGGTGACCCTGAATAGTCGACGATTCGAATCTTCGATAGGAGGAGCCTGATTCGACTACCAATCACAGTCGAATCTTCGCAGAGGTGTTATGAGACGAGATATGGGGGTGCTCAATATCTAATTTTACATAGATGTACCGGTTTTCTCCCAATAGATTGATATACAGCCTATTATGATAATGTTGTAAAGAAAAATGTGAAAAGAAAGAAGCTTTTAATAAATATTTTTAATGTGCGTGAATAAATCCAACCACCCCTGTGACAGATTTAAGTTTCACTTCCATGATCCGTGACCGACAGAGGAGCATCTTGGCGGCAGGGATTAAATCTTTAACAATGTCTGGGATAAGAAAATCTAAAGTGTAGAATTGTAAAAGAAGATCCAAAAAACGTAAGATGCAAGCTGTGCCAACAGCTCATGTCCTACCGCTCAACAACGACAAACACTGCGGCGCGCTTCTGCCGGCCAACTTTAACGAGCTGACTATAGCGCGCTATTTGAAAAGACTCAAACAGACACAGGCAGATCGCGTGAAAGGCTGGATTTTTCTCTCTCAATCAGGTAGGGTACAAGTGATTTCAAAACATTTCAATGTTTAGCTAAAAAGACTGTTTAGCGTTTATTGTCTCTGCAGTTAAAAAGACCAAGTTGACAATTCTGGCTATACTTTCGTTATTTTAATTATTTCTTTAACTTTAAATTTATTTATTGATCACTCTGGTTTATCTAATTTTACTATTTGTGGCTTAATGTGTTGAATATATGTTCCCCTGCACTTCAGGCATTTTGCACTTGTGACTTGATTATGACTTTAATTTTTTAAATTATTTTTATTTATTAGAACGGCATATTCTGTTCTAATTAAATTCTGTAAATTATTTTTTGATTGTTTTTCGGTGCATCAATGTTGAGCTGTAGATTCGTTAAAGCTTGCTCGCACAGGCAATTTAGCCGATTTACTTTGATTTGCCGACATGTGAAATGCATATCTATCTGCAGTGTGGCCTTTCTGCAGTTATTTATATATATGTTTTTAGGTTTATTAATCCAAAATGTTTTTATTCATTTTCTTCTATATCTTTGTGTGGTGTTCTGTACATCGTGGCTGTGAATGTTTATCCACATTGCCTTTCATTTCAGTTTAAAAAAGATAAAAAGTCATTGTCGTTTGTATTAAGGCCCGGGTATAGACCTTACTTCATTTTCCGCATCCCGCTCCATCTAGTGCACAGTTGAGTGCGCGAGCCTTTTAAAGTGACCGCGGAAATAGTTCATGCGCATCTAGGGGACAGCTATTTTTCAAGCACCCCCCTAACCCCACCCCATATATGATTCGACTATCAGTCGAATATAGGCAATCTGATTCGAATCTGATTCGACTATGTAAAGCCGTAGTCGGGGACACCCCTAATGATTATTAATCCTGCAAATATTTGATTATGTATTGTGTCTTGCATATTTGGACAGAGAGATGAAGATTGTAGCTCAACTATGCAAAAACCCACTGTAGCTCGATTATAACCGGCATGTGACGGTATCAGATTTTCATGTTGCGATAATTGCTGAAGCTTTTATCACGGTATACGGTATTATCACGGTATTGAAATAAGTTGCAAAAAAGTGTGGTCATACTATAACAGGTTTAAGAATTATTTTTCTTATAACAGAAAGAACTCTGAACATTTAAACACAGTAACACACACCCACACAAAATCTAAAGTAAAATGTTTCAAACAGATTAAAGTGCAAAAGAATTATAAAGAACAACAGGTAACACTTTACAATAAGGTCTCATTATTTAATGTTATTTAATGCATTAACTAAGATTAAGATTGAGCATTAGCTACTTTTGTTACAGAAGGTATTATTTTTTGTTAATGTTGGTTAAAAAATACGACTGATCATTGTTAGTTTTAGCTCAGGTCCATAAATAATTAGAACTTTTTATTTTAGTAATGTTATTAAACAGTAACTAAGAAATTAACATTAATAATTGCTTTATAAGTATTTTTCATTGTCAGTTTGATAATAATGAATTAACATGTTAACTAATGAAGCCTTATGTCACTAAGTTTACTGAACAATAACAAATAATCACAACATTTTCAATCATTATAGGGCATGTTGTAGTCCAGATTAAAATATAAAAATGTTTAAGTTTGAAAGTAAATAGCCTATTAAGTCTTTAAGTATTAAGTATTTGGTGCTGTGATGAACAACATTGAGATTACAAAAAACTGAATGGCTGTTGAAGCATTTCACTCATTTCGCCATGTGCTTCATATGCATGTCGGGCTTGTTTACATCTGAGCGCGCGTGTTCTTTTTATACGGTTGATGGGTAAAGTATTCTTAAAATGTATTATAAAAATGTTAATAATTCATAATAATAAGTTCCCACGATAACAGTATTGTGCATATTCACGTAGCCTATTACCGAATATCGGCAGTTGTCTGAACCGCATATATAAACATACTGTGAGCTGCATGAAGCTGCTACATGAAATACAGAGACTGACTGAACAAGAGTGAGAGAACGTGAAAGTGACATGTGAAGGCCAAGTATGATAAGCCATACTCCGAATTTGTCCTCTGCATTTAACCCATCCAGTGCACACACATTAGGAGTAGCGAGGAGTGAACACGCACGCACGCACGCACGCACGCACGCACACACACACAGAGGTTTGTTTTACTATCTTATTGAGGACATTTCATAGGCATAATGGTTTTTATGTTGTACAAACTGTACATTCTCTCCCCCTACACTACCCCTAAACCTACCCATCACAGGAAACATTCTGCATTTGTACATTTTTAATAAAACATTGTTTAGTGTGTTTTTAAAGCTATTTTAAATATGAGGACTCATGAAATGTCTTCATAAAACATATGCTGTAATACCAGTGTAATACCCATGTCATTATACAAATTTGTGTCTTAATAAATCATGAAAACAAGCACACACACACACACACACACACACACACACACTGTAAACCATGGACATACACACCCAGAGTGATTGGGGGTTAGGTGCCTTGCTCAAGGGCACCTCAGTCATTTCCTTCCGGTATTGAGAATCTAACCTGCAACCTTTGGGTTACCAGCCTGACTCTCTAACCATTAGGCCACGACTGCCCCAAAGGATTTAAACAACAGATCTACTTACAGAACTACTGCCAGCGGCCAGTAGGGGTGTTGAAATGAATCAGTTCTACGATGCATCACGATGCGGACGTGGACGATTCTGCATCGATGCAGTAATAGAGCATAATTGATTACAGCCTACTGACATTTCTCTGACGTCATTTGTTGCATATTCGCTTCGAGCATTAGCGTAAAATGGCGGAGGGAGGTGAAACACAAAAGTAATAAAATGCATCCACTATTTTAACATTTACAGCCTGCAAGCATGTGTGTGTGAGTGTGTAAGAGAGAGAGCGTGTGTGTGTGTGTGTGTGTGCGCGAGAGTTATTGTAACACGAACACTACTTGATAATTTCATGCGCTTTTAGTATTTACTAGTGTTTATTAGTTCTTAATACTCCTGTCATATGCTGTGTTCAGACTTAAGTTTTGTTTGATGTTTGCTACAGTCAGGAAGTGCATTTTCTTGGAGCAGATAAAATAAAAAGGGAGTTCATATATCTGACTGCTTATCGTGCAGTAATATTGAAAACTGAGCATGCAACGCATCGTGATGCATCATGGAATCGAATTGAATCATTGACATAATAATCATAATCGGACTGAATCGTGAGACCAGTGACGATTTACACCCCTAGCGGTCAGCTGCATAAACACAGCCGCTAAGTTAAGACTGTGTCATAAGAACTAGTCTGACCAACTAGCAATTAGTTAGTGCTGATCAGTCTTTCTTTACAGATTCAAATTACACCAATCTACCTGCTTTAAAAAAGTTATGATTGGTCTTGAAGAAAAAATGAGATGTCTAACTTCCCTTACCTAACACAAATATATGGGAATATACTGCAAAATATAATGCATTTCCATATATGGGAAACTAGTGCTTATCTTTTTCAATATACTGCAATATATGACCATGTATGGCTATATATTGATACATATAAAAATATTTATAAATGAAGACAAAAATAGAATTACATGTAATATTCATGAAGTTTTATCCTCTATTGTGTACATATATTGCACATAGATGTTCCCATATAAATGGGAATGTATGTACACACATATATACACAGTCACAGAATGAGTTTTTTTGGGGTTACCATTGTGCTGAAGAGTAGAGCCTGTGGTTAGACTGACGATTGGTCGAACACCATTAAGACTATATATTACTTTTTAAAAAGTAATGGCTGTGCACTCAGTCACAGTCACAGTCTCTTTGCTAAATACTTTAGTACACACTTGTGCTATGGTTAACTAGCTATATATGAAAATATGAAACATATATAATGTAAATAATTATGAAATATATTACATTATATATTTCCATATGTGTGTGTAAATACTGCATGAGTATATTTTTGTTATATATATATATCAAGTCACAAGTAATATAAAATTACAAACATTATGATACATAAGTAAAAATATATCATATATATATATATATATATAATACATATTTTCAATATATGAAAGCAGCAATTCCTTATGTATTATTCAATATATTGTAATATATTTACACAATATATTATTCTGTATATTTTCTAATATACTGTTAAATCATTTAATATGTTGATCATTCATATATTAGGAAATATATTTTCTTTGTGTAAGGGTTGTAAGACTAGTCTAAGAAGTTTACGCAATCAGCCGCAGTGGTGTTGACAAAACCTCACTTCAATTCAGTGTTTTCAATTCTGGTTCACTTTCAGATATATATTGTCTACTAGGGGTGTAAATCAGACGGTTTGTCACAATTTGATACAATATCAATTCTCATAGCCAGCGATACGATATTTTCCGATACCTCAAAAAGTTCTGCGATATGATTATGATACGATTCGATTCAGGGGTATATCAATCAATATTTCGATATTATGTACCTATTTTACACTGCCAGTTACATTTTTATTAACTCACAACTGCAACCAAAGTATATAACATAAACAATTATTTTAAAATTTAACATCCTGCACCCCGATTGGAACATTCACAAATAAAAAATTCACACAGTAATCTAATGACAGCTTATGACATGACAACAGTCAAGAAAGTATTTTAGTTCTGTGCTAAAATGTGTTATGTCAAAAAACTGAAAAAAGAAAATGTTGTATATATTGTGAATATAGGCCTATGTTCTATAAAATTAAAAGACATTTCTTTTAAATGTATAGCGCAGCTTTTTAATGAAGCAACAACATATTATAGGTAGGAAAGAACAAGACAGGCTATTAATATTCTTTCATTGTGCAAAAGTATTATAGAGGCTCCACTACAGAGCGGCACAAAGGACTTATGCACATCCCGTGTGCAGAATGATGCGCTTGAAGCAACACAGAGTCACAGCGCGCGGCGCTCCTATGCGGCAGTTTATTGAGCATTTTCTTTTAACAGTTTTCATTTCAGTTACTGTGTGTGCGAAGAACGATTCATAGTGCTCTGTTCTCCAGTGTTGTTATCTAACTAACAGACTGTTTGAGATGTGTGCGCGCTGCTTTTGGCAAGGATTTAAACACGAGCAAATTATAATCTTTCGTGAAGATTCAGCACTGGCTCGATCGGGACAGTGACAGTTCCATCTACTGTCCCGAGCGTCTTTCACAAGTGCTGAAAGGTAGTTTAAACGAGAATGCACGCGATAATGCATAGACTGTCACTGTGTGAAAATGTGGAGAGTTCTATCTAAAGCAAAGGTGCCTCTATCCATGGGTTTCATGTGACGTCACTGTGTTTTATCGCCGCCATTTTTGTGTCCGGTCACAGCTGCGCGACCTGTTTCAGTCTATGGTCACAGCAGCCACAACTACCAGAGGAAGATCAACGAAACACTCCTAGAAAGTTCACAACAAGGTTACAATATGCCTGGGATATGTGGTGCTGTTAGCTGTTTTAACAGTCGTCAGAGAAACCCCGAACTATAATTTTATTCGATCCCAAAGGAGTTCGATCGGCGGAATTGTTGGCTTCAAGCACAAGGGACCACACCACTGGCAGCCAAACAGCAATGCACAACATTAATAACTACTGGGACTGTCATTTTCATAACATTATAATGAGAACACTATTGTAATAAAACGTTGTGAATTCTCTGTGTTGTTGTTTCAGCGCGTTGTTTTGGGAAGAGCGCGTCTACTGGAGTTAAACATTATGATTAGCACATTAGTTAAAGCT
The DNA here is from genome assembly GCA_037950665.1 of Hypophthalmichthys nobilis. NCBI lineage: Eukaryota > Metazoa > Chordata > Actinopteri > Cypriniformes > Xenocyprididae > Hypophthalmichthys > Hypophthalmichthys nobilis. The sequence continues at coordinate 26,723,943 of CM075479.1, forward strand.
TCACTTGTGCATTCGCGTCATAATTTGTGCAGATAAAAGTCGTAATATTAAATTCATGTAGTAGCCTATAAATATCTGATTAATCTCATATAGGATGCGTTTCGTTGAGGTAAATAACCTGCAGAGCTTTATTGTACTGATGATCATCTTGCTCTCAAAAAGCAACGCAAAACATTAATAACTATGATTGGGGCTGTCTTATTCTTAACATTATAATTGTACACACTATTGTAATAAAACGTTGTGAATTCTTTGGGCTTAGTTGCTGTGTTTCGGCGTGTTGTTACGGGAAGAACGTATCCACAACAGCTACATTATTCTGACTATGTAGTTCAAGTTCATCTGTGCATGATTTTGTGCAAATAGTTGTAATATTATTTTTATTTTGTATAAATATCTGAATTATCTTATATAGGATGTGTTCCGTTGAGTTAATTAACCTTTATGGGTAGCTATTCATTCTCTCAAACAGCAATGATATTTCAAACAGTCATTAAAGATGTTTACTATTACTGTAATATAAATGTTTCATATTTTTAAAAAAAACATTAATGCATTATTTTTAATAAATAGCACTTGTATTGTTCTTGTATTATTTTCATCAACATATGGTTTGATTAAAATAATTTCCTAATTTCCAATTATTTATTCCACCATGGCACATATGCATTTTGTTTCTTTTATGTTATTTTATTTATATTTTTGTTAGGTAATAGATTTTTTGGTAACACTTTCTCCGGTCTATGGCAATGAATATTTACAAGATATCCACCTCATTCTCATGGACATTACTGTAGAAATGTTTCTAACAAAACACAGGTAATAAAATAAGGATCACAAACAATAACAGATGTTTTTTTTTTTTTTTTCCAAATATCAATATTTTTCCCAAATAGTCTCATTTAGATAACATCATTGCTGTTTGAGCTGAACACGCTAAAGCTGAAGAGGACACCCATAAACTGAAGCGCTTTGCTAGAAGGTTAAATAACTCAACAGAACACATTCTATATAGGATAATTCAGCTTTATTTATACAAGATAAACATAATATTACAACTTAAATTTGCACAAAAGCATGCATGAACTTGAACTAAGAAACGTGAATGTAGCTCCTGTTGTGGATACTTTCTTTCTGTAACAACACGCCAAAACACAGCAACTAAGCCCAAAGAATTCACATTTTATTACAATAGTGTATACAATTATAATGTTATGAATATGACAGCCACAATCATATTAGTAATGTTTTGTGTTGCTGTTTGAGTGCTCGCTGGAAGCTGAAGATGATCATCAGTACAATAAAGCGCTGCTGTGTTAGTTGCCATGTCGGACACAAAAATGGCGGTGGGCATAGCGGAAGTGACGTCTTTGAAACCCATGGATAAAATAGCCCACAGGTATCGACTTTTTACACGTTGCATCAATGCATCATATCGTTAGACATTAGATCGATGTATTGTTACACCCCTATTGACTACCCAACTTATACATTAATTTCATTAATTTTATTGTGAGCACTGAATACAATAATCAAGCATGGGTGGTCTGATCCCCATAAGACTCTCACCTGAGCTGTGAGATGTAGGGCAGACACTGGAGGAATCCCCTCACTTCACTCTCTTCATCTGTCCAGTCTCTCAGCTCTACTGGTTTCTTCTCTGTTTGGAGTTTCAGCACTTCTAGGAGGATGGAGCTCTTTCTCTCTGAGAGCTTTATGATCCAGACTGCAGGAGCTGACTGATAAATTGCCTGTAATGCTGGAAGGACACTCCTGCCTGTTTGAGTCTCATAGTCCTTCACATGTGAACACAGATCCAGCAGGAAACCACACTGATGAATCTGATCCTCCTCATCATCATAATAATTCTCATCACAGGGGAAAGATGTGTAGCTCCACACAGATGTTAATAGTTCAGTGTAATTTTCTTCTGTATTTTCATCAAACTCTGATGCTGAAACAAACAGATTCAGCAGAAACTTTACAGCAGTTTCTCTCTTCATGTAGATAATGTAATGAAATCTGTGGAGATAAACACATAATTATCACTTTATTGTCCAGTGTAGGAAAATATAAAATATTGAAAAAAATGACTTATTGAATTATTATTAATTAATATAAAACATATATGAACATAAGTTGGTGGTGACCCAGTTTTAACTACTCATTTAGTTTATATTTCAGTTGTATCGGGTGGTTGTGTATAGAGTGGTTTGTTATAAATATAATCCTAAATTTAATATATTTAGTAACTTAAGTATTTTTGTAGCTTATATCTTTTGGAATCTAAACAAAATTTAAAAACAAAGTTTGAGTAACTAAATTAATTTCCTTAAACCATTGATTTCAAGTACATGTAATTGGCACATCTTCAGTTGATATGAAGGTAAACCTGTGTCAGACAGACAGTTTCTACACTGTGTTTGTTTTCTGACAGAAACACTTAATCTAGATCTATTAAAGTCAAGGGCTGTTTTGTTCTGTGTGTTACGTCACATCAGTATTCACGTTTACATGCGCTTTAAACATTAAATTTCAGTTGCAGCTAAAACAATTACTAGTCTTTTAAAATGTAATGTACATTTTTCAGTTCAGTTAAAATTATACTGGTTTGGTGTTTCTGAAGATGGATTAACAGTCAACAGATAATGTGATTGTATCTTGGCTTCATCCAGCATGTTAATCAGACTACAACTGTCCTCATCATTGTGCACTAACTGTGAAAGTCAAGGGTAATGTGTGATGATTATTAATCCTGCAAATATTTGATTATGTATTGTGTGATGTATATTTGGACAGAGAGATGAAGATTGTAGCTCAACTATGCAAAAACCCACTGTAGCTCGATTATAACCGGCATGTGACGGTATCAGATTTTCATGTTGCGATAATTGCTGAAGCTTTTATCACGGTATACGGTATTATCACGGTATTGAAATAAGTTGCAAAAAAGTGTTGTCATACTATAACAGGTTTAAGAATTATTTTTCTTATAACAGAAAGAACTCTGAACATTTAAACACAGTAACACACACCCACACAAAATCTAAAGTAAAATGTTTCAAACAGATTATAGTGCAAAAGAATTATAAAGAACAGGTAACACTTTACAATAAGGTCTCATTATTTAATGTTATTTAATGCATTAACTAAGATTAAGATTGAGCATTAGCTACATTTGTTACAGAAGGTATTATTTTTTGTTAATGTTAGTTAAAAAATACAACTGATCATTGTTAGTTTTAGCTCAGGTCCATTAATAATTAGAACTTTTGATTTTAGTAATGTTATTAAACTTTAACTAAGAAATTAACATTAATAATTGCTTTATAAGTATTTTTCATTGTCAGTTTGGTAATAATGAATTAACATGTTAACTAATGAAGCCTTATGTCACTAAGTTTACTGAACAATAACAAATAATCAGAACATTTTCAGTCATTATAGGGCATGTTGCAGTCCAGATTAAAATATAAAAATGTTTAAGTTTGAAAGTAAATAGCCTATTAAGTCTTTAAGTATTAAGTATTAAGTGCTGTGATGAACAACATTGAGATTACAAAAAACTGAATGGCTGTTGAAGTATTTTAATTACTGTTCAGTAGCGCAGCTGCTTTGTTTACGTGGTTTCCGGGGTAACCGCTGCACTTCTGTTCCATCAGCGCCCTCTGCTGTCAGAGAGTAGAGGGTTGCCGTGACGACGTTCTGAACAGACGCACTAGATATGAGCTCCTATTAATTCACAAAAGTACTGCTGTTAATTGAGGTAAAAACTCACAAAACCTATGTTTAACACTTGTGGAAATATAAAACTATAGAAACGACGCAATAATTTTCAGTCGTTTCATTGAAAGAGCCGCAACTGCGATTTATAGTAACTTTATAGTAACTTCAGTGGCCGTGAGAGAGAGAGAGAGAGCGCCGGCGCTGCAGCCATACAACAGACGGCGATCATCAGTGCAAACGAGATAAAGACATCAAAACAAGGCAATACAGTTAATCATTAAGAAGATTAAGAAGGTTTTTGTTATATGTTGATATGTTGATATGACATCTCAAGAAAAGAGGACCAATCTGATTTTCTATACAGAGAGGAACCACATTTGGAAAAGTGTTATTAGTAACTTCTTCACATACACTAAGAAGAGGGGAATTTGTAAAGGGTGTCAGATCAGTGTTTTTGAATCAGCTGACCACTCCTCACAGATCCAAACCATCAATCTGTACAACACTGGAATGGTCTTAATTCAAGGGAATGAAGCTAGTCTCCAAGCTTTTGAAAAATCATTTCCCCTTTTAAAACGGACAGTTGAGAAGGAAACAGCTTGCACCATTGAGGAGGAATCTGAAGAGGAGAATGGACTGATGGCCTACTCTCCTGCTCCATCTGATGAACTGATGATCGAGCAGGACACACACATCCAGTTATCTCCGCTGTCTCCCTGAGAAAATGGCTCTTCTAGAGATGGAGCTGTCAGAATTAAAACAGCTCTTTCTTAGCCACCCAAATGAACTTACTATCTGAAATCTTCAGGCTGAAATAAAGGATTTGCACAACATCAACATGAAGATTAAGGCTGAAATGTCAAAAATGAAATAGGACTCAATACAGAGAGAAAGAAAGTTAGAGAGAAATATCAAAGAGTTAAAAGAAAAGCTGGAAGAGCAGAACTGCGATGTGTTTACAGCTTAAAAACAAGGAAAGTGAATCTCCCAACAACAACTTCAGCACCGAAAGTGATTCACAACCCCATCATGCAGTGACGTCACACAGCTCTTCACCTCCAGACACAGTGAATGTCCATGTGAAGGACCTCACTCACACACAGCCATACTCCCACAGAACACCAGTGGTTCTTCTGATGGACTCCATTGGGAAAAACAGAGAACCAGAGAAACTGTTCCCCAGACAGCGAGTTCTAGCGCTCCACTGCAGAAACACAGAACGTGCTCATGAACTGCTCACTAAAGAGGAACTCGGCAGTCCGCAATGCCTTATCATCCATTCAGGCACGAACAACCTCCACAGTCTAAATGAAGGCACAGCCAAGGCTATGTATGAGATGGCAAAGAAAGCCTCACAGACATTCCCTGCTACACGTGTGCTGATCTCCACTCTGCTCCCACGGCTCGACGTCCCTCCCTCTACGATTGATCAGATCAATGAAGATGTCCGTCACACCTGTTCCTGCCTGCCCAATGTGCACTTAGTCCATCATAGTCCTATAAGACCATGGCACCTGCATGACGGTCTCCACCTGAATCAGGATGGAGTCAGGATTTTTGCCAAAGCTATCAAGGATGTTGCCCTTGGACGCTTCCCAACTGACTATAGAGGAACAAAAAGAAAACAGATGAGAATGCAGCCGTTTGATCTATCTGGACCTTCACCTCACTCAAGACCACCACAAGACCTCCAGAGACGACCCACGACTTCACGATGGTCTCACAGACAAGAGAGACGACCCTACGCTGAAGCCCCACCCCAGCGCCATCCACCGGGCCGCCCCAGCAGACACGACCTACGCCCAGGTAGTGTCACGACAGCAGCCGCCCTCATCATCCGCTCATGAACTCTCCTCCAGTGATGTGGGGGAAATTAAACGACTGCTGACTATTTAAACCACAGCTGATGAAATAATTTTTAGAACTGTTTAATTAACAGTCACAACACAATGATTACTATTATTCTATTTGTTTATTTATTTATTTAAATAATTATTCACAAAGATTTATTTTCAGCTTAATCGGTTTTACTACTGTTATACCTGATCTAATGTTAATATTACTTATTTTCCTTTATTTATTTATTTACTTAATAGGTTCTTGGTTTTGCCTTCAGATAAACAGCAGTATTTTAATCTCTGATCATATAAAATGTTAAACATTAGCTTTTGGAATATTCAGGGTTTGTGCTCTAAAACATTTGGATTAAAAAGCACAAACACAGATTTCTTGAATAGCATCACAAATGTTGACCCATTAATTCTAATTGAAACATGGTGTAGATCAGATGTGTCCACTCAGTGTCCTGCAGGTTACTCTGAAATCATAGTGCCCTCATGGAAACTCAACTCAATACATTGTGGCAGAGATTCTGGAGGTTTAGTTATATGGATAAAAAATTATCTTGCCCCTTTTACATCACCAGTACAGCAAATCACATATGGTTAAAATTGGATAAAAACTTTGGAATTCTGGATAAAGACCTTTTTATCTGTGGAATTTATATTCCTCCATCAGATTCTCCAAACTACGACGATGAAATATTTCACACTTTACAGGGAGAAATCTATCAATATCAAACTCAGGAGAAAATGTTACTATGTGGAGATTTAAATGCTCGAACTGGTTTAGAACCAGATTACATTGATAATTCAGGAGATAAACATCTGTTCACACAAATACCCCAAGACCTCTTTAATACCCTACCTAGAAGAAATAACCAGGATACTGGAGTTAATAGACATAGGAAGGAGATAGCTCACCTTTGTCAAACTTTAGGTCTTTATATCCTGAATGGTAGAATCAAAGAAGATTCCTGTGGACACTTTACCTATGGCTCAAATCTTGGCAACAGTGTTGTAGATTATGCCATATCAAATATAATCCCCTCCTATTTCAGTGCATTTACCATCAAAGCTCAGTCACCCTTGTCTGATCACAGCCAGATCAATGTTTCTATTAAGGGTGAAAACATCAAATCAACAGAAATACATTAAAAGCCAATTCATCTATATAAACTTAACACATCATATAGATGGACTCATAATAATTGATAATAATCGGAAGGGAATTGATTTAGCAATTACACATATTAATGACATTTTTGAAAATATAGCAAAAAAAAAGCTCAAAGCTTATTTAATTAAATGACACCATGTAAACACAAAAAAGCACTAAACAAAAACCTTCTGAAAAATGGTTTGACCATGACTGTAAAACAATTAGACAAGAGCTACGATTGATTTCAAATCAAAAACACAAAGATCCAGTCAACACTGAGTTGCGCTTAAAACACTCAGAACTTCTGAAACAATACAAAAACACACTAAGACAGAAGAAACTGGATTATTATAACAACACGCTTCAAAAGATTGAAAACACAATTGATCAGGGCCAGTTCTGGAGCATGTGGAACAGTTTGAACACTACAAAGCCACAAGAACCAGCCATACAAGATGGTCAAATTTGGAAAAATTATTTTGAGAACCTCTATAGCCATCAAACTGACCCTTTAAATAATCCCAACCAATTAAAAGTCCTTGAAAAATTGAACACTCTTGAGTCATGCATCAAAAACAACCCAAATCCACTAGATTATCCAATAACCAAAAAAGAACTTAGAGGAAAACTGAAATCTCTCAAATCCAATAAATCCTGTGGCCCTGATAAAATAAAAAATGAGATGCTAAAAAATAGCTCTCCTGAACTTCAGAATGCATTGCTCAAACTTTTTAACTTGATGCTGAGTTCAGGTGTTTTTCCAGAGGTCTGGAATACAGGGCTCATTTCTCCCATCTTTAAAAGTGGAGACAAAACAGACCCTAATAACTACAGAGGAATCTGTGTAACCAATAATTTAGGAAAAGTATTTTGTTCTATAATTAACTCTCGGATTTCATTTTTCTTAAAGCAGCACAATGTCATCAGCAAATCTCAAATTGGCTTCCTCCCTAAACAACGAACCACTGATCATATTCACACACTACACACATTAATAAACAAACATGTACACAAAAAGAAAGACGGAAAAATATTTGCATACTTCGTAGATTTCAAGAAAGCTTTTGACTCCATTTGGCATAAAGGATTGCTTTATAAAATCATTCAAAGTGGTATTGGGGGTAAAATATACGACTTAATTAAAAACATGTATAACCAAAATAAATGTGCAGTAAAAATTGGTCAACAGAGAACAGAATATTTTTCCCAAGAGCGAGGGGTCAGACAAGGCTGTTGCCTCAGCCCAACTTTATTTAACATTTATATTAATGAATTGGCAGATCTTCTGAACCAATCAGAGAGTCCAGGGGCCGGTTGCACCAGCTGGACGTACACCCGGTCGTAAGACTGAGCTTAACGTAAAATGCGTTTTAAGTCCTGCAAAGCAAATTAATAATCTGGGCGTAGCGCACGTCTGAGACTAAATCTTACGCCTAGTCAAAGGTAGGTGTAAAGTGAGAAGTCTTGACTTTCCGGTTTGAAAGAGTAATGAGAGACTGCAACAATCCTCTAGATCAGTGGTCACCAACCCGCCGATCGCGATCGACTGGTCGATCTTATCACTGTTCCAGCAGCTCGCGAAAATAACAGAAATATGAGTACAAAAATACATTACATTTCTCCAGTCTTTGTACTGTATTTTTGTATTTATTTGTGTTATTTTCGGGAGCTACTGGGACAGTGATAAAGGTAAATAGCCTGTCTGTAAACCTGCAGTCTGTAAACGGCCGTTAACAAGAGGCCAGAGACGCTGAAGATGGACGCAAAGAGGAGACGATTCTGTAGCAGGCAGAGCAGCTCTGTTCATGATGCTCTCAATATAGGAAGAAAATATAAATATTGAATTGAGGGTGAGGGCTTATATGAATGCATCTCTAAAAGGAATTACTGTCTTAAGTAAAATTTCGATGCAATGGCATTTTATTTTCCTCTTACCTCCGAATAAAGTAACTAATTATTAGCACAGTTCAGCTTTGTTTACAGATGTAACCAAGGAAATGCTGTATCACTGCTGTTCCATAAGCGCCACCTGCTGTCAGTTTTTATTTCATGCTTTTTTTTTTTTTTTTTGTGTAGCATATAATTTCACAAAGATAAAGTCAGACCATTCTGTTTTTGCTTTAAATCTTGAAATTAAATCTAATTCAAATGAAAAACAACTGCTCATGCAACGTGTGTAGCATCTTTGTTTGGATTGTGATTAAAAAGCAGTGGTTCCCTCTAATTTGAAATGGCAAAAAAGTATTTTTGTTTATTATAATAATATTAATAATAAATATCTGCAACCGGTATCAGAATCGGCCAATTTGCTTGTAAAAATAAATAAATCAGAATCTAAATTGGCCACGAAAAAATACTATCAATCTGGGCTGTCTTTTTCTGTCAAGTAGATCTTGTCTTTCATAAAGGTCGAGGTCAGGGATCTTGGGCTTAAAAAGGTTGGTGACCACTGCTCTAGATGCTAGATATATATGGAGACAGAGAATTTATTGAAAAGGTTTCGTTTCAGCAGGTTGCATATACTTACTGAATAGCTCAATAATTTTTCTTGCTTCACAATCTGAGTAATTTATTTATCTTTTTTTCGGCTCAGCAGTCATTTTTCATCTATATTTTGGAGCCAATAAATTCAAATTGATAACCATAGTAACGCGAACGGCGTCTCAACTAACTGTGCTGTAGAACATGCCAGCGTGTACGAGCATCGTCTACAGTAAGTGTACCTGCGCCTCGTCGTAGTTTTAGATGGTGCAACAGGTGTAAATATTCATCGGAAAGCTGGACGTAACTAAGTCCAGCGTAGAGCTTACACCCAACTTTTTTACATCCAGCTGGTGCAACCGGGCCCAGGACTACAACTATTTGACACAGAAGTCAAATATTTACTGTATGCAGACGACTTGCTAATTCTATCTAAAACGGCAGAAAGTCTCCAGAACAACCTAGACATTTTAACTAAATACTGCCATGACTGGGCCTTAGAAGTCAACATCCAAAAAGCTAAGATTATGATATTTCAGAAAAAAACCAGAAATCTGGAACATAAACATGCATTTACTGTAAACACCTCCACTCTTCAGCACTCTTTACAATATAATTATCTTGGTTTGGTTTTAACACCCACTGGAAATTTCAATTTGGCTATTAAAACATTACTTATAAAAGCTCGCAGAACAATGCATGCCATACGAACTAAATTATTCAAAATAAACATTCCAATCAGAATTTAGACAAGGATTTTTGATAGTGTGATACTGCCTATTGCCTTATATGGAAGTGAGGTCTGGGGTCCAACGAGTAACAACAGCCATAAGGTTTGGGACAAACATCCTTTAGAAGGTCTACATGTAGAGTTCTGTAGAAGCATCCTTCATGTCCACAGAAACACACCTAATAACACCTGTAGGGCGGAACTAGGCCGTCTTCCCCTCAATTTAATGATAAAAAAAAAAGAGCTTTAAAGTTCTGGATACACTTAAAATTTAGTCCTGAAGACACTCTCCATTTTAAAGCAAGAAAAGTCATCTTTGTGCAATGGTGTCAGAACTGACAAACAAAGCGTCCAAAATCACTGCCCCTGAAAACCCTGCAAGAATTAAAGAAATTATGAGTACAGAGAAAGAGAAATACATGCAGCATTTTGACGATTCTGCATCGATGCAGTAATAGAGCATAATTGATTACAGCCTACTGACATTTCTCTGACGTCATTTGTTGCATATTCGCTTCGAGCATTAGTGTAAAATGGCGGAGGGAGGTGAAACACAAAAGTAATAAAATGCATCCACTATTTTAACATTTACAGCCTGCAAGCATGTTTGTGTGTAAGAAAGAGAGCGTGTGTGTGTGTGTGTGCGAGAGTTATTGTAACAAGAACACTACCTGATAATTTCATGCGCTTTTAGTATTTACTAGTGTTTATTAGTTTTTAATACTCCCGTCATATGCTGTGTTCAGACTTAAGTTTTGTTTGATGTTTGCTACAGTCAGGAAGTGCATTTTCTTGGAGCAGATAAAATAAAAAGGGAGTTCATATATCTGACTGCTTATCCTTGATGAAAATGTAGCCATGTGCAGTAATATTGAAAACTGAGCATACAACGCATCGTGATGCATCATGGAATCGAATTGAATCATTGACATGATAATCATAATCGAATTGAATCGTGAGACCAGTGACGATTCACACCCCTAGCGGTCAGCTGCATAAACACAGCCGCTAAGTTAAGACTGTGTCATAAGAACTAGTCTGACCAACTAGAAATTATTTAGTGCTGATCAGTCTTTCTTTACAGATTCAAATTACACCAATCTACCTTTTTATGTAACTGCTTTAAAACAGTTATGATCGGTCTTGAAGAAAAAATGAGATGTCTAACTTCCCTTACCTAACACAAATATATGGGAATATACTGCAAAATATAATGCAATATATTACATAATACATTTCCATATATGGGAAACTAGTGCTTATATTTTTCAATTTACTGCAATATATGCATTGACCATGTTTGGCTATATATTGATACATATAAAAATATTTATAAATGAAGACAAAAATAGAATTACATGTAATATTCATGAAGTTTTATCCTCTATTGTGTACATATATTGCTGTATTTTTCAATTTTGAAAAACACAGCAATATATGTGTTTTCAATTTTGTTTCACTTTCAGATATTTATTGTCTGCCCAACTTATAGATTAATTTCATTAATTGTATTGTGAACACTGAATACAATAATCAAGCATGGGTCTGTTCCCCATAAAACTCTCTGTTTCTTATGGCTTAAAAAAATGTTTATCTGTCTTTCAAATACAATTATAACATGAATATGTATTTTAAGAATTAGGCATTTCTGGGATTTTTGTGTGTGTCTCTGGTCTCTAAAAATTAAACTGACATTTAACATAATGTCTTTGAGACATTCATTCAAAATGATTTAAGCCATTGAATCAGTTGATATGAAGGTAAACCTGTGTCAGACAGACAGTTTCTACACTGTGTTTGTTTTCTGATTGACAGAAACACTTAATCTAGATCCATTAAAGTCAAGTGCAGTTGTTTCCTGTATATAATCACATCAGTAATCATAATAACATGCATTTTACATGTCTGATTTCAGTCGGACTAAAACTATTATTCATCTTTTCAAATGTCATGTAAATGCCTTAGTCTGAATAAAATTGCACAAGTCTGTTTTTTTTCTAAAGACAAACTAACAAACCTAGATAATTCGACAGTAGTTTTTCTTCACTGTATATACTGGGAGTCTGGGACAGAGAGATGAAGATTGTAGATCGACTAAGCAAAAACCCACTGTAGCTCAATTATAACTGAACATAAACATACTGTGAGCTGGATGAAGCTGCTACAATAGAAATATGAACACAATAAATCTCTACACTGTAAAAACAAACTGACTGAATGAGGGTAAGAGTAGGATTTCAACAGATCTACTTACAACATACAACACTACTGATACTGATATTGACAAAACCACATGTCAATAAAGTTTCTTTTTGTGATGATATGCAATTCAATTCTGATTCATGTTCACATACATGCTGTTTAATAAATATTTAAGTTAATTACATTACATGAATTCTATTATGAGCACTGAGTACAATAAAACAAACCTGGTGGTCTTTCACCAGGGTCTTACCTGAGCTGTGAGATGTAGGGCAGACACTGGAGGAATCCCCTCACTTCACTCTCTTCATCTGTACAGTCTATCAGCTCTACTGGTTTCTTCTCTGTTTGGAGTTTCAGCACTTCTAGGAGGATGGAGCTCTTTCTCTCTGAGAGCTTTATGATCCAGACTGCAGGAGCTGACTGATAAATTGTCTGTAATGCTGGAAGGACACTCCTGCCTGTTTGAGTCTCATAGTCCTTCACATGTGACCACAGATCCAGCAGGAAATCACATTTTCCATATGATATGTAAGAGTATAATGAATCGATACATCTCCCTGTGATTTCTTCCTGTAAAATAGGGACTCGCAGACACATATCAAGTACCACTAATCTTGATTTCTGGTTAGTCGCTTTGAAGTTTTCATTTTTTGAGGAAGGTAACCTACACAAACAAAGATTTTGTTACATACAGCTATGATGTACAGGTTAAAAATAGACCAGCAAAACCAGCATGAAGAAGGAAATTCTGTGCTCATACAGAACGTAAAACATGCTGAACTTGACTGGAAAATCTAAGATGTGCTGGACCAATAAATCAACTTAACTGACCTGAGCTGTGAGATGTAGGGCAGACACTGGAGGAATCCCCTCACTTCACTCTCTTCATCTGTCCAGTCTCTCAGCTCTACTGGTTTCTTCTCTGTTTGGAGTTTCAGCACTTCTAGGAGGATGGAGCTCTTTCTCTCTGAGAGCTTTATGATCCAGACTGCAGGAGCTGATAACTGATAAATTGGCTGTAATGCTGGAAGGACACTCCTGCCTGATTGAGTCTCATAGTCCTTCACATGTGACCACAGATCCAGCAGGAAATCACATCTCTCATAATTCACAGATACTAGCAGTATCTTCACAGTTTCTTCTATTGTCTCTCTCTGGTGGAGAGCAGCTTGCAGACACAGATCCAGTATGAATAATCTCTTTCTTTTCTCCCATGATTTAGATGATCCATTCTGTGGTTCAATAAATCTAAACAAATAGTGAAGAAAATTATTAAAGATAAAGCTTGATGATTCAATGTTAACATGGAAAGACATAGAAAAAACATGGAATGACATGAAACAACAGCTTTGTATTAGTTAAGTTCATAACCATTTCTAGGTGAACCAGAAGTAATATTACCTAGCGACCAGCCAGTACACTGACAGGTGGTGTACAGCAATAAAGTCACTGGTGGTGTGAACTGAGTTTCATGTGTCTGTCCTAACCAGCTGTGACAAGGCAAGCAACACTACATTTCGTGAATTCAACATTTCTATGTCTGCAATGTTGTGCTGGGTAGCACGGCTCACACCAAAAGCAAATTAGACCAAAATTCCACTCTTCATGCATATTACATGTCACATGTGTACAGCCATGAAAGAGTGATAATGGAAGTTGAAATACATTGGCCATTACACATATTCTTCAAGCTCTACAAAACAAACCATTAAAAGAAGGATTGTCAGGGAAGTTAAAAAAATACAACGTATGTGTACTTAGTAGGGATGTGCACAAGTAATTGACTAATTAAGTTCTCATTCTACACAATTAAGTCTAATAAAAACACTACTTAAATGTTACAGATCTCTTTCTTTAGTGCATTTGCCTGTCATGAGTAACACTAGCCATGTTTCAACTGTTGGGCCAGTGTTAACCTTTACCTAAAGGTGCATCAAGTGAATTTAAAGAAAAAAACACTGTTGAAATTTAAAAACAACACCCAAACAAACACACCACTACTTTAAAGACCCCTCCCTTTATTGCTCCACCCCAAATTTACAAACACACTAGAGACAGGGATAGCTGCAGGTTGGAGTAACTGTGTGTTTACACCGCCGCTGGCGAGAGCGTCAAAATGGCCAGAAGTATTTCTTTTTTAATGTGAGCTGGCGACGAGCTCCGGCAAGCAGCAGAGCACCGTTTTGGACGGTGTGGGCGTCGAGGAAAGTTGAACTCAGGTCAACTTTACAGTAATGAGCTATGACATGTTCGGCGGCAACCAATCGGAATGTAGAAGTCCTCCGCTTGAGAGGATTCCAGAGAACACAGTCGTGTAAACTTCGGTTCCAAACAAACATTAGTTCCCATTAGAATCTCATGCACCCACACCTCCAACATCATCTCTGCAGGTAAAACAACACCAAACGCAACAACTTGATGATCCATAGTGATGTGAATTTGATAAGAAGTGCAACACTATTTATAGGCAACATTTTTGCTGTAGAATGCTTGTTTTTCAGCGGGAATGCAATTAATTTGCTCAAAACAAAAACTCTAAACTTCAACCAGGACAATTATTGTAATGTAGGCTGCACACAAATTAATGTTAATGTTAAAGGGTTAGTTCACCCAAAAATGAAAATTCTGTCATTTATTACTCACCCTCATGCCGTTCCACACCCGTAAGACCTTCGTTAATCTTCAGAACGCAAATTGAGATATTTTTGTTGAAATCCGATGGCTCCGTGAGGCCTGCATAGGGAGCAATGACATTTTTTCTCTCAAGATCCATAAAGGTACTAAAAACATATTTAAATCAGTTCATGTGAGTACAGCGGTTCAATATTAATATTATAAAGCGACGAGAATATTTTTGATGTGCCAAAAAAAACAAAATAACGACTTATATAGTGATGGCCGATTTCAAAACACTGCTTCATGAAGCTTCGGAGCGTAATGAATCAGCGTGTCGAATCAGTGGTTCGGAGCACCAAAGTCACGTGATTTCAGCAGTTTGGCGGTTTGACACGCGATCCGAATCATGATTCGACACGCTGATTCATAACGCTCCGAAGCTTCCTGAAGCAGTGTTTTGAAATCGGCCATCACTATATAAGCCGTTATTTAGTTTTTTTGGCGCACCAAAAATATTCTCTTCACTTTATAATATTAATATTGAACCACTGTACTCACATGAACTGATTTAAATATGTTTTTAGTACATTAATGGATCTTGAGAGAGAAAATACATTGCTGGCTATGGAGACCTCACTGAGTCATATCTTAATTTGTGTTTCGAAGATTAACAAAGGTCTTACGGGTGTGGAACGGCATGAGGGTGAGTAATAAATGACATTATTTTCATTTTTGAGTGAACTAACCCTTTAATTAAAGACGAAGGCTAGTAAATGTCTCCTATAAACTGCATGTTGAATTTAGACTAGCATTTAACCATGAACACAAGTTTTACCACACAAATGGCATTTAACTGGTTTGTTTCTTTACCAAACATGTAAATATAATTGTTAAGTTCTTTCCATCAATCAATTTCTTTCTTTCATATTTAAAAGATTTCATGAGGTTAACTTACTCTAACTGTGGTCATTCTGCACAAATACCAAACAACATGCTTGTTTGCATTGCAGTACCTTTAAATAACGTTTAGTAGACCAAGCATTCAATCTACGTCAGAGCATCCACAAATCTTTCAACAGCATTGTTGGCAGGGCAGCCAGAGCGAATTTTGATGCTCTCACCGGTGGTGGTATGAACGCACAGTAATAGGGTGCTGAAACAGCTTTTACAACCAATGAGAAAGACCTTTCTCCATGCCCCTACCTTTTGGCATGTCCCAACCTTTTGTCACGGCCATTATTCCAACCTGCAGATAGTCACACTTGACACGCTATGCCACACAAACAGTTTTCATGATCAGCTCCCTATATAACATGATAGACCAAGTAATAAATCTATCACAAAAGTACCAAGAATAAGGGGTTATTGCGATCACAAAAAGAGGAACCAAAAGAAAAAGCAAAGATGACACAAGAGTATATACAAGCAAGAGTTCGTTGTTATTCAAAGTATACTTGGCTTGTAGTTGTGTTAAATCTTTTGATTGAGTAACCTATTAAATATACATTTTTTATTTTTTTTTACATAGTTTTACAAACAGTCTTATAAACTTACATTGTTTGAAAATATTGATTTATAAAGAAAACGTACTCGGTTACTAACGTAACCTCGGTTCCCTGAGATACGGAACGAGTACTGCGTATGGGGAAAGGTCTCCTTTTCCCCGTTACTGAAGCCTTTTTCAATAACGCAGTGTAACTGCATCGTCATTGGTTCACTCATAGAAAGTTGTTGAACCAATGACGGCGCGGCCTAGCTGCGCGACCTATGGCGACAAAGCGCGCGAAGAAGCCCGCCAAAAAGGGCGGGGCTTATAGCTATATAAGCAGGCATTTCGCCATAGGATTTCAGGTCATACGACTGAAGCGACGACACTGAAGCCGCAGCCTCGTGGCACGGCATAAAACGCAGTACTCGTTCCGTATCTCAGGGAACCGAGGTTACGTTAGTAACCGAGTACGTTCCCTTTCGATACTTCACTCGTACTGCGTATGGGAACGAATTCAACGCGCCGTGCCACGTGAGAGCGACTGAACTTGTCATAGATACCGTGAGGGAACTAGCGGACAAGAGAGAGGCCGGAGCCGCCGAACCCAAGTGTTACACTTGCCAAAAGGGGGAGCTAACTCCGAGTGGCATGAGGCGGAGCTCGATAGAGGCCGCTGAGTCATACCGAGAGGACCCGAGCTTGCAAGGTCGGGATATCCAAGTTGTAAAATCTGACAAAAGTGGACGGCGAGGACCAGCCGGCCGCCTCACAGATGTCTTTAATGGAAACCCCACTGGACCAAGCCCAAGAGGAAGCCATTCCTCTAGTGGAGTGAGCTCTAACTCCTATGGGGCAGTTCAGGCCCAAAGAGGAGTAGCAGAGAGCAATGGCGTCGACTATCCAATGCGAAAGACGTTGCTTTGAGACCGAAGACCCTTTGGTGCGGCCGCCAAAGCAGATAAAGAGCTGATCAGATTGCCGGAAAGGCTGTGATCGCTCGACATAGATCCTCAATGCCCTGACAGGGCAAAGTAATTCCGGCTCTCGCTCGTCCGGCGAGGAGGAAGCGCTGAGAGGAAATGATCTGTGCTCTGAAGGGAGTCGAGAGCACCTTAGGAACGTAGCCATGCCTAGGTTTCAGAACGACTTTGGAGTCGTTAGGCCCAATTCAAGGCATGCAGGGCTCACAGAGAGGGCCTGCAAGTCGCCAACACGCTTGACCGATGCTAGAGCAAGTAGCAGAGCGGTTTTAAGCGTTAGGGGCCTGAGGTCAGCTGACTGCAGAGGCTCAAAGGGGGTCCTTTGAGGGCCCTGAGGACCAAGGAGAGGTCCCAGGTGGGAACAGTGAGAGGTCGAGGTGGATTCAATCGCCTAGAACCTCTCAAGAAAGCGTTATAAGGCTGTTCCGACCCACTGACTGGCCAGCGATAGGAGCGTGAAACGCTGCAATGGCTGCTACGTAAACCTTGAGCGTTGAAGGGTGCGAGCCATATCTAAACGCTCCTGTAGGAAGGACAGTATCGGTGATACGGCGCACTCCACAGGGTCTATGTTGCGTGCAGAGCACCAGTCAACAAAGACCGACCATTTCTGGGCATAGAGGCGTCTCGTAGACGGGGCTCTTGCCTGAGAGATGGTATTTAGCACATCCTGGGAGGTTTTCAGGCTCCCATCGAGGACCACAGGTGCAGAGCCCAGAGTTCTGGCTGGGGATGCCAAATCGTCCCGTTAAGCCTGAGAGAGGAGGTCCTGTCTCAGGGGAATCGGCCACGGGCTTCCTTGGAAAGCCTGAACAGCTCTGAGGACCAGACTTGGCTTCTCCAGAGCGGGGCCACTAGGAGGACTCTGTGTCTGTCTTCCCTGAGCCGCCTGATGACCTGAGGGATCAGAGGCGATCGGGAAAGGCATAAAGAAGGGTGCAGGGCCAGTTGTGGGCCAGAGCATCTTCCTCCTTTGAGAAATAAATTGGGCAGTGAGAGTTGTCTTCTGAGGCGAAGAGGTCTATCTCTGCCCTCCCGAAGAGCTCCCAGATCTTGAGAACCGTCTGGGGTGGAGCATCCACTCGTCTGAGGGGCGTTGCTCCGGGACAGCATATCTGCTCCCAAGTTTGTTCTCCCGGGTATGTGAGTCGCTTTGAGCGACTGTAACCTCGGTACTGCCCACTCCAGAAGGCGGCTTTACCAGTGCGCATAAGCGGCTGGACGAAAGACCGCCCTGGTGATTTATGTATGACACCACTGTCATGCTGTCCGACTGGACTAGGACGTGGCGTCCCATGAGGTGTGTCTGGAACGCCCGGAGGGCTCTGATCACTGCCAGCATCTCGAGGCAGTTGATGTGCAGATGGCTTTCCTCGCGAGACCACGAGCCGAAGGCCGGTCTGCCCCCTGCCCTTCTGGACACCGCCTGTAGGGGTACTCCATGACTGAACCATACAGGGTTCGTCCAAGGTTTCAGGGCTGCTAAACAAGCCCGATTGACCTTGAGACGCATGGCGGCCGTGCCGCCAGGCGTGAGGAGGACCGAAACTTTAACCAGTATTGTAGAGGCCGCGTCAAGGAGGCCGAGCTGCAAACCGGGAGGCGGAAGCCATCAGCCCTAGCATCCTCTGGAAGAACTTCCAGAGGAGGTAGGCTTTGTTCCTGACCGAAGCATGAGCTGCTGAATGGCCAGGGCGCGCTCTGGCGAGACTACTGCCGTCATACGGACTGAGTCGAAGACTGCCCCCAGGAACGTGATACGTTGGCTGGGAAACAGTAAGCTCTTGGCAAAGTTGACCCTGAGTCCCAAGCAATCCAGATGGCTGAGGAGCACGGATCTGTGATGCTCCAGCTCGGCTCGTGACTGGGCCAGAATGAGCCAGTCGTCGAGGTAGTTCAGAACCCGGATTCCCATCTGTCTCAGTGGGGAAAGGGCCGCGTTCATGCACTTGGTAAAAGTGCGTGGAGCCAGAGACAGCCCGAAGGGAAGGACTGTATATTAGTAAGCCACACCCTCGAATGCGAATCTCAAGAATCGCCTGTGATGGGGGGCTATCTGGATGTGAAAGTAAGCGTCTTTCAGGTCCAGAGAGCAGAACCAGTCCTCGGGGCAAATCTGAGCGAGGATCTGCTTCAGCGTTAACATCTTGAACTTCCGTTTCATGAGGAGAGGTTCAAGAGTCTGAGATCTAAGATGGGTCTGAGACCGCCATCTTTCTTGGGAACCAGGAAATAACGGCTGTAGAATCCCGACTGGCTCTCTGAGGGGAGACTATTTCTATAGCTCCTTCCCTCAGCAGAGTCGTGACTTCGGCTCGGAGGACATGAAGCGTCGTCCGAATTTACTAAAGTCTGAAGCACCCCGCTGAAGCGCGGGGTCTTCGGGCAAACTGCAGCGAAGTAGCCTTGACTTATGGTCCCCAGGACCCAACTTGACACTCCGGGATGGCCTGCCAGGCCTCGGCCCACGTGACAAGGGGTAGAATGACATCGGATGACGGACCGCCGGTCGAGGCCCGTACACGGAGAGAGTGGAAGAGGAAGTTTGCTCTTTCTTTGAGGAGGTAAAATATTTATAGTGTTCGCCATGAGAACGGCGTTTGGCATGGACACAAATTTTTGGGCCCAGTTGGCGCAACACTGAACAAATCTCCCACGCCCGGAACTAAGCGGGCGGGGAGACAGAACGAAGGAGCTTTTGGGGTGGTCCGGCCTCGGCGGGACTTTGCCCCATCCTCTTCCTTCCTGGATGATCAGGAAGACTTAGGAGGCGTCGGGTCCAACGAGATCTTAGGCCGTGGTCCCTGACGTCTCGGGAAGGAGGAGCGCTTTGCGGGCGTGAGCGCTGGCGCTGTTCCTTGGGGCGCTGCTTGAGAGGTAGAGGTGCAGGCTTGCTCTGCTGAGCCGGCGCAGGCCTGGGGCGGCTGGAAGCAGAAGCAGAACTGGAGCGCTTGGGCAGAAAGTGTCGCATGGCTTGGGACGACTTCTGTGCTGCAGTGAAGCGTTCTGTGAAGCCCTCTACCGCTGGCCCAAAGAGACCGGAGGGAGAAACCGGGGCGTCCAAGAAGGCCGTCTTGTCCAGGTCCTTAATTTCGGTCAAGTTGAGCCATAGATGGCGCTCAAGCACGACCAGGCTGGCCATGGATCGTCCAATGGCCTGGGCTGTGGCCTTTGTGGCACGCAGGGCTAAGTCGGTGGCGCTGCGGAGGTCACGGAAGGCAGGTGCATCGATGCCGGACTCGTCCAGGGAGCGGAGGAGCTTGGCTTGAAACACCTGGAAGATAGCCATGGTGTGTAGCGCTGAGGCAGCCTGGCCTGCAGATGAGTAGGCTCTGCCAGCCAGGGCAGAGGTGGTCCTGCAGGGCTTGGATGGAAGAGCCCTCTTAGTTTTCCAGCCCACAGCCGCGGGTGGACAGAGGTGAGCCGCCACTGCTTCATCCAGGGGTGGTAGGTGCTCATAGCCCTTCTCTTCAGCGCCGTCCACGACTTTGTCAGCTCGTCGTGCACCTCTGGGAAAAACGGGGCAGAGCGTTGACGAGGGGTCTGACGACGACCTGGCAGGAACCACTCGTCAAGCCTGCTACGTGATGGCTCTTCTGGTGGGGCCCATTCGAGGTCCAGTTCCTCTACTGCCTTGGAGAGGACGCGGAGAAGTTCGGCGTCCATTCCCGACTTGCAGTCAATGGGCTCCAGTGAAGGTAGGTGGGCGGGGTCCTCTGGTTCACCGGCCCATCCTTCCGTCTCGGAGGCCGCGAGAGACATAGAGTCATCAAGCGGCTCTTCGTCCGATCCGCCGAATGAGACGAGGTCGCTCGCCTCTGCAGAGGGACGCAGGTCAGGGCGGGAGAATAAGACGGGGGACTGCTCTCTAGAGGGAGAGGGCGAGGCACGCGGGGGCTGAGCCGACGTGAGCTCGCACAACTCCGGGCGCTGAACCGCTTTACCCCGCTGTCTCTTCCTCGCCGGCTCGCGGGAGGAAGAAGACGGGAGGGCGCGAGCGGCGGGACCGCCTTCAGTGAAGAAAGCGATCCGCGAGCGCAGAGAGGCTAGACTCATGCTCTCGCAGTGAGAGCATGAGGTCCCAGTGAGCGCGGCGTCCGCGTGGGACTTGCCCAGGCAGCCAACGCACTCATCGTGCCCGTCGTTGTCATGCAGAGGGGCTCTGCATGTGCCACAAGAGTGGCGCGGCATTTGCAGCAACGCCGGCGCCGTGATAACGGCGTTTGGGGTGCTCTTTTAGAGCGGCGAGGGCCGCTGGAAGCTCTTTTAGAGCGGCGAGAGCCGCGGGGGAAAAGCTCTAATAGGCGCGCCGGATGGCAGCAGGAGACGTGCTGAAGGACGGCCGGAAGCGGGAAGCGGGCGTCGAGAACGGGCGCTCGGGCGGCAGTCTCACGAGGGCACCAGCGTCGTCCGGCGAGCTCAGCTCAATCCGCTGCGGGAGCCTCTTCGACGGCGGCGAGAGCTTGCTTCAGGCGGCGAAGGCTTCAGCTCGGAGATCAGCGAAGAGATGCGATGTCGTCGCTGAAGGAGAGAGAACTGAAATCCTATGGCGAAATGCCTGCTTATATAGCTATAAGCCCCGCCCTTTTTGGCGGGCTTCTTCGCGCGCTTTGTCGCCATAGGTCGCGCAGCTAGGCCGCGCCGTCATTGGTTCAACAACTTTCTATGAGTGAACCAATGACGATGCAGTTACACTGCGTTATTGAAAAAGGCTTCAGTAACGGGGAAAAGGAGACCTTTCCCCATACGCAGTACGAGTGAAGTATCGAAAGGGAACTGATATGTTCCTAAATCTGAGTATCTGAATTTTTGTGTAGGCTAGTCCACTGGTAGTATACATAGGAATGTACTTTAAATCTACTTTACTCTTTCCCCATCATTGACTGAATTTTTCTAGCAATCCATGTTTTCACTGTAATACAGTAGGGGGGCGCTTTTATGCATCTTCTAGTACAGAATCTCCAGATCAAAACACAGGAGAACAAGAAGCAGAAACAAGTGATAGAGGATTGCTCACGCAAATGTAAAATAATGCGATCATCAAACATTAAACAGCATATAAATCACAACTGCCTAATGTTACTGAACGAAATGATGAACCCCTGAAAAAGAAACGCTTGTGAAGCTTTGGGGTTGTTGATGGACTCGATCTACTCCATCTGTTTTGATCATCATTCTGAATCTGATCCAGGCATAGTCTTTGACAAGAAATGTATTTATTTTTTTCTCAGTGCTAGGAAGCCTGCACTGAGTTCACTATGTATGACAATGGCTCAAATTGCTGAATAAAGTTATTTTTGTTTTGTTTTTGCACACAAAAAGTACTCTCGTCATTTCATAACATTAAGGTTGAACCACTGTAGTCACTTTGACTATTTTAACCATGTTTAACCACTCAGAGGTGTGGAAATACTTCAGAATTAATGATTACGACAACACACACATTGCGAACTGCATGCTTTCAATCACAATTCGTTATCGATTAGTGAAGGCGGGATAGGCGGAATCGCGCTGAATGACACAGACCAGAAGCACTCTCTCTCGCGCGCGCTCTTTCTCTTTCTTTCTTTCTTGTGCGCGATCACAGCGTGCGATCAGTTCTTCTTGCGCCTGAATGGTCAAATGCACACACAGTTATTAAAATGTCCATCGTGTGGAGTATCTCAAGTAAATACAGTCGGTTATGGCTTAAGTGGACATAAACATTTGGGTGAAAACAGGATATGTGTCAGTATCCATGGATTCGGTCTTAAAGGGACCTATATTTGTCATTAATGTTAATAAAACAACAAAATATGTTAATAATTGTAAATATGTAAATAAACCTACTGTATCTGAAAAACAAGTTTATTTAATTTGTATCTCTATAGTATATGTTGTATTGTTTGTAATTTCTTACAAATATATATAACAACAATTATATATTTTGGTAATTATGCCCTTTGAAGGTTATTGGACACTGTGAAATTTTTGTTCTTTAAGTTTGTGGCAAGCACATAAAAATTATTACTTTTTTCATTACAGTAATAATAAAGAAGCTGTCCTACATTCATTAGTCTCACTGTGTTGTGCTTGGAAAACTGCAACATCAAAAAAAAAAAAAAAAACAGAGAGAGAGAGAGAGAGAAATTAATAAATGTATAGGCATCGGTATCGGTATTGGCGAGTACTAGAAAAAAGTATCGTTACTCGTACTCGGTCCTTAAAAAAATAGTATCAGTGCATCCCTACTAGAAACAGTGACTGTCCCTGGCACACACTAGCATGCTCGCTTTTGGCCCAACAGTGGAAACGTGGCTACATAAATGTACTGCACATTCCCTGTGAATTTCTTAACAAATATTAAAGTTACAGTTGATTCCACTGTGGATGTGTGCTGAAGTGTTGGATGAGCAAAGAATTTCATGGCATATCTAGCCAAGTGTGAAGTCAAGTGTGGCAATACTGGCAATGTTTTGGCTCTTATTGAATTATACTGCATTGGTACTATGTTCTTGTTGAAGTCATGCCTACCAACGGATTTGCTTTTATGGTGGAAACAAAATGCAAAGTGGTTTGAGAAACTAAGACGCTTTCACACCTGAGCATTTGTTTCGGAACTTGGTGCATTTTCTCTCTTGGTTCGGTTTGTTTAGGCATATGTGAACACGGCAATCGAGCTCAGATCCGCAACAAAACAATCGCTCTGAGACCGCCTGAACATGCTTAAATTTACCATAGCATTAATACAAATGTAGTAGATAATTTAACAGCTGGAATGATGGCTACATTCGTATATTGTTAGCGTGTCTTGACTGTTACAAATAAAGCCACAATAAGCTCATGGGGTGAACTTGTCAATCATCTTGATAGATGACGCATGGGAAACTCTGACCAGTTTTACTCAAAGAAAATGCAACTTTGTAACAAATTAAGTCCCTGTTTAGGAACAAAACAAGGTGTGAAAACACCCTCAGAAGCTTATCAATGTGTATGAGTGTCCTAAAAAGCCAACTTGAAGAGCCAAAAAAACAGCCAACATACGCTGACTGACATCATCTTACAAAACTGTGAGATGTTACTCACAGCTGTGAGATGTAGGGCAGACACTGGAGGAATCCCCTCACTTCACTCTCTTCATCTGTCCAGTCTATCAGCTCTACTGGTTTCTTCTCTGTTTGGAGTTTCAGCACTTCTAGGAGGATGGAGCTCTTTCTCTCTGAGAGGTTTATTTTCCAGACTGCAGGAGCTGACTGATAAATTGACTGTAATATTGGAAGGAAACTCCTGCCTGTTTGAGTCTCATAGTCTTTAATATGAGAGTACATATCGAGTAGCAAATTACAATTTCCATAGATTATGTATGTGTATAATGTCTCCATAAATGTATCTGTGATATTCTTCTGTAGAATAGACACTTGTAGACACACATCAAGTACCAATAATCTTGATCTCCAGGCTGTCTTTTTGACGTATTCATTCTGTCGGGGAGGTAATCTACAAAAACAGTGAAAAAATGTTGTTACCCTTAAGAAAATCAATGTACTTTTAAAAAGGACCAGTAACACCATCATAAAGATTAGAATTATGTGCTCATACATAATGTCTGTAACAAACTGAACTTAACAGGACAAAATAAAATGTGCTGGACTGAAGGACAACACAACAAAACTCTCACCTGAGCTGTGAGATGTAGGGCAGACACTGGAGGAATCCCCTCACTTCACTCTCTTCATCTGTCCAGTCTATCAGCTCTACTGGTTTCTTCTCTGTTTGGAGTTTCAGCACTTCTAGGAGGATGGAGCTCTTTCTCTCTGAGAGATTTATGATCCAGACTGCAGGAGCTGAATGATAAATTGACTGTAATGCTGGAAGGACACTCCTGCCTGTTTGAGTCTCATAGTCCTTCACATGTGAACACAGATCCAGCAGGAAATCACATTGATTAATATGATACTTATAATCATCACAATATTCTTCATCACAGGGAAAAGAGGTGTAGTTGCACACAGATGTTAAAAGTTCAGTGAATTTCTCTCCTGTAGATGTAGCCAATTCTGATGCAGCAACACTCAAATTCAGCAAAAATTGAAAAGCTGATTTCTTCTCTTTGTCAAAGTATAAAACATCTTTATAAAAGCTGAGGAAATAGAGACATGACAAAGAATTAGAATTTTGTGCTAAGTGAAATTGGAAACTCATGTATACTCAAATACTCAAGTAATTCAATTCATATGTATTCATACTATAGTTGAAATTCACTATACAAAATATTTTCATTTGACTTCAATTTACCAGTTGAATTGTACACTAATTTTAGACAAGGCTTTAAATGTAAAGAGATGAAAAGAACTTTTGATTTAAAATTATGCACACCCACATGAGTTAAAGACTACAGTCATACCAGGGGGCAAGAAAAGTGGTATTATTACTCTACATAAGGGCAGTCCCCTCTACCCCACAGTGGCTGCCATGCCAAGATTGCATGACCAGCCATGTTACTCATTAATAGGAACCCCACTAATGAAATGTTAAAATAATCATATACAATACAATGGCATTAGTAACAAAACACTTTTACTGTATCCACACTGATATGTGTCAGTATAAAGTCTAAGACCATAAGGTACATTTAAATGAATCACCTAAACTGTTTTTAATGCCATGTCAGCAGCGGGGCTAAAAAACCTGAAACAGAATAGAACAATTTGATGTTCTTGTTTGATGCACTAGAGTCTCACCTGAGCTGTGAGATGTAGGGCAGACACTGGAGGAATCCCCTCACTTCACTCTCTTCATCTATACAGTCTCTCAACTCTACTGGTTTCTTCTCTGTTTGGAGTTTCAGCACTTCTAGGAGAAGGGAGGCTTTTGTTTCTGAAAAATATACATACCAGACTGCAGGAGCTGACTGAAATATTGGCTTTAGTACTGGAAGGACACTCCTGCCTGTTTGAGTCTCATATTCCTTCACATGTGAGCACAGATCCAGCAGAAAATCACATTTCCCATCATTCACAGATGAAAGTAGTGTATCTTTAATTGTCTCTATGGTTTCCTCTTGGCAGAGAGCTGCTTGCAAACATAGATTTAGTAGAGATAATCTTTTTCTTCTTTCCCAATCTTTAAAGGATTCTTCCTGCTTCTGTGGTGGAGAAACTCTACAGAGAGGAATAATTTCATAAGACACTGAAATGGAGGTTGATTGGAGATATTTAAATTATTTCAGTAGTTTAAATTATTAAAATAGACACTGGGACAACATACTTGTCAAAATTAAAATTACACTCTCACCTGAGCTGTGAGATGTAGGGCAGACACTGGAGGAATCCCCTCACTTCACTCTCTTCATCTGTCCAATCTCTCAGCTCTACTGGTTTCTTCTCTGTTTGGCGTTTCAGCACTTCTAGGAGGATGGAGCTCTTTCTCTCTGAGAGGTTTATGATCCAGACTGGAGGAGCTGACTGATAAATTGTCTGTAATGCTGGAAGGACACTCCTGCCTGTTTGAGTCTCATAGTCCTTCACATGTGACCACAGATCCAGCAGGAAATCACACTGATGAGTCTCATACATAAAATCATCACAGTACTCCTCATTACAAGGGAAAGATGTGTAACTGCACACTGATGTCAACAGTTCAGTGAAATTTTCTCCAGTAGTTGTTCTAAGCTCTGATGCTCCAGCAATCAGATTCATCAGATACTGGACAGCTGCCATTTTCCTCTCTCCATTAAACACATTCGGTTCAAATCTGAGAAAACAAATCATTGCCAATTTAAAAAAAAGAAAAAAAAAAAAGCCAGTACTAATTTGTAATAATTGCAGTTTAATCTGTAAAACAACATGACAATGGCAGGCATAAATTACCTAAATTCTCAATTCAGAATTGTGCACATTTTCATGTAGTTATATGTGGCAACACCTTGAGTGTCAAAACTCAATTAAAGCTAAATAAATAGTTTCATTATTGTTTTAAACTAGGGATGTTCATTTCGGTTGTTTTCCCTAACTGACAACCAAAGCTCTATAACCGATCATTAACCATTAACCGACAAGATTGTTAAATTAGAATTAAATTAAATTAAATTAGAAAGGATAAGTGTCTGTGACCCATTAAAAATAAAATTTGTTTAGTTTTACATGTGCAAATAGCAGCATAAACAACATAATTTGTTTTGAGATTTGTTTTTTGAGAATTCAGACATGCAACTGCAGATTAACAAAACGTAAGAAAAACTGTGCAACGAGTTTTGGTTTGTACATGCTCCATAAACAAGTTCACAGAGAGGAAACCGAGACACCAGAAAGAGGCATGCTGTTTGTGTTCTTTATTTTACAATAGCACAATATTTTGTTGTTATTGTGAGTGTACACAAATAAAAGTAAACCCTTTAGTTTCGAATGATGTTTTACTCTTATCTGTATGACCATAAATGACAGAGTATTTTAAGCTGTTTTCTTTGTTATAATGAAACAATTCAAGTGATCAATCTGTACGGTGTTATGTAAAGCACATTTGGTAACACTTTATTTTACAGTGTCCTTGTTACATATGTTACATGTACTTACCATACTAATTATGCATAATGTAACTGCACATTTTTGTGCATGTGAAGGATGTTTTTTTTACGTCGATATTGGAACGTGAGTAAAGTACAAAACCTAGCTTATAATAAATAATAGTTTACTATCCAAATGCATCACGAATATGCAAACATTTGGATTTGGGCCGAATGAGGGAGGTAGGCTATGTGAGCCCAACAACGGTTTCTGTTTCAGTTTCACTTTAAATTGATTTGTTTTGGCTTAACGTTTATATAGCTACTTTTATTTTTCATTCTTGTTCTGTTCTGAAAAACCATTCAATTGAAAGGATTTTATGTCGAGTGAGGGGAACTAAATTAGCCTATAGCTATGTTTATAGTATTTATAGTGTACATTTTTTAATGAATGTAAACATTTCACTTTATTTACCAGTATACATTATTTCTGTATGGAATAACCTAATATAATGTGACTTATATGTGACAATTTTTTCCTCTCAAAAATTCAATTTTATCTGTAGCGTATTTTTTACCCATGCAGCAAATATCTTCACAAAAAACCTTTTTTTTTTTAAAAATTATTTTTTAAACAATTAACCGATAGTATTAATCTCAAAAAATTCTTACTGTCGGTTAACCAGTTAATTATAAGCATCCCTATTTTAAACAAACAAGTTTATGCTAAGTCCTAAAGGCCCTGACACACCAAGCCTACAGTCGGGCATCAGCCAACATCAGGCCGTTGTTCGGCGTCTACCAGCTTGAAGCTGGCCCACACTAGATTTTTAAAATCTTATAAGTAGTGCTGCCAACGTTAACGCATTAACGCACACAATTAATTTTTTTCCAGTTTAACGCACTAAAAATATTAATGCAATTAACGCAACATCCCTTGATTCATCACAGAAAAAATGTGTGATTAATCGAGTTAATTTTTTTTAATCGACTGACAGCAGTATTTATAAGATTTTCAAAATGTGAAAGATCATTAACATGATAATAAAAAAAAAAAAGAAAGATTTAACAGTTTTGTTTCTCCAGTTTGTGGAGTGCTGCGATGTGACTAGGAAAGCACACCACACACTAACAGATTCCACTCATAAACAACCAGAGTCCCCCCTGTGAACACATCTCACATCAAACCTGATTTTAGAGTAAACAAACATGGTGAACAACGGGCAAGAAGAAATGGCAGTAATAGTGTTTGGACTGCTTTTTACAGAAAATTTGCAGGGGGAAAAGGAAAAAGGTTTCAATGAAGTCCTGTTGTGCTTCTGTCAGCTCACTTTCTGATTTGGTATTGTTTCGTTCCACGTAACAATCTACAGAGTGTTATCAACTCAGAAATATATTTAACATGTTAGATATTTACAATTTGAGATTGGTGCGGCCTCGACGTTCTTCTGAGCAGATTCAATCACTTTTAACACACATCACACCACAGGAAAATCTGATAAGATAATCTATTGAATCAACAAGATAATCAAGACTTTACCTATGATTGTCGGAAGGGGAGAATTGGGCCCAAAATCGGCCCGATTAGTTTTTGCGGTGTGTTCTGTACTGTTGCACTAGGCGGACACCATTGGGCGATTTTTGGCCAACTGAGCATGTTGAATAGGCGTCCGTTCATGTCGGCGCCATCAGTGAGAAACAGAACTCTGACTGTCTGTTCAGTTTAACGAACGAGTCAGTGCACTAGAAGTGATGAAAGCGAGCAAAGAAGTCAAGATAGCACAGACAGAAGGCTGTTCTAATTTTATCTCATCTTACCTGTGCATTCTAAAACACAAATATTTTCATAACAACATGAGCCATCTGGAATTAAGAAAGTGATCAACATTATTTATATTTAAAATGGTAAGCAAGCACTGCTTTGTGTTGGTGTGTATATAGGCAGTCCTAGTTTCAGTTTCCCTTTTTGAATGACAAATATAGAAGATTGATACAGACAGTTGATATAGATAGTTGTTTCCTCTCAAGCAGGTGCAGAACATACATGCTAGTTGGCCTTTGGCTATAGTCTTTGCAGTGTGTTCAAGCGCAACTTTTTAGCCCCGACACGTGCAACGCAAGGCTTTTTAGTGTGTCACGGCCTACTGACATGAATGAAAACATTTTGCACATAAGGTCTCACCTGAGCTGTGAGATGTAGGGCAGACACTGGAGGAATCCCCTCACTTCACTCTCTTCATCTGTCCAGTCTATCAGCTCTACTGGTTTCTCCTCTGTTTGGAGTTTCAGCACTTCTAGGAGGATGGAGCTCTTTCTCTCTGAGAGGTTTATGATCCAGACTGCAGGAGCTGACTGATAAATTGTCTGTAATGCTGGAAGGACACTCCTGCCTGTTTGAGTCTCATAGTCCTTCACATGTGAACACAGATCCAGCAGGAAATCACATCTCTTATATTCCTCAACAGACATCAGTGCTTCTATAGTTGTGTCTGTGGTGCCCGGTGTATCTGTGAGTGCAGCTTGCAGACACAGATTCAACAGAAATGATCTCTTTTGTTTCTCCCATTCTTCACAGGATGTCTTCTCTGGTTGAATAAATCTACATGGTCACAAAATAGCAGCTCCTTTACAATCCAGCACGCAAAAATAACTACTGGTAGGACAAATATACAACTGAACACTTCAGATGCAAAAACAGCTAAACGCCACCTCCTTCAAAACTGAGATAATATTGTGTGAATGCTCTCTGCACATAGTATGCCTTCATCAAATACTTTCACTTCAAACCTGCTAAATCCCAGCGTCAGCCCATTCAGAAATACCAATTCTTTGGCAGAAACCTCTAAAAGCATTTTCCCTTTGCCAGCAAAAGCCTCTGAGTTCACAGAACCAATCAGAGGACGCAAATCGAATCATATGATTTCAAGATGAGTGACGCCGTGCATATGACCTGCCTTTCAATTTTCGAGCTGCAAGTTTTTATCCTGTTTAAAGAGATTTCTAACTAAACAAGATGGAGGAGTATGATGAAATGGATAAACCTGTGGTAGTTTCAGTCACTGGCAAAAGGAAACGTACTCGGTTACTAACGTAACCTCGGTTCCCTGAGATACGGAACGAGTACTGCGTATGGGGAAAGGTCTCCTTTTCCCCGTTACTGAAGCCTTTTTCAATAACGCAGTGTAACTGCATCGTCATTGGTTCACTCATAGAAAGTTGTTGAACCAATGACGGCGCGGCCTAGCTGCGCAACCTATAGCGACAAAGCGCGCGAAGAAGCCCGCCAAAAAGGGCGGGGCTTACAGCTATATAAGCAGGCATTTCGCCATAGGATTTCAGGTCATACGACTGAAGCGACGACACTGAAGCCGCAGCCTCGTGGCACGGCATAAAACGCAGTACTCGTTCCGTATCTCAGGGAACCGAGGTTACGTTAGTAACCGAGTACGTTCCCTTTCGATACTTCACTCGTACTGCGTATGGGGAACGAATTCAACCGCGCCGTGCCACGGCAGGGAACGACTGAACTTGTCATAGATACCGCGAGGGAACTAGCAGACAAGAGAGAGGGCCGGAGCCGTCGAACCCAAGTGTTACACTTGCCAAAAAGGGGGGAGCTAACTCCCGAAGTGGCATGAGGCGGAGCTCGATAAAGACGTTGCTTTGAGACCGAAGACCCTTTGGTGCGGCCGCCAAAGCAGATAAAGAGCTGATCAGATTGCCGGAAAGGCTGTGATCGCTCGACATAGATCCTCAATGCCCTGACAGGGCAAAGTAATTCCGGCTCTCGCTCGTCCGACGAGGGAGGAAGCGCTGAGAGGGAAATGATCTGTGCTCTGAAGGGAGTCGAGAGCACCTTAGGAACGTAGCCATGCCTAGGTTTCAGAACGACTTTGGAGTCGTTAGGCCCGAATTCAAGGCATGCAGGGCTCACAGAGAGGGCCTGCAAGTCGCCAACACGCTTGACCGATGCTAGAGCAAGTAGCAGAGCGGTTTTAAGCGTTAGGGGCCTGAGGTCAGCTGACTGCAGAGGCTCAAAGGGGGTCCTTTGAGGCCCTGAGGACCAAGGAGAGGTCCCAGGTGGGAACAGTGAGAGGTCGAGGTGGATTCAATCGCCTAGAACCTCTCAAGAAAGCGCGTTATAAGGCTGTTCCGACCCACTGACTGGCCAGCGATAGGAGCGTGAAAGCGCTGCAATGGCTGCTCACGTAAACCTTGAGCGTTGAAGGGGTGCGACCCATATCTAAACGCTCCTGTAGGAAAGACAGTATCGGTGATACGGCGCACTCCACAGGGTCTATGTTGCGTGCAGAGCACCAGTCAACAAAGACCGACCATTTCTGGGCATAGAGGCGTCTCGTAGACGGGGCTCTTGCCTGAGAGATGGTATTTAGCACATCCCCTGGGAGGTTTTCAGGCTCCCATCGAGGGACCACAGGTGCAGAGCCCAGAGTTCTGGCTGGGGATGCCAAATCGTCCCGTTCGCCTGAGAGAGGAGGTCCTGTCTCAGGGGAATCTGATGACCTGAGGGATCAGGGCGATCGGGGGAAAGGCATAAAGAAGGGTGCGGGGCCAGTTGTGGGCCAGAGCATCTTCCTCCTTTGAGAAATAAATTGGGCAGTGAGAGTTGTCTTCTGAGGCGAAGAGGTCTATCTCTGCCCTCCCGAAGAGCTCCCAGATCTTGAGAACCGTCTGGGGGTGGAGCATCCACTCGTCTGAGGGGACGTTGCTCCGGGACAGCATATCTGCTCCCAAGTTTGTTCTCCCGGGTATGTGAGTCGCTTTGAGCGACTGTAACCTCGGTACTGCCCACTCCAGAAGACGCTTTACCAGTGCGCATAAGCGGCTGGACGAAAGACCGCCCTGGTGATTTATGTATGACACCACTGTCATGCTGTCCGACTGGACTAGGACGTGGCGTCCCATGAGGTGTGTCTGGAACGCCCGGAGGGCTCTGATCACTGCCAGCATCTCGAGGCAGTTGATGTGCAGATGGCTTTCCTCGCGAGACCACGAGCCGGCCGGTCTGCCCTCGCAAAGAGCGCCCAACCCGAGTTGGACGCATCTGTTGAGAGCACCGTCCTTCTGGACACCGCCTGTAGGGGTACTCCATGACTGAACCATACAGGGTTCGTCCAAGGTTTCAGGGCTGCTAAACAAGCCCGATTGACCTTGAGACGCAGGCGGCCGTGCCGCCAGGCGTGAGGAGGACCGAAACTTTAACCAGTATTGTAGAGGCCGCATTCGAAGGAGGCCGAGCTGCAAAACCGGGGAGGCGGAAGCCATCAGCCCTAGCATCCTCTGGAAGAACTTCAGAGGGAGGTAGGCTTTGTTCCTGACCGAAGCCGCGAGCTGCTGAATGGCCAGGGCGCGCTCTGGCGAGACTACTGCCGTCAAGCGGACTGAGTCGAAGACTGCCCCAGGAACGTGATACGTTGGCTGGGAAACAGTGAGCTCTTGGCAAAGTTGACCCTGAGTCCCAAGCAATCCAGATGGCTGAGGAGCACGGATCTGTGATGCTCCAGCTCGGCTCGTGACTGGGCCAGAATGAGCCAGTCGTCGAGGTAGTTCAGAACCCGGATTCCCATCTGTCTCAGTGGGGAAAGGGCGCGTTCATGCACTTGGTAAAAGTGCGTGGAGCCAGAGACAGCCCGAAGGAAGGACTGTATATTGGTAAGCCACACCTCGAATGCGAATCTCAAGAATCGCCTGTGATGGGGGCTATCTGGATGTGAAAGTAAGCGTCTTTCAGGTCCAGAGAGCAGAACCAGTCCTCGGCAAATCTGAGCGAGGATCTGCTTCAGCGTTAACATCTTGAACTTCCGTTTCATGAGGGAGAGGTTCAAGAGTCTGAGATCTAAGATGGGTCTGAGACCGCCATCTTTCTTGGGAACCAGGAAATAACGGCTGTAGAATCCCGACTGGCTCTCTGAGGAGACTATTTCTATAGCTCCTTTCCTCAGCAGAGTCGTGACTTCGGCTCGGAGGACATGAACGTCGTCCAAATTTACTAAAGTCTGAAGCACCCGCTGAAGCGCGGGGCCTTCGGGCAAACTGCAGCGAGTAGCCTTGACTTATGGTCCCCAGGACCCAACTTGACACTCCGGGATGGCCTGCCAGGCCTCGGCCCACGTGACAAGGGTAGAATGACATCGGATGACGGACCGCGGTCAGGCCCGTACACGGAGAGAGTGGAAGAGGAAGTTTGCTCTTTCTTTGAGGAGGTAAAATATTTATAGTGTTCGCCATGAGAACGGGCGTTTGGCATGGACACAAATTTTTGGGCCCAGTTGGCGCAACACTGAACATATCTCCCACGCCCGGAACTAAACGGGCGGAGGGGAGACAGAACGACGGAGCTTTTGGGGTGGTCCGGCCTCGGCGGGACTTTGCCCCATCCTCTTCCTTCCTGGATGATCAGGAAGACTTAGGAGGCGTCGGGTCCAGCGAGATCTTAGGCCGTGGTCCCTGACGTCTCGGGAAGGAGCGCTGCGGGGCGTGAACGCTGGCGCTGTTCCTTGGGGGGCGCTGCTTGAGAGGTAGAGGGTGCAGGCTTGCTCTGCTGAGCCGGCGCAGGCCTGGGGCGGCTGGAAGCAGAAGCAGAACTGGAGCGCTTGGGCAGGAAGTGTCGCATGGCTTGGGGCGACTTCTGTGCTGCAGTGAAGCGTTCTGTGAAGCCCTCTACCGCTGGCCCAAAGAGACCGGAGGGAGAAACCGGGGCGTCCAAGAAGGCCGTCTTGTCCAGGTCCTTAATTTCGGTCAAGTTGAGCCATAGATGGCGCTCAAGCACGACCAGGCTGGCCATGGATCGTCCAATGGCCTGGGCTGTGGCCTTTGTGGCACGCAGGGCTAAGTCGGTGGCGCTGCGGAGGTCACGGAAGGCAGGTGCATCGATGCCGGACTCGTCCAGGGAGCGGAGGAGCTTGGCTTGAAACACCTGGAAGATAGCCATGGTGTGTAGCGCTGAGGCAGCCTGGCCTGCAGATGAGTAGGCTCTGCCAGCCAGGGCAGAGGTGGTCCTGCAGGGCTTGGATGGAAGAGCCCTCTTAGTTTTCCAGCCCACAGCCGCGGGTGGACAGAGGTGAGCCGCCACTGCTTCATCCAGGGGTGGTAGGTGCTCATAGCCCTTCTCTTCAGCGCCGTCCACAGTGGTGAGAGCTGATTGGTGTGTAGTGCGTAGGCGGGCAGAATAGGGGGCGCGCCACGACTTTGTCAGCTCGTCGTGCACCTCTGGGAAAAACGGGGCAGAGCGTTGACGAGGGGTCTGACGACGACCTGGCAGGAACCACTTGTCAAGCCTGCTACGTGATGGCTCTTCTGGTGGGGCCCATTCGAGGTCCAGTTCCTCTACTGCCTTGGAGAGGGCGGAGAAGTTCGGCGTCCATTCCCGACTTGCAGTCAATGGGCTCCAGTGAAGGTAGGTGGGCGGGGTCCTCTGGTTCACCGCCCATCCTTCCGTCTCGGAGGCCGCGAGAGACATAGAGTCATCAAGCGGCTCTTCGTCCGATCCGCCCGAATGAGGCGAGGTCGCCGCCTCTGCAGAGGGACGCAGGTCAGGCGGGAGAATAAGACGGGGACTGCTCTCTAGAGGGAGAGGCGAGGCACGCGGGGCTGAGCCGGCGTGAGCTCGCACAACTCCGGGCGCTGAACCGCTTTACCCCGCTGTCTCTTCCTCGCCGGCTCGCGGGAGGAAGAAGACGGGAGGGCGCGAGCGGCGGGACCGCCTTCAGTGAAGAAAGCGATCCGCGAGCGCAGAGAGGCTAGACTCATGCTCTCGCAGTGAGAGCATGAGGTCCCGGTGAGCGCGGCGTCCGCGTGGGACTTGCCCAGGCAGCCAACGCACTCATCGTGCCCGTCGTTGTCATGCAGAGGGGCTCTGCATGTGCCACAAGAGTGGCGCGGCATTTGCAGCAACGCCGCCGCTGTGATAACGGCGTTTGGGGTGCTCTTTTAGAGCGGCGAGGGCCGCTGGAAGCTCTTTTAGAGCGGCGAGAGCCGCGGGGGAAAAGCTCTAATAGGCGCGCCGGATGGCAGCAGGAGACGTGCTGAAGGACGGCCGGAAGCGGGAAGCGGGCGTCTCGAGAACGGCGCTCGGGGCGGCAGTCTACGAGGGCACCAGCGTCGTCCGGCGAGCTCAGCTCAATCCGCTGCGGGAGCCTCTTCGACGGCGGCGAGAGCTTGCTTCAGGCGGCGAAGGCTTCAGCTCGGAGATCAGCGAAGAGATGCGATGTCGTCGCTGAAGGAGAGAGAACTGAAATCCTATGGCGAAATGCCTGCTTATATAGCTGTAAGCCCCGCCCTTTTTGGCGGGCTTCTTCGCGCGCTTTGTCGCCATAGGTCGCGCAGCTAGGCCGCGCCGTCATTGGTTCAACAACTTTCTATGAGTGAACCAA
Source organism: Hypophthalmichthys nobilis (assembly GCA_037950665.1). NCBI lineage: Eukaryota > Metazoa > Chordata > Actinopteri > Cypriniformes > Xenocyprididae > Hypophthalmichthys > Hypophthalmichthys nobilis. Next base: position 26,760,043 of record CM075479.1, read on the forward strand.
TGACGATGCAGTTACACTGCGTTATTGAAAAAGGCTTCAGTAACGGGGAAAAGGAGACCTTTCCCCATACGCAGTACGAGTGAAGTATCGAAAGGGAACGTTGTAAATCTCATAATTCTGCCCATTCTAAGGCTAAAGAAAAATTGTTACATTGGCAATGACAGGATTTCATGAATAGAATGTAAACACAGCAGTGTTTCGTGTGCTGCTGTAACTCCAACAGAAACGGACATAACCTACATTAAAGTACTCTATTATACCCATGACAAAGTGACAAAGAGGTTGATTTTTTTATGCAAAAAAAATGCACACGAAGACAATCAAATTTGTTAAATACCAATGAATTGACTAAAGTGACATTTCTGAAAATAAGGCATTTAAATAACTGACTAATAACCTTTTCATTGCCATTAAAGTGAAATCACTGAACCTAAACATAGGAGCCTGACTAAAAAAAAAAAAAAATTGCTAATTTAAAAGAAAAATGTCAGACGGACTTAGAGGTTTTTGCTTCTGAAGTCTTCAACTGAAATCTCACCTGAGCTGTGAGATGTAGGGCAGACACTGGAGGAATCCCCTCACTTCACTCTCTTCATCTGTCCAGTCTATCAGCTCTACTGGTTTCTTCAATCTTTGGAGTTTCAGCACTTCTAGGAGGATGGAGCTCTTTCTCTCTGAGAGGTCAATGGACCAGACTATAGAGAATATTGGAAAAGAATGTGTAATTTAAGCAAACAAAAATAAGAGGAAGAGGTATCCGTTTCATCAGTTTCTCATCTATCTACCCACCATCTACTGGTACTGGTGTTTCCACACTAGGTTTGCTGGTGACGTCCTCATAGACAGCAGAGACTCTGACTCTATAGCAGGTGCTGTGAGGAACAGTTAAAGTACATTCACACTGAGGTCCTTGAGTTAGTACTGATGACCAGCCCTCCAGTCCTGCTTCTTTATACTCAACCATATACCGCAGAACTGGACAACCTTCATCAGCTTCAGCTTTCAACCACGTGACTCTGATTGCATCTTTGCTCATCTTAACAGAGGGTTGTCCAGGTCTTGCTGCAGAAGCGGTTTTAAAGTTAACAATCCAGCTAAAGCTGCTCATGCATTGATTGTCAGCAACTGCATACCTGAGCTGATATTCTGTGTCTTGTTCCAAACCTGATAGAATATGTTTTTCTTTTAAAGCCTCAACATAAACTATTTGTTTCCATGTATTATTAATCCCATCATTACTCACACCTCCATACTCCACCAGATATCTCTCAGTGCTTTTGTTCATCAAAAGATTCAGCTTTAGAGATACACTAGTGTGTTGTATGTGAGCTATTTGAGGAGGATCTGGTTTCAGTCCAAGCTTCACATTACTGCTCAGAATTGTCCCAGCATGATAAAACTGCACAGAGAACTCAGGAAAACCATTACCAGGTACAGATGCAGCAATGAACCTGGTTTGCTCTGTATCGTCATTTGCTTCTTTAGCAGCAATAAACAGTTGAACATCAATGAGCACTTTCTGACTGATGCTAACGGGCCTGGACAGAAGTGAATCATTTTGTATAATGTTATGAGATTCAATGTGCTGCTTAAGAGTCGCAAGAAATAAATCCTCAACATCTGGTGAGAAAAGAGTGAGACACATCACTCTGGTTATCTGTGAGGGACTGATGATCTGCTGTAACTCTGCCTGTGATTTCACAACAGTGATATCTGCAGCTCTGCAGTCATTCAAAATCTTCAGTTCAGTTTCTTTATTCTCCAGCCACTGGTTTGTTTTTTCTGCACTGAATGGTGATTGCGTGTGCCTCTCTAAGAGATTTTGGAGTCTCTTCTGTACTTTCTCATCTTTAACATGAAAGATTTCAACAATCTCAGTGACTTCTCTCTTAAATTCTTCTTTGTACTCCTGCAGAAGCTCTGAAAATTCAATTAATTTATCCTTCAGTGCAGGGAACCACATAATCACAGTCAGATTTGCTTGACTTGTCATTAATTCCTGACAGATCCTGATCTGTTTTCTCAGATGTTCCAGAATGTTTTCAGCTTGAAGCATCAAGTTTTCACTGACTCCACTCAGAGCAGCACACACAGAGCTCTCATTCAGTTTCTTCAGAGGATACAGCCAGACCTTCAGAGGAACTGCTCTCTCACCTTTGGATCCAAGCAGTGTCGGCAAAGAACCGTAGATCTCCACTGCCTTATCAAAAGACACTGGACTCTTCCAATCGCCCACATCAATGTAGAGATAACATTGATACAACAAGCTTTTAGCTTTTTCATTGACATTCAGGTGTACATTTGAACAAACCAAAGAGGTCATCCTCTTCACCACCTTTTCCATATCTGTATTTTTCTCAGAAATGTTGCTTTTACTATCAAAAACAAAGAATGCTTGGGCTCCATAGAACACGGCGATGATCACATGTGTAGCTGTGGTTGCATTAACGACTGAGGTAGAAGCTCCATCCTGTAACAGTCTTTGGCTGATCATGTCCAGTCTGGTGGTGGTTCGGTAGTGTAGTGTAACTCTGTCTTGGTGTTCAGACTGACCTGGGTGGTTCAGAAAGGCTGCAGCTCCACTTACTTTTAACAGTCCTTGCAGAGTTCTTGCTCTTAATATAGGAGATGTTTCAATGGCTTTGAATCTCTCCTGTAGGGAGTCACCTTCCAGAACCTTGACCTCGGTTTGAGGTCGAGGCAAAGACAATTTCATAGATGCTATAGTGCTTTCATTCCACAGAAAAGTATCTGAAAAAACAAATGTTAGATATACACTGAAAAAAGAGTTTTCTGAATCATTTTGGAGTTTGTCATGAATTTGTTCTGAAGCACATTAGGGTGACATAAGGACAAAGTAGAGCTGCACGATTCTGGATAAATTGAGAATCACGATTTTTTTGTTTCAAATAGAGATCATGATTCTCCCACGATTCTGAGCAGACAACTAAACAAAATTGAAAATTGAAATTGACTAGAGGCTCTGACAAAATAATTGCTGCAGTCTATTTAAAAAAGTTTAATTAATTTGAATGATTTTTTTTTTAAATTGGTTTTGAATGAATGATTCAGTTACTTCAATATTTTACTTGTTTCATTACCGGATGAATTATCGTTTTTTTTTTTTTTTTTTTTTTTTTTTAAATCTCTTGAATGAATGAATGATTCAATGACAATGACAAATATTTTTTTAACAGTCATTTGTTTACTTTGTTGGTGGCGTAACAATGTAATAGATAGTTATTTGAAGTGCCAAGTTACTTTCAAAAGGTGATTTCCTTTATTTTGACCGCTTCCATAGATATCAGCGTTTATATCCGAACTATAAACTTTTAACTCAGTACTTCTGTGATAATTTGAATATTTGTGAAACAGAAATAACAATACTGTGTGGTTCAAAACTGCTTTCTCTGGGTCAGCGGCAGCACAAACACAGACTTAATTGTTCTGGTGTGATTTTGTCAAAGGCTTATAATAGGGACAGCCGAATCAATGTCATTTAGAAACAAGATTGCGTGGGTGTTTGAATCAAGATCGCAATCTTTTTACAATCAATCGTGCAGCTCTAGGTCAAAGCATTGGAAAACTACATTCTTAGTTTTCTAGTACTTTGAAAATGTCATAAGTTGGTGGGAGAAGTTGTGCAATGAAAGCACTACAGTATGTTCTCCACTGTTTGATTTAACCTAAATAAGATAAACAAGGATCTTACCTTGGCTAAAAGAATCACTGTTACTGTCATACAGTGTTCCAAGGCTCAAAGGGCGACCTAGAGCAGCAATTTCAATTACATCTGAGGGAAAATCTGGGAGAAAGCCCAGAGACAAAGAAATAAATATACAATACAATATAAAAAAAATATATAAGTTGATCTGTGAAGTCATGTAAGTTGCACAAATATGGCCTTGATTGTACCTAACTAGAGGCACAAAATTCACCCACCATTGCAGTAAACTTCAAATCCTTTACACAAACGTTTGGCATGTGCTTCCTTGTCTCTCAGAGTCTTTAAAAAAAGAGAGATTAATTCAAATTACTTCCATTGAAGATATTTTTTAAATTTTCACAAAAGAATCTCACATAGTAAACATGTAGTTTTTGTATAGTTACCTCTTCCAGTTTAGTTAGCTTTGCTGTCAACCCTTTGATCTCTTCTTGCAATTCTTTCTCTGCTCTGAACAGTCTGGTGCTCTCAAAGTGATGATGTAAATTGCAAGGCTAAACAATATATCAAATTATAAATAAAAAACAAAAAATAAACAACATTTACATTAAATGGTGCACTTGATTTTTAGATCACTAAATGCTAAGTGTGAACTTGTATACTCACATACTATTAAATAGTTTTTTGTTGTTGTTGTTGTTTAAAATAAATGGAAATTTACATTAATGCCATTTATGCTATGAGCAATATACAGGTGCTGGTCATATAATTAGAATATCATCAAAAAGTTGATTTATTTCACTAATTCCATTCAAAAAGTGAAACTTGTATATTATATTCATTCATTACACACAGACTGATATATTTCAAATGTTTATTTCTTTTAATTTTGATGATTATAACTGACAACTAAGGAAAATCCCAAATTCAGTATCTCAGAAAATTAGAATATTACTTAAGACCAATACAAAGAAAGGATTTTTAGAAATCTTGGCCAACTGAAAAGTATGAACATGAAAAGTATGAGCATGTACAGCACTCAATACTTAGTTGGGGCTCCTTTTGCCTGAATTACTGCAGCAATGCGGCGTGGCATGGAGTCGATCAGTCTGTGGCACTGCTCAGGTGTTATAAGAGCCCAGGTTGCTCTGATAGTGGCCTTCAGCTCTTCTGCATTGTTGGGTCTGGCATATCGCATCTTCCTCTTCACAATACCCCACAGATTGGGGTTAAGGTCAGGCGAGTTTGCTGGCCAATTAAGAACAGGGATACCATGGTCCTTAAACCAGGTACTGGTAGCTTTGGCACTGTGTGCAGGTGCCAAGTCCTGTTGGAAAATGAAATCTGCATCTCCATAAAGTTGGTCAGCAGCAGGAAGCAGGAAGCATGAAGTGCTCTAAAACTTCCTGGTATACGCTGCGTTGACCTTGGACCTCAGAAAACACAGTGGACCAACACCAGCAGATGACATGGCACCCCAAACCATCACTGACTCTGGAAACTTTACACTGGACCTCAAGCAACGTGGATTGTGTACTTCTCCTCTCTTCCTCCAGACTCTGGGACCCTGATTTCCAAAGGAAATGCAAAATTTACTTTCATCAGAGAACATAACTTTGGACCACTCAGCAGCAGTCCAGTCCTTTTTGTCTTTAGCCCAGGCGAGACACTTCTGACGCTGTCTGTTGTTCAAGAGTGGCTTGACACAAGGAATGCGACAGCTGAAACCCATGTCTTGCATACGTCTGTGCGTAGTGGTTCTTGAAGCACTGACTCCAGCTGCAGTCCACTCTTTGTGAATCTCCCCCACATTTTTGAATGGGTTTTGTTTCACAATCCTCTCCAGGGTGCGGTTATCCCTATTGCTTGTACACTTTTTTCTACCACATCTTTTCCTTCCCTTCGCCTCTCTATTAATGTGCTTGGACACAGAGCTCTGTGAACAGCCAACCTCTTTTGCAATGACCTTTTGTGTCTTGCCCTCCTTGTGCAATGGTCGTCTTTTGGACAACTGTCAAGTCAGTAGTCTTCCCCGTGATTGTGTAGCCTACAGAACTAGACTGAGTGACCATTTAAAGGCCTTTGCAGGTGTTTTGAGTTAATTAGCTGATTCGAGTGTGGCACCAGGTGTCTTCAATATTGAACCTTTTCACAATATTCTAATTTTCTGAGATAGTGAATTTGGGATTTTCCTTAGTTGTCAGTTATAATCATCAAAATTAAAAGAAATAAACATTTGAAATATATCAGTCTGTGTGTAATGAATGAATATAATATACAAGTTTCACTTTTTGAATGGAATTAGTGAAATAAATCAACTTTTTGATGATATTCTAATTATATGACCAGCACCTGTAAATAAAAACCTCATGTAGAGTATTGTGCCTGCAAGATAACTCCTGAAGTGTTCAATCACCTCCACCAGGTTGTGTCTCTGCAGTGCTGGTACTGTGTAGTGTTGTCTGACGTGGGTCTCACAGTAAGATGCAGTGCAGGTCAAACAGGATTTAACAGCTTTGAGCTTCATCTCCGCACAGATATCACAGGGAACATCTTCAGGTCCAGCATAGCAGTGAGCAGGAAGAGCAGGACTAAATCCTGCCTTCTGGAGTTCCTCAATCAGTTTAGACAAAGCAACATTTACACTCAACACAGGACGACCTCTGAACCTCTTTCTGCACTGAGGACAAGCGTAACCTCCAGCTTGAGTTGGTTTGCTCCAGTAGATCTCAATGCAGTGTTTGCAGTAACTGTGACCACAGGGGATGGAAACTGGATCCTTAAAGACCTCTGTGCACACTGGGCATCTGTAGTGATCCTCTGTCAGCAGAGTGGCTGAAAATGTGCTGTGGGAAATGGTGAGGAATTGATGTGCAATTTGGATAACACTTTACAATATTCCATTTCCATTTGTTAACATTAGTTAACTACATTAGTTAACATAAACTAACAATGAAAAATACTTCTAATGCATTTATTAATCTTATTTAATATTGATTTCAATATTTACTAATACATTAGTTAACATGATCTAACAATGACAGTTGTATTTTTATTAACTATCGTTAACAAAGATTAATAAGTTCTGTAACAAATGTATTGTTCAGTGTTAGTTAATGCATTTACTAACGTTAACTAATTGAACATTATTGTAAAGTGTTACCAGAAATTGTTTAACTTCATATCAACATAAACTGCAAATGTGAACTAGAAAAAAAAAGTACCTGATATCTGGAGATAGCACCTCGTTTCTGAATGAAATGCGTCTATCAAATGGTTCCGCAACATTCTTCTCGAGAATACTGTGTAAATATATGAAAACAATAGTATTTTATTGTACACAATATACTAGGGATGAAAATAATATATTTCATTTACAAATGTATGTTTTGCTTCAGATTTTCAGAAAATGTATACTGCTTTGATTACTGTTAAAGGTGCAGTAAACAATTTCTGAGAAACTATTGATATTTGAAATCAACCCAAACAAACACACCCCTCCCTTCATTGTTCCACCCCAAAATGACAAAATAATAAACCACTAACAGCTGGCACGACAGCTCGTACAAGAATGGATGAATCAGCTGTGATTCAACAACAGTATACAAGAGCGTATCTTGGTTCTGTGAAACAGCAAGAAATCAAAATTACTCACTTCTTGAGCAAAAATAAAAAGCAACCTCAGCGTACATTTTTAGGCATCCTCTCCCGTGCTAGAAAGCTTTTCCAATATGACAGGTTTTTTTTAATTTTTTTTATTTGCTTTGGTACTATTTTCACAAGGTGTATATTTTCAAAACTCTTAGTACAAAAATCCAAACTGATCACACTTCTAACACAGCTAGTCTTTCTTTCAAAACGTGATCTAATGCTTTTGTTCTAGTTGTACAAATTTTCATTCTACATAATCACTGTTTCTAAACACAAGATCATTGTGATATGTAATGAGAACATTTGGTTTTAACACTCCACGCCGGCGCGTTTTGCTGGATTTTTTTCACTTAGCAGGAAAATAAACTAAAAATACTCCGTCATTTTTTGTCATATAGACCAAAGTAATACATCAATTGAAACTATAGAAAGTCTTCTTTTATTTGTGTACACTCAGAGTAAAAACAAAATGTTGTGCTTTTTGCAAAATAAAGAAAACTAACGATGCGTGATCTGTCGTCTCTCTCTGAATGAAGTCCGTTCTGATAGTCCTCAGAAAATGAACTGTAACTTAGTGAATACTAATCACACAAATATGAGACACCTGTCTAAAGAAACGTTGAAATGTCAGGTTTTAAATCATGTAAGTCAAATCAAAAACAAATATTCTCTGTCTATGTAATCTGTTTAATTCTGTCATTTGCGAATCAGCTCATTATCCACTAATGCGGTCACGCCCATGGAGCGGGCGCTATTCAAACACAAATTCTGAGGCGACACATGCAACAGAGAGTGAACGCCCGCATCAGCTCGGAAAAATGCATCAAGCTTAGTCAGATTCATGTACTTTTCATTGTTTTGAGATGTGGAAAGGAATAATTCTAAAAGGATTTGCCTCAGAGGAAGAGCGTGACTGGTTTCACTTTCATTTCGAGGATCAACTTGATCAAGCCGATGATTGTGAATGGTACGTTTTTTGTTCCTAATTTCTTCATTCTAATCATGATATAGACTAGTGTCTGTCAATATTAAGCCACAAAAAGACTGTTTAAATATGAATCCTGCATGTTCTGTGTCTCAGTGTGAATGATTCATAAAATGTCATAGCAATATGAATGTTTAGACGATATTTCTTTGGCCTGTTTTGGACAGATTATGAAGAGTTTACTGTAAAATTGCCTATATAGTGCCACATCAAGGAAGCTTTCGTTCGCAAGGAATGATGAAAGCTTTGCATCACAGAAATAAATTATATTTTAAAGTATAAACAAATAGAAAACCATTATTTCAAATTGTAAAAATATTTCACAGTATTGCTGGTTTTTTTCCCTGTATTTTTGATCAAATAAGTGCAGGCTTGATGATCATGAGACTTCTTTCAAAAACATTAAAATTGTAATATGTGTCAAATCTTTTGACAGGTACTGTAATTTAAAATATAATAGGCCTATACAAAATTTCCTTCACATAATGTGCAATAATGTGTACATGCATGAGATCACAAAAACCATGTTTCTGTTAAGAGTGGACATTATATTTACGTTAATACAATAGCTGATATGATCCCAACATGTCCTCCAACCAATACGCCCATATAGGTCAATACGCCATATAATATGCACCCCTATCGAAAAAAGGACACTTTTATTTTAATGCATTGTTCCCTTTTATCTGCGTCATATTTCGGGTTTCGAGTAGCTCAATTGGCAGAGCATTGCAACGTATATGCACTATTAATCACTAAGGTTAGGTTTAGGGGTAGGGTAGGTGTAGTTGTTAATAAAAAATGATTTTTGCTAAATGGAAATAGGACAAATAGCGGGTAAGGGACCATGTAAAAAGTCCACACATTGTATTTAAATGAACACGCATTTTGATTGGTAACGACGGTCAGGCGTCATTTAATGACGACAGACGTAACACAACACTGTCATTATTTTTATGCCAGCTAGAGGGCGCATGACTTTAAAACATAAATATAGGTCGTAAAAAGGTGCTTGAAAAAACGACCTATAGGGTCCTTTTTTGGAGGAGGACAGTCTCTATGATCCTGTCATCAGCGTGCTCACAGAGGGTTTTTTATCTCACAGATTTGAGAATTATAGTGACCAGATATTGGCCCACATTGGACTGCATGCATATGATACTGAGATCACTGATTGGATGCAGGAATGTTTTTTTTTCTTTTCTTTTTCTTTTCTTTCTTTTTTTCTCCAGTGCAGAAACACCAAATGCCAGGTATGAGATGTTCACATATATCTTTGAACAGGATTTATTTCCAGGTATAACTGTGTACTCAAAATGCGTCTTTGACTCTCATTTATATAGTTAACTATGTTTTAAATAAACTACAAACAAAAAATGATATATTTCTTTTGTCATTGCATTTTTTCTTAGCTCACTCAGTCACATTCTTCACCGAATGGCTCATTATGTGGGTCATTAGGGACAGGGTCTTTATCTCCTCAGGTGTGAATCACAGCATTATTCATGAAGATTTACACCTCTTCACATATGGACTCCCTAAACAAAAAGTGCCTTATAAATTTAAAATCAATACATTGTTTTATGTGTCCAAGTAGGCAGAATTATTTTAACATCACTTTGAAGCAAAAACTCTAGACTAAAATATACAGTTCCAAAAAGTCTTGTGAAAAAATATTTAGTATGTGTTTTGAGGTATTATTTCAGTGACTTTTTTTTTTCTTTTCAAAAACCACACATATACATAATTCTCTCAAAAATACAAACATGTGCATACTTGTTTGTACATACTTTTAGTTTAGTACTGTGTTAACAAATTTCAAATCCCTCTGTATCTCTCTCTCTCTCTCTCTCTCTCTCACACACAGACAGGTTTGTTTCGCTATCTTTGTGAGGACATTCCATAGGCGTAATGGTTTTTATACTGTACAAACTGTACATTCTCTCCCCCTACACTGCCCCTACCCCTAAACCTACCCATCACAGGAAACATTCTGCATTTTTAAATTTTTATGTTTAGTATGTTTTTAAAGCTATTCTAAATATGTGGACTCATGAAATGTCCTCATATTTCATGTTTATGTCATAATACCAGTGTAATATGCATGTCATTATACAAATTTGTGTCCTCATGAATCACAAAAACATGCGTGCACACACACACACACACACACACACACGTTGGTTTTCCATGCTTTATGGGGACTTTCCATAGACATAATTATTTTTGTACTGTATAAACGGTATATTCTTTCCCCTATCTCTAAACCTACCCATCACAGAAAACTTTCTGCATTTTTACATTTTATAAAAATATTATAATTGCTTATAATGTAAAAAGAATTCATTACATTTGGTTATCCATATCAGAAATGGCAAATAAGTTCTCTAGAAACTATGTCTATAGAATCAATATCTATGGAGATCTATAGGTGTACCAAATGATTAATCGATTAACCATTAAGTTAAATAATAGTTAAATAATAGACAAATGTATTAAACTGAACGAAAAGAGATGAAAATCAAAAGTTTGATAGTAATAGCATTATGAAAGGCAGTTACTGTGAATGAAACATATATATAGATGAAACACTTATTTTGCGTAGAGAAAAGGATACTTTGTGATTTTGTGTATTGTACTAACACAATTGAAAACATGCTGAAATGTTTGAAAAAAGTGCACTTTTGTTGATATGTTGTGATATTAGTAATAAGAGTTCTGAAAAACCAAACCAATTTAAAAAAACTGTAACGTGGGTCCTAAAGCTCTTGCCTGATCATAACCCTTCTTCCTGTTATACTTTTGGGACCATTTGCTCTTCGCTAATCTCTTTCTATAGTCTTTCTACAAATGTCCCCTTCTCAGAAATTGCTTACTACACCTTTGAAAGTAATAAATACAACTCTTTAAAAAGCAGTTATCTGGAGTAGATGGCATTTAATTTCACATTATACTGCTTCTCCTATTCACTCACAGCGCATGCAGAAGAATGTCTGCAGCAAGACGATCAAAAGTATGGTATGTTATGCTTCATTTTTATTTTGGAAACCTTTTATTTCATTACATTTCAAAGAATATTATTGTACTTGTTTCATACACATTACAATTCCTCATTATTTTGAGCTGAAGAAATCGTCACCCACTTCGAAACCAGATAGGCCGTGTCCGATTCGTGAACAAGCTGATTCTTTTCAATTAACCTGTTAAATTACACTGAAAGATTCATTCGTGAATTGGGCCAATCTGATTGCATCTGTTCTCGAGTCAACAACTCACTGATTCAAATGATCTGGTCAGAGTGAGTCTCCAGTTAACAATTAACTGAATTTACAAGTTTAACTCAAAATGAGATGAGAACAGAAGATCCTCAGAGCTTGAAGTAACATAAAGGACTAGTTCACTTCAGATTTAAAATTTCCTGCATGCGTGACCTTTCCAACGTCATTACATAATGTGTGGCGCATCGCAGAGCAATGCAAGATGAGCATTTGTGGTTAAAAAGTGTTTTTTTTTTTTTTTTATAAAATGACTAGTCGTTTTGATAGATAAGACTCTTATTCCTCATCTGGGACCGTGTAGAGCCCTTTGAAGCTGCAGCTCTGAAACTGCAATTTGGACCTTCAACCCGTTTAACCCCAGTGAAGTCTGCTATATGCAGAAAAATCCTGGAATCCTCAAAAACCTTAATTTCTTTTTGACTGAAGAAAGAAAGACATATTGAATGACATGGGGGTGACTAAATTATCAGGACATTTTAATTCTGAAGTGAAGTAATCATTTAATAATGCAGAATTTTAGGATTTATTATTGTAAATAAAATCATATTTAGGTCATTCCTGTCAGTTGTTTGTGAACTAAATCAGCTGTAAAAAGGTGAGATGTTTAAGCCCAATGTATGCTTGAATATGAACATGTCCACATTTGTGTATTACCGTCTGAACAGAGGTTTCGAGTAAAACCTAAACATAACATTAAAATAATGCAAATTATTGACCATGCATCATCCCCGCAGCCATAGCATTTTCAAATGATGTAAAACTACTATGCTCTTCTTAAAATGTTAACACTTTTTGCCCTGTGACGTCTTTTTTATATCAGCACGCATTTTGTTTTTCCTCGTTTTTATAAAATTGCTAAATAAACATTAATCATTCAGTATTGTTTTACTTCTAATACTTAAGTACCTGTACATTAAAAATAAAGTACATTTGTACTTTTACTAAAGTAAAATTGAAAAGGATTACCTAATACTTTTACTGGAGTAACAACCTTCTAATCACTTCCATGGCCACAGGTGTATAAAATGAAGCACCTAGGCATGCAGACTGCTTCTACAAACATTTGTGAAAGAATGGGTCGCTCTCAGGAGCTCAGTGAATTCAAGCATGGTACCGTGATAGGTTGCCACTTGTGCAATAAGTCCATTCGTGAAACTTCCTCACTACTAAATATTCCACGGTCAACTGTTAGTGGTATCTCAAAGTGAAAGCAATTGGGAACAACAGCAACTCAGCCACGAAGTGGTAGGCCACATGAAATCACAGAGCGGGGTCAGCACATGCTGAGGTGCACAGTGCGCAGAAGTCACCAACTTTCTGCAGAGTCAATAGTTAAAGACCTCCAAACTTCGTGTGGCCTTCAGATTAGCTCAAGAACAGTGCAGAGAGAGCTTCATGGAATGGGTTTCCATGGCCGAGCAGCTGCATCCAAGCCTTATATCACCAAGTGCAATGCAAAGCGTCGGATGCAGTGGTGTGAGGCACGCCGCCATACACATACACACACATTGAGTCAGTGTTATATATATATATATATATATATATATAATGGGCGCAAATGCATTTGCTATTTAAACAACGAGGCGCAGGACATAAAAATGATAACTGCTTTGGGCAAACTTGCAAACTAGCATTGCGCCGGGTGTATGATAGGGCCCAATGACTCACTCATTAACAGTGACTTGATGCCACCTACTGGTGGATTTAATTTCACATTTATAGTATCTTTTAAGGTTTTAAATCATTTCAAATATCAATATTCAACATTTTGTTTAAAACATCAAAACATTATTTATACATTTGTAACTGCAGGTTATTCATTTTGTCACCTCTGAGCTGCATTAAACATTCTGTGTAAATGCATCTAAATGTCACTTCAGATGCGGCTTCTGTGTTTCCTCTCCATTGCAAAGATGAATTTTGTTGATACTGATTTAATTTGATTGGTAACAGCCCTATTGTGTCTTATTATTACAACTGAATTTGAATACATTTATGAAATTGACACAAAAGATGATGCATGCATATAATTTGGTTTAAAAAATGTATATAGGTAAATAATTAAAATAATTTCTGTCACTGATGTGAACTGAACACCACAAAACTTTTGAAATCAGCTGTCCACAACAGTCCTAAACCTGCCTAGGTATCAGCGCAATAACGCACTCAGCAAAATATCGTCTAATTATCATAATCAATAAAATCCCAGAAAATATCGAGATATAACTTTTTGTCAATATCGCACACCCTTAATATATGTATGTGTGTGTGTGTGAGAACGATTCCACCAAATCAGCTTATCCTGGTAAAATGGCATAGCTTTTTACATTAGGATACATTAATATGTGATATGATGTGAAAGTACACTTTTAACATCAGTCAATCAATCATTTTTTAATGACAGAACTTAAAGCTGTAGTTCTTAACTTTTCTTGGTTAAAAATGATCCAAAATCAATTTATGTACTGGTGAGTTTTCGCAGGAAATTCGAGCTTGCTGCCGTTTGTCTTTGTGTCGTTACATCACGTCTGTTTACATAAAGGAGTCCCAGCTAGTAGGCTATATCGCATGTGAGGATGCTGCAGGTGGCGAATCATTTATAGCCTTTTCTCACAGCAGCTGGAATAATTAAACATCACTTTGATGGCGGATTGTATGGTATGATAAATTAACCTTAAAGATTAGTTACACACTGCTGATGTTGTTAACATTAACAATTTGAGAACAAAGTATAACAATAATATTAATAATTTGAACGGTTTGATGTGATATGAGCTGAATGATCATTAGATTTAATCACCATTGGTAGCATGATTTATTGTAATTGCATGATTTATTGTATTGCTTTTTTTCCCCTCAGTTGTTCAGAACAAAAGTGGCAGACATGTTACTCACTTGTTCAGATGACATTTTTCAGTGAAAATTCTTACTTTGGTCATACTTCAAGACTACAATCTGTAATTCCAAAGTACAGTATCCACCAGTGCAGTGACAGACAGCAAACATTAGATTCATCTGCGCTGAGGAGCCGTGCCGATGCACAGTCCACGTGAAGATAATATAATTCCGCAAATAACTGCAATTGCAGGTTTCAAACAGAGATCGCGACTAAGAAGCAAAACTTACCAACTGCAGCTTTAAAGGTGAAATATGTAAAATGTTCTGTCCGCTAGAGGTCACTAGAGGCCTATTCAAAACAAAGGCGTAGCTTGATGACGGCAAGTTTGAGCGCGGAATCTTGGGACATGTGGTCTTCACATCACAGCCGGTGGAAAATAATCAGGATAGGACTCAGGCAGAAATCATGTTCATGGATGAGATTATTAATGTTACTGTAGTATGAAGCAGAGCAGGACCGAGTGTTGTGGGGGCTGAACGAGGCCGCTGGAGCGATTGTGCAACACACGCCTCACGAGCAGCAGAACTTTTATTATGACACAGTCGCCGGCGCCGCTTCCGCTTTTCCGGTCATGAGTATGAGGTAAAGCAGCTCTGTTTATCATATTAGATACATTTGAGTGTGTTGAAAATGATATTATAACGTTACTCTGTGCGTTCGCTCAGTGGCTGCTGTGAGATACTTGTTGCACACTGCAGTAAGATAGATCGATTTTAGAAAATCATATTAAATGCTGGATGTCTTGTGTTGATAAATGGCATGCAATTAATTTAAACATATTGTGTGATGGAGAAAATTCTGTATTACTGTCACTAAAAATAAAGCTGCATCTGATTATGCTATGTTAGCTACTTGACAAAATAGTGTTTTTCTCTGAGGCATGGTAAAGCATGGTACTCGCAAAAACTCAAGAAAATTAGATTTAAACAATAAGATTAAACGTGTTGAGCTATATAACAATAATTAGTTTTCTGTCTATAAATGTAACCAAACAGTTGTTCCCTTGTCTATTAAATCATGTAAATATTAAAGTGTCTTTAGTGCTTCCATAGTTTCTACAAAATAAAACAGTAAACCGAGGCAGACCGAGGGTAACGCAGGTATGACGCAATTGACAGGCGACTCCACAAACGTCCCGGAGCCTTGGTTAAAATTGCAATTTTCTCACGATTTACAAATAGTTGGAAACATTTGGGACATTGTAAGTACTCAAGTGAACAAAATATATAACACTGGTCTAGTGGTTTTTGGATATTTTACTGCAAAATTCTTACATATTGCACCTTTAAGTACTGTGTCAATTCTACATGGTATGTAAGACTCTCTCGCTCTTGCTCTCTTTGCATGTGTGAGAGAAACACTGCACTCTCAGCTAAGCGGTTTATAGTTTACGGTGTGTCAAATACGTTGCGCATCCATTGAGTTGAATTGAAATACTGCGTACAGACCACTCGACGGTGAGCGAAAATCTCAAGCGCTCAGTCAGAGTGTTCAGGACGAGTGAAAGAGAATGAAAATATTTATGTGCTAATGCAAACACTGGCGAGTTAAATCTAACAATTTATTAGCCAATAGCTAATGATAGACATCATTTTGTCACCTAGCATGAACATTTAGTCACATATGGGAGTTGTAGAGGGTTGACGAGCAATGACTGTCAGTAACAAATGATAAAAATAGGTGATGATAACATTCCAAAGAAGCTTCAGAATTTATCGTCAATACATATACCACCCTGGCCAATTAAATTAACAATATGAGACCTTATTGAGACTGATTATGAGAGCACAGCTAAGGGATACTTAATGCGGTAATGGTAATAAGAAACCAGTCCTTTTAACAACAGAGAGATCTCTTTCTTTCATTAATTTAACTTTGCAGAATAATGTAACACACACACATATATATAACAAAAATCTGGTAAAACAGTCTGTCTAATCATTATTGTCTGAATTTAAATACCTTTCTTTACTCAGGTAACTTAGTGTTCCATCCCTGAACAGTATTGGTCGATCCAGTGACTGGTCGCTTTTCAGAGATGTGGATGAAGGTGCCGGAGATGTTGCGCTATTTGATCTCAGCCTTTGACAAGAAGAAAAGTTACTTTTACCGTGCAGGTAAAGAAAGAAACATATTCAAACAAGTCAAGATATATGAAATATACTTCAATATAATTACTAAATAAATGGTTAAAAAAATAACAGATATCTCTCATTCAAACAGAAGAGCAAATGCTAAATGAGACATTAATTATAATTGGTTTATGGCAGAGGTGTCAAACTAAAGCTGTTTTCGAAATCACCCTCTTTACCCTCATTCACTATTCCCTACATTAGTCCACTAATACCGTAAATGAAAACAAGTGAGCGAATTCATACACTGAGTGTGCCGGAAGAGTTGCAGCTTTTGCACAGTTTATCCTTGCTGTCTAATAATCATTTGAAACTTAGCAAACTGGCAGCTCCAGTAGTAATGAAAACTTGAACTCTGTCATGGAAACTATGTACAAATCTTAATTAAACAATTTAATAATCAATTAAAAAGGAATTTATACCTGCATGATAATACGCTGTACTGGACCAGTGGTTTGGAAAATGTATGGATGATTCAGCTGCGGGCGCTATCTTTTGGAGAGACGTGAGCGAGCCTCACAGTGCATTATGGGTATTCTCTAGCCATTGAGTGTACATTGGCTGTACATTCATTATTGTGGTGCATTATGGGGTTGAATGAGTGCACTTGATAACGTCCACTATGGTTTCAGACACCACTGCAAATGGCTGTCCCCTCAAATAGTGCCCTATTTAAGGGTATAAGGGGCGATTTCGGACACAGCCTAAGTTTCTGGAGGGCCATTGTCCAGCAGAGTTTAGCACCAACCCTAATTAAATTCACCTGAACCAGCTAATTAAGGTCTTCAGGATTACTAGAAACTTCCAGGCAGATTTATGGGTTGATTGTTAAATGAAAAGTTATAAGACTGAACATGCTCTGTAATTGTTGTTATGATAAACAAAAACAGTAGTCTGATAATTGCAGTTTGCTTATTAAATATCAAAAATGACTCCGATATTCATCAATATTTTACCCACTGTAACCCACCTTAAACTCTCTGCTCCATCTTTGAACAGTATCGGCCGATCCAGTGACTGGTCACTTTGTAGAGATGTACAAGAAGGTGCTGGAGATGTTGTTTTATTTGGTCTCAGCCTTTGATAAAAGCACAAATTTTGTTAATATCAGAAAAAAAATCCTCTGAATTAAATAGGTTTTCATACCTTATATTATTGTTTTTAAATCCTGGTCCAAGGGACCCAACACTCTGCACATTTTGCACACACAAAATAATTTCAGTGCACTGAAAAGTTAGTTCCCTAAAAAGTCCAGCAATGCACCGTGAAATCCAGAGAGCATTGATGCTCATAATGTTCCCTTAAAGGGGTCATGAATTGAGAAATCAAATTTTCCTTGAGCTTTTGACATATAGCAGGTCATCATACTACAAGAATATACAGTAAATTTAACTGAAAGCTTCCTTGTTAGTCCAAAAACAGCTTTTATTTAAACCAAGCCCAGATTACGACTCGTTGTGGAATGTACCTATTAGATAGGTGAAAGACCACCTCTGCAGAAGAAGATCAACGCCTACTTCTACATCGTTATCACTGTAGCCCCGCCCACTGATTCAAGCATGACAAGTAGTAGGTAAATAACAGACGTGACGCTAACACGGGATCTAGCAACACTAGATCTAGCTGAGTTCTGGACTCTTGCTAAAACTCCCGTTAGAATCAACGAATCTCTTATTTACATTATTGTGCTTGCAAGGTTAGTTATGATGAAAGCATTCATTAGTGTGCAGAAATCGAGTTATATTGACGAGATCACTGCTTTCATGTACTCAACATGTCTATGATCAGCTTCATGCTCATCACTGCAACCTTTCATGCCCTGATCTCAATATAATGCTATAATCAACACTTTTCACGACTAGTAATCCTTGAGAACTGTAATAGTAAAAATGTGCTAAAAGTTTGAGAGTTCCACATGTAATACTATTTTCATATGCAAAGATGTTAGCCAATCACAGCAGACACGCCCCTTCAAACGGAGCATTTAAAGGGCTAAAATCAGGGTAGGAAAAATGACTTTTACTTCAAAATTATGACAATTTTTGATGTAAAAATCATACTAACATTGTAAGTGCACCCCAGAAAACATAAAATAATGTTCATTATTCATTAAAATGTTCATTAAAATAATAAAATAATAAGTTCACGACCACTTTAACAGAAGTTCTGAAGTGTAAAACCAAGCGTGCCACACGAGTCCTGAAAAGTAAAGCCAAAGCGTCTTGATCGCCCCCAGGTGGCTGGAAGCAGTATAGATCATAAACCCTGTCCTCTCCGTGAGACAAACTAAACAATCAATCTACACTTTAGACATTTTTTTCCGAAGACAGTTTCTGTGATTTTAGGCGGTTTTTATCACGCTGGTGTTAGTTCAAGTGTTCGTTCTTTAAATAAGTCTGGTTTTAGTTTGTTATTTGATGTAATAAAAAAGGGGGTGAGACATCATGATTGACAGCTGAGATTGACAGCTTCTTTGAGTGAAATAGTCACTGAGGCGCCAACTGACTTTTTTCTGGATCTTCGCAAAGAGATTGGAGCTTTAACTTTAATTTCTACATGTCCATAACTGTTTATTTCACACCAACATAATGAGTTGTTCTGAGCGTGGGCGGGAACTTGATATCGCGGCTCGACTTCGCGTTCACTACTGTGCAGACTCGGGCTCCAAGTTCACTATTCGCAGACTCGAGACTCAAGATGTTAGCGCCATATTGGCACACGTCCGGCTTCAGTTACTACAATGGAAGAGAGTGAAGATGCGTTGTCCATCTTTTTTTTACAGTCTATGTGTAAAACATAAATCATGCGAGCCAATTCACCACACAATGCACACGATAGATGTTTTGGGGAAAAAACATTATTAAATTATATTTCAGCATAAACATACATTGCTAGACAGGTAATGAACATAATCTAGCTAACATTTAGAGAACATTTAAATTTACAGCTGAAATGGTGCAGGTATACAGTATGTAACAATTAGGGTTGTTGAAATTAATCAATTCTATGATGCATCGCAATGCGTGTGCGAGTGTGTGTGAACGTATGTGTGCGTGTATGTATATGCACGTGTGCATGCGAGTGTGTGTGTGAGCCAGCGTGTAAATTAAATACACTACTTGACAATTTCATGTGATTTTAGTATTTACTAGAGTTTATTAGCTCTAAATGCTCCTGTCATATGCTGTGTTCAGACTTAATTTTTTTATGTTTGCTACATTCAGGAAGTGTATTTTCTTGGAGCAGATATAATAAAAAGGGAGTTCATATATCTGACTGCTTGTATTCATTGACAAAAATGTAGCGATGTACAGTAAAAATTGAGGATGCAATGCATTGTGATGTATCGTGGAATCGAATTGAATCATTGACATGATAATCGTAATCGAATTGAATCATGAGACCAGTGACGATTCACACCCCTAATAACAATCAAAGTGTTTATTATAATGTACTTTAAATCATTACTATAAATGTAAAAAAAAATATTAGTTCTGCTATTCACAAATACCAGTAGTAACGTTGTACAACAAGGATATTTAGTGAGCCAGGGTCCTTACGTCCTTTCCAGTGCCCAATTAGTGTACATGATACTAATTCATGACCTAGGGAGCTAGGGAGCTGATTGAGACGCATCTTAGTTCAGTTTATAGAGCTCTCACCTAATGAGCTGATCCGAATCAGGTGTGTTTAAACAAGGGTGATATACAAAATGTGCAGAGCGGTGAGTCTCCAGGACCAGGATTGAAAACTTCTTGGTTACTATTGTAACCTCTGTTCCCTGATGGAGGGAACGAAGAAGTTGTGTTGAAATATTGACACTAGGGGTTGCTCTCGGGAGCCCCAAACACCTCTGACATATTCAGAAAAGGCCAATGGAAACTGGAGAGTGAAATATGCATGCCCAGCCACTCCCCAGGGCTGTACTATAAAACAGGGGCTGGCGTGCTTCACTTATTCAGTTTTGTGCTCAGTCAAAACAGAGTCTCGACCTTTACGGCAGCAGTTCATAATCGCACTTAGTTAAATCACGATTTTGGTTTAATTTTGATTAATCGTGCAGCCCTAGGTGGAAGTCGACCCGCGCAGAGGCAATATGTGTTTTATCGTGCTTTCTGTGATTTCAACACCTCCTCATGCACCTCCGGGAAGAAAGGAACTAAGGCAGAGCATGACAGTGCATCGCTCTCAGACCCTAAGAACCAATCGTCCAGCCGCGAGTGCTCGGGACAGGGTGGAGCAGTTCACTCCAGCACAATGCTCGCTGCTGCCTCGGAGAGCACAGCTGCCAACTCAGCATCCACCTCAGACTTGTCACACCTGAGGGTCGAGGCTCAGACGAGTCTTCAGCTTTTGATAAAGCAATTCATAATTCATCTTCCTCGTGAGCCCCAAATGAGAAATTAACGTGTTTGACTCCCAAAGTCTGGTTTGTTTAACTAATGTTATTGCTACGTACTGTGCCCGCGCGTGGTTCATTTAAAGTCCTCCTGTGGTGAAAATCAAGTTTTTAATGTTGTTTATGTCTGTGTGGTGTTTTTAATTTGCTTTAAGACAAACCATGTGCAAATTCATTTGTCAACACCATTGCTGAGTATTTTGTCTTTAAAACTGCAGTGAAACTGCAGTGATCTAAAGACATTTTCAAAAATGAGGTTTGAAATCGCTGGTGTTTGTGACGTCCCAAACTACCTTGTAACCAATCACATCAACGTGCCGGTGGGATTTAGCATATCATTAATTACGACCCCACTCAGGGGAGTCTAGAGAAGCCAGGTTATCCCGGTATATTTTTCTGTTGATATGAAAAATCGGGTAGATTTAGCAATATGGCAGGCGTATGATGTATATTACGATGTTATGATGAACTATATGCCTTTCTCCACCGATGTTCTGAGTTGTTCAAAGCATTTATAAGGATGCTGATTTTTAGAAGGCACCTGTCTGACTCCAAGATGAAGAATGGGAACATGGTTTGTGTAACATTAGCAACACATTATTAGCAGCTGTTTGATAATGTAGTCAAGCAAAAGGCCAAATATATTAATTACAGTCATGTGTCCGACGTTGTAAAGGGATACCACTGTGCAGCGTTTACCTCAGTAAGTTGACCGAGTGGATCTCTGAGCTGGTGCGAGTGAGTGGAGGCAGGGCTAATTAGCATATTCATAGATCCGCATATACTAAATGAAGCAAGGGTGTAGAGTTACATTCAAGCTATTTTAAGACATGAAGATTTTTTGTTCACAATGATTAACCCTTTCGCACGCAAGTTTAAAATATTCTGGCTGAGCCCCCAGCGTGAGTTTTTTTTAAGGCGATCGTTATTTAGAACGTATCGCTTTATTGTTTCCATGGTGACGAGTCATTGCTTGTCACGTAACGCACCACAGCGCTGTATGACTGGACTGATGACCTGCTTTTATTTAATTTTTCCTTTTTTATTCAAAATATTCACTAATTTGTTATCTATAGCATGAAATATCTGATATTCCATATGCGCGATGGGCACCGCCATTTTAGTTTGCGCCGCACAGAGAATCGGATCTGTTGGATTTACAACACGTGAATTCATCCACTTCTCCCGAAATACATGAAAGTGAGTCAGTGAACTGGGGAAGAATAGAGTTAACTTTAAAGTTACTTTCACAATGTGTATCTGATATGAATAAAACGTGTCGTCTAATTATAATGGAAAGGGTTGTTATTTCCGCTTCTATAGACATCATTGTGTATTTTACAAACTCTAAATATATTGTTTTGTTAGTACTCGTGTATTTAAATGTCTGAAACCTAAAATAAACATTTGGTTGAAAACACTGCATATATGTGATATATGAAAGCGCTGTGCGCGTCCGTCTCTGGTTTAGCGCCAGTCAAAGTGCGCACGCACATTTGAATTTGGCAGTTGATCACGTGATGCGCTGAACGTTCTAATCACACCGGCGTAATCGTACGCGTCAAAGGGTTAAATATGTCATTTTAATGATCAAAGATGAGTTTTAAGGGATAAAATTATTGACTACAGGGGGACTTTAACTTTACCTGGCCCGCTTGGACGAGGTGGGTCAGAGCACAGTTCAGTTGGGCTCGGGCACGGTACGCATGTAGTGTGATCACTAACTGCACCGGAGCACGGCACAGTTACTACTTTTGTGTGCGCTAATGTCATCATTACGACAGCAAACATCTTCTATTACTACTTGGACAGTACACTTTTCATTTCATTTAATTAAATCTAGTGTATTTAGTTTGAGACTGCAGGCCAGCTGGGGAGTGGTGAGTGGGGGACAAATTGCGTCAGGGCACGGTACAAGACAACCGTGCCTAGTGTGAGTACAACCTAAGTCTGACGTCATGCGTCACAACAAACAGTGCTAATATACAGTCATGATTTGATTTAATACTACTGAAAAAGTATAATCCTACCCTTTATCTCCATACTGAAATCCCAGATGGCCAGACAATGATTCATCTTTTTTAAATCATTAATATATTCATGTGAGCACAGAGACTGTAGTGTACACTGTATGTTTTTAAATGCTTAAATGTGTAATATGAATAAACAGTCCTCATAAACGACTGTTAAGATCGTATTCTCAAGTGAAACGAGTAGAGGCTTGGACATGGAAACAGCATTCCTTACAAGCGGATACACAGAAGACAGCGATCTTGGCCATTCAAGGGTGACATAAAATCGACTGCACCCAGAAGGACATGGATGGAAATTCATGTTTGAAAATACACAATCTGCCGTGTATTTGCTCTTTTAGAAGAATTTGCTCTTTTAATGGAAACTTCCTCTAAGATCACCGCTGATGCACCCAGAGGAACTCTCTGCAATTATCTGTGCAAGTGAAGAGAGAGAGACTGCTGATTGTGCTGTATATCCAAAAGTGTGAGGAAGTGAATGTAAATTGCTTCTCTATGAATGAAAAAAGATGCAGGCATTCGGCTCCGAAGAACAAAGCTAAATGAGTGAAGAACGCCAGCCCACTTTTATACCCGGATATCCGGGGAGTGGCTGGGCATGCAAATTTCACTCTACATCATTTCATACATCAGAGGTGTTTGGGGTTCCCAAGACCGACCCCTAGTGTTGGTATTTCGACACAGCGTTGAAGAAACAACAAGCCACTGCCTTATGCTGCCTTCACATGCTATTGGAAATTTCCTACTTCCCACTTCTGAAATCGTAATTATCAGCTTTGCGCATTTGCGTGCTTTGTTGTCAGAGAGAATAGAAATCATGAAGGACACTTGGTTTATTCTTGCTTATTTCTTGGGGAAATCTCTTTAAAGCCAAAATGTACTGAATATATTTACTATAGGAATATCTATATTCCTAGGCTGACTATAGGAAACTCGTATTTACGATAATTCCAATAGCACGTGATGGCAGCATACTTTGTTTCATTTTTGAACAGAATTAGTTGGTCAACTGACTAGTTCCTCTTTAGAGAAGTGTTGGATGGTGCTGGAGATGTTGCAAAATATCTACTGGTTGAAAAAAGGTTCACCTTAATTTTAAATTTGCCTCTAAATTTACTTAAAATGTAGTTTATAGAGTTTCTACTGTGAAACTATGTTCATTTGCATGTTCAGACTTTTCTGACCAGTTTTAAAAAAAGACTGAAAAAGTTTAAATGTCAAATTAGATCAAATTTATTAATCGTGTTACATACAACTGTATCAACCATGCTGATTATCTAAAAAGTTATTTCTGTCAGAGCCATTATCGTCAAATATGATTGATAATGCATAGAGTTTGTATTGGCGGTATAGTTCTGTTCTGGGCAAGAACTCCCTGAGCATCCATGCAGCCTAGCATGGATAAGAGCAGGGAGAGCAGGAATAACTCCCCTAGGGTAAACAGAACAGAACTAACATATGCAGATATAATTAATGTCAATAATTTAACGTACACATATTTCAAGAATTAGTCATGGGAATCATAAGGCCAAATCCTGACTGACGAGAGGAGGAGCTGGGGATGGAGGAGGGTAATTAGCTCCTGAGAAATGCGATAGCTGCTGATAATACTGAGGTGCTTATATGGATGCTGTGATAGGCATCATATTCCTATAGGTTGACGCGAGTCACCTGGAAGTCAGCTGATGCGAGCTTGACTGACGTGACCTGCCAGAACTGACGCTAATGCTGGATCATGCTAATTTACTCAGCCTAAAATTATTGTTTTATTTTCTACTCAAAAGACAAGCATGTAAATTATACCTTATATTCCTCATAATACTCTTTGTACCATCTTTGAACAGTATTGGTCGATCTAGTGACTGGTCACTTTTCAGAGATGTAGAAGAAGGTGCTGGAGATGTTGCTTCACCTGGTCTTAGCCTTTGGGGGTAAAGAAAGAACTGATGCAAAAGTACTGTGCAAGATAAGAGGCATGCAAACCGCATATAATGAGGACTTTTACATTCATACCGAAATGTGTAAAGGCCCGTTCACACCAAGAACAATAACTATAAAGGTAACGATAAAGATATAGTTCTAAAAATCATTCTAAATATAAAAGAATAGCAGTGTCCACGGTCCATGTACGTGTTGATCATTTCATTTCCTATTTGGAATGGAATAATGAGAAATGAAAAGACAGCTTGTTTATTCGTTTTTTCATTTAGTTTAACAAACGGAAAATGAGATTTTGGCCCGATTTCCCATTTTTCAGTTGTGATTTACAAATCGGTTTATGGCTTTATTTCATTCGCGCATGTGGGCGGAGCTGAAACGCCCCTTTCATCTGATTGGTCAAACCGCGCCGTCTTCAGGACGACCTTATTTCTGTCAGGTAGAATAAGAGTCGGTACAGCATTGTCAAATCATCCCACTTTATAAACTTTTGTCACCATGCAAACCACCACTCGCTGATATTTTGACACGGAGTTTGGTGTATTATATATTATTTCTATTTTTAGTAGGTTTATAAATGCAATTAAAATAGGTTATATAATATGAATAAAAGTATAATGTTTACTGTATGACGGATGGGCAACAAGGATTGGACGTAAAAATCAATGATAAACATGACCACGAGAACATGTCCATAAAATTTCCCACTCGCCTTTTAATGAGATCACTAGATGTGTGTGTGTGTGTGTGCTTTCCGTAATTGAATGCAAGAGCAACATTATTATTTTTGCAAACTGAAGAGCTCATAACTCATGGGAATGTATGATAATTTATTTTTTTAAGCTTACGTAATATCACTCACTTATATGGTGTTTTTATAATGTGTTTGTATTTGTAATAATTTATATCTAATTTAATTTCTTAATTTTATTCATGGAGATAATGTTGACAATGTGTCATTAGTGGAAGATTGCTGCCATCTACTGGAAATCAAACATTTAAAATTATATTAGTTATATATTGGGTACGTACTGAGTACCAAAAGTGTACATTCCTAAATGGTACATATTAGAACCCTTTTAAATGGAAACATCCCAGCAACAGCTTTTGTAGCATTTTTTTCTGAGAGTGTAGCCTGGATATTTCTAGTAATCCTGAAGACCTTGCTTTGCTGGTTCAGGTATGTTTGGTTGGAGCTGAACTTTAGCAGGACATTAATCCTCCAGGAGCAGAACACCCCTGCATGCCCTTCACATTAATTGAATGTGATTTATCAACACCTTACATCTTAAAATATAGAGCTCATGACAAATGAAAACAAAATAAAAGAAAATACTTGTGTAGAAAAATATTACCAGAGCTTTGCTGGACAAACATTAAATGAATAAAGCAGTGGAAATAAACAATACCTTGAGAAAAGTTTGCAAACTTCAGAGAAACATCAACTAATTAATCATGTAACAATAATAACTTTAAAAAGTGCTGTCTAATTAATATACAATGTTAAGAAGGTTGATTTTAAGTTGTATTCCACATATGATAGAATCTGTTAAATGTAATTTGTAGATTAATGAATTTGATTAACCACTCCAGAAACTCTCCTCAGTTCACAATTCATATAATTGCTATTTTTATTGGATTGTATTGTACAACATTTTTTTATAACCAAAGATTGACAATGTGTTCTAGCCTATAACTTTAACATTACAGTTCCTATTCATAATTCGTATTTCAATCGAAGACCTATAATACTGTTACTCTCCAACCCTGCTAATTTTGTCAGGTATTCAGCAGCCTACAAGTTCACTGATTCAATTATCTTTTTTTAATCTCATTCTTTCCGTGTGAACTGAGTACATAACGCTTACAGTCATACTTTTAAATTTCAGTTCCCTTTCACAATTATTTATTCAGGTCTTTATCTCTCTCTCTCACACTCACTCACACACACACACACACACACACACACACTCTAGTGATCATCTTAAAAGACGAATGGGAAAGGTTAGATATATTATCATGGTATACATATTGGGACACCAAACTCCGTGTAAGCAGCATACTGTATGACTTGTGATCTCTCAAGTGTCTACATTAGAGGCAAAGCTTTGCAGCAGCACTAATTATAGTTAAATATAACACATTTCTGCTTTAAGTATCAGCGAGTGGTGGTTCGCATGGCGACAAAAGCTTATAAAGTGGGATGATTTGACAATGCCGTACCGACTCTTATTCTACCTGACAGAAATAAGGTCGTCCTGAAGACGGCGCGGTTTGACCAATCAGATGAAAGGGGCGTTTCAGCGCCGCCCACATGTGCGAATGAAATATCAAAGCCATAAACCGATTTGTAAATCACAAACGAAAAATGGGAAATCGGGCCAAAATCTCATTTTCCGTTTGTTAAACTAAACGAGCTGTCTATTCATTTCTCATTATTCCATTCCAAATAGGAAATGAAATGATCAAAATGTACAACCAATCAGAATCCATTCTAATATAAGAGCTTGTGCATTTAAAATGGCAGACGACATTACAGAGAAGTTAAAAAGGTAACACTGTTTGACAAACTTCCTTTTCAACGATACTTTAAAGAAAATGGATATATGGAAAACAATCGGTCATACCCTCAGAATAAATGGTGAGAAGTATTAACGATGAGATCATTATGCCTGGCTAGCAAACAGTGTAACATAAAATTACCTCAGGTATCCAGCACTAATTTCGACAACCCACAAGAAATTTTAAATGCTCACACCTTTCATTCCTAAGCAAACTCTCTCCTCCATCTTTGAACAGTATTGGTCGATCCAGTGACTGCTCACTTTGTAGAGAAGTACATGAAGGTGCTGGAGATGTTGTTTTATCTGGTCTCATTCTTGGGGAGAAAGAGAGAACTGATGTTAAAATATTGTGCAAGACAAGAGGGATGCAAATGCATATAATGATCACAACCTTCCGCTAGTTCCAATAATGTGGTTCATTTTTTTTTATTATTTATTTCCTTTTTATGAGTACATTTATAACCCCAATTGTAACTTGTGCAACCCACCAGAAATTTTAAATGCTCATACCTTTTATTCCTAAGCAAACTCTCTCCTCCATCTTTGAACAGGATCGGTCGATCCAGTGACTGCTCACTTTGTAGAGATGTACAAGAAGGTACTGGAGATACTGCTTGTCTTAACCTTTGTAGGGAAGAAAGAACTGGTGCTAAACACTGTGCATGAGAGACATGAAAAGCACAACCTAGTACTGACTCTTTAAAGTTTTCTTTATTTAATTTACTTATGCTAATCTTATTTTGGTCCAATATGAGTTTAGGCTGATTCAGACAACTAGACAGCGAAGTGGCTAATGGCCAAAACAATGCATTTTTAAATCCTTAAATTCACTAAGAACAAAAGATGATGTGGTCTTGAGTTAAAACACTACATTGTTTTGATTAATTTTGACATCTCAAAATGGCGCACTTGTGTGTTTTCCTGGGCACAGCGGAGTGAAGTGCTGCATTTATACAGTGTCATGAAAGGGCAGGGTGAGTAAAAACACCAGGGTGAGTAAATAATGACTGAATTTTCATTTTTGGATGAACTATACCTTTAAGTAAGGTGTAACACACAGCCCAGGCTCATTAGAAAAACGTACCTGTGGGAACATTTTTGCAAAATGAAAATACGTAGCGCCATGTATGTCGTTTCATGAAAGTTTCGATGTGAAATGTCCACTGAGTGGAAGATTAACGTAAATATGGTATGGTTTATATTATGTTGTTTTTGTACCTATCAGTTCTGATTTGAAATGTCCGGTGAGTGTGGCTGAAAGTGTAATGCTCCATTACGTTTAAAAATAACGTACCATACACTACACCTAAACCTACCTGATAGTGTTAACAAAAGCAAATGTGACAAAAACATTGATCTCTCATCTTTGAGCTCTTTTATCGTGAGTCATGTTTCACAGGATTCGTACCCAAGCCATCCACACCCTAAGTACAATTCTGTACCAGCTGAGCTATCGAGCAAGCTTGTTACTTCAGAAAAGCGAAAACATATGGAGCTGGTTAAGCGATGCAAAGTCCAAAATGTATTTGTTTACCAATCATGCACTTTGGTAAAAAGTGTTTTGAGATCATAACATATTGTGCAAGGAGATGTGAAATCAAGTCTTTATTAATCCATAATCTGACCCTGTAAAATGGTTAAAAGTGCCTGCTGTTTTACTGCCTCTAGTGTTCATTTCTGTTGGAAACTGCAGTGATATGTATGCATTGGTACGTATTTTGCATTTTGCAAAAATGTTCCCACAGGTACGTTTTTTCCATGAGATCAGGTTGGTAATGAGCTAATGAGGCAATGATGAGAATATTGTTTCTGAATAAATTATATTTACAACAAAAAATCTTTGTAAAGATTTTTCTCTTTAGGCAAGCAACTTTTTTTTACTCTGAAAGTGACTGTTATATGAAATACGAGCACTTTGGAAACAATGTTTGTCAACAATGTTTCATCAAATTAGCGCACCAGGACAATCTGTTGTGTAAAACAGTCTACTGTAGACTGTATATACGTATAATACGGACCTGAAATTCTTATTCCTCATACCTTTCATTGCTCTGAGTTCCATCTTTGAACAGTATTGGTCGATCTAACGACTGGTCACTTTGTAGAGATGTGCAGGAGGGAGCTGGAGACGTTCCTTTATCTGGCCTCAACCTTTGACACAAGTAGAAAAAAAGTGAGTGTGCTCTTGCATTCCAAAACAAATATACATACAAATTACCCTGAAAAACAAATAACCCACAATTCACGTCATTTGCAACATGAAATTGAAATTTGCTTTGCTAACTTTAAAGGGATGGTTTTCCCAAAAATGACAATTAAGTCATAATTTACTCACCCTGGTGTTGTTCAAATGCAGTATGTCTTTCTTCTTTTTTAGACCACAAAAGGAGAAATGTAAAAAAATGTCTCACTCGCACCCGTCTAAATAACGGTGAATAGCGACCAGCATCAAGCTTTTAAAAAAACAATGCAAAGGTATCACAGAACGGTCCCATGCAACATATGCCGTATATTCCAAGTGTCTTGGGGGCATACGATAGGGTTTGATGAAAAACACCGAAATTTAATGTATTACTTAACAAAAATCCTGACCTTGGCCGCTGGTCTTCTGTGCACGACTACTTCAGATTTTTAAAAAACACGACATGAAATATAACGCCTAAAAATCCCAAAAAGTATCCGTGTACTTTCTTCAGAGTTTGTCAGATGACAGTCAGAATGACAGTTGACAGATTGTATTTTGTGTTGCATTTTTATTAAAGAGTACATAACACACATAGTTTCGGCCAATCTCATGTTAATCTTGAGTACCTATAGAGTAGTATAGCATAGCTTCATATCTCCGAAGAGTCTTTAGTTTTATCAGATTTATAAAAGAAAGATATGCTGTACTGAGTCTTTCCGAAAACAGCTGAGCTCCTGGAGGCATGCCGTGGGTGAAGCTAAAGAGTGACGAGCACGCGCAGCTTTTGCGTAGTGAAGCTATCAATGGTCAGCTAAACAAATGTAATACACACAATACACCATCGCATTATCCCTGGATAACTTTGATTCATTATACGTTTGTGTTGTTTACATTATATGCACTTAAGCGCCTGTTGCCAACAAAACAGACATTTGATGCAGATTTACTCACCACCTGCGGTTCTGACTCATGACCAGGATCGTTATCGCTGTGACCGCTCCATTTTTCAGTTTCAAACGATCTGTAAATCCAGCGTCAAACTGGGCCTTGTTTATAAAACCATAAGCTCTGATCCTGAGGGCCATGGGCGTGGGAAGTGGGGGTGCAGTTTTTCACCAAACCCTATCGTATGCCCCCAGAACACTGGGAATATGACATGTTGCATAGGACCATTCTATGATACATTTGGATCTTCTTTCAAAGCGTGATCCCTGTCGCTATTCACTGTTTTTATATAGTTGAGTGTTGAGCAGGACATTTTTATAAAAATTCTCCTTCTGTGGTCCAAAAAAGAAATAAGGGCAGAAAGCATTAGAACAGGCTTGTCAAATTCAGCACCTGGAGAGCCAAAGTCCTAGAGAGTTTAAACCCTGCTTCAACACACAAACCTGTATTTTTCAAATAAGCCTAAAGGACTTGATTAGCTGGATCAGGTGCATTTAATTAAGGTTAAAGCTATGGCCCTCCAAGAAGTGGAGAAGTGCAGTTTCACTGCATTCACGCCACCGCGTAATTACTGTAATCTTGAGATGAAACGTGACGTTATATTTGGAGCTGTTCACC
This sequence comes from Hypophthalmichthys nobilis, assembly GCA_037950665.1. Taxonomy (NCBI): domain Eukaryota; kingdom Metazoa; phylum Chordata; class Actinopteri; order Cypriniformes; family Xenocyprididae; genus Hypophthalmichthys; species Hypophthalmichthys nobilis. Next base: position 26,791,334 of record CM075479.1, read on the forward strand.
TCCTTGGACTGGCACCACTATCAATGGCTAAATTAATCTACAGCGGTCAGGTGGTACAGCGACCATGTGCTACAGCTTTAAGAAAATGCCATCTTACAAACTGTAATTACGAGCTCTACGAGGACATGAACGCTTTTTACGAGCCAGAATCTCGTAGTTACAGTAATTATAATATGGAGTGAACGCACCTTTTGACACCCCTGTATTAGAACAACACCAGGATGAGTAAATGATGACTTACTTTTATTTTTTGGGTGAATTAATCCTTTAATCACATGTTTACTTCCAAACATTAAAGCATTCATAGAGTAACATTTAATATAGAGTAACAGCAGTAAGACATTTGACTGTTCCAGACCAAAGTATGTGAGTGTTGTGGAGTGGAAGCCAAATGGTGAGTGGGTTTTTCGAGTTTAAAAAAGTTTTTAAGTTTATTTAGTACAATTTAGGCAAGTGTGACATTGGGTAATTATAATAATTTGGTCACACTTTAGATTAAGGTCCAATTCTCACTATTAACTGACTATGAACTACGACTTTTGCCTAAATAAACTCCTAATTACTTAGGTAGTTCTTAAGTTTAGGTATTGGGTAGGATTATGGGATATAGAATTTGGTCATGCAGAAAAAGGCATTAATATGTGCTTTATTTGAACTAATAAACAGCCAATATCCTAGTAATAATGTGCATGCTAATAAGCAACAAAATGTTACCAATAAACTATATAAATAATTACCTGAAAAAATATGAATTACAAAACCAAGACAAAGAATTATACTGGGAAAATGTTTGCAAATACTGCACCTTTTATTCCTCCTTTTATTCGATGCTCCATCTTTGAACAGGATCGGTCGATCCATTGACTGCTCACTTTGTAGAGATGTACAGGAAGGTGATGGAGATGCTGTTTGACCTCGTCTCGACCTTTGGCGTGGAGGGAGTCTTTATTAATAATCATTTTATATATTACTTATTTATGTGCAATTATGCCAATTTTCAAAGGGGTTTGAGACAAAGGAATATAAGAGCCATTTATCTTTCACTTATGAACATTATTTTTTTTTTCTTTTCTTTCCATTTTGGTCTGCAATAAATTGACAGGAGTTTGGACCTCTGGTTCTAAATTAATATACCTTTCATTCCCCAGAAAACTCTGAGATCCATCTTTGAACAGAATTGGTCGATCCATTGACTGCTCACTTTGTAGAGATGTGACTGAAGGTGATGGAGATGTTGCTTTATCTGGTCTTAATCTTTAAATGAAGCAGAAAATATTAAATGAAAATGCATTTGAATATAAAAAAGAAAAGAAAAAAGGCCCATGTACTGTGATGGCCCAGAAACAAAAATTTGTGCATCAGTTTATTTACCCAATTCATCTAAGACATTAAAATACATTTTAAAACTGCAGTAGTTTACCGTTCACACTCCATCGTCCCCACATCTTCTGAATCCTCTGTGTCCATAGCCTCTTAAGCAGTTACAGCAGTTACATCGTACACTCTTTTGAGGTAAAACACATAACATAGACCACAACACATGTTATAAAAACAATCATACGGGAGAATGGAGTGAGATGCACTGCACAGATAAACCCACTTTTGCTTTCAACATACTGGCCTTCATTAATCAAACGATCGTACACCAGAAAACTGTGTGTACGCTCGTTTCCACGCAAAATTTGGCATTTATCAATATGAGCGTGAGCAGTGACTACGATCAAATCTCACGTCAGGTCTCAGCTCGTGTACGAAAGTTTTTGAGTCAGTAGGACTTGTGTGCAGCATAGTAAATCTGGTGGAGAACTGTTATGAGAACATTTGGATTATTTTCCGACAATCACTCACTAACCGATCATTAACCATTAAACGACACGATTAAAATTGTCAAATTAAAAAATAAATTAGAATAGATGCGTGTCTTAAAATACCACAAATGTTTTTTTTTTCTTTCCAGGGATTTCACTTTGCATGTGCAAATGGCAACATCAACAGAACATTAGGATTCAGACATCATGCACCTGCAACCCACAGAAAAACAGAATAATATAGCATGCAAGGAATAAAATAATAGGGCTATACGAAATATATATTTCACTGAAATAATTAACAGATTAACAAAATAAAAGAGAAAAACTGTGCATCAAGTAGGGCTAGTACAGGCTACGCTCATAGCATTGCTAACTTTACATTTCAGCCATTTATCAGCATGCAGAGAAAGACTGCTCAGTTTAATGGTCCGCACATCTGTACCAGTCGGCGCGCGCAAAGCCCAACCAAACACATTTTTGTGCATGTGAAGGATAATGTTTTACGTGGATATTGAAACAAGAGTGAAATAGAAAGCCTTGTTTACATAATTAACAGTAGTTCAGCAACCAATAAATGTTACATCGCGAATATGGAAACGTTTGGATTCTTCCCGAATGAGAGAGGTATAGGCTATGTCAGCCCAATTCAGTTTTGCTATAAAATAAATTAATTTCTGCTTTATAATGAATGCCACTATAGCCTAATTTGTGTTTCAATACATTTTAATTTAATATATCATTTTATAGCTACTTATTTTTCGTTCTTGTTCTGTTCTGAATAATTTGTGTTTCAATACATTTTAAGGATTTTCTGTGGAGTGAGATACTAAAATAACCAAGTTTATATATGTTAATAATGTTTGTAAGTTTTTTGTTTTATTTACCGGTATTTTCTTTTTAAATTAATTTTATTATTTGCAATTACGAGGTTGAGGGGCAGGGGTGGACTGACCATCGGGAGTACCGGGAGTTTTCCCGGTGGGCCGCTGGACATTGTGGGCCGGCCCGTTGCAACGTAAATATATTAACAATAAATAATAAATTAAAGTAAATTTACATAGGCTATATCCTCCGTCAGCTCAGACGAATTGTTCGCGCGGGCGAGGCCCACTTGAGGCAAAAAACTTAGTGTGCTCAGTCTGTCTAAATGCGCTCGACAAAATGTTTGAGATATCCAGTCAAATCAAAAGAGGGGATTCCCTTTCGAAAGGGAACTCAACTCTGCATTCAAAACGCTTATGGGGAACGTCACACGTGAGCTGATGTCTGAAAGCCAAGTATCAAAAACTCCAATCCTATTGGCCGCGACAGCCCACGACATCATCATAGCGCGACCCAGAAGTATATAAGGAGCTCCTAGAGAACCAGTCAGTATCTTTTTCGCCTTCCGGAACTGTTCTGTCTGATCGCGATTGTATCGACTCTTAAGGTTATATTTTTATGCCTTACAAACGTTCAAGAGAGTGTGTTTATCCGTGTCCCAGGGTTTTGACACTTGATATACACATTTCTGGGCGTTCTCTGTCTGGGAGAGGAGCGTGCATAGACAGTGCTTGAGGGCGCTGTCTGTGTGTTTGTCTATTGTTTACTGTGAGCGTCTCCCTATCGGGACGCTCCGTTCTCGCTCGCACCCTTCTCGAGGGAAGAGGCGTCGCATCTGTGCCTGATAATTCTGGCCCCGCTTGTGCTGAGATAAAACGGCGGCGCAATCATAGGGCTCGCAGGTGAGCTCGTTGGGAAGTTTGAGAAAGTTGTATTCTCTCTCAGCTTCCCGGGCTGACGAGAGATGAGTTGCTGGATAACAATGACGTCCGTGTTTAACGCCATCGTGTTCGGCAGCACGCGCTCCTCTGGCTGCTGTGTATGCGGAGCTGCTCGAGTTTTGGGACGCGCTTTTTCGCGGGCTGGGGCTGCCGTGAGAGCGCGTTAGGAAAGAGGCCGCGAGCGTCCCTTTCTCTCCGTGAATGTTGCAGCTCCCATAACTTTCCATTCCTTCCTGATCTCTGCGTTTGAGATCGGGAGGGCATGGAAAAACCTAGCCATTCAGATTTGTATCTGAGCTCAGACAGACGGGAGGGGAAAGAAGCGAGAGTGAGTTGGGCGATCGATTGTAAACACCGTTGCATTTGTAATCGATTCCCCAGTTACATAAGGGCGATTTATATCTACCCTCTCCTCTTCTTCTTTCACCTCCTATATATATGTATATATGTGTGTGTATATATATATATATATATATATATATTCATTAATATATCATGCTCAGATGCTTCTTATGGTCAGACTTATGGCTGGGCCCATAGTAATTATTTCTGTCTGCCCACTTTTTCGGTTTGGTAATGAGAGGATCTTTTAGGCTTAAAAGAACCTAGATTCCATCCTTTCACGTGAAAAAGGAGTATTAGGAGTCTTCGGTCTTTGAGCCGCAGGAGGGTCTATATTTTATGTGTTCACAATAAGACCTTGTTTTCCTGTATAGTTTTTCTGAGCGTGTAGTCAGGAAAAAGTAAGGGGTTTTGGGCAAACTGAAGTTGATAGGCTGGCTAGAAGGATATATTGTGCAGGCCACAAAATGGCTATTTTCTATGGAAAATGTTTTTTCCTCTGAGCCACTTGATTCTCAAGTTTGAGTTGACGGTGCTAGCTTTTAGCCTTCGTCCTCTAGGGCTTAGTACAGATTTGAGAATCTGTGTGGAGAAAATGTTTTTCCCTATTGGAATCAGCATGCATGTACGTTTGCTTTGAGTTCTAGACTTTTGCCCTACATTTGTATGTGAGCTTTCTTATGCTGCCACAGGTTAGCACCTGTTCTCGTAATAGCAGGCTCTTTGATGTTAGCCTCTATTGGAGAGATTGGTGACTACTATATTCCCAGTTGAGGTTTATTTGTGTCACTGAGTGCATCACCTGTTGGATTGCATACTCAGGATAGTATAGAACCACTTTTTGAGAAAAGCTGGTTTCTATTAGCTCCCTTTGTGATCTGTTAACAGCTATATTGCATATAACTTTGATTGTAGGCTCTTATGGTTAATTAGCCTCCTTCTAGTTAGCAATTGTATTTCTAACAAGTACTGTTAGTTGATCATAATTTGCTCACATAGTTTACACTACCACAGGCTTTTTGCTACTTGTCCGTTTGAGGTAGTAGGCCATATAGGCCTCCCTTAGACCATGTTGGCATTGTTTGGTTCCCTTTAGTCACATATGATTTAGGGTACATTGCCTGTTGGAATGTGTAGCCTAGCTCAGGTTGCAGTTAGCTTCCCACAGCTATTGTTGGGTTAGAGCTGGTTCCCTGTAGCTTGGTTCCCTTAATTTCATGAGCTGAAGCCACATGTCATTGGAATGGTAGGCCCCAACAGGCCTCCTTTCTAGTTCACATGTTGGCACAGTTTGTGTTTTCTTTCTGCAAACAGGCTGAACGCCACTTGTTGGTGAGATTGTAGGCCCCACAAGGCCTCCTTTTTAGCTGACTTGTTGGCAGGATGCCTGCGAATCTAAGAACCCATACCATTGGCCCAATTCCACCATCAGCCACGCCCCACCTCTGTTGAGTAGGCCTTAAGCAGGCCTCTCGTGGAGTATGGTGGCGTAATATGCATTCCTTCTCTCAGTATTATGCGTGAAAGGTTTTCCACTGAATGCATGGCCGGTTGGTTGGTATGGTCCTGGACTGGCTGATGCCATGTGTTTACTAGGGTAGGCCCTAATAAGGCCTCCTTTTAGTTTACATGTTGGCACAGTTTGCGTTTATATGGACAAACGGGCTGAACGCCACGTGTTGCTGAACTTGGAGGCCCCGTAAGGCCTCCTTTTTTAGCTGACATGCTGGCAGGATGCTTGTGAATCTAATCCAATACGAGCTGAAGCCGCGTGTCATTGAATCGGTAGGCCCCTTCAGGCCTCCTTTTTAGTTCACATGTTGGCACAGTTTGTGTTTTTATTCTGCAAACAGGCTGAACGCCGCTTGTTGCTGAAATGGTAGGAAGGCCTCCTTTTTAGCTGACTTGATGGCAGGATGCCTTGGAAGCCATACCACCATCGCCACGCCCCATCGCTGATGGATAGGCCCTAAACAGGCCTGTTCACGATGTATGGCAGCGTTTATATATTCCCTCTTTGGAAAAATCTCTGAATACATGGCCTACTGGTTGGTATGGTTATGGTAGCCACTTGCTGATGCCACGTGTTTACTAAGGTAGGGCTACTTCGGCCTCCGGTGTAGCATGTGGAGTTCAGTTATGTACTCCTCTCGCTGTGAGAGTAATAGGGTGCTTTTACCGAGTACTTTTGAGTGGCTGGCCCCTCAGGGTGAATGTTGTGGTGAAACCTTACTGAGGTTTGGTTTAAACTACATCTGTCTCCTGAGTCTGATTCCTACTCTAGTTGAGCTGAATAGCCACCTAGCGCCTAGGGTGGATCTATTGTGCTCCTAGAAATGGCCACTAGACTTACGCCGTATGTCTTAGAGGTTGCTAGGCCTTATGGGCCACCCTTTTGAACATACTGGTGTATGTTTATGTATATTTCTCTTTTGAGAATTATCTATATACACTTCTGGTTGTCCAGAGGCCCAGGTGATAAATCTAACCCTCCTATGGTTCGGTTATTTATCGGTCTTGGTGCCTAAAACACTGCCACGAGCTGATGCCACGTGTCTGTTAAGGTTATAGGCCCATCCAGGCCTTCCTTAATACGTGTTGGCGTATGCTGTACTTCTCTTGCTTTAAAGAGTAAAAAGGTGCTTTTACTGAGTACACTGCTCGTTGGATTGTGTTAGGTGGATTGTCATGCGGGCACATTTGCAGCCTCTTTTGCTGCCATTGAAGTTGTCTGTCTGCCCCAGCAAGACAGGTGTTCAGAGTGGCCCTCCAGGCCACTTTCTGAATTTACTTCTGTTTCACATATAGCTACTATCATGCTGTAGGCCCCTCTTCGGCCTCCATGATTGTGTGCCCATTGCATGGTCTACCTGTTAGGTGAGCTTTGTACTTCCCTATTAGGGTTATGTTTGTAATAGTGCTTAGCTCCCTAAGCTGATCATGGTGGTAGGCCTTAATCAGGCCTCTTCCTAAGATTCAGCCCTAGGCTGGTTTGTGCTCCCCTGTATAAACAGGCGTTTAGCGCACGGCCTTCTCAGTGCGTTAATTAAGCGCTGAGTAGATCCTAGGATGAGCGGATTATACTCCCCTCAATACGAGGGTTCATAGCACTCAGCTGAGTTCTGCTCTCCAGGATGCCCGTCTCTCACGCTGGGTCTGAGTTGCTCCTGCCTTTTGCAGTCACTCTTACCTGCTCTCTTCTATGAAGAATGCATTATGGAGATTCTGTACTCAGACAGGGTTGGCCAAGACTAAGTTTGTCCTATAACAGACCAGGTCGGCCTCCTGGTGGCATTGAGGGTGACCGTTCCCCTCTAGTGACTGGCAGGGTTCCTTTCAGTTCTCTGGACACATTCCCTTAAAGGAACCACTTTCTCTTTGGAAAAGTTGGTTCCAGATGCCTTTAGTGGCCTTGGAAGGCCTTCTGCGGAAGGCCTTCTTGAGGCTCAGCTTGGGCTGTTGGTCGTAAGGAATGCTGTCACTAACAGCCTTTGTGTGACCCGAGGGTGAGTTGCTATCTGGCGTTTCATTCGAAACTGCTTTACGTTTGTCTAGCCATCTTTTGGCATGCACTCTCCTCAAGTATGGCGGCGTGGGTATATCGTTCCCCATAGCGTTTTGACGCAGAGTTGAGTTCCCTTTCAAAAGGGAACGTCTCAGATTACGTATGTAACCATGGTTCCCTGAGAACAGGGAACGAGACTCTGCGCTTCCCTGCCATGCTTTGGGCTGCCTGCGGAACAGTCCTCAAGACGAAAAGATACTGACTGGTTCTCTAGGAGCTCCTTATATACTTCCGGTCGCGCTATGATGATGTCATGGGCTGTTGCCGCCAATAGGATTGGAGTTTTTGATACTTGGCTTTCAGACATCAGCTCACGTGTGACATTCCCCATAGCGTTTTTGACGCAGAGTCTCGTTCCCTGTTCTCAGGGAACCATGGTTACATACGTAACCTGAGACGTTTACTGTCCACAGAAACCTAGCAGTACGCACTTTTTAATGCTTGAAGAATGCGAGCCGAGGAAAGTGACGAGACAATTTACAGCAATATTTGCCTACTATAAACGACAGACATTCATTTCCAGGGATGCACTTCTGACCTTTTTGGATTTTTCATATTTTAATGACGTTATTCGTCACACATTACACAAAGAAACATTAACGAAGCCTATATAGTTTTCAGCATGTCAGATAAGAGTGAATGTTTGTGTATCTGTTGTCAGGATTTCTTCAGTAATTTCACAATCATTTGAAAATTATTCATAAAACTCGAAATATCATTCTCAAAATTATACTAAACATGGCAAAACCAGCAACTTTCATATTCAAGTAGCTAATGTCCCGTGTTAGAAAAAAGTCTAAAATATATAATTTTCTAATTAGTTCACATGCATTATTTTACAGACTGGTGATCAAAAGTTTGAAATAAGACTTCTTTAATGTTTTTGAAAGAGGAAGGCTGAATTTATTTGATCAAAAATACAGTCAAATAGCTGTTTTCTATGTAGACTTATTGAAAAATGTCATTTATTCCTGTGATCAAAGCTGAATTTTCAGTATCATCCAGTCCTCAGTCACGTGATCCTTCAGAAATCATTCTAATATGCTGTATTTTTCATAAACATGAGAATTTTTACACTCTTTTCCACAATTGGACCTCTATTCCATAAAATGACAGTTGTCAAGCTCCTGAAAGGTCAAACACTACACTGTAAAAAAAAAAAAAAAAGTGATTTTAACGGTAAAATATTGTAAAAACGCTACGGAAAAAAATTGTAAATAGGTTAACAGTAAGTTCCCGTATTATATACAGGGAAAAACTGTAAAAGCTCTTACCAGATATTTTATGTAATTTTCACAGTAAAATGCTGTAAATTTTACAATGCTTAGAAGTAAAAAAGACAAAAATCAATGTATAATTTACAGTCAAAAACTGTAAACTGATATTCCCACAATTCCCTGTGTGACACTCCACATTTGAAAGTATTTTGTTTAAATAATCATGTTTCTTAATAGTTTTTGTTATCAGTTATGTACATTAGGGTTTTATGTTACATCTTCTGTTGTTTAATGAATGTTTATTGCATTATGTAAGTGTTGTGGGTTACCATGATGGTGTTTTGCGTTTGCGTGAATGGCTATGTGCATGTGCACCTTCTTTATATTAGTATACTTCAGTTCGTGGAAAAGCTACTTGTGATGAACTCTGATTCTTCATGTGGCTTTCTCTTTTACCACCTGCATTATTATGGTGGTTATCAGTATATGTTAAAAGTACAAAACAGATTTTAGTAGTAGTGTGCATTGTTGAATTTATTGGTTTACCTTCAAATTTTCTTGTTTGTAAATTACAGTTTTATACTGTAAAATGTACAGTTTGTTCTGTAAATGTGTTCTGTAAAAATTGCTCTGTGCATAATGAGCTGGTGGGTTTAATGGTGAAGTTGCGGAGTGGGTGTGATGGGCAGCTTTGTGCCAGAAAGTCCAGGGCCACTTTTTGCCCCAGTCCGCCTCTGTTGAGGGGTGTTTTTAGAGTAAGATAAATTTCTTTTTCATGTGATTACTTCCTCTTCATGGCCGGGTTACGTTTCTCTGTGTCGTAAACTATAGGGCGAGGCTTCTAAAATTTGGGGCATGACATTTACATGATGACAGTTTTCAGACGCCACATTTATCAACACCCAGGCTGTGTCTGAAATCGCCCTCTATACCCTTAAATAGGGCACTATTTGAGGGGACAGCCACTTGTAGTGGTGTCCGAAACCATAGTGGATGATGTTGAGTGCACTCATTCAATCCCACAATGCACTGCAATAACGAGTGTACAACCGATGCCAAACGGATAACATCAATGTTACACGCTGTAGTATCACCAAATTTATTTCACACACCACTGTTGGCCTGCTGGTTATACTACAACACTTATTTTGGGAAAATATGTTTGTTTGTTTTTTTAATATTTTTTCATACGTCTTTTTATAATGAAAAATATATTTAATAACTTCACTGTAATACACTGTACTGTCACCAAATTCAGTTCACACATCACTGATGTCTTGGTAGTTATACTACAACACATATTTTTATTATAAAAATGGTTAATAACTCAACAATTATGAAAATTACTTTCAATAACTTAATTGTAATACACTGTACTGGCACCATATTCAGTTCACACATCTGTTGTCCTGATAGTTATACTACAACACTTATTTTGATTCAGTTCATGATGTGTGAACTGAATTTGGTGACAATACAGTGTATTACAGTGAAGTTATTAAATATTTTTCATTATAAAAAAATACAAAAATATACAATGAATATATAAAGTTATTAAATATATATTTCACAATAGTCGAGTTATTGAATATTTTTAATCATTACAAAAGCATAAAAATTATACAAAAATACTTTTTTTTTTTTCCACAAATAAGTGTTGTAGTATAACTATCAGGACATCAGTGATGTGTGAACTAGTGGTGGTTACGGCCCCGCTCCAGTGTGTAACATTGAAGTTATTGAATGTTTTTGTAGTAAAGCTTTCCGGGTTTTGCACTTTGCAGACGGTCCCTTCGGATCTGTCTCTCAGTCGTCCGCACATAGAGATCAATGTATTTTGTCCACTACGGAGGAAAGCTGATTTTGAGGAAAATTAGGTTGTAGCTGCTTTTCTACATTACTACGATTGAAAAGAGATGTTATTTGTGTAGTGACAGCGTTTAGCTCACAAGTTATTGATCCGGGAAATTCGAACGGTATGCCTGTTCTTCAGCAATGCTATTTGTGTATTAAATGTTAAAACGGTTAAAAAAATAAAAAAATAAATAAAAAAAACTCCCAAAAAGAATCCATTGGGGAAAGTGTCGAAGAATGTCAAGATTCTAATGAAGAAGCGTCAGTTACACAGACAAATTGAGGCCTAACAATAATCACACTTTACTTTCTCATAACCAATTCTTTTGCCTGAAGCACACTTACCAGATAAATCTATTTGGCTCCTTTTCTGAATTCTGAGAGTAATTCCGCAATGAAAATAATTGTTGTCAACTTCTTAACACAGACAAGCTGCTGCGGTGAAAAACGTCGAATATATAGAAAACCAATCCAATCCAAACCAATTCTTGGTAAACTGACACTGTTAGACACATAAAGGACATGAGCAGACAAAAAAAAAAGAGAGAGAGAGAGAGAGAGAGGTAAAAAATAAATACATTTGATATTTGAAGGTGCGTCACAGGCACACGCAAAGCACTCTTTCGCTTTCGTTTTGTCTTAAAGGAGAAATGTCTGATTTTTCGACGAGAGTAGTTAAATAACTTTCTGGCTAGTTGAATGGGCAGAGAAAACGATGTCCTTCATGACTTTATGAATGTATTAGTTGAAGATCACATAGACTAAATCTGGTATTTTATATCATAGTGAAAGTTGTAATTTATATAGTAAAATAATAATAAATAATAAAACGAATAAAACACCCTCTCCCAAAATGCACAACTTTTGTGCTATTTTTCTTGACATTTTTGAAAAAGATTTGTGATTTTGTATTTTTCTCTGAACATTGCGGTCACGGATAAAAAAAAATAATAAGGGTGAATCAAAAATGTAAAAACACATGTAAAAATTATATTGAACAAATCTTAAACTTGTGTTTATGTGTTCTTAAAAGTTGTTTTCCTTGGTTTTATTTCTCTGTTCTTTCTGCTCTCTTACATTTTCTGCTCATATTTTACTCTTTTGTGCGCCTGTGGTGTTTTTTTCTTTGCTCTTCTTTCCACGTTCTTCTCTTGCTTTTCCAAATGTTGCAGTTCGAGTTTCATGTACATTAGGCCGGGCTTAAGCATCACCATTGGTCCACTAGTTCTAGATTGACAGCTCCTCCTCTAGCCAATCAAATGAAGAGAGGGAGATGACATCACTTCAATGCGACTCATGGCTACTGATGTTCACACAAAGCCACTGGAAGTCAAGCCTGCAACCTTTAGCCAAAAAGCGTAATGGCTAATGCTAACGCTCCGCCTCTGGCGTACACGGGAAGGAGACCAGAGGCTGTTTTTTGAATGGATGTCAATGGATGAGAGGCTTCACTATGCTGATTAAACAGCTTTTGTGGGGAAATAGCTAATCATCTAATTAATCGACAGTCTGTTTGTTAATCTTCAGCATGTTTTACACTAAACAATACTTTCGTTGGGAACTATATGTAGATTTTAGCTTGATAAAAATGTATTTTTTTTAAGAGAAGGCAGACTAGGGAATGTTGCGACTGATGTCACTGCCATTACACGATAGGCTGAGAGGTGAGCACGTGATTAAATTAGCCGTTACGCTTTCTCCAATGGAAAGAGATACAGACCCTCTTATCTCCCTATAATATACAATCTCTGGCTCACACTCATACAGGGGAAGACAACCGTCACAGCTGGAAATTTCAGAGCTGGGGTAAAATCTTTCTGTGGTAGGACACCTTTATACTGTATATTTGCCTGCAACTCGACCTGTCACCAGTATATATGTCCACCTGGACAATCTTTTATTGTTAAATTCACCATCCTAATGACAACCTGTCACAGCTGTGCCTGTCTGATGATCCATCACTGTTATATTCACCTTTAATGCACCTACCGTGAAAAGCAACTGCCACTATTCAGCGGCCTCACAACCTCACACTTATGTGTGCCTGGCTCATCTATACCTGTCTATTACTGTTAGATATTTTTAGTATTCATACAATTACAGTTAAAGTAAGATATGCCATCACAATTGTTTAGATCATTGTATATTGCTTGTAATTGTAAACTGTCTGCATATTTTGTCATGTATTGTTTTCCTGTAAACATATTTATAGATTTTGTCTTCCATGTACAGTATGTCATTGACAAGGGTGTTGGTTTATGAATTTTAGCACTGAGATTATATAATTATAAAGTAAAGCAATAGCCTATCACACCAGCAAGAATGTTTTCCCCAATATTAGAGTGATTGCAAATGTTTATTGAGCTGTTGTATAAATCAATATAGCAATAAGTTAATTTTGAGTGTGTTTTTGATCAAACAAAGCCACAGCAAAACAGCGTCGCTCATCTCTGACCAACACAGCAGTGATCGTAATTGAATTCCTGATTTGAACAAGACGTTTAAATGAATGAGTCACTCGTAAAGACAGTAACTTGCCGCCACCTACTGGCCATTTAACTTCGTATTTCTATAACATTGGTTCGCACGGGCAGGTGCGAACTGGAGAAACTGCACTCTCATAGACTTCCATTCAAATTTTTGAACTGACTTAATTTACCAGGTTACCGATGATCGTTTAACAACAACAATTAAGAAGTATATTAGCTACAGTAGCCTTAGCATGTTAGCATGATGAGCCAAGTAATATTTTAACACCAAATACCATATATTATGAACATAAAGATTAACAATCATAACAAGAATGCACATGTATCTCAAAAAGAGGAATTATTATGTCCATAGTTCAGATAAATTTACAGCTTGAAAGTCCTTGTAAAGTTTCAAATTAAACTGTTATCTTCCCCTGTATGAGTGTGAGCATCTTTTTATTATTATTATTATTATTATTATTATTATGCAAGAATAACAAGAACAAAAACAAGACAAGACAGTAATAAACAATAATGAACAAACATAAACAAATGTGAGGGTTACAATACAAAGCCACAAAGAATATTAAACTAGCTTAAAATTAATTACACAGTTTGGCTTATACAGAAGTTTGAAGATAGCTACCTTTTAATAAAGATTGAAAAGACTATCCAAAATATTATGCAATATACACAGTCCCAAACAAATGATTACTTGTCTCTTCAAACTGATGACAAAATAAAATCGCTAGAGTTTGCATGCTACTCTTGGATAAAAGAAAAATCAGTACTAAGAGATTTATCATACAGAAAAACAGCTTTAATTGTAGTCATTATGAAACTATGAAGGTAAATCAGTAGCAAAACTCGAGAGGTTGCTGATTTGAATGTGATAACTAATATTTGTATTTTTAAATTGAAATTTACACTCACAGCCCTGATGTGAAAAGCTGAATGTTTCGATTTGCACACACAGACAACAATCAAAACACCCGGGGTGTAATGCTATTTCATGTATTCTGACTTATTTACACTGTTAAAGAGTTGTATTCTCATGCTAAACATGGCCAAAGTTTCAAAACATGAGTTGGACATATGACGGAGTATTTCTGTTCCAAAAATTCTCTTCCAAATCGTCACAAGATTCAGATTTTTTTAAATTAAGCACTTATTAAAAGTACAAAAAAACAGGCACCAACGACAAAGCTCCAAAGATAAATGGGAGAAGGAAAAAAAAAAAAAAAAAGGACATTCACAAGACGCCAAATACAGTCTCATAATATGTAACAATAGAATTACCTTTAACATTTTTCACAAGTTTAAGAGACTTTATTAAAAGAATGAGTTCGTTACAGAAAACCTTGTATAGAGGAGGAGATTTGGATAATCGACATTTGTGAATAAAGAATTTACCATTCAGGATAATGAAGTTTACAAAATTGTCAATATTTTTGTCTTCATGTTCATAATAACAAATAATTGCTTTCACGTTTAAAGTTATCATCGATCTAACTTTGGCAGAGAAAGTGAGAAAACAGTCTTTCCAAAATGTCTGTACACTGTTAACCAAAAAACAAATGGCATAGAGACTCCTCAGTACAATTACAGAAAGAGCATTCTTTCCCAACATCCATAAACTTAGAGAGTAAAAAATTAGTTGGATATATTTTATGTAAAATCTTAAGGTGAATTTCTCTTACTTTATTTGAAATACAAAATTTGTAAGGTAACAGCTATGCCTTTCTCCAATTAACATCTCTAAGAAGGGAATTCCAGTAAAATTTTCCTCTTGGAGTAACTTTCTTTTATTTCATGAAAGACTTGTCTAATATCTTTGTTATTTTTATCAAATATATTTTTGCCATTTAAAAAAAAAATTACAGTCTTTATTATCTACAATATAATAAGACAGATGGCTGGTCATCAAATTAATAAGTCCAGAAGGGATAGCTTTAATTACTGTAATAAATTCTTTATATTTTATAGGAAAATTGAACTTAAACATAAAAGAATCATAAGAATAATTTTTTTTTTTAAATCAAACTCAAGTAATTTAAGCCATAATCCAACCATTTCTCCAATACTCTTGCCTTTAATTGTAATCAATTCGTTATTCCAAATTTTCATTTTGTGAGGAGAATAATTATGTACGAAACAAAGTTTCCATGCCAAGAGTGCTTGCTCATGAAATTTAGACAATTTTATGGGTAATTTGGTAGGCAAAAATTTACAGGTTAAAAGAAAATTAAGACCACCCACTTTCTTAAAAACGTTATGAGGAATGAAAAACCAAATAGAATCAGGATCACCAATACAATTGATGATCCAATTGATCTTAAAAGTATTATTTATATCCACATAATCCAACATTTCAAAACCTCCTTCAGATTTCTTCCCTGCTAATATAGATTTTTTAAGATGGTGGTGTTTGTTTTTCCAACAAAAATTAACCAGCAACCTATTAATTTCTTTACAGGTAGAGTCCTGAGCAAATAAAGAAAGGCCAGGAAAAATAAATCTAGACAATCCTTCTGCCTTTGATAACAGAACTCTTCCTAAAGTTGACAAATCTCTCCGTAACCAATTATCAAAAATCAATTTTGTTTTCTTAATTTTGTTGTTAAAATTAAATTGCTGCTTAACTGACAAGTTTTTAGTTTTTATGTCAGGAAAGACAACTCGAGATTCAGTTGCAAGTGAACAAATCCTTTATTAAGGAAAAACTCTCAAAGAGAATGTTCAAAGAGATGGTCAGGAAAGTCGTGGTGCAGCAGGTCCTTGGTCCTTAACTGAGGCAGGCGGGTTAATGGGTGAACGAAAAACAGGCTTAATTTTGGATACATGAAATACCGGATGAATTCTCCTGCGCCGGAGGAAGTTTGAGGCGAACTGCCACTGTACTAAGGATCTTAGTGACAGTAAACGGGCCTATGAATTTAGGAGCAAGCTTATCACAAATGGTGTGGAGAGGAATGTTCTAGGTAGAAAGCCACACATTTTTAACCAACAACGTATTCGGGAGGCTTTGACCGGTGGCGATCGGCACCTGGAGGAGAGCAGTTCTAGCCTTCCTCCAAGTGCGACAACACCTCTGGACAAAGCGTGAGCGGAGGGGACCGCGACTTCAGATTCCAAACTCGGAAAAACAGGTGGCTGGTATTCTAAACTACCTTCAAACGGGTTAGGCCAGTGGACGATACAGGCAACGAGTTATGCGCGTACTCAACCCAAGAGAGCTGTTGGCTCCAGGAGGAAGGATTTTGAGAAACCAAACATCGCAACACTCGTTCAAAATCTTGGTTGGCCCTCTCAGTTTGACCGTTGCTCTGAGGATGATAATCAGAGGAAAGACTGATATTCACCCCAGTAATCGACAAAACTCCTCCAAAATTTGGACGCAAATTGGGGTCCCCTGTCAGAAACCACGTCCTTCGGGAGGCCATGAATGCGAAGACATGATCAATGACAGTAACCGCTGTCTCCCTGGCAGAAGGTAATTTGGGCAGGGAATAAAATGAGCCGCTTTTCGAGAATCGGTCCACACGGTTAAAACCACCGTGTTGCCCTGGGAGGGTGGGAGGGCAGTATCGAAATCTAGTGCAATATGGGACCAGGGTCTCGAAGGGACTGACAGCAGCTGCAGGAATCCCGCTGGGGTCGACTGGAAGTCTTACCAACCGCGCAAACCGAGCAGGCCAAAACAAAACCACGAATGTGTCGAGCCATAGAAAGCCACCAGAATTGTTGCTTTATCAAATAACTGGTATGATTAACCCCTGGATGACAAGCGATCCTGGAACAATGACCCCAACGGATAACATCGGACCGCAAGTTCTCAGGCACAAATAAATGGCTCGGTAAGCCTTGTAAGGCACTACGGACCTTCAACTCGATCTCCCAGACAACCGCAGAGATGACCAGTCTCTCCGGTACGATGGAATCGGGAGAAGACGGACGCTCGGAACGATCAAAAATACGAGACAAAGCATCGGGCTTGGTGTTTTTAGAGCCCGGGCGGTACGAGATGGAAAAATCAAAACGGCCGAAAAAAAGAGCCCACCGAGTTCAAATGTTTAGCGGATCTGATGTACTCTAGGTTCTTGTGATTGGTCCAGGCGATAAAAAGGTACCCCGACCCCTCTAACCAATGACGCCACTGTTCCAAGGCCTACTTGACTGCCAACAGCTCTCTGTTACCAATATCGTAGTTGCGTTCGGCGGGTGACAAAGCGATGGGAAAAATAAGCGCAAGGGTGCATCTTACCGTCCGCGAAGAACGCTGGGAGAGAACCACTCCAGCCCCACCTCTGATGCGTCGACCTCCACCACGAACTGACGTAAGGAATCAGGGGTCACCAGAATAGGAGCCGAAACAAAGTGGCTTTTTAGGTTGGAAAATGCAGCTTCAGCTGCATTAGACCACCTGAACGTCACCCTGGTGGAGGACAAGGCAGTCAGAGGAGCGGCCAGCTGGCTGTAATTGCAAATAAACGAGAACCATCCTTCTTCCCCACGAAGAAAAAACCCTGCGCCCGCAGGAGATGAGGAAGGGCGGATGATCTTGGCTGCCAAAGAATCAGAAATATATTTCTCCATGGCCTCCCTTTCCGGAACGGAAAGCGAGTATACCTGCCTTTAGGCGGAGATAGGCTGAGGTAGCGAGACCACCAGAATAAGCAGCTGAGCCGCCAGTGAAGTATCAATGAAACTGCCCTCCGCTCCTGAGTCCACTAAAGCCTGGCAGGTATGGAAAGCGTTGGCCCATTGTAGTCTGACCGGAAGGAGAGTAGCTGTAGAGGATTTCTCGAAGGATACACCACCCGTCAATAACCTCAAGTATACTGACGGGCTCTGGCTTTTACCGCCAGCTTGTAACAAAATGTCCGCTCGCTCCAAGTATAAACATAATCCGTTGGTCCATCGACGATCCCTCTCCTCCCTGGTCAGTCTTTTCTGCCCACCTCCTAGGGGAGGGGTACTGTCACGGTTCGCAGGTCTGTGGATTCCTGTTCTGTTGTTTTGTGTGTGTGTGTTTATGGCTGTCACATGTGTTGCTGGGCAACTCACAAGCGCTGATTAGCGATCAGCTGCAGCTCGTCAGCGCTGCTATTTAGTGTCTCTGTGTTAGTTCGTTCATTGTCGGATTGTTTTCTGTGGCTCACGCTGTGTTCCTTGCAGTTTCTCTGCCCTTTGTCTCTTGGGTTCTAGTCGCTCTGTTCGGAGTGGATGTTTATACATGTCTGACCGATTACCCTGTTGCAGATCCGTCAGTTTCGAGCCGCTTCACATCCCCAAACGGATCGATCAAACACTCTTTAATTTCTCAGTCAAGGACTGGAAGGAAGCGCAGCATGGTGATTGGCTTTCCCACACTGCTGTTCCCCAGAGCGCAGCACGTCCTGACAGCAGTGTGATCATCAACGCCACCCTGGACTGCTCCGTGAAAAGACGTGGGTTGAAGAGTGAAAAACAACGAGCACTTAGTCACAAAAGCTTGGCATAAATGTGGCTCACCAGCATACTGAGCAGGAGGTGGAAGACGAGGCTCGGCGTGATGATCCGCTCGCGCCACGAAGGGGAAACAGACGGCGGGTAGGCACAGTGGGCGCTCCGTTGATTTCAGATCTTAGACGTTGGAGCTGGGCAGTAACCTCTGACACCTGTGCCACCAAGGCTTGCACAGCATGACCCGTAGCCAATATTTGTTCATCTTGTTGATCCATACGAACATTGTTATTAACAATAACGTTTCTCCACTCACCACTTGCTGAATCCATCCTGGTCGGATTGTTATGTCAGGAAAGATAACTCGAGATTCAATTGCAAGTGAACAAATCCTTTATTAAGGAAAAACTCTCAGAGAAAGTTCAAAGAGATGGTCAGGAAAGTCGTGGTGCAGCAGGTCCTTGGCAGCAACAGGGACTACAATGGGCAGATCTCCGAACGCAATCCAACGAGGAACACACTGACAGATAAACATCCACTCCAAACAGAGGCAGGAACTCCAAGACGGTATAAACATCCACTCAGAACAGAGGGACTGGAACCAGGAGACGAAGGGCAGAGAAACTGCAAGGAACACAGCGCGAGCCACAGAAAACAATCCGACAATGAACGAACAAACACAGAGACACTAAATAGCAGCATTGATGAGCCGCAGCTGCAGCTGATTGCTAATCAGCGCTCGTGAGTTGCCCAGCAACACACGTGACAGCCATAAACACACACACACACACACACACAAAACAACAGAACAGGAATCCACAGACCTGCGAACCGTGAATATATAAATTCCTAAATACTTGACACAATCCTTTACTGGAATGTTAAACATTGATTGTTCAGATGAGTCATGTACAGGAAGAATTTCACATTTAGTGAGGTTTAAACAGAGACCTGAGGCATCAGAAAAAGTTTGAACTAATTTAATTGCATTACTGATCTGACTCTTATCTTTTAAAAATAAAGTTGTATCATCAGCTAATTGTGAAATTTTTATTTCTTTATTAAATAATGTTATACCACAAAATCCTGGGTTATTAACTATACTGATTGATAATAGCTCCACTACAATCAAAAACAAAAAAGGGGAAATTGGGCAACCCTGTCTTACCCCTCTCTTGATAAAAATCTTCTAGAAGTATTAGTTTGTAAAATATTTGAACTATTAATGCCTCCATAAAACATTTGAACTATTTGAATGAATTTGCTACCAAAGCCGAAAGCATTTAAACCCTGCAATAAAAATTGGTGCTCAATTGTGTCAAACGCCTTATAAAAGTCGAGAAACAAAATGAGTGCATCTGGATTAACAAAGTGATTATAATCTAACAGGTCTAATACAAGCCTAATATTGGAGCTAATGTGACATTTAGCCATAAATCCTGTTTGAAATTCACTAATATGTTTCCTAAACCACTTTTCAGTCTGGTTGCATATACTAACGCTAAGATTTTATAGTCAACATTTAATAAAGCAATAAGTAAAGGATCTTTATCAGGTTTTAGAATTAAGCTAATAACACCTCGTTTCATTGTTGTACTCATTTCTTTATTTTCGAAACACTCTTTATACATGCCATATAAAGCATTTTCTATCAACAGTTAACCCATCTGTTCCAGGGCTTTGCCTTTTTCATAGAAAAAGAGCTTTAGAAATCTTGGCTTTGGAAATATCCTACTCACATAAATCTCTAAAATCATTAGAAGCTACTGGAACAAATTCTTCAACTGTATGTAAAAATGTACTTATTTTTTCATCATCAGTATGTGAGGCATATCATTTTTCATAAAAACAGTATACAAAGGATGCTATATCTGAAGGGTTACTGCAAATCTTTTCATTTATTTTTAAAAATGAGCTACAGTCTCTTGCATAATTTCTTCTTTCTAGAGACAAAAAATAACTAGTATTTTTCTCCTTCCTCAAACCATTTGGCCCTTGACCTCACATAAGCTCCTTTGGCTAATTCCAAATACAGGTTATCTATGTCACAGAGACGAACTCTGTGATTCCCTCCTCTGGCCATCGGAGGGAACCCTCTCCCGAATACTGACATGCACACACTCACACACTACATTTCCCATCAGCCCCGTACCTTGGACTAATCACCACACCCAGCTGAAGCTCATTTACCAGACTATTTAAGACTCTCATTCCCTCATCACCATTGCGAAGTCTTGTATTGCCACGGTGTACATTTCTGAGCGTTTTCCTGTGTTGTTTGCCTGCCTGTTACTGACCTAGTTTGCCTCTCGTTTACGATTCTCTGCCGCCTGCCTTTGGACTGTTTATTGTTACCTGGACTGAGTGTTTGCCGCCTGCCCTGATTCCTTGCCTGTACCCTGACTACGTTTTTGCCTGTCCCTCACTATTCCTGTTTGACCCTGCCTGTTGTACTACGCATTCTTCTAATAAAAGCCTACTTATGGATCCCAACTCGAGTGATTTATCTGCTACAATCTATTTCTAGATTGAGTTTATGTATTTTAGTTTTTTCATCTTCTGACAGAGAGATTTTTAATTAAAGTATTAAGTTCTTCTGTTATCTCTGTAATTTTCTTTAAGTTTGTTTTTCTTTAACTCTTTACCTCTTCTCATAGCAGTTTCTCTGACTTTAGATTTAAGTAGCTCCCACTGTTGTATACAACTTAAATTTTTGTTTTCAATTTAAATTTAACTTAAATTTTTTGCTAACAGTTTAACCTGTTCCACAAAATAATTATCAGAGAGCAGAGTGTTTTTAATTTTCAGTATCCATGATTCACATTACCTTTATCCATACACCCATCAAAAGAAATCGATATCAATTTGTGATCTGACAGAGGTGCACAAGTTATTTTTGTATCAGATACATACTGAATAAAATTATGAGGAATTAGCCAATAATCTATTCTTGATTTTAAAGACAGAGAGGAATTATTCCATGTATAATCATAACAATTAGGGTTTAAATATCTCCACACATCAGTAACTTGTAACTTGTTATAAAATAAAACAAGTCTGAGATTTGTGAACTGGTGTTTCTGGGCAGAAAGCGGTCAGCTGAATCATCCAGAGCATCATTAAAGTCACCACCTATAATTATATATCCTTCCTTGTACTTCTTTTTAGGTCTGTTAATATTTCACAAATTTTCTTAAACATTTCTAGATTATGTACTTGAACGTTGAAACCATAAACATTGCAAATAATTAAAACAGAATTATCCAATCTGAGAGACATTATAATCCATCTTCCATTTTCTGAGCGAATGGTTTCCAAAACATCACCTTTAAATTTGTTAAAGAAAATGGCAACACCAGCAGAGTGACTGGATCCATGACTAAAAACAGTTAAATCTCCCCATTGGGTTTTCCAGAAGTTCATATCAGAGTCACAGGAATGAGTCTCTTGGAAGAAAAGAATTTGAGCCTCTGTATGTCTTGCAAAAGAAATATAGCTTTTCTTCTAATGGCGCCGCGAATGCCTCGAATATTTAAAGAAACAAATTTGAACTAGCCAAACTTGTGATCAGCCGTTACAAAAGGAACTGACCAATAAATGATTTGTAAGAATAAACTTTTGTAACGAATTTACATGTATTTAATCAATTAGCTCAAATTATGGGTGAAATATATATATATATAATTAAGTCATAACGCGTTATGATTAATTATAATATAGATCGACCAAAGAGGGAATTATGCACATATATTGTGAATTAATTACAACGGATTATAATTAATTACATATATGATTAGGTCTAGTTCAATAGTGATTTGAGAAAGACTATCCTAGTTTGTCCAGCAAACCATCAGTTTTCTCATAAACTATTATAAAAGGAAGTTGGTCTCTGGCCACGAGAATAACTTCCTATTATAGCATTAAAGCGTAAAGCAGTTTTGCAGAATCAAACGTAGAAGGGACCTGGTTCGTTGAATGAGCAACAGAGGCAATCGAGCATGAATATAATGTATTTAATATATGAAACTACAACTACATGGGCTAACGTTATATGACTAGATATGCACAAAGAATACACATATATACAAAAGCGAAAGTAAAGGCAGGAAAACAGAGGTGATCAAAGAAAATGGCAAATTACAAAACAGTTAAACCTTTGAGAGCCAGCAAGGAAACTCAGCTTACGCATGGAGCTTAACACGCTTTGGAAAGAATGGTTCTTGCATAGGTTCAGGTGCTGCGGTTGCTCGTCTTCGGCAGGAGTTTCAATGCGTGTGGCTGGAGCGATTGGTCCTTTTCCAAGGCTGGGTTCTCGGCGGGATTTTCAAACAAGGTTTTAACTGAAGAGTAAGATAACCGGAAAATAAAGAAGAGAGAGAGTCCGTCTCCGAGGTGATGGAGGATGACGGAGGCTTGACAAAAGAAAAACTTGTGCCAAACAGATGGTCGTCCCGAAGATGCAGAGGAGCGCGTGATGGAAGCGCTTGATCGCCGAGGACGTCCGGGAGACGCGTGCGTGAGGTGGCGAGGACAATCGAAAGACAATCGAGAGACAAAGGAAACATGCGTGTGAATGTCTTTTTAAGGACAAACAAGCCAAACGCCTCCTCGGGTGCGTCAGCCAATGGTGCGGGTGCAACTTTGGCGGGCAAACTTTTTCTTTGTCTCCATTTATGGCCTCATTTGCATGGTTTATGAAGTGTCAGATCTGAGTACATTTTCTTCAAAGTACCATTAAAAATAGAACAATGCATTTTACAGTGATGTGACATACATTGTTATTTAGGGCATAAAGAGAGCTTTACAATGAGACCAAACTTGTCAAATGTCAAAGACATAAAAGTGAGGGATACAGTTTATACTTGAATATACCGCTTAGAATAAAACTAACACTGCTACAATCATAACTAATCTTATATACTAGGGATACATGCACGTTCACTTGAATACAGCAACGGGTACACTTTGGTACAGTCATATTTTGAGGCTAAATGTAGATACAGTTTCCAAATGTGTGTTTGTGTCTCTGTATGTGTGTGTGTGATGTGTATTGGGTTTTCACAGCGTCTGGTATGCCACATGGCCCTTAGTGCCATGTGGGGAGGGGAGCACAGGTGACTCTTTGAAGTCCCGGAGCTGGTGAGAAAGCCTCCTGCTTCTCCTCACTGAAGGTAACAAAGATGCCAACAGGGTCGTTTCATCCAGACCTGCCGGAGCCATGGTCTATGAGTTATCTGAAGGAGGTCAAACGTTAAAAGCTTTAATTTATAGTTGTATTGATGATTTTGATCCACCACAGACGCTACACTTTGGAGAAAGTGAAAACTGAGAAACCATGAAACATTAAAACATTCAAAACACTTGCTCTAATCCCGATTTATATTGAAACGTTCCTCACAAGACAGCTGTCATTTGCATAATTGCATAATTATCACTCTTGGGCGACCATCACCTCTTTTCTGTCCCAGTCTATGAACTGAATCCACCATCCACCATCTGGAAGTTTTAGCGCAACCTTTGGAGATACTTTGGAGAGGATCTTGATAACCACATCACATACGTTGTTCTCCCTGTCTGAACCACTTTTTTTATCACCGTAAATCCTTAGATCCCATCTTCTTTTGTAGTTCTGTACTCCCATACACATTTTTTTAGCTGCTTATTTAACTTGCTTAGAGTGAAGAAAGAGTGGTGACTGAAGAGGCCGTTTTTTCCATGATTTTTCCATGGATTCAACTCTTTGAAATGTGCTATTACATTTCGATGTAAGTTCCGCAACAGCCTCAAGAAGTGAATCAATTTTTTCGTCAATGTTGGCTTTTAATTTACCCTTTTTTCCCGGTGGACTTTTGCACGGAGTGCATGGAAGAGGTGTAGCAAGGCCAACTATTTCTGGGTCCATAGAAACTTTGTCAACTTCCTTGCCCTCGTCAGTCGTCATGTCGTTTTCTTTAACTTGAGCCTTTTCTCTGTTTCTTTTCTTACCCATATGGGCATGCGAGCTTCACAACAGGAGAGGAACACTTTAACTAATCATAAAGAAAATTTTCGGGGTTTTCATGCATCGTTTCATGTAAATCTCTGAATTGCCTGACGACACCTATCAAAACGTGTCTACACAGACGAATACCATCTAATGAGTGCTAATGAGATACAGGTGGCGCAATGAAAGGTCAAACAAACTTTTTGACCGTGCCATGTCGAGCATGCAGCGTATCATGCAGGACTGTGCTCGTGCCCGTTAACAGTTTGTTTTGAATAGTATTTTTGTTTATTAGTAGAAAATTGAAGTTAAGTTTGAAGTTTTATTTTTCCTTTACTTTTGTTATTTGCAATGCCAAATGGACAATAAATGGATTGGCATATCCGACTTAATTCCAATGGTATGGACAATGACTTTATTTATTCAAGACAAAGCACGCATCATAAACAGACTTCTAAATTCCATCTGCATCTCTACAAGTTTAAGTCAAAAAGCCCAGATAGTAAGATCAGATTTCCAGATTTATTGTGGATTATTGCTTTGATTGATTGTGGATTTCAAGGGACTACAAACCCGCGTGTAAACAAAGAGGATACAGCGCACATGAACGCCAAAGTTTTCAGCCTTCAGCGTTTCTGGAACTGAGGTATGAAAAGCGCTTTCACTTGAACTTGAGTTAAATGGCCATATAAAAGCAGTGTGTACACAAAACAAACAAACAAAAATCCAATGCATTGGTGGTTAAAAAGGGTGTTTGTGAAACTAAGAACTGTTTTATCTTTTGAAATGATTATGTTTGCCCATGTTTACGATGTCTGAGGTGATGTTTAATGTAAAATATGCAGTGAGTATTTAAAGGTTTAAAAATGGCAGATGAAAAGGAGTTTCATGGTTCTGAAATCGAGCATGATGAGGCTCAAACTCAGAAAGCAGCGGGTGAAAATGTTGAATCGCCTGTACGAAAACGAGAGGTTAAGCTTACTGCAAAAGGGTTAATGGTAAAACTCGATATTTTACAGAAACAAAGAAAATCAAAATTTGACAAAGCATCCCAACTTAAAAAGACTATACAAGAGTTTACAGAGAAAATGAAAATGAGGTCAAAAGTCTGTTTGAAAAGTTTACAACGCAATGCAAAGAAGCAAAAGAAGCACACAAGTCTTTGATTGTTTCATTGCCTAATGAAGAGAAGGACAGACATGAAATCTGGTTCAAAGCAAAAATGCTATGGGTTGTGGAATTCAGCACTGTGGTAAATAAATGGTTGGATAAGCTACAGAAGGAATGTGATCATGCTGCCAGTAAAATTGAACCCAATGATAGCGTTTCAAATGTAGAAACAAGGGTCAGCAGTCACAAGCCACAAAAGTAGCCACCACAGTTCACACTCCAGCAAATCTAATGCCTCTGTGCAACTTGCATTCAGCTTGAAGCGGAAAAAGCCGCTCGTCACTCACGCAAAGTCTTTAAAAGCAAAGCATGATATTGAGCAACAGTTGGAAATGTTACAGAAACGTAAGGAACAAATGGATATCGATGCAAAAATCGCAGCCTCCAATGCAAAGCTATCTGTGCTCAGGACTTTTGAGCAACGAGCAGACAGCATTGCAGTGGATCCTATGTCAGCAGACAAGCAAAATCAGCAACTGCATCTCTTCATCCAGAAGTTGAGACACAGCCAAGGACTACTTTGCAAAGCAGCACAGATGTTACCTCACAACCTGCTTCATCTCATCATGTACAGCAACATGCATCTTCAAGACTTAGATCAACTGCTTCAGTAGATGATGGAAGGTCTGGTTTCACTCAGAATGTGCTTCAAAACATCAAGAAATAACAGAACTGCTAATACAGCAGCAAAAGTCTCAACACTTGCCACCACGTGAGATTCCAGTGTTTGAAGGGGATCCATTGCAATTCAGTTTGTTCACCAAAGCTTTTAAACATTGTGTGGAGGAAAAAACGAATAACAAGGGTGATTGCTTGTATTTTCTTGAAAGGTACACAAAAGGGCGTCCAAGAGAAATTGTGCAGCTGTATGAATATGGCACCTGAAAGAGGTTATGATACAGCTAAAGCTATGCTTAAACAGCAGTTTGGAGAAGATTATTTTGTTTCTGCTGCATATATGGAGAAAGGTGCTAGGATGGCCTATGATTATGTATGAAGATATCACAGCTCTTCAAGATTATGCACTATTTTTACGTGGGTGTTGCAATGCAGTGGCAGATCTACAGTACATGCAAGAACTAGACATGCCTACAAACATGAGAGCAGTAATTTTAAAGCTTCCATTTAAACTCAGAGAAAAATGGAGAACAACTGCATGTGATATCATGAAAAGATTTAGTGATGTTGTCAACTTCATTGAATACCAAGTTAAAATCATTACAGATCCAATATTTGGGTCCATTCAAAATGTAGAGATGAGAACAATTGATAAACTAAAATATGTCTTCTAATGGAAATCACAATCCCAGTCAAAGCCTAAGTTGAAAGGGGACAGTTTTGCTACCAGTGTCACCAACGTTGACAAAACACTTTTGGTGAAATCCAAAAGGCAAATGCTGAACAGTCAATCAGCCGTTTCAAGTGTAACTCCACCACCTGTTTGTTCTGTTCACAAAGTCATTCTTTGGAGCAATGTAAAGAGTTTGAAAAGAAGAAACATAGGGAAATGGTCAACTTTATAAAGGAAAAAGCTGTCTGTTTTGGTTGCTTACATGTTGGACACAGGAGCAAAGAGTATAAAAGGCGCTTAACTTGCAAAGTGTGCAACCAAAAACATCCCAGTGTTCTTCACATTAATTACAAAGAACTCAAAGTTGAAAAAGCTGTCAACACAACCAGTGAGCAGTATGTAGGACCAACTATCAACAACACGCTTGTATCTGCCCAAACATGTGGTCATATAGGGGACGGGGTAGCAGTGGTATATTACCTATCCTTCCAGTCCAAGTAAAGTCTGCAATGGGCAACAAAATTGTTCAGACCTATGCATTTCTGAACACAGGCAGTACCTCTACTTTCTGTTCTGAAAATTTGATGAGGAAACTTCACATGAATGGACGAAAGACAAAAATTTGTTTGCTTACAATGAGTCTCAAAACAACAGTCTCAAGCTATGTGGTAAACAACTTGGAGAATTCAAGACTTTCTGGTAAAGATTTTTATGGGTTACCAGAAGTTTACACACAGAAGCTAATGCCTGTAAACCAAGCTAACATGGTCAATCAGGAAGACCTAGCTAAATGGCCATATCTTAATGGTATTCACATTCCACGTGAAAAATCTTGTGATTCTTTATCTAATTGCTAGTCTGGGTTTGGTTAAAGGCTACAGTTTGTCCGGCCAGGACAAGGATGTCTCACTCAGATTATAATCCAAATCTTGTCTTTATTAAACGTGCATAGATGTGTGGTTCTGTGAATACAAAATACAAATATGAATATGGATATAAACCTATATAAAATAAACACAATATTAATAAAGCTTATTTAGTAAAATACTGATCCATAAAGGAAAAATATAACATTATTACGATATCTATTATGAAATACTTGAATAAATGGAGTACTATGTGTGTGCGCTAACACTGGGCATGAGCTGTGCACGTGAACATGGCTGCTGCTGCCCGTGCAAACTAAGATGTAAACAACTGAAGAGCGCATGCGCGCTACCTGAAATGCGACCGTGCATCTGTGTTTATAAGTTACAAATATAACTAATACTGACAGCGAATGACATACATAAAAATGTAATGTCAGTAATGTCATAGCAGCAGAATAAATCAAGTATCAGTAAATTTAAGCACTTATACAGGCAGAACAGCGTTTATCTTAACATGCGCTGAGAATGTTCAGTAATGATTACCTACAGTGTGATGCACGCACATGCACAATCGATAAAAACCTCCTCTGATTTGGATTAATACTATTTACTTTAAACTACAACTATTTACAATTGTAATGATGGGTCGACAGAGTGGGGATCCATTTGCAGCTTTATTAAGATAATCACCAATGCAGACAGGGGCAAGGGCAAAGACATAAACAGGGACAGGCAATGGTCGAGGCAGACGGCTGACAGACAGAGTCGGGTCACAGGCAGAGATCAGGGCAGGCGGCAGGCAAACACAGTCCAGTACACAGGCAAAGATCAGGGCAGGCAGCAGAGAATCACAGGGGATAAACAGTCCAATGGCAACAGAGAAACAGTCCACAAGTAAACGCTCAGTATTGAGAAGATGTCAGAGGACAAAGAGGAAATGTCCAGAGAGGATGCAAAGTTCATGGAAATCTGTGAGCTTTAAAGATTGACATTATAGTGTGAAGCTGCCTTTCAAAAACAAAGATGTTGTTGTGTCCAACAATCTTAACATTGCCAAACAGCGTCTTGTTGGGATAAAGAGAAAGTTTGAAAGGAATGTAAAGTTTCAACAAGAATATACAGACTTTCTCAACGATATGTTTATCCAACGCTATGCTGAGAAGGTGCCAGAACATCAATTGGATCGATCTGACGGTAAGGTTTGGTACATTCCACATCATGGTGTGTACCACCCTCATAAAGGCAAGTTACGAGTGGTATTTGATTGTGGAGCGGAATCCCAAGGCACATCTTTAAACAGTCAACTTCTACACGGCCCATACCTCACAAGCTCTTTAATTGGTGTTCTTCTGAGGTTCAGACAATAACATATTGCTTTCATGACTGACATCAGAGCAATGTTTTACCAGGTCAGAGTGGCAGAGGAAGACAAAGACTTTCTTCATTTCCTATGGTGGCCAGGTGGAGATGTAAAACAAGATGTTGT
Source organism: Hypophthalmichthys nobilis (assembly GCA_037950665.1). Classification (NCBI taxonomy): domain Eukaryota; kingdom Metazoa; phylum Chordata; class Actinopteri; order Cypriniformes; family Xenocyprididae; genus Hypophthalmichthys; species Hypophthalmichthys nobilis. Next base: position 26,820,601 of record CM075479.1, read on the forward strand.
TGTCTTCCAAATGACTGTTCATTTATTTGGAGCAGTTTCATCCCCGAGTTGTGCATGTTTCGCTCTGAGGAGAACTGCAAAGACAATCAGCACTGCTTTAATGAAGAGGTCATTAACACTGTGCATAAGAACTTCTACATGGATGATTGCCTAAAAGCTTACCTACAGAGTATGAGGCGACTCAGATGGTCAAAGACCTGAGCACTCTATGTCACAAAGGGGGCTTCCATCTAACTCAGTGGGTCAGTAACAGCCATGAGGTCTTGCAGTCCATTGCAGAACAAGACAGATCCAAGAACCTTAATGAGCTCAACTTGGAACTACCAGTGCAAAGGGCCTTAGGACTTCAATGGTGCGTACAGACTGACACCTTCAATTTCAAAACTGTTTGCAAAGAAAGAATGCCAACTAGACGTGGCATATTGTCAGTGATTAGTTCAGTGTATGACCCTTTAGGATATATTGCACCACTGACACTTCCAGTCAAACTTATCCTCCAGGAGTTGTGCAGAACAAACCATAACTGGGATGATGCGATTCCCAAAGTTCTTGAACAAAGGTGGGTTAAATGGATTACTGACTTGGATCAGTTAAGCACTTTCAATGTTGACAGATGTCTGAAACCATGTGATTTTGGACAACCGGTTAGTGCCCAACTACACCATTTTTCAGATGCCAGTGGAAATGGATATGGATCTGTGACCTACTTGAGGCTACAGAATTGTAACAATGCTGTTCACATTTCCTTTCTGCTTGGCAAAGCCAGAGTGGCACCCTAAAACCAGTTACTATTCCTCGTTTGGAGTTGACTGCTGCAGTCCTAGCCATTCACATTGACAAAGTGCTCAGAGAACAACTTCAGCTTCAACTGGAAAATTCTTGTTTTTGGACTGATAGCACATCTGTCCTGAAGTACATTAGGAATGAAAACAAGAGATTCTGTACCTTCGTGGCAAATAGGATTTCTGCGATCAGAGAAGCTTCAGATGTGACACAGTGGAGGTATATTCATACTTCACAAAACCCTGCAGATGATGCATCCAGGGGAATGACTGTACAGCAGCATCTTATAGCCAACAAAAGACGAATAAATGGACCAGAGTTTCTAAGAGAAAGTGTTTCAAAGTGGTCAAATGAAAACATTGAGTCAAACATTGATGATCCAGAACTCAAGAAAGAGCTCTCAACAAATGTTCTAAGTGTTGAGGACACCAATAATGCAACCCATAAGCTGATCAATTACTTTTCTGATTGGAAAAGATTCAAGACAGCAGTTGCATGGATCTTGAAAGTAAAGAAAGTTCTACTTGAAGTAAGTCAGCAAAAAAACAATTGATCACTTTAAGTGATTCCAATGACTTGGAACAGAGGTTGCAACAAACCAAAACTTCATTTGTTGGACAGTGCTTGTCTCCAGATGACCTTTCCAAGGCGGAATATGATATTATTCAGTTCTGTTAATGGGAAAAGTTCAGCATGGAAATTTCATCACTGAAATCTGGAAGATCTGAAATAAAAAAGACAGTTCTATTCACAAGTTAAGTCCCATTCTACAAGGTGGATTACTGAGAATCGGTGGGAGGTTATGCAAAGTTGCTATGCCTGAAGAAAGGAAACATCCTGTTATTTTATCCAAAGATCAGCATATTTCAGAGTGTACAGAGTGGCCATAGTGGAAGAAACCATATGCTCTCTAAATTAAGAGAGAAATATTGGATTACCCATGCCAATGCAACAGCCAGAAAAATTCTTTCAAGCTGTACCTTCTGCAAACGACACAAAGGTAAGCTAGGTGAGCAAAAAATGGCCGACTTGCCAGAAAGAATAACTGCAGATCTACCTCCATTTTCTAATGTAGGAGTAGATTACTTTGGCCCAGTTGATACAAAAAGAGGTCGCACTTGTGTGAAACGCTATGGCGTAATCTTTACATGCATGGCCAGTAGGGCAGTTCATTTGGAGGTGGCATACTCGCTGGACACTGATTCTTGCATAAATGCTTTGCGACGATTCATATGCAGAAGAGGACAAGTATGTCATTTGAGGTACAATAGTGGAACAAATTTTACTAGCAAAGAAAAAGAATTGAAAAGGGCACTTGCAGAATTGAATCAAAATAAAATCACAAAGGTTTTAGCACAAAAAGAAATTAAATGGACTTTTAATCCACCTGCCGCTTCACATCATGGTGGCACATGGGAGCACATCATCAGAATGGTCAGAAAGGTGTTGTCCTCCGTTCTGAATCAACACTAGATGATGAAGGATTACACACTGTTCTGTGTGAAGCTGAGGCAATTCTCAATGACCGACCCATCACCAAAATGTCTGAAGATCCAAATGATCTTGAAGCACTTACCCCAATCATCTTCTTACAATAAAGAGAAACCAATCTATCCTCCTGGTCTTTTTGAGAAATCAGATCTGTATGTAAGAAGAAGGTGAAACAAACTCAATACCGAGCAGATCTTTTTGGAAAAGATGGATAAAAGAGTACTTATCTTTGTTACAGGAAAGGCAAAAATGGACTAAAGAGAGACATAATCTTAAGGTAATTGTTAAAATGTATTGATGTATAATAAACTGTTTGATGACTCCTTATGTAAATATATGGATTGAATTGTTTATGCCTACATTATTATCAATTAGGGGTACATTTAAACCAAGTGCTAATGAGATACAGGTGGCGCAATGGAAGGTCAAACAAACTTTTTGACCGTGCCATGTCGAGCATGCAGCTTATCATGCAGGACTGTGCTCGTGCCCGTTAACAGTTTGTTTTAAATAGTATTTTTGTTTATTAGTAGAAAATCAAAGTTAAGTTTGAAGTTTAATTTTTCCTTTACTTTTGTTATTTGCAATGCCAAATGGACAACAAATGGATTGGCATATCCGACTTTATTCCAATGGTATGGACAATGACTTTATTTATTCAAGGCAAAGCACGCGTCAGAGACAGACTTCTAAATTCCATCTGCGTCCCTACAGGTTGTGAGGGAAAGATAACCTTGCTTCCCAAAGAACCCAGTGTTCAGTGGAGCTGAGAGATTTCTCACGCATTACATTGATGCGCTCTCGATATTTGTTATTAGAATAACCATAGAAACTGATAGTTGCAATCACTTTTTTATTGGTTAAAATGAATGGAGAATATCTCGTGTTTTTCCGTGGCTGCTCGAGCCCTCAGGATCGGCGCTTATGGTTTTATAAACAAGGCCCAGTTCTACGCTGGATTTACAGATTGTTTGAAACTGAAAAATGGAGCGGTCACAGCGATAATGATCCCGGTCATGAGTCAGAACCGCAGGTGGTGAGTAAAACTGCATCAAATGTCTGTTTTGTTGGCAATAGGCGCCTAAGTGCATATAATGGAAACAACACGAACATAGTGAACTAATACATTCATTATTCATCATTCATACGTTATATTCATTATAGTGATTCGAAAGTTATCCATGGATAATGCGATGGTGTATTTGGTGTTTAAGTACAGTTGTTCAGCTGACCATTGATAGCTTGTAGACGATCTTTACACAAAAGCTGTGCATACTCGTGACTCTAGCTCCGCTTACAGGTCATGCCTCCAGGAGCTCGGCTGTTTTTGGAGATACTCGGTACAGCGTATGTATCTTTTATAAGTATGATTAAACTAAAGACTTTTGGAGATATGAAGGATGCAATACTACTCTATAGGTACTCAAGATTAACATGAGAGTGGCAGAAACTGTGTGTGATACCCCCTTTAATGCTGAAAAACAGGCTCAAAATGAGTAAACGCTCTCTAAAACAGCTAAATTCGACTGAAACATTTGCAAAAGGCCTAAAACCATTGAGTAGGGATGGAGTTTCAATGCATCAAGAGTGTCGAAAATAGTGCCAACGGCGTGCGCAGCTCGTTGTTTTATACATTAAGCACAAATAAAAGCCTGACAACACTAAATGTGTTTATTTCACATATTAAAGTTTGGCAATAAATTAAATGGATCAACAAAACAATAATTATAATAGTACTAATAATACATACTGAGTTGTTTAAGGCAAGTAAATTGTGGTGTTATTTTATTGTAGCCTAAATACTGTTTATATGACAGTACATATGATGTAATATAGGCTACAGGCTTATATATTTAAAATGTTTAGTAAATGGACTTGAACTTCCATATAGTAGGCTAATGGTCTGGGTTCAAACATTCTGACACGCAAAGTGAAGCATTCACGTGACTGGAAACAATGTGAGGCTTCATTTTTCATTAATCACATGTTTCTCTGAAAACAATATGCACATTTCAGGACAAAGCTGCTCAGAGACAATGTAAAAAACAAAACAAAATTCACGAAGCATCTATCTACACAAGCACATCAGATTGCAGTGGGGAACAGGAAAGAGAGAGTCGATCACTCAATTTGTACAGCATTAGATCGTTCCCACCAACTCAATGATAGATTTAATCGGTTTTTGCGGACAGCAAAAAACAAAAAACAAAAAAATTCTAGTTCTGTGCGTACCCTGAGATAAAATCCTGTAGGCGCCCTGTTTTTCTTTCTTTTAACGGATGTTTATATTACAGTAAAAGAGTAGTAAAGTCATTTATTGGTTGGAGTCAGTTTTTGTACGCGATGACGTCACTACATAGAGCAGATCGCGCCATTTTGGTGGTCCATGTAGCAGCCACCCAATAAATGACTTTACTACTCTTTTACTGTAATATAAAAACCCATTAAAACTAATGATATTTTAATGAAAATATTGTCTCATACATATGCATAAAAATGTTTATTTCGCATGCTAAGTCGCACTGGCTGGCGTTGTTCATTGGTCAGGCATCGACCAATAGAAACGGCTTCAACCCCATCCCCATCCAGTTGGAAAAGTGGAAAAGTTTGAACCAATGACGGCGCGGCAGAGCTGCGCAAGCCTATGGCGATGCAGCGCGCCAAAGCCCGCCAAAATGGTCGGGCGTCTGGCTATATAAGCAAGCATTTCGCCATAGGATTTCAGATCTTTCTCCTTCAGCGATGACTACGCTTCTCTTCACTGGACTTCGAGACTGAACGCCGCCTTCTCTCGCCTGCTTGGAACAGCTCGCTTCGCCGTTGAAGAGGCAACGCAGCGGACCAGCTAAGACTCGCCGACCACCTGCAGCACCGGCGCCCTCGCAGACTGCCCGCCCTCGAGCAACGCTCTCGAGCCGCCCACTTCACCGCTTCCGGTCTTCTCAGCGTTTCCCCTGCCGCCGTCCGGCGCACTTTAAGAGAACTATTTCCAGCGGTTTTCACCGCTCACAAAGTGCACATTTCACCGCCGTTTTCACGGCATTGTTACAAATGTCGCCCCATTTGTAACCACGGCTGTGGCACTTGCAGAGCGCCTCTGCATCAAGATGATGGGCACGGTGACTTCATGTTCTCACTGTGAGAACATGAGTCTAGCCTCTCTGTGTTCGCGGATCGCTTTCTTCAGCTGACCAAGTCGTGGCATGCCCCCTACTCGGCCCGCTTACGCACTACCACCTCTTCAGCTCTAACCTTCGTGGACGGCTCTAAGGAGAAGGGCTACGAGCAGATGCCACCCCTGGACGCAGTGGCTGCTCACCTCTGCTCTCCCGAAGGTCGTCCTGAAACCCAGGCATGGCTACGTCCCTAAGGTGCTCTCGACTCCGTTCAGAGCACAGGTCATTACCCTCTCAGCGCTACCTCCCTCGGCGGACCAGCGTGAGTTGGACTTAATCTGCCCAGTTAGGGCATTGAGGACCTACATTGAGCGGTCAAAGCCATTTCGGCAGTCTGACCAGCTCTTCGTCTGCTTTGGCGGCCGCACCAAAGGGCTTCCGGTCACAAAGCAGCGACTCTTGCGTTGGATAGTCGACGCTATCGCTCTATGCTACTCATCTATGGGCCTCGATTGCCCCATAGGAGTATGAGCCCACTCCACTAGAGGTATGGCTTTTCTTGTGGGCCTCGTCTAGTGGGTCCTTTCAGTATGATTTGACGGCCTCTAGTAGCCCTGTCAGTCATGCTCACTTTCCGAAGGAGCCAGCTCCCTTCTTAGCATGTGTAACAGGAGGGTTTGACGGCTTGGCCCCCTTACTTATCCTCTGGACCCCTCTGGTGCCCAAGATAGGTTCAGTCGTTCCCTCCCATGGCACGGCGGGGATTGTATTCGTTCCCCATACGCAGTATGAGTGAAGTATCAAAAGGGAACGTACTCGGTTACGAACGTAACCTCGGTTCCCTGAGATACGGAACAAGTACTGCGTTTATTGCCGTGCCACGGGGCTGCACGACTCAGTGTCGTCGCTTCAGTCGATTGACCTGAAATCCTATGGCGAAATGCTCGCTTATATAGCCAGACGCCCCGCCCATTTCTGGCGGGCTTTGGCGCGCTGCATCGCCATAGGCTTGCGCAGCTCGCCCGCGCCATCATTGGTTCAAAAGTTTTCCAGTTTGAACCAATGGCGTGCAGTTACACTGCGTTATTGAAAAGGCTTCAGTATCGAAGTTTTTCCCCATACACAGTACTTGTTCCGTATCTCAGGGAACCGAGGTTACGTTAAGAATCGAGTACATTTTGCAACAGGAATATCGCAAAAAGAGTAGCAAAAAAAAAAAAAAAGCGCCAGGAATTGAACTTGTGCTGTCTTGAACATGTGACACTGAAGACTGGAGTAATGATGCTGAAAATTCAGCTTTGCCATCACAGGAATAAATTACTTTATAAAATATATTCAAACAGAAAACAGTTATTTTGAATTGTAAAAATATTTCACAATATTACTGTTTTTACTGTATTTTTAATTAAATAAATGCAGCCTTGGTGAGCAGACGAAACTTCTTTTGAAAACATTAAAAATCTTACAGATTCCAAACTTTTGACCGGTAGTGTGTGTGTGTATGTGTGTATATATATATATATATATATATACAATATATACTGGTAGTGTTACAATACAGAAGGGTCAGAGACAGAGGATGGCAGAGATGGTAGCTTTATTGAACAACAGCAGAGTAATGAGAAGTGCAGGTGAGTATAAAGTGAACTTTGCAGGTGAATGGTGAGATGAGAGATGATGATACTGTCCTTTTGTGTTGAATAGGTGAGGATCCTGGAAGACGGTGGAGAACACACTTGGCTGGAGACTGAAGACACTCACACACAGACTGGGAACACGAGGAGATCCTAGAAGACGCTGGAGACAGGTAAGTAGATCGCTGGGAGTCCTTGAGGTAAGCATGTAGGTAAGACTAGATGCGAAGCGAGACCGGACAGTGACTGAGTGTGTGTGAGTGGAGGTGATGAGCATACTGATGAGGTGCAGGTGCGTGTGATCAGTATTCTGGAGATGGAGTGTGCTGTGATTGGTGGGTGTTGGAGCCTGGCTTGTCTGTGACAGGTAGTGTGTGTGTGTGTGTGTGTGTGTGTGTGTGTATATATACAGGTGCTGGTCATATAATTAGAATATCATCAAAAGTTGATTTATTTCACTAATTCCATTCAAAAGGGAAACTTGTATATTATATTCATTCATTACACACAGACTGATATATTTCAAATGTTTATTTATTTTAATTTCAGTGATTATAACTGACAACTAAGGAAAATCCCAAATTCAGTATCTCTGAAAATTAGAATATTGTGAAAAGGTTCAATATTGAAGACACCTGGTGCCACACTCTAATCAGCTAATTAACTCAAAACACCTGCAAAGGCCTTTAAATGGTCTCTCAGTCTAGTTCTGTAGGCTACACAATCATGGGGAAGACTGCTGACTTGACAGTTGTCCAAAAGACGGCCATTGACACCTTGCACAAGGAGGGCAAGACACAAAGGTCATTGCAAAAGAGGCTGGCTGTTCACAGAGCTCTGTGTCCAAGCACATTAATAGAGAGGCGAAGGGAAGGAAAAGATGTGGTAGAAAAAGTGTACAAGCAATAGGGATAACCGCACCCTGGAGAGGATTGTGAAACAAAACCCATTCAAAAATGTGGGGAGATTCACAAAGAGTGGACTGTAGCTGGAGTCAGTGCTTCAAGAACCACCACGCACAGAGGCGTATGCAAGAAATAGGTTTCAGCTGTCGCATTCCTTGTGTCAAGCCACTCTTGAACAACAGACAGCGTCAGAAGCGTTAAAGATAAAAAGGACTGGACTGCTGCTGAGTGGTCCAAAGTTATGTTCTCTGATGAAAGTAGATTTTGCATTTCCTTTGGAAATCAGGGTCCCAGAGTCTGGAGGAAGAGAGGAGAGGCACACAATCCACGTTGCTTGAGGTCCAGTGTAAAGTTTCCACAGTCAGTGATGGTTTGGGGTGCCATGTCATCTGCTGGTGTTGGTCCACTGTGTTTTCTGAGGTCCAAGGTCAACGCAGCCGTATACCAGGAAGTTTTAGAGCACTTCATGCTTCCTGCTGCTGACCAACTTTATGGAGATGCAGATTTCATTTTCCAACAGGACTTGGCACCTGCACACAGTGCCAAAGCTACCAGTACCTGGTTTAAGGACCATGGTATCCCTGATCTTAATTGGCCAGCAAACTCGCCTTGACCTTAACCCCATAGAAAATCTATGGGGTATTGTGAAGAGGAAGATGCGATATGCCAGACCCAACAATGCAGAAGAGCTGAAGGCCACTATCAGAGCAACCTGGGCTCTTATAACACCTGAGCAGTGCCACAGACTGATCGACTCCATGCCACGCCGCATTGCTGCAGTAATTCAGGCAAAAGGAGCCCCAACTAAGTATTGAGTGCTGTACATGCTCATACTTTTCATGTTCATACTTTTCAGTTGGCCAAGATTTCTAAAAATCCTTTCTTTGTATTGGTCTTAAGTAATATTCTAATTTTCTGAGATACTGAATTTGGGATTTTCCTTAGTTGTCAGTTATAATCATCAAAATTAAAAGAAATAAACATTTGAAATATATCAGTCTGTGTGTAATGATTGAATATAATATACAAGTTTCACTTTTTGAATGGAATTAGTGAAATTAATCAACTTTTTGATGATATTCTAATTATATGACCAGCACCTGTATATATATATATATATATATATATATATATGAAGTGCACTCTCACACACATACATTCTACTTTTACATACATATATTTCTACTCTCTCACACACATACAGACCATGACATGAAAATAATTAGGCTACTTGTATGGTCATTCAGGGGAAAAAGAAGACGTAAAGTAAAAGGAGTAAGAATCATATATATATGTATATATATATATATATAGCTAGTAAATAACATGCCTTAATAAAATATAAATGCAGTGTATTACATATTGCTTTGAAATGTCATTACATACGAATATAAATGTTATTCAGTTAATACAGAAATGAGTTTCTGCACAAAGCTGAAATTGCAGCATCTCCAGCAGCCATGGACTTTCTTCGGCAGCTGTCGCTTGTTTGTAACATCTGCCGCTGACCAATTACATTAATTTGATGTAATATTTTCACTTTAAAAACTACATTTGAACAAAATAACATTAAGCTATATACCACAGGACTGTCATTACATTATATAGTCTACCACAAGACATTAACGAAATTTATGATAAATGCTTATAAATGACAGACCTGTGGTATATAATGCTATTTGTTCAAATGTAGTTTTTAAAATAAGAAGAAATGCTGGAGATGCCACTGCGAGATGCCGCAATTTCAGCTTGGTGCAGCATATCAGAAATTAATTTCTGTATTAATTGAATAACAGTTACATTCATATGATAATAATAGATAATAATGAATTTGTTTTTTATTAAGGCATTTGATTTACTAATTTAAATCGGCACTGAAACACAACTGATATTGACACTTATTGCTGGATAGCCTATATACACACACAAAACAATTTCAGCTTTCTCTTATGTAGTCCAAATGCTCTAGAGCATCAGAACATTATTAACTAAATTTATGATAAATGCTTACAGGTGCTGCGAATAAAGTCCCTGGCTACTGGAGATGCCGTTTCGCAGAAGACTGCTCTGTCTTTATCAACACGTTTTTGACTTCCAAAATTGTTCTCAAACTTCCAAACGCTTACTTGAAGTCTTGAAGTTCATCTGTAGTGTGTGTGTGTGTGTGTGTGTGTGTGTCTGTGTGTGTGTGTGTGTGTATATATATATATATATATATATATATATATATATATATATATAATACACATATATATACACTATCAGTCAAAAGTTTGGACACACCCTCTCATTTAATGTTTTTCTTTATTTTCATGACTATTTACATTGTAGATTCTCACTGAAGACGTCAAAACTATGGAATTATGTAGTAAACAAAAAGTGTGAAATAACTGGAAACATGTTTTATATTTTAGATTCCTCAAAATAGCCACCCTTTGCTTTGATTACTGCTTTGCACACTCTTGGCATTCTCTCGATGAGCTTCATGAGGTAGTCACCTGAAATGGTTTTCCAACAGTCTTGAAGGAGTTCCCAGAGATGCTGAGCACTTGTTGGCCCTTTTGCCTTCACTCTGCGGTCCATCTCATCCCAAACCATCTCAAATGGGTTTAGGTCAGGTGACTGTGGAGGCCAGGTCATCTGGCGCAGCACTCCATCATTCTCCTTCTTGGTCAAATAGCCCTTAAACAGCCTGGAGGTGTGTTTGGGGTCATTGTCCTGTTGAAAAATAAATGATGGACCAACTAAATGCAAACCGGATGGGATGGCATGTCGCTGCAGGATGCTATGGTAGCCATGCTGGTTCAGTGTGCCTTCAATTTTGAATAAATCCCCAACAGTGTCCCCAACAGTCACCAGCAAAGCACCCCCACACCATCACACCTCCTCCTCCATGCTTCACGGTGGGAACCATGCATGTAGAGACCGTCCGTTCACCTTTTCTGAGTCGCACAAAGACACGGCGGGTGGAACCAAAGGTCTCAAATTTGGACTCATCAGATCAAAGCACAGATTTCCACTGGTCTATTGTCCATTCCTTGTGTTTCTTGGCCCAAACAAATCTCTTCTGCTTGTTTCTTTTCCTTAGTAGTGTTTTTAGCAGCTACTTGACCATAAAGGCCTGATTCAGCAGTCTCCTCTGAACAGTTGATGTAGAGATGTGTCTGCTACTAGAATTCTGTGTGGCATTAGTCTGGGCTCTAATCTGAGGTGCTGTTAACTTGCGATTTCTGAGGCTGGTGACTCGGATGAACTTATCCTCAGCAGCAGAGGTGACTCTTGGTCTTCCTTTCCTGGGGCGGTCCTCATGTGAGCCAGTTTCGTCATAGCGCTTGATAGTTTTTGCAACTGCACTTGGGGACACATTCAAAGTTTTTGCAATTTTCCGAACTGACTGACCTTCAGTTCTTAAAGTAATGATGGACTGTTGTTTCTCTTTACTTAACGGATTGGTTCTTGCCATAATATGAATTCTAACAGTTGTCAAATAGGGCTGTCATCTGTGTACCAACCTGACTTCTGCACAACACAACTGATGGTCCCAACCCCATTAAGAAGGCAAGAGATTCCACAAATGAACCCTGACAAGGCACATCTGTGAAGTGAAAATCGTTTCAGGTGACTACATCATGAAGCTCATTGAGAGAAGGCCAAGGGTTTGCAGCACTGTCAACAAAGCAAAGGGTGGCTACTTTGAGGAATCTAAAATATGAAAGATATCTAGAGTTATTTCACACTTTTTTGTTTACTACATAATTCCATATGTGTTCATTCATAGTTTTGATGTCTTCAGTGATAATCTATAATTGTAAAGAGTCATGAAAACAAAGAAAAAACATTAAATGAGAGGGTGTGTCCAAACTTTTGACTGGTAGTGTGTATATATATATGTACAGTGCCCTCCACTAATATTGGCACCCTTGGTAAATATGAGCAAAAGCGGCTGTGAAAATAAATCTGCATTGTTTATCCTTTTGATCTTTCATTCAAAATTCACAAAAATCTAACCTTTCATTGAAGGGAATTGAAAGTGGGGAGAAATCTCATTATGAAATAAATGTTTTTCTCCAAAACATGTTGGCCACAATTGGCACCCCTAGAAATTATTATGAGTAAACCAGGGTGATCATGAACATGAAATTGTCCAGCCATGACTTCCTGTTCCACAGGAGTACAAACATGAGGAAACACAAAGGCCAAATTCCCATAATCATTCATCACAATGAGTAAAACCAAAGAATATAGTTCTGATGTGCAGCAAAAGATTGTTGAGCTTCACAAAATAGAAAGTGGCTGTAAGAAAAGAGATAAAGCATTGAAAATCCCCATTTCCACTATCAGGACAATAATTAAGAAGTTCCAATCAACTAAAGATGTTACAAATCTTATTCTACATTCTTAATCCTACCCAATACCTAAACTTAACAACAACCTTACTGACTATTAATAAGCAGTAAATTAGGAGTTTATTGAGGGAAAAGTCGTAGTTAATAGTTTATACGTGTTCCCTATACTAAAGTGTTAGTGAAACTTCAAACGGGACCGGCTTCTATGGTCAGATGAAACTAAAAAAGAGCTTTTGGCAGCAAACCCACCAGATGGGTTTGGTGCACACAGGGATAAAAAGTACCCCAAGCCCACGGTTAAATATACTGCTGGTTCTTTAATGTTGTGGGCCTATTTTTCTGCTGGAGGTCCTGGACATCTTGTTCAGATACATGATGTCATGGATTCTATCAAATACCAACAGATAAAAAAACAAAACCTGATTGCTTCTGTATAATGGGCCATGGTTGGATCTTCTATCAGGACAATGATCCAAAACAAACATCAAAACCAACACAAAAATGTGTCACTCAGCACAAAATGAAGCTTCTGCCTGACCAGAACCCTAAAGACAACTGAAGAGAAGAAGCACCAACATGGAGCTGGGAATCTGAAGGATCTGTAGAGATTCTGCATGAAGGAATGGTCTCTGATCTCTTGTCAGGTGTTCTCCAAACTCATCAAGCATTATAGGTGAGGACTCAGAGCTGATATCTTGGGAAAAGGACATTGCAATAATTGGGTGCCAATAATTGTGGCCAACGTAAACTAGAGAAAAACATTTATTTCATAATGAGCTTTTCCCCATTTTCAATTGTTTTACTTAAATGAAAGGTTAGAATTTTGTGAATTTTTTGAATGAAAGATCAAAAGGATACACACTGCGATTTGTGAAAAAAAAAAAAAACAGTGTGGCGGAGGGATTTTTGAAAAGTTTTTCTTTTCACAAAACTTTTCACAAATCACACCCTGTAGGCCAGTGGTCGGCAATAGGTGGTATTTTGATAGCGGCTGGTTCTGAAATAGAGTGCGGTGGAGAGTGCGGTTCATGGTTGCATAGCAACGACAGACACCACGGGAGCGCAAGCGCTTTGGAAAGAGGCGCGGCCGCATTTTTAGACGTGACGTGAACGGCCCCTAATATTGTATTCTTTGCAAACAGTGACAACTTCGTTGCAGATAAGACACACCGGCTTTGCATTCACAAAACTAGGTAGGATGAACACATAGTTGTCTTTCCATTCTTTTTGTATGCCCTATTTTCACTGTCAACTTTCCTCTTTAGACTCTTTGATAGTGCCATTTTCTCTCACCAACTAGCTTAAATGTTAACATCACTCTGCACACGACGTAATAGCGTACCTCCAGCACACAAACAATTAAAAAAATACAGTTTAGTACGTGAGGATGCCAAGGAATAATTCTGAGTGTAAAAGTAGGTCAAATAATTAGGGTGAATTCATGGTGATTGGGACACTTTTTGCCATTGAGATGACTGGGAAAAAGTGTCCCAATCAACCTGAAAGTACCCTATTACAATAAGTGAGGCTCCATATTGTGTAACAAGCAAATTAAAATAATACACATTTATTATTCAAAGAGGAAATAAAACATAGTTAGTTAAGAGCATGACTCAAACATGCCATTAATGGGCTTATTCAAGTCTCTTTTGACTATATTCTGGTCCGCCAACAAGTGGCGAAAATGTTTTTGGCCCGATGCCAAACTTAATTGCCGACCCCTGCTGTAGGTCTACACACGCAACAATTTCAGCTTTCTCTTATGTAGTGGAGCATCAGAACATTATTAACAGAATTTATGATAAACGCTTACAAATGATAGTCCTGTGGTATATAATGTTATTTTGTTGAAATGTAGTTTTTAAAATAAAAAATATTACATCGAATTATACTGGCCAGAATAACGAATAACGTCCCTGGCTACTGGAGATGCCGCTGTAGCGAGCTGCAGAACAAAGTCCGTGGCTGCTGGAGATGCCGCCGGAAGTGCCGCTGCCGCAATTTGCGCCAGCCCTCTCTGAACATCAGTAGCCATGAGTTCCATTTAAGTGATGTCACCTCCATCTCTTTAATTGATTGGCTAGAAGAGGAGCTGTCAATCTAGAACTAGTGGACCAATGGTGACACTTAAGCCTGTCCTAATTTACATGAAACTCGAACTGCAACATTTGGAAAAGCAAGAGCAGAACATGGAAAGAAGACCAAAGAGAAAAACAGCACAAGCACACAAAAGAGTAAAATATGAGCAGAAAATGTAAGAAAGCACAAAGTACAGAGAAATAAAACCAAGGAAAACAACTTTTAAGAACACATAAACACAAGTTTAAGATTTGTGCAATATAATTTTTAATGTGTTTAAAGTTTTGATTCATGCTTATTTTTTAATGCGCTTTTAATTTTTCGATTCACGCTTATTATATTTTGATCCCTGACCACGTTGTTTGCTATTCTGATCATTTTGCATTATTTTTTTAGTTTGTGCAATATATTTTTACATGTGTTTTTAAATTTTTCATTCACGCTTATTATTTTTTAATCTGTGACCGCAATACTTTAGGTGGGAATTTAATCCCATGGTAACGAAAAAATATTTTGGGGCAGGGGAGGGTGTTGGGGTCAAAAAATGCTTTATCAATAAAATGTTCCCAAATGAACCCAGAAATGATGTGGAATAATTTTTATCATGTGCCATCAAAATGTGTGCAGTAGAGGGTTAAAAACACTCAAATACAATGCAGTACAATAAAATACTTTTGGTATTTTAAAGAACAAATGGAAATAAATGAAATTTTTTAAAAAGTAAATATTAAAAGTGCAATTATATGTAAGTACATATGGATAACCAAGGAATGTCTTTAGCAAATGACATGCCCAGACCTCAAATACTGTTTTATAGCACAGTGAAGTCATGGAGGATTCCTTCTTCCACCTCAGGGTCTCTCAGGCAGCCTCTAAGGATGTGGATATGCTGAATCCACCACACTTTTAACATTGATGGTTTAAAAGGAAGATGTTGTTGAGATCCTGTGCAAGATGTGCAAGAAATGGTGAAGCACTTCTTCCACTCTTTGGACCAGCTCTCTAGGATCTGGCACTTTTGTCCTGCAGTGCTCTCTGATGTGCTGCTTGATGGGATTAGCAGGCTCAATACCACAGAATCTGCATGTGCTCTTCAGTTTCTCTTGGTCATTCTGATCTACTACAAAGAAGGCAGACGAGAGGAACTGGCAGAAGGAGCTAAACAGAGGATGGTGCTCTGAAACACACTCCCTGGTAAACCGCTGCATACAGTGAAACAAGTCCAGTTTAACAACCATGTCCTCATTGTACTTCTGGCAAGCAGCTTGTAAATTCTTGAGGTTTCCTGATGTAACTTCTGCCACAATAGCTTCAGTGGTCCTCCAAGCTTCCCACTGCTGGTGCTCATACGGTCCTGGGTCCATCACTCTGAAAGCGGCACAGCAGTCCCTAAGTACATAAAAGGGAAATAAAAATTCATTTTAATGTATTCATTACCTTTGCTCACACTACTTGATGTGATGTGTGAGGAGATGTGATTATTCTTACCTGTCCACCCACTGGTGCTTGGCTTTGGGAATACCAGCAGCACTGTAGCGATTGGCACCTCATGCTACCCATCAGTGTCTTTGTAACCCCTGAACAGTGCAGGTGTGTCATCCTTCCTCAATGCCCCAGTGATGGTTTTCTACAGCCCTGCTTCGGCATCCCTGACGTTCTGCACACTGAGAAGGAAAGCCAGGTGGGCTCTTTCATATTTAAGGTGAAGCATCTCAGACAGCTGGTTGGCAATGTCATTAGGGGATTTTCCAGAGCGCCTCAGTTCATCCATCACCGTTTTACAGATTGCCTTCTTATGGGTGAGGAAGGCTGGCAAGATGTGTCTGAATCGCTGTGATAGCATGTCCAGCCACTGAGGTTTATCAGCAAACCAGTATTTTTGCATGCCTTACAACACAGATGTGAAGCAAGGATGTTAAATTGCCCACCAGTGCCAATAATCACTCGGGGTCTTCCCACACCAGAGGAAACAACATGAGGATTTGGATGGCTGTAGAGACAGGGCAGGATGTAGTTGTTTCTAAGCCGTTCCCTTATACTGTGCTCAGGTTTCCAGATGAAAAAGGGATGGAGCTGGAAGTATTTTGCTGACAGAAGGCACATGTTTATCTCTGTAAGCTCAGGCTGAGGTGGATAGTGCCACAAGGAGACACATGAGGTGTCTTACTGGTCATGATCCTGGCCAGAGCCCCATGGACTCCATCTCTGTTTTCATCCAAATTATTTGATGAAGAGAGCAGTTCCAGCGGCTAATATCTTGCAAGTAGCTGGGAACAGATGCTTCTGTCTGTGCAGACGGCATTGATGCAGGTGCTGTAGGTGCTGATTGTGCTGCTGGAGGTGGTACAGAGCCATCAGTCTGTGAAGAAGGCCTACACACAGGAGCTGGTGCACTGGGAGAACTAGAGACTGCATGTGATGTCGATGAAGGCTGTGGCAGAACTGCATGGAACACAACCCATATGAAAAAATCTGCATGTTTCATAAATAGCAACCATATATCTTCCTTACTCAAATCGGCCAGAATTACCTTATGTTTCATATAAGTCCAATACATGTCATATACAAAATCAGGCCGATTATGGCCACTTTCATACTAAAAATCACACGCATAACTTATATGGGATTTTTAGGTCATATATGAATACTGTAAAAGTCTTATACGAGTTTTACATGACAACAGTATGCAATGGTATATGGTTTTAGTAGAAAATGTATATGAATATCAGTTATTTCCTATACAAATCATTTAAAATTCTTGATTGAATCATATGCTAGTCATATAGGATTTATTTAAAATTTTGCATAATTTGTTTATATGAATTTTATACAGATTTTATATGTTTTTAATAGGGAAATTGTGTGCCTGTTCTTCATGCTTTATATGTTTCCACCTAATTGCTCATACTACAGCAATAATATTATTATATCTCTACATATAATTATCATATATGATTTTAGTCAATATTCCAATATCTCTGCATATACAAATCATATATGATTTCAGTCACTTACTTGCACAAATTTGCATCAGAAATACATTTCAACACATCAAAGAGACACAATCAAATTATACACTACAAGAGTAATTTACAACTTGATATCAAACTGAACTTTGCAAAGGCAAAACCCACACCCAACCACCCACCCACCCACACACACACAAAACAACAACAAAATACCTCAAACACACTGTCATGGCCACCAATCATCAAAGAGCATTAAGGTTTTTGGATATTTTTGTGTTTTCTTCCCTCTAATTTCAGTGAGTTTGGCATTGATGGCTGTACCAATGCTGGCAGGCACCACATGAGGACAATTTCTGCAATGTTGCTCCTGTGAGACAAACAAATAAAAGGCAAAACATTGCTGTTAGGAAGCAAAGTGGCCCACAGTCCATGACTACATATCAGGTGGGGAGTGGTCCAGTGTTTGGGGATCTGGGCTTCCAAATGGAACCAGAAAGTTGTGAGTTTGACAGGAATTGCCACTATTGTGGCCCTGAGCAAAACACAAAGGATTAGTTCACTTTGAAATGAAAATTAGCCCAAGATTTACTCACCTACAAGCCATCCTAGGTGTATATGACTTTTTCTTTCTGATGAACAATCTGAGATATTAATAAATATCCTGATGCATCCAAGCTTTATAATGGCAGTGATAGGGATCAATGAGTATGAGCTGAAGAAAGTGTCTCCATCCATCATAAATCTGTGCTCTACATGGCTCCGGGGTTGATAAAGGCCTTCTGAAGTGAAGCGATGCTTTTGTGTAAAAAATATCTATATTTAAAAAGGTATGAAGTAAAATACCTAGCTTCCGGCTTCCGTATTCATCGTGCGAAGAAAGTGTAAAAATCTCGCAGTTCACTAAGCTTACGCTACGTCCTCGCCTTCCCCATTCAACTTACGGAAAAGTGTAACTGGCGTGACGCCAGTTTACACTTCCTTCGTAAGTTGAATACTGAAGCAAAATATTTTACTTCATAACTTGTTAAATATGGATTTTTTTTTTCACAAACACATCGCTTCACTTCAGAAGGCCTTTATTAACCACCCAGAGCTGTGTGGAGTTCTGTGGCTACTGCTTTCGGTGGAGAGGGCTCTGTAATTACTGTGGCAAACCCTGTCCCATCTTCCAAGTCAGAGCTGACTGATGCTGACGAACACTGAGACTTCAGGGCCATCTTCACTTCATTTATCAGATCTGGTAGCTCTAGCAACAAAAATATAACAAAATAAGATATGATAAAGCAATCTTTTATACCCATTTACGAACTTGACTACCTCCTGTTTACAAATGGTCATCTAAGCTGATGAATTTAATGTTAATGATGTGTTTTACAAAGCCATGTCATAGCAAATGTTACAGAGGTTGGATAAGTTTCTGGTTTCTTGTCATATACTTGATAATAATACAATTAATTACCAATAATTATTAAAATCATTGTCTCAACTTTACATAGCAAGTTGAATAATAATATTGAAACAATAGCAGTTCTACAATAATTTTGAAAGTTTGAAGTGCAAAGACAGTAAAAACTAAGTAAACCACCAAACAGTTTGATAGCTGGTTGCTGATTCACCACAACAGTAAAATAACTAATACACATAATTATGCATGTGTTATGCACAAACACACTAATAATTAATGATTAACTAAACATATAGGCTAGTAAGGGCATATTAGCCATTATTTAAAATGTATTCACCATTTGAAGGATCCACATTCATGCGATAAATAAGCAATAATAAGCTAGTAATTAATGATTAACTGAATGTACAGTAAACGCCTTTTAACCATTATTTAGCAAACCATATTATTTTTGTGTAGTAATGTACTTCAGCAATGAAATAAACTGAACAATAAGAAACTAGTAACTATGTATAAATTAGTGCTGGTTTTATTTATAAATTGCTAAAAGTGTGTTTTGCACTCTAGTCATTTTAGAGTGTCACCCCTTCATTGCTGTGCACTTTTTTCTGCACAGAGGTTGATTTGTAGTTTGTACCACCAAAAGATTCTCAGAGTTTTTGTATATTTTCATATTTCCCATTAATTTCCTGTGGCAGTCATTTTTAACCATGAAGGAGCCAAATGTGACTTTTTTTCTGACCCTTTTAACATATCTTAATCATGTCCATGATTTTTGTGTTCACATAGCTAATGCGAATAAAGTCACCAAGTGTCATCCCACGTTAACGCGTTAATCTAATTAATTAGTTTTATAATTAAAATATGTGCTTGTGTGTGTAGTTTATATGTGTTTCATCTAAGATTGAAAGTGTATGATTTTACATTATATGACTCTGATTGACAGGCGTAGGGCTCCACTTAGGACAAGATAAGAGCGAGGGCATGAGTGAGGTACAGCCTTATACTGATGCACTGTTTTATACACATCTTAGGCGATATGGTGGACATTCATAGGCCTATTAAATTTGCATTATTTTCCTATGTTTTTACATCATGAAAATCTATAAGACTTTAGTTATATGTGGGACATATATGACATATAGGATTGAAAATGCATAAATATTATGCGATTTGTATTTTTGCAGCATATATGTCCCTTATAATATTCTGTTGGAACATATAAGAATCACAGATGTTTTTAACAAAACTTTTCCATATGGGAAAGCAAAGGAAATGAATATACATATCTGTGTGTGTGTAACACATTGAATGCATGTGTGTGTTTAACTGTCTTTACTTTTTTTGTTCAAGTAGCTGGGAACAGGGGTTTCAGTCAGTGCAGACGGCATTGGTGCAGGTGTGGATTGTGCTGCTGGAGGTGGTACAGAGCCATCAGTCTGTGAAGAAGACCTACACACAGGAGCTGATGTTGATGGAGGCTGCGGCAGACCTGCATGGAACGACACAGGAGGAAATTAAAACATATTAAAACACTGAATGTACATGATGTGTATTTGATTGTCTTGAATACATTGAATGACTAGAATCAATATTTATTAGTAATGCAAATTCTAATAATGTTCAAATGTCATTCCACTTTTAACAACAAATAAAATCAGTTTAAATAGCATGAATACAATTCATGAAGTGCACTCACCCTCACCACTTGTATGTTCAAACCTTAACAGTAGTTAGAACAAAAGTTTTTAGAACAGGCAAGAACACTGTCAAAACAACAAATAAGAGAATTAAAATGAAGGAATGGAGGATAAATCTGTCTATGCTTTATAACAGAGTAAGCCTCCAAAACCGATGTGGAAAGTAACCTGTTGTAGATAAGACTGTGGATCTTTTTTAACACACCAGGCTGATCAGAGGCAGTACTGGAAGGAACAGTTGGTCTTGCAGTGGAAGCTGATGCTGAGGGCAACGGAGGAGTGTTTTGGTCAGCTGTTTTTGCTGCTGTTTTAAAAGACTCTGCTGCAAGTTGTACATTTTGCTGCCTGGAACACATTTCTGTCTCATTATAAAGAAAGCATATCCATCTGCCCTGATATCCCAAATTTTTTTCCAAGTGTCTTGTGCTCTGATGGGCCTTTCCGGAAAGACACTTTGAATCTCCCGGGAAAGAATTGTTTTCTTCATGATGCTGTTCTGAAATCAGAATGTATTCATTACCGTCTCAGCATTAGCACAAAAATACTTAATATAGTGAAATAAGACAGTTAATACTAAAGCATCAGTAACATATATATAAAACAGTTTTTAAATTCCCATAATATTTCATTATATTACTTTTTTTAGCTGAACAAAGGCAGCCTTAGAGCATAAGAGACTTTGAAAAATTTAAAGTAGTGTTTAATACATTTTCGCTATTTAACTGTATTAAGCACTTTTGCTTAATATATGTGTAAAAGCATTTAACATAAAAATGTATGTATATGTGATGCACACAAAGTATGTATGCAATTGTGTTTTTTTTTCTTTTCTCTGAAATCTGTATATTTTATGTTCAATGATTACATTATTTTTTTATGCAGTGTGCAAATTAACAAATGTATATTGGTTTATATGGACAGAAAAAAGGACTCTTATTTTGATATTCTGGCCCGGGACAGATATGAGGGTATGAGGGTGCAAATGACAGGGCATTAGCTGATGTTAATTTGTGTTTTACTCTGCTATTTTAAAGGGTTATTATTAGATGAATGTATTTTTAACATAAATGACACTTCAGCTGTGGTTGTGAACACTAGGCGGCGCAATTAGGCTTATAAAGCAACTTAAAAGTGTCGCTCTTAACAGAAATAAATGTGAGTGAAAGATTCAGTCCTCTATCTGTAATAGCAGAAAGTCATGATGACTGTACACCCTTGTGAAAAAGAACTTTCAGTAAGATTTTCTGTGCACAGTACCAAACTTTTTCATTAGATGACATTCATATTCCACCTTTGACCATATAAGCACTCTTCAATTTCCATATATGGTTTGAGTGATCTGAACCATATTTTTCCATACTTTTCAAAATATTTATGAAGTATACTAGAAGAAGTTTCTGCAGTAATGTTAATATTTGATGTGCATTCAATCCCTAAAACACATATAAAAACATACGGAAAGAATCAGAGCATGTGTTATAGTTTGGCACCACATCACAAATGAAAAATCTATCGCTATTTATCTATTGCTCTGGCATTTCTTTTGAAAATTAGTCACCAAATATGAAAAATAGAGTCTGACAGCTGTGATAGAAATATTTTATGTCAACATGAAATGTACAGAAAATGCAGACTAAGGATGCTCAGGTCAAAGACCAGTCAAATGATTAGCTTAAATCATTACAAACCAAATCACCAGAACAAATCACAGTGAAGAAGACATTGATTTTTACTCAACTGTAAGACTTAAATGTGCATGTATCTTTCTATTCATTGAGACTCACTCTGTTGTTGTGACGAGTGACCTCCCGGCTGTAAATAAAACTTAATTTCTGCAAAGAGCAACTTGGAAGTCGTGTCGGGTATATGCTGCGCAGCTGAGGAATAGAAGTACTAAAGATTCTACGCTCAAAAGACCACAGCAGAGACAGTAGCCACGTTTACATGTACACTTTTTGTCATTCCGATTAAAATCATTCCGATTGAAAGATTCGGTGGAGTGTCAACATGTGACATTATCTAATCCGATATGGTGTTTACATGTACCGGCGCTTTCAATCTGAATGACTTTGTGACATGCGCACATTAGCTTATGTCCGGTTTGCCGCCGTGTATTCCTGTCAACATGGAGTTCCGTTATTTCTTATGCACGCTATTTTTATGTAAAGTGTTGCTCTTAATCAAGCAACAGCGTGAAATTTGTAGCATATTACTGCTGGATGGTATGAGGAAGCAGGAAGCTGTGCATCTCTAAGGAGCATCTCAATACTACCCCTCCCTCTTCCGTAAAGCAGAAGCGTGTGGATGAAGGTCCGTAGCAATGATTCTGAGTTCCTTCAGTGTATTTAATAAATGTGTTGTTTCAGTTTTACTCCAGTTTGATTTTGCCGCCAACATTTTGCATTCTGACGAGCCCTGACCGCTTGACGTGATGACGTAGACGCAAAATAATCGGTTTAACGCATTTACATAGCAGACTTTTTATTTTGTTCGGTTTATAGAAAGGTTTATCCCACCTCTCTCAAACCGATTACAATTTCATTCGGTTTGGGCATTTTTATTCCGATTGAGATGTTTATATGGAGCATTTTCATTCGGATTGGACTTTTAAACCGATTGCACACCTTCAGATTCACTTCAAAAGGCTGTTGTCCATGGAGGTATGAACGTTTGTTTTGTATTCTGAATGTAAAATGTTGTTTTTGCAATGCAGTAAGTAGTAATTTTGAATTTAGAACAACGAAACTTGTCTCGCTTGTGCAATTTTTATGGTTATATATTGAAGTTTTTCTGTTTGATTTTGCAATGCAGTAAATTGACAAGCAGAATCACCCCAGGACAATGGAAACTGATCAAAAACCAGGTTAGTTTTATAAGGCTTTCATAAAGACATAAGCTACTTATACAGATGGTGTGTTGTTATATCTGTCACATCTTTTCCAGGAATAATTTAATATTCTATTGTTTTAGAATGTTTCACAACAGTTGACCGGCTCTATTGACTGTGGGATCTTCATGATAATGGTAAGAAAAAGAAGGGAAAGTTACGTTTTTAAAAATGTATAAACTTCTCTTTTCATTAGAATGAAAAACAAATATGAGGGCTTTTCATACTTGAAATAGTTAACCCTGGGTAATTGTTAACCCCAGGTAAATGGAATCCTGGGTTATCTTGATTCACGTTTCACACTGATCATCATTTACCTGAGGTTAACAGTTAATCCTGAGTATTTATACATAGAGTTTCACACTGTACATTACTAAACTCTAGGTTAACATCCTTATTTGCATATTTGTAGTGTCAGTGTCACTGATTGGATGAACAAAGCACACAATATGTTTACATAAATGCTCAGGCATTGCACATCCTCATTACATATAGTCAACTTCAGTATCAAGTTTATCCTGAATGGACATTTCAGACTATAAAAGAATTAAACGGTATTTTCTGCACTGCAATTGTTGCATTTTCTGTCAGACTTAGTTGTTTTTTCTTTCCAATGCTGAATTTGCTATTTTATATACAGTGCACAGTGTTTCTGTGACTGTCAAAAGCGCATAAATATACAAGCGTGGAGCGTTACTTTACCCACGGTTAAAAGTGGTGTTTAGAACGATGATAACCCAGGGTTAAGTGCAGTGTGAAAAGCCATGTGAATTGCTTGCCTTTTTAAAAAATTTTAACTGAACATGATTGATTAATTTCATTAGTGACACGGTATGATTTATGTCTCCAATATATAAACATGAGAAAAACAATGTCAGAACTTTATTATACATGCTATGCTACATCCTGAGTACAACACAAAGTATTGTTAAATACACTTCCAACATTTCATCCCATTTGTTTGTACCCTTCTCTCATGAAGGAGCCACGGATCACAGAAGACCTCTGTGCTGCACTTGAATGGCTGCACAACAACCAAAAGTCTTCAAGGGTTTAGTGGAAGAGCCGTGCTTTCTGATATTGAAAGAGGAAGACCAGGAACAAGCCCTTCTTCAACTTTCACAGGCTGAAACGGTTGATGACAGACAACTGGCCAAAGAGCCTTTAGTGTTTTGCTTACAAATCAAGGATGATATGGACATTTTTCTTAATGAGTGTCTGGACAAAAGGAGTCTTGTAATTAATTGCATGTTAATGGAGATTAGATTTTTTTAAAGATTTAATTTGTCATCATGTACCCTGCTGTGCAATAATTTGTTCAACTTACACTCTTTGGTTTGATTTTGTAATTTTTAGAGCAAAGCACAGCTAGTATATAATGCTTTTGCTACTTAGGGGAAAAGTACATTTTATTAAAATTAAATAAATAACTTTTGTGTTTTGTTTTTGGGTTTGATGGATCTGAATTTGCTTCATTCATGCAATCTAGTGTACAACCGTGTAATGTGTATTATATATTATGAAAAACAATGGTTCATTCTGAAATTCTTGAGTAAAATATACATTTTATGACAAATTAATGTTTATCATTTTTAGTGTTGAAGCTTTGTGTTTAATTTATATTCAGTTAATCATTTAAGACATAAAACAAGTTGATGAACTTTTAACTTTTGAAATATTTAAAAGGTTACAAGGGGTATTAATACACACACATAGGCTATATATATATATATATATATATATATATATATATATATATATATATATATATACACACACTACCAATCAAAAGTTTGGACACGGGAAGATTTTTAATGTTTTAAAAAGAAGCTTCGTCTGCTCACCAAGGCTGCATTTATTTACTTAAAACTACAGTAAAAACAGTAATATTGTGAAATATTATTACAATTTAAAATAACTGGTCTATTTGAAGATATTTTTATACCACTGGTCTGAGGCATGACGCCTTTTCGTTGTATGACTGAGAGAATGTGTGAGAATGTCCTAAAATGGACACGGTAAACGGGGCATCAGTATACTGTCTGGGATTTGTCGTGTCGCGCCGGAGAATCCAGTGTAATATTAGTGATTATAATGGGTTGGGTTCTGTATTTTGTTGGATCGTGTCGTTCGCGTCCGGGGTAGAGACGGAACCAGCGCGGCAGCACCACAGTCTGCGGCCGGGTGTACCAATATACCTCATGAAGATTTATCCCCGAGAGGGAGACCGGCAATCAAGGTAAAAAAAAAAAAATCTTTACCACGGTAAACTGTGTTAACGTTTCATTTTACAAAAGATTTTGTTAGATTATGGAATTTAATATTTACTGCAATTTTTGTATGCGTGTTTTAAAGGCAACTGCAACGAAGCGCCAGTTCACGCCGGTGACTACTAGCAAGATTTCTGAGGTAAGCTGTACTTGAAATCATATCACATTTGCAATGAGATATGTTTTCTGCCGATGTTATTGTAATACTTGTTTAAAAGCGCGGCCACAGCGAAATTTTGCGGGCCAAAAAGTCATTGTCAATAGTATAGCTGAAGCACAGCTAATGCATCAGTCACTAACCAAGCAGCTTTGTGTTGCTCAACGAGGCGAATTCGCCATTTCCCCTTTTTTCCACTTTAACACGAAATTCACGATAGTGAAGGTACCTTTACAAATGACTAGATTTCGCACGCGAAATTTCGCCGAGCAATTATAAATGTGTTGAATTAACGTTAGCTTTCTAAATTTGTTTTAAACTGTTTTATCAAATAAGTGACTTTGCTTCATGTCTAACATTATATTTATTACACAGCAAATTAACCAATCAGAAGATGGACCATGTCCAGTCTCACCAGATTAAATTTATCCAGGTAAACACTGCAGTAAAACTCTCACTAAATCATTCATACCAAATCTAGCATTCTAAACAACTTTAGTTATATAATATTTTGATCTTTTATTAGGCAGAAGACTCTCTACCATTGCAGTCCCACCTGACCAGGAAGGTCCTAATATCAGTGCAAAGGTGGGTTAACTAACGAGGCTGAATCCAGCTTCTTATTCGCAGCTTCTTATTGACGCTATCCGGTCCACCTTAAAAGACGCGACGCTTCCGCGTTTGTAGCTTCTTATTCACGCTCACTTTAGGGACAGTGCTGTTTTCTCTTTTTCGCGCTTTTTAAGGTATTGTGTTGCTTTTTGTGTCTATTTTCAGAATTAAAGGAAAATAAACTATTTTGAAATGCAAATAACTGATATATCAGCGAAAATAGGCTGCAAAAATATAAAGGCACATAAAATATAATTATAGTATTCATTGTTTATTGAACGTGTCATCAGCTCAACTTGAAGGACCGTGTGGTTTTCTCTTATTCACGCTTTTTATGTTATTATTGTCTATTTTGAGAAAAAATAATAAACTGTTCTGAAATGTAAATAACACCGATATATCAGTGAAAATTACTGTAAAATTACAAAGGTATATAAAAAACAATTACATCATTCTTTTTGCACGTCATCCTTTGAATGCATTAATGAATCAATTGAATAAAAAAATATTTCAAGCAAATATTACAGATTTCAATATCACAAGGTAACTAGAGACTATAGCAGCTCCAGCTCCAGCTTGGATCCAGCCTCTTATGAAGACTTCAGATGAAGGACTCCAGAACATCAAACATGGATGATTATACAAAATGATCATGTTATCATTGCTTTGCATGCACACTACTTTTGCTTAAAAGAAGTAAATACTACAATTTGTATATCTTACAACTATGCGTTCTGATGTCATCTCATAAAAGAAGACTGTTGTGTTTTTGTCACATAGAAACATGAATTTGCTGTAAAGCTTCTTTTGAAATATGTATAGTGAAAAGCGTTATGCAAGTGAATGTGAATTAAACTGCATTGAACTGAAACAGCCCTTGCATTGTTGGTTACTGTACCATTTTGAAGTTATGGACCCAATCTCACACTACAGTTTGGAGAGCCATTACATTGTTGGCTCATTTTGGGGTGCTTGACTATCATCATTCAAATTTTTAGACTTTTTTTATTTTAGCGTTATGATGTTATGGACTAAATTAAATTGACAAAGCGTGACAGTACAGTTAGAAGAGCGATTGCATCGTTGGCCCAGTTGGGGGTGCTATATCTCAGCTAATGTTGAGGGTGCGTTAAAAGTTTCACCGAGGCCTTATTTCCAGGGCAATTGCCTGTCACCATTCACATGTTCAGACATTTTTACTGTAGCATTATGAAGTTATGGATCTATGAATTTGACAGATGTGACAAAGTAACAGGACAAATTGCATCACTGGCCCAATTGGAGGCGCTATATCTCAGCTACCTTTGAGGGTGCGTTAAAAGTTGCACCGGGGCCTTATTCCCAATGCACTTGAATGGCACTATTCAGATTTTTAGACATATTTACTTTAGCATTACGAAGTTATGAACCCATGAATTTGACACATGTGACAATACAGTTACAGGAGAAATTGCATTATTGGCCCAGTTGGAGGCGCTGTATCTCAGCTGCCTTTGAGGGTGCGTTAAAAGTTGCACTAAAGCCATATTTCCAATGCACTTGACTGTCACCTTGCACATTTTTAGACACTTTTACTGTAGCATTATGTAATTATGGAGCCATGAATTTGAAGTAACAATAAAGTTACAGGAGAAATTGCATTATTGGCCCAATTGGAGGCGCTATATCTCAGCTGCCTTTGAGGGTGCATTAAAAGTTGCACAGGAGCCTTATTCCCAATGCACTTGAATGGCACTATTTAAATTTTCAGACATTTTTGCTGTGGCATTACGAAGTTATTGACCGATGAATTTGACAAATTTGACAATACAGTTACAGGAGAAATTGCATTATTGGCCCAGTTGGAGGCGCTGTATCTCAGCTGCCTTTGAGGGTGCGTTAAAAGTTGCACTAGAGCATATTCCCAATGCACTTGCCTGTCACCTTGCAAATTTTTAGACATTTTTACTGTAGCATTATGAAGTTATGGATCTATGAATTTGACAAATGTGACAATACAGTTAAAGGACAAATTGCATTATTGGCCCAATTGGAGGCGCTATATCTCAGGTATCTTTGAGGGTGCGTTAAAAGTTGCACAGGGCCTTATTCGCAATGTACTTGACTTTCACCTTGCACATTTTAGACATTTTTACTGTAGCATTATGAAGTTATGGATATATGAATTTGACAAATGTGACAATACAGTTACAGGAGAAATTGATATACAATAAGATATACAATAAGATATACGTAAGATATACAAATTGTAGTATTTACTTCTTTTAAGCAAAAGTAGTGTGCATGCAAAGCAATGATAACATGATCATTTTGTATAATCATCCATGTTTGATGTTCTGGAGTCCTTCATCTGAAGTCTTCATAAGAGGCTGGATCCAAGCTGGAGCTGGAGCTGCTATAGTCTCTAGTTACCTTGTGATATTGAAATCTGTAACATTTGCTTGAAATATTTTTTATTCAATTGATTCATTAATGCATTCAAAGGATGGCGTGCAAAAGAATGATGTAATTGTTTTTATATACCTTTGTAATTTTACAGTCATTTTCACTGATGTTATTTACGGTTAATGTTATTTATTTTCACGGTGTTATTTATATTTCAGAATAGATTTTTTTTCTGAAAATAGACAATAATAACATAAAAAGCGTGAATAAGAGAAAAACCACACGGTCCTTCAAGTTGAGCTGATGACACGTTCAATAAACAAAGAATACTATAATTATATTTTATGTGCCTTTATATTTTTGCAGCCTATTTTCGCTGATATATCAGTGTTATTTGCATTTCAAAATAGTTTATTTTCCTTTAATTCTGAAAATAGACACAAAAAGCAACACAATACCTTAAAAAAGCGCGAAAAAGAGAAAAACCGCACTGTCCCTAAAGTGAGCGTGAATAAGAAGCTACAAACGCGGAAGCGTCGCGTCTTTTAAGGTGGACCGGAGCGAATAATATATAGCGAATAAGAAGCTGGATTCAGCCTCGTGGTTAACTACTGTAGGAAGGAGAAAAATCATCACATGGTGATTTCTTGCATGTGTTTTACTGTGTATTTGTCTCAAACAGCTACCCCTGGCTAAATCATTGATTGCAGTCTTTCTCTCTATGGATCTCAGCATTTTTGGACAGAATTTAGGATATGTAAGTATTAAAACTTAATCTGGCATAATTTAATTTACAGTTCAGATGAAATGTTTGAATATGCTTTTGGCAAAAAGATGTTACTTAAAATATAAATTCTTAAGTTATAGTAAAAAAAAAAAAAAAGGTTAAAAAGGAGATTAAAAATAATTTGACACTAATATGGAATTTTATCTTATCGCTCTCTCTCTCTGTCATGTTTTTATATAGTGTCGGAGCCGGGATCTCCTCTGAAGGACTGAGTACATTTGTGTTTGTGGACACGCATACAGACCATGGGAACATTCTGATGTTGTCAGTCAAGTTCTGAACAGGAACCAATCTTTGGAGAAGTTCATTTATTCCCAAAGGTTGGACAAAAACATTGTGTTGGCTTTTTAAATATGATTTTGATAGTGAATTCAAGTTTCAAGTTTATTATATTTATAAAGCACATTTAAAACAACCTTGGTTGACCAAAGTGCTGTACAAAGTTACCTATGTCCATCACCAAAAATTAAAAATAGACATTCACAAGACATTAAACGCACAAGAAAACAGATAGGTTTTCAAAAGACTTTTGAACTCAGAATTTAGAGGAGAACAGACATTGATAATAATAAGAAATGATTCTTGAGCAGTCGTCTTTCAAAAACATTAAGACACTTACATACTTAAACTTTTGGCCACCAGTGTACATTAATCCAACAAATTTTGGAAATAGTGAAATGATTTTGAAAGTGGGGTTATGTGTCATGTTACCTAATGAGACTGAGAAAAGAACTGTTTTGTCATGTTCAACATTTCCTTTTTGACTGCTTAAAAATGTATTTATATTCTGCAGTTTTATGAATGTAATTGTTGATATTTAATTATAATAATTTTTTGACAATGAGCTAAACAACCAATAACTTTACATTCATTTTGTCAAAATGCTAACGTTTTGTTTAGGATTTAGTTTTTTAACATAAGTGTAGTGAAGGACAACACATAATGTGTTAATTTAACATGTTTACACATATTTGTGCCAACCTTTCTGGCACATTTACTTTGTTAAAAACATTAACACAGCTTAATGAGTTAAAATTAACATAAAAAAGGTTGTCTCTAATCTCTCCCATCAATTCGTAAAAATTGTGTCATTTTTAACACATCCTTTCCAGCATTGGCAGACTGTTTATTTTGTGATATATATGCAATGTTTTAAATAAAAAAAAAAATGATATTTTCTAATAATTTTGTCTGTTTGAATTGTATGTCAGTGGTACTTGCTTAGGATAAAAATAAAATTAATTCAATATAAAAATTATGAAATCTAATTTATATTTAGGACAAATAAAAATGACAGTAGTGTACTGATTACCTGGGTTTTTTACAGTAATTGTACTGTATTACATAATTACAGTACCATGTAGTTAATGTAAAACTGAAATACGGTTAAAGTACTGTAAATCTGTGTTGCCAGTAAGTTACTGTAAAATCCCTTGAAATGTCTAACAGTGTAGTATTGGGAATTTCCACGACACAGCTTTCAAATGCTATATGTAGTTTGTTAAGATTATTTACTTTAGGTTTAGACAAAGATTTGTTATAAATGTATAATGGTAAATATCCCATGGGCGGGGTGGGGCAGTCCTAAAATATACCCAAAAATATTTTTATAAATCATAAATTCAGATAATTATTCTTTGTAATGTGTGAAAAGTATTGATAATAAAAATTAATTATTCGTACATGACTTGTACATGATTGTATGTTTTTGTTTTTGTTTTTTTTCAGTGTGATTTTTGGGGAACTGTATTGAATCCATTTAGGGTCAATTTGACCTGGACCATACAGTCAGTCGCCAGAAATCGAACAGTGCATGAGGGTTAATCTTACCTTTAGAGAATGAATGGGAGAAGTTAAGGGAAGTTAAGCTTTACCATTTTCCCACGTAGACAAATTCTACTGCTTTTGTTCATGTAATCATCTTAATAAATACATCTACATCATATTTTTTTTTTTTTACTTTTAAGTACTGAGCCGACTAAGCAGATAAGCAGGTTGGATTCAGTGTTCTGGCAGTCAATCTTGTCCTTTTAACTTTTCTACCAGGCCAAGGACAGGAACACATAAGAACACAGGACACAAAGTTTTAGTACAACATCAGCAGAGTTTACTGAACAATCTGAACAAAGTTGTGTCTTCCCAATGCTCAGTCTAACTTACTCTGACCAGCACTAATTCAACAAAGCAAGGTCAACGGAAAATTACTAATTAACAACATGTAATGAAAACCTTAAAATGGAGACCTCTTCTTATCTTTATTTATGAAGACAACACAAGATTAGATTAAAGACTAACTAGGATAAAAGTAGTAAGTAAATGAACATCGAATAATAATGAACAAATAGAGAGATATCAAGATAAAGTTATGATAAAACAAATGTACAAAGTAAGTACATTTTTGCTCAGATTGGGTCTATATATTTTACTGCAAACTCGCAACTTCCTTACAGCTCAAATAAGTGTATTAAAACAGACTGGATTGGAGATTGGAGTTCATTTACATCACATTTACATTTATTCATATAGCAGATTCTTGTATAAAAATACATGTGGAAGACAAATGATAAAATACAGGCCAGAACACGGAGACGAGTCTCTTGAACTTGATGTGAACAGAGAGCGAATCACCAGTTCAGACAGATAAATACCCAGTACTACATTAAAAATAAATAAATAAATCTTTGTAGCCTAATATGTATATTAAGGTAAGATATACATTATTACAACAATGTTGCAATATTTTAAACATTTCAATAAAATCATTCTGCTTCAGATAAACCAGATTACATTAAATACACAAAGAAACTCCTTTAAAAATAATCATAAAATAAACTACCAGATGTTTAGTGCTTTGCAAAGTGATTTTCAGTCTGTTTTATCATGAATCAAGTCATTTACAACACATCCTCTTAATGAGGAATTGTCAGGTTACGGTCCAGGATCTTCACCATATTTCAAATCGCTTGTCTCCGATGAACTGCTTTCTGTCACTGACTTTGTTTCCGAACAGTCTGCAAACACAAAATTGACCAGAATATGATATAAAGTCATCTGAGAAAAGTCAACTGAAGTTAAAGTATTCATCATAAAGTATATCATTAAAGTATACGTGGCTAAGCTGTGCACAAAATATGTATCCTAAAATGAACCACAAAAGTCATTTAGAATATGCATTTTATATATATATATATATATATATCAAAAATACAGACTTAATCATATTTAAATAAAAAAAAAAAGCTGATCATGTGGCTCTTCAACAATGTGGATCTAAAACTAGCATTGCTTGTATTTTTTTAAACGTATTGTAACTAAATAATTAATTCAGTCAGATTACAGAAAACAGATAGAACTTTATAACATAGAAATCAAATGATTTATGTTTTGTTTAGTTAAATCACTGAAACTGCTCTGTTTTATTAATAAATGATTTGGGCTCATAGAGGTTTAATAAACCTACAGTAATAAAACAGCGATCACACACTCACCGTACAGTCTGAATATTGCTGTGAGTGGAGACGACACTGTGGATTCTCTCTGCTGATTCATCTGTGACATTATTGTGACTCAGGCTGTAAGAAGAAATGAGGCAGAAACAATAAAACAAGAGAAATAAACACAAGTTTGAATAAAGTGTTTCTCTGTTCCTGCCGTGTCTCTGTAACTCACTCCAGAGTCTGAGTTTTGTACAGATGCGGCAGCAGCGGCTTCATGCAGTCATCAGTGAGTTTACAGTGACTGAGATCCAGTTCTTTCAGCCCTTCAGAATATTCCAGAAACAGCGCCAGCTGTTCACAAGCGCTCTGATCCATCTGAGTGTGACTGAGGTCCATCTCTCCTCCCAAAGCCTGTGAAAGAGCCTCAGTCCTCCTCAAAGAGCCTCTCTGAGATCCACCTTTACTAATACAAGCCAGAAACTGCAGCAGCAGAGCTTTACTGCAGCTGATGAGAGGAAGAAGAACACAACGACAAACATCAATGTGAGAATAATATATAATGAGCGCATCATGACATATCAGTAATGAAAGGATCTGTCAGGTTTCTCACCTCAGCTGGACTTGAGGCAGGATTGGCCAAAGTTGTTTCAGGGCCGTATCAGAGATCTCACAGTCCTGTAAAATCAACTTCACAACACTTTGAGTTTTCTGAAGCACAGACGAGATTATTCTACAGTCTTTATTTGTTAGTTTCAAATGTTCTTGATTTTTCTGTGTGTCTGTTAAATCCAGAGCAGAGCAGCAGGAGAAGTCCAGTCTGTTGTGAAGAGCAGAGAGCAGAGCAGCTGCTGCCTCCTGCTGGAGATCAGAGGAACTGCAGCAGTGAAGCAGCTTCAGCAGCAGCAGCCTGTCAACACTAACACACACAAATAATGTTAACAATGAGATTCTTGAGAAAACAACAGTCATATCTATTTAGTTTAAGTCTATTAACACATATTGTTAAGTCACTGCAGTTAAATCAGTAAACCTGAGTCGTGTGACTCTGCTGAGCAAAGGCAGAAAGCTCTCCAGCTCCTCCTCTGGTATGGAGGTCCAGAGCAGATTGAGTTTGACAGTGTTGCAGTGCTCTAGAGTGAAGCGCAGGGCAGCGCAGTGAACAGAGTCCAACACTCTGCCGCTCAGGGTGATGTCATTTCCTGCTGAACTCATCAGACTGGACACATACTGAGGAAAACGAGTCTCATAAATCTCCATAATGATGGACAGAGTAAAGCTGGGGCTCAACCTGTGGAGAATAAGATCACTCAATGAAACCTGCTTCAATCACAGGCACTCAATGAATACAAATCCACAAACTGACAAAGAAAACTACAAGCAACTTCGATTACTTAATGGATGAAACTGTTTAGTTTTTAATAGCAGTTTTCAGTTTATGAGTAAAAGTCTTTGTCTATGATAATAAATTAGTAATAAATGACATAATCTGACCTCAAATGAGAGTGTTTTTTTCTAAGTTTCAGTCAAGTTAACTGAACTACACAAGGACTACAACTGGATGTTAGTTTAATGTCCATAACAAATCAGACAACTGTTGTAGTTCTTGTAGCAACTTCTGTTTCAAAACTCACTTTCGAGGCATGACTTTGTGTAATTTATGTTGTGAATTATAACAGGAAAGTATCTTCAAGTATTAACATGACATTATTTTACTCATAAATCAAGTAAAATGAGGATTAAAAAGCATTTTACCTTTTTAACTGGATTCTGTCTAACACCAGCAGAAGTTCTCTGATGTTTTCACAACTGATTTTGCTCTTTCTAAAGTCCAACTTCAGATTCAGAGCTTGATGTTGCAGCAGGTAATGAATCACTTCCCAGGTCAGTGAGCAGGAAATCAGATCCTTAGACACCTTCTTCAGGAAAGAGCGTGTCAGTTCATCATCCTGTGCTTCATACACCAGTGAAACCAGCTGCTGAAGAGTCTCTTTAGAGAACCTGAACACACACAGACAGAACAGCACTTGTCAGTTTGTGAAACAGGTTGATTTACTCACAGAAAATGGACCAACTGAACTGAACACAGACCTGATAGTCAGAGGTTCCTGGAGACCCAACAGAGTCGTGAGAGACAGAGCCTCTGATTTACACTCAGTGAGATCCAAACACTGAACAGACAACAGTCTCAGGAGAGACGACAAGCTGCTCAGGATATGAGAGAGATTTTGCTTTGAGTCTTTTGTGAGCAGTGAAAACTCCTCTGTGGTCAGTGGAAAAGGAGCATTCAATGACCTCAGAGCTCTGAACATCTTCACTAACAGTTTGTCTTTCACACTGTCAAAGATAAAATCAGAGATCATGAGAAACATTCATTAGTTCATTTCAGGATGATTTAAATGGTAAGAATGCAGATAAAGAATCAAACCTCAGTTTCTGCAGGTGTTTGATGTGTTTGAAGAGCAGTTTGAGTCCTCTGAGAGAGATGACGCTTGTGTTCAGAGTCAGGTTTAGTTTTGAGGGTGATCGGCCCAGAACTCTCCCCACAGATCTGCAGGTGCTGCTGGGTAATTTTCCACTCAGAGTGACGGTGAAGTCTAAAGCCTGGAGCAGAGGAGTCACCTGATCTGCCTTCACTCTGGGTCCAAACACTTTACACAGTGAAGGGATGAACTGCTCAGCATTCCTACAGGATGAGGATTTAATGAATGAAAATGGTTAAACATATATAAAATTATCATGTCATGGTAATATTCAAGAATACTGATTTCAGTTTACAATATGTGGTTGAAAAAGCATATATTTTACATTAAATAAAAGGCATTTAAAATGGTATTTAAAAGTATTTAAAACGGACCTGAGCTGTGAGATGTAGGGCAGACACTGGAGGAATCCCCTCACTTCACTCTCTTCATCTGTACAGTCTATCAGCTCTACTGGTTTCTTCTCTGTTTGGAGTTTCAGCACTTCTAGGAGGATGGAGCTCTTTCTCTCTGAGAGGTTTATGATCCAGACTGCAGGAGCTGAATGATAAATTGACTGTAATGCTGGAAGGACACTCCTGCCTGTTTGAGTCTCATAGTCCTTCACGTGTGAACACAGATTCAGCAGGAAATTACACTGATCAATCTGATGCTCAGTATCATCATAATAATCCTCATCACAGGGGAAAGATGTGTAGCTGCACACAGATGTTAATAGTTCAGTGTAATTTTCTTCTGTATTTTCATCAAACTCTGATGCTGAAACAAACAGATTCAGCAGAAACTTTACAGCAGCTTCTCTATCCATGTAGGTAATGTCAAAAAATCTGTGGAGATAAACACATAATTATCACTTTATTGTACAGTGTAGGAAAATATAAAATACTGAAAAAGTGACTCATTGAATTATTAATTAATATAAAAACATATGAACATAAGATGGAATGTTTTTTTCTTCTTTTTTTTTTTTTCACAATTCAGTTTTAACTTCTTTCAGTATATTTCAGTTGTAGTGGCTGGTTGTGTATTCCTAGGGTAGGGTAGTCCTAAATTGAATATATTTAGTAACTTTGTAGCTTTGGTAGCTTCTATCTTTTGGAATCTAAACAAAATTAAAAAACAAAGTTTGAGTAACTTAATTTCCTTAAACCATTGATTTCAAATACATGTAATTGCCACATGTTCAGTTGATATGAAGGTAAACCTGTGTCAGACAGACAGTTTCTACACTGTGTTTGTTTTCTGACAGAAACACTTAATCTAGAGCTTCATTAAAGTCAAGTGCTGTTTTGTTCTGTGTGTTACGTCACATCAGTATTCCACGTTTACATGCGCTTTAAACATTAAATTTCAGTTGGGCTAAAACAATTATTAGTCTTTTATAATGTTATGTACATTTTTTCAGTCCAGTTGAAATTATACTGGTTTGGTGTTTCTGAAGATGGATTAACAGTCAACAGATAATGTGATTGTATCTTGGCTTCATCCAGCATGTTAATCAGACTACAGTTGGCCTCGTCGTTGTGCACTAACTGTGAAAGTCAAGGGTAATGTGTGATGATTATTAATCCTGTAAAAATTTGATTATGTATTATGTGATGTAAATTTGGACAGAAAAATGAAGATTGTAGCTCAACTATGCAAAACCCCACTGTAGCTCGAT
The DNA here is from genome assembly GCA_037950665.1 of Hypophthalmichthys nobilis. Taxonomy (NCBI): domain Eukaryota; kingdom Metazoa; phylum Chordata; class Actinopteri; order Cypriniformes; family Xenocyprididae; genus Hypophthalmichthys; species Hypophthalmichthys nobilis. The sequence continues at coordinate 26,857,707 of CM075479.1, forward strand.
TATAACTGCATATATAAACATACTGTGTGCTGCATGAAGCTGCTATAATAGAAATACATTAACAAAATCAATCTCTGTAGAATGACTGAACAAGAGTGAGAGAAGGATTTGAACATCACACTTACAACATGAAAAAACCTGTCATAAGAACTAGTCTGACCAACCAGCAATTAGTTAGGGCTAATCAGTCTTACTTTACAGATTCAAATTACACCAATCTACCTTTTTATGTAACTGCTTTAAAACAGCTATGATCAGTCTTGAAGAAAAACAATGAGATGACTAACTTGTAAGAGAAGTTTATGTAACCAGTCGCTGTGGTGTTGACAAAACCACACTTCAATTCAGTGTTTTCATTCTGGTTTCACATTCACATATATACTGTCTACCCACCATATACATTAATTTTATTGTGAGCACCGAATACAATAATCAAGCATGTGTGGTCTGTTCCCCATAAGACTCTCACCTGAGCTGTGAGATGTAGGGCAGACACTGGAGGAATCCCCTCACTTCACTCTCTTCATCTGTACAGTCTATCAGCTCTACTGGTTTATTCTCTGTTTGGAGTTTCAGCACTTCTAGGAGGATGGAGCTCTTTCTCTCTGAGAGGTTTATTCTCCAGACTGCAGGAGCTGACAACTGATAAATTGTCTGTAATGCTGGAAGGACACTCCTGCCTGTTTGAGTCTCATAGTCCTTCACATGTGAACACAGATCCAGCAGGAAATCACAGTGTTCATCCTGATGCTCATCATAAATCTCATCATCATCATAACAGAGAAATGATCTGTAGCTGCACACAGATGTTAACAGCTCAATGAAACTCTCTCCTGGAGTTGTAACACATTTTGAAGCTGCAACAGTCAGATTCAGCAGAAACTGGGCAGATTTCTTCCTCTCAAAATCCAAAGCATATTCATGAATTCTGTGGAGAGACAAAATGAGAAAGTCAATGTCCAGAGCTGGATAAAATGAAATACTACAGTAAATGAGCAGAGTTTTTTCCATCTACTGTTTCTTATGGCTGAAACAAATGTTTATCTGTCTTTCAAATACAATTATAAAATAAATATGTATTTTAAGAATTAGACTTTTCTGGGATTTGTTTGTGTGTCTCTGGTCTCTAAAAATTAAACTGACATTTAATAAAATGTGAAAAAATAATCAAATAATGTAATTCATTTACAGCTGCTGGTCATATAATTAGAATATCATCAAAAAGTTGATTTATTTCACTAATTCCATTCAAAAGTGAAACTTGTATATTATATTCATTCATTACACACAGACTGATATATTTCAAATGTTTATTTCTTTTAATTTTGATGATTATAACTGACAACTAAGGAAAATCCCAAATTCAGTATCTCAGAAAATTAGAATATTACTTAAGACCAATACAAAGAAAGGATTTTTAGAAATCTTGGCCAACTGAAAAGTATGAACATGAAAAGTATGAGCATGTACAGCACTCAATACTTAGTTGGGGCTCCTTTTGCCTGAATTACTGCAGCAATGCGGCGTGGCATGGAGTCGATCAGTCTGTGGCACTGCTCAGGTGTTATAAGAGCCCAGGTTGCTCTGATAGTGGCCTTCAGCTCTTCTGCATTGTTGGGTCTGGCATATCGCATCTTCCTCTTCACAATACCCCATAGATTTTCTAAGGGGTTAAGGTCAGGCGAGTTTGCTGGCCAATTAAGAACAGGGATACCATGGTCCTTAAACCAGCTACTGGTAGCTTTGGCACTGTGTGCAGGTGCCAAGTCCTGTTGGAAAATGAAATCTGCATCTCCATAAAGCTGGTCAGCAGCAAGAAGCATGAAGTGCTCTAAAACTTCCTGGTATACGGCTGCGTTGACCTTGGACCTCAGAAAACACGGTGGACCAACACCAGCAGATGACATGGCACCCCAAACCATCACTGACTGTGGAAACTTTACACTGGACCTCAAGCAACGTGGATTGTGTGCCTCTCCTCTCTTCCTCCAGACTCTGGGACCCTGATTTCCAAAGGAAATGCAAAATTTACTTTCATCAGAGAACATAACTTTGGACCACTCAGCAGCAGTCCAGTCCTTTTTGTCTTTAGCCCAGGCGAGGACGCTTCTGACGCTGTCTGTTGTTCAAGAGTGGCTTGACACAAGGAATGTGACAGCTGAAACCCATGTCTTGCATACGTCTGTGCGTAGTGGTTCTTGAAGCACTGACTCCAGCTGCAGTCCACTCTTTGTGAATCTCCCCACATTTTTGAATGGGTTTTGTTTCACAATCCTCTCCAGGGTGCGGTTATCCCTATTGCTTGTACACTTTTTCTACCACATCTTTTCCTTCCCTTCGCCTCTCTATTAATATGCTTGGACACAGAGCTCTGTGAACAGTCAGCCTCTTTTGCAATGACCTTTTGTGTCTTGCCCTCCTTGTGCAAGGTGTCAATGGTCGTCTTTTGGACAACTGTCAAGTCAGCAGTCTTCCCCATGATTGTGTAGCCTACAGAACTAGACTGAGAGACCATTTAAAGGCCTTTGCAGGTGTTTTGAGTTAATTAGCTGATTAGAGTGTGGCACCAGGTGTCTTCAATATTGAACCTTTTCACAATATTCTAATTTTCTGAGATACTGAATTTGGGATTTTCCTTAGTTGTCAGTTATAATCATCAAAATTAAAAGAAATAAACATTTGAAATATATCAGTCTGTGTGTAATGAATGAATATAATATACAAGTTTCACTTTTTGAATGGAATTAGTGAAATAAATCAACTTTTTGATGATATTCTAATTATATGACCAGCACCTGTATTTGAGACATTCTTTCAAAATGATTTAAGCCATTGAATCAGTTGATATGAAGGTAAACCTGTGTCAGACAGACAGTTTCTACACTGTGTTTGTTTTCTGATTGACAGAAACACTTAATCTAGATCCATTAAAGTCAAGTGCAGTTGTTTCCTGTATATAATCACATCAGTAATCATAATAACATGCACTTTACATGTTTGATTTCAGTCGGATTTAAACTATTATTCATCTTTTCAAATGTCATGTAAATGCCTTAGTCTGAATTAAATTGCACAAGTTTGGTTTTTCTAAAGACAAACTAACAAACCTAGATAATTCGACAGTAGTTTTTCTTCACTGTATATACTGGGAGTCTGGGACAGAGAGATGAAGATTGTAGATCGACTAAGCAAAAACCCACTGTAGCTCAATTATAACTGAACATGTAAACATACTGTGAGCCGGATGAAGCTGCTACAATAGAAATATGAACACAATACATTTCTACACTGTAAAAACAAACTGACTGAATGAGGGTAAGAGTAGGATTACAACAACAGATCTACTTACAACATACAACACTACTGATACTGATTTTGACAAAACCACATGTCAATAAAGTTTCTTTTTGTGATGAGATGCAATTCAATTCTGATTCATGTTCACATACATGCTGTTTAATAAATATTTAATATTAAATATTTAATTACATTACATTAATTCTATTATGAGCACTGAGTACAATAAAACAAACATGGTGGTCTTTCACCAGGGTCTCACCTGAGCTGTGAGATGTAGGGCAGACACTGGAGGAATCCCTCACTTCACTCTCTTCATCTGTCCAGTCTATCAGCTCTACTGGTTTCTTCTCTGTTTGGAGTTTCAGCACTTCTAGGAGGATGGAGCTCTTTCTCTCTGAGAGCTTTATGATCCAGACTGCAGGAGCTGACAACTGATAAATTGACTGTAATGCTGGAAGGACACTCCTGCCTGTTTGAGTCTCATAGTCCTTCACATGTGAACACAGATCCAGCAGGAAATCACATCTCTCATAATTCACAGATGACAGCAGTTTCTTCACAGTTTCTTCTTCTGTCTCTTTCTGGTGGAGAGCAGCTTGAAGACACAAATCCAATATAAATCTCTTTCTTTTCTCCCATGATTCAGCTGTTTTATTCTGTGGCACAGCAAATCTAAAGAAAGAGTGAACAAGATTCACTTAGAGATGACAAAGGAGACAAATAAAGATTCTTGAAATTAATCAAACAGTTTGTCAGATAATACCTAATGTCTGTAACTGATCAGTGAAAAGTGATGAACAGATGTTTTTATAAATATCTTTATTTTTCAGTTTTGCCCTGAGGTGAAATTGAATTTTTTTCTGGCAAAATATCAAAAATGATATGGGCAAGTGGAACCATACTGGTTAAAATCAATTAAATTTTTCAAACAAAAAAGAGGGTATAACTGCAAATAAACAAACATAATGAAATATATATATAGAGAGAGAGAGAGAGAGAGAGAGTAATTTAAACAATTTCCTGAAATCACAAATTTAAAATGACTAATTTCATTAACAGATTCAGTTGATGTTAATATAAATCTTTGTCAGACAGATGGTTGCTCCACCATTATTGATTCATCACTAAACACTTTGGCTGCATTTACACTGTCAACCATTTCCATTTTTCCCCAGATATCTAGAAACCCAAATATAGTCATGTATCAGCTGTCAGTCTCGCTGTGTGGAAGAAAACATTATGACTGATCGTTTCGCTAGATAAGACCCTTATTCCTCGTCTGGGATCATGTAGAGTCCTTTGAAGCTGCACTGAAACTGCAATTTGGACCTTCAACCCGTTGGTAACTGTTGAAATCCACTATATGGAGAAATATCCTGGAATGTTTTGCTCAAAAACCATTATTTCTTTTCGACTGAAGAAAGAAAGACAAACATCTTGGATGACATGGGGATGAGTAAATTATCAGGAAGTTTTAATTACTAATCCTTTATTGTTAATGCAGTCAGTTCCATCTCAAGTGAATGTAAACAGTAAGAACAAAAAAATAAAAAAATAAATATTGGATAGGTATCAAACCAACGGATCTGTCTTACAGTATAAATGCAGCCAAAATCTTTAGTTACATTAAAACAATAGAAGCTATAATTAAGCTTACATCACTAATGGATCTGAAATGAATGTATTTCAAATTAATCTAAATTAACAACATTATTTATTAATGCATATAAATGACATTATTAAAATAAACTGAATCAAACTATGAGTGGAATTTTATAAAATAAAACTCTCACCTGAGCTGTGAGATGTAGGGCAGACACTGGAGGAATCCCTCACTTCACTCTCTTCATCTGTCCAGTCTATCAGCTCTACTGGTTTCTTCTCTGTTTGGAGTTTCAGCACTTCTAGGAGGATGGAGCTCTTTCTCTCTGAGAGGTCTATGATCCAGACTGCAGGAGCTGAATGATAAATTGTCTGTAATGCTGGAAGGACACTCCTGCCTGTTTGAGTCTCATAGTCCTTCACATGTGAACACAGATCCAGCAGGAAATCACAGTGTTCATCCTGATGCTCATCATAAAGCCAATCATCATCATAACAGATAAATGATCTGTAGCTGCACACAGATGTTAACAGCTCAATGAAACTCTCTCCTGTAGTTGTAACACATTTTGAAGCTGCAACAGTCAGATTCAGCAGAAACTGGGCAGATTTCTTCCTCTCAAAATCCAAAGCATATTCATGAATTCTGTGGAGAGACAAAATGAGAAAGTTAATGTCCAGAGCTGGATAAAATGAAATACTACAGTAAATAAGCAGAGTTTTTTCCATCTACTGTTTCTTATGGCTGAAACAAATGTTTATCTGTCTTTCAAATACAATTATAAAATAAATATGTATTTTAAGAATTAGACTTTTCTGGGATTTTTTGTGTGTCTCTGGTCTCTAAAAATTAAACTGACATTTAATAAAATGTGAAAAAATAATCAAATAATGTAATTCATTTATTTGAGACATTCTTTCAAAATGATTTAAGCCATTGAATCAGTTGATATGAAGGTAAACCTGTGTCAGACAGACAGTTTCTACACTGTGTTTGTTTTCTGATTGACAGAAACACTTAATCTAGAGCTCATTAAAGTCAAGTGCAGTTGTTTCCTGTATATAATCACATCAATAATCATAATAACATGCACTTTACATGTTTGATTTCAGTCGGACTAAAACTATTATTCATCTTTTCAAATGTCATGTAAATGCCTTAGTCTGAATTAAATTGCACAAGTCTGTTTTTCTAAAGACAAACTAACAAACCTAGATAATTCGACAGTAGTTTTTCTTCACTGTATATACTGGGAGTCTGAGACAGAGAGATGAAGATTGTAGATCGACTAAGCAAAAACCCACTGTAGCTCAATTATAACTAAACATGTAAAAATACCGTGAGCCGGATGAAGCTGCTACAATAGAAATATGAACACAATAAATCTCTACACTGTAAAGACTACTGATACTGATATTGACAAAACCACATGTCAATAAAGTTTCTTTTGTGATGATATGCAATTCAATTCTAATTCTATGTTCACATACATGCTGTTTAATAAATATTTAAGTTAATTACATTACATTAGTTCTATTATGAGCACTGAGTACAATAAAACAAACATGGTGGTCTTTCACCAGGGTCTCACCTGAGCTGTGAGATGTAGGGCAGACACTGGAGGAATCCCCTCACTTCACTCTCTTCATCTGTCCAGTCTATCAGCTCTACTGGTTTCTTCTCTGTTTGGAGTTTCAGCACTTCTAGGAGGATGGAGCTCTTTCTCTCTGAGAGCTTTATGATCCAGACTGCAGGAGCTGACAACTGATAAATTGTCTGTAATGCTGGAAGGACACTCCTGCCTGTTTGAGTCTCATAGTCCTTCACATGTGAACACAGATCCAGAAGGAAATTACACTGATGATAATCAGTATCATAATAATTCTCATCATGGGGGAAAGATGTGTAGCTGCACACAGATGTTAATAGTTGAGTGTAATTTTCTTCTGTATTTTCATCAAACTCTGATGCTGAAACAAACAGATTCAGCAGAAACTTTACAGCAGCTTCTCTCTTCTTGTAGGTAATGTCAGAAAATCTGTGGAGATAAACACAAAATTATCACTTTATTGTCCAGTGTAGGAAAATATAAAATATTGAAAAAAATGACTTATTGAATTATTATTAATTAATATAAAATATATATGAACATAAGATGGTGGTGATTTCCCCCCCCCACAATTCAGTTTTAACTATTCGTTTAGTTTATATTTCAGTTGTATAGAGTGGTGTGTTATAAATATAATCCTAAATTTAATATATTTAGTAACTTAAGTATTTTTGTAGCTTCTATCTTTTGGAATCTAAACAAAATTTAAAAACAAAGTTTGAGTAACTAAATTTCCTTAAACCACTGATTTCAAATACATGTAATTGGCACATCTTCAGTTGATATGAAGGTAAACCTGTGTCAGACAGACAGTTTCTACACTGTGTTTGTTTTCTGACAGAAACACTTAATCTAGATCCATTAAAGTCAAGGGCTGTTTTGCTCTGTGTGTTACGTCACATCAGTAATCACGTTTACATGCACTTTAAACATTAAATTTCAGTTGGGGCTAAAACAATTACTAGTCTTTAAAATGTAATGTAAATTTTTCAGTCCAGTTGAAATTATACTGGTTTGGTGTTTCTGAAGATGGATTAACAGTCAACAGATAATGTGATTGTATCTTGTCTTCATCCAGCATGTTAATCAGACTACAACTGTCCTCATCATTGTGCACTAACTGTGAAAGTCAAGGGTAATGTGTGATGATTATTAATCCTGTAAATATTTGATTATGTATTGTGTCTTGTATATTTGGAGACAGAGATGAAGATTGTAGCACAACTATGCAAAAACCCACTGTAGCTCGATTATAACCGGCATGTGACGGTATCAAATTTTCATGTTGCGATAATTGCTGAAGCTTTTATCACGGTATACGGTATTATCATGGTATTGAAATAAGTTGCAAAAAAGTGTTGTCATACTATAACAGGTTTAAGAATTATTTTTCTTATAACAGAAAGAACTCTGAACATTTAAACACAATAACACACACAAAAAAATCTAAAGTAAAATGTTTCAAACAGATTAAAGTGCAAAAGAATTATAAAGAACAGGTAACACTTTACAATAAGGTCTCATTATTTAACGTTAGTTAATGCATTAACTAAGATTAAGATTGAGCATTAGCTACATTTGTTACAGAAGGTATTATTTTTTGTTAATGTTAGTTAACTGATCATTGTTAGTTTTAGCTCCGGTCCATAAATAATTAGAACTTTTGATTTTAGTAATGTTATTAAACTTTAACTAAGAAATTAACATTAATAATTGCTTTATAAGTATTTTCATTGTCAGTTTGGTAATAATGAATTAACATGTTAACTAATGAAGCCTTATGTCACTAAGTTTACTGAACAATAACAAATAATCACAACATTTTCAATCATTATAGGGCATGTTGTAGTCCAGATTAAAATATAAAAATGTTTAAGTTTGAAAGTAAATAGCCTATTAAGTCTTTAAGTATTAAGTATTTGGTGCTGTGATGAACAACATTGCGATTACAAAAACTGAATGGCTGTTGAAGCATTTTAATCACTGTTCAGTAGCGCAGCTGCTTTGTTTCTGCGGTTTCGGGTAACCGCTGCACTTCTGTTCCATCAGCGCCCTCTGCTGTCAGAGTGAGCGATGCACTTTCATTCAGTGCGTCTCCTTCACTCGTTCTGCCATGTGCTTCTTGTGCACGTCGGGCTTGTTTACATCTGAGTGCGCGTGTTCTTTTATACGGTTGATGGGTAAAGTATTCTTAAAATGTATTATAAAAATGTTAATAATTCATAATAATAAGTTCCCACGATAACAATATTGTGCATATTCACGTGGCGAATATCGGCAGATGTCTGAACCACATATATAAACACACTGTGAGCTGCATTAAGCTGCTACATGAAATACAGAGACTGACTGAACAGGAGTGAGAGAACACACATCAGGCGTAGCGAGGTGTGAACACACACACACACACACACACACACACAGGTTTGTTTTGCTATCTTATTGAGGACATTTCATAGGCATAATGGTTTTTATACTGCACAAACTGTACATTCTCTCCCCTACACTACCCCTAAACCTACCCATCACAGAAAACATTCTGCATTTGTACATTTTTAATAAAACATTGTTTAGTGTGTTTTTAAAGCTATTTTAAATATGAGGACTCATAAAATGTCTTCATAAAACATGTTTACGTCGTAATACCAGTGTAATACCCATGTCATTATACAAATTTGTGTCTTAATAAATTATGAAAATAAGCACACACACACACACACACACACACACACACACACTGTAAACCGTGGACATACACACCCGGAGTGATTGGGGGTTAGGTGCCTTGCTCAAGGGCACCTCAGTCATTTCCTTCCGGTATTGAGAATCCAACCCGCAACCTTTGGGTTACCAGCCTGACTCTCTAACCATTAGGCCACGACTGCCCCAGAGGATTTAAACAACAGATCTACTTACAAAACTACTGCCAGCGTGGCAGGGTGTTGAGATGAATCAGTTCTACGATGCATCACGATGCGATGTATTTTAAGAATTAGGCATTTCTGGTATTTTTGTGTGTCTCTGGTCTCTAAAAATTAAACTGACATTTAACATAATGTCTATGAGACATTCATTCAAAATGATTTAAGCCACTGAATCAGTTGATATGAAGGTAAACCTGTGTCAGACAGACAGTTTCTACACTGTGTTTGTTTTCTGATTGACAGAAACACTTAATCTAGATCCATTAAAGTCAAGTGCAGTTGTTTCCTGTATATAATCACATCAATAACCATAATAACATGCACTTTACATGTTTGATTTCAGTCGGACTAAAACTATTATTCATCTTTTCAAATGTCATGTAAATGCCTTAGTCTGAATAAAATTGCACAAGTCTGTTTTTTCTAAAGACAAACTAACAAACCTAGATAATTCGACAGTAGTTTTTCTACACTGTATATACTGGGAGTCTGGGACAGAGAGATGAAGATTGTAGATCGACTAAGCAAAAACCCACTGTAGCTCAATTATAACTGAACATGTAAACATACTGTGAGCCGGATGAAGCTGCTACAATAGAAATATGAACACAATAAATCTCTACACTGTAAAAACAAACTGACTGAATGAGGGTAAGAGTAGGATTTCAACAACAGATCTACTTACAACATACAACACTACTGATACTGATATTGACAAAACCACATGTCAATAAAGTTTCTTTTGTGATGATATGCAATTCAATTCTGATTCATGTTCACATACATGCTGTTTAATAAATATTTAATATTAAATATTTAATTACATTACATTAATTCTATTATGAGCACTGAGTACAATAAAACAAACATGGTGGTCTTTCACCAGGGTCTCACCTGAGCTGTGAGATGTAGGGCAGACACTGGAGGAATCCCCTCACTTCACTCTCTTCATCTGTACAGTCTATCAGCTCTACTGGTTTCTTCTCTGTTTGGAGTTTCAGCACTTCTAGGAGGATGGAGCTCTTTCTCTCTGAGAGCTTTATGATCCAGACTGCAGGAGCTGACAACTGATAAATTGACTGTAATGCTGAAAGGACACTCCTGCCTGTTTGAGTCTCATAGTCCTTCACATGTGAACACAGATCCAGCAGGAAATCACATCTCTCATAATTCACAGATGACAGCAGTTTCTTCACAGTTTCTTCTTCTGTCTCTTTCTGGTGGAGAGCAGCTTGAAGACACAAATCCAATATAAATCTCTTTCTTTTCTCCCATGATTCAGCTGTTTTATTCTGTGGCACAGCAAATCTAAAGAAAGAGTGAACAAGATTCACTTAGAGATGACAAAGGAGACAAATAAAGATTCTTGAAATTAATCAAACAGTTTGTCAGATAATACCTAACGTCTGTAACTGATCAGTGAAATGTGATGAACAGATGTTTTTATAAATATCTTTATTTTTCAGTTTTGCCCTGAGGTGAAATTGAATTTTTTCTGGCAAAATATCAAAAATGATATGGGCAAGTGGAACCATACTGGTTAAAATCAATTAAATTTTTCAAACAAAAAGAGGGTATAACTGCAAATAAACAAACATAATGAAATATATATATATATATATATATATATATATATATATATATATATATATATATATATATATATATATAGAGAGAGAGAGAGAGAGAGAGAGAGAGTAATTTAAACAATTTCCTGAAATCACAAATTTAAAATGACTAATTTCATTAACAGATTCAGTTGATGTTAATATAAATCTTTGTCAGACAGATGGTTGCTCCACCATTATTGATTCATCACTAAACACTTTGGCTGCATTTACACTGTCAACCATTTCCATTTTTCCCCAGATATCTAGAAACCCAAATATAGTCATGTATCAGCTGTCAGTCTCGCTGTGTGGAAGAAAACATTATGACTGATCGTTTCGCTAGATAAGACCCTTATTCCTCGTCTGGGATCATGTAGAGTCCTTTGAAGCTGCACTGAAACTGCAATTTGGACCTTCAACCCGTTGGTAACTGTTGAAATCCACTATATGGAGAAAAATCCTGGAATGTTTTGCTCAAAAACCATTATTTCTTTTCGACTGAAGAAAGAAAGACATAAACATCTTGGATGACATGGGGATGAGTAAATTATCAGGAAGTTTTAATTACTAATCCTTTATTGTTAATGCAGTCAGTTCCATCTCAAGTGAATGTAAACAGTAAGAACAAAAAATAAATAAATAAATATTGGATAGGTATCAAACCAACGGATCTGTCTTACAGTATAAATGCAGCCAAAATCTTTAGTTACATTAAAACAATAGAAGCTATAATTAAGCTTACATCACTAATGGATCTGAAATGAATGTATTTCAAATTAATCTAAATTAACAACATTATTTATTAATGCATATAAATCACATTATTAAAATAAACTGAATCAAACTATGAGTGGAATTTTATAAAATAAAACTCTCACCTGAGCTGTGAGATGTAGGGCAGACACTGGAGGAATCCCCTCACTTCACTCTCTTCATCTGTCCAGTCTATCAGCTCTACTGGTTTCTTCTCTGTTTGGAGTTTCAGCACTTCTAGGAGGATGGACCTCTTTCTCTCTGAGAGGTCTATGATCCAGACTGCAGGAGCTGACTGATAAATTGTCTGTAATGCTGGAAGGACACTCCTGCCTGTTTGAGTCTCATAGTCCTTCACATGTGAACACAGATCCAGCAGGAAATCACATCTCTCATAATTCACAGATGACAGCAGTTTCTTCACAGTTTCTTCTACTGTCTCTTTCTGGTGGAGAACAGCTTGAAGACACAAATCCAATATAAATCTCTTTCTTTTCTCCCATGATTCAGCTGTTTTATTCTGTGGTACAACAAATCTAAAGATAGAATGAACAATCTTGTTAGAGATGACAAAGGACAGGAAGTGTTAATATGAAAATGATCAACTGACACTGATCTACTGAAACAGCTTATCAAATATAATCTGACACAATATGAGATCAGCAGGAGAACGATTTTCATCCTCTGAAGTTTGTGGTGAGAATCAGCATGTCAGTCCTGATCACTCTGTCGAGTTTATTTTGTTTTTATTATTTTTATTTTAACATTATCTCTTACAATTTAAATTATGCAAGGCGTAGTAGTAAATATAGTAAATTTATCAAATCATGGTAATAATACTCCAACTGTTACAATACAGACGGGGCAGAGGCAGAGGTAACAGATCACAAGACTTTATTATCACACACAGCAGAGTATACGGTGGTGCAGGTGAGTAAAGATGAATGAAGTAGAATGAGGAGGTGATGATAAATGGTAATACTGTCCTTGGTTGATTTGCAGGAGTGACGATCCGTGGTGAAGTGAAGAGATGGCTGACGAGGAGGATTGGAGACACTCACACACAAACTGGAACAACACGAGGAGACTTGGAGACGAAGGAGACAGGTAAGTAGCTTCAATGGAGTCCAAGAGGTAAGCATATAGGGTTCTACGTGCGTACGAGACCGGACAGTGACTGAGTGAGTGTGAGTGTCTTTTATGTTGGTGTAGATTGGCGTGCTGATGAGGTGCAGGTGCATGTGATCAGTACTCTGGGGATTGAGTGCGCTGTGATTGGGTGATGTTGGTGGTGGTCGGCCTCTTCCACGGGGCTGGTCTGTCAGGGTGGTTGGAATGGAAGGTCTGAAGGAGGTTGGGGTCCAAGATGTCATCCCTGGGGACCCATGAGCGTTCCTCGGGGCCGTAGCCCTCCCAGTCGACCAGATATTCCAGAAGACCACCACGGCGTCGGGAGTCCAAGATTTCACGAACCTCATACGCGGCGCCGTCGTCCAGGATGAGTGGAAGGGGGGGTTCGGAGGCTGCCACGCCAGGTCCTGTGGAGAGAGGAACAGAAGGGTGGTGAGGTTTGAGTAAGGAGACATGGAATGTGGGGTGAATACGATATTGTGGAGGTAGTTGGAGTTGGTGCGTGACAGGGTTGATCTGCTTGCAGATGGTGAATGGACCAATGAACCTGGGACTCAGCTTCCGGCAGGGCAGGCGCAGGCGGATGTCCCTGGTTGACAGCCAGACCTTCTGACCGGGCTGGTAGGAGGGAGCTTGGACCGGTGAAGGTCTGCTGTCATCCTGCGTCTGCGCAGGGCTCGTTGCAGTTGGTGATGTGCTGAGTCCCAGACCCTCTCGCTCTCTCGGAACCAGTAATCCACAGATGGCACATCGGAGGGTTCCCCAGACCAGGGAACAATGGAGATTGGTAGCAGTACGCATTGAAATGGTGTGAGGCCGGTGGAAGAGAGTTTTGGACGGAGAGAGTTTTGGGCGTACTCGGCCCAACCCAGGTACTGGTTCCAAGAGTCCTGGTGGTCATGACAGAAGGTACGGAGGAAGCGACCGATCTCCTGGATCTTCCTCTCCGTCTGCCCGTTCGACTGAGGATGGTAACCAGATGTAAGGCTGACGGTCACACCTAGGAGTGAGAAGAAGGCCCTCCATACCTTGGAGATAAATTGGGGTCCCCTGTCAGAGACGATATCTTCTGGGATACCAAAGTATCAGAAAACGTGGTTGAATAAGAGTTCCACCGTCTCCATAGCAGTGGGTAGGCCTTTTAGGGGTATTAGGCGACAGGACTTCGAGAACCTGTCCACTACCACAAGGACGCAGGTGTTGTCGTTGGAGGCTGGGAGGTCGGTGATAAAATCGATTCCTAGGTGTGACCAGGGTCGGTTGGGAACGGGCAGAGGTAGGAGCTTGCCGGATGGTAAGTGGCGTGGGCTCTTCGAGATGGCGCATTCCTTACAGCCCTGCACGTACCTTCTGACATCTGCTGCCATGTTGGGCCACCAGAAGCGTTCCCTCAGCAGCGAGAGGGTTTCATTGGCCCCCGGGTGACCAGTGCCAAGTGACGTGTGGGCTGAGTGGATGAGAGGAGTGCGTCGTGATCTCGTGGTGTAGCACAAGCCTGGTGGGCAACCCGGCGGAGCGTTGGTGGAGGCATTGGAGGAGGGCAAGGTTTTCTTGGACCAGGAGATGGGGCTGACGATGAGTTCTTTGGGAATGATGGGTTCTGGATCTTCATGGTTTTCTTCTGGGGCGTGGAGACGGGAGAGAGCATCTGCTTTTACATTTTTAGGACCGGGACGGTAGGATATGGTGAAGTTGAATCTGGTGAAGAACAGAGCCCAGCGGGCTTGTCTGGGGTTGAGTCTCTTAGCGGATCGTAAGTATTCAAGGTTTTTGTGATCAGTGAGGACTTAAAAGGGGTGTTTGGCTCCCTCCAGCCAATGCCTCCACTCCTCCAGGGCGAGTTTCACGGCTAGGAGTTCCCGGTTGCCGATATCGTAGTTCCTCTCCGCCGGGTTGAGCTTGCGGGAGAAGAAGGCACATGGATGGAGCCTGCTGGGGTTCCCCTGCTGCTGGGACAACACCGCTCCTACTCCGGTGGTGGAAGCATCCACCTCGACAACGAAGGGCAGCTCTGGGTTGGGATGGATGAGGAGAGGAGCGGTGGTGAAGGCTTCTTTCAGGAGGTGGAACGCCTTCATGGCCTCAGGGGTCCAGGACAGAGACTTGGGCTTATGTCTGAGCAGGTTGGTGAGTGGACTGGCAAGAGAGCTGTAGTTGTGGATGAAGCGGCGGTAGAAGTTAAAGAATCCGAGAAATCGTTGTAGTTCTTTGATGGATGAGGGAGTTGGCCAGTTCTTGATGGCTTCCACCTTCCCCTCGTCCATCCGGATGCCACTGCTGTCGATGATGTACCCAAGGAAATGAACGGAAGACTGATGGAAGGAACACTTTTCTGCCTTGAGGAATAGATGGAACTTGCGGAGTTGCTGGAGGACCTCCGCAACGTGGTGGCGATGTTCGGCCAGGCTCCGGGAGTAGATTAAGATGTCATCTATGTAGACCAGGACGAATCGATGGAGAAACTCCCGGAGCACCTCATGTATAAAATCCTGGAATACGGAGGGGGCGTTGACCAGGCCATACGGCATAACGAGGTACTCATAATGGCCGGTAGGTGTCACAAAGGCGGTCTTCCACTCGTCCCCCTCGCGTATCCGGATGAGGTTGTATGCGCTGCGGAGGTCCAGTTTGGTGAAGACAGTGGCAACACGGAGATGTTCTAGGGCTGAAGGGACGAGAGGAAGGGGATAACGGAACTTTATGGTAATGTTGTTCAAGCGCGATGTCGATGCAGGGCCTCAAGCCTCCGTCCTTCTTGGCCACGAAGAAGAAGCTTGAAGCAGCAGGGGAAGTGGATGGTCTGATGCATCCTTGAGCGAGAGCTTCCTTAATGTACTCCTCCATGGCCTTCTCCTCCGGGATGGATAGAGGGTATATCCTTCCCCTAGGCATTGGTTCACCCGGAAGCAGATCAATGGCACAGTCCCAGGGCCGGTGTGGAGGCAGCTTGGAAGCTTCGTTGAGGGCAGAATATGTCGCTGAAGGGGCGTAACAATCAGGGATGTCGACAGAGCGTTGGTCAACTGGGCTCTCGATGGTCGTGGCACAGACAGGAAGAGCCTCGGAGCATGGAGAACGAGGAATGGGGAGCCCAGGGAAACAGTCGTGGAAACAGGTTTCGCCCCACTTCAGGACCTCGCCGGTTTTCCAAGAGAGTGTAGGGTTGTGCTGCTCCAACCAGGGGCGCCCTAGGATCACGTCAGCGGTGGATCCCTCCAGAACCAGCAGATGGAGGTGTTCGGCGTGTAGAAGGCCGACTTGAATCTGGATGGCATCGGTGCAATGGCGGATGTGTTAACGGCTTACAACTGGAAGGAAATGTCAGAAGCAGTAAGTGTTACAGTAGTGGTGAGGGTTTCATCTTCTTAATAGACGGAATGATGGCACTCACCATGGGTCGCGGAGGGCCAATTGGGCATGTGGAGAGGATATGCCCAGGAGAACCGCAGTATAAACAAAGATTCTGGGTCAGCCGTCTCTGTCGCTCAGCTGGGGAGAGCCGTGTACCTTCCAGAGACATGGGTTTGTTGGCTGGTTCTGGGGGGCTGACGGATTCTGGTCGGCGGGCAGAGATGGAAAACAGCGGCTGGCCCTGGTGTTCTTCTAGACACGACTGCATACGAGTGGCGAAACGGATGGAGAGTTGGATGAATCGTTCCAGGCCGATGGAATCCTCGTATGCAGCGAGATGCAACCGCACGCGAGGATCCAATCCCTGACGATATGTTGTTATCAAGGCTTGCTCATTCCAGCCGCTGGATGCTGCGAGTGTCCGAAACTGCAAGGCATATTCATTGACAGTTAACGATCCTTGTTTCAAATTATAAAGTCTCTCACCAACGGAAGAATCAGAGATGGGCTTCCCGAACACTTCGCGGAAGTGGGCCACAAAACCGGAGTATGACTGAGTGATGGGGTGATTTTGAGACCAGATTGAGTCAGCCCATTGGAGCGCTTTGCCTTGCAGTTGGGAGATGATGAACGCCACTTTCGAGGTTTCGGTGGGGAAATTGTGCGGTTGCATCTCCAGGACCAGCGAGCACTGCAGAAGGAATCCGCTGCAGTCCTCCGCCGAACCAGAGTAGGGCGCCGGTTTTGCCATGGGACTGGCGTGCACAGGAGGTGAAGGAGAGGAAGCGGTGTTTGCGGAGGTGATCGCTGGGAGAGGTGATGTTGGAGTGGTGGAAAGAGCTCGTCGAAGGACATCGACGAGCTCTTGAATGGGATCCGGTTGACTCATGCTGTGTGTGACGACGATGTTTTCAGGTCCGGTCTTCTGTTACAATACAGACGGGGCAGAGGCAGAGGTAACAGATCACAAGACTTTATTATCACACACAGCAGAGTATACGGTGGTGCAGGTGAGTAAAGATGAATGAAGTAGAATGAGGAGGTGATGATAAATGGTAATACTGTCCTTGGTTGATTTGCAGGAGTGACGATCCGTGGTGAAGTGAAGAGATGGCTGACGAGGAGGACTGGAGACACTCACACACAAGAGGTAAGCATATAGGGTTCTACGTGCATACGAGACCGGACAGTGACTGAGTGAGTGTGAGTGTCTTTTATGTTGGTGTAGATTGGCGTGCTGATGAGGTGCAGGTGCATGTGATCAGTACTCTGGGGATTGAGTGCACTGTGATTGGGTGATGTTGGAACCTGGCGTGTCTGTGACACCAACAACTTTGATGTAATTTGTTCAGGTCAAAGTTCGCACTGTATGAAGTACATGTTTACAAAGTCTATTTGACAAATTAAGCCTAAATTACAAATTGTCAGCAACACACGTGTAAACAGTTTTTGTTTGTTTGTTTGTTTGTTTTGGTAAGACTGTGATTCTGAAATCTATGATCATAATTGTTTACAGATGCAAATTTGCTTTGTAAGAGTATGACTCCAAAACACATTTGGTTTAGTTTACAGGCACAATGTGGACTTCTACTGCAGCTCATTACAACCACAAACACAATATATACAAAATAACCTGACTACAATCACAGACATTAATAAACAAGTGTAAGATAAATTGTTCCCATGAAGTGTGCATGTGTGCACCTGAAGTTCATCTGTCTGGAGAAAGTACAGGTGTTTGAATCTATTGGTGATGGCAGAGTGGCCAACGCAATCTCACAGCAATTCATACGTATTTTACAAGGTGGCTAATTCATACGACCTCACTTGTGCGTTTTAGTATGTTTTGTCTAGACTCCAGTGATGGGTAGGTCTTGGGGTGGGGTTAGGTGGTCCTCCCTATGGATGCTTTTGAAAAATCGTACACATTTATAAGAGTGAGATTGAACAAATTTTAACAAATTAGCCACCTCATAAAATATGCAATTGCCGTGAGATTGGGTTAAATTGGCTGATAAATAAAGCAAACTCCAACAGACTGTCTCAGAAAAGCTTTTTATTCTACTCTGTTTAAGAATTATCTATCATTAATTGTATTAGTTTTGGGTAATTAATCAAATTAAAGTGTTTGATATTTCTAAAAAATTTTGCTGAGCAACATCAGAGACAGACTAACAATAGTAGCTCAGATTCTCTCAGGTGAGAATAGCTGCTCTGAGGAATACTGATTTAAAGTGGAAAAAAAAAAATTAAACATTTTTTTCTAGTAATTGTCAAGTATAGTATGATTGATTGTTGCCAGATTGCCACATACAAGACTCTGTACTTTGTGTCGGCAATGATAAAAATTAAACCAGTCATTCATACATTCATACTTTTACATTCAAAACAAATTTGCATCTGTAAAACTATAATGATTGTAGATGTAACCCAGGTCCTACTCGCCCGCTCTGCGCAGGCCTCGAACCTCAAAACCAGTCATAAGGGTCAATTTTTTGAGATTTTGAGATTTATACATCATCTGAAAGCTGAATAAAGCTTTCCATTGATGTATGGTTTGTTAGGATAGGACAATATTTGGCCAAGATACAACTTTTTGAAAATCTGGAATCTGAGGGTGCAAAAAAAAAAAAAATCAAAATATTGAAAAATCACCTTTAAAGTCCTTAGTAATGCATATTACTAATGAAAGGAACATTTTTTATATATTTACGGTAGGAAATTTACGAAATATCTTCATGGAACATGATCTTTACTTAATATCCTAATGATTTTTGGCATAAAAGAAAAATCAATAATTTTAACCCATACAATGTATTGTTAGCTATTGCTACAAATATACCCGTGCGACTTATGACTGGTTTTGTGGTCCAGGGTCACAAATGTCTTTAAACATGTCTACAAACATGGGCGGCGCTAGGGAGGGGCTAGCAGGTGCTTCAACACCCCAAGAAAGACCAAAGCACCCCCACAAATTTTTTCAGCAATTATATACAAGTTGTGTGTTATATTTAATAATTAAGTTGATAATAAAAGTAACAAATTAAATAAAATAAAAACATTCGACTTATTACGCATGCATGACGTGATTTGCAGCTACTGTCGCACTTTTCGTAATGTCATCCAGTAGCATTTTATTTTAAAGTGGAACAGTTCCTTGTGCCAAGAGCTGCCAAAGATTTTTCTAGTAGTCGTTCATTTAGGCCATTAGTCGCACGTTTATATTTAATTAATATAATAATAGCCTACTAAACCATCCTTTAATAACCTATCTATATAGCTATAGGTCTGATATAGAACATTCCGCGCTAAAGCTCGCGTTTAAATCTTGCTGCAAAGCACCGACAAAAGTAATGATTATGAATGTGTTGGGGAAAAGAACACATTTTAAACTATTATATATATATATTTAAACTATAGTGCTTTCTGAGTCATTGTCGGCTGCAAAGATGAAGTTGCCGACGCTGACAAAAAAAAAGAATGAAAAGAAAGAAAGTGATATAAGTCCTAAGCGCGCTAATACTTTAGATTCCACACTCGTCCGCATTAACATTAATTTACCTTTTAGACCATATAAAGATGTGTTTATTGACTTGTACAAACTCCTCTCTATATTTGAGAGATCTTTGTCCTGTCTCCGACATTTGAAGACATATAAGCAACTGTGGGGATGTCTGAAACAGCAGCTTGGCACATTTGGCCATCGGTCACAGAGAGCGAAGGCTGGTTTGAGACTTTAAACAGCAAGTAAATACATCCCAGTGCCTTTTGTTGTCATATGGACCCTTTTCACAGACTGACGCGTTTTAACGGTCATCAATATCGTAAATCCTGCAAAGTTTGTTATATTTTCATTTTTTTAAAAACGTAGGTACATTTATAACACTATATTTAGTATTATATTACCTTTGCATCAAATTACAAAAAACTAACGCTGCTGTGAGGGTGTTTCTAATACAGCAGCTATAGGAGTGATGGTAAAATGACATTTTTCTCTCTTCTGACTGCCGTTATCAATCGCTCTCTATTTTTTCCTCTTTTTGAAAGTTGTGAAAACACTATTGTGGAGTTTTTCTTTTGCTATTTGAGCAAATGGGAACACAAAATATTTAATGTATTCTCTCATTCATCGCTATAGAATTTTACCAAACTATGACGACTTCCGCTTCTGAGAAACCTGGAAATGTGAAAAGGGTCTATATTGCCATTGACTGAAATCAGTGAACGTCTGCCTATTAAAAAAAAAAAAAAATCTTTGGAAAGCGACTGATCTATGTACTTGTTTAATTTCATAAAATAAAAAACTGTATTTATATTGTGCTGAGTCAAATAATAATGTAATAAAATGTTAAAAATCGAGTGGGTGAGTTTTCCTCATATTTATTTTATTATTCATATAAAAATAAAACGTTTTTGCGCATATTTACAAGTAATTGCCCAGCTCCCCCTGTCAATGATCTAGCGCCCCCTCAGCACCTGCGTTCAAAACTCTCTGGCGCCGCCTCTGTCTACAAAACATGTTGAATTGCACTAATTAAAAAAATTAACTGTGTTAACAGGGTTTGCATTTTGGGGACTTTATTAAGACTGTGAATATTTCAATTCAAAACATTCACACAATTTCATTATTAAAGATTCAATAATTCATATTCACCATCCAGACTTAATTTCCAAAATATTCAGTGTGTTTAAAAACACCACCTATAATAATATTCACTTAACAATGCTTAAATCATTAAGACCAAACTTAATATACATCAGGGCTATTCAATTAGCTGCATTTGAGGGCCGGACTATCAAACTGAAAATATAAGGTGGGCCAAGGAGTGGGGGGTTGTCCTGAATGCTTTCTGGGGGGTCTATAAAATGAAAAAATTAAAATGAAATGCATATTCAGCAGTAAAAATTCTGTTAACAGTAACATCTATAAAAAGTTAACACCTAATTTTTATAGGGTTAAGTTAAAATATTCCGACAGAGCGTCTGAGTTGGTAACCACTAAACACACACTCAAAGAAATTGACATAGTTTTATAACAAAAATTAATTGTATACCCTTATTCCACTAATGAAATAAATAAAATATACATGACTATATTAATATCTTAGTATTCAACATGAACATACCACATTTGTGCCAAAACATCATGATTAACACAATTAGTGTTACAGTGCATCTCTGTTAAATGTTTGTAAGGGTGGTGATTTAGGAATTTAAAAGACTTCTAACTTGTTCATTCATGACAATATTATTTATATTGTTGTTGTGATCTCCGATAGTTTGTTGTTGATGATGTTCTGTCTCTTCCTTTTTCACTTTTGACTGTAAATGAACATCAGCCTGGAAACAGTGTTGCCACCTTGTGGACAAACTAATTAGTGCACTCAAGGTGCACCTGCGACCTGCGTGTACTCTGGCTGTGTTCGAAATGGCACACTATCATACTACTCTTACTATTTCTGCAGCATCTAGTATGTATACTGTGCTTTTTGTTTATCCCGAGGTTTACCATAGTCTGCCAGATCCAGGCCGTATCCAGATGAGATGAAGGACCTGCACCTAGACACGACGACAACGCAGCCCTGAACTGTCAACTAAACTATCCCCTGCGAAGGCCTCCTTCCCTTTCCTTTCCCTATGTATAGATAAAACGTTGTAAATATGATTCCAGTTTGCATCCGCGGAAGCGACTAGTGATTCTGTGTTATGCGGACCAGGCAGGTAATTTGGCGGTGTCACTTTGTGAAAAAGACTAGCGTCTGCGCACATACAGAATTTTCTGTATGCATGGAATTCCCAGATTACCAATACTACATTTATTGAAATCTTATGTATACATCTGAGGACACTGCACTGTTTCCCACAATGCAACGCGCTCCACGTGACGTTTCATCTTCATGAAGAGTGCAGCAGGAGTGAACTGGAGGTGGGGAATAATTATAAATGTAACACTTTTATAAGTACACGTTACTCTAAAGTACAAACTAGTTGTTTCCGAAAACACAATCACTACATAATCTCTACTGCACGTTTCCAATCAAGTCAAATCAAGTCATCTTTATTTATATAGCGCTTCATACAATACAGATTTCAAAGCAGCTTTACAGTGATAGACAGAAAATAATGATTCAGTGATGCAAACCAGAGTTTGATGCTTCAACAGAGCTCTAAAAAGAAAAGTGTTATTGTTCACTTGAAGTCTGTGTTGATTTAAATATCCGTTCAATAACTGTGTAAAGTTCATTATGAAATGAGTTCAATTCGGCTATAAAACATGTTAAGTCACCATTTTTGCGGCGACATGTTTCTACAGTAGCCCTAAGCGGACAAACTGCTCTAAAGAGCACGTTTCGTCACTATGTTCTTCTTCTTCTTTGTTGGTGTTTTTAAAGGCAGCTTGCATCTTCACTATATTGAATATGGGCCAGTAGTAGTAGTATTAAATGCGTCTGGTTTATTAGAAGCAGAGACCGTTCTTTGTTAGAAGTAAGAAGAAATCTCATTGCTTGACTCGCTGCTCTCTGCTGTCTCAGACGACAACATCTTTGTCCTGTGTCAGGCACCGTAGCTTCTCTATGTGCTTCGAAAGGGATGGGTGAGCGCTGTTAGTTGCAATACGCAACCTTACCGCTAGATGGCACTAAAATTTACACACTGCACATTTAATAGTACATCAATTGAACCCTTTGTAAATTAATGACAGCCTTAGACCACTGAGGCTATTTCTACCATTACGTTAAATATAAACAAATATTTCTCACTTCTCACGTAATTTCACTGAATAAACCTGACTTTACACCAACAAACTGAATTTTTATGGGTTATATCAAGACCATTGGTGAGGACAGTCGAAAGGTAGGACATTTTGTCTCAGATTTGCGCATAAAAAAGCACATTTATTTGTAAGGTAACAAGCTGGACAACTGTGCTGAATTAATGTTCAATGATTGTCATGTGACAACACTGTGGCATATTACACTGAAACATTATTTGTTGCATATTGTCTATTCTATTCTATTCTCTGTCTATTCTTAAAAATATAGGCAGTATGCATTGTAAACTGGGCAGTAAACACTAAGTAGTAAGTTAGTGTGCCATTTCGAACACAGCCACCTTTTACACACACATTGCAAATGTTTTATTGAAAGTAAAATCTGTCAAATGCAACTAACTAATCATCTAATAAGATTAAATATCAAGTGTCTGTATAACGTGTTCTTTTATCAATTTTCAGGGCTTGTTTTGTTTGTTCCATTGATGGCTCAGCTAAACAGGCCAATAAGAGAGAAAACTGATCAGAGATCAGGTAAAACACATAGATACTTGTTCAATGGTTTGCTGCTGGTGGGCGATCTCAGTGATTCTGCATGATTCATGGGTTCAGAGAGATCATCGCCCGCAGTGGTGAACCATTGAAATTTAAAACGTTCAAAACAGTTATGATGTAAAGAAACCCTGTTTACTGAAATCACATGACTTTGGCAGTTTGACACATGCTCTGAACCACTGATTCAAAACAAAATATTCGTAAAGTTTCAAAGCTTCATGAAGTTTAGAAATGGCCAATCGCATCTCAGTATATTACAGTTGGGGTTAATGCATCGACAAAGTAAAGAATGTTTCATTTGACTCTAAACATAATTTACATCTGTCAACTTTAAAAAAAAAAAAACTCCTCTGTAAAAACCTTCAAAATATAGATAGGAATAAAGTTGTAAAGTTTGGTGTATGCCAGTGCTACAGAAGAGAAGATTTCTGACTCAGAGTAGGAGAAAAACTCAGTTTAAGAAAACAGCCTTTAAAGATATGTACTGTAATTTAAATCTACAGACGCAAATAGAGCTATATATAGTGCTATAAAAGATGTACTTAAAAGTGTATTTTTGATGTTTTCTTTCCAATAGTTTGAAAAAAAAAAAATGTCATCGAATTAATGTCATTTGTTATGCTACTGTAGTCTCACCTGAGCTGTGAGATGTAGGGCAGACACTGGAGGAATCCCCTCACTTCACTCTCTTCATCTGTCCAGTCTATCAGATCTACTGGTTTCTTCTCTGTTTGGAGTTTCAGCACTTCTAGGAGGATGGAGCTCTTTCTCTCTGAGAGCTTTATGATCCAGACTGCAGGAGCTGACTGATAAATTGACTGTAATGCTGGAAGGACACTCCTGCCTGTTTGTATTTTATAGTTCTTCATGTGTGAACACAGATCCAGCAGGAAATCACACTGATCAATCTGATCCTCAGTATCATCATAATTCTCATCACAGGGGAAAGATGTGTAGCTGCACACAGATGTTAATAGTTGAGCGTAATTTTCTTCTGTATTTTTCACAAACTCTGATGCTGAAACAAACAGATTCAGCAGAAACTTTACAGCAGCTTCTCTCTTCAAGTAGGTAATGTCACAAAATCTGTGGACATACACAAAATTATCACTTTATTGTACAGTGTAGGAGAATATAAAATACTGAAAGTGACTAATTGAATTATTATTTAATGCATACTGTATATACATATATTTAACATAAGTTGGTGGAGTGATTTTGTTTTTCCACAGTTTTCCTATTCAGCCCTATATCTGGAGAGCATCTTGCGTTCAAAGAACGGATGTGAGCTCGACATGTTTTTAAAAACAGTGCAGGTTTACAGCGCATGTTCTTCAGACTCCGTCACTATGGAAACAAAGCTGCAAAAATCCAATCATGCAAATGAGCTTCTCTACTACTTTTTGTTTAAATTTATTTCTTTATATTTGCTATTAGTATTCTCCACACTTCAAAATCCTGTGTGGGTCTATGTAAAATACGGGACAAATCGCATCCTGTATTGATTTGATACGGGACGCATCATTTTACCTGTATTTCACGGAAAGGGTGGCAACCATCAGCGCATTTCAGACAGTTAAGAAGACAGTCACAAGCACCACTACTAAAACACCAGCCACATTTTACAATTCCTCCTGAACCAAAACAAGCTTATGCTACTTTCACATCATAACTATTATGGAAGAGATGGAAACCCGTGACATTATACTCGATTTGTGACTGGAATTTATGCATTTCAATGGCAACATTATTAACGCCAAAATGAATCTGCAGCAGTCAGGTGCTACAAGTCAGTGCTCTTTAAGTTGTTTATGTTCATTATTATTGTAATGTTATGTGCTTTGAGACATGAGGCAGTTTAACGCCATCTCTTGTGATGCATTTGTTTGCTCTCTGCTGTGCAGCGTTCATGTGTTTTGGAGGAGGCGTGGCTTTGGAGATACTCTGAAGGGAGGGTGGGATCTTATGCTTTCAATGCTAGCTGGCTATTGCTAGTGAAAGTCTGTGAAAACTGTGAAAGTCAAGGCTAATGTGTGATGATTTTTAATCCTGCAAATATTTGATTATGTATTGTGTCATGTATATTTGTAGCTATATTTGTAGTATATGTATATTAGTAGCTCGAATATGGAAAACCCCACTGTATCTCGATTATAACTGCATATATAAACATACTGTGTGCTGCATGAAGCTGCTACAATAGAAATACATGAACACAAACAATCTCTATAGAATGACTGAACAAGAGTGAGAGAAGGATTTGAACAACAGGGGCCGGGTAAGTTCATGTTACAGGGTAAGTAATAAAAAAAACTTGATTTTAAAAATGAATAATAAGTGTTGCAGACCTGTTTTTAATTAAGTTGTTTTTCAAATAAAGGTTTCCAAGTGATATCTGATTGTTTGCGTTTTTTTATTACCCTGTAACTACATGAAACAAGAGTGTAACAAGCACCACTTTAATTCTGACCCATAATGTCGTACTTACTCTGTAACTACATGAAACAAAAGTATATTTCCCCATGTATTAAAAAAAGATTGCAATAGTTCTTTCTATTTGCCTTGAAACAACTTAATCAGTGCACTTTCTCGCTAAATTGTTCCCAAACGTAAGATTGTTGTCTATCATAATAGTATAAGTACCCTTAGTTCTAAATACTTAGAGTATAAATAATTTGTTATTTTCCTGGTTGTTACCCCTTTATTCCCAAGACTTTACATATTTTTCCCCTATACTTACACATACTTACTTTATAGGTACACTATAATTATCGAAAGTTATGCTGTAAATTCGTTGTAATTACGCAGTACTTTCCGGGCTGTAATCTAAAGCGTTACCAACATTTTATCTTACCACTAGGAGTTCTCCTAAATGGCAGTAAAAGTTCTTAGTTAAAGAGTTTTCTCTTAAAACCTATTCACAAAGCTGCTGAG
Organism: Hypophthalmichthys nobilis; assembly: GCA_037950665.1. Lineage (NCBI taxonomy): Eukaryota > Metazoa > Chordata > Actinopteri > Cypriniformes > Xenocyprididae > Hypophthalmichthys > Hypophthalmichthys nobilis. Next base: position 26,884,249 of record CM075479.1, read on the forward strand.
ACCAACTTTTACTAAGGAATAGAGAGTAGTCTTTAGCTAAGAGTAAGGGCGGGGTTGACCTCGCTGCTATGGATGATGTCAACACGCTTACTAACTATGACCACAGTGATTGGCTGATATAGGGAGGAGTCTCTGTCAGCGATTTAATCATAGAAATATTGTAGAATGAGGTATCACGTTGCCATATTCAAATAAAGGTTTTAAAATGTAGGCTTTCACTAATTAAACTAGTATGTTCAGCTAATTGTTAGCCTCTTACATGTCTGCGTCTCGAGAGAATGCAGAATTCAAGAATTCAAGACAAATGATGTTTTATAAACAAAGTTTGGGAGGAGCACGTGCAAAGCGGTTTATCTAATCATCTCGAGAGGAGGTACAGTATATATACACAGGCGAGAGCAGCTTCATCTACAGTAGTTATGAGACAGTTTTCTGCATCTTCCCACCACCTCGTTCCTCACTCTCGGCTGGGGATACGGGAGAACTCTGGGTTTGGGCTAAATTCCAATCTTGGAGTCCTCAATCCCTTTGGACAGCACACCAAATATGCATATTATATGTATTTTTACTCTATTCGATCATTTTTAAGTGTGAATTCATGAAAACAACTGCCACAGGTAATCAGCCATTATTTATTTATCTATTAAAGATTTATTGTTGGCATTTTATCGTAGATTCAAATCTATAAATCAAAATATTTATTGCATTTATGAAGAAAATCTTCAGCACCCAAGGCTCTATCGCTATTTCCTCAATGGTGTACACTACAGTGCCTTTGGGCGGATGCAGATTGGCAGCAACGGCCATTTTAGGATTGTTTGCGATTTGGTCATAGTGACTTAGGAGTCCTCTTGACTACTCCTAACATTTCACAGATTTAAGAGCTAGTTTTAGCATTAAATGCTTTGTGAAATACTCTTAGAGCAAAAATGTAGGAGTCCTAAAATTAGGACTCACACGCCCATTATTTTTAAGAGTTTCTTCTAATTTGGCAAGTTAGGAGCTACTTTTAGCCTTAAGAACCCTAGTGAAAAATAAATATACTAAAATCTATTTGTAATACATTTATTTTATGCTAAGTGTACTACAATTGCATTTACATTTGCATGTACTTAATATAAATACCCTGCAATTGTACTTTTAGTATAATAAATTGGTATACTCAAAGTCTGCTAAGCTGGAAGTATTTTTGTGTTGAGGTCCAACTAAAGATACACTTAAGTATATTTGATTATGTTAAAGTGGAACTATTGCAAGTATACTTTAGTATATATATCTTGCATTCAAATTACACAGTGATCGTACTATCCTTACTAATAGTGATATTAAACACATTTTAGGCTTAATATTTAGAAATATGCACTGTGCATTGTGCAATAAAGAAGAACTGCAAATAAAGTTTAATTCAAATATTTATGTCAGTATGTCTGTAAACAGTCAACATTTGAAGTGGATCAAAACCCTTCATCAAAGTTGTCCTAAAACCTTCTTCGAAGTACAACTTTGATGAACTTTTGATCCATGTCAAATGCTGACTACTGTATATTAATGGGTTTTTAGTTAGTGTGAAATTAATGTTAAATACATTTTAAATAAATTTTGGTAGTTTTTTTTTTTTTCACTAGGGCAGACTCTGCATCCATTGCCTCTTACATGTTTTCTCACCGTCACGTACTTAACTCGGAAACTCTTAAGGAAATCCAGAGTCACCTAAACTCATAATTATGAGTTGTGCTGATGTTCATGTGCATTTTTACTCATAAATACATTCTTTCTGACATGACTTGAAAACACTGAAACTGCTGAAGCTAAACCCTGACCCCCATTGGCCTGCCCCAACGTCCTACTATTGATTGAACCACAATGATTGATATGTTTTGAACACGCCAGTGCCATCACGCTCACCAACAACTGGTTTTGCTGTACTTTTGCTAAACAACCGAACTTGAGTGTACACTATTGGGAATCTGTGTTGCAGATTTTGGCACATTTGTCAGAAGGAAACTTTAGAGTCTAGAAAGTCATTGTAGCTAAAGACACAAGTCTCACCATGTATTTCAAATCCGAGAATGATCAAATTATTTTTAGATGATGCTATATAATTTTTATATGACACTTTCTTTTGTGCAAACCAAAGAAAACGTGAGGTATGAACTGAAACATCTAGTTTGTTTCTGCTAATTGGCTGTAAGGGCAGAATTTTCAAACCCAAATTTTGCCTACAGCTCAGACGTAACCATGAGAAATTTGCAAATAAAATGTTTTAATTTTTTTAATTTTTAAGTACTTCAGTTATTTATTTTTGTTGAATACTATGTTGACCTGTTATGATTAAATGTCTAATTCATTGAACAGTATTTGAGTTCTACTTGTTTAGTATAAAAAATAGTATTGGCCTAGATAAAAGTTTACAGGAAATGTGTTTTGAGCTGCAAAAACAATCATAAGTAAGTTTTATAATTATGACCTTTACCTTTTTAATAATTTGCTCACATTTGAATATCAGGTAGGCTATTGTTTAAATTAATTCGATAGCACTTTTCACAATTTTGCATGGTTGCAAACAGATATACACACATATAGAAAGTAGGGTTACACTTTATTTTAAGGTGTCAGTATTACAGTGCAATTATACATTTAAGTACTGAGTAATGACAATTAACTACATGTACTTAGGGTTAGGGTTAGGATGAGGGTTTGGTTTAGGGTTAATTGCATGTAATTATGCATAATTTCTAGTTATTACTACAGTAAATACATGTAACATATGTAACAATGACACTGTAAAATAAAGTGTTACCAAAGTAGTTACATAAGTAAATATTTGTAATTATGACAAATAAAGAAAACAATATATAGTCAGTTTGAAATGGTGAAAGAAATTCACGTACCTGATCAGAAGTTTTATTACATTTATGTATTCCTAATGCACTTCAATGCACCTACTGTATTACACTTTTCCCATTAATGCTACTTTAATGGCCCTTATTTGCACTTTGAAATATGGACTGTAGCCCTTTGGGCTGTCAAAATATTATGAATTAATTATTAAACTGATCTTGAGCAAAAAAAAAAAAAAAAAAAAATTATATTTCATCTGCACACACGGAAACACAAGCAGTTCTACACCGTTCACATTTTTCCACCAACAAATGGAACTGTCTGTGTTTTAGTGTGTGCACAAGAATAAAACTAATGTGCCGATTTATGCAATTGCTTCATGTTGCGTTAATGACAGATAATGTCAAGTAAAAGGAAGCAAAACATTCTTGACATTTAATGTTGCATCTACTGGTTTTATTTCTTCAACAGCTTGAAGTTTAATGCATGTTCGTGTTGTATAGCAACAGGCCGTTTCACGTTTATTTTCACGCACCACTTACTGTGTCTATATTAATAATTTTGTCGGCGATTCAGTCTTTTAGTCCATATAATTTGTGCTGTCATTAATAGTTGTTATTAATAATGTCTGTGCGCTTATAGCTGTAATTGTAACAGTATAGAGAGAACACAAAGTAACCCAGTTTAGCGTAGTCTATATATGTGTGGTGGCGCAACAGGTAAGCCGAGCCCGTATTCCAGCCCGTACTGGTTCCTGCATTGAATATACATATAAATCTGTTCCCATTGTCTCACTGATGTTCACTGGATAAGTAAGTTACTGGTATACTGGGGCTGTCTGTAAAAGGCAAATTGTTAAGCTGTGACTTTATTTATAAAAATTACTTTATTGTAGCCTATTTGAAGCACACTATAATGATGCCATTAGCACACTTCAAGTTAACTTGGAATATCATTGCAATGTGTTTTAAAATCACTAAAAGTTTGTTCTCAGTGTAATATTAATGTATGTTCAACACTCTTACAATGTAATTGAATTGCAATTCTAATGTCACCAAAATACATTTAAAGTTTATGCTAAGTGAATTCTGCATTTCAAAACTTAAACACAAGAGTATATTTAAAGTGTACTTAAGTATACTTGGAATAGTTCCACTTTAGCACAAACAAGTATATTTAATACAACTTTAGTTGAACTTCAGCACTGCTTTTGGACAACCAAAATGCATTTAGTACAACATTAGTTGTTCCAATTTAGCAGACTTTAAGTATACCAATTTATAGCGTGCCAAAAATACATTTAGTTATACTAAAGTACATACCAATAAATTGTGCTTAAGTATACTATTTTTCACTAGGGATGTTTTGTGAATATGGCCCTGATCTACTTACAACATGACTGCAGGCTGCATATGCATAGTTAATTACATTACATTAGTTCTATTGTGAGCACTGAGTACAATAAAACAAACATGGTGGTCTTTCACCAGGGTCTCACCTGAGCTGTGAGATGTAGGGCAGACACTGGAGGAATCCCTCACTTCACTCTCTTCATCTGTCCAGTCTATCAGCTCTACTGGTTTCTTCTCTGTTTGGAGTTTCAGCACTTCTAGGAGGATGGAGCTCTTTCTCTCTGAGAGCTTTATGATCCAGACTGCAGGAGCTGACTGATAAATTGTCTGTAATGCTGGAAGGACACTCCTGCCTGTTTGAGACTCATAGTCCTTCACATGTGAGTAAAGATCCAGCAGGAAATCACACTGATCAATCTGATCCTCAGTATCATCATAATTCTCATCACAGGGGAAAGATGTGTAGCTGCACACAGATGTTAATAGTTGAGTGTAATTTTCTTCTGTAGTTGCATTAAACTCTGATGCTGAAACAAACAGATTCAGCAGAAGCTTTACAACAGCTTTTCTCTTCTTGTAGAAGTCACAAAATCTGTGGAGATAAACATAATTATCACTTTATTGTCCAGTGTAGGAGAATATAAAATATTGAAAGTGACTAATTGAATAATTATTTACTATATATATATATATATAAGTTGATGGAGTGATTTGTTTTTTCCACAGTTCAGTTTCAACTCTTCATTCAGTTTATATTTCAGTTGTATCAGATGGTTGTGTAAAGAGTGGTGTGTTATAAATATAATCCTAAATTGAATATTTAGTAAATAAAGTATATAAATAAAGTATATTTGTACAGCTTCTATCTTATGGAAAAAACAAAGTTTGAGTAACTTGAAAAATTTCCTCAAACCATTCATTTCAAATACATGTAATTGGCATATATTCAGTTGATATGAAGGTAAACCTGTGTCAGACAGACAGTTTCTACACTGTGTTTGTTTTCTGATTGACAGAAACACTTCATCTAGATCCATTAAAGTCAAGTGCTGTTTTGTTCTGTGTGTTAAATCACATCAGTAATCATGTTTACATGCACTTTAAACATTCGATTTCAGTTGGGCTAAAACAAAAACCTGCCGCAAAGAGACCAGTCCAAATACAACAATGTATAAAATCACTAAAATTATGAGATTAAAAAAATAAACACTCAATAAATCACTACTGCATAATTGTTTTTTTTTTTCCTGCAGCTCAGTTACAAACATTTGTTTTGTATCTGAGCACAAACCTTAAAAACTACTGTAAAAATTATGTCACAGCCATTAAAATATCAGTTCAATTGATCCCAAACAGTTTGCATAATATCAGTTAAAACCACCATATACAAATGGTTAGCTTAACTGATGTATTGATGCATCTCCCTCAGTTTCTGGTTAATTAGGGCTCAAAGACAAGGCAGAAACAGCATTAACCTTAAATTAAATTCAAGAGAAAAAACAAAACAAAAACACATATTCGCTTTTGTGCCTTTCCCAATTTTTTTTTTTTTATATTTGAGCATGAGCCAAAAATAGGATCAGCGCCAAAACAATCCGCCAACTGTTGCTTGTGGGACGCTGCCAGCATGAAAGCTGCAACCTGTTGATATCTGTGGCCAAAGTTATAAAATACATGAAGCGTCATTTCGTGTAGCTGACCAAAAGTTTCCTTTCTGATTAATAAATGTGTTCTGATTAACGAATGTGTAAAATTAATCAAGTTGTAAGTGTTTTCTGTAATGTTGTGCAGTTCAGAACAAAAACAATTTATTTTTCAGATTTCTGCCTTAGTTTTCTTGTGCTTCTCTTTTGCTGTATCTGTTTTTGGTACCTAAAGAGCACTGTCACTGTATTATTGGGAATTTTTTATAATATTAGAGACGGACTAATCATAGGAGCTATGATTCTCTCACAGGGTAAAGTATAATGTATAAAATCCTGGTCACACATCAGACAAGAACAGCTGCACCACATCACATGTAGGAAAAAGCACAGATACTAAATATACTAGTTGCTCTGTACACGCAAGCTTGAGTTCAAAGTCAATTCCTGATGAGATTCAATATGGGGACAGAATTGCTCCTTTATTCCAAATAAATAGATTATGATCCACAAATAAATGTAAAGAGATTAATATACAAATTAATATACACAAATAAATAGAATTAGACCCACAAATAAAAACATTCACAAATATCTTTTGTCAAACACAACTCTGCCTGGCATTCATTATTGAATCGCATCCTGTACATTTGTGGATGGCTGTCTATGCATTTGTGGATCACCACACACATTTGTGGATCACCACACACATTTGTGGATTTCAAACATTTCATCAGACAAATCCACAAATAGGTGGACTCCACCCACCGTTTGCTCAAGCCAATCAGATAATGGCCACATTTTGCTGACCAATCGTAGCATGTTCTCACTACAACCAATCACGTTTTGCGTTACAATCAGGCGGGAACAGATTCATTTTGCACCCCTGAAAGGAACTGCATTCTATGGGCGGTTCGTTCAAATTGAGCTGAAGTGCTGTTTGTTTGGTTAAAACACCCCATTTCACCCAGATTGCCGGAGTTTAATGCTTCTTTATATTTCCATCAGGATCTGCGAATCGAGATAAATTTAGGATTATACACAAATTATGATCATTCACAGATCCTGAGCTATAACACCCTCTCTACTTAAAGCAAACTGAATACATTATAATCTGTGACGTCTCTGGACGTGGCATGACACTACATGTCACCAGCAGTAAACAGATGTCCCATTTTACTTCTGAAGTACACTACGCTGGCATTACTTACACAAATGTAGGACATAATACCAAGTAAAAATAATACAAAATATGAGCCCAAATGACAATCAGTGATGTAACAGTACAGTCTCAGCATCACTGCAACGTGTCCTGAGTGGATAATGCAAATAAAAACCTTGGATTGCTGAAAAACACATCTTTGCATTTATTTTGGATGCTGTAAGTAACTTTTACAATCAATAACTATTAAGTCTAATACATATGAAATATTATTTGTGTGATCAAGTGTTTTAACCAATAAATAAACATCGCTTGTCTGTCTGCAGAGCATTTTACTTTTAAAAGCATCATCTTTGTGTTCAACAACCTGTCACATGTTTAAAAATAACCCACATATGTATATCTTCTTAACAAACAATGGGAATCATTTTGTAATGTATTTAATGATTAAAATATTACTTATAATGCATAATGGGTCGTTAGATCCATAGAACTGCTCATATCCATCATTAAAACTACTTGACTGAAGTGGGAAACGCTGTTGGCCTTTGTATGACAGTAATTTCACATATTACATGAAATCGCATGTTTATCACGAGTTTGCATGTTTGAACGCGTTGGTGGCTCCACCTCCTGCTTCCTTACCTTAAACATTGTTACAGTGACATAAAAACATTTGTGAATGTTTTTTTTTTTTGGTTGTTTTTGTTTTTTTCGCAAATCTCATTTATTAGTGAATTTAATTCAGTTTTGCAAAACTCACATATAACCTAACATATATTTATGGATCATTCAATTTATTTGTGAATCCCTTTACATTTATTTGAGTATCATAATCTATTTATTTGGAATAAAGAAACAATCCTAACCCCATATTCAAGTTGTCCGAGTTGTAACTTTGTACTCTATTTGATCTTGATGAGATTGCAGGTTGGTGTATGAAATAAACAGGTACTGTGCAAACTAAATTATTAGAAAAGGCTGTGTTTATTATACAGTTTCTCTATATGTTGCATAGTCTTTATTCAAGTGACTAAACCACAAAAAGACAAATTATATACTGAAAAAAAGTCTTTTCACAATTTATCTTGAACTATGCAGTATGTTACATTATTGATTCTTAATACTTTAAAATTTTGTTTTGGGATGTATTTAATGAAAAATTTTAAGGAGTATGGAGAAATGTATGTAGCTGTCCACTAATAAATCCTGAATAGTAGAATTGTGTACATTCATTTAAAAAAATGGTGTCAAATTTTGACAATATGTCATCTGCCTGTCACATCCAGAGTGTGACTCAATTTAATTCAGCTGTTCTGAGGATATAATAAAACCCATTATATATGCATTATATAAATTACAGTATTTTTCCTACTAATTAACAAGTATAATATGATTGAGAGTTGACACCAATAGGTTCAAATGTCTGTACTTTCCCCAGATAGATGAGCTTTTGTGAGATCAATTTATCTTCCATTAATTTATTAGTCTGTGATCATAGTGACAAACTTTTGAAAATACTCGTATGCAAGACTTTCTCTCCAGTAAAAAAACAAAAACAAACAAACAAAAATCATGTTTTAAATATTTAAACAAAAGTTTTACATTTTGTTTATTATGAAAAAACTGTAGTCATACGCTTACAAAAACAGAATAGTGCACAATGGTTTTAAATCATGCAAAAGTGTTTTTAAATCCCATTTCAAGTTAAATATATAGGCAGTATTTAACACAGACCTGAGCTGTGAGATGTAGGGCAGACACTGGAGGAATCCCTCACTTCACTCTCTTCATCTGTCCAGTCTATCAGCTCTACTGGTTTCTTCTCTGTTTGGAGTTTCAGCACTTCTAGGAGGATGGAGCTCTTTCTTTTGAGAGGTTTACCTTCCAGACTGCAGGAGCTGACTGAAAAATTACCTGTAATGCTGGAAGGACACTCCTGTCTGTTGCATAGACTTTCATATGTGAGTACAGATCCAGCAGGAAATCAAAACTTCCATAGGATATGTAAGAGTGTAATGTATCCATAGATGTCTTTGTAATTTCATTCATTAAAACAGGCACTTGCAGACACATACCAAGTACTATTAATCTAACTCTCCAGTCAGGTACTTTTAAGTATTCATTCTGTGAGAGAGGTAACCTGCAAAAACAGTGAAAGATTTTGTTACATGTAAGAGCTAGAATGAATAGAAAATGGACGAGTAACACCAGCATGAAGACAGAAATTCTGTGCTAATACAGAATTAGCACGTAACTTGAAAACGCCTCGGTTCCGCATGTAATCCTGGTTCCCTGAATAGGGAGCGAGGCGCGTGGGAGCGTCTCTGCGTGATTTTGTCATGAAGCACTTGTGAAATCGGTCCAATGGCGTGACGGAACGTCATAGGCAGGTGATGTCACAGACCAGGAAACTATAAAGCATACCCAGAACAAAGAATGCCAGCTTCTGATTGGCTAAAGCAATGTGCTCACAGGCACGCAGGGAGTATGGCAAGCGACGCGGCGTCTCGTTCCTATTCAGGGAACCAGGGTTACATACGTAACCCAAGGCGTTCCCTTTCATGGGAACTTGAGATGCGTCGAGACGCATTGGGAACCATATCCCAACTACTCCATAATGCCAAGTGCCTGTCTGTAACTCTAAGATGAAAGCACCACAGACCCCGGAGTGGAGCCAAAGTCTAGGTTATAAAAACTAATGAAAGTATGCGGTGAAGACCACCCAGCCGCATCACAGATATCATGGAGGAAACCCTGAAATTAAAGCTTTTGAAGCAGCCATACTCCTAGTTGAATGTGCCCGGACAGCCAAGAGAGAAGGCTGCCCGGAAGACTCATAAGCCAGTGAGATAGCCTCAACGACCCACTTGTTCATCCTCTGCTTAGACGCAGGACCTCCCTTCTTAGGAGATCCGTAACAGACAAAGAGTTGATCTGTTTTCCGCCACAGGGCAGCTCTGTGGACATAAGTGTCTAATGCCCTAACACGGCACAGCAGATTAAGCTTTTCCTGATCTGGATTAGAAGGCCTGCAGCACAATGGGCCCTGGGACATTGGTGGGAACCTTAGGTATATAACCAGGTTTAGGATGAAGAAATGCTTTCACCATACCAGGTGCAAATTCCAGGCATGAAGGGGCAACTGACAGTGCTTGAAGATCTCCAATTCTTTTGAGAGATGATATAGCGAGTAGAAAGATAGTTTTTAACGTAAGAAACTTTTCTGAGACCTCCTCCAGAGGTTCAAAAGGAGCAGCTGATAACCCCTCCAAAACAATGGCCCAATCCCAGGCCGGAGTCCTTGTATGCGCTGTGAAGGCCTCAGCCTTCGAAGTGCCATGAAGAAATCGGTTCACCAAAGGATCTCTCCCCAAAGATGAGCCATCTATAGGCGCGTGACATTTTATTGCATATAATTTCCTCATAGCTCTGGACTGGAGTATGGTCTCCACAACCTCAGTTGAGAGACCAGATTCTATGAACCTGGCCCCCTCAGAGGCCAGGCCCACAGTTTCCACAACTCTGGGCGGGGTGAAGTATCGATCCGCCCGCTTGAGACAGAAGGTCTTGTCTGATAGGAATCTCCAGGGAGACCCATCGATGAGAGACACTAGGTCTGTGAACCAAACTCAGGTTGGCCAGAAAGGTGCTACTAACATGAGATGAATCTTCTCTCTGCGAACCCTCTCCAGAACTCCCGGAAGCAGAGCGTACAGACACAGCCTCGGCCACGTCTATACCATGGCGTCCAGACCCAGAGGGGCTGGATGAGACAGAGAGAACCACATCAGACAGTTTGTTGTTTCCTTTGATGCAAATAGGTCGACTTCTGCACAACCAAAATTCTTCCAAAGGAGCTCCACCACCTCGGGGTGAAGTCTCCATTCCCGGGCCTCGGCCCCTGCCTCTGCCTCGACAGGATGTCTGCCCCCACATTCTGATGCCCTGGGATGTAAACTGCTCTCAGAGAGCAGCTTCTCTTGGGCCCACAGGAGGATCTGATGGGCCAGCTTGCAAAGGTGATGTGACCTCAGACCCCTGATGGTTGATGTAAGAGACCACCGACATGTTGTTCATACGGACCACGTGATGGCCCCTCAGGTCTGAGAGGAATTATTTGAGAGCTCGAAATACCGCCATCATTTCCAGCCGATTTATGTGCCAGGAAAGAAGATGGTCCTCCCAAAACCCTGAGCCGAGTGACCACTCATGATCACCCCCAACCTGTGAGAGAAGCATCCGTCATTAGCATTAAGCGGCGACAAGGAGCTCCCAACATAGGTCCTTGGGACAGGAACCAAGGCTTTTTCCACATGACTAAGGCACGAAGGCATCGCCGCGTGACCTTGATCATGCAAAATGGATTTCCCCTCGGAGAAAACCCCTTGGTCCTGAGCCACCACTGTAAAGGTCTCATGTACAGCAGGCCAAAAGGTATTACATTAGACGCAGCTGCCATCAGACCCAACAGTCTTTGAAACTGTTTTACAGTGAGTGACTGGCCTAGTTTCACCCCATTTACGGCTGAGAGAATCGAATCTATACAAGCAGGAGATAGATGTGCCTGCATCGCAGTTGAATCCCAAACTACACCTAAAAAGGTGGTTCTTTGAGCTGGAAGAAGTACACTCTTCTTGGCGTTGAGTCTCAGCCCTAACTTTTGCATGTGGGACAGAGCGACATTTCGATGTTGAACTGCCAAGAGCTCGGATTGAGCTAAAATCAACCAATCGTGGATATAATACACGAATGCCTTGGAGTCTCAGAGGAGCCAGAGCTGCATCCACGCATTTTGTAAAGGTGCGGGTTGAAAGTGCTAGGCGAGCGGAAGTACCCGATATTGATATGCTTCGCCCCAAAAGCAAATCTGAGGAACTCCCTGTGTTGAGGATGGATGGATACATGAAAGTAGTCGTCTTTCAGATCTATTGTCATAAACCAGTCCACGGATCTGATCTGTGGGATGATCTGTTTGAGTGAAAGCATCTTGAACTTGAGCTTCTGAACTGTGCGATTTAGTATGCATAAATCTAGAATGGGACGCAACCCTCCATCCTTCTTTGGAGCAATGAAGTAATGGCTGTAATAACCTGACAGCTTGCTGGGAGGATGAAGCCATTCTATAGCTCCTTTTTGCAAGAGAGTCAAAACCTCCTGTTCCAATACCAGAGATTGCTCGGGTCCACCACCGTAGGGAGGACCCCATTGAATTTGGACGGGCGAGACCCAGACTGAATTCTGTAACCCTTCTCTATTATATGCAGTACACATTGAGAAATATTTGGTAGAAGTTTCCATTCTGGCAAAAATTTACTAAAGGAACCAGTCTCTCGAGACTGGCCTCTGGTGTTTTTGAGCATTCAATTCGGTGCCCTGAAGCGGTGAACCGGCAGGGAACAACCGAATAAAATGTTTGGAGGATCGGTGGAGACCGCTGCGCCCTGAAGCACACGAGGTGGCGGGGTTGGCAGAACGGCCCCTGAGGGCAGCGAAGAGGAGCGGATACCATGTAATGTGATATAGGTCCCTCTCCGGAGGGGCTGCCCTCAGAGGTCTGGCGCTTCTGGCATCAGGACCTCTTGAAGCCTTCTTGGCGATAATAACAGTCCTCAGATCTGTCTTATCCCTAGAAGACTTCGGTTGTGCCGACCGACCCTGTCCCCAAGCTTTCTGTGGGGAGCACAAGTGGCGACACTTTGCTTTTGTTGCGCTCGGTGTCAGGAGCTGACAAACAGCCGAGGCTGCTCCCACCCAAGACGAAAATGCCGTGGACTGTTTTTAGTCTCCTGAAACCTCTCTCGACCATGGTAACAGAATCGACAAAGAGGTCCTGAGGAGACAGCGGCGCGTCCAGGAGGATGTTTTATCTCTGTCCTTGATATCTGACAGATTTAACCAGAGATGTCTCTCCGTGGCCACCAGGGCTACCATAGACCGGTTGATTGTTTTGGCCGTCTCCTTGGTGGCCCGGAGAGATAAATCTGTAGCTCGACAAAGTTCTTGGATTACATCAAAGCTAGCTTCCCCACTCTCATCAATTTCCCCAGCAGGTCGGCCTGATATGCTTGAAGAATCGACATTGTGTGAAGGCATACGCGGCCTGACCTGCTGCGAATAAGCTTTACCCACCAGTGCAGATGTAGTTCTTAGCGGCTTGGTTGGTAGCGTCGGGATTTGAAGGACGATGCAGATTTGGGTGAGAGATAGCCTGCAGGCGTCTCTTCAACCCGAGGCATCGCCTCATAACCGTGCTGTTTCATCCTCATAATGTTGGAATAATTAGATGTTTGGGGCTGAATACTCTATATTGAACCGGTCTTTTCCATGACACTTCGGTGTGGAGGTCGGGAAAGAACGGTAATGCCCGACGCTGAGGTTGTGACCTTGAAGGCAGAAAACGCTTGTCTAGTTTACTTTTCTGACAGGTTTCATGTTTTTCAGGTGGCCATTCAATGTTCAGTTTTTCTACTGCTCTGGTCACAACCTCAAGCAGCTCCTCATATGCTGGAGATAGAGATGGCGAGTCCTCATCTCCAGCATCAACACCCACAACATCCAACTCCTCAGAGCTGGATAGTTGAAGCGCTGGTGCCTCTCTCTGGGGAAGAAACCGCAACACGTGTTTCCGCCACCAGAGGAGAGACACTGGGTCTGCCAGGTGAAGGTAGAGAAAGGGCTGGGCCTGTCTCAAACCTCTGACAGATCCATTTGTGAACCCCACGAATGAAGCCACCGTTCTGCCTCAGCAGAAGAGGGACCCGAGAACGGAGTGTTTTTAAGGATAACTTTTAGCAATGCACACAGTCAGCTCCTCGAGACCTCCATGCTCCACTCCTAAACAAACAACACACATCTCAAGCGTATCCCCACCCGTGATGAAACGAGGGCAGGGATGAACACACTTCAAAACTGCTGTTTGATCGCCATAATACGTGTCAATTATATATATATATATATATATATATATATATATATATATATATATATATATATATATATATATATATATATGAAGGGTGTTTGTAATGATACTCTTGTCCTCAAACAAAGAGATCGTTTCTGTATGTGTAACTGACAGACAACACCAAATAACACACACAATAACACAGAGCGCTTGCTGAAGACACAGAAGCTGGCGTTCTTTGTTCTGGGTATGCTTTATAGTTTCCTGGTCTGTGACGTCACCCACCTATGACGTTCCGTCATGCCATTGGACTGATTTCACAAGCGCTTCATGAAGCAATCACGCAGAGGCGTTCCCAATGTGTCTCGATGCAGATCGAAGTTCCCATGAAAGGGAACTGAGATGTGCTGGACTGATAAAACAACTTAGCTCTTACCTGAGCTGTGAGATGTAGGGCAGACACTGAAGGAATCCCCTCACTTCACTCTCTTCATCTGTCCAGTCTCTCAGCTCTACTGGTTTCTTCTCTGTTTGGAGTTTCAGCACTTCTAGGAGGATGGAGCTCTTTCTCTCCAAGAGCTTTATTCTCCAGACTGCAGGAGCTGACAACTGATAAATTGGCTGTAATACTGGAAGGACACTCCTGCCTGTTTGTATTTTATAGTTCTTCATGTGCAGTACAGATCCAGAAGGAAATCACAGCGTTTAGTCTGGCACTCCTCATAACAACCATGGTCACAGTTTTTACAATCATAATTGTCACAGGGGAAAGATGTGTAGCTGCACACAGATATTAACAGCACAGTGAAACTCTCTCCTGTAGCTTCATCACGCTCTGATGCTGCAACACTCAGATTCACCAGAAACTGAACAGCAGTCTTTTGCTTCTCATCATCAAACAAACACACATTAAATCTGTGGAGACAAAGAAATATTATTTTACCTTAATGTTCAATGCTGGTTATAGTTTTTCAGGAATATAAGTTGCATTTTTTCATCTGAAACATGATGCAATTTATATTTCAAAGCGACTTATATACTGCATTTAACGTCAAGCACGCATAAAACATGAGCAAAGCGCACACAAACACATCAGTTCTAGCACTCCTTAACCACAGTCAACCAAACAGAAAACTAAAACAGTCAAGCAAACATAAAAGTTAAACACCTCCATTTAAAGGGTGTTCACCCAAAAATGAAAATTATGTCATTAATTACTCAGCCTCATGTCATTCTAAAGCTGTAAGACTTTTGTTCATCTTCAGAACACAAATTAAGATAATTTTAATGAAATCAGAGTGATTTCTGTCCCTCCATTGACAGTCTACGCAACTACCACTTTGACGCTTCAAAATAAAGAGATCATAAAACTAATCCTTATGAATCAAGCGGTTTAGTCCAAATTTTCTGAAGAGACACAATCGCTTTATATGATGAACAGATTGAATTTAGGTTTTTATTCACATATAAACATTTATCAATGCACACATCAGTTATGGTAAGCAGAAGCTCAAGCATGTTTGCTTGACATGCGAGAATCAGTGAGGTTCATTCTCGTGTTACGCAGCACATATGTGGTTCATTCTAGTGTGTTACGCAGTTAAAATTATACAGATTTTCAGGTGATGTTTCATCCCATGTTATCTTGAAGAGCATTTCTCATGGACCATACATTTAAACTGTTCCCACAACGTCTCACCCATCTAAAATACTCTTTTATAATTGTTTACCATGCAACATTTTGCACATTTAAACCATTTATTTTTATTTGCCAGGGTCAAGTTTTTCCCTTATTCTTTTTCAGCAGCTATGTAAGCTCAGCGCTTAAATAATTTTCATACATAATTAATTATTTGCATCTCAGAGCATGCAGATGAAAAGCAATGAGCGTTATCTTGCTTTCAGAGGCGGATGCTGCTGTTTGGGAACGCAGTCATATAAGACAGTTCTCGGGCAAATTATATTGAACCACATTGATGCCAGACTTCTGTATGACCAAAACAGCATTTCAGATGCTTTGCAAAAAGATTTTTCCTCTGGTTAGTACAGTTATATTGTGATGATCCTCTTGCGATGTACCTTTATCCTAACATATTAAGGCAGCTTTATATTTTCTTGTAATAAGGCTGACTTATGCTATTAAAAATAAAAATATAATAATATTGTGAGAAAGAGGCTTGAGAGTTAGGATCCATGCGCAGTTTACTAGTTGCAGAGATCAGAATTACAAAGTGCAGAGAGGGAAAACTGAGTCAGGCACGAGAAATCAGTCCAAGGGAATCCATCAGAGCAAACGTGAAAACAGGTGTGGGCGATACACAGACAAACAATCCGAATAATCCAAATCAGGGAAGAGGGAAAAGTCAAATCCAAAACATGGCAAGACAAAACTTACGCACTCAGCCAAGCAAGCCCAGCGCTTAAAGGGTTAGTTCACCCAAAAATGAAAAAATTCTGTCATTTATTACTCACCCTCATGCCGTTCCACACCGTAAGACCTTTGTTAATTTTCGAACATAAATTGAGATATTTTTGTTGAAATCCGATGGCTCCGTGAGGCCTGCATAGGGAGCGATGACATTTCCTCTCTCAAGACCCATAAAGGTACTAAAAACTTATTTAAATCAGTTCATGTGAGTACAGTGGGTCAATATTAATATTATAAAGCGACAAGAATATTTTTGGTGCGCCAATAAAAACAAAATAATGACTTATATAGTGATGGCGATTTCAAAACACCGCTTCATGAAGCTTGGAAGCTTAATATTGAACCACTGTACTCACATGAACTGATTTAAATATGTTTTTAGTACATTAATGGATCTTGAGAGAGGAAATGTCATTGCTGGCTATGGAGGCCTCACTGAGTCATCGGATTTCAACAAAAGTATCTTATTTTGTGTTCGAAGATTAACGAAGGTCTTACGGGTGTGGAACGGCATGAGGGTGAGTAATAAATGACATTATTTTCAGTTTTGGGTGAACTAACCTTTAAATAAGGGACCAGTAACTGATTAGCCTGATGCAAAACAGGTGTGATAATGTCAAAACTCCGGGGATGGAGACCTCTGGTGGCGCTCAGGAAGCGACCCATTCAGAGGTGTTACAAATATCTATAAAACATTTACTTCTATTAAGTTGACACTGTAACTTCTTTGGCATTAACCTTCAATAGATTAAAATTATGTGTGAATAATAACAACATGATTTTCGCCAGTGTTTAGAAAGCAGAATGAAACCTTAAAGGGATAGTTCACCCAAAAATGAAAATTCGATGTTTATCTGCATGAAGCACTGAAACCCTCTTGTAATTGTAAGAATTTTTAATATTATTCCACCATAAAACTGATCGGGCAGATCAAACCGTAAATCCGTGAGACTTGAAACTTGATCAGATGGTAGCAGTCTTGCTCACTACTCAGATACATGGACTCATCCAAATCGGCCAATAGGAGTGCTTCAGCGATCAAAAACGTGCCTCAAGTGCCTTATACCATTAGAATCTACATCTACCCTTGGTTCAAGATGAACAAAACATATATTTTCGATTTTGTTTCCACCATGGATTTTGTTTCCACCATGAATTTTTTTCCGCCAATTTGGATTTTGTGCGAAACCTACTGTTGCAAACTAGTCCTAGGTTTTTCGCCCCATCTGAGCCAAACCAGTGCAGAAATATTCTCTGGAGTCTGAATATCTATAATTATCAAAAAAGTTGATATTTCGATTTACCGTCACTACGGGTGGTATTCATTTCAGGGTTCGTACAACTTTTGAGAGTGAAATTCAAGCACTTTTTAAGCACTTTCATGTGCTTCACACTTTCAGCACTTCAAAGCTCTAAATATTATCTTGTTTAAATGTTATATTTAATGTGATGACCAAAAACATGATTTGTTCATCTATCAAAGATTGTCCCCATTTGTAGCACTCCTTTTATAATCACCAAGCTGTTGGTCAGTTCATTATGATATTATAGAAGAACAATGGTACATTTAATAAGAGTAGAATATTACATTTTTTCCCTATAAAAATCAGGTTGTTGTCAAAAGATAATTTTATCTGCGTCTCAACTCAAGCTCAGTGCTTTACTGTCAAATGTTTATGTCTAAGAAGAAATTAACATTTTATGAATATTATTAGTAACTGCACTTATTAATGTAAAATTATAGTAATTTTATGATGAGATTGGGTATCTTATGATATTACTCCACATTCTAAACAACTTTGCCTCAAGAACCACTACTGTCAATCAATCCGTTTGTTAAATATTTGAGAATATTTTAAAACCTACTTTTGCAAACTATAGTCACTCAACTCCAAAAAACTTGAACCCCGATAATTGCTGCTTGCAGCTATAGTTATTGTTTATTATTGCCATAGGCATCATTTGCATGTGGGGCTGGTGGGACATGTCCCCACTACTTTTGCCAGGGATGATATTGTCCCAGATATTCTTTGAAACATCTCACGATGCGGATGTAATCTTGGAATAATATATTGTATTATAAATGATGTAAGGATGAAACTATCACATTAAAGGGTTAGTTCACTTTAAAATGAAAATTATCCCAAGTTTTACTCACCCTCAAGCCATCCTAGGTGTATATGACTTTCTTCTTATTGATGAACACAATTGGAGTTACATTAACAAATATCCTGACGTATCCAAGCTTTATAATGGCAGTGAACAGGGCCAACGAGTATGAAGCTCAAGAAAGTGCATCCATCCATCATAAACGTATTCCACAAGGCACCGGGGTTAATAAAGGCCTTCTAAAGTGGAGCGATGCATTTTTGTAAAAATATCCATATTTAACAAGTTAAAATAAAATAACATAAAATAAAATATCTAGCTTCCGCCAGACCACCTTCCGTATTCAGCTTACGAAGAAAGAGTAATGCCTCTCGCAGTTCAAAACACTTACACTACGTCCCTCGCCTTCCGTATTCAACTTATGGATGGATGTACTTATATAACTCTGATTGTGTTCATCAGAAAGAAGAAAGTCATATACACTTCTGTCCTACCCACTTTTTAAAGCAGATTTACACCAATGATTATTGTTATTTTATTTATGGTTGCACTGTTGTTTTCAGAACCTTTTTTCCCCATCCTAGAGGATCTTGAAGGGGTGGATTCTGGAATCCACTGCCGCTTCAATACATATCTTTTGAGTTATTAATTAACATTTATCTTTCTAAATATTAAATTATTTGAATGACTTCAACTTATGTTAAAGCATTTATTTTCCTTTTCAAACACTAGAACATAATTTTGAATATTGTCTGTACTTCTCACTGAGAGAAAAGAACATGTTATCAGTATGTTTTGGGAAAGTTTCCTGCTCAGAGCAGAGCTCAGATCAACTTCAGCCTTGAAGAAGCTGTGAATCATGTGTATCTGTGTATGTGCGCTAGGTGTTCTGTGCAGGTCCTTTGTACTGATGGACAACTGGCACTCTGCTAGAGACCAGCAGACGTCATGTCATGACTCCAAAGGACATCCAGTACCTAAATCCAGAGTCCCCTCGTCAGCATCCTGACGCATGGAGATATGCTTCTGACTATCTGTCCATGGGTGGAAGATTACCAAATTTGTCTATTTTTTCTTAGCCAATCAGAATCATTCAACCTGAAGTAATGACATAGTTAGTTGACTCTGTTAGAGTATAATTGTTGTGAAAATGTAAATGTATGCAGGGCGGCCTACAAACTCCTTGTGAGACTTGAAGCTGACTTCTGCTGATGAAACTGCAAACTATTCTTCAGTAAAATTTTCTTCAATTTATTATTTTTTTTTTTAACTCTGACTCTGGGTCTTTATTCATCATATGGTCTTTTGGGTCTTTAACTGTAAAATTCCCCTACAATCTCAAACTGTAAAAATGTAATTTATGAGACTCTTACCTCAGCTGTGAGATGTAGGGCAGACACTGGAGGAATCCCTCACTTCACTCTCTTCATCTGTACAGTCTATCAGCTCTACTGGTTTTTCTCTGTTTGGAGTTTCAGCACTTCTAGGAGGATGGAGCTCTTTCTCTTTGAGAGGTTTATTCTCCAGACTGCAGGAGCTGATTGATAAACTGCATGAAATACTGGAAGGACACTCCTGCCTGTTTGAGTCTCATAGTCCTTCACATGTGAGTAAAGATCCAGCAGAAAATCCCAATTCCCATAGTACATGTATGAGAACAATGTCTCCATAGATGCTTCTATAATTTCCTTTGGTAAAGTAGGCTCTTGAAAAGACAGATTCAATGCCAGTAACCTTTTTTTCATTGCTGTCTCATTGGAAGACCCCTTCTGTTGAGGAGAAAATCTGTAGAAAGAGAATAATTACACACGGGCACTTATGACCATTTTCCTGCAGGTGAGGCTATTTTTAATGGTCAAATAGGACTTCAAAATTCTTTTTAGTATGCACTGCTTGCACGGGCAACAGGAAAAGTAAAACACTCTACCACAGTGCTATTCGATTGGATCATGCAACAGAGACCTATCATGCATGGTCTAATGGGCCCATAAAACACAGACATGACTGAACTGTGCACACACTCCTCAAACCAGTTCAAATCACAGTGCAATCCAGCCCTTTTAAATGTGCCAATGAATTATCCATGACATAGTCCTATCTCTGATATCCCTAATCTGATATGATAAACAGATTAAAAAACAACAACATATCTTTCACCTGAGCTGTGAGATGTAGGGCAGACACTGGAGGAATCCCCTCACTTCACTCTTTTCATCTGTCCAGTCTATCAGCTCTACTGGTTTCTTATCTGTTTGGAGTTTCAGCACTTCTAGGAGGATGGAGCTCTTTCTCTCTGAGAGCTTTATTCTCCAGACTGCAGGAGCTGACTGATAAATTGGCTGTAATGCTGGAAGGACACTCCTGCCTGTTTGAGTCTCATAGTCCTTCACATGCAAGTACAAATCCAGCAGGAAATCACATTGATAGTTAGTGTAGTTTTCGCTGAAGGGGAAAGATGTGTAGCTACACACAGAGGTGAACATCTCAGTGTAATGTTCTCCAGTAGTTTCAAACTTTGATGCTGCAACAGTCAGATTCACCAGTAATTGGAAAGAGCTTTGCTTCTCATTGAAAACAAAGCGATCAAATCTGGGAAGACACAGAAGTAATGAAAAATAGATCAGTTACATTCATCGTAAAGTACAGTGGTGAGAAAGGAGTTTGGGGTCAACATTTTATGTTCTACTCATAGTCCTACTCACAGAACTACTGGGATCAACACAACTGCATTTGAATTCAGTCAGTTCCTGTGATGGTGTGAAATTCAGTTCTACTGCACTCTCACAAATATTTACCTGATCTAATGAAACGAGCGGACAAATGGAAACTAAATTAAACTCAAGGTTGTATTTTTCCATGAAATGCTCACCTGAGCTGTGAGATGTAGGGCAGACACTGGAGGAATCCCCTCACTTCACTCTCTTCATCTGTCCAGTCTATCAACTCTACTGGTTTCTTCTCTGTTTGGAGTTTCAGCACTTCTAGGAGGATGGAGCTCTTTCTCTCTGAGAGCTTTATGGACCAGACTATAGAGAATATTGGGAAATTGTTGCAAGTTAAGAAAACATCAAAGAAAATGTTAAAGTATCTGAGAATCTGAAGTATCTAAGAAGAGTATCTGTTTAATTGTTTCACATGTATCTCACCATCTACTGGTACTGGTGTTTCCACACTAGGTTTGCTGGTGATGTCCTCATAGACAGCAGAGACTCTGACTCTATAGCAGGTGCTGTGAGGTACAGTTAAAATACATTCACACTGAGGTCCTTGTGTTAGTATTGTTGACCATCCCTCCAGTCCTGCTTCTTTATACTCAACCATATACCGCAGAACTGGAAAATCTTTATCAGTTTGAGCCCTCAACCAGGTGACTCTAAAAGTGTCTCTGTCCAGCTTATTCACTAAGAGTTGACCAGGTGTTGCTGCAACCACTGTCTGAAAGTTCATAATCCTACTATAGTTCATACAGTCCTGCTCAATAAATATATACCTCAGCTGATATTGATGACCGGACTTTAGATCTGATATCATACAGGGTTCTCTGATAATTGTGGAATCAAAAAGCGATCTGTTTCCAAGTGTTGTTGTTGCTTCCATTATGACCCAAAGCCCTGTACTCCACTGTATATCTCTCAATGCTTTTGGTTTGTGGTTGTTTCAGTTTCAGTGACACACTGGTGTGTTTTATGTGAGATATTTGGGTCAGATCTGGGTTTGTTCCAAGCTTCACATTTCTGCTCACAATCCTTCCATCTCGATAAAACTGCACAGAGTATTCTGGAAAACCACAGTCAGGTATCGATGCAGCAATGAACTTGGTTTGCTCTGCATCTTCATTTGCAGCAATGAACAGTTGTACTTTAATAAGCACTTTTTCAGTGATGCTAACAGGCCTAAACAAGAGTGAATCATTTTCTATAATGTGATCAGATTCAATGTACTGACTGAGAGCAGTGAGGAAGGGATCTTCTACATCTGGTGAGAAAAGAGTGAAACACATCACTCTGGTTATCTGTGAGTGACTGATGATCTGCTGTAACTCTGCCTGTGATTTCACAACAGTGATATCTGCAGCTCTGCAGTCATTCAAAATCTTCAGTTCAGTTTCTTTATTCTCCAGCCACTGGTTTGTGCTCTCTGCACTGAATGGTGATTGGCTGTGCCTCTCTAGGAGATCCTGTAAACTCCTTTCTCTTTTCCCTTCTTTAATGTGAACAACGTCTGTGATTCCTTTCTGAAATGTTGTCTGGTACTCTTGCAGAAGCTCTAAAAACTTTATAAGTTTATCTTCCAGAGTCGGAAAACACATAATCACCTTTGCACTGATGTAGTCTGTTATCATGTCCTGACAGATCCTGATCTGTTTTTAAGATGTTCCAGAATGTTCTCAGCTTGATGCATCAAGTTTTCACTGACTCCACTCAGAGCAGCACACACAGAGCTCTTGACCAGCTTCTTCAGAGGGTACAGACAGACCTTCAGAGGAACTGCTCTCTCACCAAGCAGTGCTGGCAGAGAACCGTAGATCTCCAACGCCTTATCAAAAGACACTGGAGTCTTCCAATCACCCACATCAATGTAGAGACTACAAGCAAGTGATGAGCTTTTAGCTGCTTCACTGGCACTCAAGTTTGAGCAAAAGGTCGAGGTCATCTTTTTAAAACGTCAACAATTTTTGCATTTTTCACATAGTTTGAGCTCTCAAAAACAAAAAAGCTTGACCTCCAAAGTACACAGCGGTGACCACATGTGTTGCTGTGGTTTGACCAACCAATGCAGAGGGTGCTGCTTCCTGTAACAGTCTTTGGCTGATCATGTCCAGTCTGGTGGTGGTTCTGTAGTGTAGTGTAGCTCTTTCCTGATTTTGAGATTGTTCTGGGTGGTTTAGAAATGCTGCGGCCCCATTCATTTTAATTTGTCCAGTCTGGGTGCCAACTTGTAACACTGGGGACATTTCAAGGACTCTGAATCTTTCCTGAAGGGAGTCATTTTCCAACACCTTCACATTTGTGTGTGGCCGTGGCAAAGATACTTTCATACGGGCTAATGTATCTTCATCCCACATAAAGATATCTGGAAACACATACTGCATGTGAGTTCATTGAACAAGAACTGAAATTTTACAGAATTTATT
Source organism: Hypophthalmichthys nobilis (assembly GCA_037950665.1). Classification (NCBI taxonomy): domain Eukaryota; kingdom Metazoa; phylum Chordata; class Actinopteri; order Cypriniformes; family Xenocyprididae; genus Hypophthalmichthys; species Hypophthalmichthys nobilis. Next base: position 26,907,825 of record CM075479.1, read on the forward strand.
TACAGGTCACTAATTTAGCACGTTAAATTGACAACCCTATTTAAATTACAATTGGAAAAGACTGTAATCATAGCACTTTGTTTCCTGACACAGTTTCTTCTATTTGTTATAATAATATAATATTGCCTCTACAAAAACCTCACCTTGGCAGAAAGAATTGCTTTGACTGTCGTACAACATTCCAAGGCTTAAAGGGCGACCTAGAGCAGCCATCTCAATAACATCTGAGGAAAATCTGAAAATCATAAATACATACAAAAAAATTAAACAGCTGATGCAGAAATACTTTTACATGGTCTTGATATGGAGGAATAAGAGTGACAATTGAAAATATTATATTGAAAATAATTCAAACATAAAAATTGAAATAACTTTTAAAAGGACAAATTTAAAGATAAATTTAAAAATTTAATGTATTAAATATAGATAATCAAATAATAAAACAAAACACTTAATAAAATTAAAATAATAAATAAAAATAAACATTTAAAATTTAGTTAAATAAAACAGTAAATTAATAAATCATTGTAAATGCACATTTTAAAACATTAAATTAAATAAAGTTTTTAATTTCACCATTTGACCAAAGCAATTTATTTTTATGTTCAAATTATAAAACTAAAAACTGATTTTATTTTTAAGTTTGCTTAATTTTTACTTATTTTAATCCAGTCACAAATGAATGTATTAGATCATTATGGCCATCAAGGGGTAGGGCTGTCAATTTAATTTTTTTTTTTTTTTATGAACTTGATTACATGATATATGTTACGGTTGGTTGCAGGAAGGAGCACAGACGAGGAGAATAAATCCAAATACTAGTTTAATGACGTAATCCACAGGTTACCAGGCATAGAGGTGCAACACAGCTTACTCAAACGGTGAACGGAACAAAGACAGAGTGAACAGGGGAAACTAAATAGCAAACATAACAAGGTTGATTAATGAGACACAGGTGATACAGATGAACTAATGATGAAGGCGGAAACAGAACATGTGACCATGGAATGCAAACAGAAAGTCCATAAACTGAAACTGAAACTAAACAGACTGTGACAATATACTGATCTGTAATTAATAAAGTACTGGAAAACTGAGGCAATTCTGTAACTCACCACTGCAGTGAACTTCAGCTCTTCTACACCAACGTTTTGTCTGTGCGTCTCTTTCTTTCAAGGTCTGAAAAAAAAATCAAATTAAAATCTCTTGAATAGCACTTAAAAGGATATGACAGTATTTTTATTTTTGGGCTGTGAAATACGCATCTGTTACCGCTTCAAGTTTGGTCATTCTTGCAGTTAATATTTCATCCTGTGATTCCCTTTCTTCTTTATGTGATAAATTAACAGCCTAAAAACAAGCCAGATATGTTATATTCATTGTTCTTTAAACTTAAAAACAGGCAGACAGGCAGACAGACAAACAGTGTGTGGAATCAGTCAAATTTTAGCTAAACAGATTCATTATTTCAGAACTTCATTATCGGTGGGGACTCTGCCCACATATTTCCTGTGTGTGCAGTTAAAAACCCAGGCAGTCCTAATGCCAGTTCAGCAGCATGTGCATTACATGCAACATGTTAATTTAATGTGTCATCAATGACCTTCACATTGTTGTATATTCTTGTAACAGACAGACAGTGTTCAATCACCTCCACCAGGTTGTGTCTCTGCAGTGCTGGTACTGTGTAGTGTTGTCTGACGTGGGTCTCACAGTAAGATGCAGTGCAGGTCAAACAGGATTTAACAGCTTTGAGCTTCATCTCCGCACAGATATCACAGGGCACATCTTCAGGTCCAGCATAGCAGTGAGCAGGAAGAGCAGGATTAAATCCTGCCTTCTGGAGTTCCTCAATCAGTTTAGACAGAGCAACATTTACACTCAACACAGGACGACCTCTGAACCTCTTCCTGCACTGAGGACAAGCGTAACCTCCAGCTTGAGTTGGTTTGCTCCAGTAGATCTCAATGCAGTGTTTGCAGTAACTGTGACCACAGGGGATGGAAACTGGATCCTTAAAGACCTCTGTGCACACTGGGCACTTATAGTGTTCCTTTGTCAGCAGAGTGGCTGAAAATGTGCTGTGGAAACATCTTTGGTTATTACTTACAACTGTAATGCAATGAGTGTAAACACAGTATTAAAAAAAGTAAAAAACAAGAAGAAATTGTTGTGCCTTAACTTTCAGAGTATATAGTGCCTAAAATGTGATATCTACGGTGGCCGAGAGAGCTCAATGCGATGCAAATGAATTAAACACATGCAAATAGAAAAACACCAGCAAATAAAAAAAAAAACATCTTCATCAGTTTGACAACAGATGTGCTGCAAAAGTCCACAACACATGCAAACAGAGAAACGTGCTGCAAATAGCACATACCAGGCCCGGCGATCTCAAGCCCCTTCTGCGATGATCTGAATGATGATGATGATGCTTAGGCTACTTTTAGAATTAAATTAATATTTTAATTTGCCCGCAATAATTTATAGCGCATCACGAATAACCGACGCGCTGTAATAAGATTAGCTCCTCATTTAAAAAAACTTGTTTAACACCTACATCTCTTCTCATTTTTTCAATACATATGGGCCACAAGAGAAATATTAAGAAATAAATTAAGGTTAAATGGTGTTATCGGAATATGCTGAAGTAGAGCTCTCATCGCTGAGTTTTTAGTTTCACTTTCTGCAGTGAATAATTGACTGGAATTTGAGACATAAAATCAAGTAAATTATAAAAACATATATTATTTATTATTAATAATTTATTAATAACATTTTTTTAACGCAAAATAATACCCCCAAATCGTTTGTCCTGGCGCCGGGACTGGCACAGACCACAACGAAAATGTTATAAGGGAACACCAACAAGTGACCTACCTGTCTGGGACCGCTGGCTGGGATTGTTCAGTGTTTACTCTTCAGTGGTGTGTACCTGAAAGGTGAGTTGTTGTTTTTTTGTTTTTTGTTTATCTTAACATTCTTATCGTATGTGCATTATGAGCAGGCCTATTTGCAGCACGTTTCTCTATTTGCATGTGTTGTGGACTTTTGCAGCGCATGTGTTGTCAAACTGATGAAGATGTTTTCTTTATTTGCTGGTGTTTTTCTGTTTGCATGTGTTTTCTTCATTTGCAGCACGTTGAGCTCTCTCGGACACCGTAGATATCACAAAATGGGACACTTTTAAAACAACATTGTTAATGCAGATCCAATTCCAATATTCCAAATTCTGAGTATCGGCCGATACAGAGACTGATCTGATACCAGCGCTGTTTGATATTAGAATATCTATACCTCTCTGTGTGCAACTGATGATCAAACTTCCATGTGTTAAACACAATCCACTAAATATACATTATATCATAGAGAAAAACAACAAATGAATAAAAATATATAATTAATCTACAGCAAAATATATTATGAACTAGGTCAGTGAATAATTCAGCAGCAGAAGTACTTCTAGAAAAAATAACTGTGCACAGTAATTTTATAAAATCTAAACATTTAGTGAAATACATAATTTTGAGGGAAAAATAAAAGTGAACATGCTAGATCTGGTAAAGTAATAAAAACAAATGACAAATTACTATTTGTATTCTTATAAAATACATTCAACAGCATTTTTTCTCTCTCTCTTTCTTAAATATGCAACAAGCACACCATTTAAGTCGATTTATCAATTATCAATTATCATACATTGCATACCGAAAGCAATTAGGTGTTTCATTGCTGAACACAATTGGCAGATCCATTGACTGATCACTTTTCATAGAAAGGTGTGAGAGTGCTGGAGATGGTGCTTCATCTGGTCTCAGACTGTGAGAGTATAAATGAGGTTATAAACAACTATCACAATGACATACAAAACACATAAAATGACCACAGCTGAATCTTTTAGAAAAAACTAGAGTAGGTTCTCATACTTCTTCTTAATGTAACTGCGCTCCACTGTTGAATGCAATGGGTCTATCCATTGACTGATCACTCTTTACAGAGAGGAGTGAGGGTGATGGAGATGGTGCTTCATCTGGTCTCAGACTGTGAGAGTTAAAGCATAGTTGTTTGATTTGTTAATAGGACCTCTAATGTACACACAAGCTCACAGTGCTGTCATAAGTACCAGTACTTCAGTACTAAGTCGAAACTGAAAATGTAAAAATGTAATGATGCCGTTCGCTCTGCAGTACCGACTGCAGTACAGCTCTGTGAACTCACAGCTTCAGTGATTATAAAAGAAATGCTTTTATTTTCAAAGAGTTAAATAAAACAGTTAAATAGTTAAAGGGAGTGTGTTACACTATTTTTAAAAAATCAAAATTGGTATAAAATCATGAAATTTTACTGGTATTGGGACTGACTACTGAAATTTTGGCATTGCAGCTACACTACAGGCACATATATCTGACCAAAGAATGCAAATTCTCGTGCCGTTTAACACTGTAAGGCTGACTTCTGTCTTTGAATGCAATCGGTCGATCCATTGATTGGTTGCTTTTAAAGAGAAGTATGAAGTTGCAGGAGATGGTGCCTCAGCTGGTCTTAGACTGTCAGGATGAGGCAGAAAATTTAAGTTTAACAATGTAAAAGAGACATACAACATAAGCAAGATAAGGATAGTTGTATGTCTAATAATTTTTGTTCTCTCTCCCTTTCTTAAATATGCAACAAGCACACCATTTAAAACAGAGTCAATTATCATACATTGCATACCGAAAGTAATTAGGTGTTTCATTGCTGAACACAATTGGCAGATCCATTGACTGATCACTTTTCATAGAAAGGTGTGAGAGTGCTGGAGATGGTGCTTCATCTGGTCTCAGACTGTGAGAGTATAAATGAGGTTATAAACAACTATCACAATGACATACAAAACACATAAAATGACCACAGCTGAATCTTTTAGAAAAACATGACTAAAATAAATTTCAGGTCTGGACTGACTAGAGTAAGTTTACATTTACATTTACGCATTTGGCAGACGCTTTTATCCAAAGCGACTTACATTGCATTATACTATACATTTGTATCTGAGTATGTGCAATCCCTGGGATCGAACCCATGACCTTGGCATTGCTAGTGCCATGTTCTAACCACTGAGCTACAGGAAAGCTACAGGAAAGCTAAGTTACGATAGTACAACTCTGTGAATTAACAGCTTCAGTTATTATAAAAGGAATGCTCTTTGCTCACGTTTTGCTTATATCACACTCACATTTTGAATAAAAGTTTTATTTTTCATGTTGCTAAGAGGATATGTGTGCAGCAAAATTTCAAGAATGACAAGTACATTTAATTATTAGAGTGAATCTGCTAAAAAAATAATTTTGTGAGTCTTTATTTTCAAAGAGAATGCAAATTCGTGCACTGTTTAACACTGTAAGGCTGACTTCTGTCTTTGAATGCAATCGGTCGATCCATTGATTGGTTGCTTTTTAAAGAGAAGTATGAAGTTGCAGGAGATGGTGCCTCAGCTGGTCTTAGACTGTCAGGATGAGGCAGAAAATTTAAGTTTAACAATGTAAAAGAGACATACAACATAAGCAAGATAAGGATAGTTGTATGTCTAATCATTTTTCTCTCTCTCTCTTTCCTTATTATGCAACAAGCACACCATTTAAAACAGAGTCAATTATCATACATTGCATACCGAAAGTAATTAGGTGTTTCATTGCTGAACACAATTGGCAGATCCATTGACTGATCACTTTTCATAGAAAGGTGTGAGAGTGCTGGAGATGGTGCTTCATCTGGTCTCAGACTGTGAGAGTATAAATGAGGTTATAAACAACTATCACAATGACATACAAAACACATAAAATGACCACAGCTGAATCTTTTAGAAAAAACATGACTAAAATAAATTTCAGGTCTGGACTGACTAGAGTAAGTTACGATAGTACAACTCTGTGAATTAACAGCTTCAGTTATTATAAAAGGAATGCTCTTTGCTCACGTTTTTGCTTATATCACACTCACATTTTGAATAAAAAGTTTTATTTTTCATGTTGCTAAGAGGATATGTGTGCAGCAAAATTTCAAGAATGACAAGTACATTTAATTATTAGAGTGAATCTGCTAAAAAAATAATTTTGTGAGTCTTTATTTTCAAAGAGAATGCAAATTCTCGCACCGTTTAACACTGTAAGGCTGACTTCTGTCTTTGAATGCAATCGGTCGATCCATTGATTGGTTGCTTTTAAAGAGAAGTATGAAGTTGCAGGAGATGGTGCCTCAGCTGGTCTTAGACTGTCAGGATGAGGCAGAAAATTTAAGTTTAACAATGTAAAAGAGACATACAACATAAGCAAGATAAGGATAGTTGTATGTCTAATCATTTTTTCTCTCTCTCTCTTTCCTTATTATGCAACAAGCACACCATTTAAAACAGAGTCAATTATCATACATTGCATACCGAAAGTAATTAGGTGTTTCATTGCTGAACACAATTGGCAGATCCATTGACTGATCACTTTTCATAGAAAGGTGTGAGAGTGCTGGAGATGGTGCTTCATCTGGTCTCAGACTGTGAGAGTATAAATGAGGTTATAAACAACTATCACAATGACATACAAAACACATAAAATGACCACAGCTGAATCTTTTAGAAAAACATGACTAAAATAAATTTCAGGTCTGGACTGACTAGAGTAAGTTCACGATAGTACAACTCTGTGAATTAACAGCTTCAGTTATTATAAAAGGAATGCTCTTTGCTCACGTTTTTGCTTATATCACTCACATTTTGAATAAAAGTTTTATTTTTCATGTTGCTAAGAGGATATGTGTGCAGCAAAATTTCAGGAATGACAAGTACATTTAATTATTAGAGTGAATCTGCTAAAAAAATAATTTTGTGAGTCTTTATTTTCAAAGAGAATGCAAATTCTCGTGCCGTATAACGCTGTAAGGCTGAGTTCTGTCTTTGAATGCAATCGGTCGATCCATTGATTGGTTGCTTTTAAAGAGAAGCATGAAGTTGCAGGAGATGGTGCCTCAGCTGGTCTTAGACTGTCAGGATGAGACAGAAAATTTAAGTTTAGCAATGTAAAAGAGACATACAACATAAGCAAGAAAAGGATAGTTGTATGTCTAATCATTTTTTTCTCTCTCTCTCTTTCCTTATTATGCAACAAGCACACCATTTAAAACAGAGTCAATTATCATACATTGCATACCCAATGTAACTAGGTGTTTCATTGCTGAACGCATATTGGCCAATCCATTGACTGATCACTTTTCATAGAAAGGTGTGAGAGTGCTGGAGATGGTGCTTCATCTGGTCTCGCCCTTTGGTACATGGAGAACAATGCGAGATTATTATTAATCATTACAGATTCTAACAGCCTCAAAAGCAGAAGGAGAAACAAAACCAGTTTAAAAATTCACAAGAGATATGCAATTCCAAACAAGCCGCTTTGTAGCTAATAAATTGTGTTCTTTATTATACAATAAGCACAATATCTTCAACTTCCTGACAATGTAAATTCTCATACTTCTCTCCCATGTAACTTTGTGCTGCATTGTTGAATGCACTGGGTCTATCCATTGACTGATCACAGACAGGAATGAGAGTGCTGGAGATGGTGCCTCATTTGGTCTCGCCCTTTGGTACATGGAGACAAAAGTGTTGGAAAAGTTGAAATAATATGTTAAATCCATTAAATGCAAACCTAAATATTATTGGAATTGAAGGTTCTAGAAATCCTCTGCATGTACTAAAAACATCTATTAATAAGCTAGCATTTGTCTTTAAAGCTACACCATGTACATTTTTGTTAGTTGACAAAATTCAAAACTCATTTTTCTAATTGGTATTTTTGTACGGAAATGTGAACGTTGTTAACACAGCCCTATTCGTACCTAAATATGTGTGTTGTATAGCTATGTATTGATTGCTTCTAGGACTAGTAATTGTAAATTATAAAAAGATGGGGATGGATTGGGTGTTGTGTCTTAAGGTTGTTTGGGGATTTTTGAATGTTTTTGGATATTGTATTTGTATTTAAATGTTGGTTGCAATGTGGTTGTCTTGTTTTAATTGTGGTATGCTATAGCTGTTCACATGATTGACCTTGATTACTAACAGCTGTAACCAGTTGGAACTATGTACAGGTGCTGGTCATATAATTAGAATATCATCAAAAAGTTGATTTATTTCACTAATTCCATTCAAAAAGTGAAACTTGTATATTATATTCATTCATTACACACAGATTGATATATTTCAAATGTTTATTTCTTTTAATTTTGATGATTATAACTGACAACTAAGGAAAATCCCAAATTCAGTATCTCAGAAAATTAGAATATTACTTAAGACCAATACAAAGAAAGGATTTTTAGAAATCTTGGCCAACTAAAAGTATGAACATGAAAAGTATGAGCATGTACAGCCCTCAATACTTAGTTGGGGCTCCTTTTGCCTGAATTACTGCAGCAATGCGGCGTGGCATGGAGTCGATCAGTCTGTGGCACTGCTCAGGTGTTATAAGAGCCCAAGTTGCTCTGATAGTGGCCTTCAGCTCTTCTGCATTGTTGGGTCTGGCATATCGCATCTTCCTCTTCACAATACCCCATAGATTTTCTATGGGGTTAAGGTCAAGCGAGTTTGCTGGCCAATTAAGAACAGGGATACCATGGTCCTTAAACCAGGTACTGGTAGCTTTGGCACTGTGTGCAGGCGCCAAGTCCTGTTGGAAAATGAAATCTGCATCTCCATAAAGTTGGTCAGCAGCAGGAAGCATGAAGTGCTCTAAAACTTCCTGGTATACGGCTGTGTTGACCTTGGACCTCAGAAAACACAGTGGACCAACACCAGCAGATGACATGGCACCCCAAACCATCACTGACTGTGGAAACTTTATACTGGACCTCAAGCAACGTGGATTGTGCGCCTCTCCTCTCTTCCTCCAGACTCTGGGACCCTGATTTCCAAAGGAAATGCAAAATTTACTTTCATCAGAGAACATAACTTTGGACCACTCAGCAGCAGTCCAGTCCTTTTGTCTTTAGCCCAGGCGAGACGCTTCTGACGCTGTCTGTTGTTCAAGATTGGCTTGACACAAGGAATGCGACAGCTGAAACCCATGTCTTGCATACGTCTGTGCGTAGTGGTTCTTGAAGCACTGACTCCGGCTGCAGTCCACTCTTTGTGAATCTCCCACACATTTTTGAATGGGTTTTGTTTCACAATCCTCTCCAGGGTGCGGTTATCCCTATTGCTTGTACACTTTTTCTACCACATCTTTTCCTTCCCTTCACCTCTCTATTAATGTGCTTGGACACAGAGCTCTGTGAACAGCCAGCCTCTTTTGCAATGACCTTTTGTGTCTTGCCCTCCTTGTGCAAGGTGTCAATGGTCGTCTTTTGGACAACTGTCAAGTCAGCAGTCTTCCCCATGATTGTGTAGCCTACAGAACTAGACTGAGAGACCATTTAAAGGCCTTTGCACGTGTTTTGAGTTAATTAGCTGATTAGAGTGTGGCACCAGGTGTCTTCAATATTGAACCTTTTCACAATATTCTAATTTTCTGAGATACTGAATTTGGGATTTTCCTTAGTTGTCAGTTATAATCATCAAAATTAAAAGAAATAAACATTTAAAATATATCAGTCTGTGTGTAATGAATTAATATAATATACAAGTTTCACTTTTTGAATGGAATTAGTGAAATAAATCAACTTTTGATGATATTCTAATTATATGACCAGCACCTGTATGTATGTGTGTGCCTGATGAAGGTCTCTGACTGAAACATTGCCTCTTTTAACTTTTTTCTAAATAAAGGGAGAACAACTGTGTGCAGATCTTTTTGGATTATTTGTTGACAAAATTGACAAAATTTCCGCAAATCATTGTGGTAAGCCTATAATAATGATTTATTTATTAGAGATGTCGGGACATATTTCACAGATCTTGCTAAATGTTAATAAAAAAAGAAAAAGAAAAAGATCTGGCTACTGTACAGTAGGTGGAAGGTGTGAGCATATTCATCCTTTTCATTTTTCAGGGAAGGGTGGATATAAATGTTGTTAGTAACACTCTCTTTGATAAGATGATCACCTGTAATCATGGCTACATCGGCATGCCTTAAACCTTCAGATTCATAAGGAGAACAATGTTCGACTGCTAGAGGCCAAAACATATGGTGTAGCTTTAACTAAGAGTCTTTATGACAGTGGTCTCAAACTGCCGGTGTTACGAGATTTTCGGTTTCTGAGATTTTCGGTTTCCGAAGGCAGAGCATACATGAATATTAATGAGTTTTCCCAACATGCGCGATTGCACGTGCAACTGAGAATTTTAGTTCACGTTGTATCTCAGGACAGTGGATTATTCAATAAAGGTAACTATATTCTAAGCGTCGCGGAGGATTTATGCGTAAACAGTTTATAATGTTTTCATTAGTATGCACGTTATGTGCAGTCGTCTGTAACTGAATGACAGACACTTGACAGCAGAGCAACCTTCAGCTGTCGTCTACAATGAGTTCAGCTCGTTGTGCTCTTTCTTTGTACCCTGCGATGTAACAGCAGATAGGCCTATATAAATGTGTCTGTGTGGACATAATATTTTTGTAACCTACAGACTACTGGTGTGATTATACATGTGTTAGCTTACCTGTTCAGACTAACATTCTCTGGTTCTCCGGTTGGTGACAAATGCTGAAAATATTGCTAAAACTATATTGTCTTTTCATGGTTTCCGTTTATATATATATTAAAGAAAGATACACTGACACCACAAGGTTTAATTTTTCAGTTGCACAATAAAACCAAGCATCCCAGAACACCTGAATGAGTTGAAGTAGATTATACTGATTTCATATAACAGGAAAATAAATAAAATATTGTTAAAAACCATGCAGCTGCCATTTAAATGATGTATTGCTATGTTCTTATGAAGATTTAAAACGGGTCATCCCTCTGGAAATTAAAGAAATGTCCAAAATCAGTGGCCTAATAAAGACTTTTGCAACCTTTTGTTATTCTCTGCCATGCGGCGTTTTGACCATGTGTTACTTGTGTACCTGGATATACAGTGATGAACACTGATATAAATGGACAATTTATTTTGATACACAAACATTCATTATTTGGCATATATTCAGGTTGATCTCAATGGCAAAAAGTGTCCCAGCCAACCTGAATTCACTGGTCAATGTTCATAAACATGCATGTTCTTCATAGTGTTACAATACAGACGGGGCAGAGGCAGAGATAACAGATCACAAGACTTTATTATCACACACAGCAGAGTATACGGTGGTGCAGGTGAGTAAAGATGAATGAAGTTAAATGAGGAGGTGATGATAAATGGTAATACTGTCCTTTGGGTGATTTGCAGGAGTGACAATCCGTGGTGAAGTGAAGAGATGGCTGACGAGGAGGACTGGAGACACTCACACACAAACTGGAACAACACGAGGAGACTTGGAGACAGGTAGGTAGCTTCAATGGAGTCCAAGAGGTAAGCATATAGAGTTCTACATGCATACGAGACCAGACAGTGACTGAGTGAGTGTGAGTGTCTTTTATGTTGGTGCAGATTGGCGTGCTGATGAGGTGCAGGTGCATGTGATCAGTACTCTGGGGATTGAGTGCGCTGTGATTGGGTGATGTTGGAACCTGGCGTGTCTGTGACACATGGGGCATTAATTAGGGGCAGCTTTGGCCTCATGAAATTTTGAAAGAAAAAAAACATTTTTAAACTATCTGTCAAAACATATATCACAAATCCTGGAATAAAGATGGGAATATGGCCTTGATTTGCTTTTGATTACTAGATGCTTTGCATAATGTGTGATGGAGTGAACATATGATATTGTGTGAGACATTTAATGACATTTTGTTTTTGTACAAAAAGATGAGCCATGGACTTGCCAACAACAAACTTTAGCTACTTTAGCCCTTAATATATGGAAATATGACACATAAGAAAGCTATTCTCAGATCAAAAATTCCATTTTTAGTCTTAAAGATTTTAACATTTTTGAATTTGAATTTTTATTTACTTTAAACTATTTGTATAACAACAAAACGTTATATTTTTACATACAGTGGCCCCAAATTATTTGCACAAATGCATTTGCATTAAAATACTATTCGAATGTCTGGAATCACTGTAGTTTTTTTGTTTCTTAAGAAATTAATTTCACAAGGATGAAGTTTATTCAACAAGGATTAATTAAATTAAATTAATTTAAAAAGAAGAAGAAGAAGAAGAAGAAGGAAAAAAGACATTTCTAATGTTACAAAAGATTTCTAGTTCAATAGTCTTCAAACTTGCTGTGAATCAACAGAACAGGCAGCGTATCACGGTTTCCACTTTCATTCAGCAGCACAACTGTTTTCAGCACTGATAATAGTAGAATGTTTCTTGAGCAGCAAATCAGCATACTAGAATGATTTCTGAAGGATCATGTGACACTGAAGACTGGAGTAACAGGAATAAACAGCCATTTAAAATATATTAAAATAGAAAACAAATCACAATATTACCGTTTTGCCTATTTTTGATCAAATAAATGCAACCTTGATGAGCCTAAACATAAAGAATTGTATTAATCCTTTTGAAGAGCAATAGGCCTACATCATATCAAAATGAACAAGAATTTAAGAACAATACCAGAATAGATATTCCTCAAAAACATACAGGTTTATTTCAGTTGTTACAGGCAGTGATGTAGGCTACTTAATGATAACAACTAATAAAATACCGAGTTTTAAAACATCGCAAGGTAGCCTACAAAGGAAGAGCACAACGAGCTGAACTCATTGTAGACGACAGCTGAAGGTTGCTCTGCTGTTACAACGAAGTGTCTGTCATTCAATTACAGACCACTGCACAAAACGTGCATACTAAATGAAAACATTATAAACTGTTAACTGTAGTTTAGGAATAAGTCCGCCGCGACGCTGAGAATATAGTTACCTTTTTGAATAATCCACTGTCCTGAGATACAACGTGAACTAAAATTCTCAGTTGCACGTGCAATCGCGCATGTCGGAAAACTCATTAATATTTATGAATGCTCCGCTTCGAAACCGAAAATCTCAGAAACCGAAAATCTCGTAACACCAGCCCGCGGGCCATTTACGGCCCCCTCCCCGCCCGCAACTGATCTCAAAATAAAACATAATCCGGCCCGCTAAATTATTATTATTATTCTCTAGTTGTCTTATACCATATTCCATATGCAAAGAAAAAGTCTTTGCATATGGAATATATGTGACATATCGCGTCACATAAGCGGCCGCGTAATTTCTCTTCCTTTCCAAAGCGCTTTTGCTCCGTGGTGTCTATCGTTGCTATGCAACCATGAACCGCTCTCCAGGAGGATGAGGAAGTTTCAGCAAAAGAAAATTAGATTTCTATTCCTTGCATTAGCTCTACTACTAGATATATTTATGGAGATGAGATATAAAAACCACCCTGTACAGCTATGATCAGCTGTTCGGCTGAGCTTTCGATGTTGTTATGCAAAGGCGAAGCTCATCGGTTGGACCTTGTCACATGACCTGTGGTGCGCTTGCGGCATTCTGAAAAGTTGAGATGTTTTTATTTTGCGCGGCATAGGCGCCGCCTGGAAAAATGAGCGCTTGCCTAAATTACAGTAAAGCACTCGCGCCGTCGCGAGCATCAATTTAAACCACCAAACGCGTCCGATGCTGCAATAAACGCGTTACCGATGCTCAAACGGCATCTTGGACAATAGTGGCTCAGCTGTGTGAGCAGAAGCGCTGCCAGGTGTCTGGCAAGAAACAGAATAGTGTACAAATGTATTCAGGGATTGCATTTGTTCAATACAGTGTTGTTCAGAGCAAGATGTTATAATTTTGATGTTATTTAAGCTAAAGTAAAGTAAGGGAAAATATTTGAACTGTTAAAAACTAATACTGTATGTAACAATGATAGACACTGCTGTTTACATTTTTTGTTAAGTATGGCAAAAATATTTTAGTAATGAAATTTGAAGTAAATGAGAAATAATGCAAAGGAAAGTAAATTTTCAGTGCTTGAAAGTTAAAATGGCCCTCCTATGAGGTGTCAATCACAGCAACGGCCCTCAGCCAATTTTTAAGTTTTGAGACCCTGCTTTATGACAATAATGCCAGAATATTAAGGTTCTATAGAGTAGTTTGATCTCAAACTTTCAGGATGGGAGAGGAGACAGGTTTAACAATCTACAAGAGACAAGCAAACTAGGCAAGATGAGTTGATTAATTAGTATTTTTATTATACAAATAGCACACTAAATATCCATCTAAATTGTTTTTCTCTATTTCTCTTCCATTATAACTAGAGTCAGTCCATCAACTGATTGCTTGTTAGAGACAGTATTACAGTGCTGGGGAACTTCATCTGGTTTCACCCTTTGATACGCAGAAAAAGTAAGATTATTCTTATGTAATTGTAGCGAGGTAAGCAGAAGGAGGGGAGGGGATTGTAAAGCGACTCCCAGTCCCAGATCGCTGATAGGGCGGATCAATTTAAAGGACCGTGAAATGGAAAGGTCCTTATAGCATCAGGTAGCCGTTTGGCTAGTAGTTCTGTGGGACCGAGTGTCCCGATGTGTACTTCTATTTCAAGGAAAGGTAAGCATGTATTAGCTTTTTCTCCTTGCTGGTAAAGCAAGTGTGTATTTGTTCATGCTTATTTTATGACTGCATCTGTCCCAATGAAGTTTTGTGAGTTATGTTAGTGTTGTGTATGTGTGTGCGCCATTTTTTAAAAGTGTGTATTTTGGTGTAACGTCACTATGGATGCATTTTTTTTTTTTTTTTTTTTTGTGTTCATTTACTCACCAGTCCCATTATAGATCGCAGGTATTTTTATGTTGGGGTATTTGTGTCCATTAATGTGTAACATTGGTATGAATTTGTAATGATGGTAATATGGTTATTTTATTATGTTTTAGAATGTTTACCTGATGGATTAAATTCAAGATCATCGTGTTTACCTGATGGAATAAACTCAGGATCATCATGTATTTTTTTCGGCTGTGGAACTTCTAAGGTATGTTTATTATAATTTTGTTTTTGTTTTGTTCTTTGTTAATTCGATGTGACTGTGATACTCATGAAAAAATAACCTACTTTGTTATAGGTCAGGGGTCGGCAAGTAAGTTTGGCATCAGGCCCAAAAAATTTTTGCCACTAAGGATCATCAAAGGATAATTTAAAAATGCAACTAGAATTGCCTGTGACAGAGTAACAGCCCACTACCAGTTACAAAAGATACTGTAACATTCTGTGTTAAATCCTATAGTAAGACAGTCATTAACAGAAAGCCACATTTGTGTGGCAGTGTCTGGGTTTTACACAGGATAAATTAATAAAGCAGAGTAGTGACCTGGCAAGTATCTTCATTCACCAACTTGCAACACAGACCGCCTTGCTAAAACACACATATGGGAGATGCAGAATGGATAAAAATAACTCAGAAAATAAAAGAGGACTTGAATAAGCCCATTAATGGCATGTTTGAGTCACGCTCTTAACGAACTATGTTTTATTTCCTCTTTCCATATTGTGAATAATAACTGTGCATCATTTTTATTAGCTTTTTACACAATGGAGCCTAACTTATTGTAATAATTATTTGACCTAGCCTACTTTTACACTCAGAATTATTCCTTGGCATCCTCACGTACTAAACTGCATTTTTTTTTTTATTGTTTGCCTGCTGGAGGTATACTATTGTCGTGTGCAGAGTGATGTTAACAGTTAAGCTCTGGTGAGAGAAAATGGCACTATCAAAGAGTCTAAAGAGGAAATTTGACAGCGAAAATAGGGCATACAAAGAAGAATGGAAAGACAACTATGCGTTCATCCTACCTAGTTTTGTGAATGCAAAGCCGGTGTGTCTTATCTGCAACGAAGCTGTCGCTGTTTGCAAAGAATATAACACCGTGTCTACAGCGGACGCGAGCGGCGCAACGCGACGCATCAAGATAATAGAACCCATTATAATCAGTGATATTGTCTACACAGGATGTGATGCGGCGCGACACAACAAATTCCCGACAGTAAAGGGATTCCCCATTCTATTACTGACGTAGTCAAGTGCTGTGCAACGGTCGGTTTGTCGCGTTCAGCGTAGACCAATTTTTGCTGTTGCACCGTGTCCTAACCAGACGCGATTTTCAAGATCTAAGGTGAATTAGCCAGTGTTGTTTTCATTAAGGCTAAAAGCTAGGAACACAGAATGATATTCAACCTCACATTAGACACTTTTAACATTAAATAAAGCACATAAATATTATCATTGCCGTGACTTTGTGTTGCTGTTTCAGCAGCGACGTCGCAGAGAAATAGAAACCGTTTCTAAAATATTCGCAAGTCGCCTCGCGCTGGTTAGGACAAAACTCCGATTAACAAGCCCTGCGTCTCAATCAGCTCCCTAGCTCCTAGGTCGTGAATCAGTATATCATGTATATCATCGCGTCTGGTTAGGACACGGTGATACGCGCGACGCGAAAAAGTCGCGTCTGGTGTAGACTACCAGACGCCTACCGTATTAAATTCAAAATTCTCCTGCTCACTTTCAAATCTTTGCATGGCTTGGCTCCCTTATCTTTGTAATATGCTCGTCCCCTACACCCTGACTCGCTCACTACGTTCCTCTGACTCTGGCTTTCTCGTTGTCCCTCGGCATCGCCTCTCTTCAATGGGGGCAGATCATTTAGTGTTATTGCGCCCAAACTCTGGAATTCTCTCCCCGCTCACTCTGTTGTGTTAATAATATCTTTGAATTTAAATCATTACTCAAAACTCACCTGTTTTCTGAATGTTATACCTCTGATTTGATGAATTGATTGCTTTGCATTATTACTGATAGTTTTCTGAATGTTATGTTATGTCCTTTAAGTCCTGTTTTGTATTTTTGTACTTGACGCTATTCTTCTGTATGCTTCCCTGTCCATTATTGTTTTTCATCATTGTCTACTTGTATTATCTCTTCTTTGATAATTGTATATTGTAAAGCGTCCTTGAGCCCTGGAAAGGCGCTATATAAATAAAACTTATTATTATTATTATTATTATTAGACTAGGGTGACCAGACGTCCCGCTTTTGGTGTTCTGTCCCCGACTGAAGCTGTCCCCGAAATGTCCCCATTTTATAGCTCGTTCATTAACACATTATGTGTTGTCCTTCACTATACTTATTATGTTAAAAACTAAATCCTAAACAAAACGTTAGCATTTGACAAAATGAATGTAAAGTCAATGGCTGTTTAGCTCATTGTCAAAAAATTATTATAATTAAATATCAACAATTACATTCATAAAACTGCAGAATATAAATACATTTTTAAGCAGTCAAAAAGGACATGTTGAACATGACAAAACAGTTCTTTTCTCAATCTCATTAGGTAACATGACACATAACCCCACTTTCAAAATCATTTCACTATTTCCAAAATTGTTAGATTAATGTACACTGGTGGCCAAAAGTTTAAGTATGTAAGTGTCTTAATGTTTTTGAAAGACGGCTGCTCAAGAATCATTTCTTATTATTATCAATGTCTGTTCTCCTCTAAATTCTGAGTTCAAAAGTCTAAAACCTATCTGTTTTCTTGTGCGTTTAATGTCTTGTGAATGTCTATTTTTAATTTTTGGTGATGGACATAGGTAACTTTGTACAGCACTTTGGTCAACCAAGGTTGTTTTAAATGTGCTTTATAAATATAATAAACTTGAAACTTGAATTCATTATCAAAATCATATTTAAAAAGCCAACACAATGTTTTTGTCCACCTTTGGGAATAAATGAACTTCTCTAAAGATTGGTTCCTGTTCAGAACTTGACTGACAACATCAGAATGTTCCCTGGTCTGTATGCGTGTCCACAAACACAAAAGTACTCAGTCCTTCAGAGGAGATCCTGCTCCGACACTATATAAAAACATGACAGACAGAGAGAGATAAGATAAAATTCCATATTAGGGTCAAATTATTTTTAACCCTTTTTTTTTATTTTTTTTATTATAACTTAAGAATTTAAATTTTCAAGTAACATCTTTTTGCCAAAAGCACATTCAAACATTTCATCTGAACTGTAAATTAAATTATGCCAGATTAAGTTTTAATACTTACATATCCTAAATTCTGTCCAAAAATGCTGAGATCCATAGAGAGAAAGACTGCAATCAATGATTTAGCCAATTTCAGCTCGTCTGCAGTGAAGGGATAGCTGTTTGAGACAAATACACAGTAAAACACATGCAAGAAATCACCATGTGATGATTTTTCTCCTTCCTACAGTAGTTAACCCACCTTTGCGCTGATCTTAGGACCTTCCTGGTCAGGTGGGACTGCAATGGTAGAGAGTCTTCTGCCTAATAAAAGATCAAAATATTTCAAATGTATAAACTAAAGTTGTTTAGAATGCTAGATTTGGTATGAATGATTTAGTGAGAGTTTTTACTGTAGTGCTTACCTGGATAAATTTAATCTGGTAAGACTGGACATGGTCCATCTTCTGATTGGTTCATTTGCTGTGTAATAAATATAAAGTTAGACATGATGCAAAGTCACTTATTTGATAAAAGAGTTTAGACTATCGTGAATTTAGTGTTAAAGTGAAAAAGGGAAATGGCGATTCGCCTCGTTGAGCAACACAAAGCTGCTTGGTTAGTGACTGATGCATTAGCTGTGCTTCAGCTATACTATTGACAATGACTTTTGGCCCGCAAAATTTCGCTGTGGCGCTTTTAAACAAGTATTACAATAACATCGGCAGAAAACATCTCATTGCAAATGTGATAAGATTTTAAGTACAGCTTACCTCAGAAATCTTGCTAGCAATCACCGGCGCGAACTGGCGCTTTGTTGCAGTTGCCTTTAAAACACGCATACAAAAATTGCAGTAAATATTAAATTCCATAATCTAACAAAATCTTTTGTAAATGAAACGTTAATGCAGTTTACCGTGGTAAAGATTTTTACCTTGATTGCTGGTCTCTCTCTCGAGGATAAATCTTCATGAGATGCATTGGTACACCGTCCGCAGACTGTGGCGCTGCCGCGCTGGTTCCGCTTTCTACCCGGACGCGAACGACGCGATCCAACAAAATACAGAACCCAACCCATTATAATCACTAATATTACACTGGATTCTCCGGCGCGACACGACAAATCCCAGACAGTATACTGATGCCCCGTTATATGTACGGTACTCCAAGTCCAAGCGCTCGCGCTATTCTGACACAAGGGACAAACAGGTTTGCATTTTGCAATGGTCCGGTCTCTTCAATGTGTCCAATATAGACAGCCTCGTTGTAGACACGCGGTGTAAGGCAGATCATGTCAAACCAAATGTACAAAAAAAGAGGTAAATAAAAAAACACAATTGGAAAACACGAAATGTTGCCAGAGAGGAAGTTACAGCAAATACAGTAGTATACTGCAAATTTTAAAAATACAGTAAATCTCTGTATGTGGTGTTTGACGTCACAGAAAATTCCCATGATGCAAAGGGAATCACAGTTATTTACTGTAAAGAGAATTAGCAGTATAATACTGGGTGATATAAAGTAAATAACTGTAGAAATTACAGAAATGTCTAACAGTGAACGTCGTTATCGGTTTCAAGGTAGTAACATACTATTCATGTTAAATTAAAGTAATACTGTTTGTATGTTTTATAACAGAGCCTCAACAGGGTGCGAGATTGTTTTGTACAATTTTAAACGTCAAAAACGTTTAAAGTTAAAGTTCCGCAGTCACAACGCAGCAATTTCCACACACACCGTCTTAACTACGTGGTGAAGATACACTCAAATATGAATAAATAAAAATAAAATAAAATAATGCACGTACTTTGTGCTTAAAATATGTCTAAAATGCAAAATAATAGTTAAAAATTTAAGTTATAACAGTTGTAATTTCTGTATACAGTAAAAACAGCTTGTGAAAATTAAAATATTAAATTCAATAATGTTAAAAATAATTGTTAAATGCCATTTTATATTTATCTTCTTATATTTAAGTTGTTTTATTTTTGTAATGTAATGTGCTTTTGTAAAGTCATAATTCTGTTATAGGCTAACAGGCATATTGTTTTGAACTGCTTTTGGTTACTATTAATCACAGAAAAGTTTTTTTTGGTGAATTGTATTAAAACCAGAGCAAAAATCCTAATAATAAAACTAAATCATATTTATTAGTGTAATAATAGCCTGTAAGGAACCCACAACAATTAAAAACAAAAACATTCAAAAATGTATTGTCCCTGTTTTTAATAAATAGATAATAACAAATGAGATTTTGGTGATATTTTGAGCACTCAAATAGGAAATGTCCCCAGTTTCCATTTCAGAAATCTGGTCACCTTAGTGTAGACACAGTGATAATATTCGACGGCACCACGAGACGAAGATCTACAGGTCCTGGTCATATAATTAGAATATCATCAAAAGTTGATTTATTTCACTAATTCCATTCAAAAAGTGAAACTTTATTGATTATATTCATTCATTACACACAGACTGATATATTTCAAATGTTTATTTCTTTTAATTTTGATGATTATAACTGACAACTAAGGAAAGTCCCAAATTCAGTATCTCAGAAAATTAGAATATTACTTAAGACCAATACAAAGAAAGGATTTTTAGAAATCTTGGCCAACTGAAAACAAGAACAACATGAAAAGTATGAGCATGTACAGCACTCAATACTTAGTTGGGGCTCCTTTTGCCTGAATTACTGCAGCAATGCGGCGTGGCATGGAGTCGATCAGTCTGTGGCACTGCTCAGGTGTTATAAGAGCCCAGGTTGCTCTGATAGTGGCCTTCAGCTCTTCTGCATTGTTGGGTCTGGCATATCGCATCTTCCTCTTCACAATACCCCATAGATTTTCTATGGGGTTAAGGTCAAGCGAGTTTGCTGGCCAATTAAGAACAGGGATACCATGGTCCTTAAACCAGGTACTGGTAGCTTTGGCACTGTGTGCAGGTGCCAAGTCCTGTTGGAAAATGAAATCTGCATCTCCATAAAGTTAGTCAGCAGCAGGAAGCATGAAGTGCTCTAAAACTTCCTGGTATACGGCCGCGTTGACCTTGGACCTCAGAAAACACAGTGGACCAACACCAGCAGATGACATGGCACCCCAAACCATCACTGACTGTGGAAACTTTACACTGGACCTCAAGCAATGTGGATTGTGTGCCTCTCCTCTCTTCCTCCAGACTCTGGGACCCTGATTTCCAAAGGAAATGCAAAATTTACTTTCATCAGAGAACATAACTTTGGACCACTCAGCAGCAGTCCAGTCCTTTTTGTCTTTAGCCCAGGCGAGACGCTTCTGACGCTGTCTGTTGTTCAAGAGTGGCTTGACACAAGGAATGCGACAGCTGAAACCCATGTCTTGCATACGTCTGTGCGTAGTGGTTCTTGAAGCACTGACTCCAGCTGCAGTCCACTCTTTGTGAATCTCCCCACATTTTTGAATGGGTTTTGTTTCACAATCCTCTCCAGGGTGCGGTTATCCCTATTGCTTGTACACTTTTTCTACCACATCTTTTCCTTCCCTTCGCCTCTCTATTAATGTGCTTGGACACAGAGCTCTGTGAACAGCCAGCCTCTTTTGCAATGACCTTTTGTGTCTTGCCCTCCTTGTGCAAGGTGTCAATGGTCGTCTTTTGGACAACTGTCAAGTCAGCAGTCTTCCCCATGATTGTGTAGCCTACAGAACTAGACTGAGAGACCATTTAAAGGCCTTTGCAGGTGTTTTGAGTTAATTAGCTGATTAGAGTGTGGCACCAGGTGTCTTCAATATTGAACCTTTTCACAATATTCTAATTTTCTGAGATACTGAATTTGGGATTTTCCTTAGTTGTCAGTTATAATCATCAAAATTAAAAGAAATAAACATTTGAAATATATCAGTCTGTGTGTAATGAATGAATATAATATACAAGTTTCACTTTTTGAATGGAATTAGTGAAATAAATCAACTTTTGATGATATTCCAATTATATGACCAGCACCTGTATTTCAGAACCAGCCGCTATCAAAATAATCTGCGGCACGGGCCAGATATTTTTGCTGGCGGGCCAGTTTTGGCCCACGGGCCGCCTGTTGCCGACCACTCAATAGGTTGTTGGATGTTGATGGCTAGTCTCTGTTCTTTTATGTTTATTTTCTTTTGTTTTTGACATAATTGTGAAGCTATGACTGCTCCCTGTTTTTGATAGTAAGTTTATTTCCTAGCCAGGTTAGTGTGGTTTGGATTTGTTAAGTGTATTTGATTTAGTAGCTGGCTAGTGGAATTGTTTTCTCTCTCTTTTTTTCTTTTCCCTCTCTTTAATTTTTATTTATTTACTCTAAGGGGCTCTCTCACCCTTGGTTATACACCTGGGTAGCTTCCCGTTCCCACCATAGGTTTTGTGGGTTGACTTGTGTGATTTACTAATTGTGAACGGGTTTCACCTAATCCTGTATTTATTGAGGGCTTTATGGGGGTGAGTTTGCTGTGTTTTTTTTTTTTTTTTTTTAGTATGCAGTGAAGTGTCCCCTGTATAGGCAGCTCAGTTACTTTTATTTTTTCTTTCGGTTGGTCAATCTGAGAAATTGCTATCCTGTTATTTGATTTTGCCCAGGGTTGATGTCCTGAACAATTTTATGGTCCTGCTTAATAAAGAATTATGTATTTTTCTACTATTTGTTGTCTTATGAGACATGTTTCTTTCTCTTCTTTTTGTGGACCCTAGTGGGTGCCACATTATAATAGATGGTCATACGCAGCACACAATGGTAACAAGCAGTTATTTTAATACATGAGATATACAAACATGAAACAAATAAGAGAGGCTATTTGTAAAACAAACTCAAAGGTTCTGAAAATCCAGTAAAAGTATTGTAAACACATTGGGTTTTATATGTAAACACGAAAAACTCAAAGTGAATTGCAATGCATCATTTCAAAGCATATAGATTATGGTCTTAACAAAAGGGTTTAGACAACAGTTTAGACAACTTCTGGACACTGAAATTTTAGAGAAACATAATCCATTTTAAAACTGTCAGTTCCTACATATTTTAGTTATTCAGTGCAGAAGTAGTTTGTTACTACAACTGTTAGTGCAGGCAACTGAAAGCTATAAAGCAAAATTAATTTAAAACTGCGTTTGTAAATAATGACTTCATGAAACAAGTAGGCCTACTGTAGGCTGTAAACTACACTTCATTTTTGACTAAGCACAGTTGAAAGAAAAGATTAAAAATCTAATTTTATTCACACAAATATTGTTATCTGAAAACATATTGCTGTCTGAAAATTCCCAAAATAATAGGCTACATTGGGTAAAGTGTCGAAGAATGTGAAGTTTCTATGACGAAAAATTGAGGCCTAACAATAACCACACTTTTTCTCATAACTAGTATAATTAATTTGCCACAAGTAAAAAAATCGGACTGAAACACACTTACCAGCTAAATCTATTTTGCTCCTTTGGCTTTTCTCAATTCTGTGAGTAACGTTAATTCCGCAATGGAAAACATTGTTGTCGACTTCTTAATACAGACAAGCTGTTGCGGCGAAAAATGTCGAATATATCGAAAACTAATTCAATCCAAAACAATCCTTGGTAAACTGATACTATTAGACACGTAAAGTACCCGAGCAGACAAAAATACACGACGGGGTAAAAAGTAAATAATGTGAAATTAGTCCGTCAAGGGAACACACATAAGCAGTCTGGGGTGCGGCAGTTTTTACTTTCGTTTTGTCTTAAAGGAGAACGGTCTTGTTTTTCGACTTCTAGTTTAATGGGCAGAGACAGCGATTTACATCTGGTAAACAAACTTGTATCTTGATGTGTGTTTACGTCTTGCATTTAAAAGTCTCTTGATTTTAATTAAGATTATAAAATAATATAAATATTATATTATTTTATTATAATTTTTTTAACAGAAATAGACGGTAATGAAAATTGTGACCACTGGGCGGCGCAAGTAGGCTTAATCAGCTTCAGAAATATGGAGGTAGATTTGTAGCTAATCTCCAAATAAATAGATTGTGATCCACAAATAAATGTAAAGATATTCACAAAAAATAATTGTATGCACAAATGAATTGAATGAGATCCACAAATATATGTTAGGAGTTTCACAAAAATTAATTGAATTCACAAATAAATAAAATGAGATTTGCTAATAAAAAACATATTCACAAATATGTTTTTATGTCACAAGCACAACTCTTCCTGCATTTATTTGTGAATCACCACCTGTACATTTGTGAATTGCTTTCTGTGCATTTGTGGATCGCTGCACGCATTTGTGGATCTCTTCCTGCGCATTGGGAATCGCCTCACGCATTTGTGGATTCTGAAACAATTCTAGCGTCACGACTGCAGACAAATCCACAAATAGGTTGACTCCACCCACCGACTACTCAAGACAATCAGATAACGGCCACATTGCGCTGACCAATCGCAGCACACTTTCGCTACAACCAATCACATTTTTGCTTTACAATCGGGCGGAACGAGTATAATCTTTATATTGCCATCAGGATCAGTGAATCGGGATAAAGGACTATGCAGGATTTATGATCATTCATAGATCCCCAGCTACCTTCTCTACCTGACGCGAGTGGCGCGCAGCGCGATGCAGCAAATAGAAGGCATTATAATCATTATAAACAAACGGATTACATTATTAGTGTCCATGTAAATGCAGCTATACTGTCTACAAGCGGCACGCGGTGAGAAACGACGAGTCAGTGGCAGTAAACGGATGTCCCGTTCTACAGTAGCTATAACACCACACTTGCACAATACCATGTATAATACCAAATATGAGCCTGAATGACCATCAGTGATGTACCAGTACGAGCCTCAGATTCATCTGAAATATTTGCGTGATCAAGTGTTTGACTGCTGGACATTTTACTTTTAAATGAAATGCATAATCTATAGGCTATGTAATTCAATAACCTGTCACATTTAAAAGTCTATATCTTCTCTACAAACAATGGTAACGTTTGATTAATGTTTCAAATATTATTTAAGGGCCTGTTAATGTTTAATAGCTGGTTTGCTGCTCATATCCTTCGATGTTTGATTGATAAACTGGGAAATGCTGTTGTTATGTGACGACAGTTTAATCTATTTTGCAAACTCGCATGTTTATCACAAGGATAAATCCGGTTAGTTAAGTTAATATCTAATTATTGAGGCTTTCTGTTCAATCTTGAATAACGTGGCGCTTCCATAAAGCATCTGTATCCAATATACCTTTGTTGTTCCCATAACAGAGAGCACTGTTTCTCTGGCATTTTTAAATGGCGCATAAAATATAATAGTTTTTGTCTTGGCTTGACACACAGTCTAATGGTCTAACGAAATATAAATTTTAACCCTCTTTTACTGTACTATTGTTTAAGAACTCTCTACTTCCTTTCTAAGTCAATGCAGGACGATAATGCCCCGACTGTAAAGCAAAAGCGTGATTAGTTGTAGAGAGAGTTTGCTGCGATTGGTCAGCGCAGCGTGGCCGTTATCTGATTGGCTTGAGTAGTCGGTGGGTGGAGTCGACCTATTTGTGGATTTGTCTGCAGTCGTGACGCTAGAATTGTTTCAGAATCCACAAATGCGTGAGGTGATTCACAAATGTGCAGGAAGAGATCCACAAATGTACAGAAAGCAATTCACAAATGTACAGGTGGTGATTCACAAATGAATGCAGGCAGAGTTGTGCTTGTGACATAAAAACATATTTGTGAATGTTTTTATTAGCAAATCTCATTTTATTTATTTGTGAATTCAATTAATTTTTATGAAACTCCTAACATATATTTGTGGATCTCATTCTATTCATTTGTGCATACGATTATTTTTGTGAATATCTTTTCATTTATTTGTGGATCATAATCTATTTATCTGGAGATTAGCTACAAATCTACCTTCATACACATCAGCATCGACCTGGCCTTTCTGTATGGGGGTATTTTTGTTCCAATATTCCAAATAAACAGATAATGATCCACAAATAAATGTAAAGATATTCACAAAATAGAATGTAAAGATATTCACAAAATTTCAAAAGTCTGTAACATTTTGTAAACGGGGTGTTTTTATCACACAAACAGCTTCAGATTAATTCATACAAAGCGCATGGAGCTCCTTTCAGAGTCTGTTCCGCCCCGATTGTAAAGCAAAATGTGATTGGTTGTAGCGAGAGTGTGCTGCGATTGTGTTATCTGATTGGCTTGAGTAGTCGGTGGGTGGAGTCGACCTATTTGTGGATTTTTCTGCAGTTGTGACGCTAGAATTGTTTCTGAATCCACAATTGCGTGAGGTGATTCACAAATGCGCAGGAAGAGATCCACAAATGCCTGCAGCGATCCACAAATGCACAGAAAGCAATTCACAAATGTACAGGTGGTGTAATGTCATTTAAATAATGTCATTTATTACTCACCCTCATGTCGTTCTACCCGTAAGACCTTCGTTGATCTTCAACACAAATTAAGATATTTTTGATTAAATCCGATGGCTCAGTGAGGCCTGCATTGCCAGCAATGTTACTTCCTCTCTCAAGATCCATAAAGGTACTAAAAACATATTTAAAGTCCCTGTAAAGTCAATTCTGATAATTGTTTCTAAACAAGTTATAAATGTTACAAATGTATTACTGAAACACATTACAAAGACTGTGAATTATGTAGTGCTGAATTGTGAAGTTAGAGCGTTAAACAGTTTTTCACCAATTCTCGGTTCAGGATTTTTGGGCGGAGTTAAAACAGGGGTTTGATGACGCACTGGAGCCCCAGCATGGCGCCGCCCTAATACTATATCACTGTAGATGACGCCTTTTGAGCATGGCGCCGCCCTAACGCTACAGCAGCTCACCCGCTCACAATCTCGAGTGTCTTTTGTTATACAGCCCTTTGCACATTTAGATAGTAATGCCTTCATCACGCAAATGCATATTATTGTTGTTATAATATACAATACAGCTCGGTCTCCTTATTCAAATGTCCTAAAATGATGATATGAAGAAGGGGTGAATTAATTTTGTCTATAAAGTGATCGTTCTACCCCGGATAGTTTTACAAACTTTCATCAGACAGCTGGGATTCACTGATAATCCGCTGTTTTTGGTGAATGGGGCTGAACAGATTATCTCCCGCCTCGGCCTTCATCCTCCCGGCAGTACGTGACCACCAATGAGTGTAAGTTGCCGTGTGTGCTTATGTTATAATTAGTAGGTAGTCCACAGTAACTCTACTAAATTTTGCAACCCTCTAACGTGATTCTT
Organism: Hypophthalmichthys nobilis; assembly: GCA_037950665.1. NCBI lineage: Eukaryota > Metazoa > Chordata > Actinopteri > Cypriniformes > Xenocyprididae > Hypophthalmichthys > Hypophthalmichthys nobilis. The sequence continues at coordinate 26,935,104 of CM075479.1, forward strand.
TTGTTTATATGCATCAGTAGGCAGCTGGTGTGGTTTCAGCGCAGACAGCGCACACGCCCCCAGCGTTTGAGAGCAGAGAATACTGCTCGTTTTTTCGAGATTTTGATAACTTATTTCATTTACTTGCCGATTTTTTTTAATCATTCAAATTTGGCTGGGTGGTTAATTGTCTGCGGTTTGACAAACTCAGAACACATACTTTAAAATGACTTTACTGGGACTTTAAAGAAGTTCATGTGAGTTCAGTGGTTCTATCTTACTATAATAAAGCGACGAGAATCCTTTTGTGCGCCAAGAAAACGACTTTTTAACAATATATAGTGATGGCCGATTTCAAAACACTGCTTCGGAGCGTTACGAATCTTTTGTGTCGAATCAGTGATTCGGATTTCGTATCAAACTGCTAAACTGCTGAAAACACGTGACTTTGGCGCTCCGAACCACTGATTCGATACGTAAAGCTCCGAAGCTTCATGAAGCAGTGCTTTGAAATCGGCCATCACTAGATATTGTTAAAAAGTCATTATTTTGGGTTCTTTTGGTGCACAAAAAATATACTCGTCGCTTTATAATATTAAGGTAGAACCACTGAACTCACATGAACTGTTTTTATTAAACAACAACAATAATAAATTCTAAAGTAAAAACAACAACAACAAAAACAAGCAGAAAGACAAATAAGGCAAGAACAAACCACAGTGGTTTCAGCATGTAACAGACATCCATAACAAACAAGATACAGAGTTATATTTTTATGATAAAATAATTACAATATATACATTCAAAACCAGGAAACATTAGGGCAGCCACTTTCCTTTGCTGCCCATCTCTTCCTTTCAGCCTCATAAAAGGAAGACTGACAGAACTCTCCCCAAGTCATCTCGTGAGTCACCCCCTCTGTCCGATATAGGGAAAAGACTCTGGCAGGACAATAGACATATTTCCCTGCCACACCAGGGAACCCAGTATGAATGTGTGGACTCTGTGGGCCTTGTTCTCACAAACAAATGAGTCCGCGTCCAAAGTATAATTTTTCAAAATGCAGCAGTTAAATAATATTCAAGCAGTGCTGTCCGAGTTTTATATCCTCCCGCCATTGTCACTGTATTAAACCTCAGGAACAAAACTTTTAGCCAATGCCAGGATCCAACATCGTGTGTTCTGTTTATCTTCCACATGCGTGCACATCTATACAGACGCACATCTGTCTCGAGTCTCGACCATTAACCCAGCAAGCCATATTATTTTATAATATTATTATTTTATAATTGTATAAAATAATCCCGAAAAAAGCACAAACACGGCAAAGATGCCTAATTCAGCGGCTGGAATTAGCTGAGGTAACATGACGGCTCACAGACAGCAGTGGCAAACCTGTCACTCAAGTGACCACAGAACTTTAAGGCTTAATATAATTTAAACAGATGAGTTATAAAAAAAAATTCACCCCCCTCAGAGTTGTCATGAAGGGCAAAATTAAAAAAACAGTTTCACTACCTTCTGTGAGGTGATGCCACAGCTGCTGGGTCTCCAGGAGTTACTCTGAACTCGTCATCTTGGCCAGGTGTTTCACATTACGTGAGATATGCTGTTTTGTGGTGGGGTATAAGAGGCTACTGGGATCCCTGGAGGCAGCCTGCACAAGGGCATCCACCTGGCTGAGAAGGTCTTTCTGCCCATGGTACTTAGCCCATGTGGAATTCCATCGATGTCCTTCTGGCAGTGTCCACTGAAAATGGTCCAAGACAAAAAATAGACCACCTGCCTTGATGGGACCTGTGGAGAGGGAGCAAAGGGCAGTGGTGGTGTCATCTCATCTAAAGGAGAGGAAAAAAGGACAGAAATAATAAATCATTTTCACTTTTATATCTGAAATATCTGTAGTATTCATATAAATAAGGAATAATTAAGGGAAGAAGATATGAGCTGAATTACCTTTTACTTTGGTGGGCTGTGCAGGCTGGATCATTGTTAGTGAGCCAAGAGAAGCCACACCAAAGATGAGGGTAATTCATTTGGGTTACAATCAGTGATTACGTAGTTACACTACCGGTCAAAAGTTTTTGGACAGTAAGATTTTTTTTAATGTTTTTAAAAGAAGTTTCTGAAAGATCATGTGACACTGAAGACTGAAGTAATGATGCTGAAAATTAAATAACAGAAATAAATTGCATTTCAAAACATATTCAAATAGAAAACAGTTATTTTAAATTGTAAAAATATTAACAATATTACTGTTTTTGCTGTGTTTTGGATAAAAAAATGAAGCCTTGGTGAGCAGACAAGTCGTCTTTATAAAAAATCCATCCAAAAACTTTTGACCGGTAGTGTATATTTTGTGTTTAGGTGACTGAGCATATTTGTAAGTACAACAAGTCAAGTTCAAGTGTTCCTCCCTCAGACGGCTCTGAGGACTGATGCTCTCCCTTCCCTGCAACAGGTACCTTCTGGGACTTGTGCTTGTCCCAGTCCAGGGGGACAGGACGACAACCAGGCTCCACATACTGCAGTCCAAACCTTTCTCTAAGGCAGGGTACTTGGCCTGGTCTGTCTCCACGTCTGAGAGCTTGTTCAGTTCCATGATCAGCACAGGATTGAAAACTGCAGACAGCTTCACTCCAGGCTGCTTCAGGTCTACAAGGCACTGGAAATTCCAGCGAGCCACTCCAATCATGCCCTACGCCTGGAAAAGTTCTGTGGATGCCTGTGACCCATCTCGCCTGATGGAAATGGAACCCCTCCTACTGAGAGGTGCCTCTCACAGGGATCCACACGGGTACAGCTGCCGCCACCCCCTTCACATGGTTTAGCTGGACTGTTCCACCATGCCTACAGAGGATCCCCTCTGCAACCTCTGGGTCACTCAGGCACTCGCTGAATCCTCCACAACTTCAACATCGATGGTTTGAACAGTGGCACACCATCAGGATCGCATTCTAAAAAGAATCTTTGGAGAACGCTCTCTACTCTCTCCAGCAGCTCTTTGGGGTGTGGGACCCTGGTGCAGCAGTGCTCCCTGATGTGCTGCTTTGTTGGATTTTCACTATCCCACAGAAGACATAAGTCTGCTTCAGTCTCTGTAGGTCCGTCTGGTCCACAACACTAAAAGCTGCTGACAGAAACTTGCAGAAAGCACTGTGCATTGGATGGTGCTCTGACACACACTCTCTGGAGAACCGCCGCATGCAGTGGAAAAAATATTAAAATATTAAACATTCAAATACATAGGATACATGTATTTGGTATACTATATTTTGTTTACTTTACAAATATAATATAGGTGGGAAGGAAAATGTGATTGATGGTTCTAACCTGTCAACCCACTGGTAGTTGGCTTTTGGCAGTCCTGCAAAAATGCGACGACGGGACAGCCCCTCATACATTGGCTGCAGGGATTTATCACTTTCAGACTGCAGCATCACCCAGGACAAGAACATCCCGTTTTCATTCATCACAGCGTATGATGACATATAGTACCTGATGCAAGCACAACCTTACAGGCCACTTTGTGGGTATGGTCAGCCCTTAAGGCTTGTCCAAACGTGCCTTGGAGGAGCAGATTGAGTGTGCTGTCCTGCCTATGGTACTCCTGAATGAGGCAGTCAACCAAGTAGTGGGGTGAGACTGTTACTCCACACCAGCCGACCACATCACCATACTCACCAAATGGAGCAGGAGTATTTGTTGCTCTTAGTGCCCCTGTGATGGTCTGCTGACCATAAAGTCCACTGTCCCCATCTAGCACATTCTTAACAGAGGACAGGTAAGCCAGGTGTGCACGCTCATACCTGAGGTGGAGAGCTTCATTCAACTGATTGGCCATTTCATTGGGAGACTTTGCTGTGCGCCGCAACTCATCCATCACAGTCTTCTATATGGCCTTCTTGTGCATTAGAAAAGCTGGCAAAATGTTGCAGAACCGACTTGGCAGTATGTCCATCCATTGGGGTTTGTCCGCAAACCAGTACTTTTTACAGTCTTTACAGCTGAGCCGAGAGGCTAGTATGTAGTACTGGCTCCTTGTACCAATAATGACACAGGGTCGTCCAACTCCTGATGAGACAACGTGAGGATTCGGACAGCCTTACAGACATGGCAGAGCGTAGTTGTTGCGGACTCTTTCCATAATGGTGTGCTCTGGCTTCCATATGAAGAATGGATGAAGTTGAAAGTATTTCGGTGATGGCAGCTCATAGACAGCATCAATAAGCTCAGGCTGAGGTGGGTAACGCCACAAGGAGATCATGTTCATTGGATGTCTCACCGGCCTAGAGCCTGGCCACAGTCCCAAGGCTTCCATTTCTGTTTTCATCCAGATTCTCTGCTGTTGAGAGCAGTGCCATCGGCTCACATCCTGCTCACATCCTGCTCATAGCTTGGCAGTGGTGGAACAGCATGCTTCTCCTCCAACTGAGTTGAGGGGTACCCAGTAGAGGCTGCAGGGAGTCCTGAGAAAGACTGGCCCGCAGCTGCAGGGGGTCCTGAGGGAGGAGTAGAGGCTGTAGACTGTGCAGAGGTCACTGGGAGGAGGGCTGCAGGGATGACATGGGTGACATTAGTCATAGATGAACATTACATTTATTAAATATGTTAATTTAGTTAAATATGTTGATTAAGTAAAATGTTACATTAAGTCCTTACACTGACAGAACACAGTTTCCTGCACTGGTCTCAAAGGCGATGTGGTCTTGCTTGTAGATAATTCAAGCAACTCTGGAGGTACTGGCAAAGGAACCCTCACTGGAGTGAAGGGAATTGGTGAAAAACAACAACACTGATCAGAAACGGGCATATCCTTACAGTAGAGTCAGCATGTGTACATGTCCATACACCAACCTGGCCGTGGAGATGCAGTGGCAGTATATTCATCAGGCCGGTCTGGTTTTGAGAGTGTTGCTGGTGGTTTATGCCTCCCTAACACAGAAAAATTTAATGTCAGTCTAATACCCTGTAGTACTGTCCCTAAGTAAATGTGTTAATAAGTAGTAATGTAAATGCATGCAAACCCATAGAACACATGTCAAGACTCTTTATTAGGGGTGTGGTATGTTAACGAAGGTATTATGTGTGTATGTCTTTTCAGCGCCCATGTGAAGTTTAATCTGACTCCAATTTTAAATGGTTATTACATTTAGATTGTTTCTAATTAGAAATTAATCCTAACTATTGGTTATGTATTATGGGAGAATGGGAGACTGCATGTGATGATGTTACAAACTTTACAGCACCTGTGAAAAGTTGTGGAAACATTTATAATTTGCTAATGTTTTTGAAATAAGTCTCTTATGCTCACCAAGGCTGCATTTATTTAATCCAAAATACAGTAAAACAGTAATATTGTGGGATATTATTACAAATTAAAAGAAATGTTAGTGTGTAAATAAATGCTATGATATATATATATATATATATATGAAGAGTTTGGTTCCAAAACGCTATAAATTTTGATTAATTTGAAACTGTTTCTGTTTCAAACTTTCACATAGCATCTTTTAGTTATAAAAACATTAAAAATTAAAATCGAGATTTTGATTTTCAAAGGTTTTTATAAAAATGGATTGTTTTTTCCCCCAAAACGCAATAAATCGATGACACGTTTTTTTTTTTTTTTTTCAAAATGCAATTAATCCATCAATATAAAAGTTATTTTTCATATTGAAAACACAGAACAAAGTAAACCGATTCACATATATCACAGCCTCTGAACTTTGTCAATACTAATCCAAAAATATACAAAATTTATACAAAAATATAAAACAATACTAATTAGTTTTCCTGTAGCTCAGTGGTTAGAGCATGGTACTAGTAATGCCAAGGTCATGGGTTCGATCCCAGGGATTGCACGTACTCAGATACGAATGTATAGTATAATGCAATGTAAGTCGCTTTGGATAAAAGCGTCCGCCAAATGCATAAATGTAAAAAAATGTAAATGTAATCTTATATACAGGCTTTTGACTAAAAATACATTCAGTCGTCGCTCCCAAAATGAATTCAACGAGTCATCTTGTTAATGTTATAAATTAATTATGTCTCGGTTTGTCATTACCGATTAAAGAGTATCTCACAGATTTAAAAATATGTACATCATGATAATATTTATGTGGATACCAGCTCATACGGGGATAAAGGGCAATGGAAACGCTGACGGATTAGCAAAACAGGCTTTGAAAAATGAGGACATCATGAATATCTCACTTAGTAAATATGAAGCAAAAGCAGTAATTAGAGCATATACTACTAAGGAATGGCAACAAAAATGGGATACAGGAAATACAGGACGTCAGCTTTATGAAGTACAACGGGAAGAAGTAGGCTATCAAAGAGGAAAGTATAACGAGAAGAAGTAGGCTATCAATGAGGAAACTATTCTAACGAGATTAAGGGTTGGACATACCATGCTGAATAAAACCTTAAAATTAATAAATAAACATCCAACAGGATTATGTGAACACTGTGGAATAGAGGAATCAGTAGAACATGTTATTTGTGTCTGCCAAAAGTGTACTAATGAGCGAGAAACAATGAAGAACGAACTTAGAATGGTGGGAGTTGATGAACTAAAGCTTAAAAATATATTTAGATTAGAGAGTTTATTTCTTTATCTCAAGAGAACAGAGTTGATTAAGAGAATTTAGTAGGTGGCGATAATGCACATACGTAGTTGGTGCCACCCGCCATAAAAAGAAAGAAGAAGAAGAAGAAGATTACATTTCGATGACTTACGTTTCTTCCCCACCGCAGAAACCACCACAGGTTCATCAATGCCGTCAAAATTATTAATTTTTCTGTTTTTGTTGATCACAAAGTAAGGAAAACTAGGATGCCGGGTGTATTCAGAGCGCCGCCATTACTGTTTACAGTGCGTGGAATGGTGCGCTGTGATTGGTTGAGCGGATATATCGCATTCTGCAGAGAAAGGACACTGGCGTTTGTCGCGTTTTGGAAAGAAAGGAAGTAAACAGGACAGAATAACACGACAGATATCGCATTTTGCGCAAAATTAATAAATTACTTTTCAATACCGACCAGATACAATACTGATTTTGGCGAAACACACAATACTGCACAAAATAAAGCGATCACGAAGAAGTAAGGACTCTCTCTGTCCCAAACTCATAAAATCTGAAATAACACAGTAAGTAAGGTGGATATAGACCTCACCCCATAATTTATTTTTGGTACTATACTGCCACCTGTTGGCACATTTGTGTAACTTAGAGCAGAGATTAAGTCGTGATCACGAGAAAACAACTTTTGTTATCTCGAGATCACGAAAAAATTAAGAAGTGATCACGAGAAAACAAGAAAAAATAATTATAATCCATGGCCTCTTAGGGCTTCCGTAATTTTGAAGGGTTAATAGATGAATGTATTTTAAAATGACATTTCAGCTGTGGTTGTGAACACTAGGCGGCGCAATTAGGCTTATAAAGCAACAGAAACGCCAGGTCGATGCTTTCGATCCTCATATGACTCAAATGTCATTAAACGATTGTTAGTCTTCAGATTTGCTTAATTTTAACACAGCAATCCGAAATAAATGTGAGTGAAAAATTCAGTCTCCTATCTGTTATAGCAGAAAGTCATGATGACTGTACACCCTTGTCACTAGAAAACATTCTCCACACTCGCGTTGGTGGTATAGTGGTAAGCATAGCTGCCTTCCAAGCAGTTGACCCGGGTTCGATTCCCGGCCAACGCAAGACTTTTTTTTTTTCATAATCTTATACACTCTACACTAGAACCTCAATAGCTACTCAAATCCATTATGTAAAAATGTAGCCTAACTTCTAAAGCCTTCAGAGCTCTATTAACAGACGCTGTTACAAACAGCTTTACTTTCTACACTGTTCTGAATCCCAGTGGGCTTGAAAGATCACGTTTAAAGAGTCTCTCTGCAGCCCCGCCTCTCTCCCAACTCGAGACTTGTGTTCAGAAACAGCTGATCGTGTGAGGCAGAGCATCACAGTCCGCAATGTCATCCGAGGAGCTCGCACGGAAGCTGCAGCGCAGGCTGGACGCCGAGCAGCGTGACACCAAACCCGGCTCACCGGTGCAAACAGGAGCGGACGAGGAGAATCCGCCGCCGGTGAAACCTGCCACTACCGTGAACGGCGACGCCACCTCTGAACTGACGGAGAAACTCAACCGCAGGCTGGACATCCACGACGGCACGGCGAAACCCAAGCAGATGAAGGTTTTCAATCCCTACACCGAGTTTAAAGAGTTCTCCCGCAAACAGATCAAAGACATGGAGAAAATGTTCAAGAGGTCAGTTAATCAGCGCCATTCTAAAACTCAACCGCTATTAAATATATTTATCTATATTAAGATTTATTCAGGTTAATCAAGTTATGGATGTATTGAACATTAGATAGGCAATAACGAGTGAAGTTTGTGTGCGACAGAGAGAGAGAGAGAGAGTGGGAGAGAGTTTTGGGATCATTGTGTTCTTGGAGCAGAAGGAATGTCGATACATCACTCAAATCTTTGATTGATTATTCTTTATCTTTTGTTTATCATTTTCTTGATTAATAAGATGATTTAGAAAATAACTACATTTATATTCCAATTTACTGTGCTTTAGTGACATAATTGTATTTCTAAATAGTATAACATGAAATGGTAACATAAAATAAAATAGATTGTATTTGCATAGTAAAAAAAAAAATCTATGCATATATAATCAGAAATTAACAATATGAATTAATAAAAATTAATAGTTATGAATGTAACATTAAACAAATTAAAAACAATTATCTCTCTTTCAGCTTTAGTGGCATTTGTATTACAAAAACACTAAAAAAAAAAAAAAAAAAATAGAATAATAGAATATTATTCAAAAAAACAAGAAATAAACATCCTGAAGCTTACATTAAATTAACAAGAATTCTCTCTCTGAGCATCCTCGTACAGTGCCAAAATAATGTTTTTCTCTGGGGTCTCTCTCTGAACAGCCATTGTCCTGATTTCCCTCATTATTTCAGTACAAGGGTCCACTCACAAACTCCACGTCCCCATGGAACCCACTCCATGAGCAACAATGCCATCTTTGTCTGTTTGTGCGTGTGTTTACGGGGACTTGGAGGAGTCTATGATGAGAGAGTCTTTGGTTTTCTATGCATTAAAGTTGAAAAATAAATTCCTATCATTCATTTTCATCATATTATTGGATATTTTTATTCAATCACATCAAATTCAGAACTGTATCTCTAGTAGTGCAACAAAACCAAACAATAACAAATAGCAAACTAATAACCATCCAGTGTTTGACGTGAGGAGAATCCTGGGATGTGCGTTTCACCTCAAAGACTTTGTTTCTGCATGTCAACCTCTGCTGCCGGATCATGGTTTTGCCAGAAATATGCACATATAAGGATGATCCTAAAGTTAATTTTGCCTTACGTAACTGTAAGATCAGGGAGATGATTTCTTGTACATAAAATAGATTTAGAATTTTGCACTAGATGCTTCATTAACTGTGAGGTTCAGTCGAGACTGTTAGATTATATTGTGTTAAAGGAAACCAACCCAAAGTGTGTAATGTATAAATCAATGATAACAAAGTGTGGATGTCCCATAGGACTAGGTTATGTCAGGACTGCAAGGCGTGTCTGTTTAAGAAGTGCATACTCTGGCCCACTTCAGATCAGTTCAGCCCAGTTTCATGAGAGATGAAAAAAGATGTCATGTATAAGAGGAAAATGGGTCAAAAGAAAGATACAGCAGAGTTAACACATTCATAAACACAACTCACACCTACTTATGAATTAGCACAGTGTACTGGTTGGATGGATGGATGGATGGATGGATAGATAGATAGATAGTCTTTATGAGCCTTCAAATCAAACTTTGACTGCTTTGTAATTTATGGAAGCTTGTTTCCGTCACTGAGAAAAAAAAAAAAAGGTAATTTTGACTTTTTATCTCATAATTTCTCTTTTTCTCAGAATTGACAGTTTATATCTTGCAGTTCTGACTTTATAACCAACAATGGCAAGTTTATCTCATAAATGTAAGAAAAAAAGCCCAGAATTGTGAGATAAAAGGTCTCAACTCTATATACATATACATATATATATATATATATATATATATATATATATATATATATACACACTACCAGTCAAAAATTTGGACATGTAAGATTTTTAATGTTTTTAAAAGAAGTTTAAGTCTGCTCACCAAGGCTGCATTTATTTAATTAAAAATACAGTAAAAACAGTAATATTGTGGAATATTATTACAATTTAAAATAACTGCTTTCTGTTTGAATATATTTTATAAAGTAATTTATTCCTGTGATCAAAGCTGAATTTTCAGCATCATTACTCCAGTCTTCAGTGTCACATGATCCTTCAGAAATCATTCTAATATTATGATCTACTGCTCAAGAAACATTTATTGTGTACAATTATACAAAATATTTGTGTACAATATATTTTTTTCAGGATTCTTTGATGAATACAAAGTTCAAAAGACCAGCATTTATTTGAAATATAATCTTTTGTAACATTATAAATGTCTTTACTGTCACTTTTGATCGATTTAATGCATCCTTGCTGAATAAAAGTATTAATTTCTTTAATTTCTTTTAAAAAAAAAATAAAAATAAAAATTCTTACTGACTCCAAACTTTTGAACAGTAGTGTATAATGTTACAAAAGCTTTGTATTTCAGATAAATGCTGTTCTTTTGAACTTTCTATTCATCAAGGAATCCTGAAAAAAAAAGTACACAACTGTTTTCAACATTGATAATAATCATAAATGTTTCTTGAGCATCAAATCATCATATTAGAATGATTTCTGAAGGATCATGTGACACTGAAGACTGGAGTAATGATGCTGAAAATTCAGCTTTGATCACAGGAATAAATTACTTTATAAAATATATTCAAACAGAAAACAGCTAATTTAAATTGTAATAATATTTCACAATATTACTGTTTTTACTGTATTTTTAATTAAATAAATGCAGCCTTGGTGAGCAGACGAAACTTCTTTTTAAAACATTAAAAATCTTAATGTGTCCAAACTTTTGACTGGTAGTGTGTATGTGTGTATGTATATATATATATATATATATATATATATATATATATATATATATATATATATATATATATATATATATGGTTCAAAAGGATTTTTTAAAAGAAATTAATCATTTCATTCAGCGAGGACAAATTAAATTGATTTGATCAAAACTGACAGTAGAGACATTTATAATATTACAAAAACATTTAGAATGTTTCCAATAAATGCTTATCTTCATAAAAGAATCCTGAATAAATTGATAAATTGATTGATTTTTGTTTCCACAAAAATATTTAGCAGCACAGCTGTTTTCAAAATGTATAATAAGAAATGTTTCTTGCGCAGCAAAATATCATATCAGAATGAATTCTGATGTATCATGTGACGCTGAAGACTGGAGTAATGATGCAAATACAGCTTTACCATCACAGGGATAAGTTACATTTTACAATTTTTTCAAATAGAAAATGGTTAATTAAAATCATAATAATATTTCACAATATTACTGTTTTCATTCTATTTTTAATCAAATAAATGCAGTCTTGGTAAACAGAAGGGGAAAAAACATCCCCAAACATTTGAACAGTAGTGTATGTGATGTATTTTTTCTATGTATAAGTGTGCATATTTTTTCATCCTCTCCATCCGTGCCACTTTAGCACAAGGAGGGGTGCTGACCTGGAATGTGGCCGGCATGCAGGCGGCAGGACCAACATGCCAATCTCATCCTCCGCTTTCTGTTTGTTAATCTCTCTTTGTCTCTCTCTCTCATACACCAGGTCAGTCTTGTTAACCCTGACCTGCTTCAAGTAGTTCATAATGACAGTTCTAAGCACATCTGCAGTTAGCAACAGATCCAGGATCAGTCTGATCCCTGTTACTGGACTGCAGCACTCTGAATGCTAGGCTCTATAGTTGAATCTCTGCCCTGAGCCTTGGCATCTATAAATACCACAGCAGGAAACCAGAGAGGACAAAGAAAACGTCCACACACAAACACATGCGAAGCACCCGCAATTACGTCAGGGCAGTTTGTGTTTTCATGCATCCACTCACATTTTTGAGCTGTGTGTGTAGGAGTGTGTGCTGCCAGTTGCTGAAAGCAGTTGCTGTCCTGGTCAGCAGATTCCCAGTTGTCTTTTAATCAGGGCAGGCAAGTGTAAGCATGTCTTAGTGGGGGCTGTTAAAACAACATCCAACAAAGAAAGAAAGTGAGGATATTGCGTGAAATGGTTAAATTGAAGGGCTTTTATGCAGTACTTTAATGATGAAGGTTGAGTTGTTAATGACCTTTCAGAAACAATGTGTGACGGAGACGAGGTTAGACGGCCACTCGGAGCAACAATATGGAACAGTCTGATAAACATTCACATCATCTTAGATGTTTCTCTCTAAAACACCGTAGGAAAAATGAAAACATATGAGAAATACATAGAGTAAAGTAATAGTATAGAGCTCTAAAATGAATGTGGATTGCAGCTCAGATAGCACTACAATAAGGTTCCTTTAGTTAATGTTATTTAATGCATTAACCCAGTTTGACCCAGTTAACAAACATACAGTATGTTCTAAGAACGTTCTGCTAAAATTATGAAAGTTCTAAACAACCAGATTTTTTAAAATGTTTGAAAAATGTATTTTTTGGGTTATACGAACAATAATGATCAAATGTAGGGAACATTTGCAAACATTGTGGGAACGTTACTTCTGAATATTCTCTGAACATTCTGAAAACAAGTTGTAACATTTAAAATCATTAGACGAACTAACACGTAGAAGTTCCATGAATAATGAATAAATAACTTTTTTGTGCCAACGTTTTGAGAACATTATTAAAGACAATATAACTTTGAACAATGATTCTATTAATGTTACTAGAAGAACGTTTGTTCATAACTTTGAGAAAACCTTGCCAGAACATAAGTTCTGAGAGCATTTCTTGTTAGCTGGGATGTTAGCTATCAAGTCCATTAAATAAATGTATAAGATACCACTTTTTATTTTAATACACTCTTAAAAATAAAGTTTACCTGCACAACTCTGACTAGCTGGCCTCTGTTACACACGCAATGCGAGAGTGGGTGTCTGTTTATCACAGCTGACACGCAGATGATGAATGAACAACAAGGAAGCATAAAAAAATGAACTTACAGAACACAAGAGTAAATACAAACAAGAGTTTGTTGTTAGTCGCCAACAACACAGCAGCTCCAGACAATCAATGACACTCAAACCCAGTGTTACTCACGTGTGGAGTGGAATCAAAGCAGCCTCCGCGTCTGTTTTCAGGCCTTCCCGCTTAGCTCTCTCCAGTGCTGGAAAGCTTTTCTAATATTAACGCGGGTCCTAAAGCGCTTGCCCAGTCATAAACCTTCATTCCAGTGATATTCTTTTCAGTTCTTTTTTATTGTGTTTCATCTCTCTTTCTGCAGTTTTTCTTCAAATCTCCCTCTTACTTGTTCTCTCTCCTCGACTGTCATACGCCCCCTAATGCTGATTGGTTACACGTTTGTTGCTGGTGTCGGCCTGACTAACTTCCAAACAGTGTTTTTGAAAAATGACTTAACTCACCTTTAAGGACATCTTAATAATCTAAGGAATTTTTATAAAGAACCATTTGTGCATTGGGAAGGTTTTGTGGATGCCAATATAGAACCTTTATTTTTAAAGGGTTAGTTCACCCAAAAATGAGAATTCTGTCATTTATTACTCACCCTCATGTCGTTTCACACCCACAAGACCTTTGTTCATCTTCAGAACACAAATTAAGATATTTTTTTATAAAATCAGATGGCTAAGTGAGGCCTCCAGATAATTAACACTTTCAGATGCCCAGAAAGCTACTAAAGACATATTTAAAACAGTTCATGTGACTACAGTGGTTCAACCTTACTGTTAAAAAATACTTTTTGTGCGCCAAAAAATCAAAACAAAATAATGACTTTATTCAACAGTATCTGGTGATGGGCGATTTCAAATCACTGCTGCATGAAGCTTCGAAGCTTTACGAATATTTTGTTTCGAATCATGTATTAAATCATGTATCAATCATGTATCAAATCATGAATCATGAATCATGTATCAAACTGCCAAAGTCACGCGATTTCAATAAACAAGGCTTTATTACGTGATAAGTGTTTCGAAATTTCAATGGTTCACCACTGGGAGGCTTGACTTTGGCAGTTTGATACACGCTCTGAACCGCTGATTCTAAACAAAACATTCGTAAAGCTTCGAAGCTTCATGAAGCAGTGTTTTGAAATCGCCCATCACTAGATATTGTTGAATAAAGTTGTTATTTTGTTTTTTTGGCGGACAAAAAGTATTCTCGTCGCTTCATAACATTAAGGTTGAACCACTATAGTCACATGAACTGTTTTAAATACGTCTTTAGTAGCTTTCTGTGCATCTGAAAGTGTTAATTATCTTGCTGGCAATGCAGGCTTCACTGAGCCATCGGATTTCATCAAAAATATCTTAATTTGTGTTCTGAAGATGAACGAAGGTCTTACAGGTGTAGAACGACATGAGGGAGAGTAATTAATGACAGAATTTTCATTTTTGGGTGAACTAACCCTTTAAGATTGCAATGTATTTGTAAATATTGAAATTAACATTAGCTAAGTTTAATAAATGCAAATAAATACAATAAATAATAAATAAATAAATAATAAATACAAAGTTCTGTCATGAAACTCTAGATGGCGCAGGCTGATAGGTCCTTAACTCATGCTTGCAATCACGTCATTATCTATAGGGCACAGCTCGCTGCTCAATCTTTAAATACTGGTCAACATTTGCTGTAGCAGTTTGCAGCATGCTTTCAGAAACCCTCCACCTTCCCCAGCTCCACCTGTATAGATCTGCTACGGGTTATTCATGTACACTATATTGTACAGCAGCAGCATGTCTTACTTGCTCACAGCAGCGTGTCGTGTATGTATTGGCAGTAACAAGTCCAATATTTGCTCTGCAGCAGCAGCAATAACCAACAGCAGCAGCGTAGCAGATCTATTCCGCCAAGACCAAACATATCAACATTGTCATATCCATTACCATGCCAAACAATCTGACAGTTGTCATGACAGAATTATTTTTATTTATTTGCTCATTTAAACTATATACAGTGCATTAATGCAGTGATGTTACAACTAATGTTAACAAATGGAACCTTATTGTAAAGTATAAGATAATTAAGTCTTGAGTGAATGAGTTCATAATGGCATTTGACTTGATTTCGTACTTAAATATCTTGAGCCCAGTTTGAAATGTCATTGATATCACTTCTAACAATCGTGAAGTTATTGTGACGCATGAAACTTTCTCCATTTTGCTGTCTAGGAGAATAAAATGGCATCTCATTCATGATTTTGTGGAGAGGGAGAGAAGTAGAGATGAGACGATGCTCACCTGTACTTTTCTGCCACCATGAGCCCGTTCTTTCTAAAAGCATCACTCAAACCAAAATAGAAACACGTGCCCACTCCTTCAATCTCAGCCTCTCCACTTTCACACAATGTTCAAGACAAACACTCTCTCTCTCTTGCACACACATGCGATCCTGCTGGTTGGTGTGGCAACAGCTGGGTGAGACTCTATAAATACTCTCCTCCGTTAGAATCTCTTTTTCCTGCTGTTCTGCTGCCCTCCCTCTGCTGCGGATGTATAAATTTCATGTCAACAGGCACTTCTAAGTGTCAGTAGTAGCTTGATATGATCCATACGATGCTAGAATGCAGTTAGCATTGATAAAAGTTCAAACGTTTGGGGTTGATAAGATTTTTAAGGTTTTTATGCTCCCCAAAGCTGCATTCATTTGATCAAAAATACAGAAATGGTAATACTGTGAAATATTTGAATGTATTTTAAAATGTGATTTATTCCTGTGATCAAAGCTGAATTTTCAGCATCATTACTCCAGTCTTCAGTGTCACATGATCCTTCAGAAATTATTCTAATATGCTGATTTGATGCTCAAGAAACATTTCTGATTATTAATGTTTAAAACTGTTTTGCTGCTTCATATTTGTAAGGAAACTGTGATAAATGTGTGTTTTTTTTTGTTTTTTTAGGATTCTTTGTTGATTAGAATAGCATTTATCTGAAATATAAATCTTTTGTAACAAAAATATCATTACTGTCATTTTTGATCAATTTAATGCATCCTTTCTGATTAAAATTATTAATTCTTAAAAAAAAAACCTGACCTCAAGCCTTTTAACAGTAGCATAAATCATTTTACTGGTGAAGTTGTTCTAAATTTGTAATGTAGAACGTTTCTCCAAAACCCTCCAAAAACAACAATAGCAAAAAACACCATGAAAACAGGTCTTATGAAGCCATATAACAAGTTTTAGTAATGAAGGGATGCAAACTGAAGTTTAACTAATTGTTATTTACCAATAATAGTGAGATGATGTGGCCGACGGCGGACATGTTTTTCGAGATGTGTCAATGTCCTCATAAACAGTCGTGGCCCCTCGGACGAAGACACTGCACACCAATTTTCAAGTCGATCGGACTAACGGTGAAGTAGTTATAACCGTTTTTGTGCTTTTTTTCCCTTTTATAGCGCCACCAAGTGGCCAGTTGCCACGTTCTTTTTCACGCGATCACAGAATGAGCTCTTACATAGGTGTCGTTCTGAAAACAACAAAAACAAAAAAACACCATAAAAACAGTCCATACGAATTTTGCGCTATATATTACAGGTCTTATATAGCCCTATAACATGTTTAAATAATGAAAGGATCAAAACTGAGGTTTCACTGATGTTGCTCGTTGTTATTTACCAATAATGGTGAGATGAATTGTCGTCATAATGGAAAAACAGTATAAAAAGTGTGTAATTAATAACAGAACTTTAATTGTAGGCGAACTACTCCTTTAAAGCTGTTTGTATATGTATTTGTGTGTAGATTTGACTCGGGTAAAGATGGCTTCATCGATCTGATGGAGTTGAAGCTGATGATGGAGAAACTTGGAGCTCCACAGACTCATCTGGGGTTGAAGAACATGATCAAGGAGGTGGATGAAGATTATGACGGCAAACTCAGCTACAGAGAGGTATGCATGCATGTGTGTCTTTTTCATGCTTACAGCTTTGTTAGGTCTATCATCATCCCTGATGACTGATTTAATCTAGTGATTAAATCTTTTCAGAGATTACCCTCCATGGAAACCACTTTAGACTCTCCTACTCAAATGATCCTATCACAGCACATTTTTGAGAGGTCTGTAAGAGATAACATGTCAGACTTGTTTTATCTCTGAATGCAGCTCTGATGTGGCTTCACATTTAAATTGCAATCAGATTTAATCACCTTAGTCAATTTTCACCTGGAGGGTAATACAATGGGCCAAAACAATCCTATAGACTTACACGGAAAAGGGGCCAAACACATGTCGCAATCAGAATATCATAGGCCCTTTTTACACCTGGTAAACTTGGTGTCGTTTTGTTTGATTATATTAATTCATTACACACAGACTGATATATTTCAAATGTTTATTTCTTTTAATTTTGATGATTATAACTGACAACTAAGGAAAATCCCAAATTCAGTATCTCAGAAAATTAGAATATTGTGAAAAGGTTCAATATTGAAGACACCTGGTGCCACACTCTAATCAGCTAATTAACTCAAAACACCTGCAAAGGCCTTTAAATGGTCTCTCAGTCTAGTTCTGTAGGCAACACAATCATGGGGAAGACTGCTGACTTGACAGTTGTCCAAAAGACGACCATTGACACCTTGCACAAGGAGGGCAAGACACAAAAGGTCATTGCAAAAGAGGCTGGCTGTTCACAGAGCTCTGTGTCCAAGCACATTAATAGAGAGGTGAAGGGAAGGAAAAGATGTGGTAGAAAAAAGTGCACAAGCAATAAGGATAACCGCACCCTGGAGAGGATTGTGAAACGAAACCCATTCAAAAATGTGGGGGAGATTCACAAAGAGTGGAATGCAGCTGGAGTCAGTGCTTCAAGAACCACTACGCACAGACGTATGCAAGACATGGGTTTCAGCTGTCGCATTCCTTGTGTCAAGCCACTCTTGAACAACAGACAGCGTCAGAAGCGTCTCGCCTGGGCTAAAGACAAAAAGGACTGGACTGCTGCTGAGTGGTCCAAAGTTATGTTCTCTGATGAAAGTAAATTTTGCATTCTGCAGTCTGGAGGAAGAGAGGAGAGGCACACAATCCACGTTGCTTGAGGTCCAGTGTAAAGTTTCCACAGTCAGTGATGGTTTGGGGTGCCATGTCATCTGCTGGTGTTGGTGTGGTACACCTACATCTACACTGTGTTTTGTGAGGTCCAAGGTCAACGCAGCCGTATACCAGGAAGTTTTAGAGCACTTCATGCTTCCTGCTGCTGACCAACTTTATGGAGATGCAGATTTCATTTTCCAACAGGACTTGGCACCTGCACACAGTGCCAAAGCTACCAGTACCTGGTTTAAGGACCATGGTATCCCTGTTCTTAATTGGCCAGCAAACTCACCTGACCTTATTGTGAAGAGGAAGATGCGATATGCCAGACCCAACAATGCAGAAGTGCTGAAGGCCACTATCAGAGCAACCTGGGCTCTTATAACACCTGAGCAGTGCCACAGACTGATCGACTCCATGCCACGCCGCATTGCTGCAGTAATTCAGGCAAAAGGAGCCCCAACTAAGTATTGAGTGCTGTACATGCTCATACTTTTCATGTTCATACTTTTCAGTTGGCCAAGATTTCTAAAAATCCTTTCTTTGTATTGGTCTTAAGTAATATTCTAATTTTCTGAGATACTGAATTTGGGATTTTCCTTAGTTGTCAGTTATAATCATCAAAATTAAAAGAAATAAACATTTGAAATATATCAGTCTGTGTGTAATGAATGAATATAATATACAAGTTTCACTTTTTGAATGGAATTAGTGAAATAAATCAACTTTTTGATGATATTCTAATTATATGACCAGCACCTGTAAGCTTAATAAAGCCAAAACCTCATCGTCGGTCCATCGGTCGTTTTTTTTAAACTCCATTGTTGATTCGAATAGCAAACAACTCTTACTGCACGCACCGCAACAGACTTCAAATGGTGGTTGAAATAAAATGCTGTGTGGAGTCAACCCATCAAAATGCTGCATGAACTCAACTAATCAGCATTGTTCAGCACCCAAGTCCCACCCCTGAAAGTTCCTGAACTTTGGAAAAGTACTTCCCTAGCGAGCAGGTACTTTCTGAGGGGGGAACTTCATTTAGACCCTGGTTCCTGTGGTCGAAACACACGAGTACCACTCCAAAGTCCCTAGTTCCTGGGGAAAGTTCCTGCGGTGGAAGCGCAGCTTAAATCTATAGGCTTTTTCAGATCTTTTTTATGTAATGGACAAAATAAGCTCAGGCAATTTACATATGAACATGAAAAAAGACAACACAATACCTATGGACAGCATCAGCTTTCGTTTCTGCTCTGAAAGCCGCAAGACCACTCCCAAAGCGGTGAGTGCATGTTAGAAATCAGGAATGGTTAGAGAACATTGTGCTTGGTACATTTTTCATCTTCAAACCAAACTTGGGTCTTCAATCCACAAAGTTTAAGGGCCCTATCATACAAACGGCGCAATGCGGCGGCAGGCGTGATGCAAGTGTTTTTTGCTAGTTTCAGTTATCATTTTCACGTCCCGCAGCATGTTGTTTAAATAGCAAACGCATTTGCACCCATTTGTGCGCCCATGGGCGTGCTGGTCTGAAAATGTATATATTCTGATATATTTTTAAGAATTTAAGTAATTACTTAAAAAATTTAAGTAATATTTATCAATGCAAAACTGACTTCCGTACATATATAATGACTTAATTTTTTTTTATGTATTATATGTATACCTTATGTAATATATATATATATATATATATATATATATATATATATATGACCCGTGCTGGCAAAATGAGTAGCAATGAGCAAAATTTAAAAAATGAGTTCGAAATGATAAAAATCTTCAAAATTATATTTGATTTGTTGGAGTCATACAAAAAAAATGAATGAGCTACACCTGTTTGAAGTCGATAGAGTCAGCAAAGTCAATTTTGAGTTTTCTGAAGGTTATATATGGAAAAAAAATATAACTTTTTTTCCCATGATACCACAATTGTTTGATTAACATTAATGAAACAGACACCCTATATATTAAGGCCTGCTGTACCGCACGGATCTAATATTACACATCAGAAACTAATTAGTTTAAGATAATTAGAATTACCACAGGCTAACCCTAATCGACAAATACACTTTTTGTAAAAGTTTTGTAAAAGTGACCTAAGACAGAGGTTTTCAAACTGTGGGGAGTAACAGGGGGTCCGTGGGAAAGTCTAGAGAAAAACTATATATAAATAAAGAAGATTAAAATAAACAAGCACATAAATAAATTAGATTAAAATAAATAATTGCATACATAAATTCATTTAAAATAAATAAATGAATATAAAAGTGATTTAAAAAAAATAGTCAGTTATTAAACTATTAAATAGATTATATTGGATTAAAATAAATAAATAAATGATTAATATAAATACATAAATTAGCTTAAAATTAAATAAAATTAAATAAACAAATATATAAATAACATTTAACTGTACATTACTATAGTGAGTAGAAAAAATATGTTACTTTATAGACACTAATTTTAAATTTGTAATGCTTTTTTTTTTTTTTACTTGTGGGGCTGTCATATCCACACACACACACACACACAAACAGGTGATAGTGCAGCTGTGTCTTAAGTACAGTGAGTCTGTTGTGTGTCAGATGCTGCTCTGACTCTTGTGATTGGACAGACATTCCACATGGATAAGATCACACACACACACACACACACACACACACACAAAGATTGTGCAGCGAAAGGGGGAACCCAATATAAGGTCATTCTTTTGACCTCGCCTTCCCCTCAGTGAAATCAGTTGTGTTTGGATATGATCTAAAGATCAATTAAATAAAAAGGTCTCTTCACTATATACTGCATATAATATATCTGCAGTGGCTTTCAGTTTGAAATAAAAACAGCTGAACGTTTATTTTATGTGCTGACATGCCAATGATGTCAGATGCTTTTGTATTTATTTTTAGAATTGCAAATGCACCCTGACATGAAATGCTGATAACCTTTAAAGCTATTGAAACTTCTCTGTTATTCAAATCTCACAATCTCTGCTACAGTTCCTGCTGATCTTCCGGAGGGCCGCAGCAGGTGAGTTGCAGGAAGAGAGCGGGCTGATGGCTCTGGCTCGACTTTCAGAGATCGATGTCTCGACTGAAGGCGTTCTTGGAGCAAGGGACTTCTTTGAGGCCAAGGTTTGTGGGGTTTTATATCTTTTCATGTGAAAGAGAGTTTTGATGCATGGAAAAGCACTACTCCCACGTGCTTCAGAAAATGTTTTTTGGCCTTAGTCTCCCCCTTGTGGTCATATAGTGAAAGTACAGGCTGGCATCTACAAAGAACACATCAGCAACATTACAGAGGAATATTTTTGACAATTGAATTCCTATGTATAATTTTTTTGCTTAAAAAATTCAGATATTTTAATTTATGCTAACCTTTTAAAATATTATTATTTATTGTATTAAATATAATGGAAAATTTGTGCAATGTTTTTACATGTTCACAATAAATTTTTAGTTACATTTTACACTATATTTCAGTGTACTTTTTAATTTTTTATTGTTATATTTTAATATTATTATGTATACTTTATTATATTATATTATCTTTATTGTTTTTATTGCTATATTTTAATACTATTCTATAATTTATATTCTATATACTTTTATATTATATGTACATTTATATTATATTATATTAATTATATTATCTTTATTCAGCATTTGCATTTCTCATAATTATTATTTTAGTGATTTTTGTGTACTATTATAGTATTCATTAATATTTTTAAATTAGCTTTTATTTTTATATTTTCAGTTTTCATTTTTATTTTAAGTTTTAGTAATTTTCTCATGTACTTTTGTCATTTTCATCTGTTTTTTAAATATATTTCTATTTAGCTTTAATTAATATTCATTTCAGTTTTAGTTTCAGTAATTTTAGTATTTTAACCTTATTAATTTCAGTTAATTCCCAAGGCAGCACTTCTCATTTAGTTTTTAGTTGTTTTAAGTTTGTCTTTCATATATTTTTATTTAAGCTTCATTTCAGTTCATGATTTTTTTTTAATAGTTTTAGTTATATTTGTCAGCTTCAGGTTTGGGACACACCTAAAAAAATTATTAAAACCTCAAAAGAATAAGCCTGCACTACACAATTGCCATTTAACTGATTTTAAAGTCTTTTAGCAGGACTACAGCAATAGTTATGCATTTATTTTTATGGAGACATAATTAAAATGTGTTTTATTGATGTGTTTGTGGTAGGTTCAGGCTCTGTCTGTGCGCAGTAAGTTCGAGGCGGAGATACGAGAGGAACAAGAAGAGAAGAAGAGGGTGGAACTTGAAAGAAAACAACGGCGTGCTGCATTTAAAGAGCTGCAGTCCACATTCTGTTCATAAAGCACATGCACACACTACAGTTTAGCAGATCTACACCTTTCAGAGAGCACATTTGACTTGCACACAAGCACAAACACGCATGCTCAAACACTGCTTCTTGTACCTCACACCTATGTGTAATCAAAACCACAGCGTAACACTGAACAAGTAGCATTAGCGCTATGAGTCGCTTACAGCTATCCTGAAATATGCATGAGGAATTTGTTTCGCTGGTGACGGCTGAAGCGAGAGATGAAGCGAGTGAAATTTCAGGAGACTTGTAATGTAGGACTTAAACAGCATAAACTCTAATAGACTAGATTGTGCTTCTATTTTAATCATCTAAGCAACTATATATTTTTAGAAACAAGAAGTTTATTGTAAAATGTTAATCATAATTTTAAATAGTTGGTTTCGTGGACTAAATATTGATTATGACCAACAGTGGAAACAAAGGGTCAAGAAATATGTTTATTTTTTATAGATTTGAATCATGCATTTTTTTTTTCTCTCTCTACATATTTGTCACCTAAATATATGTTTGTTGTTAAGTTTTGGTAAATTGTGTTTGATCAGATGTTCATAATATCTACCTGTAACTCTTGTTTTTGCCAATTACATAAATCCTATTAAATCACTGTATTTTTCAAAAAAAAAACTGTAGCTGCTTCATGTGTCCGTTTTATTCCATATGTGCAAAATGGAATAATTGTTGTTAAATATCTGTGACATTTATTCTATCTGAAGTGTCTAGTGTATGCCAGTAGGTGGCAGCACTGGAATGGGCCAACAAAACGAGCACAATAAAGTATTTTGCTGAAATAAGTTGCATTTAACTATCTAAGATTTATTGGTAAAGAGGCATAAAATGTTTTGTATAAAGGGATAAAAGGCATAAAATGTTCTGTAAGGATAAAAAACACAACCACAGCCTACACAGATATTTTAATCCAGTTTTTGTGCTCCACATATCAAAATAAATGCATTTCTTTTACAGATCAGTTGCCATTCAGTGTAGCTTGTATTCAGAAAACTAAATTACTACACAATTCTTTTCCAGCCTTCCAGAGTTTAATAATCAAGCTTTATACATATAATAATCAACCTTTCCTGATTGACAGACAGTACATGTGTTATATAATCACCTACAGAGGAAAAATCAGTGTTGTGCCACCAATGCCATTGTGCTAATGTATTTTGTTTTATTGGATAGATTGCATTGCACTGATAATATTGAGATTTTTCTTTCCCAAAAGTAATCTAGTAAATATCTATTTATTTATTTATTTAATATCTATTCATATACTTTATTATTTACATCATTGTTAATGTTCAGTACAGTATTCAGTCTCTCAAGCCAAAAGTCCATTTCATGACTTGTTTTGAAAGTTGACTTGAAAGTTTTTGAAGTTTGTCATTAGGCACTTAATAGGGGTGTTAATGAACACTTTAAAAGTAGAGTTCAAAAACAACAAAATGTATTTTTTTCAGTGACTAATGTATAATATTAGTAATGTGTCCATCCACTTCTGTTATGTGGAAAAAAAGAAGAAAAAAAAAAAACACTTCATTTTTGGGAGAACTATCTCTACCATTCATATATTTTGATAAAAAATACTTTATAGACAAGGAGGAAACCTGTCCATATAGGGCTTTAATAATTTATCATTTAAAATTGGGCCCCTCTGACTCGGATACAGATGGATAACGCAATGAAAATGTCCAGGTGCCGAATAAAAAAGGGCTCAAACATAATGGTGTCAGTGGATTCAGGGTGAAGTTGGTCAGTAAAATTTCTCATAATAAAACACTGGAGATTCCTCTTATTTCCAGATAAAAACAAGGCCTTAAACATCAGTCATTGTGTTTTCAGCAGTACAGAAGGATGCAAGTGTGAATCATTGTGTCCATATAGCAGCAAAAATGGTTTCCTAATGGGATGGGATGACATAACAGATCATAACTAACTGAGGTTGTCTTTTGGGATAAAAAAAGTCATACGTTGGAGGTTGTGTTATGAAATGAAATGCCCTTTTTATGAACGGAGAATTCATATGAAATCATACACCCTTGCATAAAAATACAACCACTGCTACTCCACCCGGTCACTGCCTTCCCCGTTAATCTGGACCACCACGTGTTCTTTCTCCAGTGCGTCAGTGGTGTGTGTGTTAGGGAGTGTGAGCGGACAGGGCTGTGTGTCAAAATAGCGCATGCTTTCGGTTTTGTTCCGGCCTTTCCCGTGCAGAGACGTCACCCTGGCAAAGCAGCTGCCGTACTGGATCTCGTCGGGCAGGTAGGACGTCCTCTTGTGGTAGCCAGAACCCGTGCTCTCCTGAGAGGCGGTGAGGAACACCACTAATTCAAAGTGTGATTGGCTGGTTGGGGCATTGTTTAGGGGGCTGGATGGAGTTATGGGGTGATAAAAGGTCAAAGGTGACAAAAAGAGGGGGCAAGGTCGTGACCCCAGGTTATCAATGGTGAAATCCATTGCGGTTTGATGGAGTTCGTGATCGTCACGTTCTTCGTAGAGAATGGCGCTCACGCACACGTCCACCAGAGGCCTTGGAAGCAGGTTACACACGCGGAACATCAAACAGCGCTGACCTTTGACCTCGCACACTACAGCATGAGGGCTGAACAGGATCCCACCACAGCGCTTCTGAGGGCGGGAGAACTTTGCCACAAATGCACCTGACAGAACAAACAAAGAATATATGAATCTGAGGAAATAGAATGAAAAGGAACTGAAATAAATAAAAAATAAAAAAACAAAAAGCTGCAAAATATAATAATTTAGTAAATGAATAATAATAATAATAATAATAATAATAAAATCACAAATGCACATGTGAAGTGACAGAAAAAAAAATGTATTTAAGGAAATAGAGTAAAAGGAACTGAAATAAAAAATAAACAAAATAAATAATTTAGTAAATAAAGTAAATAATTTAATGACAATAATTGAACATGTGTACATAAATATTTAATTCATTAATAATAATAATAATAACAAAACCACAAATGCACCTATGAAGCGGCAGATTTTTTTTTTTTAAAGAAATAGAATAAAAAATAAACAAATTAATAATTTAGTAAATAAGTAAATAATGTAATGTTATAATAATAATAATAATAGAACGTGTATTATTAATAAATTAAATAATTAATTTATTAATAATAATCATAACAATAATAATTTATTTAAAAAGTCAAGACAAACTTTGCCACAAATGCACATGAGAAGTGACAAAAAAATAATTTTGAATAGAAAAAAGTAAAATAAAACTGCAAAATAAATAATTTATTAAATAAAGTTAAAGAATAATTAATTACAAATTATTATTATTGTTATTGTTATTTTGGAAAATGTAAGTTCATCAAGACAAAGTTTGAATGATGCTTGAATGAAGTGTTGTGTGATAGTTTAAAGGTGTTTAAAAAGTCCTTACAGACAGATAGATCTGTTAAAAGTCACCTATATATTTGTATCTATGTTTTATTTATTTATTTATTTCTAATACATTTATGGTTGAGGATGAGAAAAACACTTCATTGCAGGAAGTTCATTTCAAATTCACACTCATAATTCTTAAATTCAGAATTTGCTCAATCCTGGTCAGAAGTCATGGTTTGACTGGTTTACATGAAAAATCAGCCCCTGCTGGTAGATTCTGTTACTACACCAGTATGGGGGCAAAGGCATCTTTCTCGAGACAGGGATAGCTGCAGGTCGGAGTAATGGGCATGTCGAAAGGAGGTGTGCCAAAAGGTGAATTGCTACAACAGAAACTAACTCCTAACCCTACCCCCACACCCTGACAGACGGCGTTTGCGACCAATGAGAAAGACCTTTCTCAATGCCCCTACCTTTTGGCACGCCTCAACCTTTCTTCACGCCCATTACTCAAACCTGCAGATACCCACACTTGTCTTTCTCCATTGACAGTCAATACTTTTTTTTTTTTAAAGAAAATATTTTATTATAGTAAATGTTTTAGAAAGTGTATATAGACTACCCTCCCTGTCTGCTGTATTTGATGACAAATCACAGGATAGTTGAGTCACATGAATCACACGGCATTTACAGCTCAGCTGATTGACTGGCTCACAAAATCTGTATTCAGAACTGAGTGCCTTTGAAGCAAGATGACGGCATGCAGATTGTCTTCTTCACCCCTGGGCCACCAGTCAAGCAACAGTCATCAAGAGGAATATTTTAGGAAGTGTGTTCCTCCATTTCCCAGGTTTTTGACACCTGAGGACACACATGACCTGTGCGTTTATTGCTTGGGAGATGGGTATGCATGAGAGTGCGTGAGAGTTCTGAATGTGCCCATTGTGAGAAATTCACAAAGAGAAAGCTCTATTCATGTTAATCCCCATTCTCGAGGGATGTGGGACAAGCATCTGCGCCCCGAGTCTCAGGCCACACTATTCCCTTCAGTCATGGGAATAGCAGGTCAATCTGGCTGAGAAGTCTGAGAAACGGTTTGCTCTTTCTTGTGCCTCAATTGCAGACTCAAGCGATCTATTGGAGCAGGATGTGCTGTCTATCAAGTCATCCGATCCAGTTTCTAGCATGTTGTTGGCACCATTCAGACATGAGGAAGTGGATGTGGTTTAAGAAGGTGAGGAAAGTGTGTGTACTGAGTCTTCTCAATCTGCCAGCCCTGCATATGGGGAATTGCTGGACATCATGGTGCCATGCTACAGCCAGAATGGATCTGGCTTGGGGGCCTGAAAAATGGGAAGTCGCTTGTGGTAGGCTGGAAGAGTGCTTCCTGTTATGTTCGCCTGTCCCCCATGAGCCTTCCATTCCTTCCCGACCTCCACACTGAAGTGGAGAAATCATTGAAGAAGCAATATTCAGCCCGGATTTATCTGTTTCATCATTCAAACTACTTGAATCTGGTGTTACATGAAAGGAGGTGTTGCAGGCCTACCAGGCAGATCTGCTAAAAGATCTGGATGAGGGCCAGGGACTGTCCCCTGAAGCGGTTGCTGAACTGCTCCACACCATGGATCTAGCTCTCCGAGCCACAAAACAAACAGCTGCTGGTATCGGTCACTCGATGACAGCTATGGTGGTCACAGAAAGGCATCTGTGGCTGAACTTTGCGGACATCAGGGAGAAAGAATTTTTTTTCTTTTTGGCACATCTGTTGAGACAGTGGTCGAAAAGTTTAGAGAGTCAAGGGCGCAGTCGGTTGCATCAAGGAAATACATCCCGCAAC
This sequence comes from Hypophthalmichthys nobilis, assembly GCA_037950665.1. Lineage (NCBI taxonomy): Eukaryota > Metazoa > Chordata > Actinopteri > Cypriniformes > Xenocyprididae > Hypophthalmichthys > Hypophthalmichthys nobilis. The sequence continues at coordinate 26,962,911 of CM075479.1, forward strand.
AATCCAGATCCCTGCCTAAAGCCTCTGTGGGTTCTGGCCTGCCATAGTCCGAGGACCAGAGGCAGGGCCAGAGGGAGAACATAGCCACTCGCTTCTCCTCCCTTAAGGAGTCGAGTGCAGAGAAGGCGAGACGCAAGGAATCTCAGGGAAATGTTTAATAAGAAGCGCTTCAGTAAAGAACAGAATAAAGAAATAACATCTCTCCTGTGTGGGGCACAAGAGGTTGTTCCAAGCTGGATAAAATCTGCCGTTCATGGCACGTGTCTTATACAAATCTTAGGTCCTGTTTACATTTGGTATTAAGATGTGTTTTGTTGGATTGGATCGTCCACTTGTGATCCAATCGACAAAAATGCTTCTAATACCAGGTGTAAACAGACACTTAGTAACGGTTCCCTCTTCATGAATTACGGCTCCGGGGTCTGTAGCCTTAGTGATTTGGCTCCCTCTGGTGGCCGTCTACACATTCTGATGGGTAGAGTAGATGACGCAGGTTGATATATATACAGGACACTGTTTGTCATCCCCTCTCCAGTTAAAGGTTCAGTGCTCCCCTATGGTGGCACAATTAATGTTTTCCCCTTGGGTTGAGTATACTGAACCTATTGTTATTTTCTAAACAAAGTTGGGTTCTAAAATAGGGTTCGCTCCTCTGTTTGATTTCTCTTTTCGGGGTAATGCAAAAGGAGACTAATTAGATCATGGCAATTTGTATTCCTGCTATTTAGTTTACTCCCCCTCACCAACTACTGCAATGGGTTTCTAAGTAGGGGTTTGCTTCCCTAAAAAGTGGGTTATGAAATGCCTGACTGACCTATTTATCTCTCATGTGAGTTAACAATGCTAACGAGTCAACGAGTCGTTGTAGCTCTAGCTAGCCTTTTTCTTCTAATTCAGCAATGTTAACAAGTTGAGGAAGTTCACAAGGAAAGGTGATTCTTCTTGTTATTTTGCACCATTTGCATTTGAATTAATAAAATGGTGTAAATCTGCCTTGGTTCTGAGAATAGTGTCAAGCAGGGTGTGAGCACTCTAACCCTAACCCTTCTTTTATAGGGTAATTTAATAGAGGATGGGTCTTCTGCTATAGAGGCATAGAAGCTAAAGGATCTTCTATTTTGTGGGAGATAATGGCTTAGGGAACGATACCACTAGACGGTCTGTGAATGTACATGGCCAGATGGACGCTCTGACTCTGGCAAAGTAATCCATTGATTCAATGTATGCTATGCCCACTATCTTTGTGTATATTTGTGGGTATTTGTTCCCCATAGCATCCATCCAAGACGCAGTGTAGAGTTCCCATTCGAAAGAGAACGTCTCACGTTCCGACTGTAATAGTGGTTCCCTGAGAAGGGGAACGAGACACTGCATCTTGTTGTCATGCCATTGGATCTGCCTGGACGTCTCCGTTATAATAAATATATAACGGTTCATTATGCAAGGTCTTTATACACCACTCAAAACATAGTTCTGTCAGGATCACTATCGTCAAAGATGACTGGCAGTTAGCATACAGTTTGGATTGGCAGTATGGTTCTGGTCCGGGCAAAAACTCCCTGCCCATCCATGCAGCCTAGCATGGATAAGAGCAGGGAGAGCAGGGAATATCATTCATTTTCTTAATGACAATAATTAATGTAACATAATTGAAGAAATGAGTTTGATCAAAAGAAATATCAGAAGGTCAAGTCCTGACTGGACAAAGGAGGAGCTGGGGATGGAGGAGGGTAATTAGCTCCTGAGCAATGAGATGAAGCTGCTGATAATACTAAATGGACCATATGAAGAGTTTGGTTCCAAAATGCTATAAATCCATTTTGATTAATTTGAGTAAAAATGTGTTTTTTTTTACCAAGAAAGTGGCAAGATGAAAACCACTATTTTCTGTTTCAAACTTTCACATAGCATCTTTTGGTTATAAAAACATTACAAATTCAGATCTAGATTTTGATTTTCAAAAGTTTATTATAAAAATGTATTATTTTTTTCCAAAAATGCAATAAATCCATGACACGTTTTTTTCCAAAATGCAATAATTCCATCAATATAAAAGTTATTTTTCATATTGAAAATACACAAGAAAGTAAGTTGATTTACATATATGACAGCCTCTGAACTTTGTCAATACTAATCTTTTATAAAAGCATTTGACTAAAAATACATACATTCAGTCGTCGCTCCCAAAATGAATTCAACGAGTCATCTTGTTAATGTTATAAATTACCTGAGTGCCTCAACTTCTTAATCTCCTCATGTAAATGATATCGCATTTTGCGCAAAATTAATAAATGACTTTTCAATACCGACCAGATACAATGCTGATTTTGCCAGAAACTCAATTTTTAAAAAAATGCCGTTTATCGTGTTTTGGAACCAAACTCTTCATATATATACGAATGCGGTGATAGGTGTCCTATTCCTATAGGTCAATGTGAATCAGCTGAGTGTCAGCTGATGCGAGCTTGACTAATGTGACCCGCCAGAACTAACTCTATACGCTTGATTTATGTATATTATTTTGCATTTTTGTCAATAGATCCTCCTAAATTTTACACACTGCACCTTTAACGTTTGGCAGATATGGCAGATATGTTGGTGTACTGTTGCTAATGAACTGCAATCTAGGTATTTAATATCTACAGTATGAACTTAAAAATCTGGACTTAGAACTGAATACAAGTACTCCTGATTTCAGTGCATACTGCTGAATCCATTTATATTTTAGTTCACCAGCAAGACATCTACAGATCATTCTACATTTCCTCTGAGGCCTTCAGTACCAGGATCATCTGCTCAATACAAAGCCAGAATTGTGATGCATTTACATTCATTACTCCATAGTTCAGAGGCAATACTCGTGATGAGTTTTATTTTAAATATATTCATCAATGAGACTTTTATTGGCATTTCTCTCTGACCTTAAAGCATGTGAACTCAGGATTCACATGGCTTACTGTACATACACCTTAAGTCTTTGTGAGATTCTCGGAGGTAACTAATTGATGTCTTTCCAGGATACATGTTGATCTTAAGTTACAGTTCAGTTCACCTATAAAGGGGAACGTGCTGAAATGGTCAACAGATATACAGTATGATGACATCTGGTTTAAGCATTAATGTTAATGTGTGATTTATGTGTTTATGTATATATTTACACAAATCTTGGTAAACATTTTACACACACATACACATGCATATATATATTATATATATAGTAGTAGTGGGCAAAAAATGTTTGCCCTTCTTTCTGTGTAATGTTATATTCAATCAGCAATATCAATGTTTTTTTTTTTTTTTTAATTAGTAGCTTCATAAAAAATAAATTTGGAATAAAAGGCATAAAATAAAAAAGCTGCAAAATAAAACTGCTAAAGAAATTATTTAGTAAATAATAATAATAAAAAAATAGTAGTTAAATATATTTTGTGTAGTAGTAGTAATAATAATAATAATAACAATAATAATATTAAAATTAATAATAAAATCCTCCATATAAATATCTTACCTTAACCTCTGTTTTTTTTTTTTTTTTTTTTTTTATGCAGCCTTAATTTTTATTATAAAATTATCCCAGATATATATTGATTGAGCTTGTAACTTCTATTTATCCTGGAAAATTCCTTTAAACCTAACCTAAACTTGAGTCATTTAAAATCTTCATTTCTAAAGGAAATGTATATCTCTTATATAGACCTGGTGCAAATTTCTACAGCAAAGTAGAAGACTGTGGTATGTACCGGTGATAAAGGCCTCCAGCATGAGGCCCAGCAGCATCTGCAGGGCGAGCAGCGCTATGGCAGTTGGACAGTCAGCGTTGGGGTACATGGTGCCGTACCCGATGGTCAGCTGCGTCTCCAGGGCAAAAGAGAATGCGGCGGTGAAGCCCGTCACGTGTTTGACACACAGCACGTGGCCAGGCGGTGGGGAGTCGTGGTTGGGCACATCCAGGTCTCCATTGACACGGGCGAGCAGGTACCACAACACTGCGAACAGCAGCCAGTGAAGCAGGAAGGAGCCGCAGAACGCCAACACCACCCATCGCCACCGCAATGCCAGCCATGTCCCCCACATGTCCCGCAGGGCACCGAACCACGTCTCTCTGTAGCCTGGGGCATTGCCATGCATCAGGCTCCGCCCGTCCTTGCTGACCAGTCGCTGACGATGAGGTTTGGTCATCAGGGGGCAGGAGATGGCCTTTTGGTCACTGGTGGTGCTTGTCATAGTGATGAAAAGTTGGTAAGCGGCTGACACCTGGAAAGAACACCTGATATCAGCTACACATTTCTACACATTTACATATGAATATCTGATGTTCTTCAAGAGATAGTTCAACCTCTAAAAAAATTCCAATTCCTCTGTGAAAATTAAACACATCATTCTTTATAGTCTTTTCTCACAGCAGCTGCAATAATTAAACTCATCATTTTGATGGTGGATTGTAATCCTGAAAGGTTCAAATGACAATTATCAGTGACAACTGGAGATTCACCCGTAGCAAAAGACTTCGGACTGCGGAGTGCCTACAGAAATCGAAATCTACAGGTAACACTAATACCCACTAAATACACAGTCATGCAATGCTGATGTTGTTAACATTAACAATTTGAGAACAAAGTATAACAATAATAATAATTTGCACGGTTTGACATGATTCAAGCTAAGCGATCGTTAGATTTAAACATCATTGGCAGTGTGGTTTATTGTAATGCTTTTTTCTCAGTTGGTCAAAACAAAAGTGGCAGACATGTTACTTACTCGTTCAAATTACATTTTCCGGTGAAAATTCTTAGTTTGGTCAAATTTCCAAGATGTAGAATCTGTAATTCTGAAGTACAGTATCCACACCGGTGTAATGATTGACAGCAAACATTAGATTCATCCGCGCTGAGGAGCCATGCCGAGGCCCAACCCATGTACAGATAATAATTCCGCAAACAACTGCAATTGCAGGTTTCAAACAGAGATGGCGACACTGCAGCTTTAACTAAAAGTGTTCATTTTCTTTTTTGGTACGTGAAATAAGGCTAAAATAAATCAAAATATAAATATTAGATGGACAAACTTTAAAAATGACAAACTGAAATAATCATGAATTAAAGCTTATAGCATAATTATAAATAAAATATAATTTTATATTAAATATCTTATAATATAAAGAACTAATAAAATTGACAAAAGCACACTTACCTAAAGTTTACTATAACAAAAGAAACAAAATATATACAAAATATAAACAGATACTATAATAGTATATAAATAATGTTGAAATAACACTGTTCAGTTCATACAAAGCTGTTGTATTGATTCAAGAAACTTACAGTGCATAAGTTGTAAATGGTTAATGGTTAATGGTTAGCTACTTTGTATTTTATTTATTTATTTATTCATTTATTTATTTTACACTTCTTTGGCACTTGACAGCTGTCGTAATGAAAAAAGAGTTTCCTTTTAGGTTTAGAACTATATGAGGCATGATAATGATTTTCGGGTGAACTATTCCTTTAAAATTTCAATAAGAAATCTGCCATTTCAACTGCCAGGTGATTTAATTGGTGATGTTTCTCAGTGGGGTGTGTGTGTGGAAGGGACAGCAGGAATGTGTGTTTAATCCACTCTTTTTTTTCCGCTGTCTCTCTCTCTACCAGACGACTGCGAGTAATTAGTCTGACACTAAAAAGCAAAGCACTGAAATAATAATAAAAAAGAACTCCAGCAGCACAATGCTTTTTCATCGTGTCACATTGCTTAATGATATTATATTGTGTGCTGGAGAACCTGACTAACAAGTAAAATCTGTCTATAAATATTATGCAGGCACACGAAATGAAAGTGCTTGAGCGTGTTTGGATGCCAGCGCTTGAGGTTAAACTGTAAAGAAGAGGAGAGTGTCACATTTTAATTTAACAAATGTTAACTTGCCCTCCGGGTTCTCTTGCGGTGAGGAGAGGGAATGTTCCACTTCAGGATGTTTTCATGATGAGGGAAAATTACCTTGGTTAAGATGGGTCAAATTTGCTTTAAATCTTTTTAAATTCTAGCATATTGACAACCTATTAGAATAGATCTTATAGCCTGACCTGATGTTATTAGATTGACAAAATTACTATTTTTTTCATACTTTAATTGAAGGTGCCAGAACATCCTGTCCCAATTGAACCCCGGGTCCCTCTTCATGAAGTACTCTTTCGATTAGACAAGGCCCTGAATATTGCCTGTACATCTAAACCTAAACTTCATGAGAGAATTCATCACATGATAAATCACGGTAGACTGTGAGGTAGATCTTGTAGCTGTGTGGGTGTTTGCAGCGCATGTTGTTCATGTGACCGCGTCTGGCCGCAGGGCGATAAAAACACATCTCTCTTTATGTATTAGATTCCACAGATTAACTCCTAGCTGATCATGTCAGCACTACATTTTGCGTAGCACATTCTGTGGACATCTGATGCTACACTATGTGTAAATACCATTCACTTACACTAACCCTTTGCAGATGTAAAATAAGTCATTGCCACTTAACCATATTGTTTTATTTATCATAATCATTTATTTTATTGCAAGTAGTAATGCTAATGCTTGTCTTCATGTTAGATTTTATTAGCTTGTGAATGATGGGCTTTCAGTTGACAGTGTGATGCTGGTCATATTTACAGACGGGACTAAGCTAGTATGAAAAATTGCTTTTTATAAGCATGCAAATTTCTTTCATACCAAAACAAATTTCATATCCAGGCATGATACATAATTGCAAACAGGGCTTTTTACACATATATTTCTGTTAAGTCTGTTATATCAGGATATTTTAAAATTTAAATACATCTAGTTTGATTGAAATCTAACTAATAACATCATTTTCTTTGCATTTCAGGATTAGTTTTTCTAGCAGTACTTTATTTTCTTTGATTCCCCCCTTTCATCAGTCATATCTTTGATTGACATCTCACTGGGCTCTGCAATTATTAAGCTACCTCAATGACACCTCACCTTGTGAATGCTTACTTCGACACATGGGAAACAATAGCACAACAATGAGTAGCTGATTCCTGGATATAAGATTAACCTGGACCTTTGTGTGTGTGTGTGTGTGTGTGTGTGTGTGGGAGAGGGAGAGGGCGAGAAAGAGAGAGAGAGTTTGAGATGGTCGGCTTCGCTGTCAGTTACTGTAAGCACTGTACCTTCTGAACTTTAGCACATGTCGTGCATGGTTTACTTATGTGAACTTCAAGATGAATTAGAATGGAAAAAATGTGTTTTGTTTTGGTGACTTTAGTTACGAGTTTAACCAGAGATTTGGTCTGATTAAAACTGAGTGACTCTCCACTGCACACAGTTCAATGTGTCAGAGTGCAAATGAGTCTGGTGTGCTCATGGGTAAATGATTATTTCAAGTGTGTGTGTGTGTGTGTGTGTGTGTGTGATGAGAGTCAGGAAAGAGAGAGAAGAAATAGAGATTTGAATATATAAATCTACCTTGGAAATACAAAACAAATTCATTTAATTAAATTTAAATTTCTATGTGAAACAGGGGCCTGGTTCTACTCCAAAAAGACAAAAAGCACCATAAAATTACTATAAATATGACTGAAATAGACTGTATGACTCATATGATAACTTTGTGTGAGGAATATAGTGATTATGTTTCTTTACTAAAGAGCAATGCCGTTTGGTATCAAATGACATTAACACAATATTTTTGTTGTCCATTTCAGAGTTTTGATGGAAAGGAAGACATAAAGTTCAGTCTTTATACAATGCAAGAGCCAAATGGACTACTTTTATGGTGCTATTTTTGTCATTTTGGATGTGGTCAGACCCGGTCCTCATTGGCTTTCATTTACAGCCTGGCTATTTTTCAAAAAAAACATCTTTTGTGTTCCAGGGAAGAAGAAAATACATATTGGAACAGCATGAAGGTTAGTAAATGCTAACCATTTTTGTTTTGGGTGAACTATTCCTTTAAGACAAAAAACATAGCTGTCACATAGAGAGATGTCACAAAATGCATCCTTGATGAATAAACAATGATTTACTAACACACACACATGAAAACACAAACACTGCTCTGTGCTGATCCGGATGCTGATTTGTTTTCAATAGAGAGCTTGTCTTCTGAGACTGTGATTACTCATGGTCACCAGAGAAAAAAAAATCTTCTATTTTTCTTTTCTTGCTATAAATCTTATCTAATAATATCTCTAACAGAGCATAAAACATTTCCAGTTTTACTCACCAGATTTCTCTCTTTGGGGTTAATTAAGGATTCCTCAGTGTTTTCCGATGAAGCGTGAAAACTTCTGAGAAGTTCAAGTGGGATCTAGATTGGGAGGAACTGTCGATCCTCGGCCAGAGTGTAAAACCAATTCAGATCCTTCTGTTGGAGACACCAAAGAGTCAGATGCACTGAGGAACTCCAACAAACACACACATACAATGAAGAGAGCCGGCCCTAAAACTCATTGGTCACATTACTCAGCATGTGGCCAATTAGGAGTGCTTGAGAGAGGAGGAGAACACCTAGAGTCACTTCTCTCTGTTTGTGTGTGTGTGTGTGTGTGTGTGAGATGAAAGGAACAGTACAGTAGCTTGTCTTTCTCACCCATCTTTCTAAAGCTGCTTTGACTGCTAAACTTCTCGCAACTGTTTCTCTTTCGGGTGAGGAGCGAAAACAGATTTTGTCCTTTTTTTGTTGGTCAGCGTGAGTGTTTCTGCCTGAGTGCTTGTATTAATGCTTACGTAATATCTCTCATTTACAGGAAAGGGTCACATCATTGCTGATGATAGTTTGATGGTTTTGTGATCCCATTTAATTAAGTTCTTGGTTATGTTTCAAATGAGACATATGCAAGATTACTGGGGTCTAGAGTTGTCAAATGTTCCGACTTCTGTACCACAACGGTACCGAAATTTTAAAAATGTGATGCTTTGAGCGCTGTTGAGTGGATTCTTAAACACCTCTGATTGGCCATTGTGTTCACATGCTCAACAGATATGTCTGTGATTGGCTTCAATGATCAACGCTTCAAAAATGTTGTAAATAGTCATCAATGATGCTCTTCATCAAGCACTTACACAGATACACATGGGAGCGTTTGAAAAGCAGACGTCTATCGTGGACCAGTTCGCTGATAGGCGCCTGCTTCCAAACGCTCCCGCTTTAAAACGCTTGTAAATTCAAACACTTCCGTGTGCTTTCGAACGCTCCTGTACGTTGATCATTGTAGCCAATCACAGACATATCTGATGAGCGCGTCAACACAATGGCCAATCAGAGGTGTTTACGAATCCGCTCAACAGCGCTCAAAAGTGTCACTTTTTTAAAATTTTAGTACCGATTGGCACCGAAGTCAGTACTTTTGACAACTCTACTGAGGTCTGTTTCCTCAGTAGTAAAATGTGAGAAGCTCAAAATTCTCCATTGAATCTCAGTGCTGTCTAGGAGCAACGACTGGAAAATTGTAGAGATGATAGTTCGATGGTTTTGTGATCACATTCAATTAATCTTTTGGTTATGTTTCATTTAAATATCAATTTTGTCACAGATTATTTTCCTAATTGCATTGCTTTCATAGTTCAGATTATTTGATCTTGTTAGAAACGCTTGATGAGAAATGTTTGAGTTCATATTGAGATCTCTGACTTTTGATTCCTGACTGTCCTGAGCACAGTTTAAGACACTGTTGAGATCTCTTCTGAAACTCTAAATGAGACATACGAGATACTGGGGTCTTTTTCCTCAGGAGTGAAGTGTGAGAAGCTCCAACGTCTTCATTTAATCTCAGTGCTAAAATTAAAGAGATCTCGTTAATGATTTTAATTTCCAGTGACCAAGACCACATTTTAACACTTGTAAGTAACCAGGATTGCACTTTACTCAGCACTAAAATGCTAATAAATTATATTTCTGGTAATGATGTGAGGCTAATTGGCACATTTGCAATGGAAATAGCTGCTTGTGGGAAACTTTAGTGTTGTAACAGGAATGAAATGTGAGCTCCACATAAAATAAAGCATTAAAATATCAACAAATAAAAATGTTTTTGTGGTAATTGACATGATTTATGAACAGCTTCCTCAGGCAGCCTCATCATTTTCTGTGACATGACATTTGAATACAGAATGGTTGCATCATACAGCTGACAGTCTCAGTTCATTGCAATGATAAGAAATCTAAAGATGTTCACTGTGAACTAGATAATAGATAACAGCTAACAGCTAGATTCTGTAGTTAGCTAAAGAGCAAGCAATGTTGTTAATTTACAACTGCCTTGAAGGCAAACATAGCAATTACATATTTATTGTATTAATTTATTTGTTGGATTGTCATTCTTTCTTCATGTACTTTCCCGAACATTTATTCATGATAAAAGGGTATTTTTTTCCCAAAATTGCTGCCATTTACTCACCTTATGTCGCTTCAAACCTGCATGACTTTCTTTCTTCTTTAGAACATCACAGGAAAACTTCAGAAGCTCGTCTCCCATGAAAGCTTCCATACAAAAGACATAAGAGTGAGTAAAAGATATTAACCTATATATTATAAAGCAAAATAATTGCATACATTATCCTGTTCAAGAGTTCACATACCACATTTTGCCTCCTCGAGCATCAATGACCATTCGCAGCCTTTGTGAAAGCTGTCCAGTCTCTTGCTGGGCCTCAACATCTTTGAGAAGTGTGAACAGAACTCAGACGTGCAGCGCATACAAGGCACTAAAGAACTTACATGACCTGGAAGTTTTTTATCAACAGCAGTAATTTATAAACTTTACTGCTCATTCATGTTGTCAGAAGATGTAAATGGATGTCTGAAGGATTTTTTTAGGACATTTGATCATCAGCTATGGAAAGTCAGAACAGAGGAGCCAAAGATGTAGTTTAGAGCTCAAGGAGGAATTACAAGTAGAATAATCATGATCTCTGAGCATGTTTAAATACACACCAATATGATGATAACCACCAAAAATCATCTTCTTTTTTTTTTTTTTTAATAGGCTAACCCAATTTACCAGTTTATGTGCAAATTAATAACCTGTCAATTCAAGTAAACCATGTTTTCAAGACTATTAAAAAACAGGTTATTGCCTAGTGATGTCAAAACTTAAGCATCTATGTACTGTATTTCACTCAGAGTATTCTATGTTATGTGAGTTGTGATGTTAAATAAAGCATTAAAAACCCCAGAGTATTTCAATATGTCAGGGGAAAACTTGCATAGACTCATTCTCCTCTTAAATTTCTTAAAATAAGTTTCTACACTGTAAACCCGAATTAGTTGGGCTAACTCAAAAAATTTGAGAAAATTAGTTACATCAATTTTTTGAGTTATGTTGTTCCCAATTTTAAGCAAGCAGAACTATGAAGTTTTGAGTTTGTAGTACTCATGCATGTTAATTGCTCCTAAATTGAAGTACTGAGTTTGCTAACTCATACATTTTGATAGCAATTAACAAAACATATTTAGTTAATTAACTTTTTTATTTTGAGTTCTTGCAAATCAAATGAGTTATTTACTTAACTGTAAAACCTAATAAGTTGTCAGAACTCAAAAAAGTTGAATGAGAATTTTTTAAGTTAAGAAACTTAAAGTTTTGTACTTATACACTTTTATTGTTCATAACTTGAAATATTTAAGTACACTAATTTAGACATTTAAATTAAAGGATTAGTTCACTTTCAAATGAAAATTATCCCAAGCTTTACTCACTCTCAAGCCATCCTAGGTGTATATGACTTTCTTCTTTCTGATGAACACAATCTGAGATATATTAATAAATATCCTGACGCATCTGAGCTTTATTATGGCAGTGAGCAAGGATCAACGAGTATGAGCTGAAGAAAATGTCTCCATATACATTCATCCTTCATAAACATATTCCACATGGCTCTGGGGGGTTAATAAAGGTCTTCTGAAGCAAAGCAATGCGTTTGTGTAAAAAAACATATTTAACAAGTTATGAAGTTAAATATCTAGCTTCCACCAGACTGCCTTCTGTATTCAAATTACAAAGAAAGTGTAAACTGGCATCACGTCAGTTTTTCCGTAAGTTAAACAGGGAAAGGCGTAGGACGTAGCGTAAGCGTTTTGAACTGCAAGCGTTTTACACTTTCTTCGTAAGTAGAATATGGAAGGCGGTTTGGTGGAAGCTAGATATTTTACTTCATAATTTGTTAAATATGGATTTTTAAATTTTTTTACACAAATGCATCGCATCGCATTTTTGAGAGTCTAAACATGCTCAAAAACTCACGAAACTTTGCACACGCATCAGAAGTGGTGAAAATTTATGTCTGATATGGTTTTCAGAATTAGGTGTGGCAAAATGGCTCGATAAGCGTCACCTACAAAATTTCAATTAAGCGCCCTTCACGCTTCGTTTCACATACAAGTATGAAATTTGGTAGACACATGTAACAGCCCAATACCTACAAAAAAGTATCTGGGTGCAAAATCTGAAAACCCAAAAGGAAGTTGAGATATTTAGAATTTTCTCTGCAAAATTTTTTTGCCATTTCCAGACGTTGTACTTTAACAAACTCCTCCTAGAGCTTTAATCAGATCAACATCATATTTGGTCAGTCTAATCTAAAGGCCTTTGAGACGTTAAATTGTGAAGATCTAGAGTTTTCACTGAAGGGCGTGTCCATGGCGGCCTGCCAAACTTCGATGTTTCGCCATGAAACAGGAAGTTGTTGTAGCTCGGGCATACAATGTCCAATCTGCCCCAAACTTCGCATGTTTTATTAGAGTCCTGGCCTAAAGACATCCACATGGCAATATTCACTTACAGCCATAGCGCCACCTGTTGGCAGCAGGAAGTGTGGCACTTTGAAATGACTTTGCCATAATTCTCCTGTATTTACTCGCTTACATGCATGTCGGCCACTGTTCACTGTTTTCCTGAGGCCAATGGGTGGCGGTAAGCCCGGGTGTGAGGGCCCTTTCATCGCTTCAACTTTAATTATTAAATATTTCCATGAATTGCATGTACATTTCAGACATCCAATTGCTTCCTTAAAACCTATAGGTTAATTTAGTGAAATCATTCAATTTGATTTCATGGTGTTTCTATTATGACATATGTTCAATTAAAATATGGATAAGTAAATATGTGAATATGTAGGGATTTTTGTTTTTTAATTAATCATAACTAACATTTCTTTTTATTTCAGGATTAACATCTATATGTTTTGAACACTAAATGTCCCCAACACTTGTGTCCAAGTGTGTCTGTATCATGTCTAAATATAACAAAAGGGGAAATTAAACTATACAGTGGTGGCCAGGGGTGGCACCGGCCACCACTGAAATCCGGTTGGCCACCCCAGGTGCCAGATGTCCTGCGATTGGCTTGTTTTATGCTAGTCAGTTTCTAACTGCTTCTTGCTGAGATTCATAATTCAAAAAAGGTGCTCAAATCTGGTGACGGTCAGTCATGGACATCGGATGGAATGCGTAACTTCATTATCAAACTTGGAGAGATGTTTCTGTTTCTCTGACTGCATGTCCTTGATGATTAAATCATGGGGTTCGCATGTTGATCTGGTTGACGAATGGGAGATGGGTCAGTCCCTTTCTCTTGCTCTTTCACCAGATCATGAAATCCTCGAACCTTCTTCTGGAGCGCACCTGGGTGCTTCTTCAGACCAGGCTGAGGAAATCAGCTCTCTTGGGGAAATGGATTTTGAGTGCGCTGCCTCTGAGTGCTTATCTTGTGATGACAGATCTTACGATGAGCTGCTCGAGCTAATCACTCGCACTGTGGACAGTCTTCAGTTATACTGGCCACAGGAACTAGAAACCCCCAGACGTTGAAAATTACAGATTTCTGTCGCGTGGCCAAGGGGAGGCATCAGCGAGATGGTCCCTCCCCTTCATTTAAGATCTACATGATGAATTATCAAAATGATGATAATAAAACTATTCAAAACTATTCCTCTTATGTCTTTGTGCCCTAAATGTCAGTATATATAATGTCAGTAAGCCTGTTCTTCCCTGCAGACCATGCAGAATTGCATATTTGCTGGTGGGGAAGGCTTTTCAGGCGGTGGGTCAGACTGGTGCTGCCAGGCTGACCTGCTTAAAGATTTGAACACATGTGGGGCTAACGTTAGTAAGGAGAAGTTTTTAGAGCTGCGGTGAGCTACAGATTCGTTCCATGCTCAGCCCCCTTAGAAAAAGATGGGCTTAAGGCAGGGGTGGGCAAACTCAGTCCTGGAGGGCCACTGCTCTGCAGAATTTAGCTCCAACCCTAATCAAACACACCTGAACTAGCTAACCAAACACAATTCCCCACCATATTAAATGTTCAGTTGCTTCCTGCTGTTTCCCAAGACAAGAAACATTTACAATTCCCCCATCAAGCAGACATTGGGTAACTTGATGCTGCATCACAGGACATTATGTCACTCGACACTGTGTCAAAGTTAGTGCCCAAAGCTACTGCCAAATCTTTTGGGTGTTGAGAACCATGCAGAAAGGCTACAGAGTACAGTTTGCATGGCAGAATACCTCCGCATTTCAACGGCGTGGTCTCCACTACCATGAAACCAGAACAGGCGCATTTGCTGACTCAAGAATTGCAAACTCTGTTGGAAAAAGGGGCCATAGAACATGTTCCCTCCCAAGACAGAAAGTCAAGTTATTGCAGCAGTTATTTTCTGGTTCCGAAAAAAAGATGGGTTGCATCTGGTTTTAGACCTTTGCGGTCTGAATAGTTCTCTCAGAACATTTAAGTTCAAAATGTTGACGGTCAAAATGATTTTGTCTCAAATTCAACACAAAGATTGGTTTGTCACGATTGACCTCAAGGACGTGTATTTTCACATAGAAATTCTGCCACAACAGGAAATTCCTGAGCTTCGCTTTGGGGGGGCGAAGTCTTCCAATATCGGGTTCTTCCATTCGGCCTAGCCTTGTCACCCCACACATACACAAAATGCATGGATGCAGCACTGGCTCCTTTACGACTGCAGGGCATATATTTTAAATTACATAGACAACTGGCTGATACTCGCCCAGTCTCAAGAGCTTGCGCTATGACATCGAGATATTGTCCAAGCTCATCTTCAAACTCAGCGGTTAAGGCTCAATGTCAAGAAAAGTGTTCTCTCTTCAGCCCAGAGAATGATGTTTTTAGGGGTCATATGGGACCATCCTTAACACACTGAGCAATGTCAGGCTAGGTCAGGAGGTTATACTCCATCACTCTCAAAGAAGTCTTGGTTGTATGGCAGCCGCATCTATGGTTTTTTTCTTTGGGCCTTCTGCACGAAACCATTATTTCAGTTGTGGCTCAGAACCAGGGGACTTCATCCGAGGGCCAATCCCCTGAGGCGAATAAGGGTTATGCGTTGCGGGCTTCATACCCTTTGATTATGGCTCAGACCCCGGTTCCTCACCTTGGGTCCCACACTAGGAGCATGTTGTCACTGCAAGATGCTAATGACAGATGCTTCACTGATGGGCTGGGGAGCGGTCTTAGATGGCCATCCAGCCCAAGGAGTCTGGAGAGGCCATCATCTTGATTGTTACATCAATTGCTTCTAATTGATGGCTGTATTTCTGGCCCTGAAATACTTCCTCCGGCAATTAAGAGGCTACCATGTCCTGGTGTGGGTGGACAACATGGCGGTAGTCGCTTATATAAATCGCCAGGGTGGACTGCATTCGTGCGGTTTGAACAAACTAGTGCAGCAGCTTTCGTTTTGGGATGTTCAGTTCCATGGCGATTTACATTCCTGTAACCATGAATGTGGGAGCAGATTTACTGTCCAGACAGGAGGTCACACACGGGATTGGAAGCTCCATCCCAATGTGGTCAGTCAGATCTAGGAAAGATTTTACAAAGCAGAGGTGGACCTCTTCGCTTCTCAGGAAACAGCGTAATGTCCCCTTAACTTCTCACTGAATCCTCCTGCCCCCCTGGGTCTGGACGGCATGGCCTATGCATGGCCCAAGAAGTGTCTATATGCATTTCCTCCGATTGCTCTGCTCCCGGGAGTCCTGGCCAAGGTCCGTCAACAAGGGTCATGCCTCTTGTTGATAGCATTGGCCGACCAAAGACTTGTTCTCAGGAATAATATCTTTCCTTGACGGCTCGCTTTAGGCAATACAGAGCAGGGGGGATCTCCTGTCTCAGGCGCAGGGGACGATACTCCATCCCTGGCCAGAGCTGTGGAACCTTTATCTGGCCCATGAAGGAGGCCGGCTAAGAGATACTGGACTTCCCGTGGATGTAATAGAGACTATTTTGAGTGCCAGGGCTCCCTCCACTAGAAGAATGTATGCCCTTAAGTGGCTCGTCTTTGAAAGATGGTGTACTATGCATCATGCAGACCCAGTTCACTGCCAGATTGTTTCAGTGCTGGAATTTCTGCAGGAGAAGCTGTCAGCAGGCACATGTCCTGCTACTCTCAGAGTTTTTGTGTCCACTATCTCAGCCTGCCATGCTGTAATTGATGGGGTTTCAATAGGGAAACGGAGAATTGAGACATTTGTAGGCTCTGTTGGTTTCGCCATCCTGCTTAGACTTTGCCCCTCGACTAGTCAAGGTTATTTTGCACTCTCCAAAGGTTCCTTTTTTGATCATGCATCCCGTCATTCTTGAAGCCCTCTGCCCTCCACCGTTCACTTCACTGGAGCAGGAGAGACACCACTTACTGTGTCCAGTTTGTGCTCTTCAGATGTACGTCCACCGCACTAGCCAGTGGCATAAGTCAGTGCAGCTGTTCATTTGTCAGGGGGACCGTAACCGGTGGGTGGTCGCCAAGAAGCAGACTATGTCACACTGGGTGAGGGATGCTATCGGCCTAGCCTATGAGGCACGTGGTCAAGCTTCGGCTCTAGGTGTGAGGGCTCATTCTACCAGGGGGGTTGTGTCCTTCAGGGCTTTGGCAAGAGGCACCCCCTTGCAGTAAGTATGCGATGCGGCAGGTTGGTCCTCTCTGCACACATTTATTAGATTCTATAGTTTGGATGTTCATGTTACTCCTGGCTCTCATGTGCTTGAGTCGACATCACAAGCCCGTGTCTGAGGCCTTTCTTGTGTTTGTGCACACACTACACAACCTTGAAGGCTCCAGACACTTCAAGTACAGCAGCGCTAGTATTCTCGTTCCCATAGCGCTTTATCAGCGAAGCATTGAGAGTAGCTTTTGAAAGGGAACATCTGAAAAAGATGACGTCATCATCAGAGGTTATTTTAGCCAAATTTTTGGCATGTTTACCACGTGTTCACAACCGGTCAAACAAAGATGTTTTCCCATAGCGCTTTATCAGCGCAGCATCTTGTTCCTGTTTCTGCACTTTTTACTTTAGAATTATTTTTTATGAACCGTTGAACTTGGCACATTACACAATGCATAGTGAGCCATATTGTGGCTTCAGCCCATTTCGTGGCACTTTCTCGGCCACCACAGTGGGTGCGTTAAAGTGGATATAAGTCCATTATAGTAGAGCTAACGGAATACAAATTTTCAGGACTTTTTACTGTAGAATTATTTTTTTTATGAGCCGTTGAAACTGGTAGATAATGCACAATGAGCCGCATATTGTATTTTCTGCCCATTTCACAGTGCTTTTACTCTGCCGCCTCAGAGGGTGTGTTAAAGTGGACATTAGCCCATTATATTAGACCTACTCCTTTAACGAAATCCAAATTTCAAGCAGTTTTTACTGTAGAATTCTTTTTTTATGAAGCGTTGAACTTGGCACATTACACAATGAGCCGTATTGCACCTTCAGCATATTTTGCGGCGCTGTTTCTCGGCCGCCACAGAGGGTGCGTTAAACTGTACATAAGCCCATTATAGTAGAGCTACTCCTCAAAAGAAATCCAATTTTTTAAGCGCTTTTTGCTGTAGAATTCTTTTTTTTTTTTTTTTTTTTATGAACCGTTGAACTTGGCACAATACATAATGCACAATGAGCCACCTATTGCATTTTCTGCCCATTTAGCTTTAACCTTTGTGGGCGTCTGGGGTTATTGATGCGGTCAGGTAGCTTAGCTATAATTCTTATGCATCTATGCGGTCAGAATAGCTTAGGTGTCAACCAACGCAGTCAGAGTGGAAGTCACCTGAGGATAATATTGCAGGTGTTGGGGACACCTGGGTTAACTTAAGTTAGGTGTGTAGGGGAATTTCTACCACATCTGTACTGTACATAAGTCATAGAATAAATTTACCTTTCAGATGAATCTCTTTTACTGGGACTATGCTTCATCTGTCATCAGTTATTCAATTATTCAACTAAATTGTCAAAATAAAATTTTAAATAGAATAGTTGATTTAGTATTTTACATTAATGATGCTTTAAAAATATACAAATATAAATAAAAATGATATCAAAAGTAGCCTAATTCATACATTCTGTTAACTGTTTACATTCTTACCCCAATAGGGGCCATCTTTCCCCTCCTTTAATATTTGACATTTTGTGTTATAACAACTAAATTAGCAAATGTTTTTATTTATTTCCTACGTAATAATAATATTGGCTGATGCATCGTTATCCAGCACATGCTAAACTTATATCTAAATAGGCTAGGCTATGCTACATTTTAAAAGTTTGCCCACCCCTGATGTAAACGCACTGACTGAGAATATCAAAGGTAAAACATTCCGGTAGTATTTGTTATTTAATTTATATTGGTTTTAATCTTTAAAAAAAATTGTTTTCTGGACTCTTATTATTGTAGCCTACAGTAATTATAGACCAGGGGTGGCGAACTCCAACCCTGATAAAAACTCACCTGCCTATAGCTTTCTAGCAATCCTTCAGACCTTGATTAGCTTGTTCAGGTGTGTTTGATTAGGGTTGGAGCTGTGGATTGTGGCTCTCCAGGACCGATGTTAGCCACCCCTGTTATAAACTAATGAAAAGTATCATTGAAAATAATCGTGATAATGAGAATAACAAGGTAAAACATCCAGACACATTATGGTAATGGAAGTACATGAAAATGTGCTTAATTGTGTAAAAAAAAAAGTCACATAATGTAAATCGATCTGTTGAATTTGAGTAGGTGATGATGATAATAGTTAGAAGTAGATGGCAGACTTAAATCAGTCATTATTCAGTATTAATTTTTTTTTGTTTGTTTGTTGTGCAATATGTTTCACATTGTGGGGCAGTCGTGGCCTAATGGATAGAGAGTCGGACTTGTAACCCATAGGTCATGGGTTCGAGTCTCAGGTCCGGCAGGGATTGTTGGTGAGGGGAGTGAATATCCAGCGCTCTCTTCACCCTCAATACCACGACTGAGGTGAGACCCTTGAGCAAGGCACCGTACCCCCA
Source organism: Hypophthalmichthys nobilis (assembly GCA_037950665.1). NCBI lineage: Eukaryota > Metazoa > Chordata > Actinopteri > Cypriniformes > Xenocyprididae > Hypophthalmichthys > Hypophthalmichthys nobilis. The sequence continues at coordinate 26,982,211 of CM075479.1, forward strand.
ACTGCTCCCCGGGCGCCGCAGCAATGGCTGCCCACTGCTCCGGGTGTGTGTTCACTGCTGTGTGTGTACACTTGGATGGGTTAAATGCAGAGCACAAATTCCTAGTATGGGTCACCATACTTGGCCACATGTCACTTCACACTTCACATTGAACTTTTTAAGCATAAATAAGAGCGATATGTTTTGTTTGCATTGTATACCAGGCAGATGGCGCTCTGTAGCCACAAACCAAATCTAACCAATATTCAATATGTACTGGAAAAACTGGTTAAAAAACACTCTCTCTTCACTGTCACGTATTGCCCCCACACAACAAATGTTTCACAGACGCTCTAAAGCACACATTGCACATTTTAGCAGAGACAAATATGAATACACACACATACTTATGAAAAGACTGTGAAAGATGAGGATGAGAAAATGTTTTTTTTTTTTTTTTTTTCTCGGTGTCTGAAAACTGCAAATTATAGGGTATTCAGTTACATTCTGCACACATTTTGATTTAGACAAAAGCCTTGAAATGGTTTGACAACAGTAAATGGACTTGTGGAATGGACTAGATGTTGGAATCTAGAGCTATTAGAAGATTCGTATTACCTAACTGAAACTGTGTAACTATATAACTTATAATTAGGGATGCACCGATACCATTTTTTAGGACCGAGTACGAGTATCGATACTTTTTTTCTAGTACTCGCCGATACAGATACCATTGCCTATACATTTATTTTCTCTCTCTCTCTCTCTCTCTTTTTTTTTTTTTTTGATGTTGCAGTTTTCCAAGCACAACACAGTGAGACTAATGAATGTAGGACAGCTTCTTTATTATTACTCTAATGAAAAAAGTAATAATTTTTATGTGCTTGTCACAAACTTAAAGAACACAAATTTCACAGTGTCCAATAACCTTCAAAGGGCATAATTACCAAAATATATAATTGTTGTTATATAAAAAGAAATTTACAAACAAATTACAAACAATACAACAATATACTTATAGAGATACAAATTAAATAAACGTGTTTTTCAGATACAGTAGGTTTATTTACCATGTATACATTTATTTAACATATTTTGTTGTTTTATTAACATTAATGACAAATATAGGCTACGGTCCTTTTAAGACCGAGTCCATGATACTGACACATATCCTGTTTTCACCCAAATGTTTATGTCCACTTAAGTCATAACCGACTGTATTTACGTGAGATACTCCACACGATGGACATTTTGACAACTATGTGTGCATTTGACCATTCAGGCGCGAGGAGAACTGATCGCGCCCTAGAAAGAAAGAGAGAGCGCGCACGCGAGAGAGATCGAGCGCTTCTGGTCTGTGTCATTCAGCGCGATTCCGCCTATCCCGCCTTCACTAATCGATAATGAATTGTGATTGAAAGCTATAGTTCGCAATGTGTGGGTTGTCATAATTCATTTTTAAGTATTCCCACACCTCTGAAACTGACATTGTTTCTGCTCCTGCCTGCCGTTGTCTCTGTGCACGGAAAATTCTGTCAGTTACGTCACGTGAAGTATCGGTCTTTGGTATCGGGGGTATTTTTACGAGTACGAGTACAAGTATACATGAGCTTGGTATCAGTGCATCCCTACTTATAATCAATAATTCATGTTATCACTGGTCTGATAAATACTTAACAGTTAATGTGCTTGGTTTCACTTCTGGCCACAACAAATGAATTTGGGATAGTTTAACATATTTCTTGTTGACAATGTGTTGTTGGCAGGAACTCGGCTTCACACCTTTCCTGTGTTTAGTCCTTTTTGAAGAATTCTGTAATCAGAGATGTTAACCTTCTAATTACAGTGGTGAAACTTGTGTCAGCTTGTGTTAGTTATTGCTCAGTGACTCCTTCAAAGCTCAAATGGAGATTTTGGTGGTTTTATTTATGTTCTGACTTTGTCCCTTTCTCCTAAAAATCCCAAGAGTAATGAAAATAGCTACAAATAAGACAATTGTTTACATACAGAATGAATAAGAAAATGAATGGGGATACCAGCTCAGATCATCTGGCCATGGAAGATTTGATGAGAAGTTTTGTGTGTATTAATATTGAAGTGTTTACTTTAAAATATGGTTTTGTTGGAATCTCTTTTGTTTGAAAACTTTGGTAGGCTATATTTTGGCAAATCTGAGCACAGTTTGAAATGCTTTTGAGATGTCTTCTGATCTTTTTGGTTCTTTTCTCTAGAGAAAAAACAAAAGTAGGAGCAAAGTCTCAATTTGCTCTTCATTTGCTGTCTTGGAGAAACAGTTGGGATCTCATTCGCGATTTTTCTTTTCTTTGGTCAGGCACAGGGTCCAATTTAGAATGACATTCTTTTTGTTTGTACTACTACTGTACATGCAGTTGCATGAAAATACATTTAAGTGCGGTAATAACACTGCAGACAAACACATTAGGGATGTTACAATGTTTGAGTAGCATTTGCCTGCTTCCTAAGATATATGCACATGCTTGACAAGAACAATTACAAATTCCTAAAGCCAGTGAAAATGCTAATTTAGTCATTTGACTTGTCCACACACACACACACACACACACACACACACACACACACACACACACACACACACACAGAGGCTGTTTTTGTTTTAGCTTTGTTCTACTGTTACTGTGAAACCAGGTCACAACACAGAAGGAACACTGTCCAACCGAGAGCGAGAAAGACCGAGACGAAGGGAAAGAGAATAAGAGAAAGTGAGAAAAACAAGGAATGGAAAAAAAAAATGTCTGTGAGCCAAAGAGAGAATGGAAAGAGAGATCAGATACAGCAACTGGAATGTAAACCAATAGAAAACTTACAAAGTAAACTAGATTTCTGACGGTGTCTGAGAAAAATGTGAGCACTGCTTTCCCATGTAAAACTCAATGCTAGGGTGTTGCTATGGGGCAGCTTATGTGTTTTGAGTTATTTTTGGTGCTTTGCTATGAGGTTGCTAAGGTGCACTGGATGATTGATAGGGTGTTCTAGCTGGTTGCTTATTGAGGTCAAAAGAGCCTCTATAATATTCAGAGTCTTAAGAATGGTCTAACCAACAGACAGTAAGTGGTAACACTTTATTTCGATAGTCCACTTTAGGTGTTCTACTAACTATAAGTAACTACATGTCAACTTATATCATTAACCTGAACCCCAACAGTCTAATAATACTCTAATGAGAGTTGACATGGTTGTAAAGTTACTTATAGGTAGCCGAATGTCTAAAGTGGATTATTTATTTCATTATTTATTTATTTTACAGTATGTGCACTTTCAATGTACTTAAAGTGTACTTACCGATGAAAATACTGAGTAATCGGAGGTAACAACATGGGTTAAGCTTAGGTTTAGGGTTAGTACCTAGTTATTACCCAGTTAGTGTCATTATTACAAGTACAATAAGTAAATAGTATGTACATGAGTACAGGACTGTAAAATAAACTGCTACTCTAAGGATAAGCAGTACAAAAATCACCTTTTTTACTATCTCTGACAAATGACAGACCGGACATCATTCATTTGCAGTGTAGAGTAATACAGGAGCTGTGTAGAATTCCAATCATTTGCATATGTGGAATTTTCGGACCCAATTTGAGCTGTGGTTGCATTGAAATATTTAAACTTTTGCACCAGATCAGATGTGATGTATTCTAATCAAAACTATAAGCACAAAGTGAGAATTACCAATATTTTTGTATTGTTCATTAACATTATTTCTGCAAGTTTGGTGGTAATTGTGTCTTAAATAATAATTATTTTATATTTGTTAAATAATAATTTTCATTGATTAGCCCTAAAACCTACTATGTTTTTCTTTCCAGATGTATTGGCAGCCATTTGTTTTGTGTGGATATATTCATATATACATTCATTATTCATTAATTTTAACAGGCTGAATAAGCAGAAGGTAATGACAGCTTCATGACCAATTTGAAAGTTCTGTACGACAGCAACTAGTATTCAAAATGTGACAATCATATGTGATTGTCAGAGATAGTGGAAAGGCAGCTTCAAAGTGATATTCGCCTTAGCAAACCTCAAATAAAGACTTTTCTGTAATATCTCACTGAACGTTGTGTATAGAGCAACATGTCCTCCAACCAATATGTCCATATAGGTTGTTTGTCACTTCCCTGAAATACGACCCATAGGAGCATTTACTAAAGTTGCGCCCCTATCGACAACAGGACACTTTCATTTTAATTCATTATATCCTTTTATCTGCGTCATATTTCAGGTTTCGCGTAGCTCAACTGGTAGAGCATTGCAATATACAACATGCAATTATGTGATCATGCGATTGTGGGTTCAATCCCGGGGAACGCATGTGCTCATAAAGTGTAAATGCACTATAAATCACTAAGTGTAGGTTTAGGGTTTGGGTAGGTCGTCGTTAATAATAATATTAATAAAAATTAAAAAAAGAGTTTTGCTAAATGGAAATAGGACAAATGGCGGGTAAAGGACTGTGTAAAAAGTCCACACATTGCATTTAAATGAACATGCATTTTGATTGGTAACGACAGTCATACGTCATTTCATGACGACAGACGTAACACCACACTGTCATTACTGTCATTACCTATAGGGTTGTTTTTTGGAGGAGGACAGTCTTGTGCAACATTTTTTTCCCCAATTCTAGCTGCATGCAGAATTGTTCAGGGAGGTCAGTTGTTTTTTCATTGTGTTCATTTTACTAGAAACATTTGTAGCAAGTGTGCCAGTCTCTAACCTGTTCACAAGACAGATTCAGATGCTTTTGCTCACTAGAAAACATTCTGACAGGATTGTAAAATCTATAAAAAACTAGTTAACATTTGCTTTCAGGTCATGTCTTGAGGAGCAGAATGACTCACATGTTGATGACTAAGAGTCTCTGGCATTGTTGAATGGGCCTCGTCTGCCGCCACAGGAGCCCAATCTCTAAAGTAGGTTCTTGAAATAGGTATCCAGACGCTATCAGATTCCCAAGAGGGTCGAAACGGGAACGCCGCCTCCTTAGTGACCACTGACACTTTTTCTGATGATGACTTCACTCACCTGATGGAAAGAGAGAGACAGAGAAGGTGAGATAAAAAAGGAAGGGTTGGGTAATTATTCCTCTGTTGGGGTCAGGAGGATTGTTAGTCTAAAATTACTAATTCTGTCAGGACCACTATCATCAAATATGATTGATAATTGTATAAAGTTTGGATTGGTGGTATGGTTCTGTTCTGGGCACACTCAAAAAAATGATTTTTGATGCTGTTCACTTTATTTAAAAAATGTATTTTGTTTCAACACCATTGAATCAGGTTTCTGGTTTAAATGTGATTGATTCATGTTAAATTGACTTGAAACGATTACTCTTTGACTTAACTTGATGTTTTCATATTGAAATAAAGTGTTATTTTAAGCAGTTTTTAGCAAGATGAGAAAATGGAATGTCTTTTTAATGGTTACTGTTCTATTATGTTGGTATTTAAAAGTTTGTTATGTTAATGTTAATTTTGGTTACCATTGTGGAGAAGTGTTGCACTTGTGCTTGGGTTGAGGACCAGCTAACAACAATTCATTTCACTTTAACAATGGAGTGATCACTATGGTATCGCTCTGAGTAATGATTTTCCAAAGCATCACTAGTCTAATTTGATCCTAGTTGCATTGGTGGTAATGGATCTATGATCAACTTAGAACATCATTATTTGCATTAGTCAATGTAAGATTAAATTTCATTGAAACAACAAGTTAGATATTCATTAAATTATCATAGCTATACATGAACAAGACATTAACTAATTGTTGTAACAAGGCATTTTGTTGAATTAAAGTGCATTACCACAGCAACACAATACAAGCATTTTGATTCAACTAGTTGCAAAGAAGTTACACTGACATAATAAAATCATGTTTAAACTACAAATGTATATTGTTTCATATAAAATATTCAAAGCAATCCAAGTTTACTTGATTTGATTAGATGCATAATGAGTGCTACGATTAAATCATGTTCATTCAACATTTTATTTTTTTGAGTGTAAGAACTCCCCGCACATCCATGCAGCCTAGCATGGATAAGAGCAGCAATAACCCCCCTATAGGGTAAACAGAACAGAACCAACATATATGTTCAGATCATTAAAGGGTTAGTTCACCCCAAAATGAAAATTCTGTCGTTAATTACCCACCCTCAACCAAACCTGCTACACGCGCGAAAACAAACGTGAGCTTCAGGAAGAGGCTTCTGCTTATGTTCGCTGATCAATGTTTACATGCGAGTAAAAGCCTAAATTAAATCTGTTCGTCATAACAAGCGATCGATTCTCTTCAAAAAATTTGGACTAAACCACTCAATTCATATGGATTCGTTTTCCGATCTCTTTATGAAGTTTTGATTTCTAAGCTGCACCAAATGTTCTGCATATACAGAAATCAAGAAGATGTGGAAAAGGACAAATTTTCCTTCAAGCAAGTCACTCTTCAGAATTCATTGGGATTTTGTGTGTATGTGTGTGTTTGCTGAGGCCCAGACAGTGCTGGCATTGTTTGTGCATTTAATAAAATGAGTGAATCACCAAGAAAGCATAACAGACCACAAACACAGACACACACACACTAAGTCTCTGACTTCATTGCAAATAAAAAGTGAATCTGATGCCCATTTTCTTTCGCATGCCCACTCTGTGTGTGTTTGAGAGAAAGAGCGAAAGAGTTTTTAAGGATATTTCAACTTTGCTCTGCTTGACTAGGTCTGACTAGTCATTCTGTCATCTACCACACGTAGACAGTAGGACACAGAACACTGTCTCTTTCTGTTTGCAGTTACAGACAGAACAGTTGCGTCACTAACTCATAGTTTTGACCTAACAATTAGTAGCACCAGAAAAACAGTAATCCTGAGGTTGCTCTTTCACATCTGATGTAAGATCAAATATGTTTCAATTAGATGAGATTTTTTCAGCATTATGTAGATGTTATTATTCAATTGATTAAACTTCTATTTATTGCACTTGGTAAAAGTGAATGTTATTATTTGCGAATATGTGTATTATTCCATATTTGGTACTATTTCATTATAGTCACTATTTTTTCCACTCACACTGTGCTCCATCATCACTCTTAATTTTTTTAAACGTGTTTATTTTTTCTATGTCTACCTCATTATAGGCCATGAATAGGTCTGTTGTATCCAGTTGCTTGTGGTTATTATAAGAGATTTTGAGCATGCGAGCATGTACAGTATGTGAACATGTTTGTGTAAGAGAGAGAGAGATAAGAGCGGAGGGGAGAGAAAGGGAGCTGTATAGAGAAAAAGAACAATGTTTGAGTTTGTTTAGGAATGTGAACCAAAAAGCGGAGAGCTAGACATTCCTGAGCTGGAGCAGCAGCAATTTGTCAAACAGGGACGAAGAGCATCTGGTACTGATGGAGAGCAGATTGATGTAGTCCAACACTTGGGCTTATGGGTAATGTAGTCCCTATTATGTTTTATTTTTGGCTGTGAAGAGAAAAATGAGTAAGACTCAAAAAGGAAGTCATAGAATAGTTTCCAAAGTGGTTGAAGTGGGAATGGTGTTAACGTGCCAACTCTGCTCTTTTTGTTTATTTGGGCTGAAAAAATTTTCCTCATCAGACTGCTCTCTATGATTTTTAGAGCCTATTTACACTTCATGTGTCTTAATCGGTTGAATTGCTTTGCACATTTTTGGCACGCACATAAACGTGTCTCTTAAAATGGATTAAAGTATGATTATTACTACTTTTTCCAAGATATGCTCAAATATAACAGTGATCAGTGTAGTGATGATGATCTGTTTGCAAGTTTACATGGCCTAAAAACCTGATTCCTGATAATCTTTTAATGCATCTCAAGTGTCTTTTTTGTTTCCGTTCATCTCATTCTCATTATTCACCCTGTTTTCTGAGAAAATCATGAGTTTCGATTTTCTTGTCCCTCTTTTGCCTCTCATTCAATTATTCATTTTCATGATTTTTGTATTGTGTCAGTGGCCATGCATGCTTTAGTGCAAGAGAGAGTGATTGAGGGATCTACACAGAGAGGGGGGTGGGGTGGGTGGTTGCGGCTGTTGTGTAAATCCAGATCTGGTTTCTGAGACTTCTTTTTTTTCCTGTATAAAACTTTAAAGGGCTTGTTGCATTATTCACTACTTCAGCCACAGGACACACACACATGCTTACACTGAACCACTGAGAGTCTGCTTCCTCTGCCTTTGTGTGTGTGTGTGTGTTTTGGTTCACTGAATGTTATAGGTGATGTTTGACTTTAATGACTGTAGTGGGAGAGTGTGTGGTGATTTAACAGGACTTGGGGGAGTATTTGGCTGAGCTTGGTCAGTCTGCTGGATATCATTATGAACTTCTGGCAAGTAGTTATTATGTTGAATCACATATGACAGTGAAAGATGGTTATTAGAAATCCACCAGGATATTCTCATGTTCACGGCATGCACTCACACACTGACACGAGTACGCTTAATTCATTCTGTTGTCATTAGTTCCATGGTAGCAAATCTGCGTCCAGTGAAACTTTACATTCCACATTCAAAAGTACAATAATTTACCTTACAGGATGATTCTTGGATACACTGTTTATTACAGCATTCAACATATTACTTAAAGAGGTGAAAGTGTAAGTAAATTAAAGAAAAGGAGAAGGAGAGAGTGGGAAATGTCTGGCTCTTATTTGAGCGTCACTTGGATCAGCAAACACCCAGGCCCAGCTGTACTCCCACATCACTGTGTTAAAACACACACACACACACACACACACACACACTGGAAAAAGAGTCCTGCTTGCCTTAGTTTAAGAATTTAATATATTAAACTGTAAATTTTGTAAAAAGCAAGCCACATATTCACACTTCAACAGCAATTACTTACAATGCAAATGACAAACAAAACCATGTTGATACTTCCAATTACTTTTAGTGCACACTTATTTTCATCAATTCTGTTTGCATGAGAGTGCACATTGTCTTATATTTGTTGACTTCTTATTTTATATATGTGACCCTGGACCACAAAACCAGTCATAAGTCGCACAGGCATATTTGTAGCAACAGCCAACAATACATTGTATGGGTCAAAATTATCGATTTTTCTTTTATGCCAAAAATCATTAGGATATTAAAGAAAGATCATGTTCCATGAAGATATTTTGTAAATTTTCATACCGTAAATATATCAAAAATTTATTTTTGTGAGTGGATGTGCATTGCTAAGGACTTCATTTGGACAATTTTAAAGGCGATTTTCTCAATATTTTGATTTTTTTGCATCCTCAGATTCCAGATTTTCAAATAGTTGTATCTCGGCCAAATATTGTCCTATCCTAACAAACCATACATCAATGGAAAGCTTATTTATTCAGCTTTCAGATGATATATACAAATAAAAAAAGAACTGACCCTTATGACTGGTTTTGTGGTCCCACTCACCGATCAGGCATAACATTATGACCACCTTCCTAATATTGTGTTGGTCCCACTTTTGCTGCCAAAACAGCCCTGACCTGTCGAGGCATGGACTTCACTAGACCCCTGAAGGTGTGCTGTGGTGTCTGGCACCAAGATGTTAGCAGCAGATCCTTTAAGTCCTGTAAGTTGCGAGGTGGGGCCTCCATGGATTGGACTTGTTTGTTCAGCGCATCCCAAAGATGCTCCATTGGATTGAGATCTGGGGAATTTGGAGGCTAAGTCAACACCTCAAACTCTTTGTGCTCCTCAAACCATTCCTGAACCATTTTTGCTTTGTGGCTGAAAGAGGCCACAGCCACCAAGGAATACCGTTTCCATGAAAGGGTGTACATGGTCTGCACCAATGCTTAGGTAGGTGTTATGTGTCAAAGTAACATCCAAATGGATGGCAGGACCCAAGGTTTCCCAGCAGAACATTGCTCAAAGCATCACATTGCCTCCGCTGGCTTGCCTTCTTCCCATAGTGCATCCTGGTGCCATGTGTTCAACAGGTAAGTGACGCAGACTCACCCGGCCATCCATGTGATGTAAAAGAAAACATGATTCATCAGACCAGACCACCTTCTTCCATTGCTCTGTTGTCCAGTTCTGATGCTCACGTGCCCACTGTTGGCACTTTTGGCAGTGGACAGGGGTCAGCATTGGCACCCTGACTGGTCTGCGGCTATGCAGCCCCATACACAACAAACTGTGATGCACTGTGTATTCTGACACCTTTCTATCAGAACCAGAATTAACTTCTTGGGCAATTTGAGCTACAGTAGCTCATCTGTTGAATCGGACCACACAGCCTTCACTCCCCACGTGCATCAATGAGCCTTGGTCGCCCATGACCCTGTAGCCGGTTCACCACTGTTCCTTCCTTGGACCACTTTTGATAGATACTGACCACTGCAGACTGGGAACACCCCACAGGAGCTGCAGTTTTGGAGATGCTCTGACCCAGTTGTCTATCACACTTTGGCCCTGGTCAAGCTCGCTCAAATCCTTACACTTACCCATTTTTCCTGCTTCTAACACATCAACTTTGAAGACAAAATGTTCACTTGCTGCCTAATATATCCCACCCACTAACAGGTGCCGTGATGAAGAGATAATCAGGTTTATTCACTTCACCTGTCAGTGGTCATAATGTTATGCCTGATCGGTGTATATTTGTAACTTTGCACTATTTCATCCTATCCGAATTTGATTTATCTCAATCAAATGATGCCGAGTTACACAACTGGGTGCAATGAGCACAAAATCTTTGTGGGGTTTGTGTGTGTCTGGGAATGAACTGAATAAAAGAGCAGCATATTTTTTGTAGACACGACCTTCTGTCTCGCTCTCTCTCATTTTTAATGTGGTAGAATAATTGAATTATTGAACGCCCTCTGTCTCATTTTCAGCTATTTATAGAGAGATGCTCAAGGCAGAATTTTGTATCCAACTACTTTACTAATGGTAATCTAACATGTAGTGTCATAATTGCTGGCGTACGCCACATATTAAACTGCTGTGATTGTACCTCATATTCATGATTATGTTTTCACACTGTTTAATATTGCATTTACTGCACTGCAAATCACTGCGATTTTTATCCTGGTATACTAGCAGCACACTGCTTCACACACACAATTCACTGTCAAGAACAAAACTAATATGGCAGATAAATGTAAAAAACATGTTCAAGAAAAACAAAGGTGGACGTTTTTGCTCTAAAAGTCCTCAAGTTTAGTTCACACACATCAGAAACCGCTGCTGTAATACAGTATGGTGATGGTGAACGGTATGTGCCAGTGCTTTTTTGCACAGATGAACAGCGCTAAGGAATTCTGTGTGGGCGTCGTATGGTTTGCTGGTTGTCATGCTTCCTGTTGGAGCCGTTGCTGTGGCAGCAGAGCTTTCCCAGGCGATTTGGCAGGCATCTCTGAGCCCAACCGATCGATTGATGGAAAACTGTCAGCCTACAGGCTTTTACTGATGATGTCATCAGTATTGATCTGTCTGTGGACTGAAATGAAACTAAATAGAAAGCTTATTTTCTTCTTATGCATGTGAATGCAATGACAGCAGGGAGTGCTGAGCGATGCAGCACAATGTTCTTTATGAGCAGAAGTGTTATTCAGCTGTTGATACTCCAAATAATATAGGGAATCTTTATATATATATATATATATATATATATATATATATATATATATGTGTGTGTGTGTGTGTGTTATTGACAAATACAGTTTTTAAAAGTGTAAAAAAACATAATGGAGATATAATTAATTTTGAAGTTTTATAAAGTGTTAACAATGAGATTATGTGGTTTTTATAATCAATTAACACTTCTTTTGTCATTTTTTACAAGATGGACAAAATTTGTCACCAAAAAAGTCATTCTGTTTAACCAAAATTTCGGTTTTACTGAATGACACTTTTGGTTATACCGAATGACGATATTTTCAAACAATACTAACAGCCTGATATCTAGCTAGCCTGCAAAAGGACAATCAAACATTTTATATTTAGTACAAGTTTTTAAAATATTACAACATTTTCCATGTTTTATAGAGTTTGTACTGAATGACCTTATGTTTCAGGACATGCGTATGAGCAAGTAAAATCATTAATTTCTCAAAGAGTTAAAAGAGAGTTAGTTACTTGGCTTCATGATCGTGTGGTCCTTTGCAGGTGTCTAAATGATGTCACATCCTGTCACATGATACTGACTTCTACACATAATTTTACTAGCCTTTTTGCAATATGTTTATATATGATGCTATAAAATCATGCCAGAATAAAATATATATACATTTACATTACATTTTTAGATATTTTAATCACAAATGAAATGTCTGTACTGGCCTTTGGACGGATTGGACGAATTACCTTTTGACATTTCAAAATCTTTAAAATACCTTTGTAGCAAAATATAATTAAAATGTTTTGGATTCAATAAAAGTGATCTAGTTGTACTACCTTACATACTTTGGATGTCATATCTTTGTTTTTTATTATTATTAAGACCTTTGGACAAAAAAAAAAAAAAAAAAAAAAAAGACCCATCACATCATTGACCCATATATATATATATATATATATATATATATATATATATATATATATATAACAATACTGTTAATGTGTTTTTATAAGGGAAAAATCCACTTATAATTTACAGTGAAATCAGTAATTCCCTGAATGACACATAAAATTTAATTATCTAAATAATAATTATTATAAATGTTTTCCCCTTAGTTTTGTTATTTACATTTTTGTTAACACTGTACACATCTATATGTTTACCCAAAGTCACTTTCACAATAAGGGTGTAAAAAAAAAAAAAAAAAAAAAAAAAAAAAACACTAATCCTATTTTGTTCCTTAATTGTCATTAGTACATTTTTTTTTTAACCATTACCATTTTAGCTATATTTTAGGCCTATAGATTATTTTCAAATAATTTTCTGATAAGCATCTGGTGGAGGCAAAAAATAAATAAATAAAAAAGAAAAAATAAAGGACAAAGATATTAAGTGATGCTCCACACTTTGCACACTGCAATCATCCTCCATTCTACTCTTGTCTCCTTTTTTTACCTGCTGCTCCCCTGGAATTACAGTATCTTGACACAAAGATATCTTTGTGCTCCAAGCAGTCACAAAGTGCTCAGAGTTTCGGCATCAAGTTCCCTCATCAGGGAAGAACAACAAGGGCACATAGAACGGATTATACTTCTTGCTCTCCTCCAATACCATCGGGGCAAACAGAACGAGAGAGGGAGGGAGGGAAGACAGGTGTGCTCAGTCTGTAATGAACTCAGTATTATAGGATCAGAGTAAGACAGGCATGGATTACGTCTGTTTTCATTAGTATTAACATCGTTGCTTGTGTTTCAAATAAAAGACCAAGTCTGTGAAAACGTTTGGGACTGTTCCTCAAACTTCAGGACGTGGTTTCTGCATTATTCATTGTAAGGACATGTTAAAATCTACCTTTTCTCTCATAGCTGTACATTTCGCCACTTGAAGCTCTCTTTATCTGTCACTCGCTCCCCTTTTCCCTCTGTCTTTCCCCCAGAACCAATCCGTCGTTAGCGGGAGGAGTCCCACCAGTGGACCTGAGTGACGGATAGCAGTGTTTCACGAGTTCGGCAGAGCGTTTGACGACTCCAATAGCCCGAGGTCCGGTGGGGGGGCTTATCGGGGAGGTCGACTCCGGTACAAGCGAGCGACATGCTCCCTCCTCAGAGAATCTCGTGCCGAGAGCGGAGAGCATTTCACTGGCGGACCGCCTCATCATGGACCACGTAAGTGAACTCTTTAGGATTTTACAATATAGACGCTTTATTATAAGATTTTCCTCAGAAAGACTCTTACTTACCGTCTTCTTCGTGGGAAATTGTGACTTTAAGTGACATTTAAACGATCGTGTCGTGTGAGGGCGCGACAATTTCCCGCTGGATGCGCGAGCTGCGCTGGATTAATAGCGCTCGCCTCTCTCCATCTCTCATGCACGAGCGTGAAAAATGATTCCGGTGCGAGAAGTGTGATGCGTTCCTCCTGAAATTCCTCACCGCTCAGTTTACTGGGTTTCAACGAAACGAGTCGAGTTTCATTCTGTCTTATTCAAATAGGAATGTCAGTTATTTCAAGCCATGATGGATATTAAAAACATGTTAAACATATTGAATGTATCCTACGTTTTCAAGTTGCTCTAATGTAGCCTATTTAATCAGCTAACTGTATGTTTGACTTCAGTTCTGTTACAGATAAACAGTCTATTAATTTAGCCTATAGTCTGTTTGAGAAAACAAGTTCATTGGGTTCGACTTTACGTTAAAGGATTTAGCAAGTGCATTATACACTTAAAAATTAAAAAAGATTCTTGAGACACATTTGGAGTTTCCAAGATCCCCTCTGGAGAACCTCTGAAACCTTTCAAAGTGTAGTTCCCTGAGAAACTTACAAGATAAAACCCATAAGTTTTAAATAAAACCCATTATGTTCATCATAAAAGAAAGATTTTGAGGCACTTGAAACAGGTATTGAAGTTCCCGTTGTACCCTACAAAAGTGGAGGCACCAGAAATCTCATGTTACTTTAAGTGAATTGCCAAATTACTTGAAGTAAAATGGAAACTTTGATCTAAAGTGTTACCCGTTTATTTATGATATTAAATACGGGTGTGCATGTGTGTTTTGTGTGCATATGTGGTATAAATGTGACGAGAAGAAGTTGAACTCTCCATTCCAGATGTTTCTGTGGCCAGAGGGAATGTGAGATGTTTTGTTAAAGAGTTTTAATTTTTTCCTCATGTTTGCATGTGTTTTTGTTTCTGTCTGTGTGACCACAGCCGTCACCAAATCATTGTTATAGAGAAAACAACAACAACAACAACATAATGACTGTATTGTGTTGCTTATAGGTCAAAACATGTTGATTCTATTCAGTACTAAACATGCTTATATTGTTTAAAACTTAATACTATAAGTCTTAATATGCAAGTAATTGCTTATGTTTACATGCACTTGTTTAAGAGTTCATGTACTCTTTTAGAGAGAAAAATACAGGCTGTTCTAATTATAGGAGTTCAAGCATGCCATAAGAATTGTTTAAAGATGTTAAAGACTTCACTTATTTATTTATCTTTTGATAAATTAAATGCACACGACATGTTCCTTGCAGACTTAATTGCAAACACTGTTTATGTATGGTTCCTATAAAGCTTTATTTCACATATTTTTGAAAATATGTTTAACTTTGCAACCTTGATTGCATTATCTGTAAAATCTATTTTCAAAAAGGATCCAAATTTGGACAACAAAATTGTATTTACTGTAAGCTAACACATGAACCTTAAACTGGATCTCTAGTGCTTTGTGTTGAAGACACAAAAAATTAAATTAGGCAAAGAGGCCTAGTCATTTGCCATAAGCTGTGAAGTCAGCTAATCATATTTTAGGATGTATACATGAAGCTGTCAAAGTTTTTCATGTTAATGCAGAAGAGCACTCTTGTCTGACTATAATTTGTACTGTCTTTTGTGCATTGAATTAATTCTTGAAGAGTTTTGCTGGAGTTTAGAACTTCAGGAATGCTGTTTCAACATAGTGTGGTTTCCTTGGTTATATAGGCAAAACATTCTCAATCCCATTATCTCTCTCTCTCTTTGTGTGTGTGTGTGTGACTTGATGAAAGTGCAGTCAAAGACAGCAGCAGTCTAATTCTAACCTGGAAAATGACTGTCTGTAATTCATTTATGCTGATCTGTAACATGACTCAAACCAAACGACTTATGCTGTGGCCAAATAAAAACACAGAAGAAGGGAGAGAAAAAGAGAAGGAGGAGACAACATTGCTTAAATTTATGCCCTCAAAGGAACACATTCTTTTCTTATTTTGCAACCTGCCAATTGAACTGCAATGGAAAACGAACACTCACAAAGGTGAAACCATGACAAATGCAGACCTAGGTGCAAAATATATGATATTCTGCTTTAAGAAAAGGGGCAACCAGTGGGACACAAACATCAAGCTGAAAACAGCTCACTTTTGAAATGTAAGGAATTAATATTTATATGTAGCATGACAAACATTTTATGGTGTGTATATAAATAATGTTATAATTTTTTTGCTATTGTTTGCCAATAAACATATTGAAATTTGAGAAAGAGAGTGAGCTGAATCTTAATCCAACCCCTAACAATGCTTTGGTCTGCTAAAATAAAATAAATATCTTCTGGTAAAATGGCCATATGGATTCAACTTGCATCTAAAGTGTAACTTATGCATCGTACTACTGGTACTATGCTATGCCATGACGTACTACGCAACGTCCTGCGTTATACGTCATGTAAGTTACACTTTATACGTAAGTCGAATCCGTATGGTCGTTTTGCCAGAAGCTAGTTATTATTAAAGTGTTAAATATGGATATATTCTTACACAAAGGCATCGCTTCACTTCACTTCAGAAGGCCTTTATTAACCCTCAGGAGCCGTGTGGAGTACGTTTATGAGGGATGGATGCTCTTTCTTGAGCTTAAAACTGGTGGTAACTGCTTATAAAGCTTGGAAGCGTCAGGGTGTTAATTAATATAACTCCGATTGTATTCGTCTGAAAGAAGAAAGTCATATACACCTAAGATGGCTTGCGGGTGAGTAAATCATGGGGTAATTTTCATTTTGGGGTGAATTAATCCTTTAAATCCTCCAGTGGCTGATACAGAGATAGGAGCTGGTTCTCGGGGTGAATGATGTCTGCTGCATAATCCATGTTTTTTGGGTCTGGTATTCTGTCACAGTGCAGGAGAGGATAAAAAGAGGTGGATGCAGCTATACTTTATATGTAGTTCCAAACGTAGGTTCGGGAGGAGCCTAAACATTCAGTCCTGTCAATCATCATTACGAGCGTGTTTTTAAACAAAGACAATACCAGACAAAAGACAATGGACACTCAGGGCTAATGAACTAAAAGGAAACAGTTGTGTAACTAATCAAAAACCATGGCAACCAATGATGAACGAGAACATAAGAACAAAAGAAACAGGGACAGAAACCCAGGAAAACAGAATTCTAAACCTGACAAATAGTGTACTGCAACCGACGGTGACTCTTATTACTTACCATTTAGATGCTCTTTACCCAGAGTGTTACGGTACACTAAACCCTGAGACACTCCTTTGTCGCTAGCTTCTGAGATAAATGGCATATTCAATGGTGCAATTGTTACGTTACTGTGATGCCTTTACAATGTTTGCGTCACTAACCAAAATGGTTAATAATATGTTTAATTTATATAGTGCAGGTAAAATATATATATTTATTATATATAAATATTTGGGTTAGTCTACTACCCAAGTTGGTCTACTTTGGGTTAGTCTACTACAGGGGTCGCAATTAAGTTTGGCATCGGGCCAAAAAAAAATTTCACCACTAGATGGCGGGCCAGAACATATAGAATGAACCCATTAATGGCATGTTTGATTCATGCTCTTAACGAACTGTGTTTTATTTCCTCTTTCCCTATTGTGAATAATAAATGTCTCATTTTAATTTGCTTGTTACACAATGGAGCCTAATTGTAATAATTATTTGTAATAGTTAATAATTATTTGACCTAGCCTACTTTTACACTCAGAATTATTCCTTGGCATCCTCACGTACTAAACTCCATTTTTTAAACTGTTTGCCTGCTGGAGGTACGCTATTACGTCGTGTGTAGAGTGATGTTAACATTTAAGCTCTGGTGAGAGAAAATGGCACTATCAAAGAGTCTAAAGAGGAAATTTGACAGCGAAAATAGGGCATACAAAGAAGAATGGAAAGACAACTAGGCCTATGCGTTCGTCCTACCTGGTTTTGTGAATGCAAAGCCGGTGTCTCTTATCTGCAACGAAGTTGTCGCTGTTTGCAAGGAATATAATATTAAGGGGTCGTTCACATCTCGCGAAAGCGCGCCCGCGCCTCAACTTTTCAGAATGCCTCAAGCGCACCGCAGGTCATGTGACAAGAACCAACCGATCAGCTTCGTCCTTTCCGTAACAAAACACCAAAATCTCAGCCGAACAGCTGATCATAGCTGTACAGGGCAGGTTTTTATTTCTCATCTCCATAAATATATCTAGTAGTAAAGCTAATGCAAGGGCTAGAAATCAATTTATCCTTTGCTAAAACTTCCTACTCCTCGTGGAGAGACCAGTTCATGGTTGCATAGCAACGACAGACGCTACGGGAGCACAATCGCTTTGGAAAGAAGGAGAAAGCGGTTCAGTTCTGGCCCGCGGGCCGCCTATTGCCGACCACTGGTCTACTACTACCCAACTCCACTTTATTTTCAAATGATCTCCCACGCTCACATTTACACTTGACCTTATCATTTGTTAAAAGAGTGTTCAGCTAAGCTGTATATGCACGTATAGAACTTACATTCACTTTGTCTCTCTGTTGTAATTTTTGTGTTGCTGTTGTTGTTTATTAACCTGTGGTTCTTTTTGAACTGTGTGTGTGTGTGTGTGTTTACAGGTGTGTGAGAGTCACGTGTTGCAGTCGACTGCGGTTTATGTGGTTCGCTCTGATGGTCCTGACTGTCCTCTGCGTGGCGCTGCAGATGCTGGGAGTGGTCCGACAAGCCAGGTTATGCATGTTTTATGAAAAACTTTGTAGTAACTATGTGCTACATGAATCCGGATACATTTGAAAACTGTGATCCAAAAATACACAAAAAGACTTCAGAAAGTAATAAAAGTAAGTCTGTACAAATACATTTTTAAATGCTACTTAAAAATAGTCACACATTCCGTGGATCTTATATCCACTGGCAGGCTGTTCCATAACATTGGAGCCTTCACTGCAAAAACTCTTGTCAACTTTTGTTCTATATCCGGATCTTGGAATAGCCAACAAACCACGACTAGAAGGTGTTAACTGTTTCATGAGGTCTTAAAAGTTCTGCTAAATACTTAGGCGCCAAACCAAGTGCTTTATGTCAATAATAATGTCTTAAAATCAATAAGGAAGTGAACTAACCAATGTAATGAAGCTAAAACTGGAGTAATATGAATAAAAGACCAAGTTTGTGTCAGTAATCTAGCAGTGACATTTTGTACTAATTGAAGCTGTGATAAAGTGCGTTGATTTAAAGTACAAAACAGCATTTCAAAAATCCAGACGATTAAATAAAAGCATGAATAAGCTTCTCTGTGTCTTTAAAACTGAAAATATGTCTCATCTTGGGAATATTTCTTAACTGAAAAGCACGACTGAGCCAACTTCTTGACTTGGTATTTAGAATTCAAATTGGTGTCAAAGTAAACACCCACATGTTTCACTACCTGCTGATTATTGGGGAACACCTTATTAAGAGCTGACTCAATATGACTTTTATTAGAGCCCTGACTGATTATCACATATTCAGTTTTATCAGTATCCAATTGCAGAAAATTACAAGCCATCCATTTTTTTTTATATCTGCTAAGCATGATTGGAGGACATCTAAGCTTATCAGATCATTAGATCACAGTGACAAGTATAACTGTAAATCATCTGCATAGCAATGAAATTTTATATGATGTTTACAGATTACGGATCCAAGAGGTAACATATAAATTTAAACAAAATTGGTCCCAACAGGGAGCCCTGTGGAACACCACAATTGATTGTAGAAGGGGAGGATAAATCATCTCCAACTGACACTACAAAAGTTCAGTTTAACAAATGATAATGAAACCAGTCCAACGCCCTCCCTGAAACTCCCACCCATCAATTGAATGTATAAATTAAGATTGAATGATATCAAAGGTATCAAAAGCTGCAGTCAGATCTAACAAAATTAAAACAATCTCCAGCATCATCTGCCATCAGTAAATCATTTATCACTCTTAATAGGTTTCTGTACTATGGTTTTCTCTAAATAATAAATGACATTTCTCAAAAATATTGTTTTCATTCATAACCTCCATCAGTTGTTTAGCTAATGCATTTTCCATTACTTTTGAAATAAAGGGTATTTTAAAGATGGGTCTAGATATTACCAACTGCAGGATCTAATGAGGGCTTCTTCAGAAGTGGTTGAACTGTCACAATCTTAAGGTCCTCTGGGAAACATCCAGACACAAGAGAGCTATTCATTATACACAATAGAATTGGACCTAAAGTCTCAATACCTTCCTTAAACAGTCTTATAGGAACCACATCTGTATGACAACTGGAAGGCTTCAGCTGCTGAACAAATTCATAAAGATCCTTTTCTGATATAGGTGAAAAAGAATCCAACAACACCTCCCTACAACCTGATTGTTCACACCCTTGTTGACACCCTTATGTTAGTGACCTTATCCAAATATATATATATATATATAATGTAAAATCGGACATTAAGCAGCGGGTTAAGCAACTTACTGATGGTTTTGAATAAAAAAAGCTGCATTATGGCAGTTAGTAGTTATTAATTTTGAGAAATAGGCAGATCTTGCAGCCTTAACCGTCTTATTAAAATGCACTAAAAGACCCTTCAAATGCAAGAAGTTGATTTCCATGCATGTTCTGACTTCCTGCACTCTCCTTAAATTATGAATATTTTCATTCAGCTAAGGTGCTTGATTTCCTACTGACCTTGTCCTTATTTTGACTGGAGCAATTGAGTCTAATGTTGAAGAACATAAATAATCAAAATAATTTAACTGATCAGCTGTAGAGGCATCATAAGCCCAGTTATCAGTTTGAGTAGAACATTTTCTTAGGTTTCTTAGGTTTTTCTGCAATTAATAAAATATCAAAAACAATACTTTTATGATCTGACACAAAAATATATTTTATTCTCAAATTACTCTGCATTAATCCAAGAGTAAAAAACAAATCCAGCATATGACCATGACTATGTGTAAATATTAAAACGTCATAAATTCATCCCCCCCATGATCATCAGCTCAAAAAATCCCCAACAATAATCATCTTAGTTGAGGACTAAATCGGAGAGAATTTCAGAAAATTAATTCCTGAAAATTAGGGGGACGATATATCACACAACAAAGTGCTCTTGATCTAATATCTTAAAATAAAGTACTTCAAATAAATAATAAAAAAAATAGCGACACTTTGCTCAGAACACATAAAACTATCTTTAAAACCACAGCAGTGCCTTCACCACGACCACTTAGCCTTGGCTTACTAAAATTATTATAATGAGGAGGGCACATTTCCCAATTTTGACATTTCCGACATGAAGAATGACAGTAACACAACGCTTTTGATGAATTTTCAAATGTATCTGGATTGATGTATACATAGCCTTATACATAGAAAATTAAAACCACATAGAGGGAGACTTTTCAACTCAGATTTAACAGCTTGCATTGGATAATATTTCCGTTAAAGGCAATATATCATAAAATATTACTGATTTGTGTAGGTTTCATAAGGGTCAACATCTAACATTTACTGTCTCTTTCTCTCTCAGGAGCTCCAAGGTTTTGAAACTTGTGAGTGAACAGCTGGTCAGAATGCCTGCAGAGATCCATAGACCCATGAAACGCAAAGACTGGGAAAACCTAGAAAGCCTTTGGGCTGTCTCAACAGCCATCATTGAGGAACCAGTCGAAAGCGAAAACCCTCATTCAGAAGAGGAACGGGAGCAAGTCTTGGAGGTTGCAAGAAAAAAGTTTACTAGCACTACCAAAGTAGTTCCACCAATGGAGGCGAACAAGCTCTTGCTTGACCAAGTGACTAAACTATTTCCGCACCAGCCGCAGAGGCCAGTTATCACCAAAAATAACCATGAAATTCAAAAACCACCACAGTCTGATGCCAGTACTGATAAATCTACAGTAAAATCACAAGCTGTCACGTGTCAACCCAAAAACCACATTGTCTTCCTCAAGACTCACAAAACTGCCAGCAGCACCATACTGAACATTCTCTATCGTTATGGGGACAGCCATAACTTGACCTTTGCCTTGCCGCTGAACATGCACAGCCAACTATTTTACCCAGCATTCTTTGCAGCACACTTTGTGGAGGGTGTCAGGACTCGAAGCGTGAAAGAGTTCCACATCCTGTGCAATCATATGAGATTCAGTTCACAAGAGGTCAGTCCAAAGGGCACTTTACTTCCAATTTAGAGACCAAAGCAGTACCAAAGCATGCACCCTAAAGTCGTTGCAGGATCAGATGAATAAAAGAATGATTCATGATATTAAAAGTGAAGGGTTTGAACAGAAGCCCTAAAATGCTGTGGATTGGGAAGAAATTAATAAAATAAATACTGCGTAATATAATATAAAAATGGTGAAATAATAAATAAAGAGGGTTTTTTTGCAGCACAAGATTAAAAACATATGCAGTGCATTTGGTCACTGTTTTTTGAGAACAGATAGACTCCACATTTTTTTTTTTTTCACTTTTTTTTTTTTTTTACTATTCTTTATTTATAATGTCATATTTATTTGGCCTTAGATTTAGGTTAAGCATACCATTAAGCAACTTTGAGGTGAAGAAGTTTGCAATTTTGTCAAGGCTCGCTGTGGTGTGAATGCAATCCTGAATGTGCGCAGACCCCTTAGCAAGCACATAAATCATTTGAAACAACTGACTATTTTAATTTTCAAGAGGAAGACGAAGCACCCAGTGCTAGATGGAGGTAGGCAGGTGCAGATCCGAATGATTTAGAGAACATTTGCACTGATTGCATGGAGATTGCGTTCTGTGATGGAACTTCAGTTAAGTGGGATATGTTTATGAGTCTTAGACAAAGAGCAAGAGGTCAAAATTTCATCAAATTGCACATTTTTATTTGTAAGTTAGTCATAAACAGTGTTGGAAATCTAATTCATATATTCATAAGTTCATACTGTATATCTTTTTGACATTCAGGTGAGGAAGTTGATGCCTAAGGACACATTCTACTTCTCCATTCTGCGGAATCCAGTTGCGATGATGGAATCCCTGTTTGTTTACTACAAAGCGATCCCAGCATTCCGTGTTGTAAAAAGCCTTGAGGAGTTCCTGATCCAGGGTGGGCGGAGCTACAATGCTTCTGTGCCTAATAACCACTATGCACGTAACATTTTGACCTTTGACTTTGGTCTGGATAATACAGCACCTGAGAACGACACAGAGCTGGACAGACGTAGCGCCGAGGTCATTGCTGCCGTGGAACGCAACTTTCCGATGATCCTCATCTCAGAGTATTTCGATGAATCACTGGTGCTTCTAAAACACGCCCTCTGCTGGTCACTGGATGATGTTTCATCTTTCCGCCTCAACAGTCGCAGTGAACGCTCTCGCCGACCCTTAAGTGCAGAGACCACAGAGCGGGTAAAACAGTGGAATTCACTAGACTGGCGATTGTACCAGCACTTTAATGCCACTTTCTGGAAACGCATAGACTCTACACTCGGACGGACGAAGCTCCAACAGGAAGTAGAGCTTCTGAGGGCAAAGAGGATGAATCTTGAGCAAATGTGTTTGCAGGAAGGAGGGGCAGTAGATCCTGCGCAGGTCCAGGATTCATCATTAAAGCCGTTTCAGTATGGTGCAGCAGTTATTCAAGGTTATAACCTCCGACTGGGGTTAAATAATGACACTCATCGGCTTTGTCAGAGGTTGATTACACCTGAACTGCAGTACACGTCAGCCTTGTACACCAAACAGTTTCCTCAGCTGGCCGCCGCACGTGCTGCTGCTGCAAAAAAGATTGCAGCCTCCAGAAACATTGCAACGCACAGAGCTGTTAAGCGCAATATTGAGACAAATGCGCACACAGCAGTGACAAACAATACCTCACACAACAATACAAATACAGCCATTGCGGATAAACAGATTTCAGAACAAAATTCTGTTGTTCATCGTGAGAGACAAGACAATTTTGATGTACACAGTGTAACAAAACAGTATAAGAATAAAGAAACTCAGATAAACATACCACACAAAAACACTTTATAAACTCAAAGGTACCACAAGAATCTGCTTTGTTGTGATGAATCAATTGATGAAAACTCAGAGCAGAATTAGTTAACTCAAATGAGCAGTCAGAAATGAACATATTAAGGAGATTCACGTTGCAAAAAAGGTCAATTTTCTATCGTAATTAGTGTAGTGATGTATTAAGCATAGCTCTCACAGAAGTCACTTTCAAACCAAGCAGCTTTCTGTCTGTCAAAGTGGGAGAAATCTGCGTAAAAACTTTTTTGCCCTCACACTCGACTCCTGAACACATAGATTCCAATTGAAATAACTGGATTTAAATGACTGCGAAATTTCTCAGAGTAAGGGTCAGCGCCTTCCCAAGCATGGGGCGGGGCCAAGTGCGAGTTAGAGGAAGCGGGGCATTCCTTGGCCGGTCAGTTAGCGTTCCCCACGGGGCCCCCTAAAGCATGGTGCCCCGTGTGGTCGCACTGGTTGCACCACCCTTAAGGCAGGAACACACCAAACCGACGCCCACGAACTAATGGCGACGAAAGCTCACGTCGGCAGCGTCTGGGTCCAAAGTTGACTTGACACACCAAACCGACACTCGACAGCCGACAGCCAAGTAGCAAGTCCGTTCTGCGCCTGCATAAGATGAAATGCCTTCCTGTACCAGCAGGTGGCAGTAGTTGAACAGCCAGTCAGAATGATCAGATGGCCCGACGGACTGACGAGCTCTGACGCCAATTCAACATGTCGAAACGGCCGGAAAAAAGCCGATGAGGACCAACTTCAGCTGATGGTGCGGAACACACTGAGAAAACTTAGTCGGCCGACGAACAAAAACTGCCCGACAGCCGACCGGCGGCTTGGTGTGTTCCTGCCTTTAGGGCGGCCATGGCAACAGTGGCCACACCTTTACAAAGAATACAGTTCTGTTTAGTTCATATTTGTTGGTACAATGCTTTGAACAAATTGCTAGTGAGTTGTCCTCGAGGACTGCACACATTAAACAGCATACAACAGGAACAATGTTCGATTCATGACCAAAGAGTCTTATGAGACGGTTCTTTTTAGTGAATCAAAAGCATATAATGCAACCAATGTAGTCTGATTAACAAACAAAAAACTTTAATGAGCAGGTTCTTTTTAGTGAATCAAAAAACATTACGCGATCAGTTTAGTCTGACGCCCGAACGAAAGAGCCAGTTCTTTTAATGAATTGTTCAAAAAGACAAGTTTGACAAATTGTTCACTTGAATCAACATCTGAATCACTTACAGCACTGCAAGTTATCTTTATTTTCAGTGTTGTCCGTATCAAAATGAAGCAAGACCTGCGTCCGTATCATTACTGACTGAAGGCTGATTTACTCCTTTGTCGCACCTACGCCGTAGGCTACACGTTGGTTTTCATTTATACTTCTGCCATTACACATGCAGACCACTAGCAGGCAGTGTCCACTTGCATGTTGATAATGTAACCCACAGTGTCAAGGCAAAAGCCGAAGAAGAAGCAGCTTGTTGTGTTTTTTGGCTGAATCCCAAATGGCACATTGCTATGCACTTTCGGTCTTGTGGACTTACAATGGCTGCCGCGCGCGTGTCTGTTAAGTCCACGAGACCGTAGGGTGTCCCATTCATCATTTTAGGTTTCAGAAGGGTGCTCGCAAGCGCCCTCGATGCGCACTTCAGCTGAGCCTGCAAGTTTGCGAGCTACTCAGAGGACTTTACCCAGCAGTCAAAGCGGCATTACGTCACGAATGTGTGGACTCAGAGGAAGACCGTGAGGGTTTAGGGTGCCATTTGAAATTCAGCTGTTGTCGGAGAAGCAGCAGCAGTGATGGCGGCAAATAGACAGCAGCTGCGCCCGAAATTGCGTACTGTTCAGTAGGTACTACATTTGAATTTAATTTTACTTCACAACCATATAAAATTACGTTCTATATAGTACAAATGTGTGTAGTGTGAATGAATTCGGACGTACTACATCCGCCATTTTGTTACTGACACATGACCTACCAGCGTCAGTTACATCCCTTCAACTCCATTCACAAATCCTTTCCCATGGTCTCATGGGATTTCTAAACGTTTCAAAACAGTTATGATGTAACGAAGCCTCGTTTACTAAAATCACATGACCTTGGCAGTTTGAAAAACGCTCCGAACCAATGATTCGAAACAAAAGATTTGTAAAAGATTCAAAGCTCATGAAGCAGTGTTTCGAAAGCACCCATCACTACAGACCACTAGCAGGCAGTGTCCATGGACATGCTGATAGTGTAACCCACAGTATCAAGGCAAAAGCCGAAGAAGAAGCAGCTTGTTGTGTACGTTGTCGGAGAAACAGCAGCGGTGATGCCGGCAAATAGACAGCAGCTGCGTCCGAAATCGCGCACTGTTGAGTAGGTGCTACATTTGAATTTTAATTTACTTTACGACCGTTGAAAAAGTATGTTCTATATAATATGAATGCGTGTAGTATGAATGAATTCGGACATACTACATCCGCCATGTTGTTACTGTCACATGACCTACCAGCATCAGTTGCATCCTTTCAACTCCATTCACAAATCCTCTCCCGTGGCCTCATGGGATAGTAAAGTGTATGCCCATTTCAGAATCTCACCGGAAGTAGTAAGTCATCCGGGTACTTTTCACCTACTGTTTTTCGATATACTGTGAATTCGGACATACTACTCTGTTCGCATACTGTTTTTTCCGTATTATATAGTAGAGAAGTATTCGATTTCGGACGCAGCTAGCAACTTTTGTTACAGCTTAAGTTGTTAAATATCAAAGTGTAATTATGCCGCAAGCGGAAATGCGTATGAGGAAATGCGATGGTATCGCAGATTTTTTGGGGCGGAGGAGGGAGGGGTTCTAGCAGACCAATCACCGCACTTGAATTGGCGCGTTGTTACATTTTTGGAGAAGTGCACGTCAGGCTACGGCATAGGCTACGCATGCTACACACAGCCTACGATGTAGCTACGGCGTAGGCTCGACGCAGAAGTATAAATTAGCCTTGAGTGTCCGCACAACAGTCTTTTTTTAATACATTTTTTTTTTTTTAAATATCTAAGTATTCTTTAAAATATTGTTTCTGCATATGAATGACATCTATCAGCAAAACCATATCTGGTATTTGATAACTTTGTTTCGTAAAATATCACAGGATATGATTATTTGGTGTGAGACAAAAACATGTCTTGTTTCCCTTGATTGCACTTTCTATTCTAATAAGAATCAACTTTTTTTTTCTTTTTTTGAAAATGATTTTCCATTTTAGACCGGGTTATAGAGCCTGTTCAGCTGTTTTATGTGTTTTGGAAAATGCAAACCTTTCTGTACCACACTGGCTAAATATGACTTCACTAAAACCAATGGTTCAGGTTTCCATTATGAGTCAGAAGTTTATATAACAAGAATAAAGTATGTGTTTGACCTTTGCAAAAGTATAAATCCAGCTGAACTAGGTTTTTGTTACAGCGCTAATTGGAAATTGAACTGTGACATCAGTGTTGTAAATAACTTGGAATATATACATAATCTATCTAAATCCAGCTATTTATTTTGTACCATGTGGCTTTTCAAATAGATTTGTTGTTAAATATGACACTGGAGAAAGTGGAAAATATGTCACTTTCACAATTTCAGACTCATGAATGAATCAGAGCCTAATGCAAAATACATGGAATGGATCTTTTTTTTTTTGTGCTATTTGCGACATTCCAGTGTCTTTCTGAACTGTCTCAGAAATAGAGCGGCCTCTAAAAGTATTTTGACACTAAGGACACAAACTTAAAAATGCATGAGTTTGTCAGTGCTGTGGCATATTGTGCATATGCTCAGGACAAATAGCTGTCGGCTCAGGTTTGAGTCTGATCTGGGTCATGTCTTGATTCCATTCTCTTTCTCTCACTTTCCAATCTGCATTTTGCTGTCCTATAAATTAAGAGCCCAAAAAAGCCCCAAAATAAGCAGAATGCATGAACTTCATTGTATTAGATAAAAATATCAAATCCGCAAACAAAACTTCTCAGAATGAATTGGTGTTGATGTGATTTTTATGAAGTTCAGTTTACATACACTCTTAAATAAAGGTTTCAAAAGGGGAGTGAACAGTTCTTTAAAGAACCATGTTTTTCTTAGTGTGAAGAACTTTTTTTTTAATAATCTTAATAATCTGGAGAACATTTTTCCACTTAAAACATCCTTTTAGGTAATGTAAAGGTTCCATGGATGTAAACGGTTCTTCAGGAAACCATCAATGCCAATAAAGAACCTTTATTTTCAAGAGTGTATTATGTGACTACATGTAGTCCAAATGCTTGTTTGTTCACACCAAGAACGATAACGACAAAGATATACAGTAGTTCTAAAAATCATTCTAAATATAAAGCATATATATATAAAATATAAATATATAATATAAATAGCAGAGTACACACTACAACTATAACAATAACGGCACAGAGAAATGCCGCTGGAATCACTTTCAGAATATTTTTTTTCTCAGAACATGAACGATAAAAACATTGACAGCCAATCAAAATCCATCCTGCTTTTAAGAGCTCGAGCATTTAAAGTGGCAGACGACAAAACTGCAGCATGTGCTTAGAATAAACAACGATATTGTGTGCTGGTGTGGACGCCAATATAGTTATCTTTATAGTTATCGTTCTTGTGAACGGGCCTTAAAGGTATAGTTCACCCAAAAATGAAAATTCTGTCATCATTTACTCACCCATGTTGTTCCAAAGTCGTTCATCTCTGAAACACAAATTTTTAATAAAATCTGAGCGATTTCTGTCCCTCTATTGACAGTCTACACAACTACCAATTTGACACTTCAAAAAGTTCATAAAAAGATCATGAAACGAATCCATATGAATTGAGCGCTTTAGTTCAGATTTTCTGAAGAGACTTTATGTGATGAACAGATTGAATTTAGGCTTTTATTCACATGTAAACATTGATCAGTGAACATAAACAGAAGCTCAACTGAACCTGCTTGATGTGCGAGAACAAACCTCTTGTGGAAGCTCAAACGTGCCGTGTAACACAAGAATTAATATGGATTAGTTTTATGATCTTTTTATGAACTTTTTGAAGCTTTAAAGTGCTAGTTGCGTAGCTGTCAATGGAAATAGACTTTATTAAAACGGTCAGATTTTATTAAAAATATCTTAATTTGTGTTCCGATGAACAAAAGTCTTACAGGTTTGGAACGATATGAGGGTGGGTAAATTATGACAGAATTTCATTTTTGGGTGAACTGACCCTTTAACAAATGTCTTTCTTTAAAATAGACTGCTTGATTTGGCATTTTATTATGTAACACAATGACACTAAGTGTATACTGTATTTAACGGAGCATCTGTTTCTCACAAGTGGAACCCTAATTAATGTAAATGTTCTGTATTATGATGGATTTAATAGAATGGGTCATCTACAAGACCAGCCTGGAAACCTAATACATCATTGAGGCCAAGCTGAATGAAGAAAGCAAACCAATACTAAGGGCTAATGCTGATTTCCAAGTTTTACCAGCCTACCAGACTGAGACCCTGAAGGACCTGGACCTGGATCATTAAACCAGAATGACTTACCAGCCTTCATGAAAGATCATTTGAACCAAAGTCTCAGAGCTTTAATCTCAAAGCCTGCTTTAATGTTAGGGAGTAATATACTTTACATGTGCAGCAACTTATTTCAAATCTCTGAAAGCTATTTTTGCAACTGTTTCTTATTTATTAATAAAAGATGATTCTCTGATGATGGTTGATGTTTTCATCAAATACAAAACAAGTATAAACTCTAGTTTTGGCCCTGAGGTCACATATTTTCTAGTGGAATGGGTTTTGTGGCGCAAGTAAAGAATCCAACTCACAGCCAACAGTGGATTTGTCACTTCAAGCAAAAAAGTGTTTGAAGATAAACTTTCACTAAGTTGTTTTTCATTAACATTGTCCAAAGGATGTATTTGTATAGAAGACTTAAAAGACTTTTTAATCATGAGCTTAGATTAGAGATCTGTGTTTAGGTCACCTCTAATCAAACAAAGGCCAGCCTGTGGCCAAATGTCACAGAACAACCTAAAAACAACCTAAAACTATCTGCTACATTAAAACCAGTGATCATGCAGGCAGCTGTTTTCAGAAGTGAGTAACAAATTCACCAAATTTGCACAGATAAACAATTTGAATGACT
This sequence comes from Hypophthalmichthys nobilis, assembly GCA_037950665.1. Lineage (NCBI taxonomy): Eukaryota > Metazoa > Chordata > Actinopteri > Cypriniformes > Xenocyprididae > Hypophthalmichthys > Hypophthalmichthys nobilis. The sequence continues at coordinate 27,012,281 of CM075479.1, forward strand.
TTAAAACAAATACAAGTGGGCAAATTACATTAACTTGATCACTTGAACGCAAGTTTTTAAACTTCACATGCTCCACATATCTTGCTTATGAGTGTCTCATCTGTATTATAATGTGCATGCGTGTGTATATACTATTAAATATTTTAATGTTAATCATTAATTAGTCCACACAGCTTACTAATCCCTTTAAATGAAAAAACAAAAAACAAACAAAAAAACAAAAAAAAAAACAAATAACAATTTACTACTACTACTACTACTACTAATATATCTATAATAAATTATATACAAAAATTATATACTAATTATTATTATTATTATTATTATTATTATTATATACAATAATAACATACAATAATAAAAAATGGATCCCATCTGTCACTGGCAATGAAATATTTTAATACTAATCATCAATGAGTCCATGTGGTTGTGGAGTCGATGCACTTTAGACACAACTTGCAAATCTATTTTTATAATAATAATAATAATAATAATAAATAAAAATTTACAACAACAGCAACAAATATACAGAAACAATAATAATAATAAACTATCTATAATAAATTATATATAGGCCTACACTAAGTCATTATTATTATTTTACTCTATACTGTACATGATTAAAAAAATGTATTCCATCCGTTCAATAACTACGCATCGAAATGAAGGGTGAAACAACTTTTATTTTGTGTTTGAGGGTTTTCATGGCGATGATTGTCGCCATCTTGTGGAGACATTTGAAGGTAGACTACTTTACCGCGATGAACTGCACATGGCTTCTCTCCAAACAACAACAGCTGAGGTTGTCATTTCAGGTTTGCATCTGCAGATCCATTGGAGATTAATCAGTCGGACTAGTGTTGGGAAGTAGCAGATGTTACGTGGCTGCTCAGCACAAAGTGAAATTAGCTGTGCAAAAAGTAGGCTATAGTTACCTCAAAACTTAATATGATGAAAACCAGACATTCAGGCCAGTTAGGAGTTTTTTTTTACCAGCTTTTAAGAATGATTTATTGATTATTTTATCTTAATGTTTGGTGAGGAAAATAGTGTCAGTGTGCAAATAGAACCCATATAAAAAAGAACTTATCTTCTCCAGAGAAACAACGGCTTCTGCCAAATCTTTGAAAATGAACGAGGCAATTGCAAATCTTCCAAAAAATGTAAGCTTTCAAAAATGCTGTCATTTTGTTTATTCACTTTTTATAATGACAGCATCAAATTACTACAGTTTTATTGTACTGTTAATGATGGTAGCAAAGATATCTGTTTGAAACTGTGGTAACATTTTTTTTGTTTGTTATATTAATATTGTAACATGTCTTCTTCAGACAGCATTTTTCACATGCCTCCTGTTTAAACTTTGAGTCACTTTAATAAAATATGAAATTCTTTCATGTTTCTGCTTTTGATCATTCCACAATTGCCAGAGAAGGAGAGAACTGATTATGCAATATGCATATTAAAAAAAAAAAAAAAGGTGAAGCTGATGTTGTAATGATCATAATTCTGCAGGATGTTGAGAACAGGATCTTGATCCTTTTAGGTTTATATCTTTTAGGTGTGTTGCATTTGTAGGAATGTTGCCTGATGTAATTTTTGACTTTATTTGCACTGGAGATTTGTCGTGATGTAATCTGGTGTGCCTGGAGAAAGAAATGAAATACTGAGCATCAAAAAATACAAAAGACTAGAAATTAGGAAGGGGTTTAAGAGAGACATATTTGATGTTTTTTCTTTTATTTGTCATAATTAAAGCAGTTCAAAGTTTCACCCTCCCACAGCGTCTTCAGCATCCAGACATGGACTGAAAGCAGCGGCTGTTATGAAACACCCACACAATCTGCAGTAATATAGTCATTAGTGTCATAGTTTCAGCGTGAATCATGAGACCTGAAAAGCATATGCATTCACATTATACTAACTGACAATCCAGCAACGAAACAATCCACAAGTTACTATTCAGTGTCACATTTTTCTGAAAGTATACCATAATAGTTAAGAATTAGTCTTGACAGCATGAGACTGGAGGGATGGAATCATTACCAACCTGTGCAAAGTTATAATAACCCAGTAAGATAGTTCACGCAAAACTTCAAATTCTGTTATCATTTACACATTCTAACAAAAATACACCATAAAATCACTATAGGGGATTTCAAACGGGTGAAAAAATAGATTAAAATTAAATATAAAAAATATACATTTAATAGTAAATTTCAATAGTGAGTAGAAAAAGCACCTGTGTTATATTTCTGAAGCCTGTTTTTTTATTCGCAAATTAAATATGAGCAAATTATGACGGGATTTTTATTTTTAGGAGCACTGTTTAAATTTTATTTAAGCCTGAACAAATTCTGTCTAAATCTTTACAGCATAATTAAGGACTGGGACAATACTATCGATGCATCGCGATTCGTGGATCGTTTCTGATATTTTCCAAATGCATCGAAAATCGATTCTGAGCTTAGTTTTGAACAGCAGATGGCACTCTAGGCTATTTTTAGCCGCATACTCAAATGCTCATGAAGAAGTCAGCTCATGTGTTCGTTTGAATCTGGGAGTTTAATTGCACCTCAGAATGCTTTTATGACACAAGATTAATGTAAACAGCCCACTGCAAACGCCCCTGTAATTCGCTTCAACCTTTTTGAACTTTATAAATGATTATTTTATAGAAGGTTCAAGTGGTGTGTATAAGGAATTGGAAGGAAGCAGAGTACGTCTGTTTCTAAAGCACACAGTGCCTTCTGCTGTTGAAAACTAAGCTCAGAATTGATTCGAGAGAGAATCGCAATACATATGGAAAATATCAGAATCGATCCAGAAACATTTCTCAATTCACGATGCATCGATGATTCACGCAGATTACAAATTACATAAAAAGGACTAGATGTTGCACTCCCAACTGATTCAGTCCAATACTTGCCTTGAGTGGGTTTTGAGGCATCCTCTTAGTTGAGGGGTTTCGTTGGTGACCACTTAGTGATGTTTCCTCCTATATGACACATCTTCAGTTGTGCATCTTGGCTTCTTTGGCTGTTTTGGCCATTTACAACAAGACACCCTCCGTCGAGACAGGCCCACCACAGGCTGATCAGACCTGGGTGTGTGTCGCAAGGGGACTGAGTGGTCATTTGATTCCCCACGCCGTCTCCTTTCTTCTCAACCACAGCCAGTGACTGCTCCTTTCAGTGACTGTGGTAAGTTCTTTAATGGTCTTCCTCTGGGCCTGCCCTCTGATGCCCACTTCCTTCAGTCAAGTCAAGTCACCTTTATTTATATAGCGCTTTTTACAATGCAGATTGTGTCAAAGCAGCTTTACATTGATAACTGGTATATAATTTTGGCTGCACAGCAGCTCTTAAAGAATAGTGTCAATGCCGGCAGATCAAAGCACTGTTGAATATCAAATGTCAAGTCAAATGTCAAGTGTCCCCAACTAAGCAAGCCAAAGGTGACAGCGGCAAGGAACCCAAACTGCAACAGGTGACATCAGATGGCAAACAGGTGGCAAATAGACTTCTGTGTTAAAATGGAGAAAAAAAACCTTTGGAGAAACCAGGCTTAGTCAGGGGGCCAGTTCTCCTCTGGCGAACAGTGCTTTGTTACGATTCAGGTTGCTATCATATGTCCGATAGGATCGCAACATTCAAAGTATTTATTCCAGTTCAGTCCAGTTGAGGATCGTATTCATCACACCGGTATGGATGGTTTGTTGAGGAGCTGTGCCACTGGCTGTCGTGTCCCTGTCGTGTCGTTTCTCCCTCCTTCAGAAGCCTTGTAGTAGAATTGGCAACAAAGCCTACTTCCACTGGGCACACCTTCATGCTCCAGCCCCTTTCCTCTGCCTCAGCTGCCAAGGTGGCATAGCACAGCTTTTTCCTTTCGTATGTTTCATCGATGGCATCTTCCTAAGGGACCGTTTGCTCAACAATAAAGACACGACGGCAGGAGACGGACCACAGCACTAGGTCTGGGCACGGGTTGGTCAAGGCGATCGCTGATGGGAAAGTGAGTATCTGGTCTAAGTAGACTCGCATTTCCCAGTTCCTGGCTGCGTTTAATTGGCTAGAATCTGAGAGTAGGGGTTAGCCTGCTTCATTTTCCCTTCTCGGATGAAGGCTATTTGGCTTTTGGAGGATAGTCTGGGTATTTAGGATGGCATTGGTTGTGACTCTCTTATGCTCAAGTACCAAGGCTAGGCATCTCAACACTTGGTTGTGGCACCAGGTATATCTTTCTTGGGTCAAAGAGATCATACAACCCACCGATGTGTCTGAGGGTTGCTGTGTCTGCACACAGAGGACATGCTGGGTCCTCTCCAAGCCAAAGGTGTAGATTTGCTGGAGAGGGCAGAATGTCGTATGTGGCTCTGACAATAAATTTGTTGGATTCCATATTCCACAATTCGCTCCAGGTGATTTTCCTTTTCTCTATGCCATCCCACCTCACCCACTGGCCTTGTTCGGTTTGGGCGACCAAAACATGTCTGGCATGTCTGGCTGCTTCCTCCTGGTGTCGCACCTCCATCACCACCATTTAACGCTGCTCAGTTGGAGTAGCCTTTTCTCATGTAGGTGTTGTTGTTCCTAACCCAGAGCCTCCTCTATCTTGTCTATCCCAATGTCTGAGGGCAGCCTTTGCGTCTGCTACTGCTGTGCCCGGCTTCCATTTCCTCCCAGTTACTAAGGTGGGAGCAGTGCTATGCCAGATCATGTTGTTCATCTGTTTGAGGTTGCTGATTTTGTCTTGCCTGAGTTGTTCCACCTGTTCGACATCATCGTGGGCTGCGGTATACCACCGACCCAGGCTTTTGATAGGTTTCTATATTTTTTTTCAGCGTATAAATTGGGTGTTTATAAAGGATAGATGCCTTTTAAATTTGATCATATATGTGATCCGTGGCATCTAAAAGGTTAAAAACCCCTGGGTTAAATCAAAGAACATTATGTGACTTGAATTCAGTGCTTGGATTTATTAAAAACAGTGCCGTAATAAGCCACTGTGTGGTTGTCAAAAACAGTCCAGATTTTCTTCAAGCCAAGTTTATAATAACAGCCATATAATCCAAGAACAACATGGTGAGTCCATAACACAAAGAAGAGTACATTTAAACTAAACTGTATTATGTACCACAGAACAAAAGGAGTATTTAACTGGTCTTTAATTACTGGAAAATGTAGAGCAGATGTGCTGTGACTGAAGCAATGAATCTTTAGAAAGTCTAATGAGAGGCCCTCTGCTGACTGATACAGGTATTAAGAGATTTTCATTTTATTTTTGTTGTATTTTCATACACCAAAAACAAGTACATTTGCAACATCTTGCACATTCCATCCATTTATATTTGACCACATAAATGGCTCTTCCACAGTATGGATATAAATCTGATCTGCTATTCCCTTTATATTTGCAAATATAAATATGATATATTGAATCTATTGAGATCAGAGTTTTCTGCTGGTCTGGATCTGACAGCAATTCTGGATCTGAGAATTGCTGTCAGATCCAGACCAGCAGAAGAACAAGGACCCTTTTAATGTGTGCTGTAAGTAGACTGTGGTCTTGTCTTAGACCATAAACTGAGACCCAGACCAAGACTCTACTGTAAGTAATGAGACCCTGAGGCAGGTGAAGGCCAGGTTAATGTAGTTTTCACAGTTCTCAAGACGTGACCCTTGGTTAGCACTCTGGCTCTGCCATATGATTATTTTAAGAACCTCACCAGCAGGATCTGCAGACAGGGCTGTGTAGGGGGAACCGAGGGGTCAGAGTTTGACTGGTTAGCATGGCTCAGTTTGCACCTGCTTGAAGTCATAACTGCACCATCTGGCTACAAAAACATCTTTCTCTATTGACAACCATTTAAAAGTAGTTATGTATTCTGGTGGAATAAAATTTTGTGCATGCTATAAATTGCAAATGTTACATTGTATGTTGTATATTATTCTGTCCATAATATTTTTCAGAAATATGCTAAATATGTAGTGTAAACGGCACGGCTTAAGGAAATATGTTTCGGTTTTGTTGAAACCTTCAAATGCCAAAATATATTAAATATATTAAAATGTATTTTTAGGGGCAAGGTAAGGGGTCTTAAAGTATGTTTCAAATTTATATTTGGACAATATATTCTACTGTTGAAAAGCTTGTGGACGTTAATATTTTTAATGTTTTTGATAGAATCCAGTAATATAAAAACAAGTAATATTGTGAAATATTAAAACTGGTAAATAAATTAACAAAAAATATAAAAATTTGAAATAAATGTTGAACTGTAATTTATTCCTGTGACAAAGCTGAATTTTCAGCATCATTACTCCATTCTTCAGTGTCGCATGATCCTTCAGAAAGCACTTTTTTCAGGAATTGAAAAGAAAGTTAGCATTTACTAGAAACAGAAATATTACATATTACATGATATTAACATTATGAATGTCTTTATTTTCAATTTTGAACAATTTAATGCAACCTTGCTGAATAATAATAAAAAAATCTTAAAAGTTTGAATGTTTGTGTAAACTGAAAATATCTAAAAATGGCTAAACAATATTAGGAAATAGAACTAAAATGTATTAAAAATGTATCTAGGCCTATGTAAATATATTTAAAACATTTTATTAGCTATATGTTTTTAGCCATTTCTTATTTAAAAATATATATGGAAATATATATTTTTTGAAATATGTGCTGCACCAACTGAACAACTTCCACTGGAATGAATGATAACACTAATGAAAAGCTGTCCCTGGAATCATAGACTTATTTGACGTTAAAACCAGGAACATTTTCCAGAGCTGTGTGGCTTTAGTATGGAAGGTTGTTTACAACACAGAATAAAAGTTAAAAAGGCATTTACGACCTTTTTGTCTCAAAAATCTGACTTTATGTTCCTCGCAGTGAGTTTATATCTCACAATTCTGAATAATGAAAAGTCAGAATTGCGAGAAAAAGTCGCAGTTACCGTTTTTAGTTTTTATTCCGTGGCGAAAACAAGCTTCCATAGTTTAGTGACAGTTTTGTCTGCAGTTATGTGCTTTGTGTTTCTGTGTTGTGTTTGTAACTCTGTAAGCCTGTGCTAAATGTCACAGTAGGAATTGATCCTGACTTGTGTTATTGTCACTGTAATTGCTTGAATGCCACAATTAAAGCACTCTGATGCCATTATAATTGTTTAATTGATTACGATCAATAACGAAATGGTCCTTTTCAATTAAAAGTCCAGAGCCGATGTGCTCTGATGACATGATGACTGTGTGCACTGTTTTCACACATCATGATGGTATCATACGGCTGGGACTTGCTTTGGAGAGAAGAAATGCTTTGGAGGCCAGTATCTTTGCAGGCAGCGTCTACACAGGTTACACACACACACAGTCTCTTCGGTGAACTGTCATGTGTGACTGCTGATAGAGCAGGAAGAGTTTCAGGAAAATAAAAGCAACCAGCACTGCAGCTGTTCTTGCTATTCCTTCTGAATACTGATGTTCACATTCCTCTTGAAGTGAAATGTTATTATGTGTGTGCTTGTAAATGTTTCAGTCATATGTCTATTGTCTAACCGTTCAAAAGTTTGGGCTCAGTATGATTTTTAAAATGTTTTTGAAGAACAAAAATGGTAACACTTTACAAAAAGGTCTTATTTGAATTAACGATGAGCAATACATTTGTTACAGTATTTGTTAATGTTAGTTTAAAAAACCCAGCTGTACATTGTTTGTTCATGTTAGTTAACAGTGAAATAACTAATGTTAACATGATTTTAATAATGTATTAGTAAATGTTGAAATTAACATTAAATAAGATTAATAAATGCTGTAGAAGTATTGATCATTCTTAGTTCATCTTAACTGATGTTAACTAATGAACCTTATTGTAAAGTGTTACCACAAAAAACATTAAAAAATATTCACCATTATTTCTCACAACTGTTTTCTATTTTAATATATTTTAAAATGTAATTTATTCTTGTGATCAAAGCTGAATTTTCAGCATCATTACTCCAGTCTTCAGTGTCACATGATCCTTCAGAAATCATTTTAATATGTTAAAAATAATTGTGCTGTATATTGTTTTTGTGAAAACCGAACTTTTATTTTTTTTTCTGGTGATGCATTTTTCTCTGAATAAAATGTTTGAAAGAACAGCATTAATTTTACTTTTGATCAATGTAATGAATCATTGCTGAATAATTATTAATTTATTTCAGTAGAAATCTTACTGAGCCCAAACATTTAAATGGTAATGTATGATATTTGTATCTTTGGTAACACTTTATTTTAGGGTCTTTTAACTAGTTGTTTATTAGCATGCATATTACTAGAATATTGGCTGTTTATAAGTACTTATTAAGCACATATTAATGCCTTATTCTGCATGACCTTATTCTACATTCTTAATCCTACCCAATACCTAAACTAAACAACTACCTCACTAACTATTAATAAGCAGTAAATTAGGAGTTTATTGAAAGAAAAGTCATAGTTAATAGTGAATATGTGTTCCCTATACTAAAGTGTTACCGTATCATTTTCCAAATTTTCCAGTTATTTTTATAATCAAATATAATTTTATAATATATATATATATATATAAATATGCACCTCTTGTGGTAGGTCATGTTCTGAACACTAGGTGGAGCTGTGGATGAAGCCACAGTTCATTCCTGTACACTCAATTTATATATGCAGTTATAATGTCTTCAACCTTTAACTGTACTTTTTTATTTCTCCTTAAAATTTTAACATTTAAAATAACTGCATATTTTGCTGATTGAATATATCTTAGCTGAAGAACCTTTCACCACACATAGGCTAATGGATACTCCCATGCATGTGCACGCACATAAATCTTTCTGTTTCCATCTGTGCATCTCCATATTCATAGAGCTACATGCTGAGTGAGTGTGTATGTCTGAGTAAGAGAGACACTTGTTGTATGGATCGTATGAATCATGCTGAGTGTTTGGGATTAGCACTTCAAAAGAATTATTAATTTATCAAAGCCAAGATGGTATTGCGTCACCAGTTCAAAGCCAACGAGAATAATCAACTTCACACACATATGAAGCAACATATATCTCATCGTCAAAAAATACAATATTACAACCCACGCAAACATGTTTAGATATGCATCCACACACCCACACACTGATAACCTACTGATATTTTCAAACTACAAAACTGAGACACAAACACAACAATTAATTCTAGACTGTCAATATACTATGTATGGTTTTATTGTTTTATAGATATACGTACGTGCGCGCGTGTGTGTGTGTGTATATATATATATATATATATATATATATTCTAGAGACCATCAGTATACTATGTATGGTTTTACTCAAATGTGTTTATATATTATTCAGTTGTGTTATATATTAGTCTACTGTTTTTACTGTTTTTGATCAAATAACTGCAGCCTTGGTGAGCATAAAATACTTTTCTTCTAAAAAAAAAAAAATGAACAGTAGTGTATCAATAATAATAATAGCAATAACTAATATATAACACAACTGAATAATATATAAACACAATTGAGTAAAACCATACATAGTAAACTGATGGTCTCTAGAATATATATATATATACACTACTGTTCAATTTTTTTATGCTCACCAAGGCTGCAGTTATTTGATCAAAAATACAGTAAAAACAGTAGGCTAATATTAACTAAGATTAATAAAAGCTGTTGAAATATAGTTAATTCTTATTTTTAATGTGTTTTTTTTTAATAGAAAGAAGTCTCTCACCACGGCTGCAATTACTTGATCAAAAATACAATAAAAACAGTAATATTATGAAATATTAGCCTATTACAATTTAAAATAACTGTTTTCTATCTGAATATACTGTATTTTAAAATGTAATTTATTCCTGTGATGCAAAGCTGAATTTTCAGCATCATTACTCCAGTCTTCAGTGTCACATGATCCTTCAGAAATCATTTCAATATGCTGATTTGATTCTCAAGAATCACTTATTATTATCGTCAATGTTGAGAACTGTTGAGCTGTTTAATATTTTTGTGGAACATTTTTTTCAGGATTCTTTGATGTTTGAGAGTTTTTAAGGGGCATGTCTGCTGTGAGACTTCAGTGTAAACGCCCACTGCTGTGATTGGCTAACATCTTTCCATTTGAAATAGCCATATATTACTCTCTCTTTTAGCATGGTTTTACCTTTACAGGTTAACTAATCGTGAAAAGTAGGCATTATATTTAGATTGTGGCATGAAAGGCTGCAGTGATGAAGATTGTAGTCGATCACAGACATGTTGTTGAGCACATGAAAGCAGTGATCTTGTCATTGCAACTCAATTTCTGCACACTAACGAATGCTTTCATCATCACTAACAGTGCAAACGCGATGTAACTAAAAGATTCATTGCTTAAAACGGGAGTTTTGGCATGTGTCCAGAACCCAGTCATTGATAAACTCACGCTGTTTGATTGACAGCTCCAGTGATTGCAAAGGGAGCGTTCTTTAATCACTCTCTTTATATAATTGAATCACTGTTTAAATAATAGATTATTTTCATCCTACTGTATATGAATCATTACATATCAGATCAGGCATTAGAACAGTAGGAGTAACTCAGTTACTTACATATTGTTGCATTACTGTCGAGTCCATATCATAAAAGTCTGTTTGCAAAGCCTGTGCCGAAAATCGATTGATTTACCAAAGAATCTACAGTGAAATACTGAATAGAAATAAATAAATCTCAACTGAGACATTCACATTGTTGAAAATAAATAACCATATTCCTAGCATAATGATCCTTTGAAAGGTAATGTTATTTTTGTCCTGTTGTATCGCTCTTCTCTCATCCTCATCTCACTAACACGCCAGTGGGCGGGGCTAACATTGCAGTGATGAAGTAGGCATTGATTTCTTCTGCGGAGGCGGGGTTTCACCAGATAGGCACATTCCAGGATCATTCATTTGATGGGCCTGGTGTCAATAAAAGCTTTTATTGGACTAACAAAGTTTTTAGTTCTGAAACTTACAGGATATTCTTATAGGTCACGTTCACACAGCAGCAGAATACGGTTGTCAGTCCTGTATTTGAGTCCTTAATACAGTTACGTTCACACACAGTACGGTTATTTACCAGAGTGAGTCCCGTCAATTTTGTGTTTCTTGTCATGCGTGAGACGTCGCAAAGGACGTAACACGCGTGTGCAACGGTTAAAGACTCCGGCTAGCGCGTGTTTGTATGCTGGTGTTGGTTAATAAAGTTTTGATGGATGAACTCGTGGTTCAGTTAGTCTCGTCATGTCAAAAGTGATAATACTTTTCAGTTTTATGGACGTCGTCATCTTTAATATTACATTGGTCACTGTCGTTATGGTTACTAGTAAGAGAATACGGGCTTGACATTCATTGCACGTTCATACAGACAGTGTTTCAGATGCTACTGTAAGTTGCTGTGTGAACAAGACACATTTTAAGACTCACACCTGTAACTAAATGCGGTTGTCAATCCCAAAAACTGACAGTGTGAATGTGGATATAGTACAATGACCTCTTATATATCAAAAGCTCAAAAGCTTTTAAAATAGAAATCGTTTGTAACATTATAAATTTCTTTACTGTCACTTTTAAACAATTTAATGCTTCCTGGCTGAATAAAAGTATTCATTTCTTTCAAAATAAATCTTACTGACCCCAAAACTTTTGTGATGAAACAGTAATGTATAATTAACTATATGATTTGCAAAATATGATACTTTTTGATATAACTGGACAACATGAAACATGCATACTGCATGTTTTAAATGTTAGTATTTGTACATTTAAAAATATATATATAAGACTTTGTACACTATATATACTGCCTAGGAAGTGTACTGCAGCAGGATGTGTGCAATGTGAGGCAGGTGGACTGTTAATTTTTATTTATTAATATATGCAGCTCAACAAATGCAACTTCTTTAGAAATACTCAAACACACCTGGGTTGTAGAACAGCGCATACCTTGATTTATTTTTTACATAAACGATGTGCGAGCAAGAAAAAACACAGAGAGTTTTCCCTCATGTGCACACACAAACACGCACATGCATCTCAGGGGACGGTGTTGCATTCGGGCATTACAAAATGCTCACACAGAGTCTGTTCTACACCTTCACTGATTCAAACTGCCATCTGGACCCATCTGGAGGATTTGGCCACCAAGAATGCACACAAACACATCGCATCTCTGAAGCACACAGCCTGCGTGTTCATGCATGCATGCAAAAACAAACATGCATGTGCACACAAACCATTTAGCAAAGCAGCACAGCTCAGTTACTGATATAAAGAGTGTTGGCTCTATAGGGCTTGCATATGTGGCAGTGTGTCACATCTCCTTTAATGTAGATGTGAACATGCACAAGTTGGAAAGCTGCCCAGATCACTCCGAGGACAAACAGAACATCAGTTCAGTCTTCCAATATATTCCCAAACGTGGCAGTCGGCCAGCAGGCACATGCATGCACATGCAGATAGTGAATAGGGCAAAGAGAGAGAGCTGGAAAGGAGAGGTTATTGATTACAGGTGTGATTCTTGACAAAGCATCTGTTGGTACAGTACGATACTCATGATGTGTGGTTGTTTACTCAGACATACTTTAGGGTGTGTTCACACTTGGCAGATTTAGTTTGATTAAAACAATCTCCGGTGCAATAACTCTGTTATTGCCGTTCATTTGAGTAAGTGTGAAGTGATCTGAACCTTGGCAAGCATCAGATAAGCAGACTGAGACCCACCTTTTCAGTTCCAAATGAGCTCTGGTGTGGATCAAATGAAATATGAACACAAACACAGAACAAATGCATCTAAACAAACCAAAAACAGGATGTGATTTTCAAAAGATGCAACCCTAAAAAGGACAGAAAGCTAAAGCACACTTGTTTTTTCTGATCATAGTCACGATGTTGTGCAGTTCTGTACAGGCATCAGAACCGCTGTTTTCTAGCAGCAGATCTTTGTTTGTGTGTGTGATGGAGGAATTCCTGCCGCTGTTTTGACTCCTTTACACATTTTATAAGCTCTTTGTGAGTTCTCAGCTATTAAAAATATCATGATATACACACACACACAACATGAATGCATTTAGCCCAGCAGACAACATTATTTTGGATGTTCGGTAAGTTTCACTGCAAAATATACATCATTAAATCTGTTTTGTGTTTTGTATCTTTAGGTTCAGTGTTAAAGATGACAGTAGCTATGTTTCCATCCACCTATTTTTATGCGCATTTTGGGATATTGCAAGAAAAAAAAACTGGATGAAAGGCCAATACACACATGTGTTCAATTGAGTCGGATACATGTTTTATGCGATACGAAAACATGCGCATAAACTGCGATGGAAACACTTTTACTGAATAAATTCCTTGATGCGCATCAAAAAAGTAATGTGACTTTGCAATTATTAATGTTTTGATATAATTCCTTCCCAGAAGCGCCTCACAATTGTGTTCACAAACACCAGTGGCCTGTTGCACGAAGCCGGTTTCAGTTTCTACCCAGGTAAGTTCAAGATTAGTTTGAGTAAACTCTGGTTTTTCGGGCTTATGAAGGTGGATTGGTTTTTAACGGGGTTCATTGCTATGGTAACTTACGCTACACGGCTAACCTGGGGTGCGTTTCCCAAAGCGAACTATGGTCGCAAGTTCCGTTGTTACCAATAGAGTTCAATGGGACTTACAACCATAGTTGGCTAACGATGCCTTCGGGAAACGCACCCCTGCTCCGGAGCAGGTTTTGTTCTGGGTTGGAGATCGCAAACCAAAACTGGACCAATCAGCTGTGAGTAAAGTGACATGTATCTGATGCAATAAAGCCTGATCCTGATCTAAACTAAGTTGGATTTATCTGGATTTGTCAACTCTAAACTTACTCTGAAACTCAGAGTTTGTTCAACTAGCTTCATGCAACAGGCCACAGGCCTCTGAATGCAAGATAACATGACAACGTCTATTGTGTTTCTTCTGCGTGCTCTGAGGCGCAAATAATTTATTATATATGAAAATTATTATATACAGTGGCTTCTACTGCAGCAGCTTCCATTTTTCTTACACCGTGTCTACACCGGACGTGACTGTTGTCGCTCGCTTCATAACAGATAAAGGCTGTTGACACTGGACAGGACAAAGCAGCCGTTGCAAAGCGTTTGTCCTTTGTGTCAGTACGTCATAAATAGAACGAGGCACCAGTTTGCTGTCTGAGTTTTGTCGCTCGCGTCGCGCCGCGCCGCATCCAGTGTAGACAACATCACTTATTAAAACGGGTTCTATTGTCTTTTGTCGCGTCACATCACGAGGCATCGCGGTGTAGACACGGAGTAAGTGATATTTAGCGCCAGTTTATGAGGAAGTAACGATTTTGTTCTCTTCAACTCACTGGAGGGAAACGCTTCTTTATTCGCAAATGTTTATGCGATACTCCAAATTTGCGCACAAGTTAAATTTGCAACTTTCAATTGGAAACAGCTAGTGTGAACGCTAAGTGAACCCCGACTAAATCATTTTCATTTCATAGAATCAAACTGTGAACGGCCAACAAATGTGAACGCCCTAAGATACAAAATTGTCCTGGGAAGTTAGTGAAATCGTCTCAGGTTATGACTATAACCATGGTTCCCTGAGAGAGGGAACGAGACACTGCGTCCCCCTTCGGGACGCAGTGCGAGTTCCCTCGAAAGGGAACTGACAAAACCTCTGTTTGGGGAAGTATTTAAAGTAAATATTGTTTTATGTAGTCGTGTATGTGAGTGTATTCATGAGCTCTACTCATGCATGTACACCTGCTCTACTGATGCACTGCAACACAGGGATTTATTTGAGTTGTTAAACTGGAGAATTAACAACATCAATAACTCTTGACTCGACTGAAACCTGTGTGTGTGTTTCTCCCATCATCAGTGCCACTAGTTTATACACAAATGCATAAATGCACACAATGCTTATCTGTAGCTATGTTTCCATTCACTTATTTGTATGCAAATTTTGGGGTATAGCAAAACACACTGGATGGAAACACCAAGATGCACACAAATGGCTAATTTTTTATCTGATAAGATGCAGATAAACTACGATGGAAACACATTTACCAGATAAATCCTTCGATGCACAACAAAACTTGACTTTGACTCAACAGTGGTTGTGATCGGATAACTGGACTAACCAGCTTAACACAGCATCTTAAAGGGATAGTTCACCCAAAAATGAAAATTATTCCATGATTTACTCACCCTCAAGCCATCCTAGATGTATATGACTATCTTCTTTCAGACGAACACAATCGGTAGGACATGTGTATGGCTGTTGCGCTGGAAGCTAGTTATTTTACTTTAGTTTTAAATAAGGATATTTGTCTTACACAAATGCATCGCTTCACTTCAGAAGGCCTTTATTAACCCCCTGGAGTCGTATGGATTCATTTTTTGTTTTGTCTTCAAAATGTGGGCAGCCATTCACAACCATTATAAACTTTGGAGGACTAAGGGGCCGTTCACATATCGCGTCTAAAAACACGTGGAAAGCGCAGCCACACCGCTTTCTCCTTCTTTTCAAAGCGCTTGCGCTCCCTGGCGTCTGTCCTTGCTGTGCAACCATGAACTGCGCTCTGCACTAGGACGAGGAAGTTTCAGCAAAGGATAAATTGATTTCTAGCCCTTGCATTAGTTTTACTACTAGATATATTTATGGAGATGAGATACAAAAACCACCCTGCACAGCTATGATCAGCTGTTCGGCTGAGCTTTCGATGTTTTGTTACAGAAAGGCCGAAGGTGATCAGTTGGTTCTTGTCACATGACCTGTGGTGCGCTTGCGGCATTCTGAAAAGTTGAGAATTTTTCATCTCGATGCGCCTGGAAAACGCACCGCGTGCGCGTCGCGACCACATCGCTTCCATTATGCACGCGCCTGCCGCGCAACTACATTTGAAATAACTGACTTGCGCGCGGAAAAGATGCGATATGTGAACGGCCCCTAAGGATATTTTTAAATATATCTCTGATTGTGTTAGTCTGAAAGAAGATCAGTCATATACACCTAGGATGGCTTGAGGGTGAGTAAATCATGGGATAATTTTCATTTTGGGTGAACTATCCCTTTAAATGTTGCTTTGGTCATTAAAATTGTTGGGTATAACAATCTCACAGAACTGTCTCACACAATTGCGTTCCCAAACATCAAGCATCCGATAACATGACAGCGTTTATTGTGTTTCATCTGCGTGCTCTGAGGCACAAGTAATTTGATGTACAAAAAAAATGGCTTCCATTTTTATTACAGACATTTTGCACCCCTTTCCCAGATAGTGATGAATTTGGTCTCTTGAACACATGGGATGGAAACTGCGCTTTATTCACAAATGCTTTATGCGATATTCCAATTTTGCGCTTAAGTTAAAATCACAACTTTGGATGGAAACATAGCTTGTGAAACATGAGAAGGTAGTAGTACTCTTACTGGGATACGTGTGTGTGTGTGTGTGTGTGTGTGGGTGGATATCAGTTTGAGTTGAAGGACATGTACAGAAAGACACAATCAACCTTTCTCTGTCTTTCCATCACACATACAGCAGACAGGTTTATGTGGGGCAGGTTTGTGTCATCTCAGCGCTGACTGATGAGGTCAGATATCTGAGTACAGATGAGAGAGAAGACACACACACACACACACACACACATTCACACTGACACATCAGCAGGACACTAGAGGGCATGTGAACCCTCCTTTATTCTTTTTTTTAAAATATAAAATATTGTATTATCTGCTGCAAAGTTATTGGCTTTTGTAAGTTTACTGTGAAGCATTTTTTGGTTTCATGAAATTATTTTTGAGCAAATTAGTAACGCAATTAACTGATTGCCAGCCTTCAGAAATAACGTTTTCATTCTGGAACAATTGAATGGGATTTTTCCCAGTTTTCTAATACATTCTGCAAAACAATCAATTCATTTTTGTTTTTCATTTCTTGAACCACTTCTAATCCCTGATTATAATAATAGACCGACCTGGAAACTCATTGAAGTAATGGCACAGCCATCTCCGTGACCAGCTGTACAGAAAAACTCTGTGACGATGTTATTGGAAAATGTGTGCAGTCTGTCTGTTCATCTGAAAGTAATATGTATGGATTATTTCACTGGCATATCAGAAAAAAGCAATGGAATATACAGTTGTCCATAACTGGGTGGATAAATAAACTTGTCATTATACCATATTTTCATTTGCTGACAGCAGTAAAATTGACAATTCTCAGTACTGAATCTGATACAGCAAAACCAAATATCCATACTCACTGAAATTTTTGTGGTCTAGTAAATCCAGCATAAAAGATTTTTAAAAAAATATGTTTTCAGTAAGTTAGTTCAAGCATAAACTTTAAAATATTATAGATTAAGTATAAAATATAATATATTAATTCTCAGTTATTGTTTCTAAAGTAGAAACCTTGTACAACTTTGGGTTTTTTTTTTTAATAGTGTAAAATTAAGTAAAATCTATGTTAACGTTGCAATGCAGGCATTTGCATCATGCACTGGGGTATAAACAATTAAAAAGGTTGCATTTTTTTTTTTTTTACAGTTACCATTGATTATCACTCAAAAAATGCCTGTAAAAATGTCTTAAAACTGATCTTGAGAAATTGGGCGAATTTGGTGATTTAGTTCTTACTCAAAGGCACTTAGAGTAGCAGCCCGGTAGCTTGTAAACATGTCTGGTCAAATCCGGCATTTTACCAGCCAACCAGATTAGAGCTTGCCAGGCTGAGAAAGTGCCCATTTTGTGTGCAATATGCATCAGGCGGTTTATGAATGCACTGCCATCTGAGGCTGAGACTAAAGTGTGTTGGACAGAATGCGCTCTCCCTCACTAGATGTGCTGCATTCATTTAGAATGAAAATGACAGTTGTGTGTGTGTGTGTGTGTGTGCTGTAAATGTTTGACCTTGGATCCTTATCTGGATTCTAGATAAAAGTTTGTGCTAATATGAGACAGTTTCTCAACACAAGATATTAAGAATGGTTTGTTTTGCTTTTAAAAAATTTGCACCAGACATTAGACATTTAATCTTTTCGATTAATTTTGTATTAGCCAACTGCTCTGAAAGTCTTCTGCAGTAATTTAGTGCTCTACGGGATCTGTGCCTAAAGAGAATGTCAATTTAATTGCAATTTGAATAAAAAGTTCTTTCTCACTAATCGTTCATTATTTGCACTCCCATTTCTCTCGGTTAAGGGACCTTTTGTTACTTGAATAGATTTTTTTTTTTAGAAAACAAGACTTAAAGAGGCCATATTATGCCCAAAGTCTTGGTTTTGTTTTATTTGGGCTCTCATAGAAAAGGTTTTCATGCTTGAATGTTCAAAAAGCAACTTATTTTTCAGATATTTGACATTTTTGCAGCACCTTTCTTCCCAGTCTGTCAGTAACAGTGTTTCCCAAAAGCATCGTAAGCCTAAGTTGATCGTAGCTCCATTGGTGGCAATGGTTCTACGACCAACTTAGGCTTACGATGCTTTTGGGAAACGCAGCCCTGTTTAGTTGCAGTCTCTGTGAAGCCACTCCTTCTTAAAAGAGCAAGTTGCTCTGATTGGCTGGCTGGAGCAGCGTGTTGCGATTCGTCAGTTGCTTTGAAGCGCATTTTGAAAATATTGTGCCCCTTACATAGAGACGAGTTTCAGTTTCTCTGCTGTAAACATTAACAATGGGGTTTGCCTTATCAGTTCAAGCCTGAGTCAGATAATGAAAATGCTGAAGAGCAAGCAGATCGACCAATACCACCTTTGCACACATGACTTGAACAGGACGTTAACCGCTTTTTCTTAAGTTTGCCCACCATAGGAAGGCCATAAAAAGGGGGTTTAGAAAAATTTTTTGAATGAATTTAATAAATACCTGTTTCATTACTGGATGAATCAGTGTTTTTGAACGAATCTTTTGAATGACTGATTCAATGACAAATACATTTTTTTAACAGTCACTTGTCGCCAACTAGTGGCATAAGATGTAACTGATACAACCGTTATTTGAAGCGCCAAGTACGTTTCAAAAGGTGCTCTGTTTTGATCGCTATTGTAAATATAAGTGTTTATATCCTAACTTTAAACTTTTATCTCAGTACTTGTGTGATAATTTGAATATTTGTAACACAGAAATAACTACTGTGTGGATTAAAACTGCTCTGTCTGGCTCACTGCGGCGGCACGATCACAGATTTGAATGTTCCAGTATGATTTTGTCAAATGTTTAATTGTTGCGAATTGTTGTCATTAATAAAATAAGATTGTATGGGTGTTTGAATCGAGATTGCAATCTTTTTATGATTAATCATGCAGCTTTAACGACAACACACTCACTACTAATTCAACTCAACCAGGCCTCACCCCTTTTATTTTGCAAATGCCTTGGGTTGGAATTATTTAAATGAGGAATACTGTGTTTGTTCTCAGAAGAAAACTCAAGACTACAATGGGGGCGTTTCATGGAGTTCAGAAACAGTGCGCACTGATATAGAGAATAACTCCCTTTGGAGTGACTTTGTGCTTTTTAACTTTTTTCATGCTCAACCAACAACATTACACAATGATAAACATAAACATAAAGATCCTCTTTAATATCTTAAGTAATTTTGAATCTCAAGTAAATGTATCTTGGTTTAAGAATATTTTGATATGTACTGGAAAACAAGAAAAAAAAGAAGAAATTAACTAAGTAAGAACATCACTTTTGCAGTGGTTTTAAAACAATCTTACTGCTTACCGTGCCGAGGCGGTGGGCTGCGTGGGAAAGAACGTGACTGAACATCTGACTAATTTCGGCACACATTGTACACACACACTTGCTCTGCTGATAAATTGCTATCTTGTGCTGCTGATGGACTGCTGGATTGCTCACCATCTCCCCTCTCAACTCACACAGCAGATTACCTCATTGAACACCTCTGTCTTTGTCTTTCAGTCTATTCGTTTACGTTCTCTTCTTACGTTTTTCTGATCTGTCATGCCGCATGTGTCTGACTGCATGCGTAACCTCTGCTGCTTAAAATTCAAATGTGTGTTTGTGCTTATTTGAAAGTGATTTGGTTTATATAGGGATGTGAAAACTCAATTTGCTTGATGTTGCACTATTCTCCAAAACTACAGGAGGTAAAACAGAGAAAATATCAGGTGAACAAATTGTATGTTAAATATGAGTGTTTTGTCTACACTGGCAGATTCATTTTTATTTATTTTAGGTATAAACATGTAAAAAAACAAGTGGAAAAATTCAAGATAAGGCTTAATGTCTTATGCATTGTTGCTTCTTATAAGATGGACAAAATGACAAAAACATCTACTCTAAGAAGAAAAGGTTCTATATAGAACCTTAAAGGGTTCTGTCAGGCACTTAAGTATTTTTTTCTTAGTGTGAAGAACATTTTATTAATCTAAAAGAACCTTTTTCTGCTATAAAGAACCTTTTGTGCAATGGAAAGATTCCATGGATGTTAAAGTTTCTTCATGGACCTGTAGATGCCAATAAAGAACTTTTTTGTAGAGTGTAGAACCTTTTAGGGGTTCCCATCTTGGGATCATTTTATGGATTTTATGGATATCAGAAGGTCAAGACTGTGGATGAGAGGAGCTGGGGATTAAGAAGCGTCATTAGCTCCTGAGAAACGCGATAGAGCTGCTGATAATACTGAATGGACCTTATATATAGGGATGCTGTGATAGGCATTATATTCCTATAGGTAGATGTGGATGATCTGAGAGTCAGCTGATGTGAGCTTGACTGACGTGACCTGCCAGAACTAACGCTACGCTTGATTTATCGTTACAACCTTTTGGCATAAAGCATTCTTTAAAATTGAGTCAAAAACCCTAGGGTTCGAACCCCATTGAACCTTTTTTGTCTAAGGGGCCATTCAAACAGAACGTGTTTTTTCCATTCCACTGTGCTAAATTTCTATTGTTTTTTAATGTAAACACGCGGTAGACGGACGTGTTTGACATATGCAGACAAAACAAAATTAATACCTGCGGCTCCTAGTCTCGCGTAGCCAGACCTTCAGAATGACGGCAGAAGGTCTGGACTCTGTCGCAGCTTTCATTGGCCAAGGACCGCCCAAGAGGACATTTGACTGACATGTCATTTCATTTTGACAGTTCATTTTGTTCCGTGTCATGTTCAGGGGCGTGAAAATGTAAAATCAGTGTCCCTACAATAACAGACCGGCGAGCATCTAGTAAATTACTCATTAAAGAACGTTGTGCAAGTGTACTGCAACAATGTAGCCGTGAACTTCACATACTTTTGAAAATACAGCGTTTAGTTGAGTTAGTTAGCACTCATCGTCACATGCTGCATTAACGCCACCGCGTAATTACCATAGTCTTGAGATGACAACACGTGACATTATATTCAGAGCTGTTCATGTCCTCGGACTGGGAATTAGGCGTTTCTATGGCACCACGATCAATGCCTAAATGAATCTACAGTGGTCAGGAGGTACACGTGGGAGCTTTCAGAAAACTCCCAGCTTACAAGCTGTAATTACGAACTCTACGAGGACGTGAACGCTTTTTACGAGCCAGAATCTCGTAGTTACAGTAATTACGATATGATGAGAACGCACCTACCAGCTGACGACTGAGTGCATTCATGACAGTCTGGAGCGCAAGCTTCCTGTCGCATAATGACGTATGAGATCAAACATTGTGAATCTGTGAAAAGTCAATCTTTCCGACTGTGACGGCACCCATTGACTTACATTTTATGAATCACCAAGGACCACGGTTTCAAATAAAAATCTTCTTTACTGTTCTACTGAAGAAAAAAGTCACCTACATCTTTAATGGCTTGAGGGTGAGTAAATTAACAGCATATTTATTTTTTGGGTGAACTATCCCATTAAGTTTGCAGTTAATATTTTATTGTTTACATTTGTCAACGTGTTAAGTTTTACATTTTAAATAATTTTATGATCTCCAATTTGTTAAAGAAATGTGTACTCTTATACACTGCAAATTAAACTGTACAAGAACCTTAATTTATAGTTAGTACAATCATTAGTGTATTGTTTTGGCATTTTTATTGATTGTACAAATACAAATGCACTTTTTGACTGAAAAGCTTCAACGTCATGCAGTTTATTTTTCGATGTTGAATATACTTTTAATATTGTTTGGCATATTTATTCCCTGCTTTGAAAAAAACAAATCATCTGCTTTGCTATACTTGCTTGAAATTCATCCAGTGGTATTGAAGTAAATTTTGTGGTGCACTGCTGCACAAAGCAGGACCTTTTAGAGGCAATGCACACTGCTGCGAGGCCTACAATGATGCCACTTTTTCAACTGAGCATAAACCAGGCTAATGTGGCTGAGAATATGAGCTCTTGGCGAGGTATTAATGTACACAGCCACTTTGTCTTAAGTGAATGTAAACAGGCAAGACAAAAAGAATAATTGGGTTTGTGTCAAAATATGGGATCTGTGCGATAGGATTTGCAATGTAAATGCAGCCTAATAGACCTGCCAATGTCAATATGTTGGTCATGTTAATCAACAATAATTGCAATTGAAAGACAAAGCCACTCGTTGCTCTTGATTTATTTATTTGTTCTTTATTGTAGACTGTTTACAAGAATAATTAGTAGAAAAACACAATATTTACTTAATTGAGAAATACTTGAATGCTACATGCCGCTGGTTTAATTGAATTGCCAGTGGAGTTAATTTGGCAACATATTACAATAAGGTTCTAAACATTAGCATTAATAAATGCAAAAGCTAATATGAAATGGCAACAAACAATATTTTTTAAACATTTATTAATATTTTGAATGATCATGAACTAACAACGAACAATACAGTATTTAAATGAATTAACATTAACCTATAAATGTGCATTAACAAACTGAATCTTATTGTAAAGTGCTATTGTTAATATAACTTAATATTACTAATATTAGTTAATATCACTAATATAACTTTTTAAATAAAGCAGTGTGTTCAATAGCATACTATTTTTACTGTGGTTTTGACTATATGCACAAAAGACTACTGATGATTTGGTATTGTGACAACCCTAGTTGTACCCTGTTAGCTTTTGAAAGGTTCCTGTTGACTGCGGCCGAGTAGAAGAGATCCAGTAATACAGAAACAGTGTTTCTCTGTGTATTTTTTAGTCTCAGTCTGTTGGGAGAGTGGAGATCTCAGCAGTCTGTTTCTCCTTTCCAGACATTGTTACTGTTCCTCTGCAGCTCTGAGTTGAACCTCCATCAAAGCGTGTCAGGCCACAGCATGCTTCACTCGCAGTCTGTGTGTGTGTGTGTGTGTGTGAGTGAGAGAGAGAGAGAGAGATAGAGAGAAACTTCTAGACTGCTAAACAGAGTCGAACTGGAACTCTGTTGCTCTGTTGTGAACTGTCTACGGAGGCAGCATTTTAAGGCATCACAGGTACGCTCTCCACACAAAGCTTGTTCCAGAAGGTAGAACTGAATTGTAGAGGCATTCTACAGCATCTATTATTGTGATATTGTCTATTTTTGGGAAACATTTAGTATTTTAAAAATTCTGAACGATAGAGATAAGTTGAAAATTATTTCCATGTTATGGCCGATATTAAAATTCTATACTATTTTGTCTAAATAAAGTACAAAATAAATCTCTAAAAACTAAACCACTCATTTTAAATGCACAACATGTAATGTACAGCATGAAAAATGGATATTCATTTTGAGACTTTCCGCAGAAGTGTTATTTTATTATTTATATATAGTGTTATGTATTTATTAGTATTGTGAGTTAGCTTTTTTCAGTTTTCATTTTAGTTTTTTATATGCATTTGTCATAGTAGGTAATTACAGTGTGCTGATATACAGCCATATCGCATGTCTATGAGTGTGATATTGCGTTTATACAACAGTTCGATGGCACGGGTGTGTAAATAAATAAGAACAACAACGGAGTGTCTTTAAAAACACTCTTTTGTGAGGAACTACTTCTTCTGCCACAGATTCAAATCTCAAGTTGACAGTTTAACATTTGAGCCCAAGCCTCCGTTACTAATTCTAAAACGTCACGATTATAAAACACGTCAAGTGAGTAAGGCTCAACTCTTTTTACCATGTCCACAATCAAATTTGATGAAAAAGACTGTATTTTATCATGCGCACATGTGTTTTGAAGAAAATGTGAAAATATGCTTATAAATATGTAGATATTTTTTTATGTGCTGCTACTGCTAATATGTATAGGTATAGTTTTGTGATGCGATTAGTGTTAATTTCATTTATTTGAATGATTTCTTTGTATTGTACAGACTTGTGGACCCCAGGAAGATTAGCAACCACTTTGTGGAAGCTAATGGGGATCCAAATAAACAATAAACAATAAACTTTAGAACTAGTAACATTGAGTCGCTTCTTTGGAACTCACTGTAATATGTAGAGTATTATGAGAGAGAGATTGCCTGAGTGTATTACCTGCATCTAGCTGATATTTTTCAGGTAACTTGTCTCATAAAATGTTTAAAGTAAAAACAACGTCCTTGTTTCCTTTTCCATTTCAATATAAAAGTCTTTGTGACTGACTCACTCACTCATAAAGACAGTCTTTGCTGCCATCTAATGGCGTATTAATGTAACTTTCACTGAAGTATAAATCACTAACAGACACTTTCTCAATACCAAAAAATATGGCATGTTATTTATATAAAATCTTATTCATTGAACAATAATATTTAAATTAACGACAATAGCCATTATAACAGTATAAGAAGTAAAGTAAGCAATAAGGTACGAGAGGCTGTGCTGTTCTCAACCTCTTCGCGTTGTGCCTAACAACGCCCTTCAGCCGTGACTTATTCATGATACAGCACTAGCCTCGAGTACCTTATTGCTTTTATAAAATGGTTACCACACAATACAAATATTAAAGCCAAAAAATATGTATCAATGCAACTTTCATGAAGTAAAATCACTAAAGTCTTCCTTCCGCCGGAAAAAATAGTCCCTGACCGTGAACAGCAACAGAAGTTACATTATTACGCCATTAGATGGCGGCAAAGACTGTCTTTATGAGTGTGTCAGTCAGTAGCCAAAGACTTTTACATTGAAAAGAGTGAATTTTTGTGAACACGGAACAAGACGCAACTGACAAATGCTTTGACTAGCGCTGTCAGTCACGGGAAAACCCCTTAACTGTTAAAAGGACAAGATAATACATCAGACATTTAAACTGATTTTTTATTATGGACATAGGACTGACCTGAAGGGAACTGCTAAATCTGAATACAGGTAATAAACTCGCTCAATCGATGTCTTTCTCACAATACTCTTCTACATAATAAGCTTCAATAAACAGTATAAATTGAGAACAGTTTATGTTGCTAGGGGTGTTGTTTAGTGATACATAGAACCGTTGGGTGAAGCAGTCTTATCGTGAATAAAACACAGCTATTGACCAATCAGAGTCAAGCACAGGAACTAACCGTTTTATAATAGGAAATAAACACGAGCAAACAGTTCAGTCAAACATACAAAAGCAGTGCTCTAGTTAGTGCAGGATTTAATTTCAATGCAAATAAAGTTATGAAACTTAGTATAGCCTTTAAGCCAAATCTATTAGCTTTGGGACAAGTAATATATTAATAAGACCAAAGATTGCCCATCTGATGTACCCAAAACAAATTATACCTGATGTTTAAACACATATTTACACAAGAGCCAGGAGCAAATTCCCGAAGCACTGGCCGAGATGAAGCTGTTCTCTGTGGGTACACGAGCGCTGAATGATTGCTGACAGCCTGGAGCTCACATCTCCGAAAGCGTCTAAGCAAATTTTCAAATAGGCACTATATTTACATATAAATCACATATCTGAGGTCTAAACAACTATATTCTCGCCTAAAAAACTCTTAAAACTACATTCCGTTACAAAATAACAGTAGTATCTATAAAAATATGGTGGGTTTGCTCGTCCACCATGACTGATGCTGACAGTGGGGTGATTCAAATGGTGAAATGGTTCCTGTGGTGATACTGGAAGAATATCGCATGGCTGGAAAGACCTCTCAGCCAATCAGATTTGTGAACCAGAAAGAACTGTTGTACAGTGCATGCAGAATTATTAGGAACATTGATTTTCTGATCATTTTTTTCCCCCCAGGCACATCTTACCAATTCCAAACCACATTAATCTTAATAACTACTATTAATTTTGTATTTAATCATTTATAAGTGATATATAATTGTTCATGAAGGCTGGAAATGAAAGATGCCTTATATTCAGGTGTGCATAATTATTAAGCAGGTTTTCTTTTACAGATAAAATGAGCCAAAAAAGAGATTTAACTCTTTCAGTTTAAAAATTTCAGTACTTCAACTTATTTTTAGTTAGTTGCCAAAGTTGCCAAGTTTTTAATTAAATATTTATATTTTATTTTATTTCAGATTTGTTTTAAATGAATAAATGTATATATTATATTTAACGAAAAATGTATAATTTTTAATACTGTAGTTTTAGTTACAACATTACTGTTCTAAAGTTTACTTTCAATGGTGCTATTAAATTATTAGTGTTATTAAAGATTTGAACTTTGAATGTTAGATGATGGCAGAGGCAATCAAAATGTAAAAACAGGGAAAATTAAATATTACACACAATTAAATACTGTATCTAATATTCACTGAAATTGATATATTTAAAGAAACCATGAAATCAAAATTGACAATTCTTGTTTTTTTTTTTTCATGAAAATTTTTAATATATTATAAACAATCTTTTTTTTTTTTTCTTTTTTAAATTAATGTGCCTCTTATAATAATCTATAATCAAAATAACTTTTCTGATGACGTGTTTACTGGTGCAAGGGCCGGACAACCTGTCACTCACATGAGATCGACCAATAGCAAAACACAACCATCCAATCCATTCCCAACAGACAAAATCAAGTCCCGCCCTACATTTGTTCTTGATCGAGAAGCTGTTTCACTCATAATATTCATCACAATAGAGACAAAAAAGGACTACTGACTTGAAAAGATCTTTAATATCAGCAGATAACAAATATGGTACCAATACATATCACGCATCTAATCTATTTGATATTTACCCATCTATGATACATCACAACAAAACAAACTGGGCTTGGTCACTTTACATGTCAGTCAGATGTTCTGTTTCTGACTTAGAGGCCCAGTCTTGGCCACAAAAATATGCAAAGTGACCAAGACTTTGCAAAAGTGTGACACTAGGATATTATTTGTGTAAAAAAGCAAGTCAAAGGCTAATGATTTGCAGTATGGAGACCAGAGGTTGTTTCTCGTTGCTGACCGACTCTGCAATTCTTATTGTTCTTATGATTCTCCTCACACGCACGTTCTGCTATCTGCCGCTATTTTAGATTTAAATTAGAGCAGTAATGACCTTATATTCCCTCTGGCAGAGAGACAGACAGAGAGAGCGGGAGAGGCAGTGCCTGATCGCAGTGTCACATTTGCATTGATAACGGTTCAGCAGGTTTAATAAAGAATTTAGCTTTGTTAATTCATTGGCAGTGGCATGAACACAGAAATGCAAGTGTGTGAGTGCATGCAAAAGTGATTTTTCTGAGTTGTATCGGGGTGTGTGTGCAATAACGTAAACAGTTTGCTCAATATACCTCATTTTTGCTTTCTCTGATGATGATGAAAATGAAATCATTATAAATATCATGTCCTCCTACGCATAGACATGCCACAATGCACCTAAGAGAGGGGCGGCTGATAGCATAAATGTAAGAAGCCTGTGAGAGCGAAATAAAATGCTTCCATTAGGCATGAAGTGGAGAACAAGCTGATCCTTTTTTCCACTCTCTTTCTATCTGTCTGCCTGCAGCACTGTTGCATTTCACACCCAGGTGTTTGAACATGGATTTCCAGCCTTGTGTTGGAAACTGGCCAGTTTAGCGTCCATGCTAGCACGTTCACAGGCACACATGCTTGGTCTGGCCAGCGGCCACGCGTTCTCACCGCTGGGCTTCTTAATAGGTGCTGCCTTTAATTTTCAGCCAGCCCTTTTGTGGCTACGCTGAGGCTAAAACACTCTGATCTAAACCTCCCCCAGTCTAACCATTTATTATACAGCAAACACAACAAAACTGCGCCCAGATCTATAGCCAAAGGCAGCTGTCATGCTAGCAGCTTTATTGTTGCTCACACTGCTAGAAGCTGCTAAGAGGAGCATTAGCCCTCGTGCAGCCTGGTGTGTGTAGCTTTTAAACACTAGCCAGTGCTGTTAGGTAGGTATATCATGCTGGGAGGTAAAGTGTTCAGGTTGCTGAGTGACATATGTTTCAAGACAGAGCTGTCAAAGAATTTTAGCCTAGCTGTTTTTACCCTACAGTGTTTTAAATGATGGATCTGAGCTCTGTGATTTCATACTGGGGCCTTTTACAGTAAGGAAGCCAAACTTGATCTCAATTAACTTTGTTGGAGCTTTTTAGTGGATCAGTTTTATAAGGAACCCTGTAGGGATGTAAAATCAATCACAAATGAAATGTCAATTCTTCCTTCTAGACAGAAATGAAGTTATATGAAGAACAAAATTATGTTTGGGAGTGCATCTGCGTAGAAAATATTTTATTTATTTTAAATGATTTATCTGTGCACATCATCATTTTTTTAATTCATGTGCCTTGTAATCTTTAATCAAAATAACGTCCCCTCCGTCTTGCAGCTCATCTGTTCTCTGATGATGTGTTTACTGGTGCAAGGGCGGGATCAACCTGTCACTCACATCAGGTCGACCAATAGCAAACCACAACCATCCAACCATCCAATCAATTACCACCGGACAAAATGAACCCCCGTCCTACATTTATTCTTGTTCAAGAAGCAGTTTCACTCAATAGTATAATATAATATGTCACAATAGGGAAGAAAAGATTATTGCAACTTCTGTTTCATGCCGACTTTAAAAATGTGGGTGATTATTATTAAATATGAATACAAAAATAAGAAACATATTACAATAATACATTTGTACTGGGAAATTTAAAGATTTATTTAATACAAATAATTTAAAATCATTTAAATTCCTAACTGTAAAATTACAATACTAAGATTTACGTCTTAATTTATTTCATTTTCAAATTAGCATTTCATTTCATTTTAAAACACATGTCTGAGACTAAGTTAACACTTTAATGACACATAACATCTCTATCCTGATATTCAGGTATTCATTAAATTTGAATAAAATGAAAACTAAAAGACTTTCAAATCACATGAGCCAATATTTTATTCACAATAGAACATAGATAACATAACAATTGTTTAAACTGAGAAATTTTACAATTTTATGCACAAAATGAGCTCATTTCAAATTTGATGCCTGCTACAGGTCTCAAAATAGTTGGGACGGGGGCATGTTTAACATGGTGTAGCATCTCCTCTTCTTTTCAAAAAAGTTTGAAGATGTCTGGGCATCAAGGTTTTGAGTTTCTGGAGTTTTGGTGTTGGAATTTGGACCCATTCTTGCCTGATATAGGTTTCCAGCTGCTGAAGAGCTTGTGGATCTGGACTGCAGGCAGGCCAATTCAGCACCCGGACTCTTCTACAATGAAGCCATGCTGTTGTAATAGCTGCAGTATGTGGTTTTGCATTGTTCAGCTGAAATACACAAGGCCTTCCCTGAAACAGACATTGTCTGGAGGGGAGCATATGTTGCACTAAAGCCTTTATATACCTTTCAGCATTCATAGTGCCTTCCAAAACATGCAAGCTGCCCATACCGTATGCACCTATGCACCCCCACACCATCAGAGATGCTGGCTTTTGAACTGAACGCTGATAACACGCTGGAAGGTCTCCCTCCTCTTTAGCCCGGAGGACACAGCGTCCAACCAGAATGTCAAATTTGGAGTCGTCTGACCATAGAACACTTTTCCACTTTGAAATTTTAAATGAGCCTTGGCCCACAGGACACAACGGCACTTTTGGACCATGTTCACATATGGCTTCCATTTGCATGATAGAGCTTTAGTTGGCATCTGCAGATGGCATGGTGGATTGTGTTTACCGACAGTGGTTTCTGGAAGTATTCCAGGGCCCATTTAGTAATGTCATTGACACAATCATGCCGATGAGTGATGCTGTGTCGTCTGAGGGCCCGAGGACCACGGGCATCCAATAATTCAATCAGATTCAGGCAGACAGATAGAAAGAGAGTGGAAAAAATGATCAGCTTGTTCTCCACTTCATGCCTAATGGAATCATTTTATTTCGCTCTCACAGCCTTCTTATATTTATGCTCAATTTCTTGCTTTTTCAGCCATTTGTTGCCCCTGTGCCAACTTTTTTGAGACCTATAGCAGGCATCAAATTTGAAATGAGCTCATTTAGTGGATAAAAGTGTACATTTTTTCCCTTTAAACATTTGTTATGTTATCTATGCTCTATTGTGAATAAAATATTGGCTTATATGAAAAAATATATGAAAGAGTACAAATACAAACATAGAAGAGGACAAAACAGAATAACATTAATGGACAGATATACTAACCAACAGTTCTGGTAAGTTTCTCCATATATATTCTCTAGAGTTTGAGAAATAAAAGTTTCATCTGAATATGCTCTCCAGTGACCTCACATATGAAATCTCTGTGCACTTTCCTCAAAAGGCAACCTGCAGTGAGGAGCAGATGTCATTAGTGCACTGAGAACTTTGGTAAGGATCCTTAAGTGGAGAGACCCGCTGAACTAATGGCGGAGATGAGGTAGCCGGTCATCAGTGATACAACCACATATACATTCATCTTCATAACCGCAAGCTCTTCCATCAGTCTCTCTCGGCTTTCATCCTGACAGATATCCATTAACACTGACTACTGAGAATGAGAGAGGAGAGGGAGTGAATGAAAAGTGGTCTGAGAATTGACACATTTGTGCTTTTATGTGTAAAGATGGGCTTGATAAGACTTACTTGTGTGTGAATGTGATAGATGAATTCCTGAGCTAGATTTTTACAAGAAATTACGACTGGTGTTTGCCTGGGTCATTCCGTGTCAAATCAACCAGAGGTCCCCGGCTCAGATTTTTGATTTTGTTATTATTTTTTTTCTGTTGAAAGACAAACATAAATAGTGATGAAAGCCAAAATATTAAATGTCACAGATGTATATTTACGGAGTAATCCACTATTTTGTAGAGGGGGGTCAAAATGACAATTTTCACCTGAGATTTGGAGCCAGTTTACAGGGGTGTAAAAATGACTTTACAAAGATGGCAGCATCATAATTTTATTTTTACACAGATTGGTAGTTCTATTAGTAAAATCTGTTGACTTTCGCAATCTTTGTTTCATTGTATGCCAACAGTGACAGTTCAAAAATGGCGAAAAGCACTTCTTGTGTTTTTTTTTGCCTCAAGTTTGCATGCCTGTAACTCAAGAAGTATTAAAGATATCTTAATATCCTTTTTAGATTCTGGTTCTTAACAAACATTCCTTTTGGTATCATACCATTTTAAAGGCTCTCGATGGTTCAGTCCCAGAGATATAGAGATCTTAATGCGGATCCATGAGTAAATTGGTAAATTGTACACATTTTCAGTGGTCAAAAACCAAATGTGGGTCATTTTTTGTATACAGCTGATACTTTGTTTATTTTAAGGAGCAAATATGTAATGGATTACGTTACTAAAACTTTTTTTTATGTAATTTGGAATGAGTAACTGGAAGTAATCTTCCCAGCACTGGATTTTAAAGTTGCAATATGGTTACTAATTATGAGTGGTTTCAATGTGTTGCTGAGTGGTTGCTAAGGTGTTTTGAGTGGTTTTAACATGTTGTTATGCTGTTAAAAGTATTCTTAGTGGTTTTTATCATGTTGCTAAGGGGTTCTGCATGGTTGTAATGTGTTGCAAATCCGGTTTCTAAGGTATTATGAGTGATTTTAATGTGTTTCTATGTGATTGCTAAGGTGTTTTATGTGGTTTTAACTTATGCAGTTGCTAAAGTATTTGGAGTGGTTTTAATGTGTTGCTATGTGGTTGCTAAGGTATGCTGAGTGGTCGATGAAATTGGTCTCTAAATTGATCAGTTCCCTCAATTAGTCTATGGGATTATTTTTGTACTCATTTTGTCTAATTGCTTCACCGTATCCTAACTAACCAGGCAGATATGATATAGTGACAAGCAACAGTTTTATTTATTTGACTATGACTGTTTCACATCATGTAGTATTTTTGCATCTGTTGCAGGACGAGTATGCAGAAGTTGTATGCATGTTTGCATTGTATTTAGGATTACTGATTAGAACAGACCCTTAACATTATTACATTTACATTTTTACATTTTAAAACCTTTGATTAAAGAGATATTCTCTGAAAACAAGTCTTAGTATCTTAGGTAGTGTTGCTTTTTAGGTAACTTATGTATCTTGTATTCAATGATTTTTAGCTGGAAAATTAGACCAAAGTACTTAAGAATATGAGTAGCAGCATGCTCTACTGTCGCACTGTTGTATTCTCATAATATATGGCAAGGTGTGACTAAATTCAGAGGAATGGACTGATCTGTTTGGAAAGTAATCTCAGAAAAATGAAGAGATTTCTTTGGGAGCAGAAGAGAGAGGACAGATATTTTTCCTCTTGGCTTGGATGACATACAGAAAGACAGAGAAAGAGCGAGTCTGTTTGAACAGCGAGTCTGTGGATTGCTGATACGGATTTCGTGTTTGATTGGCGGGTGTGTCGCTGGATTGACCCAACGCCACATCTCAGAGTCACTCAAATAAGCACTGCGACAGTGTCTCAAATCCACTGTGTGTTTGTGTGTGTGTGTGTATGTGTGTGCGATGGATAGAGACAGAGAAAAAGTGAATGTATTTGCGTTCTCACAATGGCAAACGATAATTATCCACAGTGTGACAGACAATAACAGCTGCTTTATAGAGATGCTGTTCTGACTTTTCCGCTGTCTGACAGTCGAATTGTGACAATATCTCTCCTGCCACACTCTGGCAGTGAAATAATGTGATCGTTCAGACAAACCTTCCTAATCAATCAAGCTTCTGTGCTAGTGTTTGTCTGTCACTGCAAAACTGGGTTGCTGAGTTTGCTAAATGTACACTCTTATAAGAAATGCTTCTATGTAGAATCTTAAAGGGTTCTGGCAGGCGCTTCAGATATAGAACCTTTTAGGGTTTCCCCATCGTTTTATGGATTTAGTTTTAATTAATTATTTTTTCAATTCATTTTTAATTTTAATTATTTTTATTAATTAAGCAGCTCAAACATACTTTATCACTAGAAAATTTTAAATAAACTGTTAAACATGAGATTTATTATTATGCAGTCATTTAAGACATTTCTCCTTATTGAAACTTTTTGGCATAAAGCGTTCTTTAAAGTGCCCCTATTATGCTTTTTGAGTATTACCTTTTCTGCAGTGTGCAATATATTGCTGTTTGTGAATGTAAAAGGTAGAATTCACTGGAAGAATTTTGTTTGTGTTGTCGACATTTTGAGAAGATGCTGTTTTCTGCGCTACAATCCCACTTTGCATGCCCTTCAAAATAAGGATTCGGTCTCAAACTGATATGGTAAAACTGATGCCATTGTTACTGTTCAAGTGCTGAGGAAGCCTCCGGAGATGAAATTCAGATATAGTAATGGCCGTTTCCTTTCCAACATATGCTGTAAATGGTAGACCAAAAACAACAGACTGGGCCATCTGGCCAATCAGAGCAGAGTAGGCTCTCAGAAAGGTGGGGTTTAGAGAGACTGAATCGACTCTTTGAGAAATGAGGTGAAAATTAAAGTGTTTTTTGACTTATAAATTCCCTTGATTTGAATTGTACCATAAAGATTACATGACAAAATTTTGGTAATACATATGTAATTGTCCGTCATTTTGAATTGAGAATTGTGGGTATAAAGTAGTGAACGAATGTGGGGAATGAAGTCGTTCACCCGATATAGTGGACTATATAGGACTATATAGTGGATAGGGAGCGGTTTCGGACACAGCTTATGCGTTTGTTAAAGTCATCAATTTGCATTATTTCAATTTATTTTTTTAAAGAATACTTATATTTTATTCTAATTATATTTTATTTATACTCTATTTATAATAGGCTACTAATATTTATTATATTATGCTTATTTTTAATTCTTAATTTAAAAATTCCGGCATTCATTAAAATTGTCATGGTGTTTCTCTGTTGTCTCTGATTTAGATCCGAGAATTTAAGCTGATACGCCATACCGTTTAAAGGTGTAGTATGTAGTTTCTGTGACACTAGTGGCAACTAGCGGACTTACAAAAATACAGCATATTTCCAAATGCCCCTTTCATGCGTTGTGCCTCCCCCAACCCAGGCATCACAATCACAGCTCTTACAGGTGCTTGTGACGGCATGTTTCAACAGGTAAATGTGAGCTACTTTCAATAAAAGGTCAAACATATTAATACTTTTAGCTTTGTTGCTATGTGTCGTGGGACTAAGCAACTAAGCTAAAACTGCTAAAACTCTGTCTAGAGCGAACACGAGCGTCTCGCTATTATAAACCCATCCAACATATCTGCACTGGGCACATTTTTTGACATGACGCGCCATCCAGCATACCCGGTTAAAGAAGTCACTGCTCGCCACTGAATAACCCTAGTGTACTATATAGAACCCTATTGAACATTTCATTCTAAAAGTGTAGTTTCCTTTTGTATGTCAGTGGTGATTTGCTCATACTTTGGGCTCAGGGTTGTTTTAAACTCTTAACTTTAAATGTTAATCTTCATGTAACCTGTCCCACGGAGTTTGTGCTACGAACATGAATGATACCTCAATTTGTGCAGATTGGGTGATTTTCTCCTGGCATGAATGCATGAAGTGATAAAATGTATACTTTGAATGCAGTGCAAGTCGTTTTGGATAAAAGCATCTGGCAAATGCATAAATGTAAATGCAATGTAAAATGTGAGTTTTGCATGGGCAAGCACTGCTCACATTTTCCTCAGAAAATCTAAAAATCTGCTTTAATATATGTATGAAGTGTTATATAGAGAGAATGTGAAGTACATAACATGCCATAAGGGTTTATGGAAAGAGATTTAGTTGATGTACCAAGACCACTTTGGTTTTTGTTTCCATGGTGAATAAAATTATGCTGGCAGAAAGATCAAACTGAGTGAAATGCATCCAAAACTGTGTTTGCAGGATTAACTTCAAGATGCATTGTTTCCCCAGTAGATAAAGGACAGACATTGGCATTCTGACATGTTGAGAGACTTGCTATAAACTTGCTATAGTCTTGATATATTGAATCTTTTGTTTAATTATAGGGCTGGCTGTGACATTCATAATGAACTATATTCTAAGTACAATCCCTCTGAAGCAATGGTCATGGGTCACTATTTGCAGAGATGAAAAACAGACAAACCTTTTGGTTTCTATTCTGGAGCCTGGTCAACATAAAAACAAAGTTGACATATTTACTTTCGCAACACACATTCCTGGTTCCATATATTCATGAATTCAATAATCTTTTATCAAAATTTAACTGGATCCGCCTTTGAATTGTTGTTCATTTTCAGCTGACATCACAGATCCATTTTACTTTCCAACCACTCTCTTCTAGTCTCAGCCTCGGATGTCTGATCGTTGGCTGAATGTCTGATGCCTAAGGCAGAAAAAATTGGAAACACTTCAAGAGTTTCAAAGTCGTCATCTGATTGGATGAATTTTACAGGATTTCCGGGAGACTTGTATGGAGCATTCTTTAATGGTCCACCTGGAAACAAAGCGTTGTGATGCCAAACCCCCTCATGGAAGAAGAAAGCCGTTGTGTTTACAGCTGTGTCAATGAGCGCTTATCAGGATCGACTAAATGCTGGATTTTCAAAAGGAGTATATGGTGTAGACATAGTAAAGCCAAAATGAAAAAGCTTCAGGTAGCATTTAATGACACATTAAAGATTTTGCTTAAGCTCCCAACGTGGACAAGTGCAAGCCAAGTGTTTGTATTCAGTGATGTTCCTACTTTGCATGCTGTGTTAAGGAATTATATGTATAATTTCATGTGTCGATTAAGTGATTCAAGAAATACAATCATAATGGTCATAAACGATCCTAAATGAAGTGATACATGGTATTCCTCCTGGTTCTGGAAGCTCTGGAATGCAAGTTTGTCTTTTAAATAATGTTTGTTGTATGTGAATGTATGTTTGTATGTTATTCTTTTTCTCTTATTTGTTTGATATGGACCTAAGGGTTCTGGAATAAAGAATGAAATGGAAAAACAACAACAATAATAATAATATAAAAAAACATAGACTCTTTAAATACGTCCAAGAGTTTTACCCACAGGTCTGTTATTGTAGGGACACTGACTTGACATTTTCATTTCCGACATCTGATCCGGCAATCATGACACTGAACAAATCCAGCTGTGATTGGTTGCTTTACATGTCAGTCAGACAGCCTCTGGATGGTTCTTGGCCAATGAAAGTTGTGATGGAGTCCAGACTTCTGCCGTCAGTCTGACTGTCTGCTAAACGAGACTAGCGCTCCTCCAAACCCCTGACTCCATTCTGGCAATATGAATTTTAATCATTAATTTCTCATTGGATAAAAACCTGTTTCTTTTCTTTTCTACTATAATAAAATGGCTTAAGAACTGCATTTCATGTTGACTTTACTGCTGAGTGAAAATATAAATTCTTCTGATTAATTGTAGTCTTCTGAATTTTGGTTCTTAAAATCC
Organism: Hypophthalmichthys nobilis; assembly: GCA_037950665.1. Classification (NCBI taxonomy): domain Eukaryota; kingdom Metazoa; phylum Chordata; class Actinopteri; order Cypriniformes; family Xenocyprididae; genus Hypophthalmichthys; species Hypophthalmichthys nobilis. Next base: position 27,049,031 of record CM075479.1, read on the forward strand.
TACTGAATGTAGTATGCGATCACTAAAAATAATAATATTAATGATTAATGATTGTTATAATAAGTATACTGTATCTAATATTTTAATTCATTATATTATTATTATTATTATATGTGTAATTCAAAATTATTATTAATAATTTTAATGTAGGCAGTTTTATTAAAATATGCCTGTGAAATTCGTGGGATTTTTTTTTTTTTTTTTTTGTGACTCTTTCTACTGCTTTGTGAAAATAAAGATTCTCTTTCGAAAGGGAACTCAACTCTGCATTTGAAACGCTATGGGGAATGCCATCACATGAACCGGTGTCTGAAACAATTATCGAATCATACCAATCCTATTGGCCGGCGACATCCTATGACGTCATTATAGACGCAACCCGGAAGTATAAAAGGAGAGCCTAGAGAAGCAGTCAGTATCTCATCGTCTTCAGGGACTGTTCTGTCTGTTTGCGATTACTTCAAATCTGGTAAGAAATATTTACTATGTCTGACAAACGTTTTAGAAAGTGTGCGGATCCCTGTCCTAGGTTTTTGACACCCGGTGACACACACAATCTGTGCGTTTTCTGTCTGGGAGAAGAGCACGCATGGACAGTGCTTGAAAGCGCTGTCTGTGTGAATAGTGAGCGTTTAAACATGAAAACGCTTCGCTCTCGTCTGGCCCTCTTCTCGAGGGGAGAGGAGCCCGCATCTGTGCCTGGTGGTTCTGGCCCTGCTCGTGCTGAGGCAGAGTGGCGGCTGAAATCATGGGGTTCACAGATGGAGCTCGCGGAGGAGATTGAGAGAGGTGTGAATCTTTCTCAACCCTCTGTAGCTGACGAGGGTCAGCTGTTGGATGATGACAATGTCTTGTCATTGACATCGTCAGATCCAGCAGCAAGTGCTCTTCTGGCTGCAAGCCCAAGAGAGCAGGAGATGGCTTTTGAAGAGGAAGCAGGTGAGCCTGCTGAAACTTCAAAACCTCCATGCCCTGTGTATGCGCAGCTGCTGGAAGTTATGGAGCACTTCTGGCAGGCTGCAGCTGCCATGGGAGTGCGTTAAGAAAGGGACTGCACACGGAAGGCTCGATGAACGGTTCCTTTCTGGTCATAACAAAGCAGCCCCCGTGAGCCTTCCATTCCTTCCTGATCTTCATGTTGAGATCGAGAAAACATGGAAGAACCCATATTCGGCTCTGATTCATCTGCATCAGCGGGCTAATTTCGCTGATGTGGAGGGACTGAGCCAGCATGGGTATGTGTCGATGCCCCCTATTGACGAGACATTCGCAAACTATCTCGTCACAGGGCAGGCCCTGACACTGAAAGCTCCGGTCCTGCTTTCCAAGCCCCTGAAAGTGACTTCTCGGTTGAATGGCAGGGCATACGCGGCAGCGGGTCAGGCTGGTGCTGCCTTACACACCATGGCGGTGTTACAGGCCTACCAAGCTGACTTGCTGAAGGATCTGGATCAGGGGCAGGGTCTGTCCCCTGAGGCGGTAGAAGAGTTGCGTTGCACCACAGATCTGGCTCTCCGGGCCACTAAACAAACCGCCACATCGATTGAAAGATCGATGGCGGCGATGGTGGCCACGGAGAGGCACCTGTGGTTGAACCTGGCTGACAGAAAGAAAAGGGCTTTCTCCTCGATCCACCGGTTTCGCCCTCTGAGCTTTTTGGTACCTCCGTCGAGGCGGTGGTTGGAAAGTTCAGAGAGGCGAAGGCGCACTCGGCGGCGTTCAAAACTTGCATACCGCTCAGATCCAATCCTGGGCCCAGACAGACAGGAGGTCCTGGCCCGTCCTGATTCGAGGATCGGAGACAGGGCCAGAGGTCCAGTGTTGCCTCTCGGCACCTCCTCCGCGGAGTAAGTCCCAGGGAAGGTGGGACTCTAGGAAGAAGAAGCAGGATCTGAGGGAGGTAATCAATCACAGACGCCAGCAGCGTCGGTGACTGATTTCCTCTCGGCGAGGGTAGTTCACGTCTACCCTCTCCTCTCTTCTTCCACCTCCTGAATTTTGAATGATGTATTTTTAAACGAAACACGCTCAGGCTTTTTCTTACGGTCAGGCTGAGGACTGGGCCCATGATGAATACATTTCTGATGGCCCGCCTTCGGACTTGATAGTAAGAGGCTCCTTTAGGCTAATAAGGACCCTAGATTCCATCTCTTCCATGACAGAAGTCTTCGGTCTTCGAGCCGCAGGAAGGTAAGCTGGGTCTATATTACATTATAAGTATATCTGACCTTAAGTTTTCCTGTATGGTTTTTTTCCTGGGCATGTAGAGAAAAAGTGAGTTTTTTTAAGGGCTCTGAAGTGTTTAAAAAACCATTAGGTTGGCTTTTACGATGTATTTTTGGTTTGGCAAACAAAATGGCCGCCTTTACAGCCACCATTGGTAGAGTAGCTTCTCATCTGGTCATAGCTAGAGTTATATGAGATTAGCACTCTTCACTTCAGAAAGATCTATGTTTAGCATCGGCCTCCTGGGCCGCCTGACATGGTTTAGCTTGGTTTGAGCTTTGCTCCTCTAAGCTCTTATTCTAGAGTTTTAGAGTAGCCTCCTCTCTCATGAGATTTTAGGCTGAGTTTTAGCCCCCAGGCAGATCTATGCGTATGTGTGGCCCTATGGACCCACAGCCATTTCTGGCCTAGGCTAAGGACTAGGGCTAGGTGTTTGCTAAAGCATTCCTCCTTTTATCTTTACATCCCTTGTCAGGTTGTTAGTTCCTAGTTCTGGCCTCCTCTTTCAGAGTTGTCAGGCCAAGAAGCCCTTTACCCCTTTAGTGTAGGTGCAAGACAGATAGCAGTTAAGGTAGCAGGCTATCATTAGCCTCCCTGGTGCCGTTGTCTCAGGTGGTAGGCCCCTTATCATTAGGTGGATATGAGAATGCTAGTGTTGCTTAGGCCCCACTTGTCTAGAATTTTTTCATTCATACTGTTACTTGCCTTTCCCCGAACCCCTTGAATTAATATTCAAGTCTGTGTGTAACGGTGTCAGCTTTCATCTAGCTCCTGTACCCTAGGGTTCAGTCCAGATGTGTAAACTTCTGGTTGGTGAAAGACACCCATCCTTGAGTTTCAGGATGGCATGAATGAAAAGGAAGCATCACTTTTATGCTTTAAGTTCTAGTTTTGCCCTACACAGTGTGAGCTTTACTCTATTGCTGCCACAGGCTAACACCTGTCTTTGTAGTAGTAGGCTTGAATTGGCCTCCTTCAGAGCATTGTGATTAATTTGTACTCCCCTTGCATTAGAGCAAAGGTGTTTACTGAGTACATGGCCTGTTGGAATGCAAAAGCTCAGGTTGAGTTAGTTTCGGGAACCTCATTATTCATTTTGGTTCTTTTATAGCTCCCTTAGAGTTTAAACACTACCACAAGAATTGTTTGCATTGTTAGAGTTGAAGGCTTTCATGAGTTAAGCCTCCTTCTAAGCACTGTAAGCTTGCTTTGCCACAAGCTCTTGTTGGTGGATGTTTTTGGTTTGAGTTTTGCTCACTTAGATCATAAACACTGCCACAGGTTTATGTCCGTGTCTGTTTGAGGTGGTAGGCCAGTGTTGGGCCTCCTTCAGAACACGATTACATATTTCTTTGTACTCCCCTACTTCAGGGTTCAGTTTTTGTTACTGAATACATTGCCTGTTGGAATGTGTAGATTTAAGCTCAGGTTGAGTTAAGCTAGGTAACTTCACTTAAAAGATTTGGTTACTCTACTTGGCTCCCTTAGAGCTTAAAACACTGCCTTGAGCTGATGCCACGTGTCTGGAAGTCGTAGGCCCTTGTTTGGGCCTCCTGTAGAACATGTTGGTGTATGCTGTACTCCTCTTGTACTCAGTAAAAGTGTTTTTACTGAGTACACTGCTCAGTGGATTGTATTAGGTAGACTGTTATGTGGGCACTCTCAGTCTAGTATGCTGGATTGTTGCATCAGCAAACAAGCTGTTTAGGTGTGTGGCCTTCACAGGCCTCCCCTTTAAGCTTCCCCCCTCCCATTCTGGGCGTTCTGTAAGCAGACTGAGTGCATGCTGGCATTCAGCAGGCTGTTTCTACATATGTAGGCCCCTCTTAGGCCTCCATGATTTGGTGCCTACAGTACAGTTTATCTGTTAGGTCGAGCTCTGTATTCCCCTCGTTCGACAGTGGTCCTGCATAGTACTTAGCTCCCTAAGCTGGTCAGTGGTTGGAGGCCTCTCTGAGGCCTCCCTATTAGGATCAGCCCCCAGGCTGTTAAATGTATTCCCCTTGTTGGGTTCCTTTGGAGTACGCAGCCTCCTCAGTGCAAATAATCACGCGCTGAGTAGATCCTAGGATTGAGCAGAGTGTTACTCCCCTCATTAGTAAGGGTAAAAAAGCGCTAAGCTGAGTCTTGCTCTCCGGGATGCCCGTCTCTACGCTCTGGTCTGAGTTAGTTACTGCCTCTTTGCAGTCACTCTTACTGGATATCTTCTCTGAAGAAATGCGATTGGAGACTCTGTGATCAGACAGGTTGTTAGCCAAAACTTGGTTTCTGTAAAGTAGACCAGGTCAGGCCTCCCTGGTGGTAATCAGGGTCGAGTACTTTCCCCTGACAAGTGACTGGCTAGGGTTCCCTCGGGCCCCCTGGCCACATTCCCTTAAAGGTACCTTCTTTTCTCTGAAAAGAAGTTTGGTCCCAGAAGCCTTTGAGCGGCCTTGGTAGGCCTTCTGCGGAAGGCCTCTTTGAGGCTTATAGCTTGGGCTGTTGGCCATAGGGAATGCTCTCACTGACAGCCTATGTATGACCCGTAGGGGGAGTGGTTCTGGCACTTCAGTTGAAGCTGCTAGTTCTGATGTTTGTCTAGCCATTATGGCATGCACTCCCCTCAAGCATGGTGGCGTGGGTATATCGTTCCCTATAGCGTTTCAAACGCAGAGTTGAGTTACCTTTCGAAAGGGAACGTCTCAGGTTATGTATGTAACCATGGTTCCCTGAGGACAGGGAATGAGACTCTGCGTTTCCTAGCCATGCATCGGGGCTGCCTGCTAAACAGTCCTTTCAGACGATAAAGTACTGACTGACTTTTTCAGTGACTCTTTCTGTAGGTTACATCATAACGGCAGTAGATGGCAAGAAGTAACTGTCTTTATGAGTGAACCACAGAATCATTTTCACAAATTTATTCCTTCGAAAATGTTAATTCATTTATGTACATACCAGATTAAAGGGATAGTTCACCCAAAAATGAAAATTATCCCATGATTTACTCATCATTTACCCTCAAGCCATCCTAGGTGTATATGACTATCTTCTTTCAGACGAACACAATCAGAGATGTATTTAAAAATATCCTTAGTCCTCCAAGGTTTATAATGGTTGAAGCCAAAATTAATTGAAGCTATTCTAAAGCCAAAAATAATGCATCCATCCATTAAAAAAAAAAGTAATCCATACGACTCCAGGGGGTTAATAAAGGCCTTCTGAAGCGAAGCGATGTTTTTTTGTAAGAAAAATATCCATATTTAAAACTTAAATTCAAAACTTTATAAATTCAAATAACTAGCTTATATGCAGAATGCGCAAGACGATTTGGGGCGGAAGAGTATCCTTTGACCTGACGCACAACGTAATGACGAACCTCGAGAGGCACCTAATCTTACGCTACTACATCCTGCGCCATACATCGCATCAGAGGATTACTCATTTGGCGCAAGTCGACTTGCGCATTCTGCGTACAGTCATCTGCTGGAAGCTAGTTATTTGAATTTATGAAGTTTTAAATATGGACATTTTTCTTACAAAAACGCATTGCTTCGCTTCAGAAGGCCTTTATTAACCCCCTTGAGTCATATAGATTACTTTTTTTTATGGATGGATGCAATATTTTTGGCTTCAAAACATAGGCCCCCATTCGTAACCATTATAAACCTTGGAGGACTAAGGATATTTTTATATATAAATGTGTTTATCTGAAAGAAGATCATATAGGTCATATACACCTAGCTTAAGGGTGAGTAAATCGTGGAATAATTTTCATTTTTGGGTGAACTATCCCTTTAATGTCTTTATGAGTAAATCATTGAATCATTCACACAAATCGAATCACTAGTTCAATGATGACCAAAACATTAGTAGTTTTTGGTTGTTTTGATTGGCTGTTAAATAAATTTCTATTAAATAAATTGCAATTGAGCTGTATAGTTTGTGCCCTGTTTTTGTTTTTTCAATCAATATTTGTTGTAATTCACAAACTTAGAAAGTTCCCTTTATAATTGACAATATTAACATATTTAAACAACTGGATTTTTAACCCAATAAATCAGATTTAGAATCAGAAATCTGTATTTATACTCAGCTCAAACTTTACCATCGTCTTTCCGAGCTAAAAGATTCTCTGTCACACAATGGCTGATGTTTGATGGACGTTTGAAAGGCCATTTGAAGCAATTATTTGTGATCACCTCTTCTTTTTGAATAATCTAACAAGGCTTCTCTTTGAAGTGCCAATGTAAGTGTCATTTGATGTTTGAATCAGGCTGTCTGTCTGTTGCTATCTGCTATTAAATTTTGCACAACGAAGCACATGTCACGATAATGTATCAAATGATTCTTGCAGAATTTCAACCAGCCGTGTTTCACCTCCTTCGCGACCTCATTGTCTTGTTTGGGCCATGGACGCTGGACACATGACTGAATACGTGACAGGCAGCTGGACTGAAAAACTGATGGGCAAAGTTACTGTGGACAAGATGTTCTTGGCTACTTTATAGTAGCTGTCCATCACATACTCACTGGAGCATCATGAGTTTGCTCTCTGAAGACTTCACCTGTGCTCTTCCTTTAGACAGTCTGGATATCAGCACAGCATTTCACAGACACAAACAGGTGTTTTTCAAACTCAGAGATCACTTCACAGGGTTATTTGAGTAAACAAAAACTAAACACATAATTTTTTTTTTTCGTTACTTGTTACTTCTAAAACAAACATTAACTGAAATAAAATATAAAAAATTATACGTGTTATGTATAATAGGTGTGGCTGAGGCCTATAAGAATTTGGTTTGTGTTATTGAGAAAAGGCGCTGTTTTCTGCTCTGCAAATCCACTTTTTATGCACTTGAAAAAGATGAGGACCGAGTTGTGCTGGAATTGATTTGGAAAAACCAACACCATCATAGTTACTGTTTTCATCATTTTATCAAGTGCTGATGAAGATCTGGAGCTGAAATTCAGATATGGTAATGGCCGTTTTGTTTCTGGTAAAACATAGAAAGCGGTAGACCAATAACAACAGACTGGGCTGTCTGACTAATCAGAGAAGAGTAGACCAATCACGACAGACAATTTGTCTGATTTTGTTCGGCGCTGCAGCCGCCTTACGATCACGTGCCATCGTTGTACCGCGAGAGCAAAACAAGACTAGATTATGCCGACAATTGAACGTTCGCAAAGACCTGCCCCCTTTAGTTTGGCAACTGTTTATACGTCCAACAAGCTGCTCTCACGCAGTAAAAAATACATCGCGGAGCAAAGAGGACACTGACAACACGTCGACAGACAAGACAGAGCAGGTGACTTCTGATATGAAACAAAGTCTCACATTTCTAAATTTGTAATTTCTAGAGAAATTTAAGAAATACCGTTTGTGGTTCCTTAATGTGTTGTGACAGATCACTGTAGCTCCTCAGTTTAAGCGTCTTGTGAACCGATCATCTCTTCCTACTAAGTTAGTTAATTTCTAGCATCAAATAAACATGAATAAACATCAGAAGGAATGTTGTTTCAACCGCGGACAGACATCATTGCACACTCTTTGTCAAGTTCAAGTCCAACGATATTACTCTACTAACTCCCCAGACTGCTTTGTCGGACAGACGGTGCATTCGCAATATGATTGGTTAGATCGCCTGTCAATCAAACTCCCTGCGAGGGGTCAATTACTCACCCAGTTCTTCGAAAAGAAAGTTAAATGTTTATTCACGGAGCTTCTTTTGCTGTAATGTTAGCGCTGGTTGCGTAGCCAACCACTACCTGCAGTCTATTGCATATTGATTATTTACGTTTTGTTTAATATTTTTGATTGAGTATTTTGCCAGCTAGAAGGCAGGGTGTTTGGCTTTTGGTATTTAAGTCACTGGCAGGTTAAACAAAAGACCATTTTCTAATTTATATTGTGTCTAATTGATAGATAAAAAAAATTGTTGTAGTGTATTGCATATTGCACTCTGTTTATATATGTTTGTGTTTAATATAATGTATGTTTAATCGTTGTTTAAGAATGTTGCATTTTCTATGAATATTGGATTACTGTACTGTATTACATTTACATTTGCATAATAAATCATCTGCTAGCTACAGCCATGGTAGGTCTCTGACTAAATACTGATACCTAGTGGTCTAAAGCAATAGCAAAAGTTATAGGTCAGTAATATTAAATTGCAGACAAAGATTTTGGATAGCTAGGTTGGCTTGTATGTTTGGTGCGGAATGGGTGCGGTTTGGGGGCCCAACCTCATATTCTTTCATAGGGCCCAAAATTGCTAGCAGCGCCCCTGTTCAGTCTCTTTGAACAATTAGGTGATGTGCAGTGTATATTAAAAGACAATTAAAATGTTTTTTGATCTTGGATCCATGTAAAACCTATTGTAGGAGACCTCCAAAACAAATTTAGGAACCTTTAAAATAGCATAATAGGGGACTTGATGTACTAAAATAACTAAAACTGAAAAAAAAAAAAATAAATAAATAAGAAGAACCATATAGACATATTAAGCTATAATAAAAAAGACAAAAACACAAGAAACTTAGGCTACTAATACTTTAACCGAATATAAAAAAAGTAAAAAAAAAAAAAAAAAATCAAATTAAAAATATTATTAAAAACTATAATAGTGTGCCATTTATACTAAAGTAACACTGCGTTCTCAAGCGAGCGTTGCATTGTCTTCTCAAAGGAGCCAATGCGATTGATGATCTGGATTGACTTCTTATGATCCATGACTAAGCAGCGATAGCTTTAGGGAAATGTAGTCTTTCTTTAAGTGCAGACAGTAAATAGTATTAACTTTAGCTTGAGTGACTAAATCACCCATTAAAAAAGTTGGGAAATGAGTAATGGACTAGCATACTCGGTTTAACACTAGCGAAGAGCTAACCTGAACGGTCGCCCCTGTGACGGATCGTCCCATTAAAGCAGAGCGCGAAAGAGTAATGGGCCCGGTGCCTCAAGCCAGCACCAGGTTTAGCTCCACTGGCTAAACTGGCTATTACAGCTTCCCACGGGAAAGCGCGAGCCTGCGTGTGTACAGAAAAGAGTTTCTTTGCACACATATATACGTATATACGTGTGCTCCAGACCATCTCTGTGAGAAATGGATGTATCCTTCTCCGTTTCGCCTCCCTTGCTGACTGCACAGCTGTGTAATGATGCCCAGTTGTGTGGTTAAAGCGGCTGCTCAAATCATGGTTTTTCTAAAGATAAAAGCTCGTCGTGAGTCATAGCAGCTAGCGTCTGTCTCAGATAGGGCTGGAGGTGAGTTTTAGCCTGACTGCTTTTGATAATTTACCAGCACGGAAAGAAAAACACAAGTGGCATTTTGGCAGATTCGGGATGTTTGGACGGGTAGGCGGGTAATTTGACTGTAGGGTTTAATTGCTTGATTGAAGTCTTTAATTAGATAGGAAATTGCATCTTCTGTTTGTTGAGAGAGAGAAAGAGATGCTCAATCTTACAGGAACATGCACACATTTTGTCTTTCATACAATACACATCCCCGGCAGACTGCAGAAACGCATGATGCTTCCCCCCCCGCGGTGAGCTAACAAGTTCACTTCACTTCCTGAAGACTTGAGAGGGGTCAGCTCGACAAATCGGCTGGAAATCTGAAATAAATGGTGTGTATACAGATGCAAGCACTGCATTTCTTTTCTACAGACATGTGGCAAGGAAAGGCAGGTTAGCAATGAGTGTGTTTAGGTTTGATTTTAAAAATTATTAATAATGAATTGCTTGCTTATACGTATGCTTAAATTCATCAAATGAATTTAAGAAAATCCTCAAAATGAAGATAATGTAAAGACACGTACACAGGGTTTTGGGGTCAGTAAGAATTGTTTTTTAAAGAAATTAATGCTTTTATTTAGCAATGATTTATTAAATTGATCAAAGGTGACAGTAAAGACATTTATAATGTTACAAAAGATTTCTATTTCAAATAAATGTTGCTCTTTTGAACTTTCTATCTATATATGAATCCTGGAAAAAAATGTATTATGGTTTCCACACAAATATTAAGCAGCATTAAACAATTGTTTTCAACATTGATAATAATCAAAAATGAGCAGCAAATCATCATATTACAATGATTTCTGAAAGATCATGAGACATTGAAGACTAGATTAATGATGCTGAAAATTCACAGGAATAAATTGCATTTTAAAATATATTCTACAAGACCTTGATGAGCATTTAAGATACTTCTTTTAAATATCATTACAAAATATTACCAACCCTAAACTTTTTTTTTTTTTTTTTTTTTAAACAGTGCTTTGCATTAAAAACAATGCTTTGCATTTAGGCACTTCAAATTGCTCAGTTGGCATAGGAAAAAAAAAAAAAAAAAAAAAAAAAAAAATATATATATATATATATATATATATATACATATATATATGTATATATATGTATGTATATATATATGTGCAATTTATGTACACATGGTGTTGCTGCTGAATTGTGGATACAGCCATTATAGTGTAACTGGAGCTGGTGAGACAAGACAATTTGCGGTCAATGTTCCACAGGTGAGGTCGAAATTGGCACATTTAATTTTTACTATAGATTTGGCCAATATAAAAGCAATCGAACACCTTCGAAAGACCTTTCAGAACGTGTCAGTGAAGAAATCAAATGATGGATCTCATGTCAGAGGAAGGTCACATTGCCATCACAATGTAGCCTGAAAGACAGAAAGTTAAAATGTGCATGATATGTAGTATTTTATACACTGTAAAACCTAATGCTCAAAATAATTAATTGGATTAAGTAGGACAAACTTAAATTTAAAAAAAAATTGTTCAGTCAAATTAACTTTTGAGTATTTAGCACTTTCTTTTCCTTTCAAGTTCACAGAACTGATATATTTTAAGTAAAATTAACTGTTTCATTGTTTTGAGTTTTATTAATGTATTTCTTTTAATTTAGACAAACTTAAGTTTAACTGGGCTGGGATTTCTTTTTACCAGCATGCTTTGCCCATGGCACTCGATAGGGAAAGTAAATGCTAAAATTAAGTGTTATATAATGTTTTTTTTTTTTTTTTTTTTTTTTTTTTTTTGTGCAAGATTAATGTTAAGTGGGAGATTTAGTAGTGATTAATGTTTTGTTATGCTAATTTAGAGTTTCTAATGTGGGTTTTTGGAGAGTTACTATCATGATGACAAGTGGTGCATGCGGCTTGGTTTGAGATCAAGTATGTTAAATGCTTCATATTGCTGCTCTCATTCAGCAAATGCTATTGTTAACATGTTAGCAAATTAGCAAGTTAGCATTTCCTGAATTAGCTTGTTATAGCTATCTAAGTTTACACTAATAAAAATGTTCACATTGAGGTTACATGAAAATTTTAAGTTGAATGTATGAATTAGTGTACACAAACATTTCTATTAAAATGTATGAGTACAAAATAAAAATCAACTGACTGCCTCAAATTTTTTGAGTTTTGCCAACTTATTCAGGTTTACAGTGTAGTATATCACTTCATGGCCTTGGAAGTGTCAGCTTTGTCTCCAATGTTTCTCGTAAACGTCCTTAAAAAGAATGAAATTTGTCTTTGATTTAACACTAATTTGAGTACATATACAGCAATTCTCTCTCCATTTTATCTCATTGCTAACTAGGAGAAACAACAATCTCATTGGTGATTTGTCTTTCCTATGGGTGAATAGTAAGTTATAATTTCTCATTTTTACCTCATTATCTTCACTGTTATCCCAGTGTCTGTGCAAGTGTACTATTGATTTATTGGTTTCCTACATAAGCTTCGAGTCGTCCCTCATATGCTAATATAATAATCCTAATGTGTATGCTGCCTTCAGGTCACGTCGCAATAATTATATTTACGAGATGAGTGCACATGAACGCCACCGCAATGGTGCATTTGCCAAGATTTTCTTTAAGCTCCGACTTGCAGTTGAGGCCGTGTCGATTTGAAGAATCATGGTGGAAGCAAATTGGTACTGATCATAATTAAGTTGACTGTACAATTTAGTATGCATCTTGTGTAGGCTACTGTTAATACAGAATAGCAATAAATCTTACCAGCAAATACTTCTCAGCCAGTTTATGGCAGCTCGAGAATGATAAAATACACCAATAAATATCAATTACACACCTTGTGCGCATCCTTTGCAGTTTTATTTTGTTAGCGCTAAAAAACTTCCAGTGTTTTCCCCCCAAGTACATTATACAAGTGAGAGAGAAATACAAAATTGTCTAATCTGTCAATTTTATTACGACCAAAATCACTTGAACACGCATTACATCATAATTATGACTTCCACACTTGTAAGTATGAGCATCCCAGGAGGGTTTGAAGGCAACATTAGGCCATTTGCTGGGACTGATGGAGAGATGCTATACTCAAAATGAAGTTATTCCCACATAAACACTGAAGAGCACTATATCAGCCTCATTAATTTAGAGAGTTCAAGTTGCGCAATTAGCAAAGGAAAAGCCATCTAAACATGCTCAAGAAATGTTCCTATTTTTTGTGAGAAGACTATGCAACTAGAGAGAGAAGGTTGTTGAGTGTGTGTGGCTGCAGGTTCTCTTGTCCATAATCAGTCTTTGAGAGCGCAAAACTGTGTGATATTGATTATACACGGTGAGAGCATTTTCAATTAGCGCGTTCAGAAAGAGGCTAATCAAATTTAACCATGCGCTAATCACACTGGCTTGAACGAGTCTGAAAATGAAATGCCGAAGACCTGCACCTGATTATGCGTTCTGCTTTCTACATCCCTCTCTCTATTTCATTTAATTTAAATGAGCATGATAAACATGTTTCCTGAGAGAAATGACAGCGGAATGTTGATATTGGATGGGAAGCAAATTTTCTTTGATAAAAAATTTAGAAGTACAAACTCCTCCACATTTAATATTCACCACATATTTTTCAGAAGTCTTGTGATGTTTTCTCACCTTAATATTCAGTCTCTGTGCATATGTTATAGATTTGACTCTTTGAAAACAGTTTTGTGGCCTGATTCGGTATGTTTATTCTTTTGATCCATCTCATAATAGTATCCATTCCAAAGTTTTGTCTTTGAACGCTTTTGTAATTAGATTTAGGAACAGAGATCCAGTTTATCATGCACCAAATCAACAGCAAACTAACTGTTTTGGTTGAGTTTGGATTCTTTCTTTCTTTCTATCTATCTATCTATCTATTCAACAATATCTAATGATAAGCGATTTCAAAACACTGCTTCGAATCTTTTATTTCGAATCAGAGATTTGAAGCATCAAAGTCACGTGATTTCAGCAGTTTGGCAGTTTGACACCCGATCTGTACCACTGATTCGAAACAAAAGATTCGAAGCAGTGTTTTGAAATCGCCCATCACTAGATATTGTTGAAAAGTCGTTATTTTTTTATTTATTTATTTATTTTGGCGCACAAAAAAGTATTCTCGTCGCTTTGTAATGTTAAGGTTGAACCACTGTACTCACATGAACTGTTTTAAATATGTTTTTAGTAGCTTTCTGGGCATTGAAAGTGTTAATTATCTTGCTGGAAATGGAGGCCTCACTGAGCCATCGGATTTCATCAAAAATATCTTAATTTGTGTTCCGAAGATGAACGAAGGTCTTACGGGTGTGGAACGACATGAGGGTGAGTAATTAATGACATAATTTTCATTTTTGTGTGAACTAACCCTTTAATGTTATGTTGTATTTGAGTCTTGCGATAGTTAAACCAGTGCAGATTCTAACTGATTGTTCATATAATGTAGTTGAAGATGATGAAGAAATTAAATAGTAATAAAGAGTCTGTTAAAAAGCATTAACAAAGCAGGTTTTTTTATTTTTTATTTAGTACATTTATAATAAGTATATAGTTCGGCACAGTTAATCTTCAAGTATGCCTAATGAAAGAATTGTTAATGGAATCATTAATTGTAAAGGAAATGGATACTCAGGGTACGTTTACACGAAAAAAAGTACTAAAGGTGGAAAAGTTTTTCCTTTGCGTTTTTGCATGTACAGACGACAACATTGTCAAAATGATCCCTGTTTACATGGATCCGTGAAAACGACTAAAAACTCTGTATTCTGCTGCCAGACCAGTAGTTGGCGATGTAACTTTGTAAAGAAACACTACACGCCTATAGACTGAACTCGTAATACGTATGTACAGGATGTCACCATTGTCACAAATTCGTGTTTTTGTAGTTGACACAGAGATGATAACAGTATCGATTTCAAAAACTTGCACTTTGAAACCCGTTTTCAAAAGTTTGCAGTTTTGGTCCCCCAAAACGCCGTTGTCGTGTAAATGAACGACCAAAACACATAAGAAGTTTTCCGTTTTAGTTCAAAATGGTGTCTTGTAAACGGCCCCTAAATCTCTTGCTTGTAATATTTTCTTTTGAGAAATAAACCCTTGTACTCTTACTTGTTGTGTCTTCTAGAGTTACAGAAGAAACCTCAGTGATACCGGAAACTTTCTGGAGATGTGCAGTGTTTCATAAAGCACAGTTTTGCTCCATTTCTCATCTCCTTTAAGGTTGTCATTGGTCTCTTGGAGGCCTCCCTCTTTTCTCTCCTAGTTTTTGAGGATGGCCTGCTCCAGATAGATTTATAGCTGTGCCATACTCAATTATTGATTTAACTGTCCTCCATGGGATATTCAATGACTTGGATATCTTCCTGTAACCATCATCCCCCCTGCCTTGTTCTTTTCAATTACTTTTGAGTTGCCAGTAGTTTTCTTTTTCCTTCATAGTGTAAGGTCTTCCACAATACTGACTCAGCAGAAGTTGGACCTGCAGATAGAGGTGTATTTATACTACAAATGACTGAAAACTTGGGAATACAAGTGATTTAACTATTTATATGATTTCTTAAAGCAACTTATACATATATATTCTTACGTTTTTAATGAATCAGCAATCTCTATTAAACTGCTGATAAGTACGATCACAGCGAACATTCAGATCTGCGTTGGTATGTATAGGTATGAAACAGCGTCACAAACAGTCTTTTCAACCACACAATATGATTATTTCTGTGTTATAATAATTCAAACTATCATGCACTATCATGCACTGGGATGCAAGTTCATAGTTCAGATATAAACACTAATGTCTACAGTAGATTTGTTCGAAAATGCTAATTCATCCGGAAACAAGTGAAGTCTTTATGAGGGAGTCATTGAATCATTGACTCAAACTGATTTAAAAAAAAATAATAATAATAATTCAAATATATATATATATATATTTTTTCCTAAATTGACTGTTTTGTTTAGTTGTCTATTATTCAGATTCGTGGGAGAATCGTGGTCTCTGTTACAAGCAAAAAATCATGATTTTCAATTTATCCAGAATCGTAACAGCTCAAGGAGAAACACACACACACACACACACACACACACACTGTCAGGGTTCTGTTCAGTTTGGTCTTTGTTTTCATTACATTCACCTTCTGTTTGCTCATCTTCAGTTGACCCAAATTTCCTGTGTGTTTGATTAGGCATTTAGTTCATCTGGTGTTCATCAAATATCTCATTAGTTCCCTGATTAGTTCCTGTATAAGTACTCCTTAATTTGTTCACTCTTTGTCCTGTCACTGTTATGTTTAGATGTGTTTCCCTACCTTTTGAGTTGTAATTAAACCTTTAGAGTTCTTTGGAAACCTGATTCTCCTGCTTTCTTCAGCCTTTGTGCACACACCGTTACAGATGACAGGACCTTACAATGATCTTGGCTGAGAACCGTCTTTGGAGCCTGTGGCAAAATGGTCGGCCTTTGGAGGATGTGGAGGATTTTCTCAAGCTTTCCCATCAGGTGAGCTGGCCTGACGCCTCCCTCAGTGCGTGTTTTCGGGTGGGACTGGATGAGGATACAATTCATTATAGCAAGCCAGCTTATTTCTCTTTAGTCGAATCGATGAATCTTGTTCTCTATTTAAATGGTTCAAATTTTGAAGTAGAAGAAGTTAAAGAAAAGGAGTGTCTTCCTCATCCAGCCCCCTCTGAAGCACACTTGGCCTCGCCAGCTCACCCCA
Organism: Hypophthalmichthys nobilis; assembly: GCA_037950665.1. Classification (NCBI taxonomy): domain Eukaryota; kingdom Metazoa; phylum Chordata; class Actinopteri; order Cypriniformes; family Xenocyprididae; genus Hypophthalmichthys; species Hypophthalmichthys nobilis. The sequence continues at coordinate 27,065,264 of CM075479.1, forward strand.
CGCCGGTGCCCTCCACATACTACTTCAATGGTTCCGTCCATTCCTGCCCTCCTGTGTTCCCCGTGTCCGAAAATGGGTTTCTAAGAGCACTGCACTGCAGGCCAAAGTTGCAGACCCAGCGTTTACATCTGTCAGGTCAGCGCTGAAGTCCACCTCCCTTCCTCCGTCTACAGCTCTGTCTAAGACCATCCCAGTCCTTAGCCCAGTGAAAACACAGGCTGCATCACATGCTAGCCTGCAGGCCGCATTGCACGCTAGCCCACAGGTCGCCATTCCAGAGTCTTTTCCCATCATGGCAACCATGCATGTGCCCTTAGGAGTATTGGTGAAGTATGAGGGGATATCTTGGTGCCTAGATATGGCTCCAGCCCCTCAGTCCGCTCTAGTTTCTTCTCCAACCCCTGAGTTTGCTCCAGTGTCTGCTCCAGCCCCTGAGTCCGCTCTAGTGTCTTCTCCAGCCCCTGAGTCCACTCCAGTGCAGGCTCCAGCCCCTGACCAGAGTCCAGTGCAGGCTCCAGCCCAGGGCCATATGCCCGTGGCCATAGTGGCCGAGCCTGGGGTCTGGGCCAAGGCCACGCACCACCATGGCCCCTTGAACTACCTGCTCCACTGTGGACCCCTCCAGTGTCTCCAGTGCCCTCGGAGGCTCCAGCGCTCCCTGTACCTCCGTGGTACCTTGAGTCTACCCAGCTCTGCCCTGGATGTTACGGGTTACGACCCTATGGTTGTTTTGTTCTATTTCTGTTTTTCTGTGAGTGCCTCTGTGTGTGTGTCTGTCTAGGAATATCATCCTGATTGGCTCCTGCAGGCTGATTGATGCTATGTCCTGATTGGTGCACAGTACTTTAAAAAGCATGTCATCACTTCCTCTACAGAGAGATCTTTTGTTTTCAGCAGAGTGTTGGTTGTATTGTGCAGAACCTGTGTGTGTTAAGAGAGTTTGAATGTGTTAAGAGTATCAGAGACTGTGAGTATTGTTTGTTTGAATTGAAATTGTTTTGACTGTGAATTTTGGATTGCCCTTTCAGTTTTGATTGCATGGTTGTATATATTGTAAATACTGATTATTTGGGAAAGTAGGGAGTCTGATGCCATTTTTGTTTATTGGTTAGGGAGTTAGGTTTGTATATTGTATTTTTCTTTTCTTTTGGGTTAGGGTTTAGGAAAGAAGTTTAAAACAAGTTTTGTTTGTTATTTTGGCCCAGTCGGCTCCTGAATCATAAGTCCCAAATTTCAATAAATGTATCATTGTTCAATTTCATTACATTTCTCAGAGTCTTTCATGTTACACCCTTTCCCCTAGATGGGGCGTAACAGCTTACTTCGGAAACCTGATTCTCCTGCTTCCTTCACCCTTTGTGTGCACACACAGACACAGAGACAGACACAGGCACACTTTTTAATTGTATTTCTAATTGCTAAATATTTATTACAAAAAAATTAGGCAACACTTTAGTTTAGGGTTCAATTCTCACTTTTAACTAGTTGCTTATTAGCATGCATATTACTAGGATATTGGCTGTTTATTAGTACTTATAAAGCACATATTAATGCCTTACTTTGCATGACAGTGTTCTACATCCCTTAATCCTACCCAATACCTAAACTTAACAACTACCTTACTAACTATTAATAAACAGTAATTAGGAGTTTATTGAGGCAAAAGTCGAAGTTAATAGTTAGTTAATAGTGAGAATTGGACCCTAAACTAAAATATGACCAAAATTATATTTATCAAAAAGACAAGTATGAGAAATGCAGCTTATTAAAGCAATAGTTTCTAAAATTCTTTAGTCTTGCATATCCCTATATGACGTGACTTTATGTTTTGTCACTGCAAAATAAGTAGAACAGCCTAATTGCCCTTTTAAGGGTGTCAAGTTAGATTGTGTAAATGAAGTGCTAAGTAAGTCTTGAGCTACAGAGGCTTGGCCACTGACTTTTCCATTTAATCTAAGGCTGGGTGTACGTCACTTGAGTGAAGAAATAAGATTTGACATGTTGAAGCAGCTTCTACAGCTTAAGTTGATTCAGCACCAAGGACAGCGCCACAGTAAAGCCTCATGACATCACAGACACAAGCAGGAACACTGAGGCTTCCACGGGTGACGTTAACATCCTTCACTTTTGATTTAGTTTGATTCGTTATATTGTTCCATCCAAACCCATTTGCTGGTTTTAAAACACCCATTGATCACAAAGTGCCAAGTCAAACAGTCTGTCAGGCTCCGGAAAAAGCGTGATAAAAGTATTCCATATGACTTGTGTGCTGTATTTCTTCTAAAGAATGCTTTTCAATGAGTTTTATGTGATGAACAGTGAAATTTAAATTATTTTTTGAAAATTAACTGTATTTTTTTTCCTATATATTCACATTGACAAGAACCAATTATGTTTGCTGTCAATGATGTTGAGCATTTTAGAGAGTTAAATTATCTCTAAATGACTTAAATATCCTTTTGTGTTCCACACAAAAACAGCATGGGTTTTTTAAAAACTATTTCTTTAACAATGGTCATCCTTTTTAACTGCTAGCCTCTGTGTGGTGTTCACAATAGAATTGTAACTACATCTTTCTGCAGCCAAAATGCGTTGTTCCCCATCAAAGGTATACTTAACACCAAAATGAAAATTCTCTCATCATTATAGCTATAAAAGTTTAAAATATTAGTATTTTTCTTACACACACACACACACACACACACACCTCTCTCTTCACTTCAGAAGACATTTTTCAATCACGATCGCTGTATGTGGTTTTTCAAGAGTCAAACGAGGTAGCCATTTATTTGCATTATATGGACTCACAGACATGGGTTATTTTCCTAAATAAAATCATTGTTTGTGTTTATCTGAAGAAAGAAAGTCATATCAATCAGAGTTAGCATGAGGGTGAGTAAATGATGAGAGGGTTTTCATTTTTGGGTGAACAATCCCTTGTTTGCAGCTTTTCAAAAGTATCTATACATTCTGATTAAATAATTTTGCAAGCAACATAATTTAAATTAATCATAGTATAGCAGATGCTAAATAAGTGTCTGATTTTGTTTGAAGGCTCTTAAAAGCATGAAATTAACATCTGTGTTGGCAGGACATCAGAATCCTGCGGTTTTTGAATAATTAGCTCACATGACATTTACAGCTCTGCTGATTGGCTCAAAAATTCTGTGGTAGATTTCAAATCATATACTTCCAGGGGGTCCTTTAGCAGCAGGGTAACTGCTGTTGAGATGGATGTGAATGATAACGGATGTCTTTCTCCATGTATTATAGACTCCCTGGGTGTGCCTATGTGTCAGATTATCATTTATCTTTTAACGAAGATGTGAACACACTTTTGGCTCAGAGGAGCCTTGTGATGAATGCAAGGAGATCAATCCTTATTTAGTACACAGACGGTTAAAGCATTCTGCTGTCTGCTCGATTGCTTGATGAATGGCCTTTTTATACATTGAGTGTCAGTGATGAAAAGACTCACAGTGAAGTTTTGCATAAGTGCTCTGTTCTGTATCAATGGTTTAGTCAGTGCATCATGTCTTGCGGGACCGCCGTCACTCCAGCGTTATACATACACCCACCCGCACACAGGTAAGAGTGTGATTAATGCCCCTTTTGCATTACGGGGCCATTGAAGAACCTCCGCTCCAATAAATCAATCACCGATTCATGCCACTCTTTCTCTCTGTTCTGCTGTTTAACTCTCTGATCACACAGTCGCTGACTGAACTCTGGAAATAAGAACAGATTTACAACCCGGCACGGAATCCACTATCACAGAAATTATACAAAAGGAAGAGCGGGAGGGAATGAAATAGCAGGGAAGTAATGAAGTGGAGGAATCGATAGTGGGAGAAACAGGAAGTGGGCATGTAGAGCAACAGGAAGCACAAAATATGAAGAACAGATGCATGATGTGGTGCGACACCATCTGTATTTATTCTGTCTGATATGTGAGCTGGTTGTTATCACAAAAAAAGAAACCCAGACAAGATGTTTATCATCAGGTTCATCATTTGAGAAGAGAGAATGCATGAGCGACATGAAAGTAGTACAGTGTAGGAAATCAGTTATAGCAAATTAGCTCAAAGGGGAAATATTAATAATTATTCATAACTTGTTATGATTAATTATAAATATTTGAATCAGTTAATTAGACTACCTTGATGTACCTACATTAACCTTACAATCAATAATCAGTTCATCCTGCACCCTCAGTATTGATTATTAATTAATTCTAAGTAAAGGGTATTTTCATGGACACAGAAAATTAATTATTTCTTAGCATTTACAGCGCTTAGAGTGTGTAATGTTACAATCGCTCCCAGGAAGACGAAGACGAATGTAGAAATCCAACAAGGTTTATTAACAAGACTTAAAGGTAATCCAAAAACGTAACAGTGTGCTACAAAACGAGTCAACACAAGCAATACCAGACAACTAAAGAGTGAAAAGGCAGGAACTTAAATACACAGCAAATGAGGGGACTAATGATTGACACCTGTGATGATTAAATGAATTACCATGACAACTAAAAGGTGGAGGGAAAACAGAAGACATGTGACATAAACTAAAAGTCCATGAAACTAGGATGAACATAACCTAACTGTAACATAACGCCCCGCTCTGAGTAGGCGCGTCCTCGTGCCGTAACAAAACAATAAACTAAAGAGGGAGGAGGGTGGAGGCTTTGGAGGAGGGCAAGGAGCTGGAGACGGGCTGGTGAGAAGGAGCAGGCAGAGGGCTGGCAGAGATAGGCAGGCTAAGAGGCAGAGATTCCATGGAGGAATAGATGGAAGGAGCATCCATGGGGGCGGTAACGGGAGGAGCGGCCAGATGGAACTGACCCAGAGCACTGTAATGAAGACAGCCCACGGCGGTGTCGATGGAGGGAGGAGCCAAGGAGTGGGCGTAGTCGACGATCTCCGTGGGACGACCGATGGAGACTGAGCCGATGTTAGGGAATCCCCAGGCGATGACGGAGAGCTGATGGGACTGAGGGACACTGCTGGAACTGGAGACCTTGGCGGAGGCGCGGTGACGAACGCCCGAGGCGACATCAGAGCTCCCGAAACCTGAAGCGGAACCAGTGCGATCATGGACCTAGGCGAGTCCGGGGGGAAGGAGGATCCCACTGCAGCCGTAGGGGTGGAGAGCCGAAGTGCAGCAGGAGGCTCGCAAGTCCGTGGCGCAAGGGTGACGACTGACCAAGGGCGAGCCGACGGGACAGGGGAGCCTGGTGTAGCTTCATGGTGGAGGGTCTCTGGTGGAGTCGAGGGTGGTAGGAGACAAGGTGAAGCCAACCGGTCGACAGTCCGAGGTGTTACGAAGGAATCAGAGGCCGGAGGCTGAGCCACAGGATCCACTAGATCTGCCAATGCTGTTGAGTGCAGACACGGAGACTTCACCTTACTGTCAGTAAACACCGGGGAAGACGAGGGGCTGCAGGAGGACAGCTGAGGCAGGGCTGGAGAAATGGCAGTGCTCAATGGGAGAGGTGAGAGAGGGAGATTAGGGTGGGGCAGGGTGGGGCAGGGTGGGAAGCAGTACCTCTGTATTCCAGTCAATAAGCCAGTCTTCCCCAGTGTCAAACTCCACCAATATCTCCACCGGGACGGCTGTTGCCGGCTCACACCCCTGGTCAGACTCACATGGGAACTTCAGCTCCAGGGCTCTAGTGGGCGCTGTGGTTGCAGGCTCCATCCTAGCGGCGGGCGGAAGCTCTCCGTCTGCGGGGGGCTCAGGCGTCGTCTCCATGGTGATGGGTGCTGGTGGGCTGTGCTCTGGGTCAGCTTGCGAGACGTCTGTGGGGTGTAGCTGGACGAGGCTGCTGGAATCCTCCGCGTCGCCAACTGTGAATTCAGATCCGCTCATCCACAGCGCGAAGTTGATGTAGCTCACTAGGGTCCAGCAGGGATCACCGTGGGGCATGACGAAGCGGAGATCTTCGTCCAGACCACACCGAAATCCCTCCATTAAACAGACGTCATCGCAGGTGGCGTGATGGCAGATGTTGAGGAACTCCTCCACGTAAAGCTCCAAATCTCTGCCGCTCTGGAACACAAAAACAGTTCCTCCTTCCAAAATAAATTTGTTGCCCTTCTTCGGGGCAACATTAATAGAAGCAAAGTCTTTTGCTCTTTTCATTCTTGGTCTGGTATTCTGTTACAATCGCTCCCAGGAAGACGAAGACGAATGTAGAAATCCAACAAGGTTTATTAACAAGACTTAAAGGTAATCCAAAAACGTAACAGTGTGCTACAAAACGAGTCAACACAAGCAATACCAGACAACTAAAGAGTGAAAAGGCAGGAACTTAAATACACAGCAAATGAGGGGACTAATGATTGACACCTGTGATGATTAAATGAATTACCATGACAACTAAAAGGTGGAGGGAAAACAGAAGACATGTGACATAACAAACTAAAAGTCCATGAAACTAGGATGAACATAACCTAACTGTAACATGTAACAAGATCAAGATCATTTAAGTGACATTTATCTACAGGCAGGGAGTCAGAACCGAATGTGTAAGTTTTATTAACTAAATCACTAACACAACTAATCTAACAAACACATACAAACACAATTACACGTACATAGGTAAGATGGAATGTGACAGAATGAAGCAACAGGAACAGGGAGTGAAGCTATGGAAAAGAGTCATTAAACAATGAAAAGAACCATCAGCTTATCATTTCAAAAAACCTTGTTAAGAGGATTTTACTGCTTATCCTAAAATCTCTGTTTAGTTAAAATATTTGAAACTTGCATGGCCCTTGCAGTGGAAGCAGTATGTTGTTCGGAACAGGTTCTTGGTGATTCTGTGAATCGATGGTGTTGAAGTGGTGTTGACCAGGAGCCAGGAGCCAGGAGAGTCAGTCGAAGGAGCAAGAGAGCAGGCGGAGCTGTGTGTGGCTCTTTAAAGTCTGGGAAAAGTCACACCTCTTAGGGTTGACCTGACCAATGAGAAAGGTGAAATTTCCGAGCGGAAAATTCCTCTGTGGGGAGTTTTACTATCCTTTGTCCTTCTAGCAGGACATTTGCAGATGTAATTTGATAGGGTGTTCAAGAGAAGAAACTTCAAGATTCTTATAATACTAATGTGTCACAGAGTTAGCAACATGCAACATAAATTAACAAATAGGAAACAAAAGATGGAGTCCATTGATACCACACATGCCACCCATGTGATCTTAGGGCCTGTTTACACCTGGTCACTTCATGTGTTTTCTCTGATCTGATTTATAAAAACGATTGCATTTACACATGGCCAGATAAATGTGTCTCCGCAAAACGGATATAGATCCGATCTTCAATTCCCGTGCTATATGCATAGTTCATGTCACCGAAAGCAACAAATATGAGCTGTATTTTATTGATCATCAGCTTATTTCAAAATCAAAGACGCAATAGGAGAGAGCACGGCAACAGCACTGGTAAGATAATTGAGTCTCATTACTTTTAATGAAGATTATTGTGTTTTGAGCGCCTGAGACTTACTTTCAGTTTGATTTGTGGGAGTTTGAGCATTGTCTTGCTTAAGAGATATCAGCTGCTCATCTGCAGTGATGCGTGCTGCAGTGGCACTGTCATATCTGGCTATAACATGTTATTTAGTCCATAACACGCTCTCTAACATTTATTTTTTAGTATTTTTGGGAGGAGTTAAATTTACATATGTGGTTTCAACAACCAGATGCATTTAGACCTGTTCAGTTTTGACTGGAATGCGTCCCAGACCACCCCCCGAAGTGGTTTTGGCGATCGGATTTATATCCGTCTCGAATGCGTTTCGGAGGGCATTTAGACCTGGTCTTTTCACGATCGGATAGCTTTCTGATCAGAGAAAACGCATGAAGTGAACAGGTGTAAACAGGCCCTTAGTTAACCATAGAATGCAATTCTAAAACATTAATCCAAAAGAGTTTGAATTAATACATAGAAGAGGAATATCTATCATAGGAAAATCATAAAATGTGAAGATTGGAGACAGATTTATACATTTCTCAAGTGGTTATACAAATAGAATATATAGGATTAAAAAGGTTTATTTTTGTTCTTTTCAACGAGAATTAAGAGTGAATCATAGCTCTCTGCAAATTCTTTAGAGCAATAAACCATCTTATCAGTTGGTATCCATGGCCATTGAGGCCCTTCTTGCCCAAGTTGGTCTTTTGGGGGATGGGTCCACATCCCCAGAGTGAGTTTTAAAGATTATTTGTTAAATATAACAAATAACTGTCTGATTTGCCTCAGTCATTACACAGTTGAAACAATGTTCAGTTATACAGTAGTTTATCCATTATTGTGCAACTGAATGCTGAAATTGACAAACCTGTTCCCTTTCAAAAGGGAACTCAACTCTGCGTTTACCGCTTTGGGGAACGTCACACGTGACCCGGTGTCTGAAAGCCAACTATCCAACAACTACAATCTCTATTGGCCAGCGACAGCCTATGATGTAATATGGCGCGACCCGGAAGTATATAAGGAGCGCCTAGAGAATCAGTCAGTATCTTTTCGTCTTTCGGGTCTGTTCTGTCTGATCGCGACTATGTCGACTCCAGTAAGACCTCGATATTAGATTAGATTAGATATTATTACACAGTTGAAACAATGTTCAGTTATACAGTAGTTTATTCATTATTGTGCAACTGAATGCTGAAATTGACAAACCTGTTCTCATGAGATGAGAAAACGTAACTATTGAATGAGGAAGAATTTGTATGATTTGATTCATAGGACAACATATGATTTTTAGGAAAAAGCCTAAACCTAAAGTAACAATGTTCACATTCAGGGAAGCAGGAGGTGGGAACCGGCGAACAGTAGACGTAACATTATGCTGCGTTCACGGCATGTCGTAATTACAGTAAATAAATCTCTTTATGCTTTCGAATTGCTCTTTCGGTACTGTGTTGTCATACACCGATCGGTCTGCATAGTGGCGCTTCAAGTCGAACACACCTTAAATTTGCAGTGGTCAGGCGGTATAGCGGCCATGTGGTACAAGTCATAGCTCTCAGAAAATTATGAGTTTACACATTGTAATTACAAATTCTACAAACACATACAGGCTTTTTACAGTTCAGAATTGTTACAGTAATTATAATGCCGTGAACGCACCTTTAATCACAAAATAAACAAACAACAAAACAAAAGTAAAGCGGCAGCCCCTCTCGGACGACTGCCGCATAAATTAAAACAAAAAAACTACATAAAGTCCCAGACCTGGTCCTCTCTCATCCTTCATCCTTCTCTCATCCTGCCCGTTTATCTTTCTGGAGCTCCTCCGTGGGACTCGAGACTCTCATTAGCACTCGCGCCACCGGCCTAGATTGTGTTGAATTGACCAATCAGAAACAAGTATTCTAGAGAGTTTTGTTGGTTGTGTACGTGTAGAGGAAAGTGGTGAGTTTGAAATCAAGCAGAAATACTGTTAAATTAATTTCCGAATAAAACGGCCTTTAGGTCTGAGATGTGGCTTAACATTCTTGTAAAAAGGTATTCATATTCATATCAGTGGCAGTTATGTGACCTGCATGCTACGAACTTTGCTTCATGGTCATTTATATGTTTGTTTATATACTGCTTGCAAAAAAATCAAAAAGAATTCATGGCAACTTTTTAAATGGCAGTCAATGGACATAAGCTTTCTTTACATTCATAAATTGTGCAGTTACAGAACCCACCAGTAGTGGCTGCTAATGCTAACCAGCTAAGCCAAACCTACAATTAAAGACTGAAAGCCAACTATTAACAACAACAACAAGTACTCTTGGGAACAGCATTAGAGGGGACCTATTATGCCCTTTTACAAAGTCTTAATTTTGTTTTTGGGGTCTGCTAGAATAGGTTTTCATGCTTGAATGTTCAAAAAAACATAATTTTTCACATATTTTACATTATTGCAGCACCTCTCTTCCCAGTCTGTCAGTAACGCTCTGTTTAGTTCCTGTCTCTGTGAAGCCTCTCCTTCCAAAAAGCCCAATGTGGTCTAATTGGTCAGCTGGACCAGTGTTGTGATTAGTCAAACGCTTTATGCGTGTTTGGGAAATGTCATACCCCTTACCATAACCACAAGTTTTAACACACTACTAATGCAACTCAACCAGGCCTCACCCCTTTTTTGTGTATGTCTTGGGCTGGAATAATTTAAATAAGAAATTTTGTGATGTGTTTGTTCTTAGAAGAAAACTCAAGACTACAGTGGAGGTGTTTCAGGGAGTTCAGAAACAGTACGCACTGATATAGAGAATAACTCCCTCTGGAGTGACTTTGTGCTTTATAACTTTGCTCAAAGAGCAACATTACACACTAAAAACAAAAAACAAAAAAAAAAACACACACTAGGAATCCTTAAAGACTAACTTGCTGCAAATTTGCTAAGGCATCAACAGATTTAGTTCAGGAGCAGCGAGATTGTAATTGGTCAGACTTTGCAACTTCTCGGTTGCATAACATATCATCTCTTTCTCAAATGCTTGTGTTTTTTCCTTTATGTCTTTGCTTTGCACTCTCCCCTTTGAAATAAATGGATTCACAGTGTTATCTGATAAACTGGTGTGTAGACGTCCATAGTGTGTTTTTTGTGTATTTGCCGCACATTCCCATATCATATTATTCTTACTCAAAGCCTGAGAGATCTGCTGGTGTCAGAAAACCATGACAATATATCAGCCTCATCAGTTTAAAAAACAGAGAAAAAGAGACAGAAGATACCAGTCTTCTCGGCTTCTGCTTTCTCTCCTCTAAAAGTTGGTTAATTAATCATGTCTGCATTTATAATTGATGGGCATCGAGCATCCTGTCTCTTTCACACACATGCACATGGAATATTAAAGCGTGTCTCAAAGCAGCGTGTCAGGTGTGTATTATCGTAATGGTTCATTAAACGCCTAGCAGTGTTTTGCCTGTTAGATTGTCAGTGTGCACTGATTCATTATTTAATGTCTAAGCCTAATGATAGTAACACCCCCAAAGACCACACCGGTTAATTTAGAGGTCAAGGAGTGAGTGCATTTAAGTGTGTGAAGCACTTATGATAAGTGCTTGGAATTTGTTTTATACAACTGACACTTATCCAGAGAATGAGATACAAGAAACTCAAATAATAATGCTCTACAAAAGAAAGTAAAGTACATTCAAACTGTCCAGTGATCTAGTAATCTAATGCTTGAATACTAGCAAACACTTTGGTGTCTGTAAACTGTTTAATTCATCTAGTTTAACATAGAATAAGGTTGAGGTAAACACCATATTCAATTTGATGAATGCATAGAAGCTATACAACACAGTCTGTTGGATGTTGCAACAGTTTACGCAAGAATTGATTTTTTGACCAATTTATAGACATTCATTCTGCTTTCATGTCATCAAAGTGTTATTAAACACTTTCTCCTATCCATTTCTAATAAGTTTAGACAGGTATATAAAATTATGATTGAATGTCTGGTAGAGTTTATTTATTGGCTATGAACTTTACTTTCCATCCGAGTGTCAAAACCTGTCCTCTTGCCCAAAATGGGATGTTTTGTGCTTTTGTTGTAGACCAAGTCAATGTGAAGTCAAACTTTATCCTGTTTACTCTATTAAGTATGTTGTTTTAATGAGAAATTATATTACATATAGTAAGAGGAAAGTTACATTTAGCATGCTAATGTACACTATGCTAGCTTGTAGTTAACCTGAAAGAGATCCATAAATTTTCACATATACACTTTTATTGGAACTTGCTCAGTTCAGTTAGGTTGTTTGAATACTACATGGTCATTTTATATCGAAACCATTATTTTTCTTTAGTGTAGTATCTGCCAATAACTGATATGGTCGATAAATCATGCATCACTGATTTTGACAGTCTGAAGGACTCTGACAGAATAAATTGACTTGGTGCTTCTTTTTTTTTTTTTTTTTTCTGTTAGTAAAATGTGGCGTTAGCAATTCAGAAAGTTTCTATCCACTTTAAAGGTACACTATGTAACTTTTTGCCCTCTAGAGGTTAAAAAACAAAGCAGCTCTTCAGCTCTGAGTGACTGTGCGGATAAATAAGGTTATCCTACTGCTCAAAAACATTCACTACTAGGCTTAAGAGATATAACTAGTTTAGATGGAAAGGATCTAAAGCTGACTGATGATGCTACTGCCACTCCCACACCATACATGCTTCAAATTTTCTCTACTAACGGATATGACGGGACACGCACAGGCAAGTAACGTATAAAGAAAATATTACGTTTTTTTTTAAGGTTTTTTAATCTGGGCTTTACATCTTTATCAAGATCACAGCTTCGTTGGGTATATTCAACATTTCTGAGAGCTGAGGTGAAAGCTAGCACACCAGCTAGTGAAACCACAGCTGTGTTGGAGGATTTCTTGATCTAAAGCTAAGTCTGGGATCCGAGTGGGTTTTCTTATTTGTTAAATAAACTTTATTTGGCAAAAAAAAAACTTTGTATGCAATACTCTTTTGGAAAGGCAGAGATATTTTATAGTGTAACATTTGAGGAAGTTTGTTTTCACACTTGACCATCAAGCCAAAGAATGAAAGTAAAAACAGGAAATATTTGCTCCTATGCAATTAAAACTATTGGTATAAAACACTCAATTAGTTTTCTACACAGATATTTTAGATTTCATCCTGCCCTAAACCTGAAAAACGAAGACTTCAAGACTTAGCTCCAAGTCTGTCACTGCTCAAAATGTCTAGCAGGTAGATTTATTTATACTGAGTCACGTTTTTTTTTTTTTTTTTTTGGTTAGCCTACACTATCAATACACAATGTCAAGCTAACAATTAACTGTAAATGTATGTACGCAATTTTACGTGAAAAGCATTCCACTCGGTCTAAAATATAAACACTTACAACAGGCTTACCAAAGTGAATCAGACAAAAACACATTTTGGAAGAAGGATTGATAATGTATTAACTTATTTAAATTTTGTTAATTTTTAACAACAACAACGAAAAAAGTTACATAGTGCGCCTTTAAGATCAATATGAATATATCTATGTTATGTACAGACATAATGAACTGTAACATAAACAATATTACAGGAAGTGCTTGATTTTTTTCATTGAATCACACTACAAGATGCTTGCAAATATATGTGACTAAAGTCATGCATATCTCATGCAGCTGAATGAGCCATAATGAGCAATTTGAGAACTATGACATTATGAATAACTGTACATTCATAGAATTGCTGACATCAGTGCTCTGGTGTGAATCTCTCACACATGATCATGCTGTACATCAGGAGATGTTGTGTGTCTCGTTTCACTCTGAATTCTCTTCAGTCTCGCGCAACAATGATGCATTCTGATGATGTTCTCAGCGTCAGTCCTCATGAACACATACAGCAAACAGTCCACAAGCGGGTATAACACATAAAGATTGGAAGTATAAGAAAAGACGACCCAAAATTTTGGGAAAATCCAATTTTATATTCAGAATAAATACAATACTAACTGGGAGGATTAGAAAGCGCAAAGAACTGAGGAGCCAGAATTAACTGCTTCTTTAGAGGAGTGAGAGTTATTGAGTGAGAGAGGGACCTGCATGCACCTACAAAACACAAAATGATCACTGGATAGAAGATGAAGGGTGTGAAATATAAAGATTATTGGAAAAACAATAAAAGGCATAAGCCAACCAGTCAGTGAAGTACAAACTAAACATTTGACTGAGTGATGAGTCCTGTGCCAAATGGGATGAGCGATCAGAATGTATCTCTCTACGGCTATGCATGTCATGAAATACAAACCTATTAAACCACTCCAATGTATTGAGATAATTAAGATGCCAAACATTATCGTATTGAAGCTAATGGCTAGCTTGCTAAAAATCAGTATTATATCTGAAATGAGTAGATTTATGGTGAAAACTGGAGAAGCTTGATTAGATTTGATGAGAGAATAAACAACATAAATAGACAGACAGATCATGGGAATTTCAATGGTAGAGATGATTGCAATGCGATTGTGCAATGCCATTAATATCATCATTGTTGTTCAAGTTTGGATTAGAAGCATTCATTTTTGGACCAGCACTGCTATTGTAAAGATTGCTGTCAATTGTCATTAATGGAGGTCTGGAAGTTTCCATCACCAGTGGCATCTAAAAATTAAAACCAGCAAATTTAATCAAGGTGTTTTTCTCCTTACTCTTGTAATCATCTCCACCAATAGTTGCCAGACCTAGGATTTCAGATTATGAAAAACAACATGATTTTAATCTAATATACATTAATTAAATGACAGACACAATAGATTAAAATGAGACATTATAATAAGCAAATTTCACATACACGATTTATGGGTGTGCTTTTTTATTTGTTATTGCAGGTGATTAAGCCCTTTTTACACCTTAACTTCAACTGCAAATAAAATAAACATGAACACATTAAATTGTAATCGCTATGTTCCAAATTATTATGCAGGTGACATATTAGTGGGATTTCAGTACAATAAACATTGAGATTTTAGTTTTTCACAGAAAGTGCTTGTTGGTTTTATTTCTCCATATCTTTTTAGATAACTGGTATCAATCTCAGACGGGTTTGTTAAATAGCTTGCCAGGTCTACTAAGGTAAATGGAAAACCTACTTAAAGAGATTGTTCCACATTATTAAGCAAGTCACAGTTCTCATGCAATATGGGGAGGAAAAAAGATCTTTATGAAAAGCATGACGTGGTGCAATGTTATGCAAAAGGCTTGAAAACAACTAATATTTTGCGAAAACTGCATGGAGATTATTGAACTACCATAAGAAATAAAACAAACAAAGACTGACTAACAAACTAAAATCTCAAAATTTATTGCACTGAAATCCTACTGATATGTCACTTGCATAATAATTTGTGTAAAACAGTGTAGTGTGCTCTGTAACATTTCAAGAAAAAATACATGCAGTAGACAGCAGTATGAGAAAAATACACATTACAAATTACAATATGAATAGCATAAATCCTGGACAAATTTGCTAGTACTGTCAGATCATGCAAAGTTCATCTGTGTTCATCTATACAAAGAAACACAATCCTACCTTCACTCATCCAGGTCTTGATAATTGTACTCTACTACTGACTAAAACCCTTGTTTTATACACTGTAAAACCTAACAGTGATATGTACTAAATAAAATTGAGTTCAGTGCACTCAAATATTACCGAAAGTTATGTGGACACAATAACTGAAACAGAACTCAAACTGAATGAGTTATAGAAAATTATAATTCCCAGCATGATAATTGGATAATAATTGTATAATTAAGTGATGATTGCGTATTAGTAATGAACACCTGCTGTTAACAAGCAGAATCACTGAAGAACAGAGAAACACAAACTAAAACTGACTTCCAGCCACAGCTTTAGATGAAATCAACTGAAGATAAAAGAAGCTATTAAATCTCTCAAGAGATCTGTTCGATTTCTCTCCTCAGCAGAGGAGTATTAAAAAACTCCACAAACAGCATTATGTTATTACTAACCAGATTAATTTTATTTCTGTCATACATCTACAGAAATTCTTATGAGAATTAACAGAGGTTTAGAAGTTGATTATTTACTGTTTTGTTTAAAGTCACCATGATTGAGATTAGCGGTTGCTTTATTTGGGCTCTTGACCCTTGACTTTTCCACATTCGTTTTTTTCAGGCTGTTGTAATTGAGTGTTTATAAAACTCATTTGTTATGGCACAAAAGCCTAAAAAATATATGATCAGGTGTTGATGGATAAGTATTGATGATGTTCATCATTTAGTGTCCTGATTCACTGTTCTCATTCAGAGTCTAGTCTCTGATTAAATGGATGATGTATAATTAGTTTTCTTGATTATAGTGAAACTGTGATTCTACAGCTTACAGGACAGCAGTGTTGTGGCAATCAGACTTTAAAGACAGTTTTCATCTAGGGCATCACTCAGACTCATACAAACATCAAGAATCAGCATATGAATCTCAACAATGGTGACCATTAAAAAAAAGATTCATGCTGCAATGCATGCTGGGTACTAGCATAGTACAAAACTCATCCATTGGCTCCCAGCATGCATTGCATCATGAATAAATAATACAGGTGAATTGTCTACTTTATTCTTACTATTTGCTTTTACTTTTGCTGTTTTTGTTATGACTTTAATTGCTTGTTTTGTTATGTTCAGAGGTTTATCTGAATAATTTGTTAATTGTCACCATTGTTCAGGTTCATATGCTGATTCTTGATATCTGTGTGAGTCAGTATGGTACCATAGAGGTTTTTAAACTCTAATTGTCACAACAAAGGAACTTACACTGAAAAATCACAGGTCTACTATAATGAATCATTCAATTTTTTTTACATCGCCTGTTTTATCAGAGATTATGCAGTGGAAAGCACTAAACAATGATTTTCATCATCAATACATAACCATCTACACCTGATCTTATTTTCTTTTGGCTTTTGTGCCATAACAAACGTGTTTTATAAACACATGGTTACAGCAGTCAAAAAAAAAAAAAAAAAAAAAAACTTATGTTATTAAGTCAAGGGTCAAGAGCCCAATAAAGCAACTGCTGATCTCCGTCATCGTGACCTTAAACAAAACTCAATCATCAACTTCTAAACCTCTTTTAATTCTCAATAACATAAGTAATAAGTGAAGCTGGTAATGATGTTTGTGGAGTTGTTTAATCCTCTGCTGAGATCTTGGGGGATTTAATGTCTTCTTTTATCTTTGATTTAATCTAAGGCTGTGCTGAAGTCAGTTGTCTTCTTGTTTCTCTTTTCTTCAGTGAATCTGTGTAGGAAACCCTCCATCGGCCCAAAAACGGAATCCGACGGCCAGGGCGAAGGTTTAACCCGTGTATGCCTTTTCAGCGCCCCTGCGAAGTTCACTTAATTTCACTCATTTAATCTGACTCCAATTTCAAATGATTATTACTCTTAGGTTGTGTTTCCAATTACAAATTAATCATTGGTTATGTGTTAATTTAGATATTTGATTATTCTTGGTATCCCACACTTTCAATTATTCGCTTATCAGGGACCCGATGCCGCACAGAGATACTCGCCCCTGGTTTGCGGTAAACTCACGGACATAAACTCGCCAGCCTGATCTTCGTCAGAGGGTGTAATAAGAAAGCTAATACCTTTAGTCGGTTGCCTACTGCTCACTTGAACAAAGGGTTTGTCTTAGCAGGAAAATCAAGTCTTACATCTGCTTGTTAACAGCAGGTGTTCATGACAAATTCTCAATCATCACTTAATTAATCACTTAATTACTTAACAGCAATGTATAGCTTTTTTAGTGAACTCAACTAAATTAAGTTCAGAGTACTCATAACTATTTGTTTCTTAACTTAAATTAATTAACGTAATCAAATGTAATGAGTTACCTTAACTTATTGGATTTTACTTTGTGTGTGCTATTGTGAGCTGGCACTAACTGCAAGCACTCTGAGTTCATTTAAAGTTTGTAATTTCACTGGTTTTACTCAATATAGTGAAGTTTCAGCTATATAAAGTCTTTAAATGCAGTGTAAAGTTTAATTGTATATTAAGAAATATCCTTGTTTTAGTGGAATCAATTAAAATAAGTTCAGAGTACTCATAACTATTGTTTTTTTTTTTAACTTAACTGAATTGAGGTAATCGGTTTCATCAAATGAAATGAGTTATCTTAACTTGTTGGGTTTTACAGTGTAATAACACTGAACTGATACGTGAAATGTGGGAAGGTTTTTCACATCATCTAAGGTTGGGTGTTGTTCAGCATTACTAGCTAATGCTACCCAAGCTTTTATCGTGATAATAGCAGATGAGAGCTGTGGTCATATCCATTTGGAACCGCTAATTTGTTAAAACTGCAATACGGAAGTTTTGTTCTGACCAAATGAAAATGTAAATGTTTTAAAGTCCCCCTGTGGTGAAAACAAAGTTTTTAATGTTGTTTGTATGTCTATGTGGTGTTTTTAACATGCTTTAAGACAAAACATGTGCAAATTCATCAGTCAACACCATTGCTTAGTATTTTCTATTTAAAACTGCAGTGATCTAAAGACAGTCTCAAACCCGCGCTTTGAAATCGCTGGTGTTTCTGACGTCACAAACTACCTTGTAACCAATCACATCAACGTGCCGGTGGGCTTTAGCATATCATTAACAAGGGAGTCTCAAAAGAAGGTTATCCCGGTATATTTTTCTGTTGATATGAAAAATCGGGTCGATTTAGCAATATAGCAGGTGTATGATGTATATTACGATGTTATGATGAACTATATGCCTTTCTCCACTGACGTTCTGAGTTGTTCAAAGTGTTTCTAAGGATACTGATTGTTAGAAGGCAGCTGTCTGACTCGTAAATGTGAACATGGTTTGTGTGATATTAGAAACACATTATTAGCTGTTTGATAACATAGTCAAGCAAAGCGCTAATCATATTAATTACCGTTATGTGCCTGACGTTGTAAAAAGCGATACCATTGTGCAGCATTTACCTCAGTAAGTTGACCGAGTGGATCTCGTCCGAGCTCGTGCGAGTGAGTGGAGGCGGGGCTAATTATCATATTCATAGATCTGTGTATATTAAATGAGGCAAGGGTGTAGAGTTACATTCAAGCTATTTTAAGGCATTAAAAAAACAGGAAAAAACTTTTGGTGATCAAATTTTGGTGATCAAAGATTAGTTTTAAGGGATAAAATTATTGACTACAGGGGGACTTTAAAATAAGTCACATTACTGACATTTAATTATTTATGATTAATGATTTACTAACGATTTTGGCATTTTACTAGATTTAACGATTGCTCAGTCAGATCGTACAGACTTTGCAAATTAGACTGAGCCACTGAAATTTCAGTCTTCAATCCCTTCAGATCTCGCCACCTTTCAAAAGCCATGCAGATATTTACTGTCTTTTTAGCACGGGCTATGTCACCTTCCCATTTTGACCGCAGGCTCACAGTGGTTCTTGGTTTTGATAACAGGTTATTCCCCAGATGACGATGATTGTCATTTAGATCTTTCTAAATTAAAAGCAGCCATCTAGAGGACAAGTTTAAAGGGGGTTGACATATGCGCTGGCACGTTCACTTTTGTAAAATAAAAAACTAAAAAAAAACTACTGTGAAACAATATGTATTGTGAAAAGCTTTATAACTTTGAATTGAATTAATTTGTTGTCACAGTCTTTCTCAGTTTTTCTGTGTCTTCATGTAATCTCAGAAGGAGTTGATGATAGTCTGTGGATCATAACATTTGTTCCCTTTCGAAAGGGAACTCGCACTGCGTCTTAACGCATTTGGGGAACGCCTCCGTGGGAACCGGTGTCTGAAACGCTATCAAATCACGGCAATCATATTGGCCGGCAACACCCTATGACGTCACTACTAGTGCGACCCAAACGCACGTAAGGAGCGCCTAGAGAACAAGTCATCCTCTTTCGTCTTTCAGGGACTGTTTTGTTTGAAGCGCTATTCAAAGGTAAGAACGGCTGTTTTATACAGACGTTTCAGTCAGTGTGCACATCCATGTATAGTTACCTGGTAACACACTTGACTTGTGCGTCTTTGTTAGAGCATGCATGCCCAGTGCTTGAGAGTTCTGTCAGCACGCGTTGTGAACGTTTCCCGCTGAGGAAGCTCCACTCTTGTTTGTCTGTCTCTTCTCGAGGGAAGCAGGACAGGTTTTTGTTATGAGAGTGTTTTGCTGATTTAGGATGCGTTGTCTCTTGCATCCTCAATATCAGTAAGCAGTGCTCTATTTACGTTTGGACGAGTGATGTGTAGGTTTGTGTGCAAGCTTTTACATCTATCACACACATTACTTGTGCATTGTGTAGTGATTTTACTTTCGCCCATCCAAGGACGCACAGTAAAATAGGGATTGGTACTCACGTCACCGCTGACGTTGTGATTTTTGGATCACACGTCTCTTAAGGTGTGGTTATGAGTACATCAGATGACCACCTCTCCCCCTTTTCCTAGTTCAGGGCACCAGTCAAGGTCTATTACCTTTGCAGTATGAGAACACTCTCAACAGGGGCTTTTCATTCATTTAGAATTAATGTAAAGTGGTCAGCTGATTTATTTGAAAGATTGGTGAGATTGCTAACTTGTAGAGCCTTTTCTGTATTATCAGCACAAGGAAGACACAAGTGTAATAAAATAAATTTTATTAACAAAAGATAAACAAGAATAACTAACACAGCTACTAAATGAATACCATGAATGATAAAGGAATAAAGTGCATAAGATACATAGAAAACAAGTGATTAAGTTGAGTGTGGCTATGGAAGAGTTACGTTATCTTATGGAAAGATAAACTGTTTCTCTGAAAATAATAAGGTGGAGAACCTTATTATGCACTAAACAAATAAACGAAAGATTATTTGTTATTAACTAACATCAGCTATATTACATCTAATGGGAATTAGGAAATTATATACTGATAATATACAACAATGCCAAGGTCTCTGGAAAGAGGTTTGGTTAAGTGATATTTACATTCCACGTGGTTGAGTCCGATGACGGTGACGTCTTCCACTGGTTGTGCTGGGTGACAATGCAGTGGGGATAGGAGCCAGAATCTGTTTCAACAGTCTTGAACACGAAGCTCTGTGGGATGCTGATCTCCTGGAGCACCAAAGGGTCCTAAAATCTGGAACACGCAGATGAGGCCCTGGCGTAGGTGCAGAAGGTCCTTAACAATCTGGAACACGCAGACGAAGGTACCTTGGAGTGTAGGTTTGCTCTCCTGAGCTTAACCTTGTTGCAAATGTCGTTACTGTCTCGCTGGACGGAAACAACGTAGTGTTTGTCAATGTCTCTTTCCTCACAGGCTGGAGGCTCAGAACGTGGTCGTATCGGTTGCTGCCTCACTAGCTGTAGACTCAGATCATGGGATCTGTTGTTGTCTCTCTGGACGAACCAGAGGCTCACAACGGTGTTGTATCTGTTAATGTCTATCCCCGTACAGGACAGACTCAGAACTGTATATCTGTTAATGTCTATCCCCGTACAGGACAGACTCAGAACGGTATATCTGTTGTGTCTCACCCGATGGGAGACTCAGAACCTGGTATATCTGTTATGTCTTTCCCCTTTGAAGGGCAGACTCAGAACAAGGAGTGTCTGTTGAAAGGGTACCTTTATCCCTTTCCTATGAGGAGGAGATTGCAATTTGGCGCTTCTCCATTCGAGTGCTGTGATTGGCTGCTGGCATCAGAGGGGACACACACAGTGTGGCCCACCCATCTTTCCCCTGTGGAACTCATTTGCATAAAGCACAAAGTTGGAAGTCTTTAAAGTGTCTTTAAAGTTTACCAATGCATTTCTCACTTTCCAAACCACCACCAGAATACCTTTGGCAATATTCTAAACAAATAGAGACTAAACATGATGGAAAAAGATTGAACTGTCATGCATTCATTCAATTGTACATTAACAGCTGAATTTGTGTCTGATGTTGCATTACAAATAGCTGTCACTGAGAATACTTATTTCTGTGAATAAGTATGAAATGGATGTGTAGTTTGCATCAGTTCTAAGGTTTTCAAACATAGTTTTGAATGGATTTGGATAGATCTTTGTGATCTCTTTGTTTCACCCATTGCTGCTGAGGTCCTGAGGAATTTTTATGGCAGTCTCTGGCCAACCTTAGGAAGTAGTGTCTAGATGGGTGAAGGGCAGAAACTGCATGTGGACCAATGAGAAGTCCTGTCCTTCCCAGGCTTGGTACAAGAGGTCTTCTTCTTGCCCTCTAAGAGGTGTCTGGATCTTGTCCTTACATCTTTATCTGATGGCATTGGACAGTTTGTTTGTGTTAGTCCACCAAGATCCAATCAAAATGTAGCAAACCTTTGTCTGCTGTTACGGACAGAGAGGGGCCCGGCCATAAACTGGGCCCTGGAATGTGCTGTTCACTACAATTGTTTGTTTGGACTAGGAGCACATGCGTTCGCCTTTTATAAGGCTGTTTGCTCGCACTATGAGTGTTTCCCTTTGGCAACCCTAGTTGTGTGTTTCTTATCTGCACCTGCGTTTATGTGTTATGAAACTGGTCCTGTCTGTATATGGCAGGACATATGCGGTGGCAGATTAGGCTGTGCTCCAACATTAACATTATTCAGGCCTGAGGCTGGGTCGATGATGAGTTTGTTCCATTATTAGAACCCTTCTGTTGGTCCGGCGCAGGGCTTGGTAGTAAGTGCATCCTTTCAGTCTGCAGTAGTATGGCAAGCCTCATTTACGTTAAGGCCTCCACTTTCTGTAGTTACAGGTTGAGTTTTGTAGGTCACCTCACCGTTTGTGAGAATTGTTATAAATTTAGTGACCTCAGCTCCCTATGGAGAGGAATAAAGGGGATGTTTATTCTTATGTTAGATTACAAGAGTATACATATACTTTATGTACAGTGGGGCATTTAAACTGGGGCCCTGGAGCTCCCATTATTAGGGAAGGTTATCGTGGCACCCTTACTATGTTCCTCCTCTCTTTGTGAGGTCTTAATAGCGTAGCATTAATAGGTAGCATTAAGAATGAAATATCACCTGTAGTGAATGGCATGGCCTCCTCTCAATCTGAGAGTTGTTTTTCTAAGCCGCCGCTCATCTGAGCTTCAGATAAGTTGATATGTCAGGTGTTCGGCCCTCCGGGGCTGCCCTGATAATCCTTCTGGGTTGAGTGGGCTGGCTTCCTCTCGTGAAAGAGAGTTGTTTGTTGAAGCCACCGCTCTGCTGAGTTCCAGGTAATATCACGATTTGAGGTGTTTGGCCTTTGTTAGGCCCCCTTGATACCTTCCCTAGGTCAGGTGAAGCGGTTTCCTCTCGCTTAGAGAGTAGAAGGCGATATGCTGAAGCCTCCGCTCCCCCGAGCTCCAGATAGATCATGACTGTAGGTGTCGGCCCTCTCTGGGCCACCTTGACATCACCCTGAGCTGGCTTCCTCTTGTTTGAGAGTCTCTATTCGAGGCTGCCGCTCCATTTGAGCTCTAGGTAGTTGTTGTTTTTGACGTTGGCCTACTGCAAGGCCACCTTGACAATCACCCTATGTTGAGTATGTTGGCTTCCTCTCATTTAGAAAGTTTTTTATTGCAGCCTCTGCTCCACTGAGCTCCAGGTAGTTGATGTCCTCAAGCGATGGCCTGTTAAGTCCACCTTGACATTCCCTGTGGTGAGTGTGTTGGTTTCCTCTCACTTAGAGAGTCGCTTTGCTGAAGCCACTGCTCCATTGAGCTCCAGGTGGTCAGTTCCCCTGAGTGTTGTGTGAGCCTGCCTCCTTTCTTTAGAGCTGTTAGGCTGAAGTCTCCACTCCATCGAGCTCCAGGAAGGTCATGAGTGCGTGTGTGCTGGCCCTTTTTTTGGGCCGCCCCGATATCCAGCCTAGGCTTGTACTCAGGAATACGTCTTTTTTGACAGAGGCGGTTCAGCTGTAGCTTTCTGCCTCCTAGTATGCAGTAGCCCGGAGGCTAGTGATTCTAGTACGCCTCCTCTCTTTGTGAGAGTCATCCCCGGCCGGGGCCCGCCTTCTGCATTAGGCTATTAATGCAAGTGGCAGGCCTTACGGCCTCCTCAATGTATCTAGGTTGAGCTGAAACTCTTCTTGATATTAGAGTATAAGCGATATGCTGAGCTTCAGTTCCCTGGTGGTGTTAGGCACTGACAAATAGCCAGGTGTTGTAGGCTTTCATTGAAAGCCTCCCCTGTGGTTGTCCTTTAGCGTTGTTAGACTTACTCTCATTTAGAGAGTGGAAAGCACTTTACTGAAGTCTCCGCTCTCCAGAGCTTTGGTAGTAGCTAGTTTGAGCTTGGAGCATCTCTCCACCAAAAGCTCCTTGATTATTATCAAGTTGCAGAGTCGAGTGTTGCAGGCCCCTCCTGTGGAATTTCTTCCTGTTTGGGCCTCCATTCCTCCAGAGCTGAGCTGAGCTCAGACGGCCTTTCTCGTCTTGGAGCGAGAGTTTTTGCTCAGGTTTTTACCTTTGAGCCTTTCTCGGGTTAGCTCACTTCCCTCCCAGAGCTCTGTGCCCCATATGTTCCCAACACCAGTGATGCTCAGGTCGAGCGTGTCGAAGTACTTCCCCTTTTCAGGGCGAGTTGAGCACGCTCCCTTAGAGCTCAAGCATTAGCCTCGGGCCTGTGGCCGTGTTATGCTAGAGTAGTAGGCCCTGACTGAGGCCTTCTCGTCAGCCCAGTCGCATAGTTTTGTATTCCCCTTGTTTTAAGGGTAGAAAGCGATATGCTGAGTACACGGCTCGTTATGGCAATGCAAACGAGTATTCCAAGACTGCATACCTCTAGTGGCTATCTCTGCTGGAGTTAGATTTGCTACCAAGTAGTTACCCCTCCTTGGGTCACCTTGAAAGCAATCCTCTGGGTTGAACTAGGTTCCTGAGGTTGCTCACTCCATTTATACTTTCCGTTTCTACTCAGTCTTTGTTCTGGTATTAGTCGTGTTTAGTTCTGTAGTACTGCTTTCTCCTGTATTTCAGTTGGTGGATTTAAATAAAGGTTTCTTTGGTATTCTCTCTTCGTCTTGCGCTTTGAATCTACACTACAGCATGACAATATCATGCATCCCTAATACTGACAGTTACTGAAGCATACTGGGCGAAGAATTTAATTTGTTAATGTGTTGTTAGCAATTCACAAACTTTCTTTAGTTAAAGTTTTTAACCACTTTAAAAATCAATATGACTAGATCATCTCCAAGTATAAATATCATAACCATATTGAAGCTACATTTTGTAACAGCATTACCAGTAATGCACAGACATAAAGCACAATAACACAAACACAATTACAAGACATACAGTGGGGGAAATAATTATTTGATCCCCTGGTGATTTTGTAAGTTTGCCCACTTACAAAAAAAATGAAGAGTCTATAATTTTTATGGTAGGTTTATTTTAATGGATAGAGACAGAATATTAACCCAAAAATCCAGAAAAAAACACATTATATAAAGGTTATAAATTGATTTGCATTTCAGTGAGTGAAATAAGTATTTGATCCCCAAGCAAAACATGACTTAGTTCTTGGTGGAGAAACCCTTGTTGGCAAGCACAGAGGTAATTCATTTCCTCGGTTAAACATGCTGTAATGTGTTATTTGTGAACTATTACATTCATAAATGATTTGCTGACATCAGTGGTCTGGTGTGAATCTCTCACACATGATCATGTTATACATCATTAGAAATACGTAGATCAGTAGAATACAATAGCCAAATACGTAGATGATGGTAATATCAATGCTGGAGATGATTGAGATGTAGATGATTGAGATCCCTTCAGTTAGGAACGGTTAAAAGTCATCAGTGTTGTTCTTCCTTGAATCGGAAGCATTCATTTTTGGACCAGTATTGTAAAGATCGCTGTCTGGCGTCATTGATGTAGGTCTGGGAGTTTCCATTACCAGTGAAACCTGGACATGAGAAACTAGTGGATTTAATCAAGACGTTTGTCCACCAATAGTTGCCAGACATAGGATTTAAGATTATATATATATGTGTATATATATATACATATATATATATATATATACACACTACCAGTCAAAAGTTTGGACACGGTAAAAAGAAGTTTCGTCTGCTCACCAAGGCTGCATTTATTTAATTAAAAATACAGTAAAAACAGTGATATTGTGAAATATTATTACAATTTAAAATAACTGTTTTCTGTTTGAATATATATGATAAACTAATTTATTCCTGTGATCAAAGCTGAATTGTCAGCATCATTACTCCAGTCTTCAGTGTCACATGATCCTTCAGAAATCATTTTAATATGATGATTTGATGCTCAAGAAACATTTATTGTGTACAAATGTACAAAATATTTGTGTACAATATTTCTTTTTTAGGATTCTGTGATGAATAGAAAGTTCAAAAGAACAGCATTTATTTGAAATATAATCTTTTGTAACATTATAAATGTCTTTACTGTCACTTTTGATCGATTTAATGCATTTAATATATATATATATATATATATATATATATATATATATATATTTATTGATCTAATATACAGTGATTAAATGACATTATAGACACCACAGATATGAATAAGACATTTTAATAAGGCAGGGGTTTCCAAACCTTTTTTTTTTTTGTCAGCAGAACCTTTTAGATGTAAAATGTTTACTTGAAGTACACCCTGAGATTTTAAGGTAATATTTCCATAATTTTATGACACCTTTTCATATGATGACAGTTAGTAAACATGCAAGTAAACAGATAATATATTTAATCTTTTTAATTAATTTTAACAAGTGTGTTTATTTTAATTTTAAATGGAATTATTATAATTATTATTGTTATTATTATTAATAATATTATTATTATTTTGAAGACTAATATGTACTGCAAAGGAAAAAAATGAATATTTGATAATTACAGTAATAATCATTTAAATTTAGGCTACAAGTTACAGTCCTAATATCTGTCTTAAATTCTTCTCTTTAAAATGTACAAACTCTCAAGCTTATAACATTTCAAATCCTCAAATTATGTTGAAAATTGAAACAAAAGAATTTTCTTTGCTGTTCTGTTCTGTCCCAACAAATCACGCATCCCTATTTTTGCCAGTTACTGAATGAAGAAATGTATTTTTGCTTCAATTTGTTTTTATTTCTCTGTTAGTTCATAAGACGAGCCAGACAGAAACACAAACACAATTACAGGACATACATCATTTCATTATTTGAATTACAAGATGTACACAAATATATGTGACTGAGGTCAAGCACATTTCCTCAGTTAAACTTGCTGTAGTTATTTGAGAACTTTTACTGTACATTCATAAATGAATTTCTGACATCAGTGGTCTGGTGTGAATCTCTCACACATGATCATGCTGTATATCAGGAGATGTTGTGTGTCTCATTTCACTCTGAACTCTACAGCAGTGAGACATCCTTATGATGTTCTCAGCGTCAGTCCTCATGAACACATACAGCAAACAGTCCACAAGCGGGTATAACACATAAAAGCAATATGTAAATTCCAACAGACTACCCAGGAAAGTAGGAAATTTTTTAACCAATTTTTTAAACACAATACATACAATATTAAGTGGTAGGATTAGAAAGGTGTAACTGATCACCACAAAGAACAGAGGAGCAAGAGCTAACTGCTTCTTTAGAGGAGTGAGAGTTATTGAGTGAGAGAGGGACCTGTATGCACCTACAAAACACAAAATGATCACTGGGTAGAAGATGAAGGGGATGAAATTTATCAGGACCATTTTTTATAGATAATTGGAATAACGATCAAAGATACAATCCAACCAGTCAGTGAAGTACAAACAAGAAATTTGACTGAGCGATGAGTCCTGTGCCAAACGGGATGAGCGATCATAACATATCTCTCTACGGCTATGCATGTCATGAAATACAAACCTGTGACACTACTCCACTCAATTGTGATGAATAAGATGGTCCTCCAGAAGTACTCAAAGAAAATGTATTCGAGTGATATGCAAACAATCTGGATGAGATCTGAAATGAGCAGATTAATGACAAGACCTGAAGCATCTTTTTTAGATTTGATGAGAGAATAAGCGGCATAAATAGCCAGACAGATCATGGGAATTTCAATGCTAGCAATGACTGAAATATAGACAGTGAATCCAGTGTCGTCTGTGTTGTTCGTGATTTTTTGACCAGCAGTGCCATTGTAAAGATTGCTGTCAGATGCAGTAATGAATGGAGATTCGAAAGTTTCCATCACCAGTTAAGCCTGGAAATGCAGAACGAGTGGAAAACGTGTGTTGCTCCTCACACTGCAGTCTCGTCTTCAACAAAATACTGTAGATGCCAGATGGAGGATTCGTGATTTTTGCTCTAAAAGACACATCACTTGAGTCACATTATTACAAAATCAACATCTGCAAAGGTTATTCAAAAATCATTCCTCCTATTTTATTCAAAATGCACATTGATTGTGTCTTATTGCAGTTGAATAAGTCCTTATTCTCTAATGTTCCTCTTCATCTGAAAAAAAAAAATAAATAAAATAAATGATTTCACTCACCATGAACTGAGATGCAGGTAATAGTGGGTTTGAAAAAGCATCTGCAAATGAAATAATACAATATTTCAGTGTTTATGAAATATGATTTTTTTTTTTTTTTCAGTAGGTCCATAAATCATAATATTTAAGAGGAGATTGTTGTATAGAACGGTCAGGAACCTGGGACATAAAGTTACTGGTACCAGAAGGCTGGATAGTAAGTTACTAGTCATGCAAAGGCTCATGCAGATGTATAGAAACACAATCCTACCTTCATTCATCTGGGTCTTGGTCATACGGCTTGTACTGCTGGATCAAGCCCTTCTTTTATAATACGACTGACCTGTAAACACGTTATGTAAAATAAGGGAAAGACTCCTACATCTGAAACAGTTGGGTGTTGCTCAGTACTACTAGCACATGCTTCCCAATAAAACAGCTTTTACTGTGTTAATAGCGGATGAGGTCTGATCAATTTTATCCATTTAAAACCGCTAATATGATGCAACAGTTGACACACCTTTATTTATTATCACACTCAGAGATGGGCACAAATACATCAAAAAGTATTTAGTTATAAATTACAAATACTTACTCATCAAATGTATTTAAATAAAATACAAAATACTGCTGTAAAAAAATTTATTTAATTAAAATACAAGTAATTTGTAATTTGAAAATACAAAAATACAAGCAAAATTTAAACACAGTCATTTAAAGTGCTCACTGTAACAGTTAAATATAGATTGATGATCCTTATAAAGATACTAAGGAGCAGTGAGTGATTTTGTCTTTTTCTTTTGTTGCTTGAATAACATTAATGACAGACAGCAGCAAGTTTATTAGGCTGCTGTCACTTTAAAAATGAACGCACAGACCGAATATACTTATGGTTACATTAATTTAAGACACGGCCGACTGTTTTTTCAATTAATCAATGTTATTTTTTATTACTTGACTTACCCGACCACGGATTATCTGCAGCGCCCGTGGATATAACTGCGATCTGCGCATAACTAGACAGCGCACGTCATGCTTTAGCTAGCAAGTCAATTCACAAGTTCTTGCCATTTATGTTAATCTTCTGTCCTATAAAGACAATCAGTGAATAATATCTGATAGTATATTTGACTAGACACTTTACCTTATAACAGTTTAATTGAGCACAAAAGCAGCTTCTTTACCTGCTTCTGACCTTGCTATGTAAAGTAAGACAGATGTCGGTCACGAGCTCAGCAACCGAAACAGCAGCCGGCTTTTATGGTGCATTCACACTGGGCATCGGTGTTAACACTTCTCATTTACTTTGAATGGGTGACGTCATGCGTTGCCATAACAATGAGCGGTTGAACTTTATTTTACAGTACGTGCATTTACATGTACTTTCAGTTTACTTACCTAAGAAAGTACTGGGTAATATAAAGTAAGTACATGGGTTAAGGTTAGGTTTAGGGGAAGGTTCAGGGTTAGTGCCTAGTTATTACCCAGTTATTACAATTACTATCATAAGTACATTGTAAGTACATAGGGAATAGGACTGTAAAATAAAGTGCTACCCAATGAGCTCATGCCATAACTACCATAATTAAAGGGATAGTTCACCCAAAAATGAAAATTTGATGTTTATCTGCTTACCCCCAGGGCATTCAAGATGTAGCAGACATTGTTTCTTCAGCAGAACACAAATGATGATTTCTAACTCCAACCGTTGCCGTCTGTCAGTCGTATAATGCATGTCAATGGCAACACAATCTATAAGAGTCAAAAAAACATGCACAGACAAATCCAAATTAAACCCTGTGGCTCATGACGACACATTGATGTCCTAAGACACGAAACGATCGGTTTGTGCGAGAAACCGAACAGTATTTATATCATTTCTTACCTCTAAAACACCACTATGCCCAACTGCCTTGAGCATCCGGTTAGTGAGGTCTGAACGCAGAAGTGATGTCTCGCACTCATTGAAGTATAAGCATGAGAGATCACTTCCATGCATTATACGACTGACAGACGGCAACGGTTGGAGTTAAAAATCATCATTTGTGTTCTGCTGAAGAAATAAAGTCAAGTTTTGGGTGAACTATCCCTTTAATTACGGCATGAGCACAGCATAAGCTCATTGGGTAGCACTTTATTTTACAGTCCTGTTCCCTATGTACTTACAATGTACTTATGATAGTAATTGTAATAACTGGGTAATAACTAGGTACTAACCCTGAACCTTCCCCTAAACCTAACCTTAACCCATGTACTTACCTTATATTACCCAGTACTTTCTTAGGTAAGTAAACTGTAAGTACATGTAAGTGCACGTACTGTAAAATAAAGTTCAACCGCTCATTGTTATGGCAACGCATGACGTCACCCATTCAAAGTAAATGAGAAGCGTTAATGCCGACGCCCAGTGTGAATGCACCATAAAAGGCGGCTGCTGTTTCGGTTGCTGAGCTCGTGACCGACATCTGTCTTACTTTACATAGCAAGGTCAGAAGCAGGTAAAGAAGCTGCTTTTGTGCTCAATTAAACTGTTTTAAGGTAAAGTATCTAGTCAAATATACTAGCAGGTATTATTCACTGATTGTCTTTATAGGACAGAAGATTAACGCAAATGGCAAGAACTTGTGAATTGACTTGCTAGCTAAAGCATGACGTGCGCTGTCTAGTTATGCGCAGATTATATCCACGGGCGCTGCAGATAATCCGTGGACGGGATAGAGATGGCAACCTGTGACGTTATACTAGGAGCGGTCCGTGACTCAAATTTATGCGTTTCAATGGCAAAACTACCAATGCCAAAATGAATATGCAGCAGTGAGGTGGTACAGGTCAGAGCTCTTTAAGTTGTTTATGTTCATTATTATTGTACTGTTAGGTGCTTTGAGACATGAGATAATTTAACGCCGTCTCTAGTGACGCTTTTGCTCCCTGCTGTGCGCGTTCATGTGTTTTGAAGGAGGCGTGGCTTTGGAGATGCTTTGAAGGGAGGGTGGCATCTTATGCTTTTAAAGCTAGCTCGCTATTCCTAGCCCCTCCAAAAGTGACCTACCCTACCTTTAAGCCTGGTGATTAAAGTTATTGTATGCGAGAATAAAATAACATATTTGAATGTATTTTTAGTATTTTAAATACAAAATACTTTCTCTCAAAGTATTTAATTACAAATTACATTTGATTTTTTCTTTGTTAAGGAAAATACAAATTACAAAATACTCAAAAGTAATTAAATACATATTTTAAATACATTTAATTAAAAATCTCTGATAACACTGATGGTGATGGACATGAAATGAAGAACTGAAAAATCTTGACATGACAAATCAAATTTGCCTTCTCTTTTGACATATAAGAGGTCTTTGTACCATTAAAACATCCTGCAAGTTTCAGCTTAAAACATCCTCGCTATTATAAACAAACCATTTATTTAATTAAGCTCGTTTTGATATTGGGTGACCTGTGACGTCACACGGGCAAATATATTTGCATATGACTGCCTCCAGAGCAAAACATTGATAAATATGGTTTTTATAATGGAAATGACGCTTTTATATGGATAATGTTTTCAAAACACTTACTCATGTGCAATAGCCAGTGGGCGTTGATACCGTTTCCTATGCAATGATGTTAGCCAATCATAACAGTGGCCGTTTATTGATGAGCCTTAAAGGAGCCACCCCTTAAAAATTGGTAATTTCTGACAGTGGGTCAGAATGAAGTTTGAAAATAATTATTTTTCCAAATATATTTTTTTATTATTTATTTATTTATTTATTGGTGCAAAAAACTTTATTAACATTTTAAGTGAACCTCAAGGAACATTAAAAGTAATTTAAAAAAATCCATTTAATGTGAACAGATGGCTGTTATAAAACTCTGACTAAAGGCGATGTCTAATACAGTTCATTTACTGGCTATGAACTTTGTTTTTCATCCAAATGGTGAATTGCGAAACTAGTCATGCATTGTGCTTTTGTTGTTTACCAAGTCAGCATTAAGTCAAAATTGACTGTTTACTCTATGAATTATGTTCTCTTAATGAGCATTTATGTTTCATAGAGTAAAAAGACAGTTACATTTTGCATGCTAATATGCGCTACTTGTAGTTATTGTAGTTGTTGCTTCCTTTTTATTTCTCTGTTAGTAAAATGTGGCGTTTGCAAATTCACAAAGTTTCTGACTAGATCATTTCCAAGTTTCATAACCATACTGATATATTAGTAAGCTACATTTTCATATATCACTGTATTTAATATACATTTCATATATCATGTACATACATAAAGCACAATAACACAAACAAAATTACAGGGCATGCATCATTTCATTCATTGAATCACACTACAAAATGTACACAAATATGTGACTAAAGTTGTAAATCCATGAATGAATTGCTGACATCAGTGGTCTGGTGTGAATCTCTCACACATGATCATGCTGTATAGATGTCATGCGTCTAGTTTTACTCTGAACTCTCTTCAGTCTGGTACAGCAGTGAGACATCCTGATGATGTTCTTAGCGTCACTCCTCATGAACACATACAGCAAACAGTCCACAAGCGGGTTTAACAGATAAAGAATTAAAGTAAATGTATTCAGATTAAGTGGGTATACCAACTTTACATACAGAAAAAGATAAATTTGCAAGGGAAGGATTAAAAAGGTGTAACCGATCACCACAAAGAACAGAGGAGCCATAACTAACTCCTTCTTTAGAGGGGTGAGAGATGTTGAGTGAGCGAGGGACCTGCACATACCTACAAAACACAAACTGATCACTGCATAGGGGATAAAGGGCATGATATATACCAGGGCCTTTATCATGCAAAGTGGAATAACGATAAAAGGTAGTAGCCAACCAGTCAGTGAAGTACAAACAAGACATTTGACTGAGCGATGAGACCTGTGCCAAACGGGATGCGCGATCAGAACGTATCTCTCTACGGCTATGCATGTCAAAAAATATAAACCTGTGACACTAGCCCACACTATTATGGTCATTAAGGTGATAAACCAGTAGAACCAAATGTTCATGAGTAAGATGCAAACAATCAGGATGAGATCTGAAATGAGTAGATTTAGGACAAAAACTGAAACATCTTGTTTAGATTTGATGAGAGAATAAACAGCCAGACAGATCATGGGAATTTCAATGCTAGCAATGATTGAAACATAAATAATATCTCCATATATGATGTCATCTGTGTTGTTCATGCTTCGATTGGAAGCATCAGAGATTGGCTCATCTGTGGTGCTGTAAATATCACTTTTAGATGTAGTATGGAATGGAGATCCAGGAGTTTCCATCACCAGTGAAACCTGGAAATGCAAAATTAGTGGATAATACTAATGAAAATGTGTGTTGCTCCTCACTCTTGCAGTCTTGTCTTCAAGAAAATGAATGCCAAATGGAGGATTCAGGATTTTTGGTTTAAAAGGAACATCAGTTGAATCAGATTATTAGCAAATCAACATGTGCAGATGTTATTCTAAAATAATTCCTCATTGTTATATAGAACAACATGAATAGTCAGGAGCCTGGGGTATAAAGTTACTGGTACCGGAAGGCTAGATAGAAAGTTACTAGTCATGAAAAGGCTCATGCAGATGTACAGAAATACAATCCTACCTTAATTTGTCTGGTTCTTGGTCACACTGCTTGTACTGATGGATCAAGCCCTTCTTTTATAATACAACTGACCTGTAAACACGTCATGTGAAATGAGGGAAAGATTCCCGCATCTGAAAGAGGTGGGTGTTGCTCAGTACTACTAGCAAATGCTTCACAATAAAACGGATTTTATCTTGTTAATAGCGGATGAGGTCTGATCCATTTTATCCATTTAAAACC
This sequence comes from Hypophthalmichthys nobilis, assembly GCA_037950665.1. Classification (NCBI taxonomy): domain Eukaryota; kingdom Metazoa; phylum Chordata; class Actinopteri; order Cypriniformes; family Xenocyprididae; genus Hypophthalmichthys; species Hypophthalmichthys nobilis. The sequence continues at coordinate 27,099,110 of CM075479.1, forward strand.
ATTACTCTGATACAACAAGTGTCATTACATAAATTATTAACACACTGATGGATATGAAAATGCAGAATGAAGAACAAAACAAATATCTGTCTGCCCTTTTTGGAAAAATCCTTTATGCTTTCTTTAGTGCAAAAAAAACTTTATCATTATTTCAGAAATCAAAAAGTGAATGTAGCAGTATATTAATGTTAGACCTTAGGATTTTCTCAAATTGATCAAAAAATCTAATTTTATGTAAACCTCTTCGCTATATAACTGTTTTAATACACAGAACATTCTGAGGACAATAATGTCTCAGTTACTGTTGCAACCTCCGTTCCCTGATGGAGGGAACGAGACATTGTCTCAATGAGTTAGACACTAGGAGTCACTTTTGGGAGCCCCAAACACATCTGAGGTATTCAAGGCCAATGAAGTTGGTGTGAATTTGCATGCCTGGCCACTACCTGGACATACGGAAAAAAAGGAGGTCAGAGTGCTCCACACACTCAGGTTTGTGCTGAGGAGCCAAGACGGCATCCAAACCATTTCAACAGGCAGTTCACAGTTGTAGCAGAAGGGACGCATCTCGTTCCCTCCATCAGTAAGTAACCGAAACATTGCCTTTCTGTCACTCTCTTCAATATTGTGTTGAATGAGTTAGACACTAGGAGTCCCTATACTAACTATACTGAGGATAGTAAGAGGATAGTAAGAATATACTGAGGATAGTAAGAATGCAAGGGCTTTAGATACTGTTTCGGATGCGACTAGCTTAGTGAACTCTGTACATTGTTCGGTTCCGGCTGTATAGCCCATGCAGCAGGGAGACCGTGAGGCCTAGCCGCGAAAAACACCACTCTTCCGTTCCGATTAGAACATCAAACAGGTTCTCCCCACTCAGTGATGCACCCACTGAGAATTCTGTTGAAATAGCGATTGAAATAGCGATTCTATTACACGGAACATAAAAATAGAGAAACCAGCCACCATAGTCACATAGCACCAGACATCAAAGCAAATTTAAAAGTGCTGGCTAATGCTAATCATAAATACTTATTATTATTCACGTCGGCACTAACGATGTTCGACTTCGCCAGTTCGAGATCACTAAAATTAACATTAAAGAGGTGTGTGAACTCGCAAGTACAATGTCAGAAAAAGTAATTTGCTCTGGTTCCCTTCCTGTTCATTGGAGTGATGAGATAGTTAGCAGATTATCATCACTCAATGGCTGGCTGTCTAAGTGGTGTCCGCAGAATAATATAGGTTTCATAGACAATTGGAAAAGTTTTTGGGGCAGACCTGACCTGTTGAAAAGAGTTGGTATTCATCCCTCCTGGGATGGTGCTGCTCTTCTCTCTAGTAATATAGCACATAGTCTTAAAGCTGAAACATGAGAAACTGGGGCCCAAGTAAGGAAGCAGACATACTGGCTAAACCAACCGTCTGCTAGCCGTCTCACGTCACAGAAGTCAGATAAATCCCAACACATAGAAACTCTTTCACCTAGATATTATCACATAGAGACTGTGTCTGTACCCCGAATTAGTAAATACAAAAGACTTCCAAACCCATTTAAGGGTAAAAATTTATTTGATGTTCAACAAACAGAGATAATACTGATAAACAAATAATAAAGCTTGGGTTGCTGAATATTAGATCCCTTTCTTCAAAAGCACTTATTGTAAATGATATTATTACAGACAATAATCTAGATTTCCTGTGTTTGACAGAAACCTGGCTAAAACCAGATGATTACATTACTTTAAATGAGTCTAGCCCTCAAGGTTACGAGGTTAGAACCATCACTTCTACCACTAAAGATTGCTTTATAAATAATCTTCCTGATCAGTTTCATCGCCTTAGCATGCCAGACGGCTTAGAAGACCTCGATGTTGCAACAGAAACTATTGACTGTCTTTTCCAGCACATTAGATGCAGTTGCTCCTCTGCGCTTAAAGAAGATTAAAGAAACTAATCCAACGCCGTGGTACAACGAGCACACTCTGGCTCTTAAGAGAGCTGCCAGAAAAATGGAGCGCAGCTGGAAGAAAACAAAATTTCGTGGAGAGAGAGAATGATTGAGTACAGAAAGGCCTTAAAAAATGCCAGATCTACTTATTTTTCAAATCTCTTAGAAGAAAACAAACACAACTCTAGGTATTTATATGATACAGTGGCTAAATTAATGAGAAATAGAGCTTCAACTTCTGATGTTTCCAAACAGCACAGCAGTAATGACTTTATGAACTTCTTTACTTGCAAGATTGACAATATTAGAGAGAAAATTATAACATGCAACCGTCTACTACAGTACCGTGTCAGACAGTGCACTAAGGAAAAATTCCATTCATTCGTTGCTATAGGAGAGTAGAAATTCTCTAAATTATTAAATCATCAAAATCAACAACATGTATGTTAGACCCTATGCCGACTAAGCTATTGAAAGAGATGCTTCCAGAGGTCATAGATCCTCTTCTTAATATCATTAATTCATCTTTATCACTAGGATACGTACCGAAAACTTTTAAGCTGGCTATTATTAAACCTCTTATTAAAAAACCACAACTTGATCCTAGAGAATTAATCAATTACAGGCCAATCTCGAATCTACCTTTTCTGTCAAAAATACTAGAAAAGGCAGTTTCATCACAACTATGTTCCTTTTTAGAAAGAAATGGTATCTGTGAGGATTTACAGTCAGGATTCAGACCGTACCATAGTACTGAGACTGCTCTCATTAGAGTTACAAATTATTTGCTCTCATCATCAGATCGTGGTTGTATCTCTCTATTAGTGTTACTGGATCTTAGTGCTGCTTTTGACACTATCGACCACAATATTCTTTTGAATAGACTTGAAAATTATGTTGGCATTAGTGGAATTGCATTGGCATGGTTCAAATCTTATTTATCTGACTGTTATCAGTTTGTAGTAGTAAACGAAGAGATGTCATATCGATCACAAGTTCAATACAGAGTACCGCAAGGCTCAGTACTAGGACCGTTGCATTTCACTCTGTACATGCTACCCTTGGGAGATATCATTAGGAAGCATGGCGTTAGTTTTCACTGTTACGCTGATGATACTCAGCTCTATATTTCTTTGCACCCTGACGAAACTTACCAATTCACAAAATTAACGGAATGCATAGCTGACATAAAAAATTGGATGACCAGTAATTTCTTACTACTAAATTCAGAAAAAACAGAGATTCTAATTTTTGGACCAAAAACTTCTTAACGTAATAACCTAGAATACTGTCTAACACTTGATGGCTGCTCTGTTAAGTCTTCGTCGTCAGTTAGGAACCTGGGTGTGCTCTTTGATACCATTCTCTCTTTTGAAAGCCTTGTTTCTAGCATCTGTAAAACTGCATTCTTCCATCTTAAAATATATATCTAAACTACGACATATGCTCTCAATTACAAATGCGGAACAGTTAGTTCATGCGTTCATGACCTCAAGGCTAGATTATTGTAATGCTGTACTGGGTGGTTGTTCTGCTCGCCTGTTAAACAAACTACAGCTGGTCCAAAACGCAGCAGCTAGAGTTCTTACTAGAACCAGGAAGTATGACCATATTAAGCCGGTTCTGTCAACACTGCATTGGCTCCCTATTAAACATCTTATAGATTTTAAAATCTTACCTATACTATGCTACTTACCTAAAGCACTAAATGGTTTAGCTCCCCAGTACCTGAGAGAGCTCTTAATGCATTATAGTCCTTCACGTGTATTGCGATCTCAGAATTCTGGACAGTTGATAATACCTAGAATATCAAAATCAACTGCAGGCAGTGGATCCTTTTCCTATTAAGCACCTAAACTTTGGAACAGTCTTCCTATCACTGTTTTGGAAGCAGACACACTCTGTCAGTTTAAGTCTAGACTAAAAACACATCTGTTTAAACTTGCATACACATAAACCATTATCTACTTCTATAATTCAAATCATGTAAATTGTTAGGCTGCATAGATTAGGTCAGCTGGAACCGGGAACACTTCCCTTAACACCTGATGTACTCGCTACATCATAAGATGAATGGCATCTACGCTAATATTAGTCTCCTCTGTTTATCCCGAGGTTTGCTGCAGCCTGCCAGATCCAGGCCGTATCCAGATGAGATGAAGGACCTGCATCCAGACATGATGATAACGCAGCCCTGACGTTTCAACTAATCTATCCCCTGCGAAGGCCCATTTCCCTTTCCTTTCCCTATGTATAGATAAAACGTTATAATAATTATTCCAGTTTGCATAGATCCGCGGACACAACTAATTTTTCTGTATTATGCGGACCAGTAAATTAATTTGGCAAATATCACTTTTTTTTCTTTTTTGTGATTCAATCAAAAACCAACTTTAACTCGATAAGAATTGTCCTATTGTCACTGTGAAGCTGCTTTGAAACAATATCTATTGTGAAAAGCGCTATATAAATGAAGATGACTTGACTTGGTGGTGCAGATGCAGGCAAGCCTTCGTGTGCCAAAGCAGGTGCAGCTATGCTAACTTGCAAACTTCCAATACCCAGGGTATATGACCTCAGGTCCCCATATATCAGGGGGACCCCCTCAACTCTTGGAACAGGTCCTTCCAGCCATAGGGCCTCTTTTGCTTTTCAAAAGGATTTTTACTGCTGAAGACACCTAATTATTTACGTTGGGGAAGTTGTTCTTCTCAGCAAGAAAAGAACACTACAGAGACCACATCCTTCCCAAAGGGGAGGTTAGTATGTGGAAGTACATCCTATGGACTCACATAATGGGAAGTACTAACTAGGGAAGACTCCCTGTGGTGGGCTCCACCTTATAAGGGAGAGGCTATTGGCCAAACAACTGGCGACACAAAAGACACAAAGTTCACAAAAGACACAAGGTTCACCGACAGGGAAACCGAACAGTGGAAGAATACTTAATATGGGATCACCATTAGGGAATCACTACATATGGATCACTTTACACCATTCTTCATTCCAGAGCTCCCTCCACAAGGAAGCTATATTCATATAAATGGAAGTTGTTTTCTACTTGATGTAGTCAACGTGATACGGACCCTGTCCAGTCATCTATTAGCCTTGTGCTTCAGTTCCTCCAAGAAAAGTTCTTGGAAGGTTTATTTCCTTCGACGTTGAAGGTCTATGTAGCAGCCATTTCGGCTTACCATGTTCCTGTAGGGGGGTCCCTCGGTGGGTCGCGACCCCTGCCCTTTAGCTGTCCGGGCTCATTCCACCAGGGGTATGGCGGCCTCTAAGGCGTTGATGTCAGGAGTGTCTTTGAACGACATATGTGATGCAGCTGGATGGTCATCCCAGCACACGTTCATCAGGTTCTACAACATAGACATAAATCCTACTCCGGGTTCCTCGGTTCTGTCTACAAGATTACAGACAGGTACTCGATGATACGGCGTAGTTGGGACAGCGTTCCCATCACGTCATTCGATGTAGCGTCGATAGTTCCCACAAAAGGGAACGTCTCGGGTTACGGGTGTAACCCTTGTTCCCTGAGTAAGGGAACGAGACGCTACGTCACGTTGCCGTACCCCCAGCGTACCTGTGAGCGTCTTGCTTCAGCCATAATCCAGAAGCTAGCGTTCTTTGTTCTAGGTATGCTTTATAGTTTCCTGGTCCGTGACGTCACCCGCTTCTGACGTCTCGTCTCATCATTGGTTAGATACAGAGGTGCTTCACGACGCAATCACGCAGAGGGTTCCCATCACGTCATTCGACGTAGCGTCTCGTTCCCTTACTCAGGGAACAAGGGTTACACCCGTAACCCGAGACGTTCTCATGTTTGTAATGGCAATTTCCTGAAATTTTCATTTGCCACCAGATGGCAGCAGAAGGCCACTAATATAGTTCAAGGTTTCACAGTTTTGTCATTTAAAATCCCTTTAAGAAAGTGAGCCAATAAGTGGTGTGTGAGTCTGTGTGTGTGTGTGTGTGTGTAAGCATGCTTAGTGTGCATCAAGTATTATTGTTTAAGCTTTGTCTTTCTCTGTGTTTGTTTTAGCATATATCATAGCTGTTCCTCTGATTAAAGTGGTGACATGCTTGCTAAACAAAACTTAATATCTCTTTACGCATATGTGCTTAAAGGCCTTAAATACCCCGGTAAATGCTGCTTTCAGCTTTAACTTTTAGTTACTGAAGGAGTCTGGGAAAAGAAATTGATTTGTTGCTTTTTTATTTCTGTTAGTAAAATGTGGTATTAGCAATTCACATCGAGTTTCTGACAACTTTAAGATCTAGACTAGATCATTTTCAAGCACAAGTATCATAACCATTTGTAACAGCATTATCAGTGATGTACAGACATAAAGCACAATAACACAAACACAAGACATCATTTAATTCACTGAATCGCACTACAAGACGTACACAAATATATGTGACATATCATCCAGTTAAACATGCTGTAACGTGTGATTTGAGAGCTATTACTGTACTTTCATAAATGAATTGCTGACATCAGTGCTCTGGTGTGAATCTCTCACACATGATCATGCTGTATATCAGATGTTGTGTGTCTCGTTTCACTCTGAACTCTCTTCAGTCTGTTGCAGCAGTGATGCGTCCTGATGATGTTCTCAGCGTCAGTCCTCATGAACACATACAGCAAACAGTCCACAAGCGGGTATAACACATAAAGACATGTAGTAAAATCCAACAGACTATCTAGGGAATTATTGAATTCTAAATACACAATCAATACAATATTAACTGGGAGGATTAGAAAGGTGTAACTGATCACTACAAAGAACAGAGGAGCAAGAGCTAACTGCTTCTTTAGAGGAGTGAGAGTTATTGAGTGAGAGAGGGACCTGTATGCACCTACAAAACACAAAATGATCACTGCATAGAAGAAAAAGGGAATGAAATATATCATGACCAAGTTTATATAGATCATTGGAATAACAATCAAAGATACAATCCAACCAGTCAGTGAAGTACAAACAAGACATATGACTGAGCGATGAGACCTGTGCCAAACGGGATGAGCGATCATAATGTATCTCTCTACGGCTATGCATGTCATGAAATACAAACCTATGACACTACTCCACTCAATTGTGCTGAACATGATAGTCCTCCAGGTTGCGTTGAATCTAATGATTTCGAGTGATGTGCAAACAATCTGGATGAGATCTGAAATGAGCAGATTTATGACAAAAACTGAAGCATCTCGTTTAGATTTGATGAGAGAATAAGCGGCATAAATAGCCAGACAGATCATGGGAATTTCAATGATAGTGATGATTGAAATATAGACAGTGAATCCAGTGCCATCTGTGTTGTTCATGCTTAGATTGGAAGCATTAATTCTTGGACCAGCAGTGCCATTGTAAAGTTCGCTGTCAGGTGACATTAATGGAAGTCTAGGAGTTTCCATCACCAGCAAAACCTGGAAATGAGGAACTAGTGGATAAAACTAATGAAAACGTGAGTTGCTCCTCACACTGCAGTCTGGTCTTCAGCAAAATACTACCGGATGGAGGATTTTTGGTCTAAAAAGCACATCAGTTGAACGACATTATTAGCAAATCCACAAATGCAGATGTTATTCTAAAATAATTCCACATGTATGTGTCTTACTGCAGTTAAATAAGTACTTCTTATTTTCTAAAATATTTCCTCTTCATCTCAAAAAACAAACAAATTTGACTCACCATGAACTGAGACACAGGCCCTAGTTGGTTTGAAAAAGCATCTGCAAAGGGAATAAATAATACAGTATTTCAGATTTGTTTCTATGAATTATGAAATAAATTCTTTTTTTCAGTAGGTGCATAAATCACAACATTTAAGAGGAGATTATTATATAGAACAACATGAACGGTCAAGACCCTGGAACTAACTAAACTAATGTTTTTAGTACTGGAAGGCTGTATAGCAATTATACTAGTCATGCAAAGGCTCATGCAGATGTATAGAAACACAATCCTACCTTCATTCATCTGGGTCTTGGTCAAACGGCTTGTACTGCTGGATCAAGCCCTTCTTTTATAATACGACTGACCTGTAAACACGTCACGTGAAATTAAGATCCTTGCATCTGAAACAGTTGGGTGTTGCTCAGTAACACTAGAAAATGCTTCCCAATAAAACAGCTTTTACTGTGTTAATAGCGGATGTGGTCTGATCCATTTTATCCATTTAAAACCACTAATCTGATGCCACAGCTGACACTCGTTTATTTCTTAACACACTGATGGATATGAAATGAAGAACAGAACAAATATCTGCCCTTTCTGGACGAATCCTTTGTGCTTTCTTTTATTGCAACACAATAATAATAATTTTCTTTGTCAGTATATCAGGAATCATGCTATTTTGTTCATTCAGATAATTTATTAATGATAGTCTTTATGAGACTGCATACATTTCTCTGGGATTTTTGTAGATTCTTGGCTATCTTTCTGCTCTCATACACAGAATACACCAGCTGATGAGTGATAAAAACATTGAGAGCCAATCAGAATCCACCTGACTGTAAAGAGCTCGAGCATTTAAAGTGCAAGAAGAGAAATTGCAGCTCGTGGTTAGAATAAACAGAACATTGTCAGAGCAAGTTGCTTTAAGTTAAAACAGCTCAAACACGCATTTTAGTCTAGGACTAGCTTAAACCTTGTCTGTGAAACTGGGGATTTGTGTTCAGTTTCTTCATAGGCACACACACTTGCTCCAGGTTCACTCTCTGGGAACTTATAAACAGTGTAAAACATACTTCAATAATGATAGATGAACTTGGAGATAAAATTCTGGTAGCCGACAAGACATGTCTAAATTTGGTCAGACTACTCATCGTATGGTTATATATACAAATGGACACACACATGCAGGCCTGCATTAGGCTTCAAGGTGCCCAATAGCGGTATGTTATGTTACAGTCACTGAATTGTTGCTCATATCTAGTAGACTTAAAAACACACACTAAACTTGTGTAGAGTTTAGTATTTTAACTTTGTCCTGAGTAAAATTTTATTGCTCAAAGGTTTGTTTTGTTGGTAAAACTTTACAATAAGTTCTCATTTGTTAACATTAATTAATGCATTAACTAACATGAACTAACAACGATCAATTTATTTTTTAAAGCATTCATTAACCTTTGCTAACAGAAATGTTCATTTCAGCTCACAGTGCATTACTTTTGATCTCAAAAATGTAGTAATACATTCTGAGATTAACATGAACTAATTGCTGTAGAAGTATTGTTCATTCTAAGTTCATATTAACTAATGTAGATAACTATAAACATTATTTTAGTGTTATTTTTTTTATTTTTTTTCATGTAAGTATCTTCCTCATCTCAGATTTTTCTCCTAAAATACCTTAGGAGAATAAAAAGCAAACAACTGAGAAAGTTGTTAAAAGGTAGTGAAGGAGGGAGAAAACAAATCCTGGTGGTAACACTTTACAATAAGGTTCATTTGTTAACATCAACTAACATGAACTAACAGTGAGCAATACATTTGTTACAGTATTTATTAATCTTTGTTAATGTTAGTTAATAAAAATCCAGCTCTTCATTGTTTGTTCATGTTAGTTCACAGTTAATTAATGTTAACAAATACAATATTTGTATTTGTTTTAATAAAATATTAGTAAATGTTGAAATTAACCTTAACTAAGATTAATAAATGCTGTAGAATTATTGCTCATTCTTAGTTCATTTTAACTAAAGTGGTTAACTAATGTTAGCTAATGAAATCTTTTAGTAAAGTGATACCTTATTTACCAATTTACAAATTTACCAGTTGAATGGAAGATCAAGAGAAATGTCTGACAGATTTAGTGGCTTTTAAAAAATAGTATATTTGAAAATACCCAAATCTACTGTATCTTTCTGTGAGAAATGAATGCTAAAGTATGATAACCAGAATTTACTACACCCTCTGTATATTAGCTATTTTATCTATAGACACATTAATGTGGATTAGCTCTGATTGTTTGCTCTTTAAAGAATTTGATGATGAAATGTTTGAGTTGATATCAAAATCTCTCACTTTTGATTATAGACTTTGCAAAATGAATTAACAGCACTATTCATTTCTTGTTCTTGTGTGTGCACCTTTAAAGTCGGCATAAAACAGAAGTTGCGATAGTAATTTCTTCCCTAATGTGACGTATATCCAAGTGAAGCGGCTTCTTGGGCACGAAAAAAATGTAGGGCAGGACTTGATTTTGTCAGTTGGGAATTGATTGGATGGTTGTAGTTTGTTATTGGAGAAGAGAACAGATGAGCTGCAAGAGGGAGGGGACGTTATTTTGAATAAAGATTACAAGGGCACATGAATTAATGATGTGCAAAGATAAATCATTCATAATAAATACTGCAGTATTCCATAAAAAAAATAAGAATTGTCAATTTTGAATTTATTGTGACTAAGCAAAAACATCATGAGATCTCATTTGATTGTTCTTTTTCTTTTTAGTTTGTCTTCTCTCTCTCTCTCTCTCTCTCTCTCTCTCTCTGTCACACACATTCTATCACCCCTAAACCTACCCATCACAGACAATATTCTGCATTTTTACATTTTTAATTAAACATTGTTTAGTATGTTTTTAAAGCTATTTTAAATATGAGGACTCATGAAATGTCCTCATATTTCATGTTTACGTCATAATATCAGTGTAATACCCATGTCATTACACCAATTTGTGTCCTCATATATCACAACAATGCATGCACACACACACACACACACACACACACACACACACTCAGTCACTGACTTTCTATCACAACCAGACACCCATGCTGCATTGATCCTGTATGTCAATGTGAGCACTATCTTTCTTACTCTTTCTCATGTGCACAGCTCAAATAGAGGTATAAATCTCTGTGATAAATTAAATATACCACTCTCTTTCCCAGAGAGACACATGGCCATTAAACAGACCTGATTTACCTCGAAAACGTTGTATGTGTGTGTGGCCTGGGGACACTACTAGATCTTATGCTGTTTATCTTGACTTTTAAAGTCACCGCTGATCCCTCGGTGGCTGATAGGAGAGGTTTCAGTTGTTTGTACTGTTGCTGATCTCTGCCTGGCCAATAATATTCATATGGATTATAATATGACTCTGGCATGTTCATCACCGGTTTTGTCAGATTGACCCAGGCAGTACAGTATTGTTCCAGACAACATATACTGTAGCAATAGTAAGAGTAGCATGCTAGTATACTCTATTCTAAACACAGCCATGGACCTCAATGGCCTCCTGCAGGAGAAGCTGCCAAAACTGACCGCTGACCTCCCATCCACCTGCAGCACATCAAAGTCCTGTGGTTGAACTCTGCAAAAACTCTCTGATGAGCCAGTCTAGAAACTGATTGCTGTTGTTAAAATCACCGGTGACCCATATGAGTGAGAGTGCACAGGTCTGTCTCATCGTTAATTTCCGGATGACCTGTAGGAAAACAGCATGAAGTTGTTTGTGTCACCACTAATGAGGCCTGATTGGTGAGGGGGGCTTGTGCCTTTTCACCACGTCGACTTCAATGAGACAGCACATTCATCAGCGATTACCGCTCTTCTCTATCTCTCTCTCTTATTTCATTACAGCCTCGCTCAGACCAGAGAGAATCGATGTTTCCTCATTAAAACCGCTCTTATTGAAATGAGCAGCAAACGGACGTTTTAATGTGCCGTAATATGGCACAGCTGGTGATGAGCATTTCCATAGTGGGAAATCAGCACCTGGAGTGGGAGGGTGGAAAAGGCCAAACTCATTGTGAAAGTCAGTAGATATAAAGAAACTAAAAACACTTATAAGAAATAGAGAAATAGGCAGAAATGCAGCTGTTGTACAATAAACTTTGTATAATCCACACAGACACACACACACACACCAAAGTTTCCAAAAGGGAGTTTTCACAGCACTGCCACAGAAGAACACATTTGGGTTCCCCAATAAAGTTTTCAGTGGACAGTTATTAAAAGAAATTATATCCTCCATCCTGTCTCTTGATATGAAAAGTGACCAATCACTGTTTTTTTTTTTTTTTTTGAGATCAAGATTTATCTGAAACAAATATCTGCATCCAAGAAAGTATGACTTTTAAATAGTAATGTTAAATAGAAAAGATATGTTAAAAGTGCAGAAAACAGAAAAAAAAATATGGAAAAAGTTATTAGAATTTATGTCAATCCAAAAGTATTGATTATTACACACATCTAAGAAGACAGAATGAATAGATATTTAGTTAAAGTTCCCCTGTAGTCAATAATTTCATCCCTTAAAACTCATCTTTGATCACCAAAATTACATATTTATACTTTTTTCCTGTGGAAAAAAATTCTTAATGCCTTAAAAAAGCTTGAATGCAACTCTACACACTTGCCTCATTTAATATACATGGATCTATGAATATGATAATTAGCCCTGCCTCCACTCACTCGCACGAGCTCAGACGAGATCCACTTGGTCAACTTACTGAGGTAAACGTTGCACAATGGTATCGCTCTTTACAACATCAGAAGCATAACAGTAAATAATATTAGCGTTTTCCTTGACTACATTATCTAACAGCTAATAATGTGCTGCTAATGTTACTCAAACCATGTTCCCGTTCGCGAGTCAGACAGCTGCCTTCTAACAAACAGTATCCTTAGAAACACTTTGAACAATCGTCAGTGGAGAAAGGCATATAGTTCATCATAACATCGTAATATGCATCATACACCCGCCATATTGCTAAATCTACCCGATTTTTCATATCAACAGAAAAATATACCGGGATAACCTTCTTTTGAGACTCCTCTTCGCGGTCAGTTAATGATATGCTAAAGCCCACCGTGATTGGTTACAAGGTAGTTTGTGACGTCAGAAACACCAGCGATTTCAAACCGTGGGTTTGAGACTGTCTTTGGTTTACTGCAGTTTTAAAGAGAAAATACTCAGCAATGGTCTTGACTTATGAATGTGCACATGGTTTGTCTTAAAGCATGTTAAAAACACCAAATAAGACATATAAACAACATTAAAAACTTGATTTTCACCACAGGGGGACTTTAACTTAAGACTTATTACATCAAATAAAAAGATTTGTTGCCATTAACATTTGGTATTTGTTTCCAGGCAGACGTTAAAGAACGCAACACACACGTCTCCCGGACATCCTGTAGAATTCAACCAATCAGATGACGACTTTGATACTCCTGAAGTGTTTCCAATACACCTGTTTGTAATTATCAAGTACTCCTGAAGATCTTAATTAGCGGGTTTAGTTGTGTTTGATCAGGTTTGGAGCTGAATTTTGCAGGAAGGTAGATCTCCAGGAACAGGATTGGGCACCCCTGTCATACAACAATGTAACTCACTGATTAACTACCATAGTACGATGCATCAGTGGAGAAACTAACCAACCTGTCACGACTGTTTCCCGAAATTTTAGTAACATAGTCGCACTTCTGTTGTTTGAACCACATTGGTTCAACAATATAGGACTGCCACTAATGGCATCACGTGCACGTGGAGTAATAATGTACTCCGAGATGCTGCTGTAACGAACATGGCACCTATTGACTATTTCATGCACACTCTTCAAAGATTAGCTGATTGTTGACATGCTAAAATATATAGATTAAAATACTGTATATAGAGTAAATGAAGAGGTGTCAAATCGATCACAAGTTCAGTATGGAGTTCCACAAGGCTCAGTACTAGGAACGGTGCTTTTCACCCTGTACATGCTACCCTCGAGAGATATCATTAGGAAGCATGGCATTAGTTTTCACTGTTACACTGATGATATTTAGCTCTATATTTCTTTGCACCCTGACAAAACATACCAATTTACAAAATTACTGTGCCCAAGAGCATGATCTATTTAATTCCACATCATTTAAAGAGTTAGTTCACCCAAAAAATGAATTAATTATATGTCATTGCAAACCCGTAAGAGTTTCGTTCATCTTCAAAACACAAATTTTGAAGAGAAAGGGAAAGAAGAGATTTCTTTCCCTCCATAGACAGCTACACAACTACCACTTTGACACTTCAAGAAGTTCATAAAGAGATTGTAAAATGAATCCATAAGAATTAAGCGGTTTAGTCCAAATTTTCTGAAGAGACACAATCGCTTTTTATGATGAACAGATGTTAATAGTGTCCTATGTGAACGTGTTCTGCATTTATTTTCCCCAGGTTTTTGTTTGTTTTTTTCTTAAAAATTGCATTTGAATGTGCGCCAACTATAGTTGCCGGTGGTCAAATATGTTGTATGCACCCCTTCAGTGTAAAATTTGAATAGGAGTAGAACATTTGGCATCTAACTCAAAATAACTGCTTTCAAAAGATCAATCTTTATTCATAAATTAATTTATTATGTATAAAAGTCGAAGAACATTCGATGCAAACCCAAAAAAGCTGCATCTAGCTTATAATCTCTTGAATATGAAAACACAACAACCACAAAATCCATTTATCTTAAAGTGGTGGAACACAGTGCAGAACAGAGTGCAGCCATTAAGTTGCTTCAGCAGGGCATTGTGAATCAAAAAGTTAAATGAAAATAAATAAATAAAAATATATTTGACCCTGGACCACAAAACCAGTCATAAGTCACACGGGTATATTTGTAGCAATAGCCAACAATACATTGTATGGGTCAAAATTATCAATATTTCTTTTATGCCAAAAATCATTAGGATATTGAGATCCAGTTCCATGAAGATATTTTGTAAATTTCCTACCGTAAATATATCAAAAAATTATTTTTGTGAGTGGATATGCATTGTTAAGGACTTCATTTGCACAATTTTAAAGGTGATTTTCTCAATATTTTGATTTTTTTTGCACCCTCAGATTCCAGATTTTCAAATAGTTGTATCTCAGCCAAATGTCCTATCTTAACAAACCATACATCAATGGAAAGCTTATTTAATCAGCTTTCAGATGATGTATGAATTTTAATTTAAAAAAATGTAACCTTATGACTGGTACATATTACAAATAAATAAATAAATAAAATAACAAATGACTAAAATAACAGTGCATACAGACAATTTCTTTCAAAAGACATTCATAATGGGAAGTTTGTGTCATACATGTCCTCCCCGCTCCCATTTTCTATCTCTCTTGGGTAGAGTTTTAGTGGTTTGCATGAAATTTCTTGAAGCACTCAACATGCAAGGCCACACCGCATTTCTCACATGCAAAGGAAGTGCGTCCATCACTATCAAATTACGGTCTACTATAAAGTAGAGATGTCAGTTAAAGGCATAAGTTATGTTTTAGGTGGGATTTTATGAAAGCAAAAAGCACTAAACATCAATAACCTTGATTTATTAACTTATTAACACAGTATACCCCATTTCCCCATGATATATGTACTTACAAGTCATTTGCCCACCGGCAACTATAGTTGCCGCTTGGACTTTTGACTAAGTACACAAACAACTATAAAACTTTTGAAAGATTTGTTTTGTTTGGATGATTCTAGAGACCTTCATAATTGTGTAAATATATATATGTCAACAAAAAATACTTCTTAGTAACATGAAAATTACTTTTCTTTGGGAGGGTTTGCCTTTGCTATGTTTCCTGGAGGTAGGGGTAGGAAGGTGACAGCTTCATGTGACAGGAAGGAAGTGAATACCTTTTTTTTTGTTCTTGAAATCCTTTATTTGGTTGTTTTCTTGCATGTCATTGAGACATAAAACATGGATAACATCTAGAAAAATACTTACAAAAGGAAAATGACAACCATACACTGCGGCAACTATAGTTGCCGGTGAGCTTATTAACAAGAAACGGTGCTTCTACACACACCTCGAGAGCTGTAGATCCAACCACAGTAGTTTGCGATGGTGTTTGCGAATGTTCTTTGGATCTGGTTTTGGGAAACGCCAAATCATTGAACTATGTTGGGTAAAAATGGAACTTGTGACATTAGTTGACTACTGATGCTTTTGAGAAAAACTGTGTTGATAAAAAATGTGTTGATATATCAGTATGCATCAGACAGTCAGTGAAAGACTGTAAACGGTCCATGTGCTGAGACTCAACAGGATCGTATCTGAACCAACATACCCCATTATACACCCTAGGAAATGAAACAGCTTGTAAAGTTATGTTCAGAAATCACCTAAAGAACTTAAACATCACCAGGAGCAACATAAATAGTTAGAACAAGCTACATGTAAAATGAAATGTAAGCAGACTTACAAAATTGAGGATCCCACTGCAAAGATAAACAGACTTTACGACGCCACAGCTAGCAGCAGTCACCAAGCATTTGAGAGATTTTCATTGGTCGTTAGCTAATTGGAGATGTGATTTTGCCTTTTGAACGGAAGCAAAATTATTGCAGCTCACAAGGAACTGTGGAGAAACAGTCCTGTGCAAGCAAAAGACTTCTTCACCCTTGTTTTACATTGATAAAAACATCAGGCTAAACTCAAGGAAATTAGGATGAGGTTTTTTATCATTACATGCCCTGCTGGTTAATGGGCCTGAAACAAATAAGGGTGTGTGAGATGATGAAAAGGAGAAATGTAGAAACATATTACTATTTACAACTTTAAAAATAATAATAATAATAATAATAATAATTAAAAAAAAGAAATATATTACCATTTAAAAGTTCAGTATTTTATATTTTTGAAAGAAGTCTCCTCTGCTCAAAGAGGCTGCATTTATTTGATCAAAATACAGTAAATACTGTAATATTGGGGAATATTACAATTTAAAAAAAAATGGTTTTCTGTTTCTGAAAAGTGTAATTTGTATATGATGATTTCCTGCCTAAGAAACGTTTCGTATAATCAATATTGAAAAGTTTTTGCTGCTTAATATTTTTGTGGAAACTGATCATTTTTGTTTTCAGGATGTATATGAATAGTAAGTTCAAAAGAACAGCATTAATTGTAAAGTATCAAAGTATCATTTTGTTGTACATGTTAACAAATCATTTTTTTAAACCACACAAAAATTATCAAAATTGCATTTTAATGTCTTTTTGATGTCTTTAGAAATGAGCGTCACACACCACAGACACAATTCAGTGAATACTGGCATGTGTAAAAGCTTAACAGGAGGATGGAACAAGAATTAATCAACGGTCAGATGTTTACAACAAGCACCAGCTCTGCGTTATTCCCAGGTTACATGTGCAATTAGAACTGGTGATTAATAACGGTTTATTTTGTTAACTGAGCAAAACACATGTGGAAACAATCTGAGAAGCTTAAAAATACCGTCTTTATTCCAACGAGGATGACAGACAGAGGTGAACAAAGACATCTATTGTGGCTGATCAACAGCTGGGTGTTTTATTAGCGCAGTTCAAGCCTGGTTTAGTTATCTCTCTGAGCAGAACAAGCCTCTATTTTTTTAATTTGACACGAAAGGTTAGACAGGGTTAGAAATGTGACTTTCTGAACCGGTTCTTCTTCTGTTCCCTCTATCTTCACTTGGGAAACACATTTTGATGGATTTTGTGAATTTGAGGCGCATTTCTTATGCTTGCAATTGCTCTCATCTTGTGTTTATGATTTGCCACACCCTCCGACACACAATCTGGAACCAATTAAAAGTTTCAAAAGTTATGTTTCAAAAGTTCACAAGTGCGACAGTGACTTTTGATAGCAGATGTGCCACAATAGTTGCCGTGATGAGTGTGGGCCTCTCTGCTTCCTCTTGAGACAAGAGCTGCTCGTAGCCAAACAATCAACAACACTCTCCATCACCACAGAGACCAGCACTCACAGAAGAGCAGAAAGAGGACCAGAGGAACGTGAAAGAAACGGATTTAGAGAGGGAAGTGAAATGAAAAGGAAAGGGGAAAGAGAGAGAGAGCAGGAGAAAAGATATGCAAGGAATTAAGAAAATAGACAAAGGGGAATGTGAAATTAAAAGGAAATGAGGAAATTACGAGGTTAAAGAAAGAGGGGGAAAAAGAAACAATCAAAGAAAAGGGAAAACATGGGGAAAGATAAAGTAAAAAAGAGAAGAGGGAAGATATTGAAAGGAAGGAAAAGGAAAGGAGAAATGCAGGGAAAGAAACAAAGGCAAAAAGAAAGAAGTGGAATGATATTAAAAGTAAGGAAAAAAGAAGGAAGAAAGGAAGGCAAAAGAAAGGGTTGAAAATATGGAGAAGTGGAAAAATAAAGGAAAGATAATGAAAGGAAGGAAAAAGCAAAGGATTAAGGAAAGGATATGAAAACACGTGAAGTGAAACAACAAAGAAAGAGAAGGGTAAAAGATAAGGACAAGAAGAAAAAAATGGAAATGGGAGATCAAAAGGGAAGTGAAAAGAAAGAGAAATGGGAAAGACAGGGAAAAGAAAGAGACAAAGGGAGAAGTGGGAAGGAAGGAAGAAAAAAGAAAAGGTTGAATATATGGATAAAGGGAAAAAAGAAAATGAAGATATTGAAAGGAAGGGAAACGGATTAAGGAAAAGAGAATAAGGGAAAGTGTGTCAGGGTTCTGCCCTGACAGCCTTGTCTGTGTTGTCTTTGTTTAATGTTTCTATGTTTGTGTTGTGTGTCAGCACATGGCTTTGTCTTTGTTTGTGTTTGCCATGTGCTCCTTTGTTCCTACCTCCTTGTTTCTAGTTACCACACCCTCTTGTTTAGTCGTTGTTCAGTCCTGTCAGTGTTGTCACCTGTTCCTCATGTTCTTTGCTCCCTTTATATTGTGCCCTCGTTCCCTTTTGTCTTCGCCAGTTCGTTAAACCTTGTGCCTCTGTGTACTAGTCTTTTGTCACTAAAGTCTGTAAGTGTTTTTGTAGGAGTTACTTATATCCTTTTGTCAATCTAGTCATTCCTTG
Source organism: Hypophthalmichthys nobilis (assembly GCA_037950665.1). NCBI lineage: Eukaryota > Metazoa > Chordata > Actinopteri > Cypriniformes > Xenocyprididae > Hypophthalmichthys > Hypophthalmichthys nobilis. Next base: position 27,117,877 of record CM075479.1, read on the forward strand.
CTCCTAACCGTCTGTCTAGTTTTGGTTGCCGTGTCGCTGATCTCCCCTAGTCCTGTCCAGCAGGCTGAGCTTTCTCTGGCTGCTCTCACGTTCTACCAAGCAGCAAGACCTGTGCAGTGCCTGTGAGTCCACAACTGATTATCTCCTCGAACAGTGTGTTCCTGCCTGGGCTATGCTGTTTCTCTCCAGTCTTGCATTGCCATACCATCTCTGCTCTCCAACCTCCTGTCATTTTAGGTTGGACTCAGCGGTCGCTCTCTCAGCCTGCCTGTCATCGTGCCTCATTCCCTTCCTACTGTTTGGACTGTGTTCACCTCCTCACCTCAATATCTTGTCTTACATCTTGTCTTATCAATAAACCTGTAACACTCATCCTGCGTTTGAGTCCTCCCTCATAGATCCCTGACAGAACGAATTGGCCATACAGGACTCAGCAGGATGAGTATCAGAATCCTGCCGCCTCCTAACGCCCGGGAGAGAGTGGCTCGTCATCGAGGTCTGACTGGTCTTCGCCAACGGGGCTGGGAGATAGGAACGTTCACCCAGTTTTTCTGGACTATGTCTAGGGGGCTAGATTATAATGACACTGCTCTCAAAGACATCTTTAATGCCTGCTTAGATTTCTGGGGTTTCTCCAGGTATCTTGATCATCGCAGCCAGCGGGGAGTGCCAAGTCGACCAGTATTTACCTGCAGCAATTCTCCCGCCCTTCCTCGTCTGTCACGTCAAGTTTATGATCCTCCTCTGACTTCTACCAAGAAGCTAAGATTCAGAAAGAAGGTGATCGAGTCCACCACATCTACTTCTGAGTCTGCAGAGACTGTTCCAGTCACCTCTGAACCAGTCAAGTCAAGCACAGTCATCTCTCAGTCCATCAGGTCAGTTCCAGTTTCTTCCCAGTCTGCGTCTACTCTTGTCGTTCAAGAAACCGTCATGTCTACTTCTGCTGTCCAAGAGCCAGAGAAGTCTACCACAGTCATCTTTCAGTCTAAGTCTGTTCCTGTCATTTCTGAGCCTGCTGGATTCATTTTTGTCACTGCTAAGTCGATGGGGTTAACTTCTAGGCCGTCTGTGTTGGCTGAGTCAGCTACAGATACTACAGAGGTGGCCAAGCACATAACATCGACCCATCAAGAGCAGAGGAAAGGAGAGGCCTGTGCTGTGCAGTCTAATACCCTTCCTTCTAAAGCCCCAAGCACAGCAGTTTCTGAAGCATCTAGTCCAGTGGAATCGATTTCAAGACCGCTTGGCATTTATATCACACCAGAAGTGGGTGTTCTAGCCAGCCATGTCCTGCCCATGGACACCCCTTGTGTAACTCCAGAGCCAGTCAAGTCAACTGCTGTCTTTTTTCAGGTTATCAAGTCAGCCACTCCTGAGTCTGTTGAATTACCACTGTTTTTCCAGTATCTGCCAAGAGTTTTCCTGTTATTCCTGAGTCTATCAAGTCAAGTGTTGTCCCTCAGTCAATTAAGTCTGTTCTTGTTACTTCAGAGTTTGCTGAGTCAGCTTCATTCACTGCTGAGTTTACGGAGATCACTGCTGTTCCACCTGAGGTGGCCAAGTTAGCTGCATGTACTACAGAGGCGGTCAGCCACACACCATCGACCCGTCGCAAGTGGAAGAAGAGAGAGACCCATGCAGGGCAGTCTACAATCCTCCAATCTCAAGCCCCAAGTCCAGTGGTCCGAGAATACCCAGGTCTGAGTGCCCAGTGCCCGTTCCAGCTCCTGAGCGAGTAGTTGCAGAGCTCGCTCTAGCTCTAGAAAGAGAAGTTCTAGTGTTGGCTCTGGCCCCTGAGCACAGTCCAGTGTCAGCTCCAGCCCCTGAGAATGGTCCAGTGTTGGCTCCAGCCCCTGTATACTGTCCAGTCTGTCAAGTCTGATCCTGCAACTTCAAAGGGCACCCCAGAGTCTGTCTCTGATCCTGTTTCCAAGTCATTCTCCTTCCCTGTCAGTTCAGCCATTGCCCCTGATTCTGCCACTGTCTCCAAGCCCAGTTGGAAGTCCAGACCAGTGAGGCCAATTCCTGCATTTAAAGGTGCCTCCAGTCAACTTTTCAACCCTCCCATCCCACCCTCTGTATTTACTAGGTTTTATGGTCCCCCTAAGCCAGCACCACCCTGGTCAGCCACAAACTTTTTGCCCGGATCTATTCCCTCCCACCCCATCCCTCCCTCTGTGTTCCCTGGCCAGTTTGGTACTCCCAGTTTTGTTCCCCGCCCACCCTACCAGTTGGTACCTCCTTGGACGCCTGGAGGCGTCCATTGGAGGAGGGTACTGTCAGGGTTCTGCCCTGACAGCCTTGTCTGTGTTGTCTTTGTTTAATGTTTCTATGTTTGTGTTGTGTGTCAGCACATGGCTTTGTCTTTGTTTGTGTTTGCCATGTGCTCCTTTGTTCCCACCTCCTTGTTTCTAGTTACCACGCCCCCTTGTTTAGTCGTTGTTGAGTCCTCGTTAGTCTGAGTGTTGTCACCTGTTCCTCATGTTCTTTGCTCCCTTTATATTGTGCCCTCGTTCCCTCTTGTCTTTGCCAGTTCGTTAAACCTTGTGCCTCTGTGTACTAGTCTTTTGTCACTAAAGTCTGTAAGTGTTTTTGTAGAAGTTACTTGTATCCTTTTGTGAATCTAGTCGTTTCTTGCTCCTAACCATCTGTCTAGTTCTGGTTGCCGTGTCTCTGGTCTCCCCTAGTCCTGTCCAGCAGGCTGAGCTTCCCTGGCCATTCTCTCGTTCTACCAAGCAGCAAGACCTGTGCAGTGCCTGTGAGTCCATGACTGACTATCTCCTCGAACAGTCTTGCACTGCCATACCATCTCTGCTCTCCAACCTCCTGTCATCTTGGGTTGGACTCGGCGGTCGCTCTCTCAGCCTGCCTGTCATCGTGCCTCATTCCCTTCCTACTGTTTGGACTGTGTTCACCTCCTCACTTCAATATCTTGTCTTACAGGTTTATTGATAAGACAAGATGTAACACTTATCCTGCATTTGAGTCCTCCCTCATAGATCCCTGACAAAGTGAAAAGGACAGGAAGGAAAGGAAAACATATGAGGAATGAAACAGGGAAGGGAAAGCTATCAAAAGGAAGGGGGAAGGAAAAGAAATGGGACAAAAGACTGAAAAAAGGAAAGAGAAGGGGAAAAGAGGGAAAGGAATAAATGGGGAGGTTAAAAGTAAAAAAAAAAAAAAAAAAAAAAAAAAAGGGGGAAAATTTGGGGAAAGGGAAAAACAAAGTGAAGGGGGAAGATATTGAAAGAAGGAAAAATTAGAGAAAGGGGAAGTGAAAAGGAAAGGAGAATGAAAGGGAAAACAAAAGACAAAAGGGAAAGGAAGGAAAAACAAAAAGGAAAGTAAATGAAAAAGTGAAGGGAAAAAGATTACAAGAGGAAGGGGAAACAAAGCAAAGGAAAAGAAAGGGAATGGGAAGGGGAAAAGGAAATGAAATAAAGATAGGGAAGGGGAAAAGATAAGGAAACAGAAGGAAGAAAAGAAATGGAAAGGGAAAAGACATAGCAAAGAAACAAAAAAAATGAAAGGAAATCTGTTTCAGTAGCTGGTGTTATGTCAGTGTGTTAGAGCAGGAACGTGCTCATGTGTTTAGATTATGTGAAATGTGTGTGTGTGTGTGTTACTGACAGGCCGATTTTTCCACTCTGTCAAACAAACACTGATTAGAATCTGGTCATGGAGCCGTTGCAGAAACAGTGATGTTAGATAGATGGAGAGGAAACCAGTGTGTGTTTGTATGACACGCATGAGAACAACGAAGCTTCTACATTTTTTATTAGAAGATGCAGCTGAATACAGTTTAAGACTCCTGAGAAAAGGAAAATTCAGTGAAATGAGATGAAAGTGGATGGTGACTACAGCTGTTAAGTTCCAAAAAAGACAACAAAGCACCATAAAAGTAGTTCATACAACCCATGAGCAAACTTTCTGTTCTTTTAAAGCCATATGTGAATGCCATATTCAACATCTACTTTTGTTAGACAGTCTATATACTAACCATCCCACAGAAAAATTTTGGTTCAGTCGACAACCGGGTGAGTAAATGATGACAGATATATTATCACTGGGTGACTATCCATTGAGTTTTTAAATGCAAACCATTTCATTCCTGCACCAAGTGCAATTGTTAAAACACTCCCTGTCTTTCACTGGTCAGAAAAATATTGCCCTGCCCCCAAACTCACGCTATTGGTTGAGTCACTGTTGCATGTTTCAGGAAGGACAATCATCCTTTATATTAAAGTTGGAGAGAAGAAAGTGTTTTAACATTGAAATAAACTATACAGCAGCTTTAACCTTTTTTTAAATGCATTTGTTTACTCCCACCCGTTCTTCTTTTTTGCCTCCATCAGGGCTGTAATATCAGCAGTCAACACACACGGTCTCCTCCAGGCTTTGTATAGTGTGTGTGTGTGTGTGGTGTTGAAGTGAGGGTTTTGAGGTCTGTTGCAGCCTGGGGTCATTGCATTACTGCAAGTCCCACTCAACTCTCTACATAAGATTTTTCGCACTCTATTTTTTCTTCCTCGACATGTCGTTCTTGTTTTATGTCTCTCTCCTCTCCTATCCCAGCTAAAATCCTACACTTCACTTTACTATACAATCACTATGATATGTCTTTGCACTCATCCCTTTTTCCTCACTTTCACATTTCATATTCTGTTTATTCCTCTGTGCTATCTGTGCCCTCTCTTTCTCTGTCTCTCGCTCACTTTCTATCTTTCTCGCTGGGAAAGTAAAAGTCATTTTAAATCTTTTTTTTTTTTTTTTTTTTTTTTTTGCAAAAATTAAAATCTCTTTTTGTTTGTTTTGTTGTTGTTGTTTAACAAATGGTCAGTGAACAGACAGCTTGTATCCGTTCAGTGACTTTCTTAACCTTCAGAAAATGTTAAACGTCACTCTCAGGAGCAAAAACTAATTTATTTTTTCTTTTCTTTTTTTTATTTAGGTTCGCAGTTTTTGCAACACTATTACCATGCAGGCAACATTACAATTAGTACAGTAATCGTAGTACAAATCGTACAGTGTGAAATATTTTGGTAATACAGTTGACAGTAAGAATATATACATATATGGTCATTTTTGAGTGAATAACCAAGAAGTAAAGTAAACATCCAAAAGTTCTACATTTTGGACATTTAAATTCTACATTTTTGTTTATTAAATTACTTAAAATAGTTCAATCATGTCAACTCTCGGAGTGAATAGATTTCAACCAGCATTTTATTAGCATGGAGCATGGAATGTACATAGGGTTGATTTTGGCGGACGAGATCTGCTACGCTGCTGCTGCTGAGCAAATACATAATCGTTCAGCTTAGTCAAACTAACAACAAAGGAAAGGCTGCTGCAGGATGATAGAGCCCCCTGTAGCAGATCTCTACAGGTGGTGCTGGGGAGGAGGTGGGATGATAGGAGTTCTCATATCATGCGGCGTGCTGATCGCAGCTAGGATACGATATAAATAAAGCTACGTGAATGAGGAAGTACCTCCGATTGGTTGGTGTCGCAGTACTGAAAGAACCAATCAGCGTTTCATGACTGAACTTTATATTTTTTCACTGCAAAAAATTGCGTCAATATAAATATCAATTTTAAAAAATGTCAAAATTATGATGTTTTATGAATGGATTGTTATACAGTTAAAGGTTGAAACCTTTGCAAAGAGGTGGAACAGGTTGTGATTTTATGTTAGATAACATATTTAACAGTTCTCACAGCAAAAAACGTAGGATTTTTTCATGCCGTGAAGAAAGTCATGAGGCACCATATTTGTAGAAAATGTTTCAAAGGGGTCCTATTATCCATTTTTACATGTTCAACTTTTCTTTAGTGATAATGTTGCTGTTTGAGCATGAAAAAGTTCTGCAAAGTTACAAATCACACTCCAGAGGGAGTTATTATATCAGTAAACACTGTTTCTAAACTCCCTCAATTGTAGTCTTGAGTTTTCTTCCTGGAACAGACATGTCAAAATATTCCTCATCTAACCGCCTGTGTGGTATGGTCCCACATTATTTCTGTACCCCTGGGAGTACGATCCCACATATGGGATCTTAGATTGTACAGTGACATCACATACTGCCAGATTCAAATTGGCTTTCATTGCCAACACAGAGAGAGGCGAGCTGGATAAGTGGCTGTCATTCATATTCGCACAACTAGCTATTCAAACAGTGTTTACAGGCACAGAAAGTGTTTATTTTATGTCACAGACATAAAATTGTCATAGATCAATGAAATAATGTCAATATATCAATGAAACATGGTCATCCGATGCGCGCAGCCATGTTTGTTTCCATAGGTGGCTAAACAGGTATCATTTACATTCACTCAAACAGAGTTCACAGGCACATGGCTGCATATCACTATACAGAAAAATATAAAAAAATATGACTTCCTACATGACAGCCAACATGGCAGCACCCATCGCAAGTTATATATCAGCTAACATGTTCATTATAAAGGTGTTTAAATGACAAAATACATGCACTTACAAATATTTGAGAATGACAATATCAGATAGTCCATTATATAGTTAACAAGTTTGTGAATATTTTGAGTAAAAAAATCAATAAATCTGTCATACAGTGCTATTGTGGCTGCGGTGTGTAAGACAAGCAATGACACATCGCCATGGAAATAATAAGGCGATACATTCTAAAATAACAGACGCCTGGGGGCTCAGCTAGGATATTTTAAACTTATGTGCGAAAGGGTTAAATAATTCCCGCCCAAGGCATATGCAAAAAATAAACTCTTGGTAATGGTAAGGGGTGTGATATTTCCCAAACATGCTTGAAAGGTTGACCAATCACAACACATTGGTCCAGCCAACCAATCAGAGCACACTGCGCTTTTTTGGAAGGAGGGGCTTCATAGAGAGAGGAACTAGAACAGGGGTGTCCAGTCCTGCTCCTGGACGGCCACTGTCCAGCAGTGTTCAGCTCCTCCAACCCAAATTAACCCTTTCACACGTTAGTTTAAAATATTCTGGTTGAGACCCCAGTGTGAGTTTTTCAAGGCGCCCATTATTTAGAACGTATCACTTTATTGTTTCCATGGCGGCGTCATTGCTTGTCATGTAAAAATAGTGCTGTATGACTGATGTTTTTCTTTTACTTCATTTTTCCTTCTTTATTCAAAATATTCACAAATTTGTTAACTATCACATGAAATACGTGATATTCCGATTGTCAAATATGAGCAAGTGGATGTGTTTTTTGTTGTTTAAACACCTTTATAATGATCACATTAGTTGAGCGATATGCGCGATAGGCGTCGGCATGTTAGTTTGCGCCGCAGTTCAGAGAATCGCATCTGTTGGATTTACAACACGTGAATTCATCCACTTCTCTTGAAATGCATGAAAGTGAGCAGCTGGTGAACTGCGAACTGAATTGGAATTTAAAAGCTTTTTCAGTTTGATTCTGAATGACGCACAACCCTGAAACATACAGACACACACCGTGACTCCAACCTGTTTGAAAGATTAATGGCTGACTGCAGTTAATGGGACATGCACAGAATAAAGTAACTGATGTAGCAAGCATGATATGCAAACCGTTTATAGATGAGACATGACTCTGATGTACTGTATATATCATACCAGGATTCATGCATGTTTTACATTTCCATATCCATCTATATCCATATATATTGTATGTATCAGTGTGTGTGTTTCATAGACAGGGCCATCATACTGGCATAATATCTGTGTATGTGTGTGAGTGTGCATGTGGACTGTCCCGGGACTTTTGAGTTTCCATGGCAACCACAAGGGATTAAAGATGTGATAACACTTGTCATTTAAGAAAAGCCCATCATGCTGTGGAAAACGGGGGGAGAAGGGGGAAAAAAAATAGTAGTGAGATCATACTGCCAATCTCATGAAATGAGGTGACATATTATGCCCTTTTCTAAGTATTTTGTTTCTGGGCTCTACTAGAATAGGTTTTTATGCTTGAATATTCAAAAAACATAAATTTAACATTATTTCTTTAAAACAATCACATTTCTGCCAACTTCAAGGCCTTCATCAGACATCAAGAGTTTCTCAGGCAAACAGAGTATTGCGTTTACCTTTACAATAGGCAACAGATGTTCTGGTTTCCAGATGAGAAAAGTCACAATTTTAAATTCAATTTTGTTTGTGTGACTGTTGTACTTTTTTATAGAATTGATTTTTTTTTTAAAGGGGTGGTTCCTTGTGATTTCACTTTTTTAACTTTAGTTAATGTATAATGTTGCTGTTAGAGCACAAACAACATCTGCAAAGTTATGACGCTCAAAGTTTAATGCAAAGGGAGATATTTCCTTGTTTAAGGACTACAACAAATGGCTGGTAGGGTCTACAACAAGCTTCTTCCCGGGTTAGTGACATCACTAACCCTAAAATTTACATTAACCCTGCCTCCAAGAACATGCAACAAAGGGGGTGAGGCCATGTTATTGCAATACAGTACGTAACACAAATGCAATAGCATGTCATAAAAGTAAGATGACAACATGACAAATTATAACCGTAACTTAACTAAACTATACCTGCTACGGGTGTAACGATACGCGTGTTCGTACCGAACGGTTCACGGGGCAAGTTCCAAATGGAAGTGATCATCCCTATGTGAGCAGGGCACGTCATATGTAGCCGTTTGGAATGCACTTGGCAAAGGGAGCAGCGTAATTTCCTCATTATCTTCAGCTGGGATGTTCCCGTGACAACGCAGCGCCGGCATAAATAATATTCAATTTATATTTTTAAAAGTTTTATATATATTACTTTTTATATACAGTATTATATAGCATATTTTAAAAACTGTTTAAAATATAAAATGTATGTTTTTATTTGCAACAGTTTTGAATTATGCTGTTAAAACAGCAACATCTGCTGACGGATACTGTACTGCGTTGTCATGGGAACATCCCAGCTGAAGATAACATAGGGATGATTTGGAATTTGCTTCGTGAACCATTAGGTATGAATACGCGTACCGTTACGTCCCTAATACCTGTTCTATCTTCATGCAGCATATATTCTCTGGCTCTGTAGGATCTTACAACAGTTCCCACATGAGCGATTTATAGATTATCATTACAGAATATGCAATCAATAACTTTAAGATAAAGTTAACTCTACATCAGCTACATAAATTCATCAACTAACCGTTCAGAAACGTCCTGTTGCATTCTACATGTTGTCACTTCTTCTTGAGTCTCTCCATCATTGTCCGACTTTGGTTTGAACATAAAAGGCTGAACAGTTTCTGACATTTTAGGTAATCAGCACTGCTAACACTATGTGCTAACATGCACTCTTGAAACCCCGCCCTCTTCGTAGGAGCAGCAGCTCATTTGCATTTAAAGGGACAAACACAAAAACTGAGCGTTTTTGCTCACCCTCAAAAGTGACAAATTTAGCATGCTATAAAAAATTATCTGTGGGGTATTTTGAGCTAAAACTTCACATACACACACTGGGGACATCAGAGACTTATTTTACGTCTTGTAAAAGTGGCATTATATGACCCCTTTAACTTCTACAGTTTCACTGCTTTTCAAATTTTTGGTGATATTCTTTTCATTGCAATTTAGTAAATCCCTGAGGGGTATGTCCAATTCAAACTTAATAAATGAGAGGAATGAGTTGCTGCTAGGGTTTGGGGTTTGTTCAAATATGAGCAATGGTGGTGTTTGCTCAAGCACCACTCACTATATATTTATATATATGCTATATATAGAAGTGCAGAAGTCTGCACTAAAGCATAGGCCTAATATTCCTTTTATGTGCAGCAGGGACATTTAAAAATCTCTCCAGTGACCTTTGCAACAAGACAAACACTAAGCAATTACACCGCCTTCAGCTATTTTCAGACTAGCTGTGTGGCTGTATTTAATTTGTGTGTGTGAGAGAGCCAATGAGATCAAGACAAACAGTCTGTAAAGTCATCAACCTTTTAAAGCTGACCTTAGATCAGAGAAAGTGCTGAGCCTCAGCCAATCGGATTTAACGCTCACTCTAAACCTGCCAATCATGTTTAACTGTGACTAGCCAAACATTATGTAGTGTGACAACCAACACCTAGCATTAATTCATTGTAAAACACTCCACATAATGCACAAAACAAACACTTTTGCCTGGTACAGCTCTCAGGAAGGTAGAAACTCACATACTGGCTGACTCTAAGGGTACATTTACACAACAACGATGTACTGAAAACGTTTTTCCTTTGTGTTTTTGTGCATAGAGATGACTGCGTTGTCAAAATGATCCCCATTCACAGGGATACGCGAAAATGTCTGAAAAACGCTGTATTCTGCTGCCAGGCCAGTAGTTGGCGATGTCACTTTGTAAAGAAACACCACATAGTCTAAACACATAATAAGCATGACGTCACTGTTTGCACAAATTCACGTTCTTGTAGTTTACATGGAGATGATAAATGTATCATTTTCATAATCTTGCACTTTGAAACCCATTTTCAAAAGTTTGCATTTTCAGGCCCCCAAAATGCCATTGTTGTGTAAATGAATGGACAAAATGCATGAAAAGTTTTATGATTTTAGTTGAAAACGGTGTGAGTCTCTGTGAGTATTAAGTCACAGTATGTAAGTTTGGCCTCTAGAGGTCACTTATTCAAAACAATTACAAAGGTGTAGTTTGAAGATGATGTGAATAAGCTTGGAATCGTGGGAGTTGTAATCTTCACCTCCACAGCCAATGGCATGGCTCAAACATGTTACTTGCATTAAATCAAGAAAACAAGACATTCAAACAATAAGACTAACATGTGTTGAGCTTATAATTATGATTAGTTTCTGTCGATAAAGTTACCCAAACAGTTGCTCACCTGTCTAATAAAACACATAATGTATTAAAGCCTCTTTAGTGTTTCCATGGCTTCTACGGATGTAAAATCGGAAATCAAAGGCAACATGGATGTGTCGCCACTGACAGGCGACACAATGACACTGGTTAAAATAGCAGATTTCTCTGGATTTAAACATTGTTGGAAACATTGCGGATAAAGTACACCAGTCAACAAAATATATAACATTGTTCTAGTAGTTTTTGGATATTTTAATCCAAAAATCTTACATATTGTGCCTTTAATAGTCCTATTTGTTGTTGTATAATCTTAGAGCCACACTTTAAATGTTGTCGAGTGAAGTGCAGGCGTTGTTTTCGAAAAGTGGAGTGGTGGCACTGAAAGCTGGTTCAAGTTGCAGGACAGGGCATCACAAAATGCCGGGGTGGCCCAGTTCAGACTTCAACTGTGCCTGTAAGGCATAAGAGCAAAAAGGAAGAGTGTGCACTTCTCTTCACTGAACTAGGTCGTCTACGTCTCTTTTATTCCCTTCAATGACTCCTCTGATCCGCCTGGGAGCCATGTGCATTTGCTGTCCCTCTATGTGCTGATGCCTATCTGCATATATAAAGACACAACAAAGACTAAGAATCAATTCTCATAATGATTCAGCTGAAGATGGATGACCTGCCCGCGGGAAAGAAAATCACAAATGAGATCTCTTCAGTTTCTTTATTGTCTCTTTTAAAAAACAATGAGAATAAATGGAGACTTTTACTCCAAAGTTTCACTCGAAAAAAAATTGCAATTGCGCATAAAAATAATCTCCTTTGCCACATTGCGATAAATCGTGTAGCCCTGGAACAACAATAATAATAATTTGCACAGTTTGACATGACCTGAGCTAAGTGATCGTTAGATTGAATCACCGTTGGCAGCATGATTTATTGTAATGGTTTTTTTCTCAGTTGGTCAGAACAAAAGTGGTAGACATGTTCCAATGAAAATTCTTATTTTGGTCATACTTCCAAGACGTAGAATCCACACCGATGTGGTGACTGACAGCAAACATTAGAGTCATCCGCACTGAGGAGCCGTGCCGATGCACAACCCATGTAAATATGATAATTCAGCAAATAACTGCAATTGCAGGTTTCAAACAGAGATGGCAACAAAGAGGCAAGACTTACGGACTCCAGCTTTAAAGGCCCACTGAAGAGTGATTAAACACGCAGCATTATTCAATGTGTTGACGTAATTTCAACTGAAACAGGAAGACAGGGCGATATATCGAACAGCCCCGCCCCTTTTTTTAAAATAGCCAATAGCGTTTCGTTTATGTTACAGCTCGGTCAGAGCCGTTAGACTCTGTAAAACCTCAATTTCCTTCTAATCTCTAACCGTTTCTCCTCATAATGTCCTTTATATCGCTTTAATATACAGCATTCTGTGCAGAATTCAAATGGGTCCGATACCTTTCATGGTCTGAGCCAACTCGCACAAATGATCCGCTCTGTGCTCTCGTGTCTCTGGACTGGAGCAGACTGGGCTGCTCGCGTTGCGGCAGTTCATGTGACACTAACGCGAAGACAACCTTAATTCGCGTCAAAGGAAAGCGTCTGAATCGTTCCCTATTCTCTATATAGTGCACTATGTGCCATTCACCATGTAGAAACCAGTAAATGTGTGAGCAAATGACCGATGTCAGCTTCAGTGTCTGTAAGAGTGTAGGAGGAGGCGGGACTTCAGATTCTAGACAGCATTTGATTGGACCGAAGATTTGACGTGAAGCTGAAGTGCGATGTGATGTCATGAAAATCCGTGATCCATTTTAGCGGAAGTAAGAGACTGTAAGTTTTGAATGCTTATATCTCCTAAATGCGAATTTTGTCATTGTTTTGGAACACACCAGCTTATTCATAACTTTAAGGCTAACACATTCATACTAAAAGCTAAAAAACTTAAATTTTGATTTTAGGGGGACTTGAAGAACTGCTCACTTGCAACTCAAAATGGTTGTTTTTCTGGCAAATGTAATGTAAGAGGCATTTTTAAGAGTGTTTACCGTGGTGATACCATAATTTTTGCACATGCATAATGGTAATATCATTGAGTTATAGTACACTTTCTGCATGCAATTTAAAGCTCTATACTTTTACTGTGTCTGTTGTGGACTTTGGAATCTTAGGGGAAAGTTCTTAAAGTAACACATAAATGAAATATGAATATAGTACTTTATTAAGTCTCTTGAGCTATGAAAGAGCAACCTCAGTGCATATTTCTACTCTTCGGGTTCTGAGAAAGAGGGAAGAAGTTCACATGAGATGTGATGTGTAGATTCATATTACTGAGCACTGATTTAATTTCAAAAGCCATCATTAGAATGTTCAAAACCGGGATTCTTAACCCTGGAACTTTACATAATCTATCAGCTGTTCAAATTATAGCTTGTGATCAGCATTATGTGCATCAGTACTTAAAACAAAGACTGGGTTTAGAAAGAAGATCTTTTTAGACTCCTGCATCTTTAATTGGTTTTAGGACTCAGATGAAAGCCTTTTGAACAAACTTTGGCCAGTGTCAGTGCGTTAAAGGGGTCAAGACATGATTTATTTTTTTTTTTAAATCATTTTAAAATGTTCCTTTAGATCAGGGCTCGCAGGCCAAATCCGGCCCGCGGCACCTCAATATCCTCCTCTTTTCCTGGCGGTGCAGCTAAATTTGGTTAGATAAGTGGCCGCAGTGGGGCCTGCAGCTGTACGGCTATATACGCACTGTTCGTACCATGCACGCTCCTTCGACTGACCTGAGAAACATTTTCCGTGCGAATATTTCAGCAGTTACTGTGTATGTTCCGTATTTCTGTCGACTAGCGATACCAGTCATTTGTGAATTAATCATTCTTTTGTCTCGATTCTTTCTTTTCCGTGAATTGGCCAAACGCGCTTGCAAACGTTCTGAAACGATTTGGATTCGTTCGGACCGCTCTGTCACTGAATCATCTGAAGTTGTTTCTTGGTCAGTAACAACAAATACAGAACAAATAGCGCTGTTTTCAGGTGTTTCACTAGTTTACTTTGAACTATGCAGCATGGCCCAATGGATAACGGAACGAAAGCTTAAAGGAGCTGCATTATTCCCGGTCCATTATTAAACAGCGTTGCAACATAGTGAGAAGCATTTCAATTCGACACAAACCTCTCGGGTTACAAACTACAAATCACTCGATTATTAAACTAGTTTTAAATCGGATGAAACAGCCTCAACATTCCCAACAAGACTGATGAGAAAAACAGGAGAAACATGCCATGAATGAAGATAGAAGACTTTTAAATCCCAAAATCACCACCCTTACAAACATTTACCATGAATGAACTGTAGTAAATTACCATGGTTTGCGGAAATGTGGAATATTTATATTGAAAATTGTTATAGCCATTTATATTGCAGTATATTTATTAGGTGGGTAGGGGAATATATAATTCATGTCCTTGTGAAGGTGTAGTTTTTATCTGTGTTAGGAGTTTTTTATAGGCCTATATAACATATCATAATATAATATCATTTGACAGTGGTAGTGAGTAGCCATGCATGGTTTCACCTGTGGTTACCAAGTCTCACTGTGAGAATATTTTCATTTAAACCTAATAATTAATAAAATATTTTTTTTACCAGTAAGTTTAAGCTTGTTTAAATAAATGCTTTGTTTGTAATGAGGAGGAGTTTTGAGGTATGAAACTTGCATGATGTTTTAATAGTACAAAGACCTCTTATATGTCAAAAGATCAAGGCGAATATGATTTCTCATGTCATGGCCCCTTTAATGTATAGTTAGCCATACTGTCCCCTGTTTGTGTTTTTGTGATGTTTTATGCTGCCATTTTGACCAGGACAATCTTGAAATATTAACCCCAAGAGACTAAACTAAAGCTTCAGGGGTGATGCTAAATAAGAGCCAGTTTGGCATTTATCAACCCATATTAACTGACATTAGTCGGGTTTTCACTACTGCAGTGGTTTCCCACTTATGTGCTCATTTTATGGTAACCAAGGGCAACCAAACGTCATGCACTTTAAGCTATGCTTTAGAGTAGAAAACCTGCTCATGGAGACGTGAATGCACATACAATGATTTCTGCTGCACTCACACACACTATGTACTAAATGCACTTACTTTGCGTGATTGATAGATTGATTGATTAATTAGCTGTTTAGATGAAGTAGTGGGAATTGACTAAGACTGAATCTCACCCATAGTGATGGTCTTTAGTTGTATGTGCTGCCTGCGTTGTGCATATGTGCATGCCGCTCTTCTGCATTTGATGAATTACTCCTGCCATGATCAATAGAAAATGTACAGAAACCTGCTTTCTGTGGGCGCTAATGGCTCGACGTTAATTGCGGCAAGAGTTTTGTGAACAAGGTATGATCTGATGAACCTAATTTACATATAAAGGAGGTGTGTTTATGCTGAAAATAATGATAATGACCTAATGTAGATACAGAGCAAAAAATATTTCAGCGCATTAAGCGCCTGGTTTAAATGCATTATGGGTGGCTTGTAAATTAACCAAGGGATTTTGCAATTCACACCTGATTTATTGCATATTGTGTGTGTGAAAGTGCATTTCCCGCTGGATAATAAATAAATAATACAAAATACAAGTTCATAACAATTTTATAAATCCCTTCTGCCCTTTCCACAGGATATTACACCTAAAAACTAGCTGTGAGCCAGTGCATATACTATTTACACCACATTCTGCAATGTTTCTCTGACGTTATGAATTCATGGTGCAAATGAACAAAAATGACGGAAAGCTACATGTTCTTGTTTAAAATCACTAAGCTAGAAAATAATGTGATCCTGTTGACATTTAATTAAAGAAATGAGCTACGAGAGGCCATGCGCAGCAGTGATTTTGTGACGGGTGTGTTCTTAGTTGCTGTGAAGCTGAGTAGTGAAATTTAAAAACAATAATACTAAAAATCAAAACAAACAATAGAACACTTCATAAGCCAACAATTCAGCATAAAAACAGAATGTGTCGTCACAGTTGCATGTCGATTATTTAATTTAGAGTTGCAACTATCTATTTTATTAAAGCAGTAACAATGCCCATTCAAGTTTGAAATTAAATCCAAATTTTAATTACGTATATTTTGGCATTTCGGCGTAAATGATTGATTAGTTGGTTTATTGATTGATTGACGTGACATACACTGTAAATTCGAGGAAGTTCAGCTTACTTATTTCTGGAAATGTTTAGAAACTGATTGCCTTATTTTAAATAATTTAATATGTGCATTTGGTTTCCAATGTTTCTTTGAGTAAAGTGAACTTGTTTTGGTACAAATAGCATATTTATTTATTTATTTATTTATTTATTTTTTGCATATGCATCATGGTGTTACAAATTTGAGCTTACATTAATTTAATAAACTTCATTACCACAGTTCGAAGAAACTCAACTGTATTTCACAGGGAAACAAAATAAATGTTCAATAACAACAAATCAGTGCAGCTAAAAGGGAAAAGAAAACAGGCATCAGAGGAATCGCCCACCAAACATAAACATTAAACCCAGCAATGATACAACAAACTCAAACTTACCTGAGAGTCCACCGAAGAGAATCCAATAGAGAAGTCCAAACAAAAATTTAGTCCACTTCAATCTCGGTAGCAATAAAATCCCTTCAAAGTAAATGAAATTAATCCAACAAAAATGTAAGTTTCTTGAGTGTCCAAAAACATAACACAAAAAGAAATCCAATCTTCTTTCGGAAATAACAAGGAAAAAGTAATCCACAAAATATCCTTGAAATAGAGAAAGGAAAATGGTTGGGCAATATGAATTAAACAAAACCCACCAACCGATTCACATGGCTAGCATGAGCCTGTGCACCCTAGGCCTTCCTTCCATGCTCTTAACCAAAGACACCTGAAGGCCTGCAAGTTAGCCTAAAAAAACAAAAAACAAAGAAAAAAACATCCTCTGGTCTCCTTCCCTGCGTACAGCGTTAACAGGCGTTAACGCTGTACGCAGGGAAGGAGACCAGAGGATGTTTTTTTTCTTTGTTTTTTTTTCAAATGAATGTCAATGGAGGAAAGGCTTCATTACACTAAATAAACTGCTTTTGTGGGAAAATGGCTTCCCATTTAATGAATCAACAGCCCATCAGCTAATCTTCAACATATTTGCTCTTAAACATTTTTTTTTTTTTTTGATTGATCTATTTTTTTTTTTTTTACACCAAAAGTTTACAAAAAAAAAAAAATGCCACGGACAACTACACGACAGATATTACTCAGTTTACAGCCCTTCTCATTCATTTTTATGGGATCCACAAACAGTGATTGACTGTTGCACAACTCCGAATGAAATTAACCCTCATATCACACAGATCCTCATATCTCCCAATAATAAGACCATCTCTGTGTTCCAATGTGCATACTATCCATCCTAATTACTATGTGAAATTACAATAAGTATGTCCCAAAGCATAGTATGTTGAAAAGAGTATGCCAAAACTATTTTTCAGTCCTATTTTTCTCCTCAACTATTTTTCTCCTCATCAGAGAAAGGTACAGGAGCTTGCTACGGAGAAGGTGGACAAGGCTAGCCATTTATGGTTGAAATAACCCAGCCAGGTATTCCTACGTCTCCATCTGCGTGGAATGCAACTCAGAAGATGTCTCCTTCCCACAAAAGCAAGGAAATCGAGAGGAACAACAAGGAGGGAGCAAGACATGAAATGCAGAGGGCTCTGCCATGCATATGAAACCCAAAATCACATATTACAACAATGTGAAGCAAACCATGCTACCAGATGTGCACACCACAACGGAGTAATGCACCTGGTAAGCCGGAAGCTGGAAAGGGACAGCAAGAATATTTGGACGGAACCAATAATTCCCACCAACACATCTTTTATAAAACCTGATCTGATCATGGAGGAGGAAAGCACGCTGACGATAATGAACATTTCAATAGTAAGGGGCCAGAGGATGTAAAAGACTTGGAACCTTAAAGTTGCAAAATACGGCTCCCAGACAAAGAAAGAAGCAATCACAACATGGAAGTGCAGAGAAACAACAATATGCCATCTTCCAATCATGGTATCAAGCCACGGACTTCTTTACGGGCCAACGGGGAAGGGCCTAAAGAAACTTGGACTAACACGACTTGAGAAATCCGACATATGCCTAATCACCATACAAGGCTCACTAAACTGCTATGATTTGTACTGAAGAGGGACAAAGTAAGAGGATCTATGCAACTGAATTCACAGACCTAAATGACCTGCTATGCGGCGAAAAAAATTTCCTGACCACATCAAATAGCGTCACCTGGCACCTTGCGTCACAGGGGACAGCAACACCTTGAATCAATGACATGACCACTAATGTTAATAGCCCAAATGTCAAAATAAGAGTCCTGACTGAGTCCCGGTGTACATATATATATATATATATATATATATATATATATATACAGTGCCCTCCAGTAATATTGGCACCTGTGAAAATAAATCTGCATTGTTTATCCTTTTGATCTTTTATTTAAAAAATTCTAACCTTTCAATGAAGTAAAACAATTGTAACTGGGGGGGAAACTCACATTATGAAATAAATGTTTTTCTCTACTTCACATTGGCCACAATTATTGGCACCCAATTATTGCAATGTCCTTTTTCCCAAGATATCAGCTCTGAGTCTTCTTCTATAATGCCTGATGAGTTTGGAGAACACCTGAGACCATTCCTTCATGCAGAATCTCTACAGATCCTTCAGATTCCCAGCTCCATGTTGGTGCGTCTTCTCTTCAGTTCATTCATTTTTTTCAGGGTTTGGGTCAGCGGACTGGGATGTCCATGGCAGAAGCTTTATTTTGTGCTCAGTGACACATATTTGTGTTGATTTTGATGTTTGTTTTGGATCATTGTCCTGATGGAAGATCCAACCACAGCCCATTATTGGATTTCTAGCAGAAACGGTCAGGTTTGGATTTTTTATCTGTTGGTATTTGATAGAATCCATGATACCATGTATCTGAACAAGATGTTCAGGACCTCCAGCAGAAAAATAGGCCCACAACATTAAAAATCCAGCAGTATATTTAACCGTCGGCATGGGGTACTTTTTATCCATGTGTGCACCAAACCCATCTGGTGGGTTTGCTGCCAAAAAGCTCTTTTTTTTAGTTTCATCTGACCATAGAAGCCGGTCCCGTTTGAAGTTCCAGTCTTGTCTGACAACTGAATATGCTGGAGTTTGTTTTTGGATGAGTGAGGAGGATTTTTCTTGAAACCCTCCTGAACAACTTGTGTGGATGTAGGTGCTGTTTGATAATTGTTTTTTAGGCTTTGAGACTCAAGACTCAACTAATCTCTGCAATCCTCCAGCTGTGCTTGGCCACTCAAACTTTCCTCCTCACTGCGCATTAGGACGATTTAGACACACATCCTCTTCCAGGCAGATTTGTAACATCTTTAGTTGATTGGAACTTCTTAATTATTGCCCTGATAGTGGAAATGGGGATTTTCAATGCGTTAGCTATTTTCTTACAGCCATTTTCTATTTTGTGAAGCTCAACAATCTTTTGCTGCACATCAGAACTATATTCTTTGGTTTTACTCATTGTGATGAATGATAAAGGGAATTTGGCCTTTGTGTTTCCTCATGTTTATACTCCTGTGGAACAGGAAGTCATGGCTGGACAATTTCATGCCTATGATCACCCTGGTGAGCTAAAAAAAATGTAAATATGAATGGGAATATACTTCAGAGATATTTTACTCATAAGGATTTTTAGGGGTGCCAATAATTGTGGCCAACATGCTTTGGAGAAAAACATTTATTTCATAATGAGATTTTTCCCCCCACTTTCAATTGTTTAACTTCAATGAAAGGTTAGATTTTGGGATTTTTTAAATTAAAAATCAAAAGGATAAACAATGCAGATTCATTTTCACAGCCACCTTTTGCTCATATTTACCAAGGGTGCCAATATTAGTGGAGGGCACTGTAAATATATATACACTATATTGCCAAAAGTATTGGGACACCCCTCCAAATCATTGAATTCAGGTGTTCCAATCACTTCCATGGCCACAGGTGTATAAAATCAAGCACCTAAGCATGCAGACTGCTTCTACAAACATTTGTGAAAGAATGGGTTGCTCTCAGGAGCTCAGTGAATTCAAGCGTGGTACCGTGATAGGTTGCCACCTGTGCAATAAGTCCATTCGTGAAATGTCCTCACTACTAAATATTCCATGGTCAACTGTTAGTGGTATCATAACAAAGTGGAAGCAATTGGGAACAACAGCAACTCAGCCACGAAGTGGTAGGCCACGTAAAATCACAGAGCATGCTGAGGCGCACAGTGCACAGAAGTCGCCAACTTTCTGCAGAGTCAATAGCTACACACCTCCAAACTTCATGTGGCCTTCAGATTAGCTCAAGAACAGTGCGTAGAGAGCTTCATGGAATGGGTTACCATGGTCGAGCAGCTGCACCCAAGCCTTACATCACCAAGTGCAATGCAAAGCGTCGGATGCAGTGGTGTAAAGCACGCCGCCGCCACTGGACTCTAGAGCAGCGGAGACGTGTTCTCTGGAGTGACGAATCACACTTCTCTGTCTGGCAATCCGATGGACGAGTCTGGGTTTGTCGGTTGCCAGGAAAATGGTTCTTGCCTGACCGCATTGTGCCTAATGTGTAAAGTTTGGTGGAGGGGGATTATGGTGTGAGGTTGTTTTTCAGGGGTTTGGCCCCTTATTTCCAGTGAAAGGAACTCTTAATGCTTCAGCATACCAAGACATTTTGGACAATTTCATACACCCAACTTTGTGGGGACAGTTTGGAGATGGCCCCTTCCTGTTCCAACATGACTGCGCAGAAGTGCACAAAGCAAGGTCCATAAAGACATGGATGAGTGAGTTTGGTGTGGAGGAACTTGACTGGCCTGCACAGAGTCCTGAACTCAACCTGATAGAACACCTTTGGGATGAAATAGAGCGGAGACTATGAACCAGGCCTTCTTGTCCAACATCACTGCCTGACCTCACAAATGCGCTTCTAGAAGAATGGTCAAAAATTCCCACAAACACACTCCTAAACCTTGTGGAAAGCCTTCCAAGAAGAGTTGAAGCTGTTATAGCTGCAAAGGGTGGGCCAACTCCATATTAAACCCTACGGATTAAGAATGGGATGTCATTAAAGTTCATGTGCACGTAAAGGCAGGTGTCCCAAAACTTTTGGCAATATAGTGTATATATATATAGTGCCGTAATGTGGCGGTGTCATAATGGTATTTATTGAAGAACCTTGAATTATCATGTAAAATTTGTGTAATATATGTATGATATTATATAAATAATTGTACCATACTTCAGTAGCTTTAACCAGAAAAGGCTGATCACAGATCGACTGTGTTCTTCTGGGCCCTCATTGAGTGCACAGGAAGTCACATTCATATACTTAATTAGGTCTATGAATAGGTCAATAAATAGGTAGACTGTAATTATACCATGTGTGCGCTAAGAGAAAAGCGTTAAAAAGAATCGCAAGGGTCAAAGCACAAAGTGTTTTTTTTTTTTTTTTTTGGTTACTTTCCTGCAGTTGCACAGACTCAGGGCTTTCTTTATTATTCCCTTCCTGTGTCAGTCGTGGTAATTAGTGCCTCTCTCCATCAGCGATTTTCTGACTGGAACATAGTGTGACAGGAGAAGTGTTTCCTCACACACACTGTAATGTGTGTGCGAGCGTTAGACAGCGAGAGAGATTGTGTGCATAAGTTTTTGTTGAGGACAGAGCCTGTAATAGAGAGTGACTGGAGTAGGTCAGGTAAATTCAGCAGTCAGCACTGTTGGCTAATTAGAGAGACAGAGGCAGAGAGAGAAAGAGAGAAAGCAGTCCTAACAATGAGCCCAGGGCCTCGTGATCAGCACATGTGATTAGCATCTGCTATTAGAATAAGTGATTAACTTCCCCAGCACTGTCGCTAATACTAACGTCAGTTCTGTAGTCTCAACGGATCTAGCTAAACTCTATTAGAAGTTGTGCATTAACTAACAATGCATTTGTTTAAATGTTTCTCTCGTTAAATGCAATATTTATTATGTACACTGTTGAATAAAATCATTTTCATGCTAACGTCGGTTCTTCTTGCAAAGTCCCTTCAAGGGAATTGATTTCACTCTGCGGCCATCTTGGCAATTTGCTCTTATGAACTTAAAATCTCCAAAAGTATGTGTAAAAATGACATTTTACTAATATGTTTTGCATCAACAATAATATCTGACAACAATGGTATCATAGATTTTGCTCAAATCATGCTAAAAGCTGTATTTTCTAGGCTAGAGTTAACCACTAGTGCATTCAAATAGTGCAAACTGAATGTGTACTTATAGTGTAATTAAAATCTGAAAAGTATATTTAAAAAAACAAACAAAAAAAAAAAAAACTGCAGTTGCAGATAATAGTGTCAAGTCAAGTCACCTTTATTTATATAGCGCTTTTTACAATGCAGATTGTGTCAAAGCAGCTTTACATTGATAACTGGTATATAATTTTGGCTGCACAGCAGCTCTTAAAGAATAGTGTCAATGTCGGCAGATCAAAGCACCGTTGAATATCAAATGTCAAGTGTCCCCAACTAAGCAAGCCAAAGACGACAGCGGCAAGGAACCCAAACTCCAACAGGTGACATCAGATGGCAAACAGGTGGCAAATAGACTTCTGTGTTAAAATGGAGAAAAAAACCTTGGGAGAAACCAGGCTTAGTCGGGGGGCCAGTTCTCCTCTGGCGAACAGTGCTTTGTTACGATTCAGGTTGCTATCTTATGTCCGATAGGATTGCAACATTCAAAGTATTTATTCCAGTTCAGTCCAGTTGAGGATCGTATTCATCACACCGGTATGGACGGCTTGTTGAGGAGCTGTGCCACTGGCTGTCGTGTCGATGAGGCCTTCACAATGGATGATCTAGTTGACTCAATCTCTGCTGATACTTCAGGGCTGCGTTGTGGTCGTGTCAAGGCGCCAGTCCTTGGTCTCACCTGGATACGGCCCGGATCCGGTTGACTACGGTAAACCTCGGGATAAACAGAGAGACTAATATTAGCGTAGATGCCATTCTTCTTCTGATGTAACGAGTAAATCTGGTGTTATAGGAAGTGTTCCCGGTTCCGGCTGACCTAATTTATGCAGCCTAATAATCCTTTAACGGATTTGAAAATATAAATTGATAATGTGTTATGTGTATGCCAGGTTAAAGAGATGCGTTTTTAGTCTAGATTTAAACTGACAGAGTGTGTCTGCTTCCCGAACAATGCTAGGAAGATTGTTCCAGAGTTTAGGTGCCAGATAGGAGAAGGATCTACCACCTGCGGTTGATTTTGATATTCTAGGTATTATCAGCTGGCCCGAATTCTGAGATCGCAATAGATCGCATAAGTGCACTTATGAACAATGTCAAATTCAAAGTTTTAATTTAAAGTACATTTTAAATCATTGTTTTTATAATATTTTGTTGTGCTTTAAAGAAGTACACTTATTTTGATGTGCTGACTAAAATACTAAAACACAAGTACTTGATTTCCACTGTTATTCAAAATTGTATATTAGTTAGTATATTAGTTAATTTACCATCGCAACATCAGATATATTTAAATACATAACAGGCAAGTTTCAATAGAAATGACATTAAAGTATATTTTAGTTTACTATACATGCTTGTCCATATATTTGGCAGTAGGCTTTAACCATATTTCAAAGACAATAAAATTATTAAATTACTTAACTCCTACTTAAGTATGTTAAAACACATTCTTAAGATCAACTAATTGCATTTAGGTTAATATAAATTTAGTTTATAGAACATTTTCATTTAAAATCGATGCGTACGGCCGTCTGCCGGAAGCTAGTTATTTTTCTAACAAAAACCCATCGCTTAATTTTTTAGAAGGCCTTTATTAATCCCCTGGAGCCGTATGGATTATATTTATGATGGATGGATGCATTTATTTTGGGTTTCAAAACATGCCCCCCGTTCACTACCATTATAAATCTAGGGCCAGGATATTTTTAAATATATATCTGATTGTGTTCGTCTAAAAGATAATAGTCATATACACCTAGGATGGCTTGAGGGTGAGTAAATCATGGGATAATTTTAATTTTGGAGTGAACTAAACCTTTAAGTGTAGCTTCATAGTGATGGGTTTTGTACCACTCGCATTGAAATGTAAAAACCAAATTTTTCATTGCTATTTTCCCAAAATCTAATAGCTTGAATGGTAAGCATCGATGCCAGTACAGTTGGATTGTCTTAATGTGGTTCAGTACTTCAGACAAAATCAGCTGTAAGAGATTTGCTGATACACCAGCCTGAATAATCCTGGAGAGTGTTGATATGAGCGTTTCTCTGGCAGGCTGAAGTGCCCTCAGGCCCAGAGCTCAGAATGGGAGCTCTGCATTACTTCTGTCCATCCAGTTAATGCTTGTGGACTAGCATTTTACACTCCATCTCACATAGACCTACATACCGTAGTACCTACATGTCAAAACATTCACACGCACCATGTTACATGCCATTACAAAAAAAGTACTGGCTGTACCATTGCAATGAGTAGTTGATTTCATATATTTTAGGTTAAAAAATGTCTCAGGTTACGTATGTAACCATGGTTCCCTGAGAACAGGGAACGAGACACTGCGTTTACCGCATATGGGGAACGTCACCCGTGAACCGGTGTCTGAAAGCAAAGTATCTAATCTCTCCAATCCTATTGGCTGGCGACAGCCTATGACGTCATCAAGACCGGAAGTATAAAGGAGCTGCCAGTGAAGCAATCAGTATCTTATCGTCTGAAGGGACTGTTCAGTAGGCAGCCCCGATGCATGGCAAGGAACGCAGTGTCTCGTTCCCTGTTCTCAGGGAACCATGGTTACATACGTAACCTGAGAACGAAAGGGAACTCAACACTGCGTTTACCGCATATGGGGAACGAAATACCCATGCCGCCATGCTTGAGGGGAGTGCATGCCAAGAAGATGGCTAGACAAACATCAACTAGCAGTTTCAAATGAAACGCCAGAGCAACTCCCCTCGGGTCAAACAAAGGCTGTCAGTGACAGCATTCCCTACGGCCAACAGCCCAAGCTATAAGCCTCAAAGAGGCCTTCCGCAGAAGGCCTACCAAGGCCGCTCCAAGGCTTCTGGGACCGAACCTTCCGAGGAAAGAGGGTCCCTCAAGGGAATGTCGCCAGGGGGCCGGAAGGAACCCCATCCAGTCACTAGAAGGGGAACACAGTCACCCCAAATGCCACCAGGGAGGCCGACCCGGTCCGATAGCAACCTAGTCTTGGCCAGCAACCTGTCTGAACACAGAGCCTCAACAACGCATTCTTCAGAGAAGATATCCAGCAGAGATGGAAACTCGAGTCTGCGACTTGGACTCAAGTCGCACTTAAGTCGCAAGGACTTGGACTCGTGAACTACTAACTCGAGACTTGACTTGGACTTGTGAACAAATACCCGAGACTTGACTTGGACTTGAAGACAGTGACTTGTTGTGAAAAATACAAGTCTTTTGGCGTGACGTTCTCTATTTACTACCCCACACGATGGCATGAAACACCACATTTTACTATCCATTCATTCCCAAATATGTGCTACAGCAGCGAATATCACAAATCATCTCTAAACACACCAAGCCATCGAGCGCGTGACGCATCTGAAGGCACGCAAATTCATCACCCATTAGAAAACTTGTTAAATTAGCAACAAATAATAACAATATAGCCAAGCCTTACCTTGCGATAAACTTCATTTTGCGATTAAACTGTCATTTCATTTGAAAAGCAATCAATTAATCCGAAGGGAAGCTGCGGTGTTGCACAGCTGCAGAGGCTTGCTTTTGGTCCATTTTCAAGAAGTACATGTCCTTTTCATTTTTTTTATTTATTTTTGCCCAAGTATTTGATAATGCATATAATATCCAGATTTACCATGTTAAATTGTATTTGGATTGAACGAGCACTTCCATGCGCATTTTATAACCCTGTCCGTCCGACTCATTTCCATAGATCGGTTTGTTAAGTCGCAGTGCGTTATTATAACGCCTTATCACAAACAAGACACACAGATGGAAATGTTGTTCCTTGTGTTTACTGTAACGCTTGTCTATACATAGGTTTTGTTACCGCCGGCACTCACTGGAAGACTACATTTTTCAGCATTGCTTGAGATCTACAGCAAACTACGGCAATTGATATAGCTCAAAATACACAGCACTTTTTTCCTTGCGGTGGTTCTAAATGGTATAATTTTGTATAAAGTTAGAAAGTAATAAAAATGATTTAAGTAGTATTTTGTGTGCTTTATTAGACAATTTTAAAGTAAAAGTAATCTGTTTTGATATTTAAATGCACTGTTAATTACAATAACAACTAGCTGAAAAAAACAAAATAGAACAAAGACTTGACTTGAGACTTCACTTGGACCCCTAAAGACTTGACTTGACTTGGACCTCAAAGACTTGAGACTTGACTTGGACCTGGACCTCAAAGACTTGAGACTTGACTTGGACTTGACCGCAGGGACTTGTGAACATCTCTGATATCCAGTAAGGGTGACTGCAAAGGGACAGTAAACAACTCAGACCAGAGCGTAGAGAGCGGAGAGCGGAGAGCAGGACTCAGCTAAGTGCTCTAAACCCTACAAATGAGGGGAGTAAACTCTGCTCAATCCTAGGATCTATTCAGTGCCTGATTATTTGCACTGAGGAGGCTGTGCACTCTAAAGAAACCCAACAAGGGTTACCAGCCTGGGGGCTGATCCTCAATAGGGAGGCCTCGGAGAGCCCTTCAACCACTGACCAGCTTAGGGAGCGAAGTACTATGCAGGACAACCCTCAAACAAGGGGAGTACAGAGCTCAACCTAACAGATAGACCGTACTGTAGGCACAAAATCATGGAGGCCCAATAAGGGGCCTACAACATGACAACAGTTCTACATGGTGTAGAAAAATATAAATAACACAGGGGCCTTGCTAAAGGCCAACATGTGAAGCTACAAGTTTAATCTGCTTAAGTTTCAACACCAAGATGTGGGGGTGGGAAAGCTTCAAGGGCGGCCTGTTAAGGCCACACACCTCGAACAGCTAGCTTGCTGAAAGCAAGAGCCCACAAACATGTAACATGTTCAGAATGAAACAGAGTTAAACCAGCAGATAAGACTGTAGAGTGCCCACATAACAGTCCACCTAACACAATCCGACAAGCAGTGTACTCAGTAAAAGCACCTTTTACTCTTAAGGAGTACAACATATGCCATCATGTTCTGCAGGAGGCCCAAAGCGGGCCTACGACTTCAGACAGACACGTAGCGTCAGCTCATGGCAGTGTCACAAGCACAAGAGAGCAAACATAAGAAAACCGAACCAAAGTGAGGTTGACTAGATAAACTCAACCTGAGCCAACAGCCACTCAGCGATGTACCCAGTAAAACACCTTTTACTCTTTAAGCAAGAGGAGTACAAAGACATACGCCAACGTGCTCTCAAAGGAGGTCCAGAGGGCCTACAACTCACAGACACGTGGCGCCAGCTAACTAAAAGTTAGAGCAAGAGGAGTACACACACTGCCAGCATGCTCTGAGAGAGGCCCAAACCAGGCCTACTATAGCAGACACGGGCGTAGCCAGTGGCAGTGATAGCAAAACCAACACAGAACTGTGCCAGCATGTTAATTGGAGGAGGCCCAAGCGGGGCCTGTGACTCCAAAAGACGCGTGGTGTCAGCTAGTGGTTTCACAGGTGACCAAGCTCAAAGGGAACCAGCTCTAAAACCCAACAAACAATTGCGGTTAACTAGCTTAACTCAATCTGAGCTTAAGTCTACACATTCCAACAAGCAATGTACTCAAACACACTAAACCCTAACAGAAAGGGGAGCACAACAACATATGCTACCATGGTCTGAAGGAGGCCTGAATTGGCCTACTACTTCGGACAGACACGGGCATAAACCTGTGGCAGTGCTAAATTAAGTGAGCAAAACTTATGAACATCTACCAACAACACTTGTAAAACCACAAGCTATCGTGCTAGAAGGAGGCTCAGATTCACCCGAGCCTTCAACTCCACAGACACAATAAGCTGTTGTGGCAGAGATTAACTCTAAAGGGAGCTAAAAAGAACCAAACTGAAAGTGAGGTTCCCTACCACTCAACCTGAGCTATGCAATCCATCAGGTCATGTACTCAGTAAAACACCAAAAACCCTAAAAGCAAGGGGAGTACAAATAGTCACCATGCTCTAACGGAGGCTAGAAACAGGCCTACTACTCAAAAGAACAGGTGCTAACCAGTGGCAGCAAGGAGTTAAGCTCACACATGTGTAGGGCAAAACTAGAACCCAAAGCAAACACAATGCTTTGCTATTCATACATACCATCCTGAAAAGAATGGATGCTTTCACCAAACAGAAATAACACATCTGTACTGAACCCTAGAGAACGGGAGCTAACCAAGCTAACACCGTAACCTCAAGCTTGAATGCTAATTCAAGGGGCTCAGGGGAAAGACAAATTCAGTATGAATGAAGTTCTAGAAAAGTGGGGCCTAAGCAACATAGCATACACTTATCTAAACAAAGATAAGGGCCTAACACCTGAGACAACGGCACCAGGGAGGCTAGTGACAGCCTGCTACCTTAGCTGCTATCTAACAAGCACCTACACCAAATAGGTAATGGGCATTTGGCCTGACAACTCAAAAAAGAGGAGGCCAGAACTAGGAACTATACAACCTGACAAGGGATAGTAGCAATAAAGGGTGAATAACACATTATCAATTTATATTTTCAAATCTGTTAAAGGATTATTAGGCTGCATAAATTAGGTCAGCCGGAACCGGGAACACTTCCTATAACACCAGATGCACTCGTTACATCAGAAGAAGAATGGCATCTACGCTAATATTAGTCATTCTGTTTATCCAGAGGTTCACCGTAGTCAACCGGATCCGGGCTGTATCCAGGTGAGATCGAGGACCTGCGCCTTGACACGACCACAACGCAACCCTGAAGTATCAGCAGAGATTGAGCCAACTAGATCATCCATTGTGAAGGCCTCATCGACACGACAACCAGTGGCACAGCTCCTCAACAAACCATCCATACCAGCATGATGAATACGATTCTCAACTGGATTGAACTGGAATAAATACTTTGAATGTTGCGATCCTATCGGACTTATGATAGCTACTTGAATCATAACAAAGCACTGTTCGGCAGAGGAGAACTGGCCCCCCGACTAAGCCTGGTTTCTCCCAAGGTTTTTTTCTCCATTTTAACACCTATTTGCCACCTGTTTGCCACCTGATGTCACCTGTTGGAGTTTGGGTTCCTTGCCGCTGTCGCCTTTGGCTTGCTTAGTTGGGGACACTTGACATTTGATATTCAACAGTGCTGCATCTGCCTGCATTGACACCATTTTCTTAAAGGGCTGCTGTGCAGCAAAAATTATATACCAGTTATCACTGTAAAGCTGCTTTGACACAATCTGCATTGTAAAAAGCGCTATATAAATAAAGGTGACTTGATTTGACTTGAATGCTTTAGTAAATCACCTAACCCTAGTTTTAGCCTAGGCCAGCTAAGCTGTGGGCCTATAGGGCCGCACGAAGCATAGATCTGCCTGGGGCTAAAACTCAACCAGAGAAGAGGGAACTTAAGTAAAGCAAAGCTCAACAAGCAAACAATGTCAGGCGGCCCAGGAGGCCGACACTAGACATTAGATCTATCTGAAGTAAAGAGTGCTAACTCAAACATACTCTAGCTAAAACCAGAGGAGAAGTTACTCTACCAAAGGTGGCTGAGAGGCGGCCATTTTGTGGCCAACACAGTACAAATAAATCGTTCCAGCCAACCTAATGGAACTTCAGTGCCCATCTTTTTCCAGCTACATGCTCAGGAAAAACTATACAGGAAAAACAAGGTCGACATATTTTAAAACATAAATATAGACCCAGCTTACCTTCCTGCGGCTCGAAGACTTCTCATTTACCACATGGAAGGATGGAATCTAGGGTTCTTTTAAGCCTAAAAGAGCCTCTTCACTATCAAGCCAGAAGGCAAGCCATCAGAAAAATATTCATCATGGGCCCAGCCATCAGCCTGACTGTAAGAAGCGTCTGAGCATGTTACATGAATCAAAAACACAGGAGGTGGAAGAAGAAGAGGAGAGGGCAGATGTAAATTGCCCTTGGAGAGAGGGGATTGATTACTGACACTGCTGGCGTCTGCGATCGATCACCTCTTTCACCTCTTCCGTGAGTCCCGCCTTCTCTGGGATCGGCTCAGTGGAGGAGGAGGTGCCCGAGAGGCCACGCTGGACTTTTGGCCCTGTCTTCGATCCTCAAATCGAGACGGGCCGGGACCTCCTGTCTGTCTGGGCCCAGATTCAGATCTGAGCGGTATGCAGGTTTTAAATGCTGCCGAGTGCCCTCGCCTCCCTGAACTTTCCCACCACTGCCTCGACGGAGGTGCCGAAAAGTTCGGAAGGTGAAACCAGCGCATCAAAGAGAAAGCCCTTCTCTTTCTCCCCGATGTCCGCCAGGTTCAGCCACAGATGCCTCTCCATGCCTGCTTGGTGGCCCGGAGAGCAGGATCCGTGGTGCGGCGCAGCTCTTCTACCGCCTCAGGGGACAGACCCTGCCCCGATCCAGATCTTTCAGCAGGTCGGCCTGGTAGGTCTGTAATACCTGACCCGCTGCTGCGTATGCCCTGCCATTTAAGTGAGAGGTGGTCTTAAGGGGCTTAGAAGGCAGGATCGGAGCTTTCAGTGTCGGTGCCTGACCCGTGATGAGATAGTTGCCCGCTGATGTCGATGAATACGAGCCGAATATGGGTTCTTCCATACCTTTTCGATCTCAACATGGACTAGCGGGACCAGAACCACCAGGCACAGATGCTGACACCTCTTCCCTCGAGAAGAGTGCCAAACGAGAACAGAGCGTCCTCATAGGGAGACACTCACAGTTAACACAGACAGTGCCCTCAAGCACTGTCCGTGCGTGCTTCTCTCCCAGACAGAAAAAGCACAGATTGTGTGTGTCACCGGGTGTCAAAAACCTGGGACACGGGTCAGCACACTTTCTGAAACGTTTGTCAGACATGATATAAAGCTTTCCTAAAAAAAAATGTATTGATGAAATTGTCCAGCCATGACTTCCTGTTCCACAGGAGTATAAACATGAGGAAACGCAAAGGCCGAATTCCCTTAATCATTCATCACAATGAGAAAAACCAAAGAATATAGTTCTGATGTGCAGCAAAAGATTGTTGAGCTTCACAAAATAGAATATGGCTATAAGAAAATAGCTAAAGCATTGAAATTCCCCATTTCCACTATCAGGGCAATAATTAAGAAGTTCCAATCAACTAAAGATGTTACAAATCTGCCTGGAAGAGGACATGTGTCTAAATCGTCCTAATGTGAAGTGAGGAGGAATGTTTGAGTGGCCAAAGACTCTCCAAGGATCACAGCTGGAGAATTGCAGAGATTAGTTGAGTCTTGAGTCTCAGAAAGCCTAAAAAAATGATCAAACAGCACCTACATCCCCACAAGTTGTTCAGGAGGGTTTCAAGAAAAATCCTCCTCACTCATCCAGAAACAATCTTCAGCATATTCAGTTGTCAGACAAGACTGGAACTTCAAACGGGATCGGCTTCTATGATCAGATGAAACTAAAAAAAGAGCTTTTTGGCAGCAAACCCACCAGATGGGTTTGGTGCACACATGGATAAAAAGTACCCCATGCCCATGGTTAAATATACTGCTGGATCTTTAATGTTGTGGGCCTATTTTTCTGCCGGAGGTCCTGAACATCTTGTTCAGATACATGGTATCATGGATTCTATCAAATACTAACAGATAAAATTCAAAACCTGACCGCTTCTGCTAGAAATCCAATAATGGGCCATGGTTGGATCTTCCATCAGGACAATGATCCAAAAACAAACATCAAAACCAACACAAATGTGTCACTGAGCACAAAATGAAGCTTCTGCCATGACCATCCCAGTCCCCTGACCTGAACCCTAAAGAAAATGAGTGGAGTGAACTGAAGAGAAGAAGCACCAACATGGATCTGGGAATCTGAAGGATCTGGAGAGATCCTGTATGAAGGAATGGTCTCTGATCTCTTGTCAGGTGTTCTCCAAACTCATCAGGCACTATAGGTGAAGACTCAGATCTGTTAACTTGGCAAAAGGAGGTTGCAAAAAGTATTGAATAAAAGGGTGCCAATAATTGTGGCCAACGTGTTTTGGAGAAAAACATTTATTTCATAATGTGATTTTCCCCCCACTTTCAATTCTTTTCCTTCAATGAAAGGTTAGACTTTTGCTAATTTTATGAATTAAAGATCAAAAGGATTAACAATGCAGATTTATTTTTACAGTCATCTTTGATCATATTTACCAAGGGTGCCAATAATTCTGTATTTAAAAAACTTGTACTAAATATAAAATGTCCTTTTGCTAGCTATCAGAATGTTAGACTGTTATATTGTCATCCGGTATAACCAAAAGTGTCATTCGTTAAAACTAAAATTTTGGTGAAACTGAATGACTTTTTTGGTGACAAATTTTGTCCATCTTGTAAAAAATGACAAAAGCAGTGTTAATTGATTATAAAAAACTAAACCACATAACACTTAATAAAACTTCAAAATTAATTATATCTCCATTATGTTTTTTTTTACACTTTTAAAAACCTTATTCGTCAATGACCCATATATATATATATATATATATATATATATATATGTAATGTAAGGCTACCTGTTTACTATGGTACTCTATGATTACTATACTCATATACCATGGTATTTGAATACTAAGATACTTTGAATAATATCTTAGCATACTCAGGGCAAAAGCTATATTTTATTTCAACAATATTACAAATTACAAAAAAACAAAAACAAAGAACAAAGAATGTGCATGAGGGGCTCTCACTGATATGCCCCCAACTCGGAAACTCTGAGCTCAAAGAAAATCCTAAGTTTCCTGCTCGTAATTTTTGGCAGAGTTCATGTTCGACATGACTTAAATGCACCGTTATTATCATTTGTTTTTCATTAAAAATGACATCTACCATGATAATACCATGATACTTGCACAAAGATTGCCCATAGATTGTCTTTCCCTTTAAAGCTAAAAATTTGAGTCTTCGTACTTAATTTAGTGCCACACATGTCAAATACCGCGCGCATATGCACGTTTTATTTTAGCTCAGAGTCGTTAGGAAAGTGTCAGCCGTCTGCTCTTCACTCATTAGACGCTCCCACTCTCCCTCATATCGTCATGCCGCTAATTATGAGCTGGTGACAGTTGTGGAAGCCTTCCCGGCTAAAAGTTTGTTGTTTTGAATTATTTGCATAAATAGGCAATTTCTAAGTCGCTTGTTAGTTTGAGGCAAACACAACACACCTACAACATCCACCTCTGCAAAAACTTCACGGATCAGTGCTAATCTTGTTCACTTTTCCTTCCGCTTTCTCCTTTCCTTTCGCTCCCTCTCTCTCATGCTCGGTCTATAGGGAATGTAGTACCGCCAAAATGAGGACGAAGTAGAAAATGATGTGGAGATATAAAGTGCTATCATCCGTCAGACACACACACGCCACACGACCATGTCATCAAGCCATTCATCAACAAATTCAGGAACACGGCTCTGGAGTCGAGAAGGTCAAAGCAATTTATCAGAAACGAATAACATGCCACTGTAAGTGTGTGCATGCACAAATGCTTTAGACATGTATACTTGACTGTAACCAGTTAATAATGGACAGTACAGTAAGTGCACTGAAACACTGTTTTAAACTCTAACTTCAGGACAGCTCGGCTCCGCATTTAGAAATGACTTATACATGAAAACACACATGATTAGAGTCCCATCTGATCTTTCTCATGCCATACGCACAGGGTTATCGGCTGACACTAATGGCTTCAAGAGCCTCTGATGGTGAGGAGGGATCAGTTGGTCGATAGTATTGACGAGTCGCCAGTCACCGACACCATTTACCTGTTTTGGGTTGCACTAATCCTCCACTAATCTCTGCCATCAGACTTCATGTGCACGCTGACCTGAGAACAGTCCTCATCAGGGCTGTAATGTCTCTTATCAGGGGCAAAATGGAGGAAACATGATCGAAAGGTCAGCTTTATGGCCCTGTCATGATTTATGAAATGATTCAGGCCATTTTTTTCTTATTTTTCTTTCTTATAAAGGCTGATGTATGTAGATGGACAATGACGCAATAATTTTTTTTTTTTTTTTGACATCTTGATATATATTTTGCACCACCACGGTTCAATTAAAGATTCAAAATACACAACCGTTTAAAAATTTGGGTTCTCTAGACTTTTTAAATGTTTTTGAAAGAAGTCTATTCTGCTTACCGAGGCATCATTTGTTTGATCAAAAATACAGAAAAAAAAACAGTAACATTGGAAATATTATTACAATTTAAAATAACTGTTTTCTATTTGAATATATTGGCCTATATAAAATGTATTCCTTTGATCAAAGCTATATTTTCAGCATTATTACTCCAGTCTTCAGTGTCACATGATCCTTTAGAAATCATTCTAATATGCTGACTTGACATGAAACCAAGGTTTTTTTTTTTTTGGTTTTTTTGTGAGTGAAATATACTTGCAAAAAAATACTCACTTAGACTGCAACTGTTTTAACATGGTTGTCTCACATCTTTGACAACTTTTTTACACAAAGTTAGTGTGCAGGTACATGGTGAGAATATTAAAGCGATGTAAGTTCAGCATAAAACAAACATTAGAGATGTCTGCTCTTGCCTCAAGTTTGGTTGTACATGATCCTGAGGAGTTACAGGATATTACATCATCTGTCTGAGGCAAAGGGAAAGAGAGGGGTCTCTAGATTCTGTCCTGTTTTCTTCACACATTTTGTTCATGTCTCTTACTGTGAAAACTCATTATTGATCTTTTGTGCCTTGTCAGAGAGAATGTATATTTTCATTTGAACACTGGCTCATGCCCGGGTTTATTTAGAATAATATAGTATCATACTTTGTATGTTTTGTGTAATATGCAAATTTCCTTTTTTTCTTTCCCCCCAAATTGCATGCTACTAGTCTTACTATTTCTGAAGTATGCAATATATATTTATATATATAGTGCATACCATGTGTTTTCTGTATGCTTGGAATAGCCAGATGGCATAATGCATTTTTTAAAATATGCAGTACAATTCAGCAAAATGCTCATTTCGGAAGGCACTCGACCCTCTGGCTCCGCCATGGTCTCCAGGTCTTTAAGGGATAGTACACCCAAAAATGAAAATTCTGTCATTAATTACTCACCCTCATGTCGTTCCAAACTTGTAAGACCTTCATTCATCTTCGGAACACAAATTAAGATATTGTTGATGAAATCCGAGAGCTCCCTGACTCCTCCATAGAACCTGGAAGCCTGCACTGATATAACATAAACAGCGTATGAGAATGAAAGGGAAAAGAAGAAATTATTGAATGAAGTCATTATTTTTGTTTTGTTTTTGCGCACAAAAAGTATTCTCGTCGCTTCATAATATTAAGGTTGAATGACTGTAGTCACGTGGACTATTTTAACGATGTCTTTACTACCTTTTTGGACCTTGAATGATGGTAATTATGTTGATTTCTCATGGAAAAAAAATCTTAATTTGTGTTCCGAAGATGAACGAAAGTTTTATGGGTTTGGAACGACATGAGGGTGAGTAATTAATGACAGAATTTTCATTTTTGGGTGAACTAACCCTTTAGGTGTCACGGGGTCTCTTCGGCTCCACCTGGTTCTTCTCCTCCACCAGCTCTGCCTCTGTCAGTCGTCCCCCTGGTTCTCTTCACCAAGGTTTCTCCCATCATTGGCTCCACCCTGGGGCCTTCACTCTGTTTGGGGTCACTCCCTGGCTCCTCCCACCATCATCTCCTCCCTCGTCTATGGTGGTCCCATCTGCCAGCTCTGCATCCTCCTCCTAAACCCCCTTCCCACCCTCCTTTGTTGGACTATTGATGTGTTAAAGGTGCAGTAAGTGATTTCTGAGAATCTTTGTTGAACACTGTTGATATTTGAAATCAGCCTAAACAAACACACAATGCAAGAGTGGATGTCTCTTTATCATAGCTGAAGTGAAGCAAATAATGCTTTGCAAAACACAAACATACACAGAGCACTCAAATTTGGTAAATGGATGCTCAATCGTGCTTGTTTGATGCATTTTGGGTGATTTGACTTTCAAAGGAGGGACAGAAATCTCATTAAAAATATCTTAATTTGTGTTCTAAAGATGAACGAAAGTCTTATGCATTTGGAACAACATGAGGTATAGGGTGACCATAGGGTGAAATAGATGTGATTTTGCAGGACAATGTGGGACACGTGTGAGACAGATAAATTTACTACTATTATGCTATGTGAATATTGATTTGTTGGCAAACTTGGCCAATTATTTTTTTTCTGCCAGTGGGTGCCCAGTGCCCACATCATAATATTGCACTTCTGGCAATATTACATCCTGGAGAGAAGACAATTCTAGATTCACGAGTGCACATGCAGGAGGACAAAGTTTGAGCACGAACGTAATATCGGAGCGAGAGAGAGCACGCGTCCAGTTTTGCGCGAAAAGGGAATCCGCCTGTGAGCGGAGAGATTCCTGCTCGCGCATTTGATGCGCTCTCGCGTTACAATAATGCGCTCTCGACATTTGTCAGCATAATAAGAAACCGTCTTATTAACGTGAGAAGAAAGTCATGTCTGAAAGTTTCAATCAATTTTTTATTGGTTAAAATTATATAATATCTCGTGTTTATCCCGTAGGTGCTCGACCACTTCCGTGGGTGGCGCTCGAGCATCCACGGGATCGGTGCATTTTCATTGGAAATATTTGCCATTAGGATGGATTATTACATGCTTTAATTTGGGCAGCTTTGAGCAGCTCTTGTGGTTCTTATCCCATATGTGAGAAGAAATGCTTGCTGGTGTAGCTGTGTTTACCGACTTTGCCGAGGCCCGCACTTAACCTATTCCTTTGCTCTGTCCACTCAGTTGTCATCAGTGGGAAAACCTCTCTCTATGATTGTGTTGCACGTCCTGATTTTGCTGAGTTAGACGCGTTCCTGGGTCAACATATTTTGATGACCCTGGAACAACGTTCCTTTACGAATATTTAGTCCTAACCATATCTCTACCCCTAAACCTAACCCTACCCATAATTTATCCCTAAAATCAGAGGGAAATGATAGATGAATAACACTGATGTAGAAGCACCAATTCATTATTTTAAGCCTAAACTTGACATAATCTGTAAACTTGTCCCTCAAATCTGATTGATTGATTTGAATGTTGTTCCAGGATCAACAAAGATGTTGACCCAGGAACATGTTGAACTCGGCAAAATCAGGTTGTGCGATTGTGTTGGTTGGTTATTTTAATAGCTAGAACATGACGGCTGCACAAATAGATTTTTAAATGCCAGTCAGTTTTTATATTTCTCACTGTGGTATTGTAATTTCAGGGATGAAAAAAATGCGGGACGCGGGACACAGCTCCCAATTTCGGGACTGTCCCGCAAAATGCGGGACGGGTGGTCACCCTAACATGAGGGCGAGTAAAAGATGACAGAATTTTCATTTTTGGGTGAACTAAAATGTAAAATAAACCTTTGTTTGAAATGTTTTGAGCCATATTATGTCTACTGTTTCATATTTAAAAATAGGCAACATACTATGTATATTACTTCAGATTAGTATACTATTCTTACTCTTTCTTCAGGGTGTATTATGTAGTATGCAAATGTTTTGTATAAATGGAATACCTGGATGAGCTTCTACTCTTAATCAAAATTTGCCGTAGCTGTATCCCATTCCCATAATGCATTGCACCCTACTTGATCTTCCAAGTACTTTCAAAGTGATGTTTTCAGCGTTCTCCTCCTTGAAAAGTCATTTTACACAAAATTTCAATTATATATATATAATTGGGGGTATCTCTCTCTCTCAATAAATTGAACTATAATTAGCATTTTCTTAAGGATAAAAATCTATCTCAGCTAATGCTGTAAACTATATACAGGGAGCTTACACATTACTATAAAAAAAATGTAAATTGTACATAAGGCAGGTTTTACATTAACTTCTAACACTAATTATAGAATTATTTTTCAATTGTTTTTCTACTCCAAATTTATTTTTGAAATATAATCATTTACACAGTTATTGTCATAACTTGTTTGTGTGACAAATTTAAACATATATTAAATAATTATGACATTACTAACAGGTAAAGTAAACATCTAAGCTAATATAGTGCATATATTTAGTGAAATGCTCCCCTCTAGAGCTCATTTCTCTAGTGAACTAACACGCTGTGGACACTAAATGACTTGCCTGAGGTAAATGTAATGCTACGTGAGATATTATTATTATATATTATTATATATTATGACTTTCTGCAGTTCAAACACTGGTTGAGATATTACATGTAAACATATCCATGCATACATTATCTGTTCTTCTTCTTGTGACAGTTAGCAAACAGCGTTGCATTACCGCACGCGCCCCCTTCTGGATTGGAGAATGGATCGCCTGTGACTGACTGTATTCATCATCTGACTGTTTGCACCGAACCGTGATGCCCATACCGTGAGGGTTGGTGATGAATACATGTACCGTTACACCCCTAATAATGCAACATGATGAGGTCATGTGAATGCTTGCTAATATTTTGGAATGTTTATCATCATACAATGAATTTTATTTTGCTTACATATACATCTTTTATAATTTTAAAAAAGTGCAGACAGCATACAATGTACAGGCTTCTGCACAGTATACTATAGTATTTCACTCCACCTTGGTTTTTAATGAATGCATTTTCTGTCCGCCGGCTGCAGAAGGTCTAAAAGCCATATGGTTACACTCTGACTCAAAATCCACATTCTGTTCAGTTTTATAGAGATTTGCTTTGCTCTTTCAGCACATACACATGTACACATCTGTCTCTCTCTCTCTGGTGACAATCTCACTTAGGATTCTTGGTGTGCAACATGGAATAATCATTCATTTATAATCAGATGCCCAGATGGCAAACCACAGCAGATATAACACACATAAACATCACCAGCTAGTCCTGCCGCTTTCACCTGCTCTCTTTGGTTCACATTGTGTACACTTGATTGTTTGTACTGTATATCATAGTGAGGATTCTTTTCATTTTATACTCACACCCCTAAACCTTTTGGCATTTTATTTTAGGTATTATTTCACAGAATGACCCTTTATTAATCTGTTTTCCCTGCAGTGTTAGTGATTTTAGGTTTTGCAAAACCTGCCACACACACAGTGCACACAATCATTCACATGGCTGAAAAAAAAAAAAAATATATTAGAAGGTCTTTTTGTGGCAAGAATAAATAAGCATTATTGGAATGTGGATTACCTACTTCCCAAATGTACTGTGAAGGATTGCTTTGCAAAATCAGAGCAAAATTTACATTTATATACATTCTCCCTCAATACTGTAACAGTTCTGGGTTGAATGATATTTTCATGGTCCAAAAATAACGCTAAATGTGGTTCATAAAGTGTAAAATCCCTCCAAAGGCAGACGTTGGGGATGGTGTATTGACTTTTCTGCTCATATGTCTGTGTGTGTGTTTATTTATATAGAAATTGGTTTCAAACGTCCACACTGGGATTATTATATTTTTTTTTTCCATTTAAACCTGGAAATTAATCATTTTAGGATGAATATATATTTTTCTTTCTTTTCTTCCATCTATTATTATTATTTTATTTATTTATTTATTTTAACTCAGAGGCTTTAGTAAATATGTGAGTAATTTAATAGTGTGAACCCATAATAAATGCAGAATTAATTTACTGGGACCACTGTGGAAATTTCAGCTTGGAATCCTCCAACTGATTTGATTTCTCTTTTATGAATATTTAATCTCAGCTGTATTGTTGCAATAGCTTGTGTTTGAATGATCAAATGCGGAAGAAAATGCTTAATCAGCCAGAGCTGGATCAGAGGAAGAACTTTACAGATTAAGAAAAATAATTAGATAACCACAAGATATGTTTTTTCTAAGGAGACATTTAAGTTAAAGAGTATACTGTATATATGTCCTGTAACATCTCTGAGCTTCTTTTGCAGTGTAATTACTGGTGTCTGAACCTCCAGGGCGAGTGGAACTAGATCCTCAGAGCAAAACCAACAGAACGCAAGTTTCCTTTAATGTGTGCTGCTAATGCCTTATATATGGAGCAGAGATGTTTAGTATGCATTAAGGTCTTATCTAGCTCATGCTAATGAATTCTGAGCCAAGTGTGCATTAGGCATCCATTTCAGAGCCTGTTTAAGTGATAAGAAAGCTGATGCCTTTTTGATCTAGTGAAGGCCCAAATATGACTCAAGGCAGGAGAGAGAATATGAGTAGGTGAACCATCTTTATTGACCTAATGATGAATCTGATCTCCCTTAATGCCTCTGTCCATTGAGATTTCCTTCTTTCTCTAGTACATCTCTGCTCACCTCGCTTTCCTTCACTTTGCTACTCTTATTTCATGTTACCACCCTTTTCCATGAATAGAGTGCAAAATGGGCCTGAAACAGTATTTATTTATTTATTTATTTATTTATTTATTTATTTTTTGGAAAGAAATTAGCTTTTATTCAAGGATTAAATTGATCAAAGGTGAAATAAAGACATTTATAATGTTACAAAAGATTTGCATTTCAAATAAATGTTCTTTTGAACATTTTATTCATCAAAGAATCCTGAAATAAAAGTATCACTGTTTTCAACATTGATAATAATCAGAAATGTTTCTTGATCAGCAAATCATCATATTAAAATGATTTCTGAAGGAATGATGCTGAAAATTCAGCTTTGATCACAGGAATAAATTACATTTTACAATATACGCAAATAGAAAACTGTTATTTTAAATTATAATAATATTTCACAATATTACTGTTTTTACTGTATTTTGATCAAATAGATTCAGCCTTGAGCATAAGAGATTTATTTTAAAAACGTTAAAAAAATATGTAACACAAAACTACTGAATGAGCTGTTTTATTATTATTCATTCATTTATTTTTTTATTTTTTTTAATATTTTTAATGGGCAGAAATCATGTAGTAATTGGGTTGCACACAAAATGTGAGATTTAAAATAATTTAATTAATTATTTACTGAATAGCACTTCAGCAGATCAAGTTAAAATTATGATATTGTTATGTAATTTTGATATTTTGACCAGGGGGAATAAAAATGTTTTAAAACTACCTTCTTTTCAAGAACATTGGAAATGTATAGGTTGAATTTTTATGTTAAATAATAGTTTATCTATAAGATATCTCATATTTCTCGCATTTGTCTCCAATGTTAAAAAAAATAAATGGGACACCAAACCCTATTTGTGGATAATTACAATTTCATTCTCATTATTTTTCCATTTCCCACCCACTCCTTCTCCATATCTCTGACTGTTTTTTAAATTCAGATCCCCTGCTTTTCTCTGACATGCTCCAATTTCGCATGCCTTCCTTCTTTCCCCCTCTCCTTTCATTCTCACAGGCTGTATCTCCTGAGATCTCTCTCTCTGTAACCGATGAAAGTCACAGTGACTTTGACAGCCCGGGCTTCAGAAACAGGTCTAATTTAATTTATTTGATTTTATTACCGTAATAAGCTTGGCCAGGCACTGAACCCTGTGTATATATGTGTGTCTGTATGTGTGTGAACTCATGCATTAGTTTAATATTACTTCATCTCAAATTGATAAGGTTTATCGTTTTTTTTTTTTTTTTTTCATCATGAAGTATTTAAGCCTGTCCAACTCAATGTTCAAACCCAGAGATATTTGATTTCACAGAAGTTGCTCTCTCATAGCTCAGGAGACATAATTGAGTTCTCAGCTGTTTCATTTATGTATCAACTTAGCTTCCCAACGTGGAAATAAAAACAGAATTAAATTAATTTTACTTTAATTAAGTTGTACTTTTTTTGTGGAAAATGCCAGTTGCACGGTTAAAACTTGCTGCGACAATTGATTGATTTTAATTTTTGCATTATTTTATTTACTTACATTTTAGCAGAAGTTTGAGACATTGTTAGGATCTCTTCTAAAAGAAGACGCAAGTGAGGATGTTTTTTTTGTTTTTTTTTTTCTCAGGAGAATACATTGAGAAGCAGTGAGTAAAGTCAACATGGAAGGGCATTCACTATCAATTTTACATAAATAATGTGACATATGTGAGTGAAAAAGGATATAATAACAATGTAGGGTGTGACTTAATTTTATCCATCAGGTTTTGATTGGATCATAAAAAGCGGGCATTGACATGTCAAAAAGGAAAGTAATTTCAGAGGTGGAGCAAATCTTTTTGATAAAAGATAAAGACATTTTGTCTAATGAATTGCACAACATAACAGGAACATTAATAAAATATTTTGAATATATCTCAGTTTGCTTTTCATTTTTCTGTCTAGGATAAACAATTAATATATTAAAGGGGTCATGAACCGCTTTGTTTTATTGTTTTATAATGTTTCCTGGGGTGCACTTATAATTTTAGTATGATTTTTACATAAAAAAAATTTAGAATTAAAAGGCATTTTTTATTTTAGCCCTCTGACTTTAGGGGTGTGTCTGCTGTGACACTTCAGGGTAAACGCCCACTGCTGTGATTGGCTAACATCTTTGCATATGAAAGAGCTAAGTATTACACTCTTGAAAACTTTTAGCACATTTTTACTATTACAGTTCTCAATGTTAACTAATCATGAGTGTTGATTATAGCATTACATTGACATTATATTTAGATTGTGGCATTAAACGTTGCAGTGATGAACATTGTAGCCAATCACAGACATGTTGTTGAGCGCATAAAAACAGTGATCTTGTCATTGCAACTCAATTTCTGCACACTAATGAATGCTTTCATCATAACTAACAGTGCAAACACAATAAGAGATTCGTTGAATATAACAGGAGTTTTGGCGAGAGTCACTAGCCAAGTTTCCATCCAGTTTTTGTGGTATTTTGTTATTGACAAAGCAAATATGCGCAAAAAAAATATTTGCGAAATTTGCCGTCTCGAGGCTGTTTCAATCCAATTGGCCTTTTCACGATAAAATGGTGTGCGTGATGACGTCATCCCAAAAAAAAAATGCATTGTTGCAAATGTTTTCTTATATCGCTAAAAAAATCTGCTCGAGCCGTTTCCATACAGAATTTTGCGTATATCGCAAATCCGTAGCTATATTTTGTATCCAAAATATTTGTAAAATGTACAGAGTAATGAGACAATTGAAATTCGCCAGTAGGCTACTGCTTATTTTTACATATAATGTTATTAAATTTGAAATATAAGAAGACGACGGTGAAGTGGAGCAGCTCGTCTGACAGGACTTTATTTAAAGAAGAAAAGGTTTGGACACAGAGCAGTTCATTTGTCCGGTATGCAAAAAACATGTAGGCTCCATAAAAAGACTGATACAGTGAAATATTAAGTCTTTGCATATTGCAACAATCTTTAATGCCTTGAACACGCAGTCAAGCCAGTCGCGGTTTGACGCGTCTAAGAACGCATTCAAAGCAGATCATTCAAAGCAAAAAAAAATTGCTGTTGATTTTTTTTTCTCAGAGACAGATGCAGCTGTAAACATTTTATTTGCGTATTTAACCTTTTTTTTAATTGTCTGCATTAGCTAAACTGAGGCTTATTGTCACGTTAGAGCTTCTATTAGAGCTTTATTTTCCAACCACTTCATTTTCCTAATTTATTTGAGATAAAATTCTATAGCCTATTAATAAATTGCACTTTTAAAATTATTTTATTTACAAGTGTCATGTTGATTTTCATTTGTCATGTAGCCTAGAACCACTTCTGATCATGAAATCGAAACACTCACACTTTTATTTATTCAGATACAGAAGTAACATTTCTGTATTTTATTTTACCTTTGTTTTTGTCGCTGTTGTCAAGCTGCAGAGATTTTCCTTGTGTGATGCATTTTGAACTAGCCTACAGAGAAACGGTGTTTTGACGGGAGCAACACCACGAACGCGGACGCTGCAGGCTATAGGCCAATACTGTCATGTGACACCAAATTTATTTGCGTTAAAGCCCTTTTTCTCGACAAAACGTGTTTCCAAACCAATTTTTTCGACATTTGAAGTATCGAAAATATTGTGTCGACATTTGAGAAATTTTATCGACAAATGGCATTTCCATCAGCTATATCGCTAAACATTTTAAGCGCTAAACCTTTTTTCCCAAAAAAAATCCTTGGAAGGAAACCTGGCTACTGATAAACTTACGCTGTTTGATTGACAGCTTCAGCGATTGTAAAGGGAGTGTTCTTTGATTGCTTTCTATATATAATTTAACCACAGTTTAAATAACAGATTATTTTCATACTACTAAGAGAAAAAATGTAAAGTTGACCGTTTAGTCACTGGTTTGATTTACTGACACATAGACAAAGAACATCTGACTGTACATGAATCATTACATATCAGATTAGGCATTAGAACAGTAGGAGTAACTCAGTTACTTACATGTTGTTGCATTACTGTCGAGTCCATAACGTAAAAGTCTGTTTGCAAAGCCGAAATGCGATTGATTTACCAAAGAATCCACAGTGAATACCGAATAGAAATAAGAAACTGAGACATTCACATTGTTGAAAACCATATTCCTAGCATTAGGATCCTTTGAAAGATAATGTTATTAGTCCTGTATCGCTCTTCTCTCCTCGTCATCTCACTAACACCCCAGTGGTTGGGGCTACAGAGGTGATCTACATTCCACAACGAGTCATTATCTTGGCTTGTTTACAATAAAAGCTGTTTTTGGTCTAACAAGGAAGTTTTCAGTTCTGAAATGTTGCAGGATATTCTTGTATGATAACTTGTTACATGTCAAAATTTTGATTTCTCAGTTCATGACCCTTTTAAAGATGACCTATTATGCCCTGTTCTTGATTTTGGGCTCTACTAGAATAGGTTTTCATTCTTGACTGTTTAAAAACACATTATTTTTCCCATATATGACA
This sequence comes from Hypophthalmichthys nobilis, assembly GCA_037950665.1. NCBI lineage: Eukaryota > Metazoa > Chordata > Actinopteri > Cypriniformes > Xenocyprididae > Hypophthalmichthys > Hypophthalmichthys nobilis. The sequence continues at coordinate 27,162,859 of CM075479.1, forward strand.
TTGTTGCAGCACCTCTTTTCCCAGTCTGTCAGTAACACTCGGTTTAGTTCCTGTCTCTATGAAGCTCCTCCTTCTGAAAAGCACAATGTGCTCTGATTGGTCGGCTGGATCAGTGCTGTGATTAGTCAAGCACTTCTAGTGCATTTGGGAAATGTCACACCCCTTACCATAATCCTGAGTTTACTAAATCACTACTAACTCAAGTCAACCAGGCCTCGTCCCTTTTTTTTTTTTTTTTTTTTTGCGTATACCTTGGGCGGGAATTATTTAAATGAGGAGTATTGTGATGTGGAAAAAAAACTCAAGACTACAATAGAGGCGTTTATAGATGTTTCATCAACATTACGCATCGGTCCTCTTTAAAAAGATCAGATTCTAAACCACACCTTAAATCATGCACAGTTTTCTCTCTTCTCATTGTGTGAAAGTTGCAAATATGATTTCTCATTATGATAGTGGCGTAGGAAGGACTGAGACTGAGCATGGGATTGTGGGTAATGCCCTGCTGGCTCATGCCTCAGGCTGTCTGGTTGGGGTGTGCAGGATTGACGGAGTCCAGAGCTCAGGGGTACGAATATGAGAATGAGTAAAAGAGGGCTGAGAGACTGAGATCCCAAGCAGGGATTTGGTTAGTGACCTGCTCATTTTTATGCCTCTGGCTCTGTGTCTTTGTTGTTTTCGCTCTCTCTCTCTTATTCACTCTTTCTTATGCCTTTGTCAGCAAAAAGAGAGTGAGAGAAGGGGGAAGGTGAAGGAGAGGATTTTCTTCTGGTTAAAGCGTATTGAGTGGTCATCCAAGTGTGAAATTAACAGACAGAAATCAGCGCCTCTTACATATATCAAAATATGCTTAAAAACTGCTCCTTTACCACATGAAGACACACACATGTGCAATTGAGGCCTAAACCCACAGCCAACGACAGATACACACATGCAGACCAATGTATTCATAGAATACAAAATGTGGTTAATAAATGTTGTGTGGTGTATCTCTCTCTCTCTCTCTCTCTCTCTCTATCTATCTATCTGTTTGTCTGTGTCTATCAGACTGTAATATGTGCTTTTGATAGTGACCCGGTTGCTAGCTGTCCTGGAAACGCTATAATAACAAATGAGAAACTAACTTGTCCAGAGAGTTTTAGAGCACAGAAAAACAGTTCAGAACTGAGAGCTAAATTTGTTGCCTGCTCTGCCCTTTATTTGTGTGAGCTCTAAAAAAATCCCTAACGTGACACTTTTGTGCATGATCAGCATCATTTTTTCTGTTTTCTACAGCTTCTCTCTCTCTTTCTGACTCTTTTTCTTTACCATCAGTCTGTTTTGTTTGCTTGAGCTGGACGTGAATAACCTTCGCATTCTCATTAGTCAGAGAGAGTAAGCGTCGAGCCGTTGTCTAATAGAAGTGCACTGACTCTGATTGGTATATTGCTTTTTCACAGTAGGGGGAAAATAACCATCTATTAAATATTAATCTCTTTCCAATCCAGCTCATAAGACTGAGAACTCCTTCTCCAGCTGCACTTCGATTATGAGAATCACACAGACACACACACACATTTTTATAGCTGTCTCTATGTCAAGGATGAAGTGTCCAGTGCAGACGTTCATGGTCTGGTAACATGAAACTGTCAGAATGTGTCACACACATACACACACACACACACACTTCAGGAACAGACAGACGTGTGATTGTCTCTGTGGATGGTCTGTGAAAGTCATTAGATATTTTACACCATTTCTTTGTGATCTCAGAGACCCCCACCTTAAAAGAAAAACACAAACCCATACAAGGTCTGACTCCACTAAGAATAACCTGACCATTACATCAGCCTGATGTCTGTTAACCTGTGCCTACGAGCAAACTGGGATAGCTAGAATTCATTTACAATCAATCTGATTCTCTGGTGAAGCAAAAAAAAGACTAAAGGGAATCACGACTTCATTTAAAAAAAAAAAAAAGAAAGAAAAAAAGTTAGGATACATAATGTTTCCGTACACAATACTTAATGTTAAAGCAATATTTTAACTTAAGATACCAACCTTTTTTTCTGCAGGTTACATAGTTTTACCAGTAGGTGCCAACAAGAAACTGCATTTGCGAATGAGTCATTTGAATCATTTAAATCAGTCATTCTTTATGAGTGAGTCATTGAATTATTAATTCAACCAATTTGTTCAAAAACGCTGATTCATTCTGGAACGTAACCGTCTTTATTGGTGAGTCACTGAACCATTTTACAGTGATTAATTTGGGGATAAAACAAGTGACTTTTCTTTATCTTTATGAGTGAGTAACTGAATCATTCATTCAACTAATTGTTGTTGTTGTTTTTTTATTGCTGAACACAAAATTACATACATGAACATGGAAATCTATCTCAAACATGAAATAATTGCACAGTGAAAAAACAAAATAGAAGAAAAGCATAATATCGAAATTAAATTACATCTTAAAGGAATAATTCACCTGAAAATGGTTTACTCATCATTTACTCACCCTCAAGCTGTTCTAAACTGGTATGAGTTTCTTTCTTCTGTTGAACATAAAAGAAGATATTTTGAAGCACATGGGTAACCAAACAGTTTATGGATCATACTGACTTCCATACTATGGAAAAAAAAAAAAAAACATTCTTCAAAATGTCTTCTTTTATGTTCAACAAAAGAAAGAAATTCATACAGGTTTGGAAGAATTTGAGGGTGAGTAAATGATAACAGAATTTTCATTTTTGGGTGAGCTATCCCTTTAAGTAAACTTGTGTGCAAATCTAGACACTTGAATTCAAGAAAAGACACAAAGGAGAATTAAAATGTTTTGTTTGTGAATGAAAAATGTTGCAAAAAGTTCAACGTATTCAAGACACTGCAACATATCTGGTTTATGAATGAGTCATTGAATCATTTAAACGATTCATTCCAAAACGCTGCTTCATTAAAGAACGAACATTGCCGGGACACACTGCGGCTAATTCTGCTTTGTTTAAAACTAAAAGTATATGAGATAATACCAATGCTTTAGGACAAACAATTAAAACTGATGATAACTATGCATGCTTGCAGTGTACACAGCTCCGTTGATTACAACAAGAGCGATCTAGTGTTCGCATGCACTGCTGGCTTGAAGTGTCAACGGCGGTGTTTGGTGATGTGATGTTAACGCCCCACTGCAGCTCCTGCGGTCTTGCCTGCTCTGATCAGCATCTTATTTATTTAAAAAAAAAAATTCTGTGAAAAACAAAACATCTCACACAGACTCGCGCCTACCACGAAGCCTTTCAGGCTGAAGAGAAACAACTTTGAACTTCACAGAAGGAAGAGGATGAGAACGAGAGAGAGGGACCCCTGCAGAAACACAGCAAGTTTGGGAAAACAGCCTCATTAAACACTGATGATAGCTCATGTAAGATACCCCTTTCAGAAGATTTACCATGGTAACCATGGTTTTACCATTTAAGTGTCATAGTATATAAAACTTAAAAAAAAAAGTTATATTTTCTGTTTATAAAAATTCATTATCACGATGAAGGCGTTATCTAATGATCTTGTTCAATTAGAAAGCACTTATCCTTTAGAGATGTTGTGAAGACCGAACACAAGTTTTTAATGGAAGGTTTAAATATCAATGACCCAAAATGTAGCAATAAACAAATTAGGAATGTATTTCATTAAATGAGATGGATAACCCTCAGAGGAAAATTATTTTGGAACTCGATAATAGAAAATATCAATTGTAAAAGGGCATGACTTATACTATACAAATGATATTTCTCCAATAAAGCAAGATCATCTTAAAATGTTACATAAAATAGATTCCACTAATGATAAAACTTCTACAATTTGATTAGTTTTGACCAAGTGATGAAAAATCAGAACAAAAAGTCCCTTTGATCAGTTGATAATATTCCAAGATATTTAGCTTATATTGATGCACGATTATATATTTAGTTGCATTTTATTCTTTGCATTTAGCATTGTTTTAGTGCCTGTTTACGCCTGGTATTAAGATGCGTGTTGGTTGATCGGATCACAAGTAGACGACATATTCCCGTTTACACCTAGTATTTTAATCTGTCTCTTTTGTTCACTTTCAACCACTTCTGTCCGAGTGGAGGGCCTATGGGTGGGTAATGATCTATGTTTTTTTTTTAGATCATTCGAAGAAAAGGTTGCGCAATTTACATATGAACAAGACCGGAGATGGCAGAAAAACATACAAAGAGCAGCAGCTTCCGTTTCTGCTCTGATAGCACAAGACTATGCCGAACGCAGAGAGTGTGTGTTAGAAATCAGGAATGGTGAGAGAACATTGTGCTTGGTACATTTGTTGTCTTCAAACCAAACTTGGGTCGTCAACCAACAAAGTTTAAATCCTGTCTGGCTAGCGTGCTTCCCATAATGTTTACACATTAGGTCAGTAGGCGGAGAGTAGGTGGTGTTTTGTCTGGCTAGCGTCTACACTACGAAAGCAATTCAAATGCGTTTTCAACTACCTTTGGAAGTGGTCGAAAGTGGACAAACTCAATACGTTTTACACCCCATTTACATCTGTATTTAGTGTCGTCCACTTGTAATCCAATCAAGCAAAACACATCTTAATTCCTGGTGTAAAAAGGGCCTTAGCTGTCTGTCTGTGAACCATTTTGTGTTGCGGCCTGGCATCGCACAGAGAAATCTAAATCCTAAGTGCTTCCGTGGGCTCATCTGTGATGAGTAAATATTGGTCATGAAAGTGCTGGTAAAGGAACTGATGAGGGTTTTATTTGATGACACCCCTGCAGCTCGCATGCAGCGCCACGAGCGCCTGTGGCCTACATGGTGGTTAATGCATTCCCTCTGCTGATGCGTGTGTTTTTAATTCAGCTTTAATTAAGAACGACGGACTGAGAGGGGGCTCGGGTGGAGGAAAGTTGGGTTAGCAGTCTGGGATGAAAGAGAGCAAGGGAAAGAGGCAGATCAAAAGGATAAATGGTTTAAAAATTATGTCGATTGTTTGCTGAGAGCTGCGTTTTTCTGCTCCACTTATACAAACAGAGAAATTAAACAAAGTTAGATCATAAACATTTTTTATGACTCGCTCGCATTCTCTGTCTCATAATTCCCCCATTTATACACACAAACTTTGACAGTCCTAAACATTCAAACACATGATCCAATTTTCATGCATCTTGTGTATTTATTGACCTTTTTTCAAAGCTTAAATGTGTGATTTCTGCTGTTTTCAAGCAGGTTTCCTTTGTCTTCCATTGATCAGACAAACAGATAGTCTCGCTCACCATTTTTATAGTATATTTTTCATGATTCACAATGACTCAGTGGATCCACAAATACACACACACACACAAAAGTGTGGTTCAAATGTAATTTTCCCGCATGACTGCTGAAAAATCAAAACGTCCAATTTCCTGCCCGGCAAAAACAAGCAGCAGAAACGTATTTACTTATTTATGGGTTATATATAGTTCATATCTTTTCTTATTGTGACATGTGCGGGTGTTCTGTGTTATCCCCATGGAGAGAATGTTAGCATGACAACTGTCACCACGACGATGCAGCATAGCAGTGACCAATCCCAGAATCCCACACTTCATACATTTATAATGTGAAACAGGGATTGTAAAGACTGCATACACACTTCACTCCATTTCAGGCTTCACAAGACCTGAGACATTTTAAGCAAACTGGTTGGTTGTTCCTACCTTGAACTTTATAAAAAATAACTCAGATGTCTAAATTCTGTCCATTTAAAATTGACAAAACACAACAAAATTACTAAAACTATAAAAGGGCTAATTGTAAGAATTTTCATATATTTGCATGCTTTATTACCAATAACGAAACTTAAAAAACAAGACCTTCCTCGACTTCCTGTCTATGAATGTCTGTACATTTTTATGTGAAGGGACGGTTTCACCGCGAAAATCAAAAGGATGTGACTTTTACAAACACTCATGAGAACCTCTCTTCTGTTCAATGACACATGAAATGAATGCTTCATGATAATGCAGAAAGAGCCATTCTGTACTGTAATGTCAATGTTTCATGCAAGAAAAAGCGATTAATTCAAACTATTGTCTTATAGCCAGATCTATATTCTAAATATACTTTATAATCAAACTATAAACAGTGTATTTAACAGTTTATTTAATAATGACCTCAGCTATTGCTGGTGAGTCGCAGAGCTGCTGCAAACATATCCACATCACTATAATGAGATGTTTTTTTAACTGCTGTTTTCTTACCGCTGTCATTTTTGTTGTGTGTTTATTTTGTTATTGAGAGAAAAGCGAGCAGCACGTTACATATTCATGTAAAATGTGGCTGCAGTTCACTTAACAGCCAACGGTGTCAATAATAATAAGGGTTTCTGAATTCTACATATTGCCCTTTGACTAAAATTAAAATGAAAACAGAAAATATAAAATGCAAGCTAATTCAAAATATTAATTAAAATCTATAATATATCTCAATGTCTGGAGCGATCAAACACACAATTATAAAAGTCAATCTTCACAACATGCAGACTCCATAATGTCATAATGCCTTTCTCATTGGTCAAGCGAAAACTCAAAGGTGTGACTTCTGTAGAGGTTAAAAGCCCCCCCATGCAGATTGCACATTCTTTTCTGACTCTTCTGTTTGTTCCTGCTGATACTACGGTTTACTGTTCATGTGAGACCTCGGGCACCCGGGCCGGCGCAGCTGGGCAGGCAGGCCTCATTCACTTCAAGCCATGCACAACTTCCTCGACAACAGGGTCAAATTAACAGTGCAAGTTTGTCGTCATTGTATTCATTTAACGCAGAAGATATTGATTACAATCACCATCATACATAAAGCACCATCAGACCGAACCATCAAGAATTTCTCCTCAGCCTGCAGATCTGGACGCTCCTCAACAGCTAAGGCAATTTGCAAGTATCATATATTAGAACACTAAAAGGCGGTTTAGTATTAAGTTTGAACCCCTTTGTTAACAAAGGTGCTGAGAAACTGATGGTTCTTCCAGCTTGTTAAATGACTCTTTTCAGAGCTCCATTCCGCTGTTATGCTACGGTTCAAATTCATTTCCACTCTCTCATTCCCTATGAATGCTTGATTTGTGTATGTCTGTGTGTGTTTAGTCTAGCTATGTGTTCATGATTTAGTTAAATAAAACTTGTGTGCATATTCTTGCGAGTTGATTCTGATCTGCTTATAAAATCAAAAGTACCCTTTCTGAAGAATTGACAGACGATCAGTACTCAGTGTTCGCTGGCTGAACAGATTAATTGATTGTAATATTAATTCAGCTACATCAAGTTAATTCGATTAACTGATTCAAATATTTATAATTATTTATAACGTCTCAGTTACAAAGGTAACCCTCGTTCCCTGAAGGAGGGAACGGAGACGTACGTCGGACAGACCGACGAATAGGAATCTCGCTAGAGAGGCCAATCTGCTTCGAGTGTAACTAAAAAAAATGAGCCAGTGCACATTGGCATGCAATCATATGCAGCAGCTGCTTGCCTCGCAGCGCGGGTATATAATGAGCAGCAGGTGCGGTGCATCTTCAGGTTTTCGCTGAGGAGCCGAAACGGACAGGCGGCAGCATCAGCGGGGGGCAGCGACTGTGGCAACGGGACGTACGTCTTCGTTCCCTCCTTCAGGGAATGAGGGTTACCTTTGTAACCGAGACGTTCCCATTCAGTCGGTCACGTTCGACGTTCGTCAGACAGACCGACGAATAGGAATCCCTACCAAAGCGCCACAGGAGCTGCCGCCATCCAGTGCTCTGTTGTAAGCCTCCTGTACCCCCTTGCCTACGGACGGAGGGACAGGGCTAACACAGAGTGTTGATCACTGCTGTTCCCAAAAAAACCCATTCAGTGAGACTATTGGATAACACTGGGAAAGCGTACCCTTTCACTGGAAAGGAAAGCTGCAGAAGCCACATCCTTCCCCGAAGGAGTTATGTGAAGAAGTACATATGTACTAACCCCGTAGGGCTGTACTACATATGGAAGTACTGGGGTGACTCCAACCTGATGAGAGGTGGGTTCTCCCAGAGGAAAAGACACGGGCTTCGTTTAGGAGCAACCGTGGAACTACACATATGGGATCCCTGTAGGGTCACACATGGTACCCAGCCTAAATCCGGTTCTCAAGGATACAACGGAGTATAGGCCTGGCGCCAGATGCTCCTCCACGTCAGCTGCCAAAGGGAGATCGGAGGACTCAACAGGGTCTGCCTTGTAGGGACTCTCTGGAGTAATAAGCGCATGTAAGCGCAGCAAGCCAACACTAAGCCAGGGCCTCTCCGTGCCTCTGACCTGAGGTGAGAACATGGGAGGAGACCAGCTCAACATGAAGGCTATAGAATCTAACGAATGTGTTAGGTGTTGCCCAGCCCGCAGCTCTACAAATGTCTGTCAGCAAGGCGCCACGAGCTCAGGAGGATGCAACACCTCTTGTGGAGTGAGCATGCAACCTGAGCGGGCAGCTTGGTAAGCCAAGGCGATGGCATCCACTATCCAGTGGGCCATCCTCTGCTTGGAGACAGCCTTTCCCTTCTGCTGGCCTCTGTAACAGACAAAGAGCTAATCTGAGGTCCTGAAGCTTTGAGTTCTGTCTAAGTACAGTCGCAAAGCGCTAACTGGACAGAGCAAAGCCAGGGCTGGTTCTGTCTCCTCCGGGGCGAGAAGAGCACCACTCGATGAACAGGTTCCACTTCAAGGCATAAGCACGTCTTGTTGACAGTGCACGTGCCGAAGTGATGGTGTTAAGTACCTCAGGGGTAAGTCACCTAGAACCTCCGCGTCCCGTCCAGGGACCAGACATGGAGTTTCCAGAGGTCTGGACGCGGATGCCAAAGAGTCCCCCCTCTCTGAGAAAGAAGGTCTTTCCTCAGAGGAATGCGCCAGGGAGGGGCTGTCACGAGGAGCGAGAGTTCCGGGAACCAGGTCTGGTTGGGCCAATAGGGCGCAACTAGCAGGACCTGCTCCTAGTCCTCCCTGACTTTGCACAAGGTCTGTGCAAGTAGGCTCACTGGGGGAAACGCATATTTGCGAAGGCCCCGGGGCCAGCTGTGTGCCAGTGCATCTGTCCCGAGTGTTCCCTCGGACAGGGAGTAAAACAGCTGGCAGTGAGAGGTTTCTGGAGAGGCAAACAGGTCTACCTGAGCCTCTCCACCAGGAACATGAATGGCGTGAAGCGACCTCAGATGCTTCTGACTCCAAAGGAGGAGATGGCGGGCGAGTTGCGACATGCGACGGGAGAGTAGACCACCTTGACGGTTGATGTACGCAACAGTCGCAGTGTTGTCCGTGCGGACCAGCACATGCTTGCCCCATAACGGCCCTTTCAGGCGGCTCAGGGCAAGGCGTACTGCTAGCAACTCGAGGCAGTTGATGTGCCAATGCAGTTGGGGGCCCGTCCAAACCCCTGATACTGCATGCCCGTTGTACGTGGCACCCCAGCTGGCAGCAGAGGCATCTGTGAACACCACAGCATGCCCGGGACACCTGCTCTAGGGGCACTCCTGCCCGAAGAAACAAGGGGTCTGACCACAGGCTGAAGGTTTGGCAGCATTCCGGAGTGATTGCCACTCAGAATGTACCGCGTTGCCACGCCCATCTCAGGACTCGGCCGTGAAGCCAGTGCTGAAGCGGTCTCATATGAAGCAAACCAAGCTGGGTTACTGCCGCTGCGGCTGCCATATGCCCCAGGAGCCTCTGAAAGAATTTCAGTGGGACCGCTGTCCTGCCTTTGAACGTATTCAGGCAGTTCAACACCGACTGAGCACGTTCCTCTGTGAGGCGTGCTGTCTGTTCGACCGAATCCAACTCCTTACCGAGAAAAGAGATCCTCTGCACAGGGGAGAGTTCGCTCTTTTCCCAGTTGACCTGAAGGCCCAACTGGCTGAGGTGACTGAGCACCAGGTCCATGTGTTTGCACAATTGATCCCGAGACTGCGCTAGAATAAGCCAGTCGTCAAGAAAGTCGTGGCTCCCTCCACGACTTTCGTGAAGACACAGGGAGACAGGGTCAGCTCGAAGGGTAGGACCTTGTACTGATATGCTCGACCCTCGAACGCAAAGCGCAGGAACGGCCTGTGTCGAGGTAGAATCAAGACATGAAAGTTGGGCAGGCAACTTCAGGTCGATCGCTGCAAACCAATCTTGGGTACGGATGCACTCAAAAATGCGTTTCTGCGTGAGCATTTTGAACGGTAGCTTGTGGAGGCTCTGATTCAAAACTCACAGGTCCAAGATCAGTCGTAACACACCGCTTTTCTTGGGTATAATGAAGTAGGGACTGTAACCCTGACCTCATATCGGCTAGAGGGACCGGCTCTATCGCATCCTTCATTGCAGTGAAGTGGACGCCCCTGAACTTGGGGGGACGCCGGGCAAACTGAATCGCATAGCCGAGCCTGATGGTCCGAATGAGCCAGCGAGATGGACTGGGAAGTGCTTACCAGGCTTGCAGAGACCGTACAAGCGGGATCAAAGGGACCGTAGGCATATCCACAGTAGGGCAGCGAGGTGGAACGCAGGGACGCGGCTCGGGAGGCTCTCTCTGCGAGGCGGCCCAAAGCTGTGCAACACCTACCTGGTTCCACGGTTAGACAGAGGGCGCAGGAGAGGCTTTGGTTGCTTTCTAGAACCACGCGTTGCTGCCCGCTGGCGATAGAAGAGGGGAATGAGAGTGGAGAGATTCTTGCCCTCCCACTACTCTCCAAGCCCTCTTCGGACCCGGAGATGAAGGAAACTGCTCTTTTTTTGAGAATTTGGGTACCGCTGGCTGTTGAGCCAGCGGCGGAACAGAAACAAAATGAAACAAAGGATTTACCACCCGGCCCTCCTCCAGGGGATGGAGCGGTGCGGTTACCACCTCCTGAAGAGCAGTCCCATCCATCTCCGGATCGGCCGTCCTAGGACCTCTTGCTCTTGGCTTTACCACCCCCTTGGCAGGGGTCTGGACGGGCTGGGCACCCCGCTTGCGACTGGCTCCGTGGCGCCGCTCGGATGGAGGCTGCTGCTGCGGCGACGAGCAGGCTGAGGTGCTGCAGGTGGCGGATGGGTGGACACAGCAGCTGACCGCCGCGGCAGGATGTGACTGATGGCCTCAGACTGCTTCTGTACAGCCAAGAACTGCTGGGCAAAGTTCTCGACCGCGTCGCCGAAGAGGCCGGTCTGGTACACGGGGGAATTAAGGAACCTGACTTTGTCGGTATCCCTCATGTCGGCCAGACACAGCCAGAGATGGCGTTCCTGGACCACCCTAGTGGACATCGCACGACCCACTGACCGCACCGTAACCTTCGTCGCACGAAGCGCGAGGTCCGTCGCAGCACGAAGTTCCTGGAGAACTTGTGGATCGTGACCACCCTCGTGCAGGTCCTTCAGTGCCTTGGCCTGATGGACCTGCAACAACGCCATAGCATGTAGGGCGGAAGCGGCTTCCCCGCAGGCCTGGTAAGCCCTGCCGGTAAGATCCGACGAGTGTTTACAGGCCCGGGAAGGGTCCATCCGTAAGGGTTAGCGTTCAGGACACGGTGGAGGATTCCACACAAGCCCGACCCTGTTGACAGCCCGGGAAAGCATAGCCATCATCTCTGGATCCGAATCGGGCACAGTTACCGTTCCCGAAGGAGGCAACTGCGCCAACTCGTCATCTCCGGAAAAATCTGGCTCACCCTCCAATGCAGCTATCGACATCCGGTCATTGGGGGGAGCTCCGAAGGATACCGATGGTGCACACCTTTGAGATGGCCCACCGCGCTCCCCTGGCAGCTCTACTGGCTGCGGAGTGCAGGAGGAGTGAGGGTTCCTAGGAGGTTGGTTCCCCAAAGGAAGCACGCTCACTGTAATCCTTAGATCATCAGTGCTGCTACCCGAAGCAACCCTCTGAGGAGGATTGGAACGAGACAGCGGCTCTGGGACTCCGCCTCTTTGCAGGAACTGGAGTCTCGATCGCAACTCCGAGATGGTCATCTTCCCACAATGGGTACATGACTCATCCACGAACGCTGCCTCAGCGTGCTTTAAGCCCAGACACGTGATGCAGTAATCATGACCATCCTTCGGTGCCAAGTAACGACCGCATCCAGAAACACACAAGTAGAATGTAATCTTTAAAAAGACACAAGCTCTACTTGTGTAAGCTCTTTCAGGGACTTGCTCTTTAAAAGTGCTGAAGCACGCAGGGGAACGGCTGCGGCAACACAGACAGGGATTGTGTGCAGCCTGTCGTGTGCTCTCCTCTCTTAGAAGGCGGTCCTATTACCGGCCGTGAAACGGCTTTTAGCGCTCAAAAGCGCACCGTTGGGAGCGAGTGGGAACTGAATGGGAACGAGTTATGACTAATTATTCATATTTCCCTTTTGAGCTAATTCGCTACATCAATGATACTAAAATAACACTGGATGGCAGGTCATGTCATTCCAAACTGTTGGTCTTTCTTCTGTACAACACAAAAGGAGATTTTTGCCTAATTATTCAATTAATTTTATTCAGCAAAATCCTTTAAGGCATCTTTTATGCTAAAGAAGGCCAAGAACAAATATAAATAAACTATTGAAAATTGGAGTTTGTCCTTCAGAAGGATGACTTTATTATTTGGTAATGAAAGAAAAACAGTTTTCAGAGGCTAGACAAACAAAACCATCACTTGGGGATTCAACTCTTTTCTTGTCTGGAAACTCCAATACAGTGTCAGCTGTGAGAAATATCATCAGAGAAAAGCAATACAAAGGCTTGTGCAATCAGAGCTGAGCTCATATACTCTGCTGTGAAATATTGAGTGTACTTGTCTAACGCTTGACCCTGCTTAAAACCTTCAAATAATAATTAACTTTTTATTGGGGAACAGAGCTCTGGCATCCTGATATGCAACTACCGAAAATGATTTAAAGAATATGAAAAATAATGCAAAAGACCTGGACTAAACGGAAATCAATTTCTATCTCTGGAACAGACAAAACTATTTAGGCAGATGAATCAAAAAGCTCCTCTCAGTAAAATCCTATTGACTGGTATAGTCAATCAAATCCTGATTTAAATGAAAGCTGCTGCTTTGCTATGAACTGATAAGATTTTGTTGAATAAATGCACACAAAGTCAAAAACAAAACATGTTAGCATAAAAAATTAACTCTCACTAGTTTCACTCAATCTACCTTTGTTCACATTACTTAAAATGAATGTAACTGCATGAACTTAATTTACTGACTAGTTTCCACTAAAAATGAGTATTGTCAGCTTTACTTAAAGGGATAGTTCACCCCAAAAATGAAAATTACCCCATGATTTACTCACCCTCAAGCCATCCTAGGTGTATATGACTATCTTCTTTCAGACGAACACAATCCGAGATATATTTAAAAATATCCTTAGTCTTCCTCCTCGTACATCGAATGCGTATGGCTGTCGTGCCAGAAGCTCGTTATTTTACTTTATAAAGATTGAAATAAGGATATTTGTCTTACACAAACACATCAATTCACTTCAGAAGGGCTGATAAACATGTACTATCCACAGAGTTTTATTATGACGCCAAGTTTGAACGTGGAATCTTGGGACATGTGGTCTTCACATCACAGCCGGTGGAAACAATCGGGATAGGACTCGGGAAGAAATCATGTTCATGGATGAGATTATTAATGTTACTATAGTATGAAGCAGAGCAGGACCGAGTGTTGTGGGAGCTGAACGAGGCTGCTGGAGCGATTGCGCAACACACACCTCACGAGCAGCGGAACTTTTATTATGACACAGTCGCCGGCGCCGCTTTTCTGGTTATGAGTATGAGGTAACACAGCTCTGTTTATCATATTAGATACATTTGAGAGTGTTGAAAATGTTGTTACAACGTTACTCTGTGCGTTCGCTCGGTGGCTGCTGTGAGACACTTGTTGCACACTGCAGTAAGATAGATCGATTTTAGAATATCATATTAAATGCTGGATAGCTTGTGTTGATAAATGGCAAGGAATTAATTTTAAAACATATTGTATGATGGAGAAAATGCTGTATTACTGTTACTAAAAATAAAGCTGCATCTGATTATGCTATGTTAGCTACTTGACAAAATAGTGTTTTTCTCTGAGGCATGGTAAAGCATGGTACTCACAAAACATAAAGAAAATTAGATTTAAGCAATAAGACTAAACATGTTGAGCTGTATAACAATAATTCGTTTTCTGTCTATAAATATATCAAAACAGTTGTTCCCTTGTCTATTAAAACATGTAATATATTAAAGAATCTTTGGTGTTTCCATGGTTTCTACAAAATAAAACCAGAAACCGAGGCAGACCGAGGGTAACGCGGGTATGACGCAATTGACAGGCGACTCCTCACACGTCCCGGAGCCTTGGTTAAAACTGCAATTTTCTCACGATTTACAAATAGTTGCAAACATTTGGGATATTGTAAGTAATCAAGTGAACAAAATATATAACACTGGCCTAGTGGTTTTTGGATATTTTACTGCAAAAATCTTATTGCACCTTTAAGATTTATAATCCTAAAAGCATTGTGCTGGATTGTCTGCCACCTTTTGTTTTATCTGTTTGTGTTATGTTGGTATTTTCCGTACTTCCAGCATGCCTTCAATAAAAGTAACTTAATAAAATGAGTAGTGTTGAACATAACAATTCTGTTTTTCTAGTTGGTACTTTACCCAAAAATGACAATCCTGTCTCCATTTATTCATCCTCAAGTTGATCCAAGCCTGTGGGACTTGCAATACTTTCTTCGGTGGAAGTTCTGCAGGAGAAAGAAAGTTGTACATATTTGGAACAACATGAGGGTGCGATAAATGACAACATTGTCATTTTCGGCTGAACTATGTCTTTAACCTGATGCAATCTAATGCAGGCTTTGCAAAGAGGCTGTTATTGAAAGATGAGGCATAACTCAACCTGTATCATGCAAGAAATCGGTAAGAGATAGCAAGAATAGCAAGAGCTGCTTGTTTAAATCCAAAGGTCAGAGAGAGGAAAGAAAATGGTCATCATGGGAAAGTAAATTGTGACTTTTTGGGCAGGAAACTAACCAAGTGAACTCCAGGGGGGAAAAATAAAATGATAATATCACACAAAATCCCTTTAAAGATTCTTATATTTGTGGAAACACATAGTCATGGCCACTAATAGAGCTTAAATTGGTCAGGAAATTTCTTATCTAGACAGGGCACTGGCAATGACACACGAGGCATATGGTGAAGCGACATACATCAGCTCGCTGATTAGTTTGCATCTCTAATGAATCCTAACAAATCAGATCAAACAAACAGAAAAAAAAATCCACATTTTTGCCAAACATATGTGAAGCCGAGGGGAAAAAAGCACATGAAAGAGATTTCTCTCTGAGCCTGAACGTTGTCATAGATCATTTAACTGCACTTTTCCGAAGCAAAGCACTGTGGGAAGGTGTCTGCAATCCCCTCTTCATAAAGGTGACTTAAAATTCTAAACTCACTCTCTCCGCGTCTCGACTCTGAACACCGTCATAGATCATTTTCCATTTCATAGCTCACATTTCTGTTCGTGGCTTAGGAAAATAAATAAAAAGGAGGAAAACTGAAAACTCTTGGACTGGTTTGCACAGCTCCTGTACGACGCCCACACACACACACATACACATACATACACACAGAGAGAGAGGCAGTAGTTGTAAATTGACACATTACCAGTTTGCCTTGATTTATTCATGAACAGCTTTTCTGTTTTTTCCCTCTTTTATTCAAAATGGCTAGATTGAGTCGCTGTCGCTCTCAAACAGAAATAAGATTACAGTCTTTTTTTGCAATCTTCCGCACTTCTATTGAAAATATCCACTAGCAGGAATGTTTGAATTAATGTAATGCAAGGTACGACGGGGAGTGTTTGACAGCGTCTCTCTCTGCAGCACTCAATTATTAATGGCTCAATGTGCCATATTGATCGTCTGTTGCAGGAAATGTCTGTCGCTCTTTTCAGAATGGATACACAAGGTGCATGTGCTGTATGTCTTTCTATGTAGCTAGATTTTGTGTTCGTTATGTGAGTGTGGGTAGACTTGAGTTCTTGCTATATTGAGCTGCTGAATCATAGGTGACGGTGATGATGATTGTGGCGATATATCTTACTGTCTTGTCTGCTGGCTTCGTCTAACGGCCTTTCACTCTGATGGTGTCTTACGCTCTCATACACAAGTAAAGAAATAGTTCAGGCAAAATCTGAAAAATTCACTCACCCTCATGTCATTCTCAAGCAGCAGAATTTCAACATTGATAATAATAATCAGAAATGTTTCTTGAGCATCAAGAATGATTTCTGAAGGATCATGTGACACTGAAGACTGTAGTAATGGTGCTGAAAATTCTGCTTTGATTCACAGGAATAAATTACATTTTAAAATATATTCTAACAGAAAACAGTTATTTTAAATTATAATAATATTTCAAAATATTATTGTATTTTTTATCAAATAAATACAGCTTTGGGGAGCATATGAGTGTACTTTCAGAAACATAGTGTAAGTGAGCTGAGTCTCAAGCTGTCAAGATCCAAAAAAAAACAATAAAAAGTTTCTTCAAAGCAGTCCACATGACTCATGCAGTAGTTTTGTGTGAGAAACAGACTGAAATTTAAGTCATTAGTCACTGAGAAACAGCGCATGACCTCTGCAGACCCTCACAACCCACAGCGGATCATCCCCCGCTATATGCAAATTATACAAACTGTAGCCTACTGTAATTTGTTGTTGATATATGGGTGTTACTTTAACCATGGGCATTTTGGGCCCTGTGGACTTTAGGAAAAAAAATAAACTCTGAAAACACACTTTCACACTCCCGCAACATCTAAACGAGCCATTTTTGGAGCTTGATTAAATAAATGCTTTGTTTATAATGAGGAGGACATTTGAAGTTATGAAACTTGGAGGATGTTTCAATGGTACAAAGACCTCTTCTATTTTAAAAGATCAAGGCAAATTTTATTTCTCATGTCCATGACCCCTTTAAAAACAACTAGCATGACCAACTAGCAATCAGTCTTACTTTTCAGATCAAATTAGACCTATCTACATTTTATATAACTGACTTATAGTTATGAATAATCTTGATGCTTAAAAATGATGCTTACTTGTTAAACTAGTCTTAGCAGTTTATGCAACTGGCCCTAGATAAAAAAGTTTAAAAGAATAAGTTTTCACCATGAATATATATATATACTGAACAAAATTATAAACACAACACTTTTGTTTTTGCCCCCATTTTTCATGAGCTGAACTCAAAGATCTAAGACTTTTTCTATGTACACAAAAGGCCTATTTCTCTCAAATATTGTTCACAAATCTGTCTAAATCTGTGTTAGTGAGCACTTCTCCTTTGCCGAGATAATCCATCCACCTCACAGGTGTGGCATTTCAAGATGCTGATTAGACAGCAAGATTATTACACAGGTGTGCCTTAAGCCAGGTACACACTGTGCGATTTATAATAGTCCTTTAGGATTGTTGCTTTTCAGACTGTCCGTTCATGATCCTCATGTCACACTGTGGGATCTCAGCTGTACGACAGTCAAGATGCGTTAAAAAATGGACACGCGCATGAAAACTTGTCCGGAGTTTTACATCATCAACCCACACACGTTCTGTGACAGTGTGAACAAAGACATCTCTAGTGTTAATTTTGATCTTGGCTTGTCTTGAAAAACGAAGACAATTTGATGTTTGTCGTAGGAGAAATCACACTGCAGGACTGTGTGCCAAATCTTCTGACACTGCCAGAATTTCGTCGGAGGTAAAATTTGATCGAAACGGTCATTAATCGGCTGTCAGCGAACATGTCAAACTAGCAATCAAAGACTACAGATTTTAGCCTAGGATTATAGGAATCTTTTAGGATTTGCAAAATTTGTCTCAGACGACCAAATCGCACAGTGTGAACCCGGCTTTAGGCTGGCCACAATAAAAGGCCACTCTAAAATGTGCAGTTTTACTGTATTGGGGGGTCCAGGGGGTCCAAAAACCAGTCAGTATCTGGTGTGACCACCATTTGCCTCACGCAGTGCAACACATCTCCTTCGCATAGAGTTGATCAGGTTGTTGTTTGTGGTCTGTGGAATGTTGGGCCACTCCTCTTCAATGGCTGTGCGAAGTTGCTGGATAACCGGGATTCATCCGTGAAGAGAACACCTCTCCAAAGTGCCAGATGCCATCGAATGTGAGCATTTGCCCACTCAAGTCGGTTACAACGACGAACTGCAGTCAGGTCGAGACCCCGATGAGGACGACAAGCATGCAGATGAGCTTCCCTGAGACGGTTTCTGACAGTTTGTGCAGAAATTCTTTGGTTATGCAAACCGATTGTTGCAGCAGCTGTGTGATAAAACTGCACATTATAGAGTGGCCTTTTATTGTGGCCAGCCTAAGGCACACCTGTGCAATAATCAGAGTTGGGTATAACGCGTTACAAAGTATTCTAATTACTTTTCCTGATAACGCAGTAATGTAACGCATTACATTTTAAATGTATGTAATTTGATTACAGTTACTGATGTCAATAAAATTACGTTACTTGCGTTACAAGAAAAAAAATATTAGGTAAAGTGCATTTCTAAAAGAAACCACGTTTGGTGCGGATGCGTCATTATGAATCACCGGAGAACGTGTGGAGGAGGATACCCGCGCCCAAGACGAGAGCGGTCCAACCTCGCCTAAACAAGCTAGATTGGATTTTTGTTCAGGATCGGGAGGGAAGGTAACTTCTGAACAATACTGTTTTCAAATGTTATTATAAATGTTTTCAACATTTTAATGCAATGTCTTTAATGCAGTTACATACAAACATAAACACAGTCAAGCTACCACACACATGCTACACACAGCAAGGAATGTTTAAGCTGTGTCCGAAACCGCTCACTCGTTCACTGATTCACTAAGCCCTATATAGTGTATGTCATTTGAGTGCACTATATCTGCAAAGAGTGAACAAAATGAAGTGAGTGAATTCGGACGCTGACGTATAACTGTGCGTCGGGGAGCTGGAGCTGTCACAGAAACGGCTCAACACGTGATAAAACTACTTTTATCCTACATGTTACTTCATAAAATATATTAATAACAATCTTAATGACTTTATTTTGTAATCATACATATCATACGTGCCAGCTTTGCAGTCATGCTTAATATGTGTTCATAATCATTAAATACTATTAAAAAAAACTGCAAACAAAAATAAACACATTAACAAGTGTACAATATTTTTTAGTTTGTTAGAATCTCACGCTCACAGATGATGTGATCGTTGAGCGCCCTCAGGCGACCGTTATGATTACTTTAGAATGAATAATCCACCTACAGATGATTAACAAATATTTTTAAGACAAGTTGCTGTTTTCATACTTCTGTAATATTTTTCAGTCAATATTAAATTACGGAAAGAACTATGAGTTTCAGTTTGTAGTGTATTTTTGTAGGTTTTATAGGTTTTCGAAGTAACTTGAATGTAAAGTAATTAGTAATCTGATTACTTTTTACATGCAGTAATCAGTAATGTAATCAAATTACAATTTTAATGTAGTAATTTGTAATTTGTAGTGTATTACTTTTTTTGAGTAACTTACCCAACACTGGCAATAATCATGCTGTCTAATCAGCATCTTGATATGCCACACCTGTGAGGTGGATGGATTATCTCGGCAAAGGAGAAGTGCTCACTAACACAGATTTAGACAGATTTGTGAACAATATTTGAGAGAAATAGGCCTTTTGTGTACATAGAAAAAGTCTTAGATCTTTGAGTTCAGCTCATGAAAAATGGGGGCAAAAACAAAAGTGTTGTGTTTATAATTTTGTTCAGTATATATATATATATATATATATATATAAAACAACAAAACATTATTTGTTAAGTCTTATACAAGCTTCATATGTGGCTTTCTATAGAGATACAATGTTCATTTTTTAAACATGTCTCAGATTGTGGTGTGGGTAGACTTGAGTTCCTGCTATATTGAGCTGCTGAATCATATGTGAAGGTGATGATGATTGTGGCGAAATATCTTACTGTCTGTCTGCTGGCTTCATGACTCCTGCAACAGCCTTTCACTCTGATGGTTATCTTACACTCACATGCAGCACACTGAACCCACAAACCACATTCAGAGGTAACTGAATGCGAAAACATTTGTAGTGTAAACTCATATATGAAACACTGGCATACACTACTATTCAAAAGTTGGTATTGATACTTAAAGGATTAGTTCACTTCTGAATGAAAATTTCCAGATAATTTACTCACCCCCATGTCATCAAAGTTCATGTCTTTCTTTCTTCAGTCAAAAAGAAATTAGGATTTTTGAGGAAAACATTCCAGGATTTTTCTCCATATAGTGGACTTAACTGGGGTTCACCGGGTTGAAGGTCCAAATTGCAGTTTCAGTGCAGCTTCAAGGACTCTACATGATTCCAGATGAGGAATAAGGGTCTTGTCTAGCAAAACGATTGGTCATTTTTATTTTTTTTTCTTAAATAAAAATGTATTACTTTTTAACCACAAATGCTTGTCTTACACTAGCTCTGCGATCCGCACGCATGACGTAATCACGTTACAAAGGTCATGCGTGACGTAGGCGGAAATACCGATCCAGTGTCTACAAAGCGAAAATGCAAAGATTAAGCCAAACACTCTTTATAATATATATATATATATATATATATATATATATATATATCGGACATTTTGAAGTTGGAGGCGAAGTTTTCTGCCCTACCTACCTTTTATTTTTTAAAAAAAGACTGATCGTTTCGCTAGACAAGACCCTTATTCCTCGTCTGGGTTGTGTAGAGTCCTTTGAAGCTGCACTGAAACTGCAGTTTGGACATTCAACCCAGAGAACCCCACTGAAGTCCACTATATGGAGAAGAATTCTGGAGTTTTCCTCAAAAACCTTAATTTCTTTTCGACTGAAGACAGAAAGACATAAACATCTTGGATGACATGGGGGTGAGCAAATTATTAGGAAATTTTCATTCAGAAGTGAACTAATCCTTTAAGTATTTATGTTGACGCTTTTATTCAACAAGGGCACATAAAATGGATCAAAAGTGACAGTAAAGTCATTTATAATGTTACAAAAGATTTCTGTTTCAAATTAATGCTGTTGAACTTTCTATATATAAAAGAATCCTGAAAAAAAAAATGTATCATGGTTTTCACAAAAATATTAAGCAGCACAACTGTTTTCAACATTGATAATAATCAGAAATGTTTCTTGAGCTGCAAATAAAAAATAAAAAAAAATCAATGAATCCAAAAAGACATCAGCAGCACTAAACTAATTGCTCACAAGGTTTGCCGAATTTATCAAAATAAACAATTTTCATCACACCTTACACATGCAGGGTCAGTGTAAAACTTCACACTGAATTTAGAGTCCGCTCACACCGCATTGCATCTGTATGTGCGTTTGCTCTGAAACAGGCGTGAGTCTTTTGTCGCAGTCCCTGTTGCATCTCTGTGCTTATGTGTTTGTGTTTCTGAACACCCTTAACAATTGACCTCTATCTTCCTGCATTTGATTAGAATCTTAATGTGTCGTAATATTATTTGCTCTGATCAGTTCATTTCCCTGAGGTCTCAGTGAGAGCTGGTGCAGACCGAGTCAGTTTGTTTCGTTCATTTGGTCGGTGTCAAACTTGTTTTCCAAAGTCAGGTGTGCATCATCGAGTCTGCATGAAAATGGACTTAGTGCAATTAGTATGAATAATAGTCCTGTTGTTCAAACTGTGGAGTATGCTGTTGCAACACTAAGGTCATGGGTTTCAATCCCATTTCAATGCTATATGAGTTAATTTAAGTGAACTGCTATTGATGCTATTGATAATAATGGCAGACAGATGCAAATAGGTTGTGTATTATATACAGTATGTTGGTGTGTGCTTAATTATTATGCAAGTTGATATTTTGATCATATTGTTTTCCAAGAACATTTTACCAATTACAAACCACATAAATCATAATAACTACTATTAATTTTGTATTTATGTTTATTTTATATTTTACAACACTTCAGCATGTGATTCTTAAGTGGGGGTTATATTTTAGGATCCTTTACCTAACCTAAGTCTCTGAGATCCTGACACCTTGCACTTCTGGAGACTCCTGGTAGGTTGCAGTTATGGAAAATGGTGGCGCTGGAGACTAAAGGGTTCCTGATGGTTTCACACTTAATTCTTCACCTTAATTCTTAATTATTTTGCAGTTAACATGTGTCTTTTCTTCTCCAGCTGTTTTTGTCTGACCCAGTGAGCATTTCACTGTCCAATGGTCATGCCTTAACTGCAATTTCTAGTATTGCATCCTTCTTATGGGCAATTAATATTTTTTGACTTTTCAGTCTGAGTTAAATCTCTTTTTTGGGTCATTTTGCCTGTAAAAGAAAACCTGCTTAATAATTATGCACACCTGATAAGGTGTTTTTCATTTCCATCCTTCATTAACAATTATATATCACTTATAAATGATTAAATACAAAATTAATAGTAGTTATTAAAATTGATGTGGTTCGAAATTGGCAAAATGTGCTTGGAAAAAAAAGATCTGAATATCAACTTGCATAATAATTATGCATGCAGTATTATATAAATATAATATATATAAAACCAATATGTTCTCCTGTAATATTGAATTATTAAAGGGTTAGTTCACCCAAAAATGAAAATAATGTCATTAATTACTCACCCTCATATCGTTCTACACCCGTAAGACCTTCGTTCATCTTCGGAACACAACTTAAGATATTTTTCATTAAATCTGATGGCTCAGCGAGGCCTGCATAGACAGCAATGGTACTTTCTCTCTCAAGATCCATAAAGGTACTAAAAACATATTTAAATCAGTTCATGTGAGTACATTGGTTCTACCTTAATATTATAAAGCGATGAGAATATTTTTTGTGTGCCAAAAAAACAAAATAATGACTTTTTAACAATATCTAGTTATGGCCGATTTCATAACACTGCTTCGGAGCTTTATGAATCAAATCAGTGGTTCAGAGCACCAATTTCAGCAGTTTGGCGGTTTGATACGCGATCCAAATCACTGATTCGACTCAAAAGATTCATAACGCTCTGAAGCAGTGTTATAAAATCGGCCATCACTAGATATTGTTAAGATAGATAATATTAAGATAGAACCACTGAACTCACATGAACTCACAACTGATTTAAATATGTTTTTAGTACCTTTATGGATCTTGAGAGAGGAAGTACCATTGCTGTCAATGGAGGCCTCACTGAGCCATCGGATTTAATCAAAAATATCTTAATTTGTGTTCCGAAGATGAACAAAGGTCCTACGGGTGTAGAACGACATGAGGGTGAGTAATTAATGACAGAATTTTCATTTTTAGGTGAACTAACCCTTTAAAGTGAAAATATTAATCTACTTGAACTATCAAAATCTGCATTTTACATTAAAATCTACATATAATCTACCACCATAATAATACAGGAGGTAATATAGAAAAGCTATATTACTATTAGAAAAATTAGAATAAACTAAATGATTCATATAAAATACATTCATATGTGATGTGTTATGCAGGGACTTTTGGGAATGTCCTTTTACTGTTTTTTTCACTGTAAATTATATGGTAATTTACTTTTTATCTCCAAAAAACATAGTTTAACAGTATTTTACAGTAAAATAACATATAATGTAATTTCATACAGTGTTAAACCATTCTGTCAGCTTTCATTGTACTGTATGGTAACTTAGAGTTATTACAATTAAGAAGTTTTTAATGTATCATTTACAGAACAGCTCCTGCTGGAATCAAACAAAACAGCCCAAAATGTGATTCAAAAACATCCCTAAATTGAATTTCTGCACTATTGTGACACTTCGACCAATCACATTATCTTTCCAAAATTCACCAATCATATGCCCTCTAAAGGACTGGTCACACTGCACTTTTCATTCCACTGACTTCCATTCATACACATGTGAATGCTTCAGACCAGAAACCCAAGCTCATGCAAAAAGTTTTGCATTTCGCTGCGTTCCAAAGTTTGAAGGTTAGTTCACAAAAAAAAAAGAAAATTCTGTCATTAATTACTCACCCTTATGTCGTTCCAAACCCATAAGACTTTCGCTTATCTTCAGAACACAAATGAAGATCTTTTTGATGAAATCTGAGAGGTTTCTGTCCCCTCATAGACATCTATGAGTCTACCACATTGACTCTTCAAAAATTTTATAAAGAGATTGTAAAACTAATCATCAAAAAGATCTTCATTTTTGTTCCGATGATGAACGAAAGTCTTAGGGGTGTGGAACGACATGAGGGTGAGTAATTAATGACAAACAACTACATAAATGTATTCACTAACCAGTTGCAGTCTAAAAATCTCTCCATCTGTGTCCGACTGCACTCCACAACTGGTTATTTCTGACATTATTGCTGAGTGAGATTCACCTGTTTTGTTGATGAAGTATGCAAAGCTCGTGTAAAGGATTCCGCCCTCTTCTGGAAGGGGGCGGGGAACAGCAGCTCATTTGCATTTAAATGGACACACACAAAAATGGCGTGTTTTTGCTCACCCCCAAAATAGGGGCAAATTTGACAAGCTGTAATAAATTATCTGTGGGGTATTTTGAACTGAAACTTCACAGACATATTCTGGGAACACCAGAGACTTATATTACATCTTGTGAAAGGGGCATTATAGGTCCCCTTTAAAAGAACAAATCTGTCGGATGAGCAAACTCCTCATGGAGATGTTTATGCTCAGCGGTGTGAATCGGCAGATAATGAAAGCGTGTAGTCGAGATGAATGGGGACTCAGAGGAAGCTGACGCAGCAGGTGAACCTTTTCCTCCAGGTGTTTCTGTACGAGGGAATCAGGTTTAATTCTAGCCGATCAATAGAGGAGAAAACACGTCCTGAGTTCATTATAGGAACCTCTCAGGCTGCATTAGAAATTAATCATTACAAACACTCCACATTTAACTCATCTACACTTCCAAATAGTGAAAGTCTGGTAATGTTTAAGGTGGTCCGGTCAAATGTCGATGCAGATATCAGGTGTGTGAGTGGACACTGAAGGTTTTTGTCATTCTCATGTCGCTACTCTCTCTCTCCGTCGTTCTCTCCATGACAGATGTTACTTTGTCTCGAGGGTTTTTATTGGACAGTGCAGAAAGAATGGCAGAGCTGTTAATATTTATCTCTCGCACACTCATTCAGCCAGAAGCCCTTCCTGTGACCTTCATAAGTGCCATTACAATGGCTGGCAGACTGAATGGTGAAAACACACACTATAATGGAGACACACACACATATGGCTAACTCATGTATGGATAAATCACAACTTTAATGTGGTTGGTTGGCGAAGCATTAAAACAATTAACGGATAGAGGTCATTTGAGATGAGAATCTCAGTAATGGCCAAATTGTCATTGTGTCATCTAAGTGTACCTTTCTAACAATGATCCAAACATCTTTTGGCATTCAAACGCATTCTTTAAAAGGATATTTCATTAAAATTAACATTCACTTACTCTCATGTTTCTTTCTTCAGTTAAATGAAATGTCTTTGTTTTTTGGCACTGTAATATTTTAGGTCAAGCTCCAAAATATGACCAAAAACTTCACAATCTTTAAATTATATTTGATGTCAAACTTGACATGGATGAGATTATTATTAATGAGATCCTTTTTAGTGGTCACTTTCTAATTACATGATCTTCAGATGCTCATCATAAATGTAGATGGCTCTCCATCCCAACCTCTTCTGCTCTCCTACTCTTTCTGAATCATCTTAAAACATTTTTCAGAATCTCCTACTTGCTCTCCAAGAACCATTCTGTAATGTTTCCCAAACATCATTTCTTTTAAATGTTTAACTCGACACACTCCTACAGCTTTTCACTGGATCTCTTCAAAACACATTTTAGATATACCGGCATATTCAATGCAGCATTGGATTTGTTTAACTGCAACTAATGTCATAATCCTTCCTTTGTTCTTGTGTATTCCATAATAAAGTCACATCTAGATCTCATCCAGTGTGCATTAAAAATGCGAGCTACAAAGGCTCGCTTGAGAGAGAGTGACAGAGAGAAAGAGAGAGACAGGCACATGAAGGTGATTTCCTATGCAAAGCATGCTAATGTGTCTGTGTGAGTGTAATGGATTGGTTTATACATCGCTCTGCTCAGAAAACAATAGATCATTTTGTTTTATAAAGCCTTGAATCATACGACGCACACACAACATCTGGAAGAAGAAAGAAGAATTCTCCATAGAGAATAAGGCCACTCCCTCACAATGCTTTCTGTTGTTGCAGACACACACAGCGCTTTTGCCCGTTTTTTTTTTTTTTTTTTTTTGTGACCTTGCGGTGAGAAATACTACGAATCCAACCACAATAACCCTTCTAACACACACACACGCACACACACACACACTCATGTTGGGTTTTCATGTTTTATGGGGACTTTCTATAGAAAGAGCCGGCCCGCAGCATAGACGGAATAGGCAAAAGCTAGGGGCACCCATATGAAAGTTTTTTTTTTAGTTTTTTTTTTTATATTTTTTTATAACTAATACTGTATTTTAATACTATTAATTCAAAATATTACAGTAAAAACACAAAAACATAACTACATTGCTTAGTTACCTGATTCACCCTGGTCAAACACATCAATCTTTCCCCACCCAGCCACACTCACAGTTACCTGACGGATAGCCAAATTCACATGACTAAATTAGCGTTATAGCTAGATAGCCTACAGTGTCAAAAATACTGAAGCCCTCTGGTGCCCAGCAAAGAAAAAGAAGAAGAAAAGTGGAAGAAAAGGGGGATACAGACAAAGGTAATGTGATTTACCTTTGTATGGTGTAATGAATGAACAGTTTATCCAATTTCATAGTAAGATGATGCTAGTAACGTTTGCTAATTTGAAACAGCTAGCTAACAGAGTTAATGCCAGTTATTTTTTTTATTTTTTTACTAAAAACCTTATGCGCTGGTGTACACTCAGGATGTTTTTGGTCTTCAGAAACCACAGATAGTAAAATGTGAGTTTGTAACATAATCATGACAGTTTTTAAAGTCCCCCTGTGGTGAAAAACAAGTTTTAATGTTGTTTATATGTCTTTCTGGTGTTTTTAACATGCTTTAAGACAAACCATGTGCACATTCAGAAGTCAACACCATTACTGAGTATTTTCTCTTTATAAACTGCAGTAATTGTCTCAAACCTGCGGTTTGAAATCGCTCACAAACTACCTTGTAATCAATCACGTTAACGTGTCGGTGGGCTTTAGCATATCATTAACTGACCGCGAAGAGGAGTCTCAAAAGAAGGTTATCCCAGTATCTATTGATATGAAAACCGGGTAGATTTAGCAATATGGTGGGTGTATGATGTATATTACGATGCGATGATGAACTATATGACTTTCTCCACCAACGTTTTGAGTTGTTAAAAGCGTTTGTAAGGATACTGATTGTTAGAAGGCAGCTGTCTGACTCTGACATGGTGAACGGGAACATGGTTTGTGTAACATTAGCAACACATTATTAGCTGTTTGATAACATAGTCAAGCAAAACGCTAATCATATTAATTACCTTTATGTGTCCGACGTTGTAAAAAGTGATACCATTGTGCAGCGTTAACCTCAGTAAGTTGACCGAGTGGATCTCGTCTGAGCTTGTGCGTGAGTGGAGGCGGGGCTAACTAGCATATTTATAGATCCGTGTATATTAAATGAGGCAAGGGTGTAGAGTTGCATTCAAGCTATTTTAAGGCATTAAGAATTTTTTCCACAGGAAAAAAAACTTAAATATGTAATTTTGGTGATCAAAATGAGTTTTAAAGGATAAAATTATTGACTACAGGGGTACTTAAAACGCATGTCACTTTTTTATTAATGTTTTTACTCTGCAGTTGTGCAGTTTTGGGGGGATATAAGGTAGGCTTAATTTTATTTTAATTTTATTTTTGCCTAAATTAGTAATGATTTTTATATATGGGTTTATTTAAAATAGCAACATTTTATGAACTTTTAATCAAATTTATTGTAGAAGTGACTTTTGGCAGTCTGATCAAAGAATGAGTCAAAAGATGTTAAAACTGATATTACTTAATCCCAATGGATGAAGTTTATCCCAGTGAATGAAGTTTATCCCAATGGAAATGGATGGACAAGCTGAACAGTAATAGTAAGAGTAGTATGCTATTCTGAATATAGCCATTTACTTCACGGTCTTTTCGATGTTTAATCTGTATTGTAAGGCTTTTCTCACTGATATGGGATTAATTTGATTAATTAAATGCCATATCATGTAATTAATTTAATTAAAATTTGCAAATGATTGACAGCCCTAATTTTAATGTTTTCTGGTTCTCCTTCATTGGATAACAACACCTTGAAGCAAAACAACTGCAGGGGAAGAGACATGGACGTCTTAACTGGAATCTTCACATGCTTCTGCTGAGAGAAAACAAGAGGGTGAGTGATGTGTTTCAAACGAGGTGGGAAAAAGGGCTTCTCACGTTTCATTGTGTGGCCATTTGAAGGCTCATGGGCCTTGAGTCGACGCTTTAGGTTTTTAATGGTTGGCCCACAGTGGTTGTAACATCCACAGTAATGATGCAATGAGACAGTCTGTCACCTGCAGTCTCACTCAAGTCTGAGTGGACCTGCAAACACATACATGCACGCTAAATTTTCCATATGCACAATCACACACCCACTTTATCTGAGCAGACGGCAAGAACTGGAGTGGAGATAATGTCATACTAAGACTCACAAGTTGTACCTTTTGATGTATTATTTTGAATTTGAATGTATTTAATGGAATTGCTTTGAAAAACCCACTAGTAATTTATTGGGTATGTCTATTTATTATATCCTAGCTTATGTTGGTTATTTAATGACAAAAAGATAGTATGCTAGTATCAGAACAGGGCCTAAGAAAATCTATAATACCTGTGGAATAGCATTCCTGTTCATCTAAATGGCAGATTTTTCGCTGGTGCAAAACTCTTGGGAAGTCAAACAGTGAGAAAAGTCAGTTTTAAGAGCCTGCACAATAGAATCAGTCATTAATAAAACATCTACTATGCTATAATGAAATACACATACCGGCCACTTTATTATATACACTGTTTAACTGCTCATTAATGCAAATATCTAATCAGCCAATCACATGGCAGCAACTCAATGCATTTAAGCATGTAGACATAATCATGATGATCTGCTGAAGTTCAAACTGAGCATCAGAATGGGGAAGAAAGGTGATTTACGTCACTTTGATTGTGGCGTGGTTGTTGGTGCCACAACAAGAAAGCATGTATCTATCCTGCTTTGTATCAGCAGTTCAGGCTGCTGCTGGTGGTGAAATGGTGTGGAAATATTTTCTTGGCATACTTTGGGCCCCTTAGGACCAAATGAGAATTGAGTACCAACTGAAAAGTGTTTAAATGCCACAGCCTACCTGAGTATTGTTGCTGACCATGTCGATCCCCTTTAAGACCACAGTGTACCCATATTCTGATGGCTACTTCCAGCAGAATAACTCATGTCACAAAGCTCAAATCCTCTCAAATCTTGAACATTACAGTGAGTTCCCTAAAGTCAATGGCCTCCACAGTCACCAGATCTCAATTCCAATAGAGCAGCTTTGTGATGTGGAGGAATGGGAGATTCGCTGTATTCGCCGACAAATCTGCAACAACTGCGTCATGCTATTATGTCAATATGGACCAAAATTTCTCAGGAACGTTTCCAGCAGCTTGTTGAATCTATGCTATGAAGAATAAAGGCAGTACTGAAGGAAAAAGTGGTTCCAACCCGATCCTAGTAAGGTGTATCTAATAAAGTGGCCGATGAGTGTATGATGCAATTTATGCGTTGCTTGCATCCAGGGAAAAACACTGCAATATGGACACCAGGAAATATATATCAAACGATTAATCGCGATTAATCACATCCAAAATAAAGTCTGAGGTTGTATCACTAAAGGAGATGAGCAGTTTTATTAATATTACACAGGGTACTTTGATGGTATAAATCACATGTTTTAGTGCAAGTTAAAGAGCAACAAAAACTTGTTTTTTGCAAACAATTTCTGAGTTTCTGTTATTAACAGAGGTGGGAATGTCTGAGTGTGTTCACGCAGAACACCCTATCAACTACATACTCTAGCATCACCCCAGCAATTGCATAGCAAGAGCCTAGCAACCATCCAGAATCTCCAACCACCTAGCAACACAAACACCCAGAACATCTATATTTTGGCCTAACTGACCAAAGTTTTTACGTTTTTTAAACAAGACTTTAAGTTGGCTTTATGACAAGCCAGCATAAATTTGTCTTTCAAATTCTTCAGTCTAGTTATTGTTTTTCTTGATTGCTAATGCTCAATTCATGAAATAATTCAACATTTTCTCTCAGCTATTAACACAATCTCAAAATACACCAATTTGTACAAACCTCAAAGTTCCAGGTCAAAATAAAATGTTCTAGTCAAAAACTTATTCTTGTCTGACAAAATCAAACTTTGGCATCAGATGACACACAAAACGTAACAAATACACAGACTACTGCACTGCCCAGTAAACACTAGTGAGATCAATTCATATAACACTGTAACAAAAATACCTCTTACTGGGATTCAGGAATTATTTTGCAGCTCAATGTCTACTACACTATACAAAAATAAATTTACAGATGCAGATACATATACAGTAAAATACAGTAATGACCTTTTGGAGGATTTTTTTTTCTTTTTCATTTTCCTATTTTAAATTGATCTTGCAGTAGATGAAAAGCATGAGAAAAATATGTATGAACTTGGTATGCACCACAATACAGTAAATTCTGCATTCTCTGCACATTTGGCCAAATTTCATTACAGTATATACAGTACTATAGCAGTGTATTGGTCTTCTGACACAACACTATATCCCTAGGCAGTCATTTCTCAGTTCTGAAAAAATACAGTAATCTACACATAACAAATGGCTACAAAGAAAGTTGACAATCACAAGTTTGAGGGTGTACAACATGTGCTACAGTTTACTGTACATAGAATAGTGAAATTTTTCCTCATCTAAAGTACTGGTACTGTGTAAGTTTAAAACCCTGGTAAATGATTCTTTCAGCTCTCTCTCAGATTTTGACTGTGTCATCAGTTTTGCTACCTAATGTTGTGAGAAATGTGTCTTTGTTTTGAGAACTGAACGAATGGATTGGGAAATTGGGCCAACTGAATCACTTATAATGTGTTAGCAATCCAGAAAAGCTAAAATACTTTTAGATTCTTACCTGACTCTGCTATTATTTTCTGTGATTGGGATTTTCCTATTGATTTCATGTTATTGTTTCGTCAGATGACAAAACAACCTTTATCCAAGATGAAAGTGGAGCGGGCGGTCGGTCGGTGAATCAGCCACATATGTCTCGGACATATTCGGATGGGATTACATTTCTCACAGGACTTCTGAGTTAGCCATGAAGCAGTAATTTTCCAATTCACGAACAAATGGGGAAAAAAATCAAAAGTGAACTTAGCTGCGCTGTGTGATTTTGACAAAGAACCAGTTCATAAGAGTCATTTGTTAATGAAGCTTGACTACACTGGGTGCGCTGCGTGTGAGTGCAATCATCATGCACAGTTTTTGTATGTATTGAAAAACGTGTTTTCTTGTCATTATTTTGCGTTACACTGTCTTTTTTAGGTCATCACATTGAAGCGCCGCTGCTGAAAAGCAGTACTTGAAACATTGCTTACATTTGTATTTTATTCTGTGATCATTTTGGGGTGGCAGATGGGGTGGCAAAGCTTTTTCTTAGGGTGGCAGTTGCCACCCCATGCCACCCGATAGATCCACCCCTGATTAGGGCTGGGTATTGACACAATTTTCACGATTCGATTCGATTCGATTTCTATTCACATGCTTGCGATTTGATTCCATTTGATTCCATATCGATTATTTTGGATGTAGTATATCAGATACAGTACATGGCAAATTTTCTAGGAAAAAAATCTCTCAACTAATGCTGTAAACTACACATGGGAGTCGGTACTACATTACTATAATATTGAAGGTTAAAATTAATTTATTAATATACAAACACTTAAATTACACTTAATGATGTCTTTTTTTTATAATAAATACAATTTAGAATTACATAATCATATTTCTACTCCAATTCGTTTTTGTTTGTTTGTTTTAATATAAACATTTAAATTGTGGCTGTCATAACTGATTTATTCAAACATGCATTAAATATTGAAGAACATAAAAAATTATAACGAATATGTAACGGTGCATATATTTATCAGAATGCTGCTTTCTAGAGTTCACTTTTCTAGCTAATGAGTTTATGGTCACAAAATATGTTTTTCTGAGGTAAATGTGATATTACGTGACATTGTTTACAAGCTGTTTTTGATATCTTTCCGAGGTTGAAACACTGATTGAGCGACTGATTGAGTTGTACTGTGTCTTTTAACATACCTTCAGATGTTTATTCATGTTTATTTTGCACTGTAAGTGGTATTAAAGTGGAGAAGAGGATGTTCACATGCGCTATGTGCTGCCGCTTTTCTTTTTAACTGAGGCGCTACAGCGATCTGTCACGCTACATTAAACAGCACCAAAACAGTATTTATTTTTTGAATCTGGACGTCATTTGAAATCTGAGACTTTGCTTCATATTAAAAATAACAAACACAAAGATTATTGCGATTTATTGGATGGGAGGTGCACTACATGTTCTGTTCATTCATCAGCTGAAAACAGACTAGATTAATCGATTCTTGGGATTTAAGGTTATCGATATCGGTTCGTAAAAATGAGCAGGGGTGTAAATCGTGGTGGGGTTCAGGATCCCCCCCATCTGAGTGCTGTCCCCCCCAAAAAATATAATTAAAAACCATTGTATTGTAAATAAATGATATATACTTAAAATAATTGTGTAAGTAGTAAAACAATACAAACGGCAAATGGCCGTTTTAAGTTTAGAAACATTTTGAGTCACCCCTCCCTTGCCTCACAGTGGTTTGGTCCACCGCGCATGTCACCTACACACACAAGTCCAGTGGCGGGAGAGAACAGTTCTTCAGAAAGGCTATTTTATTCCAAAACATCGGATGAAGTGATTATTTTCTCTTTAATACAGATATATTTATATTTATATTATATTTAATAATATTTTATGAAATTTACGCCCCTGAAAATGAGAATCAATTAAAATCAGAAATCGATACTTTTTACTCAGCCCTAATCTATCTATCTATCTATCTATCTATCTATATATATATATATATATATATATATATATATATATGCCTGCAACACATACAGAACAGATTTCTGAGTAAATTGTAAAAATCATTCTGATGTAACGATGTATTAAAACGAATGTTAAGAATGGTTTTATGAATGATTTTTTTGTTTGTTTCATGAATTACATTAAAAATAGCAAAATATATGTAATAATATGTACATATGTAAATATCATACATTGCATGTGCGTGTAAGCATTAGCAATCTACCAATGATTGGTTTCTTAAAATCGAATATTACTTAATTTTTAGGTATGTACATTAATCTTAATCTTGCATACTTGTTTAGATGAGTAGTATGCAAATTAGTATGTGTGTTTTTTGTGACCATACCAAGAAGTTACATTTTAAATAATACAGTAGAAATGCAGTCATCAAACTTTGCAGAATGCTCAAATATTTTTCTAAAATCTGTTCTTAAAAACCTTTTGTGTAAAGCCAGATCTTGGTGTTGTCAGAGCCAAATCAAGAATTCCCAGATTAGTCAGAGCAGCAGCATGTGGCAAGGATTTTTCAGCTGTGAATAATGTCTCAAAGTGGGAACACAGCGCTGTCGAGCGCTACAGATGCTGTGAAGCTGAAAGTACAAGGACCAAGAACTAAGTAAACTTCAATAAATGTCTGAGGGGGAAAGAAAGGTATTTCAGGAACAAGAATGAATGCCTTCTGCTGACGTCCCAATCTGGTCCCCCATCCTCCGTGACATGTGGCACATCCTTTGAACCATTATTCATTTTACTACAAGCTCTGACATACTATGCGGGTCAAGATTATTCCGCTCTCTCTTTATAATTCTAGAAGCTCATCTGGAGTTTCTCTCAGGGCTCATTTCAGAATGATGATGAGGTTGAATCTTTGTTTAAGTGAAATGAATTCAGTGGCGTGTCACGGTCCAGAGGTCATTTCTCTCTCTGTTAATAAAATTCACAAAGTAAGTAAGGACAATGACAAATAGGTTGTGATTTTTAGTGCATTTCAAACATACATGAAATGGCGGTGAGCGCGCGCGCACACACTCACACAGTATATGCAGTCAGTCTACCTCACAAGGGAGTCCCCTCATTTAAAATTCTCTCCTCACATGCTTATCTGTACTGTGACAACTCGCTGTGAAGTGCAAAATGGGAAGTGTGAAAATAGGACATTTTTATACATTATATGAATTTATGGTTCAAACTGTTCTGGCCAAAATATGTTGGAAGTATTATATATTGCAAACAACATGAATAAAATAAATATGTTTTGCAAACTGAAAATATATTTTTTATTTGGAAGAAAGAAAACACATTTTCAGTAAACATTTTATATATGTGCAAATGTGTTTGGACTACATCCTCTTAAGCTTTATGTTAATATTCATACAGTAATACAACTGTCAAAATAGTGGGGAAAACATGTTCTTGCTGAGGTTTTTATTTTTTTTTTCCTTTTCTCAAAAAAATAATTTAAAGGGTTAGTTAGCCCAAAAAAGAAAATTCTGTCATAAATTACTCACCCTAATGTCGTTCCACACCCGTATGACCTTCCCGTTCATCTTCAGAACACAAATTAAGATATTTTTGATGAAATCTGAGAGGTATCTGACAGCAATATAACCTCATATACTGTTTACGTTCAGCGCTTCCAGGTTCTAAATCAGAACGCTGACTCATTATTGGCCGACGTGAGCAGCAGGACGCATTCGTGTGATGCTGACGCAGGAGCCAGCCAATAATGCGTCGGCGTTAAATTGCTGTCTATGGACGAGTCATACACCTCTCGGATTTCCTCAAAAATATCTTAATTTGTATTCCAAAGATGAATGAAGGTCTTACGGGTGAGTACTTAATGAGAGAATTTTCATTTTTCGGTGAGCTAACCCCTTAAGGATTTAAAAAATACATCAGAAAAATTAAACAACACAGATAAAATGTTTGATTATTTTATGCTTTATTCTTCATACCACAACCAAGCAAAACAATACTGATATATTGATATATTGGTGTTGTTTTGTAATCTTTTTAATCTAGATTTGGATGTGTATGTGTGTGTGTGTGTGTGTGTGAGAGAGACCATAGGGGGTGAGGGTGCAGGGACTGATGGTCGTTAATCTCCGTTTGTCCTTGAGAAGGTGGAGCAGTCTTGTCCTTCTGCCATCCATTTGCATCCATGCCAACCAACACACACACACACACACACACACACTGTCCCTGTATGCACTAATTGTACTCTGATGCAAATATATATCAAGACGTTCCCTATCTGTCCACCTCACAAACACAGCACACACATTAAGACACTCTCCATCTCTGACGGTGATTAAACTCGGTCCCTGCAGGGTTTGGCTTCCAACTGCCTACAATAACACACTCACTCAGTCTCATATTCATCTGATTACTGCCCACCACCCCCCATCTGTCCACCCTTAATGACACGCCCCTCTTTTGACTGCTAGGGCGAGAAAAAGAAAAATCACCAAACACTTCATAAAATCTTATAAACCCCAATAATAATCTGTGACAATTACACAAAAATGGTAAAATACCACTTTCCCAATAAAATACCACAAAAATAATCACAATAAAATACCACTTTCTATTACAGAAACATAACAGTATGGTTTTATATCACAGTTCTACAACTAGAATATATAGCGCAAATATTTAGTCCTAACAACAAGATATAAGTTATTAAATGTATATAAAATTATGAAGAAAAACAAAAGAATCTGCAACAATCTGTAAAACCAATCATATAATACATCAGAACCAGTCCACAAACAAAACATAGAACAAGCAGTTAACGTGTTTTGCTGAAAATCTCATAAAATCTTAAATCTGCAACAAACTGATCGTATACAATATATACACTATGAACCAAACCACCACTAAAACACTGAACATGCACTGCAAATGTATTGTGCTAACAACCTCCGGGTATAAACAGCTTTCATTTGATGATGGTAACTGCTTGTGAGTAGGATGTGATTCTGATTAAGACAAATTACAAGAACAAGGTTTGAGGGAAAAGGATTTGTAACCCCTCAAAGATGAATTTCCCATATACAGTCACCTGGAAAATGAATTATGCTGATGACTTCATGCTATTCCTTCTAAATTTTCAACAAATAATCCACATTAGAATGCATTGGTGACTGATGTTGTCACATACGACGTATAGTATGCATATAATCAGCTTCTGCTTGGACGCACCCGGCCTTCGAGCGAGACTTCGCAACGGCTTTTGAATGCTAATGAAACAAATGCAGGAGGTAAATGTCTGAAGAAATGACCTGAGCCTGTCACTGTCACCTGGCTTGCATCACACATGTGGAGGGTTAGTCCTAGAAAGCCAATATTCAGGTTGCTTTAACATAAATCATATATATGTATATATATTTATTTATTATTTTTTCTTGCATTTAATTTTTTGTCTATGAATTTGTTAACATCAGATGCCAACACACCACACAAAATACCCTAGCGACCACTAAAAATCCCTCAGAACACCTTAGCAACCGAATAACAATGCTCTGTCAACCGTGACAATACAATTATTGCATGTATATTCATTTTGCATGATAGCATTTCCACAAAAGATGAAAATTCTAGCATGTACAACTATAACCTGCAGCTAGCTTTCTACAATACATACATCTAACTTTGAGAAATCTTTGACTTTTTTAAAATAGCGTTTGATCTTACAAGTTAAGAGGAAAGTTTTCCAAATTCTTTAGACATTCAGGAGTTTGAGCATAGAAGTTTGAGTAATTAAGAATTAAACTCATGCATTTCATGCAGGATATGAGCAGTAGGTCTCTCACTCTGACTGGCTGTCCTTTTCCTGCTCTTTTTGATCTTACAGAGACTTACTGAGGTTAATAATGCTGCACATTAATATTTTATCAGACTTCTCAATTAAAGCTTTATTTGCAGGAGAAGATTCCTCTATAATGAATTCTCTCTTTCACTTGATCAAACACACACACATATACACAAGTTCTTTCTCTCCAGCTTCAAGCTCACACTCAAATATATAACAATGTGTGTGTTTGTCACTGTGTTCCCACAAAGACAGTAAAACCTGAAATCAACTACATTGTGGAGTCAGTCGATGGTCCCCATGAGGACAACAGCTTTATAAACATAGTAAATAATTATATATATATATATATATATATACACACACACACACACTACCAGTCAAAAGTTTGGAAACGGTAAAATTTTTTAATGTTTTTAAAAGAAGTTTCGTCTGCTCACCAAGGCTGCATTTATTTAATTAAAAATACAGTAAAAACAGTAATATTGTGAAATATTATTACAATTTAAAATAACTGTTTTCTGTTTGAATATTCTGAATTTTATAAAGTAATTTATTCCTGTGATCAAAGCTGAATTTTCAGCATCATTACTCCAGTCTTCAGTGTCACATGATCCTTCAGAAATCATTCTAATATGCTGATCTGCTGCTCAAGAAACATTTATGATTATTATCAATGTTGAAAATAGTTGTGTACTTTCCTTGATGAATAGAAAGTTCAAAAGAACAGCATTTATCTGAAAGCTTTTGCAATTTTTGACAGGTAGTGTGTGTATATATTAGGGGTGGGAATCTTTAGGCACCTCACGATCCGGTCACGATCCGATTCCAAAACGATTCTTGATCCACTTTTGTTCTTATTAATTAATTAGTTTCGTAAACTTATTTTTTTATTTATTTAATACATAGTCTATGTAATTATAAGTACTTTTTATATAAAAACTAGTTTTAAAAAAATACTTAATAAAATTGTATGTTAAGATTTTTAAATATAGGCTATCAACAGCTTCAAAACATAAAAGCAAGTAGTCTAACAATGAAACATTACAAGCAATAAACAAAGAGTGCTTTCAGTATTTAAGAGTATCTGAACGTTTTCCATTCAAAAGCTGTGAGGGATTTTTTTATCTTTCTCAGCTTTACGGTTGTTTGATTATTACTGATGTCATCAAGAATAAGCTGCATTCACAATAATGCACAGATTTATTTAGAAATATAAGATGTTTTTGTCCTGTCTGTTTAATCCCTTAAGACATCCAACTGACTGTGTTTACATTAAAGGATTAGTTCACTTTCAAATAAAATTTTCCTGATAATTTACTCACCCCCATGTCATCCAAGATGTTCATGTCTTTCTTTCTTCAGTCGAAAAGAAATTAAGGTTTTTGATGAAAACATTCCAGGATTATTCTCCTTATAGTGGACTTCAATGGCCTCCAAACGGTTGAAGGTCAAAATTACAGTTTCAGTGCAGCTTCAAAGAGCTTTAAACGATACCAGGCGAGGAATAAGGGTCTTATCTAGCGAAGCGATCGGTCATTTTCGAAAAAAATGTAAATGTATATGATTTATAAACACAAATGATCGCCTTCCAAGTGGTTCCGCCAAAACCGCACTTTCGTATTCTTCAAAAAGCTTACGCTGTATGTCCTACACCTTCCCTATTCAACTTACAGAACGAGCATAATGCCAGTTCCATTTTTTCCGTAAGTAAAATAGGGAAGGCGTAGGGACATACTCATGTAAGCTTTTTGAAGAATACGAAAGTGTGGTTTTGGCGGAACCACTTGGAAGGCGATCATTTGTTTATATAAAGCACATACATTTGAATTTTTTCGAAAATGACAGATTGTTTCACTAGATAAGACCCTTATTCCCTGTCTGGTATCGTTTAAAGCCCTTTGAAGCTGCACTGAAACTGTAATTTTGACCTTCAACCGTTTGGAGGCCATTGAAGTCCACTATAAGGAGGATAATCCTGGAATGTTTTCATCAAAAACCTTAATTTCTTTTCGACTGAAGGAAGAAGGACATGGACATCTTGGATGACATGGGGG
Source organism: Hypophthalmichthys nobilis (assembly GCA_037950665.1). NCBI lineage: Eukaryota > Metazoa > Chordata > Actinopteri > Cypriniformes > Xenocyprididae > Hypophthalmichthys > Hypophthalmichthys nobilis. The sequence goes on from CM075479.1 coordinate 27,202,064, forward strand.
TGAGTAAATTATCAGGAAAATTTTATTTGAAAGTGAACTAATCCTTTAATTTCATGTCATAAAAGCATTTTGAGATGCAAGTAGGCTACATTTAAACATTTAAACTTGAGCGCCATTCACACAGCACACGTGGAAATTGAAAACAGCCTCCTGTCAGTGAGTTTCATATTCATAAAATATAAGCCCACAGCACTCCAAACAACATAAACGATGCCTTCGTAGACCATTTGTAAGGAAAATAGGCCTACCGGTGTGTGAGAGCGCAAGCTGCAAGTGTGTTTCTCTCACAGCGCATCCTGTGCAATGATGAACCACGGCGAATGTCCACGCAATGGGCGCGCATGTAATTCGCTCGAGCTTTTCCGAACTGTATGAAAGATTATTTTATATAAGGTTCGAGTCGTGTGTGTATGAGAGGAAATGGAAACAAGCACAATATGGTTGTTTCTGACGGTGCATGTCCACTGGTGCGAAGCAAGCGTATTCAGATCATTCCTATGAAGTTGAACTTCTTCAGGCTCGCGAGAGTGAAACTCAACTGAATAAATTGAAAACGCTCGCTCTGCTCCTCGCTGGTGGACATGCACCTTAAGCACACGCAGCATCAGTTTTTAAGTTTTCGGATGCAGCCTACAACTCTACATAGCCTCTGCACGAGCAGGGTGTGCAGAGGTATGGAAATACATACGTTGACAGGCAGGCAGAACACTGTATCATTGATTGTGACATTGATTGGACATGATTGGACAAGATATATGTACATATTTTAATATTTAGACCACTCCTATTATTGATTGTTATCAGGATGTTAAGAGAGTTTTAATGAGTATAACAAAACGTGTTTATAAAAAAATTGCCTACCCTACCTTTAAGCCTTGCCAATTAAAATATTCAAGAAGTGAGCAAGTAGTGAAAGAGAACTCAATTGTACTCACTGTGTGAGAAGTTTTAAGTGCTCCCACATCCAAAGCACACACCCAGAAAGCCGCAGTTTAGACATCACTTCTTCTAATTCACACAATATTATATCAAAATCCCCATCTTAGCAAGTATCCTTGTAAACATTGTCTGTTATGTCTTAAATGAACATAAACAGTTAAATAAAACGCTTGTGTACCAGTATATTGGAGCCGTGCAGCTTATAAAGTGACAGCAGCCTAATATTCCTGCTGCTCTGCTGTTTTAATTTTAATCAAACAACAAAAGACAAAAAAAAAAAAACTACTCTTGACTAAATTACTTTTGTAACTTTAATATGGATTAATGTATATTTAATTTATACAACAAAGAATATTTTACATTTGATTACTTTATTTCTGTACCTGAAAACTACTGTTAGCTGAAGAGTAACCTGAAAAGCACTGTTTATTTCATATGCATCTTTGTTCTGTTGTATTTATGTTGGCCTGCTGAATGTTGTCCAATCCATGTTCAATAGAAATTTTTTGATGATGCAGCAATGAACTAGCTAGTCTAAATTATTGCATGTGTCTTTAAACTGTGCTAATTTAAAACATGATCAAAACACTATTTTAATGACAAAAGTTCAAATAAGGAAGCAAGTGACAAATATATGATGATGCTGAGCTAGAAGACGTCTGAAGACCCCCAAGCTTGTGCCAGGCTCCGGCCTAGACTTTCCATTCACCAAAGATCTTCTGAACTGGTTCTCTTTCATCAAGACAACATCAGCAAAGATCAACGGGAGCCTCCACAAATTGCATCAGGACAGTTTAAATCAAATTGGCGAGACATGCAAGTATCACACTTAGTCTCATTATTCGATACATTAAGTATCCTTACCCCTTTTAAAGAAAGGCCTGTTAAAACTAAACTGATAGTTTGCTCAGGGCTGTTGATCTGCTGAATTTCAAACAATGCTGTAACGTCTTGCTTTCCTGTATTCTGCTTCAGCTCTCTCTTTCCCTTGGTAAACTGTATGCATGTATATGTGTGAATGTTAGAGTAGTTTAAGTGTTTAGTCTAGTTAATAAAGTCCTGTTCATGTCACACGTAAAGTTGTCCGTGTTTCATGCTCATATACTGGAGTCCCTAATCATGCAGATTCTGACTACATGCTCTGAGTAGTACTGTACATAAGATTGTTATTTCCCATAACCTGGAAATGAACATTTCTTAGAATTAATAAACAATTAACACTGGCCAAACAGGTTAATTGATTGTAATATTAATTTTATTACATTAAGTTAATTTTATTAACTGATCCAAATATTTATACTTAATTTTAACTAGTTATGATTAATTATTCATATTTCTTTTGAGCTAATTTGCTACAATAGAGTTAGCAAAGTCAATTTTGAGAAAATTCACAAGTTCAAGTTCATATACATATAAATAAATAGAGTAAAGTTATGTGTATTTGGCGTGTTGTCCGGGGGGAGGGCTCCAAGCTCGGAATTTTGGCCCGAACCCAGAGTACTACTCCCAGTTGTGGATCTGTCAGTCAGCCTGCGTAAGATCATTTTGTTTACATCAGTATGAGGTTGAAAATTTCATTGGTTCAGACTCATGCCATTGAGAAATCGCTATGAATATTCACAAAGTTGAAATGCTGCGCTTTACAACGATACCAAACTTGTGCTGAGGGAAGTGCCAGTAGTCGAGAAGCGAGCAAAGAAAAACGGCATTTTTCATTGTCAAAGGAAAGGTCGTCCTCTTAGAAAACGTATGTATAAAGATACTTTCAGATGTTTAATTGCTATTTGGATCATTGGGATCGCTAGACGAGGGCCTAACGGTCATATTTTTGTGAAAACCTCAATTTAGGCCAAAATTGATATTTTTCACTTGTTTTGCCTGTAGCTCGAAATTAGCCTGCACATATTCTGACTCATTTTGCCAGCACGGGTCACATATATTTGTGAATAATGATTGTTGCCCATGGCAACACTGTATAGCTCACCAATTATCCTGAAAACATGTGTTCCTATGAGCTGTGCTCATGTTCTCTCTGCATACTCTACAAGTAAAATAATACAAGAATTTAAGCTCAAATCAATATGACAAGAACACGTACATGTATTTATTTATTTATTTGGTAAATAGTCATTCAATAAGCCAGATAATGTTCAGCCAGATGATCATTATCATAAAAATAAACCCCTTTATGATACCATAAGACCTGATACAAGTGCTTTTTTGCAGTAATGACCATCTGACAGTACATTAGAGTATAAAACCCTTGTAAAGTCTTACCAAAATACCATTAGCTCAATATAAAAAATAAAGTCAATGGGAAGTCACCAGCATGACAGAAAATCAACCGTGTGTGTTGGTGTCTCTTCTACAGGCCTCCAACTGGCCTGAAGAAATGAAGGACTTCCAGTTCTCTTCATCTGTTAGGCAAATCTGTCTCTCTTTCTCTTTTACGCTTTCATTATAGGTTTGTAGCTCAGTACATCACACATGCACACAAAACCCCCACTTGCACATATAAACTCCAGAGAGATTCATAAAACAGCAATGCATCACTGGCACACACACATACATGGCCTTGACACTTTGGCTCATTGCTTTTTGACGGCTCTGCATAGTTCCTGGACTGATGCCTGAGACCTTTTAGTTCATTTATTGTTGTTGTTATTTTTTATTTATTTACATGTACAAATTTCATGGCAAAGGTACCAGCAGTATTTCCTCTGCTTCCTGCTGATCTATACTGACAATGCCTTCAGGCTTTCTAGCACCATTCACACACTCTCAATCATGTGTGCTCATTCTCCTAGCGGCTTCTGTGTGGCTTCTGCTTTGATAAAACCTGCCCACATCTGAGTCCAGACTTGACTAGATTAGAATTAATCAGTTTGGACCATCATGTTCCCTTTCCAATCAGACAAATCCAGACGCTCCAGGATCAAAAGCAACATGGGCCATGAGGAACAGCTGTCAGAGACAAACTCATTTAAACACAACCCTAAAACAACAAACCTGCTCTCCAAAGACTGACCCTGCATTCCATTTCACAAATTGGTTTACCAAACAAATCATTCCAAACAGTTTGGAGCTATTGGACAGACGGATACAACAGATTCACACTCAAACTGTTCCGATACTAAAAACATTAAAAGGGTACTTCACCCCTGGTAAAATGAGCTTTCAAAAAAACTTGGCTGCCTATACAGTAGAAAGGTTACTTTTTAAAAAAAAAACAACAAAAAAAAACTGTGCTACCTGACTAGAGAGAACGGAAAAAAATGCTGTTGTCTTCCCTTTCACCAAATAAGTAGGAAAACTTCAACACCCATATTGCACTGTGCAAGTTGTCATTCAAGGCCACTCCCACCAGTCTGCTATGGATACACTTACCAAAGTGAAATACCGCCTTGCTTTTTTTTTTTTCAAACTGGATGACCATGAACTGAAAGAAACTGCCGTTTTCACGAAAGCCTGGAGCTGTCAAGCGTGTTTTGCATCATCCAGAGGACTTTTGCTGACAAATAAACGTGAATTTCTAGGTCCAGGTAACACAGAGAACGAGTAAACATTTTTCATTTACTGTAACAATACAAAGCGGGTTGAAAATCGGCAAAGTTACACTTTAAAAGTATAAGACAATCTAAGACATCACTCAGAATCTAAGACAATACTCTTAGTATTGTATACAGTACAATCGTTAGCTCAATTTTTATTAATTTCAATAAAAGAATCAATGCTTAACCTTTAGAAAATATTGGTTGTCTGCTTCAGGAGGTCAAACTAAATATTACATGTTTTTATGTTTATTTTATATGAGGTTTTCAGGTTACCGAAACATGGTCTAAATACAGTTTAAAACTTGTGCGATTTTGTTATTTTCTTCTAAAAAACGAAATAAACATTATGAACTTATAGGCTAAAAGTTTTAATAAAACAAAATTATAGCAGAATGGGTAACAGCGTTGCAGATTTAGCATAAATTAAGCTGTCAGTTAGCAGAGCCTAGATAGCATGGGACAAAATATAAGTTTATACATACTATGTTGATGCACATAAATGAAAATATATACACTACTGTTCAAGAGTCGGTAAGATATTTTTGAAAGAAGTTTCTTCTGCTCACCAAGGCTCCATTTATTTGATCAAAAATACAGTAAAATCAGTAATATTGTGAAATATTATTTCATTTTCAATAACTGTTTTTATTAGAATATATTCCTGTGAAGTCAAAGCTGAATTTTACAGCATAATTTCTCCAGTCTTCAGTGTCATTTGATCATTATAAAAGTATTCACTGTCACATTTGATCAATTTAATGCTGAATAAAAGTATTAATTTCTTTAAAAAAAATAATTACTAACACCAAAACTTGAACTTGAACAGTAGTGTATTTATAGTGATTTGAGTTTCTTACAATAACACGTTTAAATGGCTCAGCTTGAAGTCAAGATGACAATTTGGGTAAAAACTGAGAAAATCTGGGACACAGCAATTCTGGTCATTAAAATTGAAATATTCTTCAATATTAATATTCTACAATAAACTGACTAACAACACACTTTTATTTTTTTGCATAAACGCCTTCTGTTCATTCAGAAATATCTGATATGTGCAAAGATGCAGTGTTTTCTACCCTTCATGTGACTGAATGTTTCTCAAAACATAAAAATGTTAAAACTAAGATGCACAAATGTCTGTGAATATTTAAAAATTCAATATCACAGATGTCAGTATCTGTGTATGTGGCATCAATACTGGATGTGCACTAGAAAAATATCAGCCTGAACCTGAAGTTCTTCTGATAAAGAATGAAAATGAAGCAGGGATGAAATATATTACCAGCCAACAAGACTGAGAGGGAGAGATGGAGAGAGAGACGAGCCTTGATATTAAAATAGACAAGAATGAAAGGTGACAGACAACTGAATCTCACCTATACCCAAGAACATCATCTCATTCCATACATACACACAAACACACACAGATACACACACCCAGATAGCACACACCCAGAATGCTCTGATAATGTCGTTAATATGAAGTTTTAAATATTTAAATGGATAAAATGTCTCTTGGTTTCATGGCATCTCTGTTGAATCTCGGTGTGAGATTCAATTACATTAATAACCAGTGATTTGATTCTGACCCACATTATGAGTTCTATTAAATTCACATTATTTGGGTTGAGGTGAGAGAGATCTTTCACTAGCAGAGGGAGATGAGAAGAAAATCCTGGTGTGTATGAGTGTGTGTATTAATGTGAAAGTCTGCATTGATGCAACAAAATTACATTGCTCTTATTATTATCAACAATACTGTCGCATACATGTAGACAGCGTCATTGATTATAATGAAAGCGCTCTAGTTTTGCCACTCACTGAAAGCCCATATGACAAAAACATATATTTTCATATATTTGGGCCATTTTTTCTAGGGCTTTTGTAATGTACAATTATTAAAATCTATGTTTAAAATATATTTCAGAATTTATGACACTATCTGAAAGAATGTGTGTGTGTAAAAAATTTCTTCCAATTTTTGGGATTTTTTTTTTGTGTCTTTTTAACATAATATAGAATCATGTATTTCAGTATGAATATTTTAATGCATACTAGGGTTATGCTTATTGTGACGCAGCACATTTTGTTGTACTGCTTGCAGCGAAGAGACACTGTCACAGCATTGATGTTTTATTCTTCTATCTGGAGGTGAAACGCATGTAACCACACTAACCTCAACTCTCTTTGTCTGTCACACACACACACGCACATACAGTGGAAGGGGCGTGTTCGCAGGGTGCGGTGTGTGATAAACTGGGGGATTTAGGCTCATTCCCAGCATTCCCTTCACTCTCATTATGATCCCTGTGAGAATTCCTCTCACGCAGCGTGGAGCACAAGTGTGCAGGGAATATCTGTGCTGCCGTGTCTGTGTGGCAGCTCGATGACTTGTACCCTACTGTGGTTAAACATATAATCATCCATAACCTTCTAAAATGGCCTATATCTTCTTCTCTAGCACGCACACACGAAGGCTGTTTACTCACAGCATGTGAGTTATCAGACCCAGAATGTTCCCAGCATGGCATTGTGGGTAATGTGACTTTTCAGCATGGGTCCACAGCAATCATACACTTAGAGAAAGAAAGAACAGGAAAAAGAGAGAGAAAAAGAGGTAAAGACACAAAGAGGGAAAAAAGACTATAAGAAAAAGACGAAGAAGAATGTGAGATGCATTTTGCATTAAATTACTTTAGGGTCTCTGCGGTGTCATTTGTGGAAAAAACCAAGACTTTACTTCCAAGACTATGAAGCTTTTTTTAGAGCCCAACTGTGTGTGAGAACAGTAATTATTTTAAATGTTTTTAGGCTGGTACCACTGTAAATGTAGATGCTTATTACATCAAAATGGGAGTTTGTGTGTTTTAGTCTGTATCTATTATATGATATGCAGTTTTTGTCCAATAAAATGCTGAGAATGATCACAAATACCGGCCTTAGATTAGCAATAGCAAGTAGGTAATCATGTTCTTCAGTGCACTAATTAAGTGACTTTCATACCTGGTACGAGCTCTCAAGTGTGCTGGGCTTTGATGGTTTTTGTTCAGTCCTTCAATAAGTCTCGTCCAAACATCCTGTTTTGGAAATACACCAACACTTGCTATTAATAATAATTTTGGGTGTAGATAAATAGACAAGAAATGTATTTAAATTAAAGTGCTATTTAAAAGGTTCCTAATTTTGTTTTGGAGGTCTCCTATGAAAGGTTTACTTGCAAGGTCAAAAAACACTTTGGGCCAGATTTACTAACAGCTTGCGCCAGTGCAAACCCTCTTTTGGCGTTAAAAAACTACTGTCGGGATTTACTGAAGACATGCAATGCAAAATTAGTGCTAAAAAGGCGTGGACTGAGTTGTTTTTGTGGCTGACTTTATTGCATATGCATTTGTAGGAGTTTCCCTTTCAGACGCAAAATTTATGTGAGGAGAGTATTTAAATGAATCACGCAATCCGATTTACTAATGTTTGTGCTAGTCAAAGTTTACTGGTATTTGCAGCATTATTTAACACACAAAAAAAGCCAATTTTGCGACATGGCTGCAATTGTTGCTGCTATGAAGAAACACCGCATTGAACAGAGAGCACGTTTTCCACTTGTATTAATTTCTTTGGAATGCCAGATGAAGACGTTATCCGTATATTACATGTAACAAGTTGCCCCTGTGTCGACCCGCACCTGATGAGCATCAGCTCTGCTTATTTGCGACTCAACGCTAATCTGGGCTGCTCTTGTTAGATTGCGTTGGTCATTATGTAAATGATTTGACTGCATCTGTGTTCTTTAATTTGCATCAGCAGTAGATCAGTAGCCACTCCCATCAGCGCATTTGTGGAACTGCACTCTCACGCTAATTTGCCCGTTTAGTAAATCTGGCCCTTTAATCACAATATACACTGCAGGATCACCTCTTTTCTCACAGTGTCCGAAACGGTTCCATCAAGGATTCGGTCTCTCTAAACCCCTCCTTTCTGACCTCTTTTTTACACTGCACACGTCTGCAGTGCATTACGGCTCTGACACGTCCACCGGAGCTGATCGTGGCCACTCTAGTCAATGCTTGTGTTTATACCAGCCGAGCAACGGCACGTTTCAGAATCATTCCAGAAACAGCTCTCCATGCTGCTTTGCTAAAGATAGGTGCTTAGTCCATTTTTGATGGACGCCGCATCCCAGCGGCACAGTTCAAATACACTGCCCCTCTGTAGTCTTTCAAGTAGGTGAACAAATGCCAGTGTTGTGATTGGTCTACCACTTACAACGCATGTTGGAAAGGAAACGCCCATTACCATATCTGAATTTCAGCTCCGGATCTTCCTCAGCACTTGATACACAGTGATAAGAACAGTAACGATTGTGTCTGTTTTACCATACCAATTTGAGCCTGTGTCCAATAATGAAACATTGGAAGAAGTAGCTGAGCAACCCGAACCACCATCGCAAGCACGACTTGAGCAAGACATTTCTAAGTAGTGGACCTTGTTTGTGGGCAGTCAATGAAGACCATATGATGGCATTATGCAAATTTGTTACAAACCTATACTTAAGTTTTTAGCAGAAAGTGAGACTGGATTTACTGATGACTCGTTTTAGGCAGTTCAGAATCAGTTCTTTCTTTTGAGAGACAATAACTCCATTTGTTGAGCAGTTTGATCTTTGAAACTTTGCAGACCTTTTACATTCACAGACAGCTATATTACACACTACATGAAAGGTAATATCCAAAAAAAGCAAAAAAGGGGAACTTTAATGTCTCTTTAAAGAAATTTGTCCCATCAATTAAGAGCAGTAAATTGTACGGTTTGATGACAGTGAATTTGGACTTCTTACTAGCTATGTTTCCAACTATTTGTATGCGCATTTTGGAATATTACATTAAAAAAAATGCTAGAAGAAAATGCACATAAAAAAACTTGTGCTAAATTGAGGCGGATAAATGTTTTATCCGATAAGAAGACATGCGCATAAACTACGATTTAAACAAATGTAGTGAATAAATGCCTTGATGCACAACAAAAATGTAAGATGAATTTCATTGCACATCATCTGAAATGTTGAGATGCAGCATCTTCAATTTTTTTACAGATATGTTGCGCCAATTTCCCAGGAAGTGACAGATTTGTTCTCTTGAACACATGGGATGGAAACGCTGCTTTTATTCGCAAATGTTTTATGCGGCATTCCGATTTTGCGCACAAGTTAAATTCTCAACTCTGGATTGAAACATACCTACTGACACTTGAGCAGCATTATGCAAAACTTAAAGTCTTCGTTTTACTGATATCACTGTAGAAATGCACTATATGCAGGCGTATTTGTCACCCCTGATTTATTTCCCCACTAAAATTGTCTGAATGTAGAATAAAACAGCTTTTTCTAGGCTACTAATATGCCAAGAGACGAATACAGCATTTTATTCTATTATTCATTTCTTTAGGTGTAAAACTTCTTGAAATACACAATACACAGCAGTAAATAACAGTAAGCCTGCATCAAAGGTCAGTTCATTTACAGTAAACCCACTGTGAAACAATATACAGTATATTAAAGTATATTTCCACTCTGAGCTGTTTGTGTTTCAGTGATGGGAGACGCAGAGATTTTCGGCTTGTGGAGAGTTATCGAACACTTCCTCCATCAGAAAAGCCATTCACTTAAGAGCCTGCTATCATCTTCCCTGGGGACCTCTCAACACACACACACACACACACACACACACACACACACACACACACACACACACAGAAGTACAGCCATCTCCTGAAGAGCCTGTCTGATAGTGTCGCCCTGAGCTTGTGTGAGGAGCGTTTGACTGGCCATTAGAACAGGAAAGTGCAGGAGAGAAAAGCGAGGCTTCAAACTTTCAAATCACAATTCGCATACTTCTGCTACACACTAAAAGTACGTACTTCACCGGTGATGCAAAATTGGATCCTCTGGAGTATGACAATGTGCGAACACTGGAACTGCAAAAGTCAAAAGAGAGCCATAATCTTTTCTTCTGTTGTTCCAGAGGTTACAGGTAATATTAGACCACAATGCACTATTTAGGATGAAAATGTGCAAATTTCCAGTGCATTGTATGTTTCGCCAACTTTCCTCCTTCATTCTTTTGCATAACTGTGACACTTTATAGAAATTATAGTGATTTGTGGGTTACTTCATTGACTATTGAATTAATAATTCTTACAAATTTGGTTGTATAAAATCTCATTTATAAGAAAAGATGGATCACATTTACAAAACATATCTGCTAGGTAGCACAGTGCTACGTACAAAGTGTGAATGCCACAAATCTAAGGTCATTTTAATGAATTTCTATCTAAAAAAAAAAAAATCTTACTGACCCTAAACTTTTGAAAAGTTTTTTAATGTAGGCCCGAAATAAATATATGCATGACCTAAAATAGGCCTAATACACAGAGATGCTTATATAGACACACTGAATGCATGATCCCACTCAGAGAGAGAGAGGGAGGGAAAGAGAGTATTGGGGGTGAAATATGAAATGAAATATGATGTGGAAAAGGAGAGTACAGATTCCATTACCCATATTGCGGACAATAAATGTGAGGAAGACATTTTGCTTCCAGAAAGCTTGACGTTTGAGAATTTCAGATCTCAGGGGATGAAAGAGAGAGAGAGAGAGAACAAGACGGGGGGATAAAGAGGGTGTTGAGGTTAAGAGGGGTCAGACTGATATTGAAATGGATAGAGGATGATATGGGGGGATGGGAGACGTATGGAGGAGTAAGAAAAAGAAAGAGCAAGAGGAAGGAGACTTTTGATTGTGGCACAAAGGGGACAGTTGAAAATTAGCAGAGTATGTGAGCATATAAAGTGGAAGCAGAGTGATGAGTTGAGTAATTTTGCCTGAAGCGAGGAGCGGGTTTTTTGAAAGTCAGAGCATCTCACTGCTAAATCAGTCTGTTAGCACTTTAACATATAAATTATGCAGCTTTTTTGGGCTTAAAACATTATGTGAAATGTAGGCTATGTTGTGACCCAGGCGCAAAGGTAAACTGAGCGCATCCATTCTGTTTGGTTTTGATTTGATGCAAAACTCCAGGAGCTCGACCGCATTGCATTAGCAATGTCAAGGTCATGGAACACAAACTGTTAAAATGTATATTATGATTTAAACTTAGAAATTTAGATTTAAAAACTGAATATAATTGAATATAACAGCAGAGTTGCATGCTTGTGTCTATATAATGCCAAACTGTTACAAGTTGCAGCCATAGACTGTAAACAAATATGGACGTAGTGTCCGTAACGTCACTCGTAGGTTTCTGAAGACCATTTTTGAAACCTAAAGCCAGCCGTTGCCATCTTGGCAGCGCGTCACCACACGTCATTCCCGGATAACAGAAAATGGGCAAAGAGGCGGGACGTGGGTGGAGCTGAGGTGACATGACGACAGCAGACAAACAGCTAGTGGTGACAGCATCGGCAATCTACCTGTCACTCAAGTGGCCACGCCCTTAATTATACAGAACTTTAAGGCTTAATATAATTTAAACAGATGAGTTATAAAAAAATTCACCCCCCTCACAGTTGTCATGAAGGGCAAAATTAGCTATATAGACCAAAACCACAATTTGTACCAGGCTGTAAACAGGTTTTTTTCTGCTGTAAAGTTGGGCACTTTAACATGGGGCTCAGTGAGATTTGGCTCTCTTTTGGAGCCTGTCCCTAGTCGCCAGTCGATGAATTGCAGTTTAAGTCACTTCCGTATTGGCTTCAAGAGAAATGGAGGGAGGTTGCCGCTTGGTTGCAGCTCGACACACAAGCCCCGCCCTCTCATTATACAAGATGAGCACATGATGATTTGTTATAGTTCTGGCTACAGAGTCAATAACAATAAAAAAGGACTAAAGCAAGGTTTACACTGTATGATTCTGGCCATGATTAGGCTATCTGAGACAAATTTTGTGAAATCTAAAGGATTTCTCAGATCCTAGGCCAAAATCTGAAGTCTTTGATCGTTAGTTTGACGTGTTCACCGACAGCCAATTAATGAACATTGCGATAAAATTTTACCTTCTCCCTATGACAACAGTCATATCAAAAACGAACAGGAGCGCCGAGTCTGAAATTGTTTTTGTTTGTTAGCCACCATTTCAATCCTGCATGTAATGCAGCTCACAGTCACCAAACTTGTCATGGACTGATGAATGTCTTCTTGCGTGCTTCCATTTTTAACACTTCTTGAATTTCGTACGGTCTGACATTAATGACAACTGAGATCCTACAGTGTGATATGGCTTACAGTGGGAATCATGTTCATAAAGTCTGACAAGCAAGTCGTAAAGGACTATTATAAATCAAGAAAAAAAAAAAAAAGAGTTATTCTCCTTAATGTAAGATGCCATTAAACAGAGATGAGCGTACACTCATAGTGGTAGCTGGAAGCATCATCAAATTAGCCAAATATTTAATATGCAAACATGCAAGTGAGGGTGAGGATGTGCAAAACAACAGCCGTTTAGATTCTCTGGAAGATTCTACTAAGAACACTGCAGATTCAGTGGGGGCCCTTGACAGTGAATGAGCCGGGAGTGGAGTGGAAAACCTGAAGTGGAGTAATTACAGAATGCTTTTGTGGGGAGGGGAGACTGATGTTGCTCCTTTTCCTCATTTTAACATAAGGGGTTATGAAGAAAAGGAGGTAACATTGAGAGAGAAAGAGAGAGAGAGAGAGAGAGAGAGAAAACAGGAGAGGTGTGTGTTTATCTGTGTCTGTGTGGGTTTACTTAACTATACTTTAGGGACAAATGTGTCCCCAGAAATAAGCTGAATCTGACAAAACCTCCCTTTGGGGATGCCCTCTATTGGAAAATCAATTGATAAAATAATAAATCATTCTTTATTATTACTTTAAAAATGCATTAGGTTTATTTTGTTTTTCATGTTTCATTTGTTTCATTTATAAATGTTTTTAATAAGAGGGATCATACAAAATGCTATTTTATTATATGAATTTATATAAATGTCCTAAATAAGATATTTTACATAAAAGATGTTTACTAGGGCTGTCAATTTAATGTGTTAGTTTAATTAATTAAGGTAAAAAATAATAATAATAATAATAATTAACGCACTTGCCCCGCCCCCAGACCTACGTAGGTCATCTGACATTTCATAAGACGAATATGATGCAGGGCAACAATTCACTAAGCGATGGAGCCTATAAAATGCGGTTATAATTACCCTAAAATTCAAGATATGGGGGCAAAAAATGCCCCTCTATGAGTTTTTGTCTCATATTTACATCATATGATATAGTTAAGCTAGGCCTATATCACATGAGTAATGAGTGCAATATCACACGAGTACTGTTTTTCTGTCCCGAATAGAACGAGTGCAAATGCGATACTGATTTTATACAACAGTTCAATAAATAAGAAGTTATTATTGTGTTAGTTTAGACACAATATTGTCTGTTCTGCTCAATTTTGCCAACGAAAATATAAAGACAAAGCAGAACTGTTTGTCTCTGAGCAACACACAGCAGCATTTCATTTCTGAATCCGCATTTTAAATGAATCGGGTGAACAAATGATTCAATGGACCATTCATAAGAGCAGCCATTTACTTCACTCCTGAATGAATCAGCTGTTTGAATAAATCAAATGAAAGAATGAATGAATGAATGAACGAATTACTTAATCATTAAGACCTTTACTGCCACCTACTGGCAGTTTTAATTTCTTATTTAGAGTACAATTTCATATTACCATATTATTAAATAAAAACATTAAAGGTATAGTTCATCCATAAATGAAAATTCAGTCATCATTTACTCAACCTACATACAAAATGTATGAGTAATAAATTCTATGTTGAATCGAATAAAATATTTCTTTCTGTATAGCTACTATTTGTAAGCTTTACACAATAATGACTTTAAATTATCTTTGGGTGTAATTTCTCAGCCAAATTTGATGTGTGATTAATTAGATTAATTTATCGCCACATCATGTAATTAATTAGATTAAAAATTAATCGCTTGACAGCAGTAATGTTTACATATAGTCCACACGAAAAAAAAAAAAAAAAAAAAATAGCTGAATTTATAAAAATGACCCCATTCAAAAGTTTTCATACCCTCATACTGTGTCGTTATCTGAATGATCCACAGCTGTTTTTTGTTAGTTTGGTTTTTTTGTTTGTTTTTTCATGTGTTCATGAGTCCCTTGTTTGTCCTGAGCAGTTGAACTGCCCAATGTTCTTCAGAAAAATCCTCCAGGTCCTGCAAATTCTTTGATTTACCAGCATCTTTTGCATATTTGAACCCTTTACAGCAATGATTGAGATCCATCTTTTCACACTATTACAAACTATTACAAAAGGTTCAAACATTCACTGATGCTCCAGAAGGAAACATGATGCATTAAGAACCAGGGGGTGTAGACTTTTTGAATTTGAAGATCAAGGTAAATTGTACTTAATATGTCTTCCAGGAAACATGTAAGTATCTTCTGTTGCCTCCGAAAGGCAGTACTATAAGAAAAAATATGATATTTAAACATAATAAGAAAAATTTGGACATCTTCATTCTGTTCGAAAGTTTTCACCCCCTCCTCTTAATGCATAGTGTTTCCTTCTGGACTATAAGTGATTGTTCAAACTTTTCTTAATACTTGTGTTTGAGTCCCTTAGTTGTCCTCAGTGTGAAAATTGCTGAATAAAAGATTTCATTTCTTAAAAAAACAAAAAAAAAATTGTGATAACGATAAGTTATCTTGAGCATTGTAATGTTTAAAGCAGATGTCATAACAAATGTCAGCAGACCAGGAAGATTTTAAAATGAGCAGTTCATTCATAAATCCGTAAGATCTTACCTTCATGCTGTGGAAATACAAACCGGAAGACAACACAATGAGAACAGTGCTGAAAAGGGGCGGGGCTACATATGTGTGTGTGTTCACTTATCTATATTACATACAGTACACTAAACTTACTATAATCATTGCTTATTATTTGTTATCATTTATATATGTATATGTGTGTATATATATATATATATATATATATATATGTGTGTGTGTGTGTGTGTGTGTGTATATATATATATAAATATATATATATCTATCATGAACTGGCATTCCCCACACAAGTAAAATTTGAAATCACCTACATTGTGGGACGAGCCAACAGTCCCCACTTCGAGAAATTTTATTAAACACACTAAATAATGTTTTAATCAAAATATGAAAGTTTCATTATCTCAGTTTAATCAATGGAAACTCCCACTATAATAGAAAAACAAACGTGTATGTGTGTGTTCCAGCTGCCTGCTGAATGTGTTGGTGTTTGAGCACCTTGTGTCTGTGAGCGCAAAGCTCTGACCTCATTAGTTAGTGCGTCGCTCCCGTGCTGCTGTGCGTGTGTGAGGCAGCATGTCTGATCTTGGCATAGTGAACGGACAGCAGAAGGGCAGACTGCTACTCATTCACCCCTCCAGACTGGACCACACACACACGCTGCTGTCGGGACAAAGGGACTTTTCCCTGAGACCTGTAGAGAGATTAGACAGCTATTTAAGACAGTACATTTGCACATTTGGCAGACGCTTTTATCCAAAACGACTTACGTTGAATTCAAGACACACAGTTTATCAGTTTATGCGTTCTCTGGGAATCGAACCCAGGACCTAGGCGCGGCTAGAGCATTGCTTGCAACAGATGAGCATGCATATGTATATGACAATAATTTAAAGGGATCATCCAATGATAAATGTGTGACTCTATCATAATTCCAAACCTGTATGACTTTGCCCATAAAATTAAAGTCAATGGGGTCCAAAATCACATTAGACCCTTTTGACTTTTAAAATGTGCTGTCCACGTCATTACATCACTAGCATAGCTTCAAAAGTTCGTGGAGAAATGCTCAAACGAAAATGCTTTCTTAACTTTGAAGTGAAGTGTTTGTTTTGTTATACATCATTTTTCATTTTCTGTTGCCCATGTATGTATGTACAATGCGGTTTCAACGTGTCCAAGATTTCGCATCTGTGTTTGCGTACTTGCATAAAGTATGTTTCTGACCTCAGAACAAACAAAACTTTGAACACTGCAAGTGTTTGAGAGAATGCATATGGTCTTATTTTTAGAAATATACACTGCGCGTTAATGGATTTCACATAGGCGGCATTAGTCTGTGTGCTATGGCAGGTGTTGGTGATCACTGTAAGGGGAAGAAAGGGAAAGTCAAAGCTAAAGAAAGTAAATAAAATCTAATTAGTGGCAAAAACTCCTTTAGCAGTGGAATGAGCTGAGGGATCATGGGAAAAGCAGCGAGAGAAAAAGGGAGAAGCTGCACAAATGATCAAAAGAGAGAAAGAGCAGAGTACATTCCTCTAATAAAGGGAGCCGACGCAGTGCCGCTTCTAAATATTAAAGGAAAACGTAACCCTTTTCCCCCAAACTACCATCACCTTCCCTGTCTCTGCTCCCCAAGAGCATTTATGACTTTGAACTGATAATCATAATGACGGAAGGGTCAACGTCTGTGTCACCGTGAGGAGGAGGAGGAATCTCTCATTAGACCATTCTGCAAAACGGGCACTTCACACAATCCTCTCCTGAGAATCTTGCCGTTTAGACACTGAATAAAATATGTGGAATTAAATCAGATATTGGTGGGAGAAACTGGTGGCTTTCTAGAAGCACCTTAAACTGGCAGGAGGTGCACGGTTTTGATATATCATCTGTGGGAGTGCGGACGTCATTGGTTTGGCAGGGATTTCAAAGAGGAGCTGTCAGCGAAAACGTCTGCTTGTTTTTGTTTGTCAAAGATCTCATCAGATTGCACTAATTTTCAAAGTCTTAGAAGTTATGGAGCTGAATACTGTAAATGTCACTGGACCTCGGTGCATTGACAGATAATGCTGCAGGGAGGCTTGACATCAGTATTATCAATGACTGAGAATGACAGCCAATAAAAATGCAGCCTGTCAGATTCAATAGGCAGAAGGGTATTGGACAGTTGGTCCGGTTGGCTGATAATTTGACAAAACCCTTACATACCCTCAATACTGTGTGTCATTACCTGAATGATCCACAGCTGTTTTTTTGTTGTTGTTTTGTTTGTTTGTTTTTTCATGTGTTCATGAGTCCCTTGTTCGTCCTGAGCAGTTTTGCATATTTGAATCCTTTACAGCAATGATTGTATGACTTTAAGATCCATCTTTTCACACTAAGGACAACTGAGGGACTTAAACAAAACTATTACAAAAGGTTCAAACATTCACTGATGCTCCAGAAGGAAACATGATGCATTAAGAACCAGGGGGTGTAGACTTTTTGAATTTGAAGATCAAGGTAAATTGTACTTAATATGTCTTCCAGGAAACATGTAAGTACCTTCTGTTGCTTACGAAAGGCAGTACTATAAGAAAAAAATATGATATTTAAACATAATTTGGACATCTTCATTCTGTTCGAAAGTTTTCACCCCCGGCTCTTAATGCATAGTGTTTCCTTCTGGACCATAAGTGATTGTTCGACAAAGCCTTTTCACGGTCAGGCCGAACAGTTCTAAGAACAGTAAGGAATGGTTCCAGTTATATTTCTATTTGAGCATGAATTGGCACAACGCGATTAGGCTACAAACCTGGCATGGAAAAGTTGGTGCTGAACTGCTCAAGGGTGCGTTTCACAAAAGCATCATTAGCCAACTAACATCGCAAGTTCCGTCGTTACTAACATAGTTCAACGATTTGGTGTTTCCGGAACGACAGCTCTCATGCTGTTGTTAGAAGCATAGTTTCTTGTTTTTATGACATGTGGACTTAATAAATCGTTATCTTCAGCAAAATAAGCAAGCTGACATTAAGTACAATCTATATCTTTTATTTCGAATGTCATTTACATATTTTAGTTTGTCAAGAGATTTGAAGCACCATTTTTGAAGAGTGTGCATGTGTATACGTGCTCTAGTACGTAAGAACGGGCCTATGGTTGAATCTGGAAATAAAGCAAAATAACTGAGAAATATGAGAATTAGTCTTCAGATGCCATATTCATAATTTATAGCAAAAAATCTAGCACTTGCGTGACATCATTCACCAACGTGGCTGAACGACAGGTTTGCGACAATACGATTTCGGGAAACAGTCGTGACTAGCTAGTTGATTTGTTCAATGATGCATCATACTATGGTAGTGAAGCAGCGAGTTATGTCATTGTATGGGAAACGCACCCCAGGTAGAATGCGTGTAGTGACGTCACCACTCAGGATTGGTCACTTGTCTGTTGCCTGGCTACCTGTTTCTCTGTAGTTGGCTATGTGCGCTATTTGAGCGATGTAAACACAAATTAATAATAAAATTAAAAGAATTATCTGATCATCCTCCATAACGCAGTCGCTATTTACATTTCATATTGTCTGTAAACTCTTGCGCTACCAAGGTAATAATTGATGCATTTGATTTACATTTTAAAGAGCGGCCATTATCAGCCCCACAGTGCAATTTTTCTAATTGCTTACACAGCTATCACAATTGCATTAAATATAAAAACTATTTTCAAAGGTAACAAACATTGTTATACAGATGAAAAAAAAGAATAAGCGTGAGAAGGGGAGAAGAAAAAGTTAGAGTGGAAGGTGGTGGAGAGAGTTGAGGAATTGGTGTAATGATAGGAAGAGGACAAGTGGAACAGTTAGAAAGAGATGAGGGGAGAGGAGGAGAGAGATTAAGAAAAGGAGAGAGTATAGGAAGAGTAGAATGGAGAAAAGGAGAGGGAGAAGAGATGGGAAAGGTAGAGGGCACTGGTGTAATGGAAAGATTAAGAGGAGAAATTGTAAGAAGACATGAACAGAAAGGAAGGGGACAGCAGGATGGAAGAGGAGTAAAGAAACATAGAAGGTACAGACTTTTAAATGTAATGGGAGTAACCCTATTTGACCATGTAGTAAATCATGGCCTCTTCTTGAGAGAAGTTTGCAAACAGATCCAAAGTGTTACTATGGCATTCCACTTCTATATTTATGAGTATTGTACCATAATATATTTGTAGTTTTGAGACAGCCTTAGAGAGGCAAATTCTGTAAATGTCCAAACATTTTTCAGAATTAAAGTTCAAGAACACTGAGGTGGATGGCCTTCCTATGCATGATAAGAATATATTCTGTGATGTAGATGAAATTCTCTGGCGAGATGTAAATTAGAGGAGTGATTAATAAAGTTCAGTGATTGCAGTACTGTAAAACAGTAAACATTTCTGCATGTTTGTGTATGTATTTTTTTGGGTTCGGGGGAAAAACGTCTCAGGTTACGTATGTAACCATGGTTCCCTGAGAACAGGGAACGAGACTCTGCGTTTCCTTGCCATGCTTCGGGCTGCCTGCGGAACAGTCCCTCAAGACGAAAAGATACTGACTGGTTCTCTAGGCGCTCCTTATATACTTCTGGCATTGACGCTTTGGGGAACGTCACACGTGAGCTGATGTCTGAAAGCCAAGTATCAAAAACTCCAATCCTATTGGCCGGCGACAGCCTATGACATCATCATAGCGCGACCCGGAAGTATATAAGGAGCGCCTAGAGAACCAGTCAGTATCTTTTCGTCTTGAGGGACTGTTCCGCAGGCAGCCCGAAGCATGGCAAGGAAACGCAGAGTCTCGTTCCCTGTTCTCAGGGAACCATGGTTACATACATAACCTGAGACGTTCCCTTTCGAAAGGGAACTCAACTCTGCGTTCGGAAACGCTTTGGGGAATGAAATACCCACACCGCCATGCTTGAGGAGAGTGCATGCCAAAAGATGGCTAGACAAACGTCAAGCAGTTTCGAATGAAACGCCAGATAGCAACTCACCCTCGGGTCACACAAAGGCTGTCAGTGACAGCATTCCCTACGGCCAACAGCCCAAGCTGAGCCTCAAGAAGGCATCTGGAACCAACTTTTCCGAAGAGAAAGTGGTCCCTTTAAGGGAATGTGGCCAGAGAACTGAAAGGAACCCCGGCCAGTCACTAGAGGGGAACGAAGTCACCCTCAATGCCACCAGGGAGGCCGACCTGGTCTGTTATAGGACAAACTTAGTCTTGGCCAACCCTGTCTGAGTACAGAATCTCCATAACGCATTCTTCATAGAAGAGAGCAGGTAAGAGTGACTGCAAAAAGGCAGGAGCAACTCAGACCCACGCATAGAGACGGGCATCCTGGAGAGCAGAACTCAGCTGAGTGCTATGAACCCTCGTATTGAGGGGAGTACAATCCGCTCATCCTAGGATCTACTCAGCGCTTAATTAACGCACTGAGGAGGCTGTGCACAAAACGCCTGTTTATGCAGGGGAGCACAAACCAGCCTAGGGCTGAATCTTAGGAGGAGGCCTGATTAAGGCCTACCACCATGATCAGCTTAGGGAGCTAAGCACTATTACAAACATAACCCTAATAGGGAAGTACAAAGCTCACCTAACAGGTAGACCATGCAATGGGCACACAATCATGGAGGCCGAAGAGGGGCCTACAGCATGATAGTAGCTATATGTGAAACAGAAGTATATTCAGAAAGTGGCCTGGAGGGGCCACTCTGAACACCTGTCTTGCTGGGGCAGACAGACAACTTTAATGGCAGCAAAAGAGGCTGCAAAAGTGCCCGCATGACAATCCACCTAACACAATCCAACAAGCAGTGTACTCAGTAAAAGCACCTTTTTACTCTTTAAAGCAAGAGGAGTACAGCATACGCCAACACGTATTAAGGAAGGCCTGGATGGGCCTATAACCTTAACAGACACGCGGCATCAGCTCGTGGCAGTGTTTTAGGCACCAAGACCGATAAATAACCGAACCATAGGAGGTTAGATTTATCACCTGGGCCTCTGGCCAACCAGAAGTGTATATAGATAATTCTCAAAGAGAAATATACACAAACATACACCAGTATGTTCAAAAAGGGTGGCCCATAAGGCCTAGCAACCTCTAAGACATACGGCGTAAGTCTAGTGGCCATTTCTAGGAGCACAATAGATCCACCCTAGGCGCTAGGTGGCTATTCAGCTCAACTAGAGTAGGAATCAGACTCAGGAGGCAGATGTAGTTTAAACCAAACCTCAGTAAGGTTTCACCACAACATTCACCCTGAGGGCCAGCCACTCAAAGTACTCGGTAAAAGCACCCTATTACTCTCACAGCGAGAGGAGTACATAACTGAACTCCACATGCTACACTGGAGGCCGAAGTAGGCCTACCTTAGTAAACACGTGGCATCAGCAAATGGCTACCATAACCATACCAACCAGTAGGCCATGTATTCAGAGATTTTTCCAAAGAGGGAATACATAAAACGCTGCCATACATCGTGAACAGGCCTGTTTAGGGCCTATCCGTCAGCGATGGGGCGTGGCCGATGGTGGTATGGCTTCCCAGGCATCCTGCCATCAAGTCAGCTAAAAAAGGAGGCCTTGAGGGGCCTACCATTTCAGCAACAAGCAAAACAGAATAAAAACACAAACTGTGCCAACATGTGAACTAAAAAGGAGGCCTGAAGGGGCCTACCGATTCAATGACACGTGGCTTCAGCTCGTATTGGATTAGATTCACAAGCATCCTGCCAGCATGTCAGCTAAAAAAGGAGGCCTTACGGGGCCTTTAAGTTCAGCAACACGTGGCGTTCAGCCCGTTTGTCCATATAAACGCAAACTGTGCCAACATGTAAACTAAAAGAAGGCCTTATTAGGGCCTACCCTAGTAAACACATGGCATCAGCCAGTCCAGGACCATACCAACCAACCGGCCATGCATTCAGTGGAAAACCTTTCACGCATAATACTGAGAGAAGGAATGCATATTACGCCACCATACTCCACGAGAGGCCTGCTTAAGGCCTACTCAACAGAGGTGGGGCGTGGCCGATGGTGGTATTGGACCGACGGTATGGGTTCTTAGATTCGTAGGCATCTTGCCAACAAGTCAGCTAAAAAGGAGGCCTTGTGGGGCCTACAATCTCAGCAACAAGTGGCGTTTAGCCTGTTTGCAGAATGAAAACACAAACTGTGCCAACATGTGAACTAGAAAGGAGGCCTGTTGGGGCCTACCATTCCAATGACACGTTGCTTCAGCTCGTGAAATTAAGGGAACCAAGCTACAGGGAACCAGCTCTAACCCAACAATAGCTGTGGAAGCTAACTGCAACCTGAGCTAGGCTACACATTCCAACAGGCAATGTACCCTAAATCATATGTGACTAAAGGGAACCAAACAATGCCAACATGGTCTAAGGGAGGCCTATATGGCCTACTACCTCAAACGGACACGTAGCAAAAAGCCTGTGGCAGTGTAAACTATGTGAGCAAATTATGATCAACTAACAGCACTTGTTAGAAATACAATTGCTAACTAGAAGGAGGCTAATTAACCATAAAAGCCTACAATCAAAGTTATATGCAATATAGCTGTTAACAGATCACAAAAGGGAGCTAATAGAAACCAGCTTTTCTCAAAAAGTGGTTCTATACTACCCTGAGTATGCAATCCAACAGGTGATGCACTCAGTGACACAAATAAACCTCAACTGGGGAATATAATAGTCACCAATCTCTCCAATAGAGGCTAACATCAAAGAGCCTGCTATTACGAGAACAGGTGCTAACCTGTGGCAGCATAAGTAAGCTCACATACAAATGTAGGGCAAAAGTCTAGAACTCAAAGCAAAAGTAATGCTTTGACATACATGCTGTTTCCAATAGGGAAAACATTTTCTCCACACAGATTCTCAAATCTGTACTAAGCCCTAGAGGACGAAGGCTAAAAGCTAGCACCGTCAACTCAAACTTGATTAAGAGAATCAAGTGGCTCAGAGGAAAAAACATTTTCCATAGCATGAAAAGCTCTAGAAAGTGGGGCCTAGCATACACCTGCATAATTTATCTACGCAAAGATAAGGGCCTACCACCTGAAAAAACAGCATCAGGGAGTCTAAAAACAGTCTACAACCTAGCTGTTAACCTCACCAATTGCACCTACATAAACAAGGGGACAATGGGCATACGGCCTAACAGCTCCCTCGGGAGGAGGCCAGAACTAGGAACTATACCACCTGACAAGGGATAGTATACATGGGGTTAACATATAACACACCTAACCTAGCTCTAGCCTGGCCGCTAAGCTATGGGCCTTCTTACAGGGCCACAAGCCTAGTGAAGGCTGGGCCTCACCTCCAAATCTCATGTATAAGAGAAAGAAAGCGAAGCTCACAAGCAAACAATGTCAGGCGGCCGATTAAGGTTAACTGAAGTGACGAGTGCTAACTCAAACTACTCTAGAAAACAGCAGATGAGATATATATATATATATATATATATATATATACACACACACACACACATATATATATATATATATATATATAGGAGGTGAAAGAAGAAGAGGAGAGGGTAGATATAAATCGCCCTTACGTAACTGGGGAATCGATTACAAATGCAACGGTGTTTACAATCGATCGCCCAACTCACTCTCGCTTCTTTCCCCTCCCGTCTGTCTGGGCTCAGATACAAATCTGAATGGCTAGGGGTTTTTCCATGCCCTCCCGATCTCAAACGCAGAGATCAGGAAGGAATGGAAAGTTATGGGAGCTGCAACATTCACAGAAAGACATTCATGTCGAGCCGTCCGCGCGCAGCCCCTTTCCTAACGCACTCTCACGGCAGCCCCAGCCCGCCGAAAAAGCGCGTCCCAGAAAACTCTAGCAGCTCCGCATACACAGCAGCCAGAGGAGCGCGTGCTGCCGAACACGATGACGTTAAACACGGACGTCATTGTTATCCAGCAACTCATCCTCGTCAGCCCTGGGGAAGCTGAGAGAGAATACAACTTTCTCAAACTTCCCAACGAGCTCACCTGGGAGCCCTATGATTGCGGCCGCCGTTTTGCCTCAGCACAAAAGGGGCCAGAATCATCAGGCACAGATGCGGACGCCTCTTCCCTCGAGAAGAATGCCAAACGAGAACGGAGCGTCCCGATAGGGACACGCTCACAGTAAACAATAGACAAACACACAGACAGCGCCCTCAAGTACCGTCTATGCGCGCTCCTCTCCCAGACAGAGAACGCCCAGAAATGTGTATATCAAGTGCCAAAACCCTGGGACACGGATAAACACACTCTCTTGAACGTTTGTAAGGCATAAAAAAGATAACCTTACCAGAGTCGATACAATCGCGATCAGACAGAACAGTTCCGAAAGACGAAAAAGATACTGACTGGTTCTCTAGGCGCTCCTTATATACTTCCGGGTCACGCTATGATGATGTCATAGGCTGTCGCCGGCCAATAGGATTGGAGTTTTTGATACTTGGCTTTCAGACATCAGCTCACGTGTGACGTTCCCCAAAGCGTTTCCGAACGCAGAGTTGAGTTCCCTTTCGAAAGGGAACTCCTCACTCGATTATGGACTCTTATTTTGATATTCTGTTCTGTTGATATTTGTTTCCCTTAGTTCCTGTATACCTGCTCTGTTTAGTTTCAGTTATGTTTAGTTCTTGGCCAGCTCTTCTAGGGCTGCACGATTTGGAGAAAAAATCTAATTGCGATTTTTCTGGTTAAAATTGCGATTTGCGATTTAAAATGCGTTTTTTTAAAACAAATGAAAAAAAACATATATATAAACAATACCAGGCTTGTTTTGCTTGTTTGTAGGGCTGCACAATTTGGCCCGAAATTTTGTGCTAATATATTATTTTGACTAATTATTCTTATTGCCAAATAAAAATATTAAACCAAATAAGAAATATTACTGTTGTAATAACTTTCATTATTAAAGTATTTAGCATTAGTATTTAATTATAAATATAACTATAATAATTAGAAAATAATATTTAAAACTTGTATGACAAAATGTGGGGTTACCTGTTAACATGCAAGCAGTATGTCTATAAATAATTAGAAAGGTCTAAGGATTTATTATCAAATATTATGTTATTATGATAAAATAATCTCAATAATTTTTTTATTTTTGTCAGGAGAGTCCATGTATTTAATATGAATTACGTGCCTCTTATGCATTCACTCTGGAAAAAAAACCTGTACACTTACGTACGCTGGAGAAAAACATATTGATTATATATTCCCCTCAAAGTTCTTTAGAGAGAGGAATTATTTTTCCTATTTTTACCCTGAATAGGATTGAGTGAGCTTTACTTGGCGCTAAACATATCTGTTTCATACTGGACGCCGGAGGGCGCCCTTGAGCAGATACTCCAAATATACGCAATATAAGAAACGCTGTTCCAGGAAATCCCCTATGGACATCATGCTATCACTGTGACTGAATAAAAAGAAGGTAGCAGTGCTTTGATTGATTAAACATGAACAAAATAAACAAACGGCTACAACAATACATGGTTTATATGTTTTCTTCAAGCCTTCTCAGGTATTTCCATAATAATAAAGTATATTTATAATCCAATGCTAATCAAAATGCTATTTCAAACACTCAGCTGACGTTATGAAGTGAGTTTGGGGTCTCCGGCTGCACCTTGACCCTCCACCCCTTCAGCTCCACCAGGCTCCTTCTTCCCTCCGGCTTCCTCTTCATCCTCACTCCCTCCATCGCCACCCCAGTCTGCCGAGCCCCCATATACACCTCGGTCCCGAGAGCCAGAGGCTTCTGTTTCCTTTGTTTCTGATTATGTCCTAGTTTGTTCCTATGGTTACATATCTGCAAAAGGGCTTATAGCAAAAGGGCTTCATTATGCAATAAAGTTGAACTGTTTGGCTAAGGTAAGAGTGTGTTTAGTGTGCTGTGTTAATTCTTTTGAGTGCAGTGACCTGGGTTTTGAGAAATGTGTCAAATCAACTGAGAAAAACTGTAATATGCTGATCTATCATTTCTTGTTAATATCAATGTTGAAAAATGTGATACTTTTTTTCTGGATTCTTTGATGAATATAAAATTTAAAAGAACAACATTTGCTTGAAATGAGAGAGAGTTTAAATATATAATTGCATAATATTAATAAATATATTTAAAATGCATAAAATAATATACTGAAAGTGAGTAGGTCTGAGTTATTTCAGAGTGCTCGCATATAATCTACATATCTTGCCAAAACCACCTTGCAAATCAAATGTCACCCAAATGCTGACAGAAACTATAAGCAGAAGCAACTTGACATTTTTGCACCATTAATGACAATTCAAGCTGCATAAATCTGGCAAGTGAGATATGCTTTCCTTCTCACCAAAATCATCTTTCTCTCCACTTACATGCTCTCTGTCAACGCAGCTTTGGATTTGCCATAAACATCGAAGAAGGCTGACACTACATGGTGTTTGTGAGTCGATTTTTTTAACATAAACACTGACCCACTGACTAGTCGACTGCTTTTCTTGATGACTAGTACAAATGAGCAGTCATGCAAACCCTATTCTGGACGTATTTCTACATGTACAAGCTTAAACGCACGGCAGATTGTAGCAATAAAAATTTAATTCCGATTAAATGATCTAATGCACAGACTCACATGTGAATTGTGATTACATTATTCTGCTAATTTAGAGCACCTGCATAAGCGGTTCACTTGGCGTCTAGGGGAATCGTCAAAGTCATCTGCATAATTTGTTTGTGAGGCAGCTTAAAGCAGCAAGCCATTTGATAATGAGTTGACAAGCTAGTTTTAAACTTGTCAACAAAATTTACAGTGATTATAAATTTTTGTGGGAAGTTGTTTACTCAGCTGGATGAGGGCCACATTTAGCTGGCTAATATAGCTGGAAACGAAGATCTGAGTCTTTGTGATGGTGCGCAATATCCAAGGCAAATTAAAGAAATCTGCTCTTTGCTTTACTGTTCCTTAGGCATATGCTATAATCTGCTGCTGTTGAGTGCTGCCATATGCAATAGAATTACTGTTTTTATTAAATTAAAAATGAAAATTTCAAAGAAAAACATGTTAAAGAAACTGGACTTTTGTTGTTGTTGTTTTTTAAATAAAAGACTTTGGTAAGTGTAGACAAACTCTGAGTTTCACTCTTCAGCTTTTGAAGTCCAACTGACATCAGAATCTGCTTTGGTTGGTTGGTGTAAAAGCGGTTTCAACTCCAGTCTTGAGGATCTAATAAGACATAAAAAAATATATATATTAAACAATAGCGTAAGTGTCACAGTTCCCTCTGTTCCCCCTCCATTTCCCATGTTCCTCCTTGTTCTTCACCTGTTTGCACTTCCCTCATCAGTCTTCCCGCTATTCCTGGATTCCCTGCACCTGGTCCTCGTCATTAGCACTCCCTTTAAGTTGGACTCACTCCCTGTCCGTTCTTATTGTTAGTTTACATGTGTTTGGTTGTTGTTTCTCAAGTCAAGTCAAGTCAAGTCACCTTTATTTATATAGCGCTTTTTACAATGCAGATTGTGTCAAAGCAGCTTTACATTGATAACTGGTATATAATTTTGGCTGCACAGCAGCTCTTAAAGAATAGTGTCAATGTCGGCAGATCAAAGCACTGTTGAATATCAAATGTCAAGTGTCCCCAACTAAGCAAGCCAAAGGCGACAGCGGCAAGGAACCCAAACTCCAACAGGTGACATCAGGTGGCAAATAGACTTCTGTGTTAAAATGGAGAAAAACCATGGGAGAAACCAGGCTTAGTCGGGGCCAGTTCTCCTCTGGCGAACAGTGCTTTGTTACGATTCAGGTTGCTATCATATGTCTGATAGGATCGCAACATTCAAAGTATTTATTCCAGTTCAGTCCAGTTGAGGTTCGTATTCATCACACCGGTATGGACGGTGTGTTGAGGAGCTGTGCCACTGGTTGTCGTGTCGATGAGGCCTTCACAATGGATGATCTAGTTGGCTCAATCTCTGCTGATACTTACATGTACCGGTGGGTGGGGAACATGTGGGCGTCACACATGTGGGTGGGGCCCCTGACCCGCCATGGCCGCCCACAGCCCCTGACCCGCCACGGCCGCCCGAGACTCCTGACCCGCCGTGACGGCCCGAGGTCCTAGACCTGCCCTGGAGACCTCCGCACCCGTCTGCACCTTCCCCCGCACCTACGTGTAGGTCTCCAGGGCGCCCACCCCCCCCTTCCCCGTTGTTCCATCTGAGGTGCGTGGGCGCGCCTACCAGGGAGGGGGAGGAAATGTCACAGTTCCCTCTGTTCCCGGACTCCATTTCCCATGTTCCTCCTTGTTCTTCACCTGTTTGCACTTCCCTCATCAGTCTTCCCGCCATTCCTGGATTCCCTGCACCTGGTCCTCGTCATTAGCACTCCCTTTAAGTTGGACTCACTCCCTGCACTCCCTGTCCGTTCTTATTGTTAGTTTACATGTGTTTGGTTGTTGTTTCTCTGCTCCTTCGTTGTAATAAATACCCCTATATTGTGGATTTCCGTATACGCCTCGTCTCTACTACACCAACACGTAACAGTAAGGGCATGTAGAGACCATTTGAGTATAGTGAACTCATTGTCATATTCAAGAAACTAGTTCGAGATGATTTGAGCATTGTGACATGGCGCATTATCCTGCTGGAAGTAGCCATCAGAAGATGATACACTGTGGTCATAAAGGTAAAGGTATGGAAATGGTCAGCAACAATACTCAAATAGGCTGTGGCATTTAAATGATGTTCAGTTGATGCTCAAAATCGTCAGGAAGTGGCGAAGTCAAGCAGTCTGTGACGGACAGATCATTAACAGCTGGTCTATGTGGTAAATACAGTACATCGGGCAGGACATCCAAACGCTCGCCTATCATTCATCGACCTAAAATATGGCTTATCATATGAAACATGTAAGAAGTAGCAACTTTACATGGTCACTCACTTTAACGTTAACCTAGAAAAATGTGGGCTATTCAAATGTTTGTGCGACGTGTGAAAGCTGAATAGTAGCATGCTTACTGCATGACAGCTAACATGGAGGCACCGGCGCGATCACTTGCACTTCAAATACTCCGTCATTTTTGGTCATACAGATAAGAGTAATACATCTTTTGAATCTGTGAAGAGTCTACTTTTATTTGTGTGCCCTCACAATAACAAAACATTGTGCTTTTGTAAAATAATTCAAAGCAAACTGCCATCAGCCGTCTCTCTCTGTGAACTTAAGCTTGCCAAAAAAAAAAAAAATAATGAACCGAAACTCCATGTAAAATTGTCTTACAGACATTAAAAATTAGAAAGTGAAACGTCTACTTTTAAATGAACCAAATATAAAACAAATATTCTCAGCTCATGTAATCCGTATGAAAGATGCATATAGGTGCGTCCACTACTGAGGAGATGACGAGTCAGCATCGTCAACTTCACTGCAGAAGAAAATACAGAAAACTCTAGTTTATCAATGAATTATTAAAATGTTAAAGCAGTCTCCTTGCTGTTTTTCTCCAATGCATTCATAATCATTACTTCTACCGGTGCGCTGTGGCATGCTTTATGTGTGCGCTTGAGCACTGATTTATAAATAAACGTGTGATTAGTCGTCTAATCGCTTAAAATAAACGACTACTAGTCAACCAGAAAAATCTTTAATTGAGGGCAGCCCTACTGGATATTTTTGTCTTTTTCAACCATTCTCTGTAAACACTAGAAATGGTTGTGCGTAAAAATCCCAGTAGATCAGCAGTTTCTTAAATACTCAGACCAGCCCGTCCAGCACCAACAACCATCACTTAAATCACCTTCCTTCCACATTCTGATGCTCATTTTGAACTTCAGCAGATCGTTTATCATTGTTAAATTACTATAATTATCATTGTGTTTTCGTTTTGTCACGTTTATATTATACTATAAGACATTTTTCGGTCATGTTAATAGAGCATGATTAGCTTTGAGTAAAGCCGCTACAGAAAGTCACCTTTATTTATATAGCGCTTTTAACAATGCAGATTGTGTCAAAGCAGCTTTAAAGCAGCTAGAAAGTGTAGAGTTCATCACTGCTTTGAAATCAAATTAATCAAGTCATTGAAATTACTAAAAGGAATTAAAAAGGCTTTTAAAATGAATATTTGTGTTTCTTTAAAAAGGTGGCTTGGGAAACGGTTCACAATTGAAGTCGCAGCAATCCATCTTTCCTGCTACCTGTCACACTCACTACAGTATAATGCATTTCTCAGGACTGCTTGTCTCTGAATAAATTGCCTGCTGAGATACACTGAGGTTAAATAAATCCTTACAGATGTCATTTGCATATTGTCTTAAAGGTTCTGTAGAAAAAAAAAACAGTCGGTTCAATTCAAAAATCAGAGAGAAGTTAAAAATTACCATGTAAAACTACATTCTGACTCTTTTTATTACAAGAAACCTTGAATACCATTAAAAATGGACTTTGGGGGGGATGCTACACAAGTTTAATATATGGCGCCTTTAACATCACTCTCAGCCTAAACTCTTGTAATATTTAATGCTAAAGTGCTCTAACATTTCATTTGGAGGTTTTTATGCATAACAAGGCTTCTGTGCTGCCTGATGGCTAATTCTGTCCCGCAGTATCTCACATGTGGTCTATGTCAGTTTATTTTTCTTCCTTCTATAGGCTGTGATTGAAGATTTTACTCTGTTGGAGACGTATTCTTCTCTCAGTGAGATATGCATTTCTGCTCATTTATCTCCTGAAATGTGGTTATTTGCATTAATATATGTCAGTGATAAAACGATCACTTGAATCAATACTACATTTCTCGCTCTCGCTCTACTTCTAATGTTGTCTGTGTCTATTTATCTCATAGACTTATCTTCTAACCAAAGGCTCTGCTTAGGCTTTATTAAAAGACACACACACACATACACTATTTCTGACTCTTTGAAGCACATATACATGTCTTTGCCTTTCACATGTTCACCCTTACAACCCACTAGTATATAAAAAGCAATGCTAAAAATCTAAGCTGGAATTCCCATTAACACCAACATTTTATTCTACAAACTCTATTCATGTCTCCCGTGAACTCAGATATGGGTTTATTTGTGCATTTTAATTAGAAAAATTCCCTCTTAATGGGCTATTCAAAATTAGATTCTTAAAAATGTTAGAAGAATGATTTAATTAGAAGGAAACATCAGCAAGTCCCTGCCAGAGAACCTGCCAATGTCTCGCCCATCTTGATTGTATTAGTTTGCGTGTGTTGAAATGTGTGTGGTCTAGTC
Source organism: Hypophthalmichthys nobilis (assembly GCA_037950665.1). NCBI lineage: Eukaryota > Metazoa > Chordata > Actinopteri > Cypriniformes > Xenocyprididae > Hypophthalmichthys > Hypophthalmichthys nobilis. The sequence continues at coordinate 27,233,665 of CM075479.1, forward strand.
ATGCAAACACATGTGTATGTATGTGGTCCAAAAAGTATGGAAACTTGTTTCCATCACAGATTTAAAAAATAAAAAAGATAATTGCGACCTTTTTATCTCTCATTTCTGACTTTTTTTTTTTTTTTTTTTGCAATTGCAATTGCAAGTTTATTTCTTACAGTTCTGAGTTTATAACTAACAATTCAGCCTTTTTGTCTTGCAATTGTGAGTTTATACCTATGGAAGCTTGTTTCCACCACTAAATGAAAAATAAAAAAAAGTTAATTGCGACTTTTTATCTCACAATTTTGACCTTTTTCTCACAATTGCAAGTTAGAAAGTCAGAATTGCGTGATAAAAACTTGCAATTGCGAGAAAACTCGCACTTCAGACTTTTTTCTCGCAATTGCAAGTTATTATCATGCAATTCTGACTTTCTAACTCGCAATTGTGAGTTTATATCATGCAATTCTGACTTTATAACTCACTATTGTGAGTTTATATCACGCAATTCACGCAAAGAATTGTGAGATATAAACTCGCAATTGCGAGACAATTCAGACTTTTTATCTCACAATTCGGATTTTTTTTTTTAGATAAAAAGTCGCGATTACCTTTTTTATTTTTATTTCATGGCGGAAACAAGCTTCCATATATACCTAAAAAGTCAGGATTGCAAGAAAAAAATCTGAATCACATTTACATCTCGCAATTCTGAACTTCTTTCTTACAATTGTGAGATCTAAACTAACAGTTGCGAGTTATTAAGTCCAAACTGTGAGAAATAAACTCACAATAGTGAGAACGAAGTCAGAATTGTGAGATAAAAAGTCGCATTTACCTTTTTTATTTTTTTATAAAAGCTTCCATTAAAAAAGTCAGAGACTGTCACGATCATGTTTGTTTTGAGTTCCTGTTTTACTTTAGTTCCTTGTTTAGTTCCGGTTTCATTGTTTACTGATTATCTCCTCGTTTGCATCTGATTAAAGGGTTAGTTCACCCAAAAATGAAAATTCTGTCATTTATTACTCACCCTCATGTCGTTCCACACCTGTAAGACCTTTGTTCATCTTCGGAACACAAATTAAGATATATTTTTGATAAAATCCAATGGCTCAGAAGGCCAGCAAGAACACTCCCTTTTTTAGATGCCCAAAGCTACTAAAAACATATTTAAAACAGTTCATGTGACTTCAGTGTTTCGACCTTAATATTATAAAGCTTTACGAATACTTTTTGTGCGCCAAAAATAACAAAATAACGACTTTATTCCACAATATCTAGTAATGGGCGATTTCAAAACACTGCTTCATGAAGCTTTACGAATCTTTTGTTTCGAATCAGTGGTTCAGAGTGCCAAAAATCACATGATCTCAGTAAATGAGGCTTCATTACGTCATAAGTGTTTTAAAACTTCAATAGTTCACGTGACTTTGGCTGTTTGATACGTGCTCCAAACCACTGATTCGAAACAAAAGATTCGTAAAGCTTCGAAGCTTCATGAAGCAGTGTAGAACCACTGTAGTCACATGAACTGTTTTAAATATGTTTTTAGTAGCTTTCTGGGCATTTAAAAAGGGAGTGTTATTGCTGGCAATGGAGGCCTCACTGAGCCATCATATTTTATCAAAAATATCTTAATTTGTGTTCCAAAGATGAACGAAGGTCTTACGGGAGTGGAATGACATAAGGGTGAGTATTTAATGACAGAATTTTAATTTTTGGGTGAACTAACCCTTTAAGTATAGTTTACACCTGTCAATCATTGTCCAGCTGTTCCTGTTTAGTTCCTTCATTTACTATAGCTGCGTCTATTTCAGAGGCTGCGTCCTCCGGAGGTCGCATATGTCGGCCACATACATCATGAGACGGTCTCATTTTTTTAAAAAAAACAAAAACGTTAGATTGCAAAGTAAGAAAGAAAGTACAGTATTTTACATGTCACGAGGAATAACAGTCATTTTATTACGTTTATTTTCCTTGATGACGTATGCAGCCTACAAATGGACGCAGCCTCCGAAATGAGACGTAGCTATGTGTATACTCCCTGTTCTGTTCATTCCTGTCGGTTATTGTCTCAGATTATGTGTCGTGCTACTCCCATATTTTCCAGTAAAGACTAGGCCTATTTGAAGTGTTTCTAGTTGTTTGTATATTCCTTAACAACACCTGACAGAGACCATTTGTGAAAATGCTTCTACTTTGCATTCATTTATAATTAAATACAAACCTTCAGTGTTACAAATTTGCTTATTTGATCTCAACATTTGGCAAATTATTTCTTCTTCATTTTACATCATTACATCAAAACTTTAAAACCTTCTTTATTTACAGGTTTAAGTGAAAGAAAGCCCATTTTTTTTATGTGGTCTCAGACTTAATATGTGCATGTGTGTATTGTCTGGTCTGTCTAAAAGCCTGTGTGTGTTTGATTTATTGATTATAATGTCTCAAGCTGCATGCAAATGGTGTCTTTGTACTGTAAGTATGCATTAATTTTAATTGCATATGAGCATGTGCATATACCTGCATTGTGTGTGTGAACGTGTGTTGTGTTGTCTGTTTTCCTTTTGGAAGTTAAACACTCTTGCCGCATTTACCTCATTTATCTTACTTGTGTCAAACTGTGTTTGTGGTCTTTGGATGTGTTTTAAAAGAACATCACGTTCAAGAACCAAACAAACCTAAAATCAAAACATGTGCATAAGTGTGAGTTTGTGTAGGTGTGTTTATTTTAAAGCACCATGAAATGGTTTGATGAACGATTTCAGTTCTCTAACAGACGTGCAAAAGTTTTAGACTTCTACAGTATGTGTGTGTTATTTATACTCCTCTTATATAAGACATTGATTGCTTAGTCCGGCCTTTAAAATATAATATAGTAATTGAGACCAAGTCGGAAACTATCTTTATCCATGTGCATGCTTGTGTCTCACTCTCAAAACCTGATTTAGTATCAGAAGCCGGAAAGAGACAGGAATAATGGCTTGATATCCAACTTCACCAATCGGATAAGAGATACCAATACAGCTCAGTCCAATACACTCCACTTCCTGAGATATAATCCAATCTCATAGATCAAATGTCCTCTTCAAAACAGTAGGATCCACACCACTAGACCAACTAAAAGACTGAAGGATTATCTTTGGTTATTAAGGCCAGACATTTTCAGGAGTCTCACCCTAGTAAGTGAAGCTTACATAAAGACATTAGTTTGAACATCATAGACTGTTCCTTTGAGTTTTTATCCTAAGAAAAAAAAAAAACTATCTGCCAGAAAACCCCACTTAAAAGATGTAACGTTAGTGAAAAGTTAAAAGTGAAATTTCTTAATCTTTGATATGAGATAGAACTCCACTTTATAGAATATTGCACGAAACAAGACAACCTCTAATTGAGTTCTATTTCAGTCAGTGTGGAGTAAACATCACAAAATACACAGGAAAGCTGTGAGGAAGTTAGCTTCAAGAGCAGTTCACCCAAAATGAAAATTCTGTCATTATTTACTTACCCTCATGTTGTTCCAAACCCGCATGCTGTTGTTATTTTCAGTTAAAGCATCCATACAACGACTTCAGATCTGTCTGATCTGTCAAGCTCCCTTAAACTATCATAAAAGTAGTCCAAACCAGCGGTTTTGAAAGTTTGCGTCACAGCCTGAGAATAAGTGGTTCGGCCTAAAATTTAAATGAACAAGTCAGTGAGTGGGCATGTAGGTATGTTTCTGACATGACGTATGTCGCAGTGTTTTTCAGTATTTACGTTAATTTTTTTAACAGCTGCTTGCACTTGTTTAGAATAAATGGACTAATATTTGAATCTTACGTTTATTCCAGCACTTAGTCGTGTGGCCAGGACTCGACACATACACACGCATAGAAATCATACTGCCGCCTTCTATCATAGCACACACAGGAGTGATTTCTCTATTGCAGTTTTTAATAACTAAGTGGCACCGATATATAAAATAATAAACACAATATAGATTGATCTCAGCCAGCATATCATCATATCGCCCTGATTTCTTAATGTTAAAGCATTAAGGGATAACGTAACAGCATGACCTCTGCTCAGAAATTAATTATATTGTGGAGTCGCTTCACCAAGTAAGTTTTACTGACTTAAATGGAACACATACATGATTTCTTACTGAGAGAAGCTGAACAATGAATCAAAGGTGTGGTGCTTTATGAACACACAACAAGCTATATCACAAATAACATTTCTAAACGTGTTTTTGTACATTATTCATGGCGCGAGCACTTACATATTCAAGTGGATCAGAAATTATGAATCTGTAATAAATACAAAGCCACATTTTGGTCAAGTTGTTTATTTTCATTGAGTTTCACTTTCACCAATGTGTTGTTTCTAAGCTGGAAAGCAGAAAACTGGGGACATTCTAAAATGCTTAACGTGAAAAAGCTTAACGTGGCTTAATTTACTACGAGTCAGTTTATTACGTTCGAAAAAAAAACAGAGCAGGCCTTATTTTAATTCATAAATGTCATAAATTAATAAACGACTGCATTGTATACACTGCAAAAAAAAAAAAATTAGAATATCATCAAAAAGTTGATTTATTTCACTAATTCCATTCAAAAAGTGAAACTTGTATATTATATTCATTCATTACACACAGACTGATATATTTCAAATGTTTATTTCTTTTAATTTTGATGATTATAACTGACAACTAAGGAAAATCCCAAATTCAGTATCTCAGAAAATTAGAATATTACTTAAGACCAATACAAAGAAAGGATTTTTAGAAATCTTGGCCAACTGAAAAGTATGAACATGAAAAGTATGAGCATGTACAGCACTCAATACTTAGTTGGGGCTCCTTTTGCCTGAATTACTGCAGCAATGCGGCGTGGCATGGAGTCGATCAGTCTGTGGCACTGCTCAGGTGTTATAAGAGCCCAGGTTGCTCTGATAGTGGCCTTCAGCAATTCTGCATTGTTGGGTCTGGCATATCGCATCTTCCTCTTCACAATAAGGTCAGGCGAGTTTGCTGGCCAATTAAGAACAGGGATACCATGGTCCTTAAACCAGGTACTGGTAGCTTTGGCACTGTGTGCAGGTGCCAAGTCCTGTTGGAAAATGAAATCTGCATCTCCATAAAGTTGGTCAGCAGCAGGAAGCATGAAGTGCTCTAAAACTTCCTGGTATACAGCTGCGTTGACCTTGGACCTCAGAAAACACAGTGGACCAACACCAGCAGATGACATGGCACCCCAAACCATCACTGACTGTGGAAACTTTACACTGGACCTCAAGCAATGTGGATTGTGTGCCTCTCTTCTCTTCCTCCAGACTCTAGGACCCTGATTTCCAAAGGAAATGCAAAATTTACTTTCATCAGAGAACATAACTTTGGACCACTCAGCAGCAGTCCAGTCCTTTTTGTCTTTAGCCCAGGCGAGACACTTCTGACGCTGTCTGTTGTTCAAGAGTGGCTTGACACAAGGAATGCGACAGCTGAAACCCATGTCTTACATACGTCTGTGCGTAGTGGTTCTTGAAGCACTGACTCCAGCTGCAGTCCACTCTTTGTGAATCTCCCCCACATTTTTGAATGGGTTTTGTTTCACAATCCTCTCCAGGGTGCGGTTATCCCTATTGCTTGTACACTTTTTTTCTACCACATCTTTTCCTTCCCTTCGCCTCTCTATTAATGTGCTTGGACACAGAGCTCTGTGAACAGCCAGCCTCTTTTGCAATGACCTTTTGTGTCTTGCCCTCCTTGTGCAAGGTGTCAATGGTCGTCTTTTGGACAACTGTCAAGTCAACAGTCTTCCCCATGATTGTGTAGCCTACAGAACTAGACTGAGAGACCATTTAAAGGCCTTTGCAGGTGTTTTGAGTTAATTAGCTGATTAGAGTGTGGCACCAGGTGTCTTCAATATTGAACCTTTTCACAGTATTCTAATTTTCTGAGATACTTAATTTGGGATTTTCCTTAGTTGTCAGTTATAATCATCAAAATTAAAAGAAATAAACATTTGAAATATATCAGTCTGTGTGTAATGAATGAATATAATATACAAGTTTCACTTTTTGAATGGAATTAGTGAAATAAATCAACTTTTTGATGATATTCTAATTATATGACCAGCACCTGTGTGTATATATGTATATATATATATATATATAATGTGTAAATTCCGTCAAATTAATACAGTACATTGTGCCCTATTTTTACAGATTTATTTTAGAGTGTAGGCTACATTTATATAGCATTTACTAATATATCTGTACACTGTGCTTTAATGAAAGCACTTAATTCAGTTTTGTAGAACATGATTATTGTGTTGTCATTGCATTTACACACCAGTAGGACTAGATGTCCTCCATGTATGGAGTTTCCAGGGCTTCGAATCATGTAATTGGTTCAAAAGATTCAAAAATTTAAAAGCTTCACCCATCACTACCTCGGGCTGAATCACGAACAAATGACTTATGAATCATTCAAAAGTCTTACGAACTCAGAGCTTTAATTCAGTCTGATGAATCCTTTCTCTGAATGAACTCACCAAATCTGCCAGAGCGGACTTATGACTCATGCATAAAAATGACTCACCATTAGCTCGCTCAATATCCTCCTGGGACCCAGGAAAAAAAACGTTTTTTTGAATTTAGTATTTTTTCATGTCATTATATTGTTTAGAGCATAAGAAAAATGAAAAAATAACATTTTTGAAAAATTATATTTTATTCATATGATATGCTATGTCCTCTGTAGTGGACACCAGGACTAAGTTGTTTAAAAAATAAAATGACATGTATAGGCAAAAACAATGGGATTTTTTTTTTTAATTCACCAATCAATTTTTAGGCTTTAGGATTTTTTTTTTTAACCAAACTTTGTTTAAAGATGATTCTCAACTATGTTATGAAAGATATAATGGAATTAATTGATATACCATTTTACTTTATGCAATATGTGGGTAAAAGCCATACATCGGTTTTCCCATTCAATACAATGCATACACTATATCTAATTTGCATATTAACATGTTCTTGGGGCAACATGTAATGAAAAAAGAAGTGTAATAATGGGAGTAATAATTGGCAACATTTTCATAATAATATCTAATAATTTGGAATATTGATACATAATTTATTTCGCTATTCACTTGTTGGTCTCCCAAAATGCCTGATAAACATGATTTAAGTCCTGTTGTTCTCTACAGCGGGCATGTGTAAAATCGATGTTCTGTTTTGTAACAGAGTCATATTTTGATTAGAAACCCCATAACATTTTCCTGAGATGTTGATTTATGACAAACAATTTGAAAATTATTCAGATGTAAATGATAATAACAAAATATTATCATATTTCCATAAGGGTGTTAAATTTGATCACTAAATCAATGTCAGTCATATTTAAAGACCAAGGAGAGGGAGTGGTCATGGTGAAAACTCCAAAGATTTGGTAGGCTATCTCTGAAAAGCCCTGAATGTGCTCTTTACAGGACATCCAGACTTAAAACTGTGACATGTATGATGTCAGAGAAAATCACTAAAATATAATGTCCACTACAGAGGACAAAAGTTCCTGGATCCCAGGATACTCATTAGTGTGCTCTTGCCTGCCGTGTCTCCAAATAAGCAAAAGCTTTTGTCTTTGTTTATGTTACAGAAATGGAATGGAAAAGGCGTTTTGACAATGAAAGTGAAACTAAGACTCGAAAACAAATGCGTTTTTATTAAAATGTTGGTGAGTCTAGAGAAATTAAGGTTGGAAACGAATACCGGCTTCAGTACCCAGTTTCATTTTTTACAGTTCTCATGCATTCTTCCACCAATACGGACAGTGTTTCAGAGTAGTGAGTTGAGTGTCCGATTATGGAGAGAATGACCCTCATGAGCTGGTTCTTTTTAGTGAATCAAAAACATACAGCGCAAGTGAAGTTCGTTATAGTCTTAAAAAAGCTTATTTTTCAGGCTAGACGAGCCAATGCACATCTGCAGTCCTTTAAGCATAAGTCTCAGGTTTCTATGGAACTGGAGCCTCTAACGGCAGCTGCAGTGACGCAAGGACTTTATCAGTCAGCAATTGGCTCTTTTACTTAGAAGGCGGGACGTATTACACCATATTGCACATTGTAGTTTCTCCCATTCATAACTAAATAGGAGTGAACCGTCATTCTAGTCTTTGGTCGTATTTACTAGTGGAGTCCAACTTCTGAACGAATCACTCTGAGTCATTTTCTTCACTTTTTAGTGAATCAAACACATCTTGCAACTAAGATTTCAATCAGTGTATTTAAGAACTGGTTGTTCAAATGACAGCTTGTAGTTAAAGATACACATGAGTTTTGACAGTAGTAGTATTGTATTTATTAATAAACAACAATTGAACAACAGCAAATTATTTATGAGTTTTTACGTGCCACCTCTAAAAAGATTGTGAAAAGTCATTAAAAAGACTGTGTACACACATTTTGCAAGAATTGTTTTAAATTTATTATTAATGAAATGAACTTCTGAGGGTTGCGCACCAGTTCTTCCACAAACAACACTCATTAAAAGCATTGGACTTTTTAAAAAATACAAGTATCATTGAAGCTGCACAGCGTACTGTGAGTCATTTACATAAGCCAAACATTTACCAGCCGACTATTCAACTATTTTTCTGGATGACCAGTCAACTAGTTAAAATGAGCAGTCCATTTCCAAGCCCTTCATATACATGTCATATGAATTTTTAGCAAACGTCCATCTTGCACTTTTTTTTGCTCTCTTCAATCAAGAATTCTAGCTAATGAAGGTCCCAAAGCGCCAAACATGCAATCACCATAATCCACATTCTCTGACATGTAGAGCCACATGTGTTACATTACAGACACGCTCACACATACACACAGAATAAATGTAAAAGAGGCTGTTTAAAGAGTCGAACTCTCTGTCTAGCGTTCTCTAGATCTCTGTTTAACTGCCGTCGAGGGGGTCATTGACGGCTCTGCATGAGTAACTGAAAATAACAATCATTCTCCACAAAAGCAATTATGTCTTCTAGCACCAGGGCTTGGCTCGACTCGGCTCGTCTCATTGGACCATTAGTGTAACAGTCTGTTACGGTAAGCTGTGATTGGTCAATGGGGCTTGAGTTTCATAGCTTAAATGAGAAAATGTCACAAACATTTTTATTCAGTCACGCTTAAACTCTCAATATGTGTCTTTTTTCAAAATAGTCCAGTTTTTTGTTTTTTGTAGCAGTGTAGCAGAACTCCACACAATATGACCAAGCGAGATAAGACAGTATTTATATTTATGCTTTTGACAGACACTTTTATTCAAAGTGACTTGCATTACTTTCAAGCATACATTTTATCAGTTCATGGGAATGAAACCCATGACTTGGTGTTGCTAAGGTTGCTGATGATTCTGTCTCGCTGATTCATTTTAGTGAATCATTTGGTTCAAATGGTTGGTTTTTGTGAATCAGTTCATTTCACAGAAGTGAAATATTTATTTCACTGTTTCGATTCAGTTTTTCTACATTTCACTCTGATGCCACCCATTGATGAACCACTGCAGCATGAAAAGGAGATTCATTCTTCAATGTTTGAAAACATTTCAGAGTAATATTGATGTTTTGTTGTTGTTTTATTAGAAAAAGAATATGTAGGTTTCATAGATTTGAACTGTTTTAAGCAGTCATGAGTTTTAAGTTTCAAATAAATTTAAAGTCCCCCTGTGGTGAAAATTAAGTTTTTAATGTGGTTTATATGTCTATGTGTTGTTTTTAATATGCTTTAAGACAAACCATGTGCAAATTCATCAGTCAACACCATTGCTGAGTATTTTCTCTTTAAAACCGCAGAAAACCAAAGACAGTCTCAAACCCGTGGTTTGAAATCGCTGGTGTTTCTGACGTCACAAACTACCTTGTAACCAATCACGTCAACGTGCCAGCGGGCTTTAGCATATCATTAACAAGGGAGTCTCAAAAGAAGGTTATCCCAGTATATTTTTCTGTTGATATGAAAAATCGGGTAGATTTAGCAATATTGCGTGTGTATGATGAATATTACGATGTTATGATGAACTATATGCCTTTCTCCACTGACGATTGTTCAAAGCATTTCTAAGGATACTGATTGTTAGAAGGCAGCTGTCTAACATTAACTAACATTATTAGCTGTTTGATAACATAGTCAAGCAAAACGCTAATCATATTAATTACCGTTATGTGTCCGACATTGTAAAAAGTGATACCATTGTGCAGCGTTAACCTCAGTAAGTTGACCGAGTGGATCTCGTCTGAGCTCGTGCGAGTGAGTGGAGGCGGGGCTAATTATCATATTCATAGATTTGCGTATATTAAATGAGGCAAGGGTGTAGAGTTACATTCAAGCTATTTTAAGGCATTAAGATTTTTTTTCCACAGGAAAAAAAAACTTAAATATGTAATTTTGGTGATCAAAGATGAGTTTTAAGGGATAAAATTATTGACTACAGGGGAACTTTAATTAAATCCATTGAAGTCATGGAGTTCATACTGGTAATCCCATTTTATATGTTCTTATAAATTTCATCTAATGATATATTCAAATAAAATTCCCCATAAGTATTGATAAAAACATATCTGAAGAGTCGATAAATGCCATTTTCAAAAAAAAATTGAGTTTCCGCCAAAATCAGTGTTGTATCTGGTCGGTATTGAAAAGTCATTTATTAATTTTGCGCAAAATTATCCGCTCAACCAATCACAGTGCACCATTCCACGCACTGTAAACAGTAATGGCGGCGCTCTGAATACACCCAACATCCTAGTTTGTAAATGTTAAATAAATGTTTCTTGATGAGCAAATCAGCATATTAGAATGATTTCTGAAGGATCATGTGACACTGAAGACTGGAGTAATGATGCTGAAAATTCAGCTTTGATCACAGGAATAAATTACTTTATAAAATATATTCAAACAGAAAACAGTTATTTTAAATTGTAATAATATTTCACAATATTACTGTTTTTACTGTATTTTTAATTAAATAAATCCAGCCTTGGTGAGCAGACGAAACTTCTTTTAAAAACATTAAAAATCTTACCGTGTCCAAACTTTTGACTGGTAGTGTATATATATACAAACCCGCAGCCATAACCCAAACCTCAACCCTCACATACTCTATACTGACCATAAACTAAACCAAAGGAAACAAGGTTCACTCAACAAATTAAAACAATCCACCCTTCACCAGCACGTCTCCGTGATCCCCGTCCTCACCACTAATGCAATTGTGGTATGAACCCCAGAGTCACCAGCTGAACTTCAGTAGTTGTATGTGTCTCAGAGGCCTGTATGTACACTATAGATTGGCAGTCAGTCAAATCCAGAACGGCTGAACCAAAGCTCCAGAACAGTGTTAACATCAGGACTCCATCAGTGCATCAGACGGGCTGCTCGGTGTGTGCCTGTGCCTGCTGCACGAGACAGATGTCTTAATAATAAAAACAGCAGCCTTCATAAATGGAAGAAGAAAATCAATAATAAACACAAAATAGCTGGGAAAACAATACGCCTGGTTGCCATCAGAAAAAAAGTGCACTTCACTAAAATGATTGTTCTTTCTTTTGTTCCGGCAACGCCTACGCTTCTGAACTTTCTGTGTTTGTGTTTGCATGTAATCGATGCCCTGCATCCATTAAAAAGATGTTCGTCTGCCTGTCGGTGGGGAATCGTAGATCATGTGGTAATAAACATCACGTAGGCCGTTTGCCCTGACCTCTACACACGCCGTATCACACCCTTTGTCCTTCAGACATGAGCAAACACACACACACTAATCTGAAGGTGTCCGACGTGCAAAAAGCCTTCTCTTTCCATCTATGCCACTTTACACTTTAACCACATCTGAGCACCTCATTTCACCAATACACGCACACTATGCATTATGACGACTTCATTGGCTTGTATTGTTTTTAAATTAGGCTAATTATAATTAGTACATCCTAACCTTACACCCACACCTTGAAGAAACCTTTTGGCATTGTTAGATTTTAATTAAGATATTATTTAGTCCCTTTATTAAGCTGTGAGAGCCTCTAAGAGGTCCCCACAATGACGGCTATTTCAGCGTCTTTCATTTGGTCTCAACAAAGATAGCAAACCTGACCCTCACCCACCCACCTCATACGTTTGATGTCAGCTGTGCATGATAAGTGGATATCCTCCTAACAGCACACCAGTGGGACAGAAAAAAACACCCCCTCCTGTCCAGATGCAGTCAGGGGTTCACAATGGAAATCGATTTGTGCATCATATCATGGCTACATTAATTACACGGTAGTGCATTTCTAAAAAAACCCCATAGCCGCCCATGATCATCACTTTGACACTCGGCTGGATGGACTCGTGATGATGTGGGGTGGTTAGAGCACTTATGTTATCACTTCCATTCAAAATTTTGGGGTAACATTAAAAAATATTAATTGATACTTATTATTAAGCAAGGATGCATTAAATTGATTTAAAAAAAGTAACAGTAATGACTTTTATAATGTAATAAATGATATTTTTTAACTTTCTATTCATCAGAGAATAAAAAGAAATCATGTTTCCCGCAAACGTATTAAGCAGCAAAACATTGATAATAAGAACTATTATTAATAATTGAGCAATATAATAATTGTTTATAATTGTTTATATGTAAATAATAGTTAAGCACCAAATCAGCATATCTGAATACATACATGACCATGTAAATAGTGTGTATTAGATATGCAATTAGAAATGTACAATTAGATATAAAATGAATTAATATAAATATGTATAAATCATGAATAAAAAAATTAATTAGGATAAAGTATATATTTAAAGTATAGTATATATTACAGTACACACTCTCTCTCTCTCTCTCTCTCTCTCTCTCTATATATATATATATATACAGCAACACACACATAGTATTAATTCATAGTAATTGGTAATAAATTAGCGATTAACTCAGTGTAAATGAGTACACCCCCTTTGAAAAGTAACATTTTAAACAATATCTCAATGAACACAAAAACAATTTCCAAAATGTTGACAAGACTAAGTTTAATATAACATCTGTTTAACTTATAACATGAAAGTAAGGTTAATAATATAACTTAGAGAACAAAATTTTCAGTTTTACTCAAATTTGGGTGATGCAAAAATGAGTACACCCCACTGAAAGTCTCTTGAGCAAAGCTAAAATGTCTAATTTAACAAGAATTCAACCACAGGTGAGTCTAATTATTCATTACACAGGTGTCCAGCAGACAGTTGACTATAAAAGGGTGTTAAAACCCCTTCCCATTTCATGCTGTCAGCAATGGCACCACATGGAAGAGAAATGTCACAAGACCTGAGAGAGAAAAGGATTTCTTTACACCAGAAAGGTGAAGGCTACAAGAAGATCAACAAAGCTTTACTTATCAGTCAGAATACTGTAGCAAAAGTGGTACAAAAATTTTAAAAAGATGGAACTGCAACCATCTCACAGAGACGTCCAGGTCGTCCACGGAAGTTAACACCTCGACAGGAGCGTCCTCTGATGAGAAGGGTTGAAGAAAATCGGCATGCAAGTTCACTGCAGTTATCTAAGCCAAACTGGGGTGACTATTTCCCGTGACACAATACGGCGTACACTGCAGAGGAATGGCATGCATTGGTGCCGTCCGCGAAAGAAGCCTCTCCTAAAGCCCAGGCACAAAAAAGCCCACCTAGAGTTTGCCAGGGCCCATGCTGACAATGATGTAGACTACTGGGACTCTATACCCTGGAGTGATGAGACCAAGATAAATGTTTTTGTGATGGCTTCAAAACTGTATGGAGTCGCAAAGGTGAGGAATACAAAGAAAAGTGCATGGTGCCTACAGTGAAACATGGTGGTGGCAGTGTCCTTATGTGGGGCTGCATGAGTGCTGCTGGTGTCATGAATTGACAGATGTACCGCTCTATACTGAAAGAGAAGATGCTACCATCACTCCGTGCCCTTGGTCATCGTGCACTTTTCCAACATGACAATGATCCTAAACGCACATCTAAGGCCACTGTTGGATTTCTGAACAAGAACAGGGTGAAAGTGATTCAGTGGCTCCTGATCTGAACCCAATTGTTGAGCATCGCTCTCCATCCAGCATCCAGTCTCTAAAAGAGGTCATTCTTGAAGAATGGAAAAAGATTGATGTTGCAAAATGTCGCCAACTTGTTCATTCCATGCCTAGAAGACTTGGTGCTGTCATTAAAAATCATGGAGGCCATACAAAGTACTAGAAGTAGTAGTTTTTGTTGTGGGGTGTACTCATTTTTGCATCACCCTAATTTGAGTAAAACTGAAAAATGTGTAATCTAAGTTATATTATTAACCTTACTTTCATGTTATAAGTTAAACAGATGTTATAATAAACTTAGTCTTGTCAACATTTTGGAAATTGTTTTTGTGTTTATTGAGATATTATTTAAAATGTTACTTTTCAAAGGGGGTGTACTCATTTACGCTGAGCACTGTGTGTGTATATATATATATATATATAGTATTAATTCATAGTAATTGTTAATAATTAGTATATAATTTATCTAGTAATTAATTCTTATAAATATATTGTAAATGACTTGCATTTTAAGTAACTCAAACATGATATAATTGTATAATCTAACATCTAAATAAAATATTAATAAAATGAATGACAAAATTACATACAGTTAAGACAAATATGCATGCCCACTAATGATTTCCCTTGCGCAATAAAAGAACAGTGTGTGGCTGTGTGCGCGCGCGCTCGTCCGGTAGGCTGCGCTATGCTCGCACCCGCAGGAGTCGCTCTTCCCCCCCTTCCGTGCGCGCGCTTCCCCGGTCCCACGCCGAGAGAGTGTATGTGTGTAAGAACGCGTGTGTGTGAACACTGGAGCACATTGCTGTTGCAGGAGCTTCGGCGAGACGGTCGCACTACCGATGCGCGGTCGGATACGGAACTTCTCATGGATACGCCAAAGTAGCGCGCGGACTCCTGTCACTCACCGAACGGATTTATTACTCACGAGGATAGGTATGCAAAATGAAGTCATATGCAATTTGATCATTTATGAACTAACTGCGTTTGAGAGTGAAAGTTGGATGGGGGGCAGCTTGCATGAAGGGGGGCAAGTATTAAAGGAGGTTTATTCCGCAGTAAAGGCATGCGTTGCATTGGCTGTGTTATGCGATTGGGGTTTCAGACCTTTTTGCAATGCATCTTAGGGCTACACTGTGATTGTGTATTGATCTTTTGATTAGATATGCAGTGCAGGAGAAGGTGGGATGTCGTAGCATCCTGATTTAAGTTGTCATAGAGGGGAGAGATTAGAGACAGGGGGGTAATATCTGCACATAGAAGACTTGTGGACACGCAGAGGGCAGAGAAAGTTGTTGGAGGTGTGGTAGATGTTAATGAATGCGTGGTGCAATGGCAAGGTGGGAAGCTCACAAGGTCCCGAGCATCCATGGAAGGGCTGTAAATTTACAGGCGGCCCCCGGTGCATGTGTGTATTCTCAAGGGACCCAGTGCATCTTTTAATTAAAACCCACGGAGCACAGACTGCACATCACAGATCCTCCACAAGAGTGTGTGTAGTCTCTCTCTCTGTGTGTGTGCTTCACGTATTAATGTGCTGAATTCACTTTTTTCTCGCCATCCTCATAAGATTGGCTTCACACCGCTCTGCGCTCGGATGATGTTGGCGTGCTCCGCACATCAATGGGATACACACACTCTCTGAAATGCGACACTGCTCTGCGTTTGGTGAATACAGAGAGATATAGGGTCAACTAGACATCGATATATGCATGCTGGCATACATAAACATATGCATCCATGCATATAAACAAAACTGTATGAAGTACATGCTGAGCTGTTCATAAGCATTAAATCCAATGTGTTGTTGCCAAAAAGAAACATAAGCCACATTTGTTTCAAATTGTTAAGGACAATTCAAACTACTTCTGTTTTGTTTACCACTAACTATCACTTTTATAGATGAATTACAATACTCATTGCCAGCATTAGATCAGTTTCGATATGCTTTTGCAGCACTGATTGCAGCGTCGGCTTGAGTTTTGGGACAAATCCAGGCTTGGCCGGGCAGGGGTTTAATTATGAGAAACTCTTTGATTGGTAATTTTGCTTGTGAAGATATTTTGTGATCCACTTTTGAATTTAAAGGTCTACTCCACCCAAAAATGAAAATATCATTTACTCACCCTCATGTTGTTCTATCTTTCTTCTGTAGAACACAATAGGAGATATTTTGGAAAATGTCTCTGTGTCCATACAATGAAAGTCAATGGGGTCCAATGTTGTTTGGGTGCCATCATGTCTTGCGTTCTGAACTATTCATTTAAGTATTTTGAGAAATTAGTTATGTTTTTTTTTTTTTTAATGACCAATACTAATACCTAGAGAAGAGTAATCAATATAATGCTGATATTTAATAACATTTAATAATAGCAAATGAGATCCACAGCAATGCTGAAATTAAATTGAAACATTTAACAAAATTTACTAATATTTTGCATGGAATATAGGGGTAGTAAATGTAGTCATCATATCATTCCAAACTTGTATGATTTTTTTCTTCTTCTATGGAACACAAAAATAAATAATAAGCAGAAAGTCTAAGCTGCTCTTCTCCGTACAGTGAAAGTAAATGGTGACCATGGCTGTCAAGTGAGATTTTCACTGAATATTGACTTAAATTTCAGTCTGTTCCTTACATATACATAACTAACATATGACTTTGGATGATTTATTGTGCCATAGTTCTACACTGTAAAAAATTATTTTCATGAGTTGTTATTACAACATTTTTTCTTTTGTCAAATCAACTTAGAGTGTAAAAGGTCTAACCCAGCACAAAAGGAACTACCAGTGACGTAAGTGTTCGCTGATTGGTCGAACGAACGTGAAATACCAGCACCCGCCAGAAAATCCAGCGGGACTTTGAGCGGACCAAGCGAAACATGATTATGTATTTCTGCTCAGCTAACGACATTGGGCATCGACCACATGGCAAAAGCTAATACTTTTTCATATACTGTCTTAGTGCCATCAAAATAAAAGTCCATCACGCCATCAAAATAAAAGTCACAACAACAAGCACATTTTTCGTCACTTCAGAGTTCCTACTGGCGGTGCGAATGCAACCAGGAAAAAATTGACATTTGAGGCTTAATGCTATAGAAAAGCAATAAAACATTTCAGGAAGAGTGTTTTCAGCTCGTTTTTGTTATTTTTACACAAAAATATAGCATGCAGTTGCTTCAAACAATGCTATAAAGATATTCAAAACATCTTTCAATGTAATTGTGATAATCATAATTAATAATCGCTATTACAATTTCACGGGAATAATCGACAATTATGATTTTTGTCATAATCGTGCAGCCCTCTATGGACAAATGCTTTTATTGTGTTTTTTGGCGCTAGACCCAAGCTTTTGGCCTATTCTAATCTCAAAATGTCAGATATATCGATCTATAACTAGCTAATATCACTCAATCGTATTTGTTAATGTTTGTCAATGCGTTATTTTCCTGTTACAATTTAATCGCTGTTAGATAGCACAGCAAAGTGATGCGTTTATGCTCTGCTAATGCACAAACTATAAAACATCAGTGGAAACACATATTAAGATTATGCTCAAAGTATCTGACTGAGTGAAAGAGGAGGTAGTTGTGTCTGTGAAGAGCAACACACACACACTTTTGTCCGCGTTCCAAACAGCTGTCTGTTCGGATACATGATATGTTTTCGAGAAAACATTTTTTTTTTTACTGGTCCACCTGTTCAGTTCCGTTTGTCCTCTACGAGTTCATCAGTCTGTGTGTGTGTGTATGCGGATAGAATGACCTCCACGTCGCTGATCAATGCAGACGTTCTCCCTTAGAAACGGAGGGATGTGTCCCTGTGTGGGGCGACCCTTCCCCCATCTGTTCCCAGCGCAGCCCAGCGTGTGTGTGCGAGCCGATTCTCAGCATCTGTCTTTGCCAAATGCCAGGGCTCAGTGGACGCTTCACATAAAATCAGCGACCCGCTCTTGGTGTGTGAGGGGGTAGGGAGTCCTGATGTGCCGTTGTTGCGTCTCAAAGCGTTCGTGCCATTGTTTGTGTGCGCTGTGTGTGTGTGCGTGCTTTTGTTCTCCGCTTGCGCTGGAATGCTCTTCAGTGCTGTGTCAACTGTAGAGACCCCCTCAGATCCCGTCCTACACCCCGCGGCCCCTCTCTTCAATGTTTTCCCTTGTTTTTCAGTCTTAATTTGTTTTGTCTTGCCCTTCTAGTCTGTCATTTTTCATAGAGCACTGAAAGACGGAGTAATTAGAGTGGGCTATTTCTGAAAGTTTCTTTCTGTGTGCGGTCGGGCCCCATCAGTATGACAGAGGGCCACACGTATAAACAAATGTCTAAGACAGTCGAATACCAGGCTCTCTTTGGCTGTGTCTCAAAACTTAGTGAGCTGCATTCCTACCTAGATAGCATTTTTGGGCATTATAGATGCATTTAATCCCTTACTAAAAAAACACATTTCATGCCTTACTAAAAATTACTACTGTATTCATATGCTATTATTTAAATGCAATTCAATGAAGACTGTGATATTAAAATGATACATTTCAATAAAAGCAATAATAATATAAATAAATCAATTTTTTTTAAAAATAAAATAGCCTAAATAAAATCTTCCAACCTTTTTTTTTGGTTGATCAGGTTACATTAAAATTCAAATGCAAAAATTATATTAAAATTAAAATGCAAATCAGCATGATTGCTAAATGTGATATTCATTTTATATAACAGTTCAATAAGCAATAAGTTGATTATATTAATCATCAATTTTTAGACACAACGTTGTCAGTTTGGACTGTTTTTGCTCTATTTTGCCAATGAAAAAATTTCCAAACAAAGCAAAAAAGTTCCCAGCAACATACTAGCGTTTCATTCTTGAATGATTCGCTGTTTTTGAATGAATCGGGTGAGTCAGTGATTCAATGACCCATTCATAAAGTCAATGGACAAATTATTTCAGCCATTTTGAACTAATCGGTTTAATGAATGATTCTATGATTTACTTATTACCACTTGCCACCACTACACATCCTGAAAAATGAAGCCAAAACATTTCTGTTTCGCCCCCTGGTGGCTGGATGCAGTATAGGTCATAAACGCCGCCAGATGTAATCAAATGGGATGTGAGGCAAACTAAAAAATCCAATTACACTTAAAATTATTTTTTTTCCAAAGATGGTTTCTGTCATTTCACGCAGATTTAAGCATACAGTGGTACTTTTCTTAATAAACAATTCATATATTTATGTGGTCATCCAAAGCACTTCAAAGAATACCATGGTGTTACTACACTGTAAAAAATTAAAGTTGAGAAAACTTAAAAGTTTAAGTCAACCATGCTACAGGAGATTTTTGAGTTTTCGCAACTTGTTGTTTTATTTCAAGTTCAATTGACAACAAGTTGAGAAAACTTAAAATTTTCATTTAGCTGAAAACCAAAAACCAAAATTATATTTGGGTTACTCTTGAACTCTTTATCCTCTTCAAGGTTTTGTGTTCTCAGGTGATGAATTAAACCTGTTGTAGTAAAATTCTTTGGTAACGAGGCATCAAATGAAGTTTTCATTTAGCTGAAAACCAAAACCAAACAAGCAAAATTTAGCAAAAGCATAATTTTTGTTCATAGTGAAGTGCATCCACACGGCAAACATATTTAGTTGTTGTAGCTTATCCATGTTGTGTGCATGAAATAGACACTAACACAGTCAAAACACGTCATCAGAGAATTGCTAATTAAACATCACTTTTTCTGTCAAGGATTTACGCCCTCCAAAACCATTTCAGCTGAAACCAAAAAAACTGAGAATTGCCGTTTCTGCCTGGTTTCAGTTGTTGAAATTTCAGTGCATCACTAGTATGGTCATAGTTTGATGTATTACCATTGCACCAAATCCCAAGATCATGGTAATTCCTTTTCTTTTCTTTTTTTTTGTAAAAATAAGTGTATTTGACCCTGTCTATGTAGGTAGCTCACAAGACTTTAAGACACATTCTGTGTGTGTGAGCTTATTAAAACACTCAAGTTCCTTGTTTGGACAAAAGTCACAGGTCTTTTGTTCCCTGTCTGTCTTTGTCTTTCATTTGCGTTTCTCAATGATCATAGCAGCTAATTAACGGCATTGTAATTAGCCAGGTAATAATAAAGCTTCAAGTCAAGAACAACTGCTCAAGGGAGCATCTCTTTAATGAGCGCTGATGCTGTTGTGGATTTGACTATGTTCAGTGGATTTGCAGTGTGTGTGTGCTGTTTGCTTTCTTGGGAAAGAAAGTGAGAGTCAAAATGAGTACATTGGGTTTGATCCAGCTCGGTAGACCAGAAGAGAGAAACGATAGATAGAAAGAGCGAGCGAAATGCAGGGTTTGGTCCAGTGTGGTCGACTGGCGGTTGAAATCTGAGCATGTGATTTTAGGCTAAGAATACACCTCTGAACAACACACACAAGATGAACACAATATAACTGCACTGTAATGATTTTTCGAAGTAAATAACACAAAGATTATTGAAGCACAGTACGGGTTACAAGAAAATACTATTTAAGTCTTTCAACTTAAAAATTTAATGTTTAATTCAGTGTGCATGATAATGAATAAATTGAGAATCACAATTTTTTTTTTTTTCAAACAGCGATCACAATTCTCCTACAATTCTGAACATACAAATAACATGTAATTTACTAAAGGTTCTGAGAAAATGTTAATTGCTGCAGTCTATTTAAATTGTTAAAGGTGCAATATGTAAGATTTTTGCAGTAAAATATCCAAAAACCACTAGGCCAGTGTTATATATTTTGTTCACTTGATTACTTACAATATCCCAAATGTTTCCAACTATTTGTAAATTGTGAGAAAATTGCAATTTTAACCAAGGCTCCGGGACGTGTGAGGAGTCGCCTGTCAATTGCGTCATACCCGCGTTACCCTCGGTTTTCGGTTTTATTTTGTAGAAACAATGGAAACACCAAAGACACTTTAATATATTACATGTTTTATTAGGCAAGGGAACAACTGTTTGGTTACGTTTATAGACAGAAAACTAATTATTGTTATATAGCTCAACACGTTTAGTCTTATTGTTTAAATCTAATTTTCTTGATTTTTTGCGAGTACCATGTTTTACCATGCCTCAGAGAAAAACACTATTTTGTCAAGTAGCTAACATAGCATAATCAGATGCAGCTTTATTTTTAGTAACAGTAATACAGAATTTTTTTCCATCATACAATAGATTTTAAAATGAACTGCATGCCATTTATCAACACAAGCCATCCAACATTTAATATTATATTCTAAAATCGATCTATCTTACTGCAGTGTGTCTCAAACAAGTGTCTCACAGCAGCCACCGAGTGAACGCACAGAGTAATGTCATAACATCATTCACTCTCAGATGTATCTAATATGATGCACAGAGCTGTGTTACCTCATACTCATGACTAGAAAAGCGGAAGCGGCGCCGGCGACTGCGTCATAATAAAAGTTCCGCTGTTCGTGAGGCGTGTGTTGCGCAATCGCTCCAGCGGCCTCGTTCAGCTCCCACAACACTCAGTCCTGCTCTGCTTCATACTACAATAACGTTAATAATCGCATCCATGAACATGATTTCTTCCTGAGTCTTATCCCGATTGTTTCCACCGGCTGTAATGTGAAGACCACATGTCCCAAGATTCCGCGCTCAAACTTGCCGTCATCAAGTTTGTTTTGAATAGGCCTCTAGTGACCTCTAGCGGACAGAAATCTTACATATGGCACGTTTAACTAATGAATTCATTATTTTTTTAAAAAACAGTTTGAATGAATGATTCAATGACTCATAAATACTTCACTTGTTTCATTACTGGATGAATCAGTATTTTTGAACGAATCTCTTGAATTAAATACATTTATTAACATTCACTTGTCGCCACCTACTGGTGTAACAATGTAATCGATACAGTCGTTATAGCAGCAACTATGATAATATGAATATTTGTAACACAGAAATAATGATACTGTGTGATTGAAAAGACCTAGATAGCCTAACTGCTCTCTCTGGATCAGCGGCAGCGCCAACACAGATTTTAATGTTCCAGGGTGATTTTATCAAAGGTTTAATAGACACAGGCGAATCACTGTCATTTAGTTGTGTTTGCGTATAACGTGATCTATGTGTGTGGAGGCTGGTGAATGATGCGCTCTGAGCACATACTGTCGATTCGGTGACGCCCTTGTCTGTCTCGCCGGCGAGCCTGATGTGTATTGATCCAGTATGCCACCATCAGTGCCAACCACACACACACACACACACACACACACATGCACACTAAATATCCTCTCTGTTAGTAGTCTGAGAAATACTCTTGCCTTCCTGACAATCAGAAGCAACTTGATCATTTAAACCAGCCAATCATGGCTCACTTTAATAGTGGCTTTAACTAGAATCACAGCAGAATCACTGCATTCTTACAAAGGAAGTAATTTGGATAGAAAACGTATTGACTTGTCTTTTTAAAGAACCGTCCATCCTTGTTCTGTCCATCAGCGGACTGGCGATTATCTTGGTGTCACAGTAATTTGCTGATTGTTCAAAATCACAAAATAATATTTTTTTGATGACTGATTTTCTTTACGAAGGTAAAACATTCTTAAAGTCGAGATGAAATAAAAGTGTACCCTATTTACTTTCTTGATATATTATACTGGTCTTCTTGTGAACAATTAATCGAAAGCACATTATTTGAAAGAAGAACATTTTGTCAAAATATTTTTTTCCTGGTATAATATATATATATATCACTTGCAGTTTAGTATATCATCCATTTAATCATCCATTTAAAACAAAGTTCCTCAATTTTTTTTCTTGTTAACAATCTTGTATTACTAGGAAATATGTGACATTGTGAAAGTAAAATGGGTTTGCGAACTTTGTTTCATGTTGGCTAATAAATGCCCCTTTTACAAGATGTAATATAATAGTTATACACACCCTTTACCTGTGTCCCTTTAAATGCAAATGAGCTGCTGCTCCCAGAAGAGGGCGGAGCTTTAACAGCTTGCGCTTTGGTTGCTCAACAACAACAAAGCTGGAGAATCTCACGCAGCCAAAATGACGATTATACTTATTTTTGACGTCATCATTTTACGCAAAGAGTTATAGAAGCGAATACCAGGTCCGTTCACAAAACGCTGGTGCTATAAGGTGCATTAACCTGCTTACTGCTCAGAAAAACAAACAAACTAATTATAAAGTGATTAGAAACTTGAAATTGGACTACCCACTCACATCCACTCACACACATTTGTCTCTCTGCTCGTTGATATCTCCTTCTCTCCCATATTCCTCCAGTGTTTTTCCCTGATGTGTTTTTGTTAGGCTCTGATTTATTACGTCGCTTGAGATAAATTCTGTTTTTCAGTGGGTTGATGTTACCGGAAGCAGGGGAGCAGCTCATTTAGGACAACGCACTGGTGGGTCGATAACTTGTTAGAGCACCGTTTGACAAGATGTTGTTCACAGAGGTAATTTACCCATAAACTCGCTAAAATTGCCACTTACGTCACTGTCACACTAGTGTGGATAAGCTCAAATCAAAAGCGCATTGATCGGCGTTCAACCTTTATAAGACAAACACCTGGGTGTGTGTTTGTGCACTTGGGGTAGTAGTTTATTGCTGTTCTGTTGCTTAGTGTTTGTTTGTATGTGAGTGTGTGATTCATGATTGATCATGTGGTTCAGAGCATGTATCAAACTGCCAATCACGCCCCCCGTTAAATTTTGAAACACTTAACGTAACGAAGCCTCCTAACGAAGCCTCGTTTACTGATATCACGTGGCTTTCACGCTCTGAACCACTGATTCAAAACAAAAGATTCTTAAAGCTTCAAAGCTTCATGCAGCAGTGTTTTGAAATCGCCCATCACTAGATACTGTTGAATAAAGTCGTTATTTTGCTTTTTTGGCGCACAAAAAGTATTCTCGTTGCTTCATAACATTAGGGTTGAACCACTGTAGTCACATGAACTGTTTTAAATATGTCTTTAGTAACTTTCTGGGCATTGAAAGTATAAATTAACTTGCTGTCAATGGAGGCCTCACTGAGCCATCTGATTTTATCAAAAATATCTTTTTTGGGTGAACTAACCCTTTAATCATTTTAGTATTATCTAGTAAATTATAGTAATACTAGTGCCGCTGTTAGTGCGGGACAACAGATTTTTTGGGGAAAATGTGTGGGCCATAATGAAGGGAGGCAGCCTATTTCTTGAAAAATGAATGTTGACAAGTTCATTACATAGGATAAATTTGTTTTCAATGTTACTCAAAAGTTACTCATCTAATATTTTCAAAATAATCCAAATCCAGTAGGCTTTTGCAGTACTTGTTAGCATTCAAACAATAAGTGTTTAGCATCATCTCTGTTAAACTTGCATTAATTTATGTCAAAGCCTTGCCATCCTTGCCTTGACAATTATGTTTATTATGCCAAAGACATTTTTTGTGTTTTATTTATTAATTTAAACTTAAATGAAAATTGTCAGTGTTGCACTAGCTTCATTTTGAGGCAGATTTAAAGGGATAGTTCACCCAAAAATGAAAAGTTGCTCATCATTTACTCCCCCTCAAGTTGTTCCAAACCTGTATGAATTTCTAATGCCTGTCAAATTAATAAATGTAAACCTCTAAAGTAGAGCATGAATCAGAGCCGCTTGCTTTCTTCACAGCTTCGTCTGATTGAGTTTCAGTTTTGTCGTTGTGATGTTCCACTTGCCTCCAATTTAGAGTCAGAATGTTAGAACAATCTGTTTAGAATTGATCATTGACTTTTCTTGTGTTTATACTTGTTGATTTAATTTCAGAATCCATATTGTAAGTAGAAGGCTTTCTTCTTTTGATAAATAGCTCTTGATAGGGAGTGGCGGTATGGCGGGTTTATTTTTCCATCGTGGTAAGTTTGGGAACTCAACTACACATTTAGTCCTGGAAAAGAGGGGGCCCATCTATAAATTTTGTCCTGGGCTTTGTGAAATTTAACAAAAGTCATGGGTGGTACTTGTTAGTGGTTGTTTAGTGTATATGTTCATGTGTATATACATGTGATACATACATGACATGCATACATTCATTGTGTATTCTGAGGTTTAGCACTTTGTGGTGCTCTGTGCTCTGTTGTTTATCATGTTTGTATTTTGTACATGTGTGTAATTTCTCATTGTCCATTGTGTTGTGTATTTATGTGTTTGTTATAGCCAAGGGGATTGGTAAACTATGGCTGTTCTGCTCATAATGGAAGTGGAGCGTGTTCAGACTGCGCAGCTGCCTAGAGCTTTCTCCGTGTGTGTGTCTTTGTAAACACTTATATGTTCTTCACGTACGGAGGGTGTGTGTTGTGTTCAATGCATTTGTGGAGGTGGTTGCTGAGATCAGAGCGGCTCTGTTTATGTGAGTTTAGTTAGTTGTACCTTAGGGACAAAAATGTCCCCAGAAGTTAGCTAAACCTGACAAAACCTCACTTTTGGGATGTCTGAGGTAAAAATCATTCAGTAAAAACAAACTGTTTTCTTTTAGAGGCTGGGTTTGCCTGTAGTCATAGAATTAGCATTAGAAGATATATGGGATGGCCTCATTTAGATAGCAAAGTAAACTTGTGTGTGATCTGGTTTAGTGCGTTTTACAAGCTGTAATTGGGTTTGGAGCTGATTATTAGAAACACAAATCACACACGTCGAGAGAGATACTGTACAGAAAGGAGAGATTTAATGATGGGAGCGGGACTTGAAGGCTGTTCTTTCATTGCAGCAGAAATGTTAGACTGTGACTGTGTCTTTCTGAGTGAATGTGTGTAAAGTGTTCAGATTTGATTCGTTTTGAAGGTGAGGGAAGCCCAGGCACACTGATACAAACACACACACTCGGCAGAATGAGTCACACATTCATGGTGCTTTCGTTCAGTGTTTTTGGCAGTGTGCGGTCAGTGCACTTTTACCTGACATGAATTCACAGCTATAAACACATACATGACACACAAAGACATAGAATACACATAGATAGACACATATTTACTTAGCTATCTGCTTCTGTTGTAAACAAAACTAAACAAAACCCACACCACAATTATAGCTAAAAAATATTTGGATTTTTTTTAGTTACATTAATTATTTTATTTTTATAAATGAGGACATTCCCAAAGGTTTCGTCAGATCTAGCTTACTTTGTAGGACAAAAGTCCTACTTAGACACAAAAAGGCCTACACACTCAAAATTGTTTTTTTTACCCCCGTTCTTTCATTTACTTGATTAAAATGAGCTAATACAACACACAATTTTTGAAAATTTTATCACTGTGTTATTGTGTTCAATCCATTTGTTTATCTAAGTTTACATCCATTTTGTGTTGGGAGCTATGAATAAATTTTCTTGCATTAAAGGTGCAGTAGGTGATCTGGGAAATGCTAACGTTAGCCTGCTAGCATTGAAAATGCAAATCGCTGTCTAAAGCCACGCATCCTCCAAAACGCATGAATGCGCACACACACAGCTGCTCTCGGTAAAGCGTCACAAGAGACGTTGTTAAACTACCTCATGTCTCAAAGCACATAACATTACGATAATAATGAACGTAAACAACTTAGAGAGCTTGTACCTGACTGCTGCAGATTCATTTGGTGTTGATACTGTTGACATGGAAACGCATAATTCCAAGTCTGAGGACGTGAACAGCTCCGGTTAGAATGTCACTGGTTACCTTAATCTCCTAATTAAGGTAGTTATGGCTTGAACACAGCATAAGCTTGTTGTTTTGATTCGGTAGGAAGTGTAAAACATGGCTGCTCTTTGTTTGCGGTGCTCCGTGACTGACGTCTGTCTACATAAACCCTGCACAGTATGAAACACGCTGATGATGTATGATGTCTGCGCGAACAGGATGCGTGAGGGTATGTAAAACATATGTTGACATGCAGGTAGGACTGCATATTTCATTCGGACCAAAAATATAAAGATTGGGTGAACATTTTATGGTCCTACGCCTTCCACAGATGATATATATTTGTAAAAATACATTTAGACCGTTTAACATAGTGATTGCTATCAGGATAATTTCAACCAGTATAACAAAAAATGTTTCTGTAGAGAATCACCTATTGCATCTTTAATTGAAACTGGACAGTGGATTTCCTGTTCCCAGTATGCTTTGCATTGGAAAAGATTAGGAGAGTAAAGCTGCGTCTGAAATCGAATACTTCTCTACTATATAGTACATGAAAAACAGGATGTGAACAGAGTAGTATGTCCGAATTTATAGTATTTGAAAAACAGTACCCGGATGACTTACTGCTTCCGGTGAGATTCTGAAGTACGCATACGATGGACACTTTAATATCCCATGAGGCCACAGGAGAGTATTTGTGAATGGAGTTGAATGGACATAACTGACGCTGGTAGGTCATGTGACAGTAACAACACGCATTCAAACTATATAGAACATACTTTTTCAATGATCGTGAAGTAAATTTAAAGTCAAATGTAGTACCTACTCAACAGTACGCGATTTCGGACACAGCTTAAATGTTGAAATGAAGTGTTACGTGTTTTTGAGTAAATGATGTTTAAAATTCTCTTATGTGAGGATTAAGAGGAGTTAGTGTTATGTTTTTGAGGATACCAAACGTGTTGAAAAGTGGCACTTGTGCTCAGGTAGAGGATGAAATCATGATGCATGCCATGTTGCTCTAATAAGCAGTTACTGCACAAAAGCTGGTATCATAACCAAACTCGTATGTCCTGCTGATCCCATACATTACATAAAGTAAAAAGGATATCAAAAATGTTAAGCTTGTCAAGTTTGACACATTTAATATTATTATGATTTTGCTTCAGTTAGGCTTGTCCACTACACACAGGTTGATTGCGTTATATGGCTATGTGGCAATTTGATGTAAAAAAACAAACAAACAAAACTAATTTAACATATGGACCACTGTCCTAAATTGAGTAGTTAAGTCAAAAAAATGGTGTGTGCTTTGAGTTGCATTGTGATGCCAGTCTCAAGTGTGTGTGTTTCAGTCACACTCGTCACTCTCCTCTGATCTCTACCTGATCGCAGGTCTCTCTTTCGGTCTGTGTTTCCGTGTGGGCTTGTCTCTCTTTGATGAATCACTTATTGAAGGACAGCGAAGGGGTCGTTCAGGCAGCAGTAGTGGTGCTCAGTGCGGGGGCATAATCAGTCCCAGAGGGTTCGAACAGTGAGGACGGTAGCACCGGCTCAGATAGCGGTAATTACCCTGACCATATATTCCCACAGCACGACAGGAGACAACACATGCACATTCAGACACTCTCTCTAGGAGCGAGAGAGAACACACCTGATTCATTATTGTGACAGGAACTCGCAAGGTTCATTGTTCTGAGAGGCTGCATTGTCTTCTGTTAAAGGGACAGTTAATATGAATAATCCGTCACCTTTTCTAGTACTAAATTAGTGTTAGATGATAACAAAAGCAACCAAAATGTAAAAAATCCACAATCTACCAAGAGTCAGATCTACAATTGCTTTTAAGTGGTACATCTAGTGTGTGTGTGTGTGTGTGTGTGTGTGTGTGTGTGTGGGAACACTTTAGTTTTAGGCTCCAATTCTCACTACAACTGC
This sequence comes from Hypophthalmichthys nobilis, assembly GCA_037950665.1. Classification (NCBI taxonomy): domain Eukaryota; kingdom Metazoa; phylum Chordata; class Actinopteri; order Cypriniformes; family Xenocyprididae; genus Hypophthalmichthys; species Hypophthalmichthys nobilis. Next base: position 27,262,347 of record CM075479.1, read on the forward strand.
TTATTAGCATTCATATTACTAGGAGGATATTGGCTGTTTATTAGTACTTATAAAGCACATATTAATGCCTTATTCTGCATGCCCATATTCTGCATCCCGTAATCCTACCAATACCTAAACATAACTACCTTACTAACTATTAATAAGCAGTAAATAGGAGTTTATTGAGGCAAAAGTTGTAGTTAATAGTGAGAATTGGACCCTAATCTAAACAGTGATCTACGTACAAACATTCAAAGATTTTTTTTAATTAATGTTTTTAAATTTTTTAAATTTTCATTCATTTTCACTTCAATTAAAATTAAATTAAATAAACATTTTTCTATTGAAAAAAAAAAAATGATATTTTACAACCTGAATTTTTTTTTTTTTTTTTTTTTTTAATTTGAATAAAATGAAAACTAAAAGACTTTCAAATCACATGAGCCAATATTTTATTCACAATAGAACATAGATAACATAACAAATGTTTAAATGGAGAAATTTTACACTAAATGAGCTCATTTCAAATTTGATGCCTGCTACAGGTCTCAAAAAAGTTGGTACGGGGGCAACAAATGGCTGAAAAAGCAAGAAATTTGGAAAAGGTTCAGCTGGGAGAACATCTAGCAACTAATTAAGTTAGTTGATATCAGGTCTGTAACATGATTACAAGGGATGCCTTAGAGAGGCAGAGTCTCTCAGATGTAAAGATGGGCAAAGCTGTAAAAGAGTGCGTAAAAAGATTGTGGAATACTTTAAAAACAATGTTCCTCAACGTCAAATTGCAAAGGCTTTGCAAAACATCATCAAAAGATTCAGAGAAACAGGAGAAATCTCGAAGACCTTTATTGGATGCCTGTGGTCTTTGGGCCCTCAGATGACACTGAATCACTCATCGGCATGATTGTGTCAATGACATTACTAAATGGGTGCAGGAATACTTCCAGAAACCACTGTCGGTAAACACAATCCGCCGTGCCATCTGCAGATGCCAACTAAAGCTCTATCATGCAAAAAGGAAGCCATATGTGAACATGCAATCTTTTGTACAATACAAAGATTTGAGCACAATATATTCCAATCTTCTAAAGCTACATTTGTTTAAGGAACAAACTGTAAAATCTTCCACATTCACAATATACATGTAAGAACCTTTTGGTTGAATAAATCGGGCTGATAGCAGATTTTCAATATCAAGTCAACTTTCTTTTGTATCAACATAACACATATCTACACAATTTTGTTATGTTTCTCATTGTTCTAAGAAAAACATGCATGCTTCTGAGCAACATTTTTGTGTGAACTATCCCTTTAACGGTTTCTGTGTATGTGTGTGCATCTTGTGTCTACATGTGTGTAGGAGCCTTTTAGAAAGGCCACAAGAGTTAAGCCCCATTCAAAGGAGTCTGATTACCAGAACAGGATGTTTTTGAGTGTTTGTGGACAAGGGACCAAAAGGAACCAGGAAAATAAAAAAAGAAGTGAAATCCTAGACCTGGAAAGCTCTTGATGATGATGTCAGCAGGTCTTTTGAGACCTTGTATGTTGGCTTTTTTTCCACTGCAATCTCAGGAGAGGTTGAAGCAGGTCTGATTCACTTTAACTGATGTGCTGTCAGTCTTTTTGTCCTTCAGTATAACGGTGAGTCTTTTAGACAGCAGATTTCAAGAACTCTGACACAGACCAAACAGACCATCAGAAAACGATTAGGGCGTCAGAACATCAGCTCTCAAAAACTCAAACTTTATAAAATACGGTGTGCTGGTGGAGATGCTTGACTGATCTGTTATAGAGCCTAGGTGCTATAGTGTTGATTTGATGTGAACAGAAACAACACAAACAATATGCTGTTCTGTTGTGTTCCTGGTAGGCGTGTAAAAATGCTATTCAAAATGAGGTGCGGATTTGTTAAATGGAGCAGAGGCAGGAGATTTAAAGCATTTTGGGGAAAACCAAAAATTAAATTCCCTGACTCATTGCTAGGGCTGCACAATGTATTGTTTTAGCATCGATATCTTGATGTGCGCATTAGCGATAGTTGAAAAGCGCATTGATTAATTGTAAAGTTTAACCATCATAGAGCGAAAGTTTATCATTTGCAAGTGTTTTAGATCCTGTCAGTTAAACATTCAAGTGATTTAAACCATTTGAGCGCAAGAAGACACGAAAGATAACTCAATTCTGAACTCGCACACACAGCATCACGGACAAGCACACGAACGCTGAATTCGTCTTGCTCTATTTGTGCTTGAACAAACACATACAGTAAACACAAAATTATGTCAAAATGCCTATCTATGAGTATCCTCATAAACACAGTCGCTTATGGCTTACGTGAACGTAAACAGTTGAGAATGGGTGTGTATCATTATATTGGATCCGTGCATGCGATCTTAAAGTGACAGCAGCCTAATTCCTGCTGCTGTCGGTGTCATTAATGTTAATCAAACAACAAAATACAGAGAAAAGATCACTTTTGTAACAAAGATTAATTATATGTTTTACATTTAATTATTTAATTTCTGTACCTAAATACGGTTAGACTTACCTAAAAAAGCACAAAGCACTGTTTATTTCATTTGTATCTTTCTTCTATTATTTTCTATGCAGATTCACTCCCCTACAAAATCACCCCAATCATTCTAGAATGATTAATTCTTTCATATCGCAATATATTTTGCTTAAAAACAGTAAATCATAATGTCAGATTTTTCCAATATCATGCAATTCTACTTGTTGTGTTAATTGAAATTTCATTGTCAGATCGATGGAGTTTGCTGCATTAATGCAGTTTTGGTAAAAAAAAAAAAAAAAAAAAAATATATATATATATATATACATATATATTGTTACGGGTGCTGCTGTACAGATGAGGCGAATACAGAAATCCACAAATAATAGGCTTTAATGAACAATCCAGGAAAGTCTACAGCAACACACACATTAAACAACATCAAGAACGGGCCAGGAGTGCAGGGAGTGAGTCCAACTTAAAGGGAGAGCTGACGAGGACAACAGGTGCTGGGAATCCGGGGAGATAGCGGGAAGACTGATGAGGGAAGTGAAGACAGGTGTGCAGAACAGGAGGATTCTGGGAACTGGAGTCCGGGAAGACGTGAATGTAACATATATATATATATATATTATATATATATTAAATGTTTGTTTAGCAAAGTGAATTGAAAAACACACACTGAGTACCAGCCATCGGATCATATTTATTGTTACACCATGCATTCATTTATTTATATAATATAACAAATTTCCTAATTCTGCATTTGGTTCTTTGTGGGGTGAGCAAGTGTGGGACTATTTGTGTTTCAAGTTAAATATTTTGGCTTTGGGATAAATTTAGAGGGTGATAATTTGATCAAGCACAGCTTTCAGTTGTTGCCTTGTCTGTCGTCTTCAAGCATCACCTCGATCACACGAGGATTCGTGGAGCCCTGTGGATGACGAGAAGCTGCGATAGACCCACGGCTCTGTTCATGAGATGGGAAGCAGATGGTTTGATGGTCTGCCTGGGGGGCTGATGAAAAGAGAGAGAGAGAAAGTGAAATAGCAGCACTTGTTGCCCGAAGCCAGTGTTTTGAAACATGGCCGCTACACAAAGAGAGCATGATGGCCACTCAGATGGTCAGGTTTTAGGTTGGAGCTCCAAACACTTTCCCTAGATAATTGGCTGTGCTTTAATGGATTACAGCCTGAGGTAATTACAAAGGGATCTGTAGTACATACGAATATAAACCTGAAGGCAACACCATTCTGATGGACCATTAGGCTTAACAAACTGCGATGCTAGGACTAGGTGCTATCACAGTATAGACTGTTCAATGGTTGAAGGTTGTGAGGTTTTGCTGTACTGTTGTAGATATATTTGGGTAGCTGTCAGCGGGCAAGACTGCTTTGGGTTATTTATGACAAAGAAACAGTCAAAACTATTTACTATAAAACTAAAACTTATTTTCTTCGATTTGAATTTGAAGCTGCTTTACACTGATGCCAGACTTATTCATTTGTTATGGATGGGGTGTAATAATACATCATGTCACAATATATCGCAATACAAAAATACAACAAGTTTACAGAGTTTAGTGTCAGTACTACATTAAACTACTATATATAATGTTGAGTATAATGTATAATAATGCAATGGGGGAATGCAATGATAATGCCAAATGTGTTACCAGTAAAAAGTGGCCTACATTATTTTAAATAATTCTGTATTTTCAGCTTCAGAATCATCAATCAATATTTTTATTCTGGTGTCACCATTGTCCTGTGCATTGGGTTACCACAAGATCGTTACACCCCTAGTTTTAAATATTCTTTTAGTTTGCATTCATCAAGTTTCCAAAAAAAAAAACTTGATGCATTCATCAAGTTTCCAAAAATTTTTTTGCAGGGTTGTCAAAAAATTGCCATTACCACATGATTATTTAATATATAAAACATTTTTTTCTTGAAATACTTGCACCTTATCATAATATAAAACATTACTGAGATTTAAAACTGCTCAGATGTAATTTATGCAAAAAAATCCCCAAAAGGTATGCACATCTTGCAGACAAAAAAAGCTCAATGAGCATACTTAACAACAAAAAAAAAAAAAGAAAAAAAAATGGAAAAGTTGGCACACCACAGCTCCAAATGAAAAATATGTATTGCATATTCTCACCAAAAGTAAAGACAATGAACACCTTCACTGGTGAGCCCTTATATGATGCAACATGATCAACCACATGAATATATCACATGACAAACAAACAAACAATAAATACATACATACCTATAATACCAAAATGATGTCAATGGCATCTAAACACAAGGGCAGAACTAGACTAAAACTGAAAACATTAATTAACTTAAACAAAAAACACCTTACCTACAACAAATTATAACAGTCCTACACCAAAACAGAATCACAAATGAATGGAATCAATACGAATTATAAAAGAAAAGAGCGAATATCAGACTCTTCATTGTTATTCTCCATTAGGTGTATTGGTTTTAGTTGAACATTCTGCAAATGCAACTATGGCAACATCTGATATTTTTATCATCAATTGACATGAAACATCTCCATGAGCAAAAAAAGCCCTTGAAGATAATAAGTGTTGCTCTAACAGGTTAATTAAAGTCACCTGATTAACTCAGCTTATCAGTAAAGTTTCTCAGTGAATCCATCTTAGAAATGCTTTTTCTGATCTACTTGAACCGAATGTAGTCAAGTTGATCCAGCTAGTATATTTCACCTAAATAAAAACAGTTAGTGTAGATGTTAACATTTTCTTGGGTTATTTGACCAAATGTTTTATAGTGCATGCAAAAGCTGCAAAAAATGAACTTCAAAAAGTATTAAATCCGTGGTGCGTAAATTGTGTCCAGAAAGAGGCAAATTGTGTATTCGTTTTTATTCGGTTCATCAGTTTCATCATAGCTCCAAAATAACGGAAAACAGAAACAAATGTGATTTTTATGTGAATTGAGTTCTTCTCCATGTGTAACTGATATGAAATTAGAGGCAGAACAGAGCAATACGAGACAGCGCATTTCTTATAATAACTCCAGGACTGGCATCACATTAAGAGCTTCTAAGTTAGCAATCTGAAATTCGCCATGGCCGCGTGTTGAAAGCTAATGCTGTCGTAATGGTTTCTCCATTTAACAAATAACGCCTCTCGCCATGTTACAACGTGCAAATTACTGAATTTACTCAAATTAGACTTGAAAGGCCATTAAGTATATTAATATATAAGCAGAGACTGCTGCTGGAGTACATAAATTGTGGTGGTCCGGCAGTGTTGTGTTGCACAGCGACACACACACAGGCGAACGCTGTAGCCCGTCCATCACTTGCTGATGTGGTCCTCAGAGACTGCTTGCAGCGCATGCCCTATATTTATGGCTGAGTCTGGAAAATACATCGCCGCCTGCCAAAGAGTGAGGGAGAGAATTTAGGAACTTAAAAAAAGAAGGGCTGCCGGTATGGAACAAATATACGTTTGTGCAGTAAAGAGAGAGAGAGAGATAGAGCTGATGTTGGGCAGCTCAGGCAGCTTTCTTTTAATAACTGTGGTAGGCTGTGCTGCTGATGCAGGCCGGGTTACTGCGCGTTCTGACTCACTCTAATCTCCAGGAGAGAGGCAGACAGGAAGGGAGTTGTATTTTCGCTGGTGACTTGCGGGGGTGAGCGCTAGATGAGCAGCTCTCAGTTGGGTCCACAGGAGAAGTCGGTCACGACAGCACCTGCATCGCCACTGCGACCGCCGGCTTCACACCGACACAACATGGGAGTCAAGATGCAACACATGACGAACAAATTGTAGATTTGACAAGGAGCCCAAGAGAGTGAGGTGTGTGTCTCCTCCAGTGAGCATGGTGATAATGGACAGATTTAGAATTGGGAAAAGCTATCCTGACAAAGCAGTAGACTGAGCGCTTTTACCACTCTGTTTGCACTGGTTATCATTCCTTACAATAGTTTATAAAGTAACTTATTATCCTTAGCTGTGCTACACAATTCCCGCATACCCCCCAAGGATGAGCAAGGATATATTAAATTCATCAAACTTGACAGTAAAGACATTCATAATGTTACAAGGGACTTTTATTTCATATAAATACTGTTCTTTTGAACTTTATATTCACCAAAGAATCATGAAATTTATTGTTTCCACAAAAGTATTAAGAAGCACAAATGTTTTTGACATTGATAATTATAAGAAATGTTTCTTGGGCATCAAATCAGCATATTACACTACAATATGCTGGGTTAAAAACAACCCAAGTTGGGTTGAAAATGGACAAACCCAGTGGTTGGGTTAAATGTTTGTGCAATGTGCTGGGCAGTTTGATTTAACCCAACTATTGTTTAAAAATTACTATATGGCTATCTTAAAATGAAATCAAAATAGGTTGGAAATTAAAAATCAGACACATAATTAATAGAGGCAACAATAATAATCAAAAGGTGAACATTTATTAATAAGCAATTTAATAAATGCTTGTTTAATTATTATTCATTAAACTTATTAATACATGTTCATTTATTAAACATTAATAAATGTTAATTTCAACATACCTTGGGTTCAGGTATGTCAAGCAAGTAATACAGTGATTTTTAAACAATAGTTGAGTTAAAGTTCCCCTGTCAATTATTATATCCCTTAAAACTCACTTTTTATCACCAAAATGACATTTCAACATGTTTTCCTGTGAAAAAAATTCTTCATGCCTTAAAATAGCTTGAATGTAACTCTACACCTTTGCCTCATTTAATATACGTGGATCAATGAATATGCAAATTAGCTCCGCCTCCACTCACTCAAGCCAGCTCAGAGATCCAGAGATCTGATGTTCCTATAGTAATGGGGGTTCACTGTTGCTGTAGTGACGAACAATTTGTTTGTGTTGTGGATATTTAAGAAAAAGTTTGTTTTGATTCATATATTCAGTTTAACAGCTTTAAATCGTGTTCTAAATTATGAATTGGTAAAATGCGTTTGCAAAACGGTCTGAATCCACTCGCATTTGTTTGGACTGCTCTCTCACTGAATCACCTGAAGTGATTTCTCAGTCAGTAAAACAAACATACAAAGAATATATCGAGAGAACAACCAGCGCTGTTTTTCAGGTGTTTCAGGTGAACATGCACTAAATGGATGTCTGACAATTTCGTTGCTTTCTGGAGTTTTCAGATTTAAAAACATTTAAAACGTCTAGAGATAGAGTAGGCTACACTCGTTCTGCGGTACCATTGCTCTCACTGATAGTCCGAAAGGTGCGTAATACTTGGGCTTGTCTTTTTTTCACTGCAGTTTTAAAGAGAAAATACTCAGCAATGGTGTTGACTTATGAATTTGCACATGGTTTGTCTTAAAGTGTGTTAAAAACACCACATAGACATATAAACAACATTAAAAACTTGATTTTCACCACAGGGGGTCTTTAAATAAAACTACCCAGCAGGTTGGGCAAACATTAAACCCAACTGCTGGGATAAAACATCCTGTTTGATGGGTTAAAACCACCCAGTTGCTGGGTTTGTCCATTTTTAACCCAGCATTTTCAGAGTGTAGAATGATTTCTGAAGGATCATGTGACACTGAAGACTGGAGTAATGATGCTGAAAAAAAAAATCAGCTTTGATCACAGGATTAGGTTTAAGGGTTAGGTTTTTTATGACATGGTGAAATTATCAAGTCATATATCAACATATTAACTGTATTACAATCATTGTTAGGTTTAAGTTTGGGTTTCATTTTTACGGTAACACTTTAGTATAGGGAACACATATAAACTATTAACTATGACTTTTCCCTCAATAAACTCCTAATTTACTGCTTAATAATAGTTAGTAAAGTAGTTGCTAAGTTTATGTATAGGGTGGGATTAAGAATGTAGAACAAGATCATGCAGAATAAGGCATTAATATGTGCTTTATAAGTATTAATAAACAGCCAATATTCTAGTAGTATGCATGCTAATAAGCAACTAGTTAAAAGACCCTAAAATAAAGTGTTACCATTATTACTTATCAAAAGCTGCCTAATTCAAACTCTAAAATCACAGGATTGGTTGATAGGAGTGTTGCTATAATGTCCTTCTTTGCGGAAATCATGTTTTTGTTTATTACTTTTCTGTTCAACCTGTTGTGTTAGTACATTTCCTGGCTGATATTTCAGTTTCTACCATTTCTTTGAGCCAGAAAGGCCCAATTACAGTTCTGTGGTCTCTTCAAATGACATTTTTCTTAGCAGTTCTCCGGTTTCTATTGTCTCTTTCTGGCTCTTCTCTTGGGACGCACACGTGATGCCCTTTAGCATGGCAAATGGCCAGCACATCTCTTTTTAAGCTGTAGAATGGCTCCAATATTTCTACAGATGTTCCCTGATTGTACAGTGAACGAGTATTAACGTTGTATTTTAAAGCTGAGACTCAACTGTACTCTACGTTTACGGCTGAACTGGTAACTTGTCCTGACCGTTCACTTGGGTGCGGAAATTTAATAACATCTTTTTTTCATAATACCCCTGATAAAGCAATCACATGCATGGCTACACACGATACGATGGAACAAAAGGGCTGTACAATTAAACGAGCAGGTTTACAACAGGCCGCTGACAGCGTGAATTACGTTAAAATGATCCCCGTAGATCAGCGGCGCCCTTGACGCTGCTCCACAGAATCGTAAAAACAGCTTAAAGATTTTTCTTCCGTTGTTCTCCTCCTCCATCTCTAGTGGGAGGGAGTTGATTTAACAGCTTCCCAGGGTAAAGCGTTCTCTAGAAGGCCTTAAAGTCACTTGCCCCCGAACCATGAAAAGATATAAAGTGCCCATCATTGTACAATTCCACAGATTTCAAGCTGCTTAGACAGCGAAAAATATGTTATTTCAGCATGCTTTTTTCACATACATAAGTGTTTGCCACAAGGGGAAATCTGTCTGTGTTATATTTTTTGCTCTGTTGTGTCCTTACACCAACTTTGACCCCATTAGACTGTGTCGCATACACAGTTCTCTGTTCGACTACTGCCATCAATGCAGCGCTAGAATGCTAATGTGACGTTTGCTCAGGTTTCTTTACCTACAGTCTCCTGATAAGCTGAAACGCTTAAAGGTCAAACTTATTAGCAAACCCTGTAGCGCTTCCCCTTAGAATTATCGTGCGTCTGCAATGTCATTTTATCATCCAGCTTTAGTACGCTGTTATACATTGTCTCACAGTTCCTTTCTTTAGAGATATTGGAAAAGAGTTTTTCTTTTTACTGTGTATGACAGTATGAAAATCTCTTGTAAATGTCGTAATACTCTTGTAAGTTAAACTACGAAAATTAAATCATTGTAAGAAGCTTAAGAATATGTTTAATTTTATTGATAGCTAATTCCAAATTTCTAGTTTTAGTGTAGTAGCAAAATCTTTTCTATTGCGAAAAAATAATAGTTATGCTGTACTATTAAACTATGGCATCCATGGTAGATTTTTTTGTAAAGGTCACTGAAAGATAGCATGAAAATCATTTTGTAAGTCAAACTAAAGTATTTTCTGAGTTGAATGTTGATAGTTTTGACACTTTGTTCGGTTGAATGGCTGAACATGGCTAGTTTGTTTCTGGTTTCACCTCTGACAGTGACCATGAGATGTAATATTTCTAAAGCTGTCCATCAAATACTAAAACATGAATAATTTGTCACTCAGTAGACCAGTGTGTTCTGAAATTCTGTGTGAAGTGTAAGTCTGTACTGGACATATAGGGAGACTGTGATGAGTACTTCAAAGCTTGTACTTCATTACTTACTGAATATCATATTCTATTTTTTTTTTTTTTTAGGTGGTTTTTACTTAAATATTGTTGAAATTGAATACTTTCAATTGCATTTCCAAGGCAAAAATCATACTTTGTACTCATTGAAATGCTTGTATGTGTGTGAGTGGTGCAACGGTTCAAATTACTCACGGTTCGGTTTTTATCACGATTTTAGGGTCACGGTTTCGGTACGGTTCAGTATGTGTTATGTTCAGGGGAAAAAGCACTACTGTCAAATAAAAATAAAGAAAATAAGATCAAACTACAAGCAACAGCATAAATACATACAGTAGAGCAAAGATACAAATAAAATAAACAGTGCTTTTCTGGTATCTAACAGTAGTTTTCAGGTGCAAAAATTTAATAAAGTAGCTAATCAAATGTAAAACAACATTGCATATAATCTTCACTGTATAAATTAAATAAAGAGTAATCATTATTAATTAAGTTATAAAAGCTATTCAGTCAAGAGCAATGAGTGATTTCCTTGTCTTTGGCAGTTTGATACACGCTCTGAACCACTGATTCAAAACAAAAGATTTGTAAAGCTTCGAAGCTTCATGAAGCAGTGTTTTGAAATCGCCCATCACTAGATATTGTTGAATAAAGTCGTTATTTTGTTTTTTTGCTGCACAAAAAGTATTTTCGTCGCTTCATAACATCAAGGTTGAACCACTGTAGTCACATAAACTGTTTTAAATATGTCTTTAGTAGCTTTCTGGGCATTTGAACGTGTTCATTATCTTGCTGTCAGTGGAGGCCTCATTGAGCCGTCAGATCTGATCAAAAATATATTAAAGGGGACCTATTATGCAAAATTCACTTTTTAAGGTGTTTGAACACAGATGTGTGTCCACAGTGTGTGTAAACAACCAGCCTATAATGGTAAAAATCCACCCAATACTTTTTTTATAATCCCCATTTATCATTTTCAATCTCTCAGAACACACTGTTTGATATTTCCCTCTACTCCTATGTAAGAGTAGGGAAACCCCGCCCATGACTGGTGGCGATCTTCCCTGTTAGCATAGACACACCCCTGAGTGAGAGTCCGCCATTTCTGTGCACTCGCTGTATCAGCTAGAGATATACAATGCCTGCGGCAAAAAAACATTACAAATGTTCTGTTGTTGGATATACCAATGAACATACAAAGCTCCATAGACTCCTGCTATCTGAGTCACTGAGGACACCGTGGTTGAAGTCATTTACTCAAGGATGGATCAGTACAAACTGTACGCGATCCTCTCCGGAGCGATACTGGTCACGGCAGAGAGAGAGCGCGTGCACTTTATTACAGTCCATCGGAGTTATAAAGTTTACCAGTTTATTAAGCACCCCCGAAAAGGCATAAGGTCTGTATATATTTGTTTACTGTTAGTTGTAACAAGTGTTTTTGTGTAATTCGCTGTGTATGTTAATGATAATGCAAGGGAGAGTTTATAGATAAAAGACTTTAATGCGCACTTCTTGTACTGTGTTTTATTCAGCTGTTATGGTGATTTTCTGGAGTGATAACGTACGCTTCATGTTTTGTGATACAATATACTTCATAAACTCATCAATAAAGACGGGTTCACTACAACAGACTCGTACTAATAGTGGACAAAAGCAAGATATAAACGCAATTAAACTAAACTATACCTGTTTTGTTTCCATGCAGCATATATGGCTCTGTAGGCATCATTTTCAGACTCCGATTCGAACTAAACAGCTTCAGAAAGTTTCTGACATTATTAGTGCGTTTCTCAATACCAAGTTCACAAAGTTTGGACTTGCGTCCTTAGTAGTTCCGGCTTGGCAAGTTCGACTCAGGAGAACGGGCTCCCGTGGACGGGAGGACGCAAGTCCGGTGATTCTGCAAATGGCACAGTCAGGTATCCCAGATGCATTCTGGGATACCTGGCTGTCTCAAGTCCGCACAAGTCACCTCTCAATGCATCCTTGATAAAAGGGGCGGATCAAGAACACATCCGGGGATTTTAACTGTACTTGGCTAGATGTGAACTTTGAATTGGAACAGTACTTGGGCATCGACTGATGACGTTTCACAAGTCCACAAGAACAAAAGTACAGACAAGAACGCATATTGAGAAACGGCTATTGTTCTGTCACCAGAGCTCGGAGCATCAGCTCTTGAAGCTCCGCCCTCTTAGGCCATGAGCAGCAGCTCATTTACATTTAAAGGGACCCACACTAAAACGGCATGTTTTTGCTCAACCCCAAAATGTGGCAAGTTTAACATGTTATAAACAATTCTCTGTGGAGTATTTTGAGCTAAAACTTCACATACACACTCTGGGGACATCAGAGACTTATTTTACGTCTCTTAAAAAGAGGCATAATAGGTCCCCTTTAATTTGTTTTCCAAAGATGAACAAAGGTCTTATGGGTGTGGAACGCCATGAGAGTGAGTAATTAATGACAGAATTTTCATTTTTGGGTGAACTAACCCTTTAATTCAAACTATAGTCTCACATAGCCAGATTTATATAGTCTGTAGTCTCAAATATACTTTATAATCAAACTACCATAACAGTGTATTTTTAATGACCTCATCTGGTGACATGATGCTGGTGAATTGCAGATATATTCACATCGCTATGATCAGATGCTTTCTTAACTGCTGTTTTCTCACCACCGTTATTTTTGTTGTGTTAATTTTGTTATTGAGAGGAAAGCATGCAACACATATTTACATATTTTAAACGTCGCTCTCGGCAGTGTGGATGACATCTGGATGTTCATTAACAGCATATCACTGCAAAGTTGTTTCCAACTTCTTTTTACTTCTAAACAAAGAACGAAAAAGAACTTCACCATGAGTATATTGGGCACAAGTGCGAACTCGAGCAGTAAGTTGCTGGCTGCAGTTCCTCTGGTGATATACTGTAAGTGAAAGATTGTTTCTCATTCAACTCCCTAGCTTTGCCAGTTGACTTACTTCTGAACTAAGGGGCGGATTGAGACACACCCAGAGAGAGAGATGGATGAAACTGTGATGGAGGGAAAACAGACCTGTTTAATGTGTTCACGTCAATCATTGTCACAAGAGATCATCAAAACGCCATTCGTCTTTCGATCTATACAGCACAGTTCTGACTGTTTGTCAGTGGGCAGGGAAGGGTAATTGAATCATTTGGGTTGACTGAGTGGTTTCAGGTGGCAGTTGATTATTCAGTCGCTTGCTTTTTATTCAAGATGTTTTAGTCCCTCTCTTTTTCTGCCTCTCTCGGTTATTCTGTTGTGTGTGAAACACTTTTAACGGTCTCCCGTGGAATCCCAGTGGCATCATGGGACATGTAGCCTATAATTTTATCTAGCGAGAGGTTTCTGGAGGCAGACAAAAGGCTGTAATTGAGTTTGTGTGGCTAAATGCAGGAAGCACATATTTAGATAATCGGATAATTGAGTGTTGACTTGACTTGCCCTTGTTGATTGGTACGTTTTTAGTGCGACATCAAGATTACATGCCAGCTGTCCGTCGTGTCTGTCTCTTTATGAAATGAAGACATTATGCTTGTTTTATAAAATAGATAATTGGATGGATGCTGACTCTTAAACTTTGTTGCATTTCCTTTTGTAGCTGCTTAAATGAACCATAATTTAATTTCAGATGTTAATGAAAGCAGTTTTTTCCAAGAATATTTTGCAGCATTTCAGCAAACAAGCATACATTGGGACATTTGGCATGTTTGCTGTCTGTTTCTTTATGCATTCATAAGGTTGAACTGTCTAATGCCGTTTCCACTGACCTCATTAGCATATTAACAACCTAATTAGCATGTCTTCTCTAAATGTCGCTTACTCAAGTTGGGATCAAACCCTCAATCCACTACATTCATGTTAAAGAGCCCTCAGCTAAATATGGTAAAGTAGAAGTGATCGCAGAACAGAGTTTAGAGTAGTGACCTTATCAAGTGTCAGTGTGTGGACTTCATCATGACTGATGGTCCGTTATGTAAACGGTCTTTATGAAGCTCTGCCCACACTCTCCAGCAGGCTATTCGAAACCGTTGAGTCTTCAGAAGCTAAACGAAACTTTGTTTATGTAGACTTCAATATCTTTTATAAACTACAATATCTATAGTTTGCTGGTTACCAAAGTGGATTCCAGTGTTCAGGTTGGTCTACTTTGATGATTTTACAGGGGTTTTGGGCATTTGTCAAGATGGGAGATCAGCTAGAGAGAGTTGGAAATGGTAGAGATTGACCAATTTTTGTTGTTGTTTTTTTACTTAAAGGATTAGTTCACTTTCTTCTTTCTGATGAACACAATCGGAGATATATTAATAAATATACTGATGTATCAGAGCTTTATAATGGCATTGAACAAGGGTCACGAGTATGAGCTGAAGAAAGTACCTCCATCCACATCCATCCATCATAAACATACTCCACACGGCTCCGGGGGGTTAATAAAGGCCTTCTGAAGCGAAACGATGTGTTTGTGTAGAAAAAAATATCAATTTTTAAAAAGTTATCAAGTAAAATATCTTGCCTTCTGTATTCAACGTACAAAGAAAGTGTAATGCCTCTCGCAGTTCAAAACACTTCCGTATTCAAGTTATGTAAAAAGTGACATAATGCCAGTTTCATTTTTTTTTTGTAAGTTGAATACGGAAGGTGGTCTGGCGGAAGCTAGATATTTTACTTCATAACTTGTTAAATATGGATATTTTTTTTTACACAAACGCATTGCTTTGCTTCAGAATGCCTTTATTAACCCCCCGGAGCTGTGTGGAGTACCTTTATGATGGATGGATGTGGATGGAAGCACTTTCTTCAGCTCATACTCTTGACCCTTGTTCACTGCCATTTTAAAGCTCAGATGCATCAGGATATTTATTAATATATCTCAGATTGTGTTAATCAGAAAGAGGAAAATCTTATACACCTTATACACCGGATGGCTTGAGGGTGAGTAATTTTCATGTGAAAGTGAACTAATCCTTTAATATGTTGTTTAATATCAATAAGCACTGCCATTTTTGTTGGTCTTTTTTGACAGGAATCAACTTTATTAATAGAAAATGTAATTGGCATATTTTTTGATCATGAAAAAACTAAATTACAACCGTTTTGTCAGAAATCTCAACTTGGATCATAAGTGGCCTTCAAATCAAAAATATAATGCTACAAAAGTGTAACTTATGGCCCAAGTATTCAGTTAAAAACAACAAAGATTTAATACTCTCAAAGACTACTGAGATAAAACGCATGTCCAAATAATTATAGTCTCTAATGTTGATGTATTTTCTAAATAATTCTCACAATAAATCTATGTGCTTAAAGTTGAAAGGATTTTTATGTTTGATTATCAAAAGCACTTTTTGTGACCATAAAGCCAAACATAAAAGGTAAAAGAATGCAGCAGAGATAAAGGAAGAAATAATGAATGCCGACTGTCAGCAAACAATAACACGACTTGTAAGCCAGAAAATGAAACCAGCATCAATAAATCAACAGTAAACATTCATGGAGAAAACTCATATGATCCTAATGAGCCCTACAATGACAGGGAAACTAAAGGCTCAGTAATGTCAGCTGGGGATAGATAGATAGATAGATGGATGGATGGATGGATGGATGGATGGATGGAAGGATGGATGGATGGATGGAAGGATGGATGGATTAGAAATATATAGCTATAGATAGATATGGATGGATGGATGAATAGATAGATAGATAGAAAGATAGCCATGGATGGATGGAAGGTAGGGTGGATGGATGGATTAGAAATATATAGCTATAGATAGATATTAACAGATGGATGGATGGATGGATGGATAGAATAGAAATGTATAGCTATAGATAGATAGATAGATAGATAGATAGATATTTATGGATGGATGGATAGATAGATAGATAGATAGATAGGGATGGATGGATGGATGGATGGATGGATGGATGGATAGAGAGATAGATAGATAGATAGATAGATATTTATGGATGGATGGATGGATGGATTAGAAATATGTAGCTATAGATAGATATTTATGGATGGATGGATGGATGGATGAATAGATAGATAGCCAGAGATAGAGAGATAGATAGCCAAAGATAGATAGAAAGATAGCCATGGATGGATGGATGGATTAGAAGTATATAGCTATAGATAGATATTTATGGATGGATGGATGGGCAGATTAGAAATATCACTCTAAAAAATGCTGGGTTAAAAACAACCCAAGTTGGGTTAATTATGGACAAACCCAGCAGGTTGGGTTAAAGGGCACCTATTATGCTCTCTTTCACAAGATGTAATATAAGTCTCTGGTCTGGTCAAGTTTCAGCTTAAAATACCCCACAAATTTGCCCCTATTTGGAGGTAAGCAAAAACATGCCTTTAACTATATTAATATATTGCTGGCTAAAAAAATAAATCCAAAATTGGTTGAAAAAAATGGCTGGGTGAAAAGAACCCAATCCCTGGGTTTGTCCATATTTAACCCAGCATTAATTATAGTAATCATAGTAGTATATCATGGCCTAGTGGTTAGAGAGTCAGGCCCTTGAGCAAGGCACCTAACCCCCAATCACTCCCTGGGCATGACAGCAAAAATGGCTGCCCACTGCTCCAAGTGTGTGTATCACGGTTTGCCACACTTTGGGTTACCACACTTGGCCTTCGCATGTCACTTTCACTTCAGAACGATTCATTTCTCAGAATGCATTACCAGTGTTTTATTTCTATTGAATTGCAGTTCAGTAATGTTCTCTTCCTCTCAAACCAATTCAGATTCCAATTCAACTTCCTGTGCGATGTGGCCATTTCAATTCAAATTCTCCCTCGTTAATTGAAAGGGAGTCTATTAGCGAAGCAATAGCAGTGATTTGACACAAAGAGTCCCAGTTTGTCCTGTGTCATTTCCTGATCCAGAGGCCAGAAGACAATCACTTGTTGGGTCAATCATAATGACGCAGTGAGGGCATCAGGAAAATGTGCTTACAGCTCATTCACTGATGGAAGTATGTGTGTATATCAGTTAGGGCGAACAGCCAACCGTCCGCTTGTCCTGAAACATCCTCGCCCCTCTCTCTCCCTCTCTGCCGCCAACAGCAGTGGGAGAATGTGCCTCTTTAATGGGAAATGATGTCAGGCGCTCTCTCTGTGAGCTTGGCACGGCCGCGGTGCCCCTTTCTTGGCAGTGCCCGCAGTATGCCGGCCCTGTGAATACCCAGAGGTCACTGGCTGGGTGTCATGGCAACAGGATAAAGTACCCGTCTGGCCCAGTCACTTCTCAGGGGGTCCGGACAGCCGAGTGGCACCACCTAAATCACACACACACTGCAAACACTTTCTCACACATAATTTCACACAGTCTTGAACAAGAAAACAGATTTTCAACTTTAACTATAAGTGAAAGTGTAATGCTTGTTGTTGGCTTTGTCTTGCGTGTTTGCTCGAGTGTCGTGAATTTTTTATAGCTGCCAGCTGTTTTAAATGCCCGTGCATGTTTATGCGTTTGTCAGTGTGATTGATTTCCTGTGAGCCGATTTCTGTTGCCTAGCTATAGTAGTTGTGGACAGATCCGTCATCAGACCATGATAGCCCATGTACGTCACTGATACGTCTATTCGTTTTCATCTGGAGGATACAATTATTACAATGTAATACACTGCTAAAACATCCCTGTTAGATGTTTGAAGGACATTCAGCAGATGTTTGACCTGTTTGTCATTATTTTGAAATTACACACATAAGCTTGTGTGTAAAAGAAAGTTGGTTTCATATTTGGCAGGGTTGTTTGTCATTCAGAATAGAATTGAGAATGCTTTTTAAATTGAAATTTGAATTGAGGTAGAAAACAGGAAGACAATCGAAGTACAGTTAAAGGTATAGTTCACCCAAAAATGAAAATTCTCGCCCCATTGACTACCATAATATTTATTTCTCCTACTATGGTAGTCAATGGGGGGCGAGATCTGCTTGGTTACAAACATTCTTCCAAATCTCTTCCTTTGTGTACAGCAGAAGAAAGAAATTCATACAGGTTTGGAACAACATGAGGATGAGTAAATGATGACAGAATTTTCATTTTTGCGTGGAAGCATCCATTTAAAGGGGTGGTTGATTATGATTTCACTTTTTTAACTTTAGTTAGTGTGTAATGTTGCTGTTAGAGCATAAACAACATCTGCAAAGTTACGACGCTCAAAGTTCAAAGCAAAGGGAGATATTTTCTTTTAAAGAATTCTCTGTTTAAGGACGACAACAAACGGCTGGTAGGGACTACAACGAGTTTCTTCCCAGGTTAGTGACGTCATTAACCCTAAAATTTACATAAACCCTGCCCCCGAGAACACGCAACAAAGGGGGCGAGGTCATGTTGGGCTGCTTTAGAGAAGAGGAAGAGTTGTTGTAGTAGAGTGTTGTTGCCATAGAGACAGAGCGACACGCGTCATAATCTGAAAACCATGCCCACCGGGGGGGAAAACAATCCAACAGTCCCCATTGACTTTATATAGCGTGAGGCTGCCTCCTTGTCATTTCTGGCTTATAACAAAAAATAGAACAATGTCTAAAAGCTGCTATGTGACATGGTGTACAGCAAACATCCTAGAAAAACCTAGAACTAAGTTTTTATAAGCTGTCGACCCCAAAAAACTAATGTTTAAGGACACAAAAGTGGATACAGGCAGTGAGACAGATTACTATAAGAAATACATTGGAGGGGAACGTATTCGGCGACAGGTGAAATAATTCTTTGACATGGTTAAAAATAATGAATGGTTTGTTTTTGTTTGTTTGTTTAGCATATGTTGTTGCCACAGTAATATGACCCGTTGCAATCTGTCTCAGTGCCTGTATCCACATTTGTGTCCTTAAACATTCGTTTTTTGGGGTCGACAGCTTATAAAAACTTATTTCTGGGTTTTTTAGCCTGTTAGCTGTACACCTTGTCACACAGCAGCTTTTAGGCATTGTTCTGTTTTTTGTAATAAGTCAGAAATGACAAGGAGGCAGCCTCACGCAATACAAAGTCAATGGAGACGGTTGGATTGTTTTCCCCCCCCGGTGGGCGTGGTTTTCAGATTATACTAAATGCGCTCTGTCTCTATGCCATCATTTTGCGCCGAACTGCTTCACAAACGAGGGTCAATTCAATGCTGGATTTTCACAAAAGATTAACATGACGGCACATGCTAGTCGATGAGTTGAATCAACTCCACAGCAACTACATAATTTTATCCATTAACCATTCAGAAACGTCCAGATGCATTCTAAGGCCCTGATCAGACAGAACGCGTTTTTTATGTTGCTAGGCAACCACTGAATCAGATGTCTTGTCAGTGTAGCGCGACCTCTCTTTGGTTTGCTGTTAAACTGTCATATTATTTACTTTCGGTTTGTGAAGTCATACAGCTCCAGGTAACCTGCGACAGCCACAACAAATTTCTCCTCTATCATTACAGTGTCCAAGCAACTGTAAGCTTTCATCAGCACAACGGAAAGCCCGCCTCTCCATTCATTCAATTGGACAATGGAAAAAAACGTGAATGACATCAGGCGCTTTTCTGTTCAGAGTTGCTTTTTTTTTTTCAACTTCAGGCGCTTAGAGCGCTCCTGCAAAAGCGCGAGGCGCAGCAGGCGGCTAAAACGCGAGGCGCCCGGGGCGCATAAACAGCACGCAAAACGCTCACTGCCAATAGAAAACAATTTAAAAATGGCTTGGATGGCTCCGGTTTGAAAAATGTTACTGACAATCATCATTTTGGCTGCGTGAGATTCTCCAGCTTTGTTGTTGTTGAGCAACCAAAGCGCGAGCTGTTATAGCTCCACCCTCTTTTAGAAAGCGGCTGGGAGCAGCAGCTTAAACCTAAATAGAGGCAAATTTGACAATAGATAATACATGATCTGTGGGTTATTTTGAGCTGAAACTTCACAGACACATTCTGGGGACACCAGAGACTACATCTTGTGAAAGGGGCATAATAGGTACCCTTTAAGTCATGTAGTTCAAACTAAGTTGTTACCATTTAAATCTCAAAACAAGTATTATTTTATGGTTGTTGTTTTAATTGTTGTTGCTATTAATATTAAAATATCAGTATTACATATTATTGTTAAAATCAATAAAACATTTACAAATTTGTTCTGCATATCAGTTATTGAACATATAAACAAATGGCATAAAAATAATATGTTTCAAAAAAGGGGGAAATTTTTGGCCAGTCTCTAGTAAATGTCGATGTAGATTGCTGGAAAAGTCTGTGTTTGAGAGAGAAAGATAAGAGTAATGGGTAAAGCTGGGCAGTTGGGGCTGAGATCTTTAGAAAACATGAGGAATTGCCTGGAAATTGGAACAAACAGCCAGAAGCACTTTTCAGTGGTGCGCACACAGCTAATCCATTCAGCACAGCCACTGCAAGTGTGTGTGTGTGTGTGTGTGACTGTGATAAGAACTGCTGGTCACTTCTCACTCCCACTCATCTGAGAGCTTTTGCACATGTGTGAGTTTGTCTGGAACAGAGAGAAAGAGAGATTTCACATGTACTTGTTCTAGTAAATTAATTGCTGCATGCGTTCTATCTACCTATCTGTCTATCCGTCTGTCCGAATCTGTTTTGCTCAAAATCATTGTGTTGAAGAATGTGTTTTGCTGAATGCAGGGTTTCTTTAAATCAGGTTGCAGATAAACTTTGTTCCAGGCCATCAATGAACCTCCATTTAAATTCCAAATTTAAATTTCGAATCGAACTTAAAAAGAAAACAGCAGTCAGCCTGTAAATAGAGGCTCTCAAACAGCGAGGAATGAAAGTGCTTTGTAGGTGGTGACTGTTTATACAAATGAACACCAAGCTAAACGTTGATCACAAAGGAACGCTTGAAGGTCATTACTCCTGCCAAAGGCTGTGTTGCAAAGAACAAGCTGTAGGACATGTTTTTTCATGTTGTTTGTTGAAGTGCCAAGCGTTTGTGTATGTTTGTTTACCGAATGAATAACAGCTGGAAAAGCGAAATTCTCTTTCAGAATGGATTCATTTCCTTATAAATCACGTGTTCATAACAGCGTTCCGCTTAAATGAACCACCTCACAGGTTTAGACAGATGACATGCTGGCAGATTGAAAGGTGTTTACACGAGCAGGTCAGCAGGCCAGTGACCGGGCAGATGACGGGCCAGTCTTTCACACGTGTGACTAGTTAGGCCATGAAATGTCATGCTGGTTTTGTAGGAAGGAAGTTAGTATGTATGATAGAGTGAATGTGTATGAAGGTACGTTTTCTGTCTGTTTAGGTGTGTGTATATTGAGGTGTGTATATCTATGTTTTGTGTAAAAAAGCACATGTGTGTGGAAGGAAATGCAGATAAATCATTTAAATAAATGTTTTCATTTACTGATGAATATATGTGTGTATTTTTACATTATGTGCTGTGAGAGATGCTTATTTTCTGAGAGCCAGTGTGTGTTTGATAGCAGACGCCATGGAGTGAGGCTGCATTACCCATGATCCTGCTGTGTGGCCACCTCCCCAGGGTATTCTGGTCTTGTTATGCTGGTGACACAGTGCAGGGGTCTTATCGACAACTATCCACACACATACTTTTCACCAGCTTGTTACTGCTGTGCACTCAATCTAGAGTTGCCACTGACATCTTGGTAGTGATTTTTCCTTACTATTTATTTATGTGCATTAACAGACTTCATTTATTTTGTATTACCTATATAAAATTGTGCCTCTACATCTCACATTAGCAGTATAATGTTTGTGTTTAGTCAGGTTTTGTAGAGTTCTCTGAGCCTCTAAGAAATTAGCAGTTAGCTATGGGTTTTGGCCCTGAAGGAGGTTTTACTTCCACACTCGTTTTGGAGGCAAAATCAGCAGAATTCTCTGGAGTCATTTTAAACATGGTAAAATGTGTTAAATGGAGCTGAAAATAAATCATCATATTAGCCAAATTATTTATAAGCACTCCCGCAAGAGGTGGAGGACAGACTTTGAAACTTTAGCTTTAGCAACAATGTTTAGCTAGCGCACTGTTTTGGTTTTTCTTGTGTTGTTGTAACACAAGTGATAACAAATTTGACGTTTTGAGCCCAATAAATGAAAATACAAGGAAAAACATGACAGGTCTCAATGTAAATGTAATTGAGATGTGATGTTTCATCGTACATTGCTGCTAAAGTACAAGAGAAAAACAGCTAAATAGGCTAATTCTGTTGTCGAATAACAATATAGCACTTTTACTGGCCGTTAATCTGTATTCTGCCTTATATAAATAACATTTTGTCAATTCATCCACTATTGGCAGGTGTAGCTAAACGCTAATTTTGTACCATGTGTGGGCCCGTGGTTGTACGTTTGTGTGTGTGTGTTCATATAGGACAGATGTTGTGAAGCTAAGTGGATGTTTGCGTGGGCTAGTGTGTATCCCTCAGAATGGATGGTGTAGGTGTTTGCTTGTATTCAGTGTGGGATGTGTGTGTGTGAATGTCAGCTCTCTGCGTGTGATGGATCTGTGTGTGTATTGCCGAGTGTGCAGTAGAGAGATTAGCATACCGCTCGTCTCAGCGCACTCCTCTGCTCAAAGTGGATAATGGTTTGGGGAAATGCCTTTTGTCGTTTTTTTTTCCTTGCGTTCTCTTCTCGTCTTTCGAGGCAGCGGTGTTGAGTAAGCCTCGGTGTGTAAATAGGCCCATATGTGCCTGCTGGCGCTGTATGCCAGCTAAACCTCTGTGCCAACTTAAACGTCCACACACACAGGGATAGAGAGTCACGTCAAACAGTCACAAACCAGTCCCGAACAAATTTTAACATGTCAATTTAGTACAAGTATTGACTGAAAAAATGTTAAATAGTTAATGCATGTTAACAATGTGATTATGTGGTTATTATGTGGTTTTTATAATCAATTAACACTGCTTTTGTAATTTTTTTTACAATATAGACAAAATTTGTCACCAAAAAAGTCATTCGGTTTAACCAAAATTTCGGTTTTACCGAATGACACTTTTGGTTATACGGAATGACAGTATTTTCAAACAATGCTAACAGCCTGATAGCAAGCAAAAGGACAATGAAACATTTTATATTTAGTACAAGTTTTTAAAATATTACAACATTTTCCATGTTTTATAGCGGTTGTACCGAATGACCTGATGTTTCGGGACATGCGTATGAGCAAGTGAAAACATTAATTTTTCAAATCATTAAAAGAGAGTTAGTTACTTTGCTTCAGGACCATGTGGTCCTTTGCAGGTGTCTAAATGATGTCACATGATATTGACTGCATGACTTGATCCAAAATGGTCCCTTTATATTGGTTACTCCAAATGACATCAATGAAATTCATTTTTCCGGACATTCTTTCTCATAACAAAGCAATGACTTCTATACATAATTTTAGTACCATTTTGCAGTATGTTGATATATGATGTTATAAAATCATGCCAGAATAAAAAAATATATACATTTATTACATTTTAAGATATTTTAATCACAAATGAAATGGCTGTATTGGCTTTTGGGCGGTTAAACCGAATGACATTTGACACATACAGTGTGTATATATATATATACACACTGTATATATAATGTGTTTGTATGTATGTGTGTGTGTGTATATATATATATATATATCTTCTTTTCAGCAATTATTGATTTATGTGGTTATTTGATTCTTATTGTTTTTTAGTCGATTTTTCTTTGCAGAAAGCTCAGATTTTTAGTACTTTCAAACATGATCACATAAAACTTTTTTTAATACCATGTTTTATGGACATACCATGATATTCTTTGAATTACGTTGGAGTACCATGCAAATACCACTGTATGCAAATATGATAATCATTCAGTATCATGGTATATATCAAAGTACCATAGTATTACCATGTGTATATAACTGTACCGTAGTATGTGGGTTCATTTTCTCTGTCCCTATAAGGGTAGGAAAAACAGCACACATTCCAGTCCTCAGGAGAAGAATGGACATTGGATTTCACATGGTGCCAGGATTTGTGCTTGTGCAAATGTGAGCGTGTTTATTTCTCATTGTGTTTTTCGGTGTAGATTTGCATTTGTCTGAAATAAATTTCCCGCATTTAATATCTAATGGGCACACAACCAAGGCTCTACCGCAGGAGTATCACACCATCTTGAACTACACACTCAGAAACACACACACATTAAGAGCTCTACCTGGACCTGGCACATATCTGTAGGCATTTTTCTGCTACTGCTAAGTTCCACTCCAGATGTGCCCATGTAATTACCACCTCAGAAACAGCTGTGTGTGGGTGTACATGCGAGGGTATGTGTGTGTGTGTGTGTGTGTGTGTGTGTGCGTGTGTGCAAGTGAGTTTGATTACTTGCTCAGGTTGAAACAGGAAAATGAATTCCTGGCACTACTGTTACGCCAATTCAGCATTGTGGAAAGGGCCTTTCAGAGACTATTTATGTGCTTTGTGTGTGTGTGTTCCCTCTTTCTCGGCATATGCGAACATGAAGGCAGTGGAGATTGCTTTAGGATTGCATAGGACGAACGGCTTTGCATTTTAAAAATGCCACAGTTATGTGAATCCATTTCAGTGTAATCTATATGTATCATATTACTTTGTACATTTCCATATTTTAACGGATGAAAGTGTGAAATATCACAGCATCATCACTCTGCTTAGTGCTCAGTTAACACAATATGCCTCGGTCTACATGAATATATCCATAGAAGCCTATAGAGCATCAGTGATGTCATGCTTCAATGGGAGTTAGGGCTGAAACGATTAGTCGACATTATCGACAACGTCGACAATAAAAAATTGTCAACAAATATTTTTGTTGTCGAATAGTCTTTTGATGTCATATGACCAATTTGAAGGGCCTGCAATAACACGGTTTGACCAGTGGGGCACTGTAGCGCAATACTGTAATGCAGCCCTCTTGGATCGAATCCAATAGAAGAAGACGCGGCGCTTCAGAGTGCATAGTGCAATTGAAGTCGAACCCGTAAAATGTGGGAGTTTAACATAGCATAAAACATAACAAACATAACGTTTAGCATAACTACAAAAAATGCTGTCATGCAGGGCCACCAACTCTCATTCAAACTCACTGTTCTCACGCCGCACGTCCATTTTCTCACGCAGTGAAAGATACATCGCAGAGCATAGAGGACACAGACAACGTGCCGACAGATGAGACAGATCAGGTTACTGTTGATATAAAACAAAGTCTCCGCTTTTAAATTCTGTCAATTTTACTACGAGATTCAAACAATACATGTGGTTTTGGAGCTCTTTAATGTGGAGTGACAGATTGCTGTAACACCTCAGGTCAAGCGGCATGTGAACCTATTATCTCTTCCTCTTTTCTGCTGTTACAACATGAAATAAACATGAATGAACATCAAAAAGTATGTTAAAAGATACAGTACAACTTACTGAAATGAATCCATCTCTAATGTAATCACTTGATCGGAGTTTAAACTGCAGAAAGACGTCAATAAAACAGCTTGCAAACAAATATGTCACAAAATGTTACATTTACCTCAGGAAAGCCATTCAATGACCATAAACTCGATAGTTAGTAAAAAGAACAAAAAGAAGAAATCTATGGAGGAGCATTTTTCAAAAATGTTTGCACAATATTACATATTCATATTTTTACTCTTATTAAAAAGTTATTACAATTTCCAGACTTAATAAAAACACAGTACCAGTCATTTTAACAGTGTTTTTTAACAAATTCATTAAAAATACACTTTCAAAAGCTGAAGTGATTTCATTGTTTTAATTATTAGCTAAAATATAACGCAGTATTTTAACTAATTGCTAGTGGAATAATCAAACGAAGCATACTGATTAATCATTGTAATAATCGAAGATTAGTCGATAAATCGTTCCAATAATTGGTAGATTAATCGATTATCAAAATAATCGTTTGTTGCAGCCCTAATGGGAGTTTATTGCAGATACCTGTTCCATTGATTTTAATAGTGAAAACACTGGTGTTGATTGGGCAATAGTCTCTGAAAATATCATTATGGTTTCTTCTTACTTGTATGCTGTGCTTCACTGGCCGTCTCTGAGAACCTAAGTGATATTTGCTTGGGAAAAATCATCGGATTATGAGGAAACTGGGCTTTCAATCAAAGTACATGTTGATTGGCTGACCTCTTAAAAGGGTAGGACTTCGCAACAGACGGCCAATAACTAGTACAATGAATTTCAGGATTGACACATAGCTGGCCATTAGTTGAATTCTAATTTAGTTTGGCTTTTATAATCTTATTTTTTGACCTGAAACATAACTTTTTCCATTCATGGGTCAATGACGTGATGGGTCATTTTTTTTTTGTCCAGAGGCCTTAATAATAATAAAAAACAAAGATATGACATCCAAAGTATGTAAGGTAGTTAAGCTGGATCTCTTTTATCGAATCCAAAAGGTTTAATTATATTTTGCTACATATAAAGGTATTATAAAGATTCTGAAGTGTCAAAAGGTCATTCGGTTTAACCGTCCAAAGGCCAATACAGCCACTTCATTTGTGATTAAAATATCTTAAAATGTAATAAATGTGTATATTTTTTATTCTGGAATGATTTTATAAGATCATATATCAACATAGTGCAAAATGGTGTTAAAATAATGCGTAGATTACGCGTTTTTTTTTTTTTTTTAATATCGTCATTCGGTATAACCAAAAGTGTCATTCGGTAAAACCGAATGACTTTTTTGGTGACAAATGTTGTCCATCTTGTAAAAAATGACAAAAGCAGTGTTAATTGATTATAAAAACCACATAATCTCATTGTTAAAACTTAATAAAACTTCAAAATTAATTATATCTCCGTTTTTTTAAACTTTTCCTTATTCGTCAGTGACCCGTATATAAATGTTAACCAAAACTCTTGTGTTAAATTAGAGATGCACCGATCATAATTTTTCATTTATTAATTTCCACCCCCGATGTAATACCAAATTTAGAATTTTGATCAACAGGACATTTTTTTTGTACACAACCTTTTACCATATGTCTTGGAGTATCGCAATAATATTGTATCATGAGTTCAGTATCATGATATGTATCGAATCCTGACACGAGGGTATCGTTACACCCCTAGAAGACAATTCCTTTCAGAGATACATTCGTATAAACCCCCAATTCAGTATTTATATTTTTCTTCCAATATTTCGAGCATACACTCTAAAAAATGCTGGGTTGTTTCAACCCATCTTTGGGTCAAATATGGACAAACCCAACCATTGGATTTAAAAAATAAATTAAAAAAAAATTAATTTAATTTAATTAAATTTAATGTTTGGGTTTGTCCATATTTGACCCAAACATGGGCTGACACAACCCAGCATTGTTTAGAGCAGGGGTGTCCAAACTCGGTCCTGGAGGGCCACTGTCCTGCAGAGTTTAGCTCCAACTTGCCTCAACACACCTACCTGGATGTTTCTAGTATGCCTAAGACTTTGATTAGCTGGTTCAGGTGTTGGGGTTGGAGCAAAACTTTGCAGAACAGTGGCCCTCCAGGAGCAGGATTGGACACCCCTGGTTTAGAGCGTAGCGAACAGTGAGCTTGCTGTTCCTGGTACAGTATTTTCTTCCGTCCTGTTTACAGACTTTGTAATATTTTGGCCTGTTGCCGATCGTATGTTTGGATGCAAACTCTGTCCGGTTCCGATTGATGGCTGGTGTTGTGTCGAAGTCTGTTCCTCCTATGTTTCCTATGGACTGTCTAACCCTAAACCTGACCCTAATCCTAACATTACCAGTAACCTAAGGGGAAACATAGGGGGAACAGACTTCGACACAAGACCGGTTGACGGGTGCATCTCTATGTAAAATCTCCATTATATGTCAACTACCCAAAGAGTTTAGCTTAGCCATTTGTTTTTATTTGTTAACTTTTACGAGCCATTTGATGGATGCTTATCTGCTTTGAAAGTGATATTGCATACTCAAAAATAATGCATATAGATACTCATTTTTGCTATTGATAACTCAAATACGTGCTTCCTCGTGTAGGTGAAAAGCAGTTTTATAAGCAGCTGCTGCCTGTCCAAACAAATCAGCATCCCAAGAGTATAATGCAGTGTGATCAATCCGCTGATATGAACCTGTGAGTGTGTGCTGTTTCCCTTCTTGGCATCAAAGAGAGAGCATTGATTTCCCATCATGCATTATTCACAAAAATGCAAATCAGCTAAAACCAAAAAGAACCACCCCAAAGCTTTTTTTTTAATTAAATATGCAAGAATCCCTAGGCGGAATTGCCATGGAAACCACAATTATGTCACAATCTCAGAGTTCCAGTAGAGTAATATTGTCATTTTTTTACTATGCTTTTACATATTGGATTCCTACATTATGCATTTGTATATGCGCTAATTGAAATCTCTGTCCTTTGACACCTTCCATAGTCCGATAGGCTCCACCGCCAGCGGGTGTTGTTCGTGATTGGGCAACTCGACAGCCTTGGGACAAGGCAATTGATCCATTTTTAATGAGCCGAACTGGGCAAGAGGGCACCAAATTTCTTCTCTTTGCCTTGAGGGGTGAGAAAGAATAACGGATGAGCTCAGTGTATGGTAAAAAACATTCAGACATTGTTATGCCACACCGTACCACAAACATACGGGTAGTTACATAAATTCAGCTTCCACAAACCTCCCAAGAGGCCAATGTGCTGCTGTAGACCTGAATTCCACCTCGTATATTTCAGTGTATGTCTGCAGAACTCAATACTCAGCCTACACAGGAGACATAGTATTACATTTTAACTTATCATATTAGAATGAATTTTACCATATTTTTAATCATTGGTGCCTTTAAGCCTGGGTGAGAATAAGAGACTTTCCCCCAAAACCATTAAAAAAAATCGTAATTATTCCAAACCAATAGTGTATGTACACATAATAATTATTATGTGTGTGTGTATATATAATATGTATACTTCTTCTATGCCTTGGTGAGCATAATAGTTTATTCACCATCTTAATGGTAAAAAAAAAAAAAAATCATAAGTATTTCAAACTTTTGACTGGTAGACTATGTAGATATGTGGTGAGAATCCTGATAAAAATCTATTGACATACATACCCATATATATTTGTGAGTCGTGACAGCATCTATTCTAGCTTAACATACCTGAGAGGTTTGTAAAGGCTGTGCGCAGCGGCTCAATCATACATAAATGCCTTTTGATTGTAAATAACTGCTCTTATTTGCTAAAATGCTTTTGAATACAAAGTTAGGCAAGGTTACGCTCCTTAAGCACTTGACAGCTTAGGTCAATGCTAGCGTCCTTTTTCGACACCTGTGTTTATTCAGATATATGAGCGACGCTGTTTATTCGTTTGCAAGCAAAACGTTTTTGTCGGTTCCCTAGAGCACATTGGTAGAAGTCTAGCTAGGGGAAAGGTGATGGTAAAAGTAGTTCTGTTTGCATTTATATCTCACAAATGTTCGTTTAGCACATTAAAACTTTTTGTCTGCCACATATTTGGTTGATTTTGAGGATTTCAGACAGTGAGAGTTACATGCTGTGGTGTAGCGTCATACACATTTACTTGGCTATCTAATATTAGCATCATCACTTAGCATCATAAGCGCTGTTTGCATTGGGAATGTGTGTTTCTGTGCTGAAGAGGAGTGAATTACTGTTCACGCTGGTGCTTTCTCTCCCTCTATCTGTTCATCTTTATCTCTTCTGAGTCACAAAACAACTTATCAGTGTAGATCAGGCCTTCTGACTGTGTGTTTTCGAGCGCATGCAATCTGTGTGAAGAGCTCCTGTGGGACTGAACGTGGGATTTGTGCTGTATTTATGTTGATATATGTGTTTGTATCATGATTGTGAGTGACTGAAGATGGCCGAAGAGTGTGTTTGTGCTAAAAAGCAATAGCTGTATGTGTGTGTGTGTGTGCGTGCATTAGCATTTGAATGGTCTCGGGGTCATTGAGATGCAGTTGCTATTGACAGCCAGATGCTTAACATGACTGGTCACTGGAGTCTGAGCCGGGAAAGAGAGTGTGTGTGACCCTGGTCTGACATATGCCCAAAATATACAGAGACGACTACAAGTCAATCATATGATTTCCCCAAAATTTCACACTTAGGTTCTACTGTTGATGAAAATATGAGGAGAAAATAACAATTCTTGTTAACACTAATAATGCACCATCAATGTTTTTGAAATAAAAACATCTAAAGCAAAATGATTGTTTCAAGTAACCAAAGTCCCTTTAAGACGAGTCTTTTCACTTTGACACGTCTTTGAAACTCCTGTCGGACAGCTATTTCAGTCATGCAAGTGCAGCTCCTATCTCTTTGAATGGGGAAACATCAAATTCTCCAAAGCTGTTCTCCAAGCTTAAGCATAAATTTCGTATTTGAAATCACCAATGAAATATATATATTTTTTTTTTCTAAATGCTCAAATCATGACAAAGAACAAAGACTGTTTCTATAGTAACTGGAGCTTCTAATAGCAGTTGCAGTGAATCGATGACTTTCCCTATCGGCGATTGGCTCTTTTATTTAGAAGGCTGGACTTATTCTGCCATATTGCTCTTTGCACTTGTACAATAGTACAATGAGTGCACCGTCTTTCTATATATAAAGTCTTTGAAATAACGATGGTCCATCATTAATAATGTGGCATTTCTGTTTGAGCTGACGCTGAAGAGTGAATAAATGGCAGCAAACTGAAGCACTTTGCTAGTGGGTTAATAAACTCAACCAAATGCATCCTATATGAGATTCAGATACAACATAAGTAATATACAACTTACATCTGCACAAAAGGTCACGACTGTGCAAGTGAACTTGATGTGCTTGTCTGAATGTGTATCTCTAATGTGTAATAATTGCACTCCTTCTGTAACAATGCGGGGCTCTTCCCGTGACTGAAACATGGGCAACTAAGGCACAAATAATTTACAACATTCTATTACAATCAGGCCCGGATTAAGAAGACGTAGGGCCCCGGGGCTATAGCAAACCCAAGGGTACCCTTCATAGTGGACTATCTTGGCACTACAGCATTTTTTACCACAAAAATAATTAATATTTTAAAAAATCAAATCTCCAACACAGAGATACATTTAGTATATATAAAATGAATATTCCATTTTAATATTAAGTAGTCCTATAGGCTTATATAAATATTCCAGGCTACAACACATTAACAGCATAAATGCATTAACACCAGATGTGAGGTCAAAGAAAACAGGTTTCCAGAAACAGCAACAACTTTTGACCATAGAACTGCATTAGGGAGTTTACTTTAAATATGTTTCATCATTACAAGGTCTTCTTTCTGGCTCTAGAAGAGATCAAGATGTTGGACTAGGGGGGGAAAATTCAGCCCATCCGGCCCACATTTCCCCGTAAATGTTTTGCTGGGGTAACAGCCTGTAAAAATCTTCTTTCAGATGAACACAATCGAAGATATATTTAAAAATATCCTTGCTCTTCCAAGCATTATAATGGTAGTAAATGGGGGGCCTGTTGTGAAGCCAAAAATAAATGCATCCATCCATCATAAATATAATCCATACGACTCCAGGGGGTCTTCTGAAGCGAAACGATGAGGTTTTGTAAGAAAAATATCCATATTTAAAACTTTATAATCTAAAATAACTAGCTTCCGCCAAACGACCATGGCAGAAGCTTAGGCGCCTCTCGCGATTTAAACAAATAGGGCTGGTCAACAACAAATAGGGCTGATTTAAACAAATAGGGCTTGTCTAATATCGAAATTCCCCTACATTTCTATTTAAATTTTTTAGCTTTAGACTTCTAACACGTGACTGGTGTTTTGTTTTGCTCTATCCTATGCTCTTACGTGTTCATCAATACATAATGCGTCGGATCAGAGTTCACTCTTCGGCCACAAATCGCCACTTTATTTGTCCGGTTTGGAAGGAATGCTGTCTAACGCTAACCAATAAGACTTCAGGTAGCCTACTGCCCAATGGCTCAATAACTCAGAAAAAAGATATACTTTTTTAAAGTCACGGCGATCATCATTTTCATGATGATAAAAATTTTGCTAATAGTGAAACTAGTATTTTATTATTTATTTTGTTACATTTTTATTGCATATTTCAAGCCCTACTGTGTGTGTGTGTGAGTGTGTGAGAGAGAGAGGCGAGAAATCAACTGAGAAACATACAGTGGAGAGTTATGAGGCGTTATTAAATGTTTAATAATCATTATCATTGCGCTGTGAAGCTCATATTTCCTGCATGGGGACTATGAGCCAGTGTTAGATAACAGCGAGTGTGCATCCGTGTGTGTTTTTGAGTGTCAGGATGACTGAGATAAGTGTGTGTCGTGATTTAAGATGCCTCTGCCATTTCAGACTGTCGGCACTAAAGATTTATTGCTAATTAGGTTAGAGAGCACTTGACCTGTCAGGTGTGTGTGTGTGCTCTTTTGTAGATTGAATTGGTTTTCTGTGTTCGCCTGACATTCGACATTCTCTCATCAGACTACATGAGACAGTCTGCCACCGCACACACACATATGTGCACCTGTGTTCGTGAGGACGTCCCTTTGACATTTTCAGAGATGTGGCTCTCACAGCTATAGCAGAACAAGACTAACAAAGAAATTCCAAATGGTACCAAACAATGTTCTTGTATATTTACCATGAAAATATTATAGTATTATGGATTTCAATGCAGATATCAAAGTGCAAGAATATAATTTGAGATATAGAAGACACTAACTATACACCAATGAGCCAATCAACTACTTCCTTTCACCACAGATTCAAATCTCAAGTTGAAAGTTTGACTCTGTTACATATTCTAAAACATCACTTTAGAACTAGTAACGAAGGAACGTTGAGTCCCTCCATTGAAACTCATTGTATTTTGTACAGTATTAGAGAGCGAGAGAGAGATCGCTTGAGCGAGCATTACCTGTGTCTGATATAACATTCATTCTTCAGGTCGATGTCCATAATATTATATCCATTATAAAAAATCATTTTGAATGTCCGCTGAGGAAAGTGATCTTTGTATTTGTCCTTTTTACAGTTAAGGGAATGTTCCATAACAGCGCTAAAACAACGTCCTTTGTTTACAAAAGTCACTTTCAAATTAAAAGTCTCTTGCGACTGACTCGTTCACTCGTAAAGTTTGCCACCATCTAATGGCATAGTAATGTAACTTTCACTCAATCCATATTACTCACTAATGGACCCTTTCTCAATAACAAATACAACATATTATTTATATAAAATAATATTTATTGAACAACAATATTTAAATTAACAACAATAGCCATTATAAATGATAATAGGAAATAAACACAATTCAGTCA
Organism: Hypophthalmichthys nobilis; assembly: GCA_037950665.1. Lineage (NCBI taxonomy): Eukaryota > Metazoa > Chordata > Actinopteri > Cypriniformes > Xenocyprididae > Hypophthalmichthys > Hypophthalmichthys nobilis. Next base: position 27,295,937 of record CM075479.1, read on the forward strand.
AAGGTACAAGAGCGGTGCTCTACAGGATGCAAGTTAAATATAGTCTTAATATTAAATAATTAAATTTAACATAGCCCAAATCGATTTGCTCAAGAACAAGTAAAAGATTAATAAGGCCAAAGATTGCCCATTTTATGTACCCAAAATGAATTATATCTCATGTTTAACCACTATAAGAGACAGCAGCAAATCCCCGAAGCACTGGCCGAGATGAAGCTGTTCTCGGCGGGTATACGAGCACTGAACGGCTGCTGACGGCCTGGAGCTTGCATCTCCAAAAACATCTAAACAAATTGTAAAATAGGTGCTATGATTAAATATAAGTCACATATTTCAGGTCTAAACAACTACATTCTTGCCTAAAAAACTCGTAAAACTACAGTTCGTGGTAGAAGTGTAGTATTTGTAAAAAATACAGTGGATTTGCTCAGCCGCCATGACAGTCGCTTCAGCAGAATGATACAAACGGTGAAACCATTCCCATGGCGATACTGGTAGAATATTGCATGGCTGGAAAGGCCTCTCAGCCAATCAGATTCAATAACTGTTGTATACGATAATAATCCTGACTATATATAGAGACATGGGGGTGAAGACTTTTGACATCAAAAAAAAAAACTTTCAACCATTCTGCATGTACAAACACTATTTACATTTGCATTTTTGCATCAGAAAATGTAAAAATCTTGTTGAATCGAGTGAAATCTAAGAACACAAACATGGACATGCAGGACCGGCCGTCTCAGGTCTCTGTGCTTGTGTGTGTGTTGAATAAAGCTCATAATTATGTTTCTAAATTTACATCAGTAATAACACAGAACTCAGAGCAGCTTCAGGCTGGAATGCTGCCGGCCGCAAGCTCGACCGCAACTCATACACACACACACACACAGGCTGTGTATATTATGTCTTTCTCCAGAGGGAGTTCCAATACCTCGCTTTTTCTTTGTCCTTTCTCGTCTCTCACTATATCAAACCTGATCATTTTTCCTCCTTCACCCCCTCATCCTTCATTTTTCCTTCCTCACGTACATACACACCATTTCTGTTCCTTATGGTATGGCTTCTTTTCATTTGCCTGCAAGGTGTCAACGGTTCCATGACTCCATAAATAAAAGATTCATCACTCAAAAGCTAACAGAGCAACAGTCTCTCTCTTCATCTTTCTCTCTCTCTCGCTGTTTTTCCCATTCTTTTCCACTCACTTTTGTTACCTAGCACTCACAAATATTACACACAGAGTAACACAATCTCTATAGACTGACCCCGCGCTTGTGTTTGCACACATGTTGAAGAGTTTGACATTGACTAGCTGCAGCTGCTGTGTGTTTCAAAGCGTGTGTGTATGTGCGCACACGAGTGTGTAAGAACAGTAATAGTGGGGTCTGCTCCTCTCGTTTATTTTACAGCGCCGTCCGTCCTCTCGTTCAGCTCTTTGACGCTTCTCACACAGTGTTCTACTGTTCTCCTCTGTTCTGGCACTCTGCCCTCGTAGACAGAACTCAACCGTCACACTTCTAATGTTCTTTAAACCAACGGTTTTTACACTTCCACTGTGTGTGTTATTTAAAGAAACGGTTGTATTTTTAAAACCTTTGATATATACACTCAACGGGTGTTTTCAATGGGTTTTTACTGCCAGAGGGTTTAGCTTTTATTGGACTGTGAGCGAAATAAATATTCCTGGTTATTTTCAACTTTGTCCAGATGAAAAGCTGTTTTACTTTTGTAATGTGATGTCTTTCATGATATTCAATGAGAAAAAAAAAAATGTAATAAGTAAATATTAAATTATTAAATAAAATATTGATTAGATTGAGAAAAATGGTTTTTGTGTGACAGGTGAATCTTTGTGAATGTTCGGGTATTAGTTTAGTTTGAATTTCTTTCAGAATCAGCATTTCTATTAATTATGCGTTCTGCTTCCAGACAGTGGAAGTTATGACTCAGAGGAAGATGATTCGCTGCTGTCACTCATATTACATGTTCATAAACCATCCTGTCTCTTCCAATGACAAACTTCCACTAAACTTCTGCATTCTGTTCTATACATAACAAACCTCGAGAAACGTTTCTACACATAAAACATGACTCTAATAAACATACGATAATGACAGCATATGTAATGTTCATGTGAATTGTGCTATTTTTTTTATAAGAATAAAGGATGTTTACATGAGAAATGCTAAGCATGTTAGCGATTAGCTGCTTATAAAAAGCTACAAACAACATATTTCTGCCTCATCATATGACCAAAATCCACATTAGATCGTAATCGTAAGTTATTACAAACACTTGATGGTGGTTTACAGTGAGATTTGAGTAAAAGGGTAGTATTAATCTCTTAAATTGTAATGTGTAGCTTGATGCTATTTGTAGTTATAAGTCACCTGTTACCCAGATGTGATTATATTTCATGATGTATGTTGTCAAAATAGTTCGTTTTGTTCTAGAAAGATTTTTGATAATAGGTGGGTGTAATGTATAACGGGATATAAGTGATGTGGATGGGCAAGCCATGTAATGCTACCACTTAGTAAACGGTGTTCTTTTCATCATTCTTCCGACAAAATCAAAGTAATGTCAACATTTCCAGCCACTAAATGTAAGTTTTTCCATCTCTTCCAAGCTAGCTTGCTGACATGTAGTGACGTCATGAAGATTACGTAATTGAATGATTGGTTTGTTGGAATTTAGTGGTTGAGGCAACAAAAATAATGGATTTTTATGGATAGTATGGATAGTAACTCTAATATTATTGCTGAAATCTTAATAATCTTATATTTAGTAATTAGTTACACAACTAGTTACTGCAATACGTAATATTGCTACTGTAATGCATTACTGCCCAACACCAGCAATAAGGAGTGATGCCCACATGTTTTTGTGTTTAAAGTTGCCATGAAATGGAAAATTACATTCATCTTCTCTATTGTGAGGGATATCTGATAAATGTGGCTGTGTGAAACGGCTTCTCAAAGAAAAAAAAAGGGAGGGGGGGCTATATTTTGTCCACTGAGAATTGGTTAAATCATTGTTTTATGCTAATTGCTGCAATCTCATGTGAGTAACAGGTTCCTGAAGAGGCAGACAGCAGCAGGTATTTATAGGCCGCTGTCACTTTAAGAATGCACAGACCAAATATACTGACACATTTAGGTTTTTCTCAACTGTTTAAGTTCATTTAAGACATAACTGACAGTGTTTACATTAATACTCCACACTATGGGCATTTTGACAAAATTGTGCATTTGATCATTTAAGCGCAATAAGCCGTGAAAGAGAAAATAATTCGTGATTGCATGCAAATACGTCCATCTAATGCATGTTTACGTAGAAAACTCTGCAAAAGTAATGCATTGAAATGCAAGACTTTCTGTGTGAACTAACACTGTGTGTTAAGAAAATAAATGAAATCAGTTTTGAGTTTACATAATGTCTGTGCATTGGATCTGTGACATACCGTTGATTACCAGAGAAAATAAAGGCAACACTTTAAAATAAGGTTTAATTTGTTAGTTCATGCATTAACTAACATGAACTAACAATGAACAATACATTTAAGGATTTATTAACCTTTGTTCATGTTGCATGAACTGATGTTAACAGATAAAACTGTGTTAGTAATGTATTAATAGATTAACATTAATTGGGATTAATAAATATGCGTTGTTCATTGTTAGTTCATGTTAACTAATGTGGTAAATGAAATCTTATTGTAAAGTGTTACCAAGATTCATTCCTCAATGAGTATAAAACAGAAAACATGATCAAACTCATGTTTTGACCTGTTCCCAAAGGAAATATCCTGGTAGTGCCTAATCAGAAGTTCCATCTGCTAGAAAAGTAGTCAAAACCTCAGGTTGATTTACAGACTGACAACTTCATATCTCAAGCAATTAAAGCAGCCATATTAAGTAGTAAGTGATCAGATTATGTTGTTGGTAATATAATCACTTATATGATATGGTGATTAATCAATTGAAGTAACTACAGGGTGCGTTCACGCCATGTTGTAATCATTGTAATTACGATATTTCGACTTGTAAAAGAGTTCACGTCCTCGTAGAGCTCGTAATTACAACTTGTTAAATGGGAATTTGAACATCACGTGTTGTCATCTCGACACTATGGTAATTATGACATGGCACGAATGCAGCATAGCACGCAGGTTATTTTTTTAATAGCTGTGCAATTTGAAGAGTAGATATTTTCCTAACCCTCTTAATATTCTGTAAAGTAATAGATGTGTGCTTCTATGATGACCCGTCTCGATCAATGTGTTTGTGGCAGCATCAGTTTGTTTACCACCCGCAGGCTCGTCCTTTAGGACTCCGTCCAAATCAACAGAGCCAGAACGGATCCAGTCTGAGATTTCACTTTTGGAGAAGGTCCAGGAGTTCCATCAGAATACAGTTGCAGTATCCCAATTCGTGCCTGGTTTTGGAAGCCAGAGTGTGACAGAATACAAAAAACAAAAAAGCCCTCTCAGTTCCGTCCTACTGAAGTTATCATTCAATGAGAAACGGCTCACCAGGCCAAGCCAGGCCACAAACGGGTTTCTGTTGGTACCCTTCCTTAATCTGATCTGATGCGCTTTTTGTGTGGATGTCACACCACCCACTTAGTTTAAAAGAAAATCCCTGGTCATGGCCTGTCCCGAGACTTGAGACACTTGTCCAAGTGTTCTTGGATCAGTGTTGGTGCGGTAAGGGTGAATTGGACTTTGTGTTACCTTTCAGTTTTTGCAGTGTCCTGATTTTAACACATCCATGATTCCATCCGTCCATGTGATTTTTTTTATTTATTTTTTTTTTTTTTTATTGAATCTCGAGCTTATTTAACATTGAATATTGGAGTGTAGACTGGTATTATATAGAGTTTATATACAGTAGTATTGGCTGCTACCCAGCATTTGCAATAAAGACCATCTATGTGTTAGATATTATTTCTTTATAGTTTCCTATGTAAGCATTAAGGTACGAGAGGCTGTGCTGTATCGTGAATAAGTCACAGCTGAAGGGCGTTGTTAGGCATGACGTGAAGCGGAGTGACTTATTCACAGTACAGCACTAGCCTCGAGTACCTTATTGCTTTTATAAAACAGTTACCACACAATACAAATATTAAAGCCAAAAATATATATCAATGCAACTTTCATGAAGTAAACTGTCACTAAAAGCCTTCCTTCCGCCGGAAAAATGAATCTCTGACCGTGAACAGCAACAGAAGTTACATTATTACGCCATTAGATGGCGGCAAAGACTGTCTTTATGAGTGTGTCAGTCAGTAGCGAAGACTTTTACATTGAAAAGACTGAATTGTTGTGACACAGAACAAGACGCAACTGACAAATGCTTTGACTAACGCTGTCAGTCACGGGAAAACCCCTTAACTGTTAAAAGGACAAGATAATACATCATTCAAACAGATTTTTGTATTATGAACATAGGACTGACCTGAAGGAAAATGCTAAAACTGAATGCAGGTAATAAACTCGCTCACTCAATCTTTTTCTCACAAAATGTGATGATTGTGATGCATAATTTTATTATGTAGATCAAACAAGACTAGTCTTTGTACAAACTACATAATTTTTCTGTCTGTTGAAAGAAAATTTGCACACAAAATATACTGAATTTTAGTATTTTTCTAGTCTTTTTTTTGTGTATAGTTGAAGTTTCCTTTGCAATACTTTTTACTCAAACATTATAACACTGAATTAAAGCATGCTTTTAAACATCTAAGTAAATAATACAATAGATTTTGTGTAGACAGACACCATATTTACATAATAGAAGTATGGTGGCACCTGAACACAGAGACATCAATACTTGGTACACAATAACGGTAACATTCGATGGATCGTTTTTGAGTATGAATGTGTCATTCTGAGTAGAAAATGAACTCCATATGTGACAAAATGGCAAGTTACTAAACCTAACAACATAAGCAATGGTAAAACAGTGTAAATACAGCTGGAAAACAGTGCAAAATCAACCTCATTAATTATTCAAGGCCCAATGCATGATGGGAACACCAATATCAAAAAAGTTGAGTAGGTTTTACTTAATTATATAATGTTGATAAGCTTAAATTGAGTACTAATATAGAATTTAATTTTGTTTTGTTTTTATTCTTGCCTGAATTAACTTTTTCATGTCGAAGTTACATTTGTAGTATTTACTTCATCACAGAATAATTTTTATCAGTGTTGTTCTTGACTTGTTTTGTGACATTCACCCAAACGTAATATGAGACATTAAACCATGAGAATAATTTTTCCTACTCAGTATATTGAATTAGTCAGAATCAAGTTTATGACACAACTCTTATCGTGAGGAAAAATATCTTGTAGTTCATAGCTTTTACAGTGCAGTGAGTTATACAATCATTGAATATTAGTACTAGAAGAAATCCCCCAGAGAACGTTCTTCCTAGATGAACTGAATGGCCTTATCTTGTTGTCTAATTTCATGTTAATGAATCGTATTACACCAGGTTTCGTACTTGAAACATTCAGATAATATATGAATCCGAACCTCATTACTCTGAGCCTAATGTCTGGTATATGAATATAAAAGGGTTATTCTGTGCAAGTATCAGACTATGATGCATCTAAACTGTGTTTAATAGAGCCTTAAAAGATGCTGGGGAATTCATAACTCAAAGGTGTGTGTGTGTGTGTGTGTACTTTTGCAGAAACGGAGGATAAGTGAGTGTTTTTGTGTGGAAGAGAGTGAATTTAATCTCTCAGATAAAGTGGACGGGTAGACTAGACCTTAAACTGACCTGTATTGAGTTCTTTTTCCGTGCCGTGAGCGTGCGTGTGTGTCCGTTTGCAGGTGGGAAATAGCCTTTGTCCTTCAGACGTGCTTTTGTAAAATAGCCTGGTTTTGTCTTGGATTGGGGTTTGTCCTTGGATGTCGCAGAGTGTGTCTCTGTGTGAGAACTGGAGCACTAGCATCGACTTAAGTGTGTTGATAAGTTTCTGAGGGCTTTTAGAAGTGCCACTGTACAAACATCAGGAGAAATCACATGCTTTCTGCTCAAAAAAGGACATCCACAGCATCGTTTTACCAGTTTTAACTCCATTTATTCTAGCAGTTTTTACTCTACGCTAGTGAAAAACAATGTCTGGATCTGTCAGCACCCGATGTTTCCAGATATTCGGGTTCAAAACCACACTTGGCTTATATAAAAACCTCATCCTGACATGAAGGATGAAAAATACAGGCAGTCTGTAGAGGTTTCCTGAACAGTGTGTGCAAATTTACTAGTTGAACTTGTACAGCATGACCTGACCCTTCCATTAAAGAAAGAAAGAAGAAAGACAAAAAGAGTAGGTTAACTAAAACAGCATTATGCTGTCATCAGCTTGCTATGTCACAAGTCAACCAGTCATCAACTGCAGAACCACAGACCTCTGGCCAATCAGTACATGGCATCTGATTACTGCTGGACAGCCATTAGATACGAATCTGCTGACAGTTGGCCAGTCATCTGTCATGAATCTACTGAACACTGGCCAGTCATTAGCTACGGATTTGTTGACTATTTGTCAATAGTGTTTGAATCTGACTCATTTTGACATTGTTTTTTAAAACCGTTTTTTAATGGACATTTTATTAATTGAATTAAATTAATTGGTGATTGGAGTGAGTTTTTACCTCAAAATCACATCAGTCAAATTCGTCCAAGAGTCATTCACTCTGATTTGCAAAATGCTTCAAATGATTCTTTGAAAAGATTTGACTCAATGCAGTGATTCGTTTGTTATTTGATCTAATGGCCAATCATCTGCCGCTAATCTACTGAATTCATTAGCTACAGATTAGTTGACTATTAGTCCCTTTTGGAAGTGTTGACTCATTTCGACCAATCAGTTCTTTTTAAACCATTTGTTTCAATTTAAAAGTTAGAATTTGCATTGTATATCATTTTAGTGTTCAAGTCCTGTGTGAGTGAGTTTTTAACTCAAAATCAGAACATTCAAATTCATCCAAAAATCGTTCAGTCTGATTTGTGAACTGTTTCAAGTAATTCATTTGCAAAAATTTGACTCAAAACGATTCAATTGTAAATAGTTCAATCATCTGCCATGAATCTATTGAACACTGACCAATCATTAGCTACAGATTAGTTGACTTTTACAGAAGTAATTTTAAAGGGTTAGTTCACCCAAAAATAAAAATTATGTCATTAAATACTCACCCTCGTGTCGTTCCACACCCGTAAGACCTTCGTTCAACTTAGGAACACAAATGAAGATATTTTTGATAAAATCCGATGGCTCAGTGAGGCCTCCATTGCCAGCAAGACAATTAACACTTTCAGATGCCCAGAAAGCTACTGAAGACATATTTAAAACAGTTCATGTGACTACACTGGTTCAACCTTAATGTTATGAAGCGATGAGAATACTTTATTCACCGATATCTAGTGATGGGCGATTTCAAAACACTGCTTCATGAAGCTTCGACGCTTTACAAATCTTTTGTTTCGAATCAGTGGTTCAGAGCGTGTTTTAAACTGCCAAAGTCACTCCCCCCAGTGGTGAACCATTGAAATTTCAAAACACTTATCATGTAATGAAGCCTTGTTTACTGAAATCACGTGACTTTGACAGTTTGATACACGCTCCAAACCACTGATTTGAAACAAAAGATTCGTAAAGCTTCGAAGCTTCATGAAGCAATGTTTTGAAATCGCCCATCACTAGATACCACTGTACTCACATGAACTGTTTTAAATATGTCTCCAGTAACTTTCTGGGCATTAAAAGTGTTAATTGTCTTGCTGGCAATGGAGGCCTTACTGAGCCATCGGATTTTGTGAAAAATATCTTAATTTGTGTTCTGAAGATGAACGAAGGTCTATAGAACAACATGAGGGTGAGTAATTAATGACAGAATTTTCATTTTTGAGTGAACTAACCTTTTAACTAATTGGTTCTTGTTTCAAAGAACGTTAAAAATAAAACAATTAATCACTTATTTTATGTCATTTTAGTGTTCATAAATCCTGTGAGTGAGTCAGTATTCCATAGTGTTGGTAAGTCTGACTCATTTTGATGAGTTGGTTCCTTTTTAAAAATTTGTTTTAATAATCATGTTAATTGGTTCTTTTATGTCGTCATAATTTCAGACCTCACCTGCGAGTGAGTTTTTAACTCGAAACCAACAATCAGATCAATTAAATCCGTCCGAGGATCATTCAGCCTGATTTGTGAAATGCTTCAACCAATTATCTTTAAAGATTTGACTCAAACCATTGATTCGTTTATAAATCGGTCTACTGGCCAATCATTAGCCACCAAACTACTGACCGCTGGCACAAAGTGCCTAAAAGTAATTACAATCAGCAAGAGTAGAAAAAACTGTTATTGACTTTTCTGATTACATGGAAGAACTTTAACTCGGCCTCCTCACATCTCAAGAAAGAAATTATTGTAAGTAGACCCGCAGCCGAAAACAAAATGAATCTAGTGTGCCTGTGCATAATGTATTTAATTATTTTTTCCTCTTGAGAGAGAATGTGAGACGAGTCAATCAGTGTCTTACCAACCATCTCAATATTCATCTGACTGCTGGTGTGTGTAAATGTATTGTAATGTCTGGTCTATGTATAGACTGTCTGTCTCTGTGTGTTTGGAGGTTAACAGGGTGTGTTCTGTTGAGGGTTGAGTTACATAGGCGACCTGCTTATAGTAAGTGATTTACCAGTCCTCTTCTCGACGGACAATGTGTGTGTGGGTGTGTGTGATGTTTAGAGATGTCTTTTGAAATGCTGCTCACTTTTGAGTGTGCTCCCTTCACTGATAACCCTTTAACCTGCAGACAAAGAGAGACAGACTGAATGAGTTCTTGTGGAGACCGATATATCACAAAAAGTAGACAACCAAGGAAAAGTGTAACGAAAAACTCCCTCTCTCTCACGGGGCATTCATACATGGTGTTTTGCAGTGAGCAAACAAAAGTCATTCATTTTCAAGGAGAATCACAATTTCTGAGCGACAGCCTAACAAGAGTGTGTCTAACAGCAAGACGAAGTTTACGTTTATGCAAATGAGGGGCACCAAGATGTGACGGCTCCGTAAGATGTGATATGATAATGAGTTTGATTTATATATTGATAATCGTTTTCATAATCTTCTTCATGATGTGACTCGTTATGCACTGCTGCAGTTTGTATACAAGCGCTTGGCACTTAGGAATGTGAATTTGTAGCATCAAGCTTTGTTTTTAAAATTGAAAGACATGTATTCAGTATTATGATGTTTTGAATGACACATAGGCGATGTAAGCTGCTTCGGATACAGGCGTCTGACAAATGCCTAAATGATAAACATATCATTTTAAATTTACGTCAATAGACCAAGGTTTCGTAAGTTAATACCTCAATAATGTTCTCCATACAGAATATGTGTGTATACATGTAAGTAAGATTCCCATATATATATTTTTGCTTAAAATCAAAGATTGTATTGTTGTGATTCGCCTCAAAGTTGGTTGCTTTTAGGCATGGCTTTTCTGAAATCCCTATGGAGAAAATGAATGGGAAAATACTTATACATTGCATTTGTAATCAGATTTTTACCAGCTAGATCAGTTGTTCAGTCCAACAATACAGTCACTCTGCGACCTTTTCTCTCCTTTCTCATCTGTTTCTCTTCTTTCTTGCATAGTGTAAGGTTTATACATGAAAAGTTCAATACCAGCTGGACTGTCATTTTGTTAACACACACACACACACGCACACACACACACACACACATGGTTTAATGGCTATTGCAGACTGTTGACTATAATAAGCTAAATGATTGAGATATTTTACTTTAGCCTCAGGTTATTTGGGTGTTCAGAGTAGACGTGACATAGATAGACCTCGAGTGTGCATGTGTGTGTCATTTGTTTTTGAATGTAATTGATACTCTTTCTACAACTTACTACCGCAGCAGCCTTTCCATTATATGTAATGAACTTACCAGATTTCCTCACTGTGTGTGTGTGTGTGTGTGTGTGTGTGTGCATGAGCTATTTGCGATCACACGTATGGAAACTGTCCAGATTGTGTGTATATGTGTGTGTGGCTTGAGTTACTGAATGTCAAAAGGATTCATAAACGTACAGTTTCCTTTTAATGATGTATGCTTTCAAAATGTTATTGCTGTTTAATCAAGACAGTCTGGAACTTTAATACATCACATGTATATCAGCCTTCTGACATATGTGGATTTAGTTATAGTTTGAGAATAAGCAGTGAAGTAAATCTGACTAAAACTCCCTTTGGAGACATTTGGGGACATCTTCATTTGGGAAAATGATTAAATGATAAATAATATATTTTTAAAAAGTTTTCTTTTATGTTTAGGATTTAGTTTGAGTTAGTTGCATTAGTTGTATATTAATCTGTGCTATGTCCTCATTTAGATGTGTTTGTATATAAAACATCACAGAACTGGAGTGTATAAATGTATTTTATCATGACTATTCAAGACTTTATATGAAGCGTTTGTGTGTGTGTGTGAAGTGCATAAGTGTGATTTGACAAGCGTGTGAAATTTCAGTTGCTCGCAGCAGCAGTAACAAAGGGAGGATCAGATAGCAGGGAGAAGTAGAGATTGAACTAAAGAAAGAAAGAAAGCGAGGAAAAGGAGGTGGAATCCGATCCGCTGGGGGCTGAGATTTCCCATGACGCACTGGGACGGGAAGCTTCTGTGTCTCTGTGTGTGTTCATAATGAGACGCCATTATAAACGTACGTGGGCATCTGACATTATAGATTCTGAGTCAGAAAATATCAATACAGCCCCTATTTCCATCCGTATGATAGCAACATATAATAAGATTGTCACATAATCCATAAGAACATCTCATACCATGGTAAAATGGAATGGCTTATTGGATTTATAAATAAGCTGACAACAATTCGTCCAAGTGATGTAGTAGAGTAGCTGTATAGAATATTTACTTTTTTAACTTTTGCAACTAGTCATATTGACAACTGCATTTTACACCCATCCATCCATCCATCCATCCATCGTCGTTCTGTATTTCCATTGTTTGTTTGTTTTGTCTTTCCATCATTCGTTATGTTTTTCCATTGTTCGTTTGTTCTCTTTCCATCGTTCGTTTATATCTTTCTTTTGTTTGTTTGTTTTTTGTTCTGTCTTTCCATCGTTCATTTGTTTATATGTTCTGTCTTTCATTCGTTCGCTTGTTTGTTTGTTCTGTCTTTCTATTGTTCATTTGTTCTGTCTTTCCACTTTTCATTTGGTCTGTCTTTCCATTGTTCGTTTGTTTGTTTGTTCTGTCTTTCCATCTTTCGTTTTCTCTGTCTTTCTATCTTTTGTTTGTTTGTTCGTTCTGTCTTTCCATCTTCATTTTTTCTGTCTTTCCGTCATTTGTTTGTACGTTTGTTCTCTTTCCATCGTTCGTTTGTTCATTTGTTCTGTCTTTCCATCATTCCATCATTTGTTTGTTCGTTTGTTCTGTCTTTCCATTGTACGTTTGTTCTGCCTTTCCATCGTTCATTTGTTTGTTTGTTCTGTCTTTCCATCGTTTGTTTGTTTGTTTGTTCTGTCTTTCCATCTTTCGTTTGTTCTGTCTTTCCATCTTTGTTTGTTCATTTGTTCTGTGTTTCCATCATTTGTTTGTTTGTTTGTTCTGTCTTTCCATCGTTCGTTTGTTCATTTGTTCTGTCTTTTCATCATTTGTTTGTTCGTTTGTTCTGTCTTTCCATTGTTCGTTTGTTCTGTCTTTCCATCGTTTGTTTGTTTGTTCTGTCTTTCCGTCGTTCGTTTTTTGTTTGTTCTGTCTGTCTATCGTTCATTTGTTCTGTCTTTACATCTTTCGTTTGGTCTGTCTTTCCATTGTTCGTTTGTTTGTTTGTTCTGTCTTTCCATTGTTCGTTTGTTCATTTGTTCTCTTTCCATTGTTTGTTTGTTCATTTGTTCTGTCCTTCCTTTGTTTGTTTTTGTTTGTTCTGTATTTCCATCGTTTGTTCTGTCTTTCCATCATTTGTTTGTTCGTTTGTTCTGTCGTTTCATCATTCATTTGTTCTGTCTTTCCATCGTTTGTTTGTTTTTGTTCTCTTTCTATAGTTCGTTTGTTCATTTGTTTTTTCTGTCCTTCCATCGTACATTTGTTCGTTTGTTCTGTCTTTCCACCGTTTGTTTGTTTTTTTTCTTTCCATCATTTGCTCATTCGTTCTGTCTTTCAATCATTCATTCTGTCTTTCTGTCTGTCATTTTGTCTATCAATCTATCTATTGTTCTGTCTATCATTCCATCTGATAGACTGCATGACCTTAAAATCTTCAAACTTTAAGCTTTTAAAACTGCTTCAAACTTTTGAGCCAGGCTTTCTCAAGCCAACATCAAAGTTTGTCTTGACTAACCTTTTTTTATCTAGTTATTTAAATCTTCCTTTCTCTCTCTCTCTCCCTCTTTCCTCTCTCTCTCTCTCTGCAGTGGTTAATAACTTTAATCAACTTCAGTCCTTGATTATTGTGTTTTCTTCATCTACAGCAGCTCAAATGTTCCACACCTGCTGTGTATTATGTTTTTGTACGATTTTTACACCACATTAATATCTTTCTTTAAGAAATACAGTGGAATAATGTGACAGGCAGAAGTAGAGAGAAACTAGGAAAAACAACAGCTTGCAGTTATTAATTAGGAAAATTACAGTCTGCTTTTTTTAACCTCATTATAGCGCAGACACATTTTAGGCAAATTTCCAGACGCAAATCCTTGATTTTAAGGCAGCGCTCCGAAAGGCAAATGCTAATGAAATGCATATAAGATGTAAATATTGCACACAAACACAGTGTGAAAGGTAAACTTGCTTGGGAATTTATGTGCAGGCCAACTTTGATCTCACAGCATGAAGATTCTGCATAATAACAAGCTCCTAACGGAAAGTGGGCGTGGTCTGTTGCCGGGGTCTCTCAGGGGGCCAATCAAATCACAACAGTGTTTTGTCAGCCAATAAGCAGAGCCGTGATAACAGCCAATGAGGCCTCTGGTGACCACAATTAAAAACACAAAAGGAGAATTCCTCCAGTGAGAGTTTGAGCGTGCTTATGCAGTCAAACACTGTTCTCTCTATCTCTCTCTCTCTCTCTCTCTCTCTCTCTTTCCAGCAGCAGAGATTTCTGCAATATGTTCTGCAATATTTCTTTACAGCAGGACAAATTAAAAAGAAATACCGCTCCTGCTGAGAAAAATAGTACTGCTTTCTCTTTCTAGATCCCTCTTCTGTGATTTCTCTGCTCTCGTTCCCATTTTCTTTCACTCATTCTCGGTCATCTATTGCTTTTTTTTTCTTTCATTGTCACACTCTGATCCTTCCTGTGCTCTCATTTTCTATCATCACACCATTTCTCCCCTCCTTTACCAACTCCCCCGTTCCCTATGCTCTTCTCACTCTTTTCTTCAAACTCCAATCCCACTATCTCTCTCAGAACAACACAACAGAACACACTACAATAAACACAACACAACGGAAAACAAACAAAAAGAAACCACAATGCAATAATAGTGTCATTTCAGTATTATTTATATACTATTGTCGTATTTAATATTTTGAATTAGCTTTTATTTTTATATTTTCAGTTTTCATTTTAATGTTAGATTAAGTCTTTTTATTTTATGTGCACTGTAAACCCGAATAAGTAGGCAAAACTTTAAATATATCAGTTCTGTGAAAAACAGAAAAAAGAAAAAAAAGAAAGTACTAAATAGTCATAAAAGTTAATTTAACTGAACTAATTTGTTTAATTTAAGTTTGTCCTACTCAAACCGATTAATTATTTTGAGCGTTAGGGTTTACAGTGTGTAATTTTAATTTGAATAATATTTCTATTTATCTTTAATTTATTTTTTTATATATATTTCATATTTCATTTATTTTTATTTATTCATTTTTTTATTTCAGTTTTAGTTTTAGCATATCCTTAAGAAGTAATTTATTCATGTTTAACTTGGATTCATAATAAAAGGCTTTGCCACAAATGATACTAATACAAATAAAATATTATGATTTAAAAAATATTTTTTCTTTTTGGTCAAATTTGTGACAATAAAATAAAATTATCTTAAATAAAAAATATTAAATACAATATAAAAAAATAGAATATATTAAAAATAAAATAAGCAATAATATAAACAAAATTAAATGAAATAAAATATTAAATAAAATATGAATTAGTAAAATAAAATATATAATATTCATGTTCAACTTGAATTTAGTACTTCAACTTTAACTTATTTTATTTTCAGTTAGTTGTCAAGGCAACATAACTAATTTTCATTTATTTTTTTCAAGTTTTGCTTTAGTTTAATAAACAAAAATTGATTTTTAATAGTTATAGTTTTATTAACAATAACAAAACTGCACAATGGAGCATTAATACAGCACAACACACATAACACAACAGAACAACTCAATAAAACACAACACAATAGAGATACATAATAGAGTACACTGTAGAATAGAACACAGACCAACAGAATAATGCACAACACAACTTTCTGTGGTCACTCTGTTGGTGGGACAGTGAAGGACAGTTTGGATGGTTTCTGGCAGTTGTTCAGGATCTCTCTCTCTCTCGCTCTCTCTCTCTGTCTTTTATATTATACTCTTTTTTCCTCATCTTTGTCTTTTCGCTCTCTGTTCTTCCATTACTGCAGAGCTGACATGCTCTCTGGGGGTTCGGCATATGAGCTATCCTTCCCTGCGTGTGTGTGTGTGTGTGCATGCGTGTGTGTGTGTGTGTGTGTGTGTGTATGTGTGATGAACTAACTCTCCTGACCGCCTCAGGATCACGTCTCAGAGGATTTCTGGTCAGAAGGAAGATTCTCTGTCAGGTCTCTCTCTCTCTCAATCGCCTCAGCACTGTAAAGGAGAGAAGTAGGTCGTCTCACCTCAGGAGAAGTGAAGTGTGTTTATGTGCGAGTGTGTGATAGATAGTGAACGTATTGTTATTCCAGCAGCACGCTGAGGTTTTTTTGCAGGTGAAAGCTGCAGTAGTGTGTAAGGACTTACTGACTCCCAGAGAGGAAAGATGTACAGGCGTGTAAGACAGAGATTTATGGTGTCAGTTCTTATGTGTGTGTGTGTGTGTGTGTGTGTATAGAGGACTGTCTTTGTGACTGAATCTCAGATTTCTACTCACAACAACACAGAGATCTAATCACATCCAACAGAATCTCACTGTTCACAACACCATACAGTCCAGCACAACAAAGGTCAACTCAACATAGGCCTGTCATATATAATCGGTTTATTTTATTTAATTTTTTTATTTTATTCTATTTTATTTGTTTGTGTATTTTATTTTTGGTTTTATTATTGCTTATTTTATCTTATTTGTATATTATATATTTGATTTTATTAGTTTATATTTTATTTCATATTTTATTTTTTTATTATTGCTCACATTATTTTATTTTTTGTTTAATGTATTTTATCTTTTTATATTTTATCTTATATAATTTTATTTTATTTTCACTAAAAAGAAAAATGTTTTAAATTATAATATTTTATTATTAATAATAATAATGATAATTATTATTATTATTATTTGTGCAAAATATTTTAAAGCGACATGGAGGATATTATGAGGAGAAACGGTTAGAGATTAGGAGGAAACTGCGGCTTTACCGAGCTCAAACGGCTTTGGCCGAGATGTGATATAAACGAAAAGTTATTGGCTGTTTTAAAAAAGGGGAGGAGCTGTTTGATATGTCCCGCCCTGTTTCATTGGAAATTACGTCAACAGATTGAACAATGCTGCATGTTTCAAGACACCTCAGTGGGCCTTTAAAATCTTTTATTATGAATCTGAGTTAAACTCGAATAAATGACTTAAATGACTGTGTATTATGGTTTTACAAGTTACTAACAAAACAGAGAATTAAATCGTTATTATTTCTAATTGTTAGCCAAAATTCACAATGATCACAGGCCTTCAATAACAAAAACACAAGCTCTATAATAAAAGCTCTAAAAGTATTCCTCAAGTCATCAAACACATTTAAAAACAATCACAGAGCTGGTGTCAGCATTACGCTCTGTACTTCAGCATAGAGTAACTCAACACTAACAACGATACAGTACCAGCTGTGCTTCACATTTCTATCCATAACAACTCCCATAGAGCGCATCTATGTCTATATCATTGTTTCCAACCAACAGAGCTTGAAATCTTGTCTGTGTTTCATATCATTAGTGCAAGTTTTTCATCTCCAACTCAATTTGAAATCTTGCATTACGTTTCCATATTTACTAGCATCTTAAAACTTTAATATACGAATCCTCCTACTCATCATTAATAAATTCTAGTTATACCAGGAATCATGTTTCTGAGAAGTGCAGATTTGTATGCTGACATCTTTTTTTCATCGGGGTTGTGTGTTTGAGTGCGTGTTTTGATTTGAAACAGGTTTTTTGTGTCAGTGACAGAATGGCCCGCTCTTAACGTTGGCGTCAAAGTAAAATATTAAAGGACGGAGGGTGCTTTACATACTAACGAGGAGTGGTGTGCCTGTGACACACATAACCGCTGGACTAGAACACAGAGATGTGGTGTCTGCATGCTTTGGCTTGATTGATGTTTAATATAACCTTGAGCGTTCACACACAACTCAGTGTCAGCAGGGTTTGGTTCACACTGTGCCTATTTTACAGAGATACAGATGAGAGGAAAACTATGTCATTTTGGCAACTGTAACACAAAAGTGATTCAGATAGCATTTTGTATCACACCTTCTGTTTCAATTTTATATTTCAGTACATATTGTGTCTCTTGCTCTGTCTCAGTCTCTGTTTGTAACGGATGATATTTTATTTAGTTTTATTTGTACATAAATTTCGAACATAACGCTGAGACAGCTATTATACTGAGGAAAAGTCTTGGGAATGTAAGTCCAAAGGGGCTTATTCAAAGTACTTTTACCTCTAGTTATAAAGGAAAATAAAGAAAAAGAATGGTTATTGTGAAAGTTGACTTTTAAAGCTGTGAGGAAGGACAGGAAGGATTGTGAAGGAAGATTTGCATGGCTCCTCTGTTATAAAACTAAAGCATTCGAATGGCAATTCATTCATGCTGGAACAAGGGAGTTGTGACCAATGTTCCCTCTATGTTTTTTTCTTGCTGAGCAAAACTTTTCTCTATTGAGCGAACATTTTTAGCCACCTGAGCAAAAACATTCTTTATACCAAACCTGTACAGTGTACGTAAACACACAAAAAAATGGTTTAATCATGCAATTTTAACTTTTAACTTTAATGTGCCATTTCTATTTTATTTGACCCTTGATGGAACTTAGTGATATATTAAAGCATTTTTGAAAACAAGCAGTTCAGTCACTAAATTAAGCACATTTTAGGTTACTTGAGATTTATTTTATTTTTTAACAGTGCTGTGTTAACTGTACCAGTCTTTACCAAGTAATTCTATTTAAACAAATCTCCCGCAGGACAGTTCAATTCTTTATAATAATAATATGAGCAGTTACAATTTAAAATTAAATGTTTGTTGAATTTCCAAGATTTTCTATATCAGGGAGTTTCAAACTTTTTAATGGCAAGGCTTTATTAGGCTTACAATATAACATAAAAAAATATAAAAATAATTGAAGTATTTAAACTGATATCTTATATCAGTTTGCTTCAATTTGTTTTACTATTATATTATTATAATATGAAAACAAACTGAAGCATTTAAACAGATAATAGCTCTTTCTTTTTTTTGTGAACTCTTTAATAGTTATCTAAACATCCCTGAAACCCACACCTCACACAAAAATCTATTTAAACTGAGGTATGTAACTGAGGTATTTTGAGTTTGCACACAACACCTGTGATGGGTGTGTATTCGTAATATCTCAGTTGTTAGCTTTCTGTGCCCATCATCAGTTATTTCCACCGCTTAACCCACTCTTCTTTAAAACATGATGGCGTTTTATTTCACATGTCTTTGCGTTTCGCGTTGCCTCTAGTATATTAGTCCGCAAACACGACAGTATTCTTACAGCGACTGATTTGGCTCAGCCCGCTCACATGCACTCACATCATTCTCTTTCTGCAAAACCTGTAAACCGCATTTACCGGTTCAATCTCTATAGCGACAATGACTCTATAGCGGTTGACCAGAGCACTGCAATTATTTCTCATTTAAACTACAATTAAATGGATTTCCCCTCACATTTCGCTTCTGCGTCTGTCCTCTGAGCGGCATTTTATCTTTCTGCGTGACAGCGGCATCAGAAGTGTGCGGCCGCGCACGCGCGCAGCTTAGAGGGAACATTGGTTGTGACATAATTTCATTCATACAGGCAACAATGTACATCCTACAACTAATGGCTGTCACTCTTCTGCTAATTGTTTAATACCAGATAGCAGGGCCTTTTTCTGAGACTGCAAATTGGTCCAATGATTGCCTGAAGAAAGCTGAATTGAAGAGAATCTTGTAGAGTGATGATTCTGGAGGTAAAAATCTGTAATAGAGTTGTCAAAAGTACCGACTTCAGTACCAAGTCGGTACTGAAATTTTAAAAATGTGACACTTTGAGTGCTGTTGAGTGGATTGTTAAACACCTCTGATTGGCCATTGTGTTCACACACTCAACAGATATGTCTGTGATTGGCTTCAATGATCAACGCTTCAAAAACATTGTAAATAGTCATCAATAACACTCTTCACCGAGCGCTTACACAAAAATACACGGGAGCGTTTGAAAGCAGGCATCTATCGTGGACCAGTCCACTGATAGACGCCTGCTTTCAAATTCAAACTTCCGTGTGCTGATCATTGTAGCCAATCACAGACATATCTGATGAGCTCGTCAATACAACGGCCAATCAGAGGTGTTTACGAATCCACTCAACAGCGCTCAAAACATCACATTTTTAAAACTTCAGTACCGATTTGTACTGAAATCTGAGTTAAGAACAAAATCACATGCTCCAGAGTCCGAGATCATGAAAATATGCTCTTCGACAAGGACTCAAGGCCAAGTCCAAGACCGTATTTTCTTATGGAATCTGGAGCATGTGATCTTCTTCTGATCTTCAGCACACGGACTTGAATGAGCTGGTCTCAAACCCAGCATTGGGTTGTTTTTACCCAGCTGGTTTGGGTTAAATGTTTGACCCAACATGCTGGGTTGTTTTTATTTAACTCAACTATTGATTAAAAAGTACTATATTGCTGGCTTAAAATGAACCCAAAATAGGCTGAAAATTAAAATCAAACAGAATTATTAGAGTAACAACACAGGCAACAGTAATAATAAAAAGGTGAACATTTATTAATAAGCAAGAACCCAGGAATGCACAAAAATATACTGTAGGCAAGAGTTAAAACAACATGTACATGCGTATGTGAGTGAAAAAGTGCAGAAAAGAATGACAACTCGATTATGCAGCTTATACCATTAAGCAAAATTGCTTTTTTAAAGTTAAATATTTACATTTGAAATATTTGATCATATTTCAATAATTTTTCACAATGTCCAAAACTGCAGCCAGTTTTCAAAGTTCTCTCTCCGCTTTGATTAGTTTTCAGTATTATAATGAATAAAAATCAGTTTATTCAAGGAAAAAGACGTTTCCATCATGCAAGACGACCGATGCTGACTGACACATTCAGCTGACTGACATCTCATCTCTGTATATTGCATTTCATTAAATAAAATGATTTACAGCACTGTAAAGACTAAATAAAATGTATACAAACCTTTATTTTACCGAAGTAAAGCACCAATTCGGTGGCGTTGAGATCTGCTCTCTCCTCATGAGGATGCAAAAAGCCCTCGCTCTGTGTAACCCAACAACTGGGTTGCTGTAGTAAACAAGACTACTGGGTTGTTGCGTCGAGGGCGGGTGGGGAGGGGTGTATCTAACGGCTGGGTTACACAAAAACTACCCAACCATGGAAAAAATAACCCAACAGGCTCAACTCAGCGTTTGGGTAGAAAAAACAACCCAGCATTTTTTAGAGTGTAAATGATTTATATTTCGATAGTTACTAGTTTGTAGTCATGTTCTGCAGACAATATTTGTCTAAATATAGCTCTTGTTAAGAGGGAAACTTGCCCGCAAGCCATTGTAAAGCTCAATATGTGAGTGAATCATTCATTCGAATTGGTCTTTTCAATCAATCACTCAAACCAAATCACAATTCTTGAATGATTCATTAGCAAATTGGCAATTGTAGAAATACTTATCCTGCAGTTACAACTGACTGGAAAAATCATGGGATTTCATTGGTCAAACAAATGTGTCATGGAGTAGTATAGATGAATTGTTATATATTAAGTCAACAGGCTTCATTTTTTTGATGGGGATTTACAGCTAACGTTATTATCTATGAGTATATTAAGAAATATAGTGTAGTGGACAATTTGACATAAGAAGAGGACAATTTCTGTTGTAGTTACTAGTATGTTGTTCAGCACAATGGTCAGCCTCCATTGTTTTATTGTGCTTTATAAAAAATTATTGATCGAGTTAAAATAGCATGTAAAGGTACAATCACATTTACCATTGTTCAGTGAATTGTTGTGGACAGAATCCAGTCATTTCAGTAGGAATTTCTCTTTATACATCTGTACACAATTGACTGGAGACAATGGACATTTGTGAAATTTTGCTAATGTAAACCTTAAGAGCTTTTTAATGTTATGGCAGGATTTATTGGAGGTTTTTTTTTTTTTTTTTAGCAATATCAGTATTCAATATTGGTTTAATGTGAGGGTGTTTAAAAGTTTTTCCATAAGCACATGGGCAACAATCTAAATCTTTTACTCATGTTTGATCTCTCTCTTTCTCACACGCACATACACAGGCTGATGTTTAACTCTTTCCTCAGCAGCGTTTTCTGAAAAAGTTGCCAGCAGGCACCAGCATGTTTCATCATTTTCACAAAAATGTCCCATAATATTTAGTTGTATGAATATGTGAACAAACAATATATCAAAAGAAAGAACAGAGCTTCTGCTTTTAAAGAAGAAAAAGAAAAAAAAAAAACATTTTACTCTAGCTTCATTCCTCTTTTTAATCAACACTTGAATGTGGGTAAGTTACATAAAAAAGCATCATCTTGAACAAAAAGCTGAGAAAATTACATTTTTCTCAAAGATTTCATCAGGATCAGATTCAGATTAGATTGAGTTGATCGAGTCCATCAACACTCCCAAAGCTTCATAGTCGTTACCCCTTCATGGGTTCAATATTTCATTCGATAACATTAGGCAGTTTTGATTTATATACTGTTTAATGTTTGATGAGCTCCTTTTGGTTTACGCAGATCTTCTTCTTCGCTTGTTTTTGGATTCAGAGATTCTATACTATTTTAGAAGATGAGTAATAGCACCCCCTACCCTATAACAGTGAAAACACTTGTAAATGGAAGGAAAGCATTGTGTCATAAATGATGGAAAATCTCGTCAATGCCAGGGAAAGCGGTAATAAGGATGACTGACCATGAAGTGAATGCAACACATTTCACAACATAAAACAGCACAGCTTAACTCGGCATACCACAGATGCACAATAATGGACCTGAGAAGAGGTAATCACACAACTTTTCTCTCACACAAACGCACACTTGTTCTGCCTTTCTTTGTCTTATGCATAATACATTCACTCTTCACTGGCAGCTTTGAACTCATTGTCCTTCTCTCTCTTGCTCACTTTTTCTCTGAGGGGTTTTGCTCTGCTTCTGCAGGTCGCATGATTGCATGAGGGACCACCAAATCACAAACGTCCCCTCACACACACACACACGCGCGCGCACACACACACACACTGTGCTTGTTAGCGCTGTCCGTTTAGCCGCAGCATGTGAAGAAAGCATGTTTGTTTGTGTGTGTGTGTGTGTGTTCGGAGGTCTTTGGCTCAGACTGACAGGACGCTTACAGAAACCAGTGCCAGCAGCAATAAAGATCCCGCTCCAATTAATAACACCAAAACAACCACACACTCATAGTTCATCAGAACTCTCTGTTATGGAAATGGCCATTTGTTCTCCCTCACTTCCTCAATGTGACAGAATATTTGATTTGTTGTCATACACAGATGAAAAAATACAAACAGTAGCACAAAAACACTAATATGCACTAGGGATGTCAAAAAAAAAAAAACAGTATTTAGGAATAAATTTGATGCTAAATTTATATGGGTCATTGACGAATGGTTTTTAAAAGTGTAAAAAAAAAACTAATGAAGATATAATTAATTTTTGAGGTGTTATTAAGTGTTAACAATGAGATTATGTGCTTTTTATAATCAGTTAACGCTGGTTTTGTCATTTTTTACAAGATGGGCAAAATTTGTCACCAAAAAGTTATTCGGTTTAACCAAAAATTCGGTTTTACCTCATGACACTTTTAGTTATACCAAATGACGATATGCCAACAGGCTGATATCTAGCTAGTTAAATAGGACAAGGACAATCAAACATTTTATATTTAGTACAAGTTTTTAAAATATTACAACATTTTCCATATTTTCTAGCAGTTGTACCGAATGACCTGATGTTTCGAGACATGCGTATGAGCAAGTAAAAAGATGAATTTTCAAATAGTTAAGAGAGAGTTAGTTACTTGGCTTCACAACCATGTGGTCTTTTGCAAGTGTCTGAATGATGTCACATCCTGTCACATGATATTGAATGCATGACTTGATCCAAGATGGTCCCTTTATATTGGTTACTCCGAATGACATCAATGAAATTAATTTTTCCGGACATTTTTTCTCATAACAAAGCAACGACTTCTACACATAATTTTAATACCGTTTTGCACTATGTTGATATATGATGTTATAACATCATGCCAGAATAAAAAATATATACATTTATTACATTTTAAGATATTTTGAAATGGCTGTATTGGCCTTTGGACGGTTAAACCGAATGACCTTTTGACACTTCAAAATCTTTAAAATACCTTTATATGTAGCAATATATAATTAAAACCTTTTGGATTCAATAAAAGTGATCTAGTTGTACTACCTTACATACTTTGGATGTCATATCTTTGTTTTTATTATCATTAAGGCCTTAAAAAAGACCCGTCACGTCATTGACCCATATCTTTCTGCAGTATATGTAGTACAGAGTTCTGTCTGACAGTAAAATCAGCCTTTATGTTTAACATTTTTTATAGATCTGGCCTCATCTGGTCAGTTTCAAAAGCATCATAGATGCATCCTTTGCTGCCTATGATATCTTAAAATCTTGTGCGTTTAGAGTGTAGGTTGGTGGAAAGAATAATAATGTGTAATGGTATGGTTGAGAGTAAATACATTTATAAATGTCCATTTTTTTTTTTTTTTTTTTCTTCAGATTCCATTTCTACTGAGAAACAAGCATTATAGTCATAAAATATTCACTTGGTTATGTCTAAAGCTCACTTGAATTTTCTCCAGATCATTAGACGTGACGTTATTATGCCTTAGAGGCCTGTATGAAACCAGAGTCTGTCTCTTCATGCAGCGACACTGTCTATGAAGTCATTGACTAACAAAGCCCTCTAAATAACACACAAGGTTTTAGTAAGTAATAAGTACTCTATGCCAAACATATGCCCTATCCTGTGTTCTTGGACCCCAAGAGGTGGGCATTTGTGTTGCCTGTTCAAAAACATATTGCGTTTTTGTGATGCCTTATTCTAGCTAAGAAAAACAGCTTTTTGTTGTTTAATTTGGCCGTTTACAGTATATATAAACACCCTATTGGACGCTAGGTCATTTCTAATTGGTCAAAAACTCTCCTGACATAAAATTTTCTGGCGTTGGTATTAACTACTGAAGTTTTGGTATTGTGACAGCACTAATACGCATACAGATATTTAGAAGGAGTGCGTCAGTCTGGCTTTTCTTAAATGTGGAACTGAAGTGAAAGGATCATGCCACGGTCAATAGATATCAGAACATCTCATACACACACTTGTCATTTAGAATTCTCTCTGTTATGGAAATGCGCTTTGTTCTACATCACTTCCTCTCTGTTTCTCGGAATATTGGATTGGTCGTCACGTAACGCACACGCATTCAGATGCAGTGGAGCGCTGCGGCTTTTCTTAAACGCAGAGCTGTCTGTGAATGGATTAAATGTAGTTTACAGATAACAAAATATCAGCAGATAAACACGCTTACAAACATTTTCCATTAGAAAAGAAAACACAAAGCATGACCTTTTCAATGCAGTTTTACTTTAGAGTATTTATTTTTCATATGTGAATAAGCCATACATGGATCCCAAGTTTATTAATGTTTCCGCACTGCATTTTGCAAAGTGTGGTTTGCAGTACATATGTTTTGGTTATGTTTGCGTGACTGCGTGAAATATGTGTCGTAGTTATTTTATTTGTGCAATTGTATTGACAATGGCTTGTCATAATGGCTTTATGTATTGATAATGTTTTGTACTTAGGTGGATAATGGCCTTTTATTGATAATGTGTGGGTTTTTTGTAGTTAATTTGTGTGTGTGTGTGTGTGTGTGTGTGTCTCTCTGTGTGTGTGTGTGTGTGTGTACAGCCTGTACTGATAGAACAGTTGGCAATGATTTTGTTCATATCCCACCTAGTCGTAGGAACATTCTAAAAAAATTGGCTAACATTACATAAAGGTTGCATTTATATATATATATATATATATATAACTTATAAAAAGTTTTTAGATAAGCATTGTTTGAAAGTCAGTGTAGTGTGAAGTTCTGAGTGCTACTGCTAAAAAAAAAAGCTAAACGTTTTTATAGTTATAATTGTTATAATAATTATAGTAATATAATTAATAATATTTATTATAATAATTGTTTAACACATGATCAAAGTAATGGTGTTGGGTTACCTTTATATTAAACTGTATTTTATTTACTTGCTAGAAGTGAGAGTTTTCAAATATGTTAGGCTAACATTAATGAAATACTAAAAATTGGCTAACATTACATGAAAATTGTGTAATTTTTCACATATTGTTAATGGAAGTTCTAATAGTGTTTGATATTTGATAAACATTCTCACAGTGTTATGTGAAATAGTTTTAATGCAATTTTTTGAAAGTGATTGAAGGCTCATTTTGAAGTTCTCATATTACTACTACAAAAAAAAAAAATTTTTTTCAGTTCCAATTCCAATTCAGTTCCAATTTTTTAGTTCCAATTCTAATTGTTCAATTAATATTTAAAGTAAATAAGTGTACAGTATGCACTGTGGTGTTTGTGTTGGGTGTATGATATGCATTTTTATTGTGTTGTGTAAAGTCTGTGGCCAGATGAGCCTGAGATTTGGTCAGTCTAAACAAGGCTTTAGGGGAGACAAGATGCTGTTTGCGTACTGAACCTTGACTGCTCTAAAATGTCTGCTGGTTTTAATCTGACAGACTGTCTGTCAGTGTATGTGGACAAAGAGAGAGAGAGAAAGAGTGTGACAGAGAGAGAAACTGAGAGAACAGACCCGGAGAAATAAAATAAGCTGATCTCTGCATTTTGAGTACTCTGTGTGTGTGTGTGTGTGTGTGTGTGTGTGTCTTTTCCAATTTGTGGGACTGAGTTGGTGAATGTGCTGTAGGATATCATTAGAGGTGGAAAGGGATGTGTATGTGTGTGTGTGTGTGTGTGTGTGTGTGCTGAGTCATATGTGGGCTGACCACAGCAACTCCATTCTTCGTGTGTATATTTTGTGTATGCATGTGTGTTTTTGTGTGGGCAAAAGTTGGACACTGTGTGTGTGCATGGTAAGGTCAGTGCTGCACTTTTGTGGGCTGGAACACATCCTAACTGTCCCGCAGGGCACACACAAAACAATCAGTGTCTAAAACAAGAGTTGATGTACCATACCAATGCACATAAACACATGCAAAATGCCTTACTTGCAAACATGAACTCACAAACAATACAAATTGAGAACGTACCTTAGACTACTATTGTTTTGGTATTGTATTAAGCTAATTATAACTTGGTAACCCTAAATAAAAACATTTGAATTTTTAGAATTTTATTCATTGGATTTATGAATCATTTCTCCAATTTAGGTCCCTAAAGGCTTTCAGATTCAGCTAACTACTTGGGACTATTTTGTTAGATAAGTATAGCTAAGTAAACCCACACACAAAGACATCCTCTCCAGCAGTACTTTATCATAACAAGTATATTGCTGAATCCACAACATTTTGTCCTTTCTCAAGAGCTTTTTTAAAACTATGTCATATAATGAGTGTGTGTGTGTGTGTGTGTGTGCGTCACGGGTTGTATTTTTGATTTTTTCGTTCTCTATAATTATTTTGTTCCTGACTTGCATTCTCCTGCTGTTTTTTCTTCTTCTGTGTGGAGTGTGTGTGTGTGTGTGGGTAAGTGAATTTTCCTGAATTGCATCCTCCTGGTTTTTCTGTAGTATATAATTGTGTGTCAGTGTCCATTTTGAGACCGGGGTAGTGATGTCATTCGGCTTGCGGTTGCCTGGCTACCAGCCCTTCTATGGTACACAATTTCCTTTGCTTGTGTTTGATCTTTTTGACTGTTCCCTAGTGACTCCTGAGCTTTAGATATGAAAGGTCAGGTTGTCATGTCATCTGCTCTGCCTAATGCCTTTCTTTTTTTGTTTCCCTCTTTCTCTAGGATGGGTTTGGTGATGGGATGGCAGTGAGCATGGCCCTTTGGGCAGGCATATTGGCCATTCTTCTGCAATTGGCCCTCTTGCTGTTCTTCTCTCTGCCTCCAGGCCACTGCCAAGGTGAAAGG
This sequence comes from Hypophthalmichthys nobilis, assembly GCA_037950665.1. Classification (NCBI taxonomy): domain Eukaryota; kingdom Metazoa; phylum Chordata; class Actinopteri; order Cypriniformes; family Xenocyprididae; genus Hypophthalmichthys; species Hypophthalmichthys nobilis. The sequence goes on from CM075479.1 coordinate 27,323,691, forward strand.
TCCCGCCTACAGTTTACTCAACCACTGTACCATGCGTCGGTCTACGAGAACTCAGCCGCCCGCACCTATGCTGCCAGCAAGGTGCGCATGGGGGTCCCTCTCCAGCATCACTCCTGGGAGGTGAGGTACCGCATCACCTCTGGGGACGAGGAAGGATTTTTCAAGGCTGAGGAGTACACTCTGGGTGATTTCTGCTTCCTGCGGATACGAACCAAAGGGGGGAATGCTGCCATCTTGAACCGTGAAGTTCAGGACAACTACTTGTTGACAGTGAAAGCTTCCATTAAGGGGGATACACTAGAGGCCTGGACTAAAGTTAGTGTGCAGGTGTTGGATATGAACGACCTTAGACCACTTTTCTCCCCTACCACGTATTCAGTTACCATTGCAGAAAGCACACCCCTACGCACCAGCATAGCTCAGGTCACTGCCACGGATGCAGACATAGGATCGAATGGAGAGTTCTATTACTTTTTCAAGGAGCGAATGGAGCTGTTCGCTGTGCACCCAACTAGTGGAGTTGTTTCTCTCAGTGGGAAGCTGGATGTTGACACTCAAAACCGCTATGATCTTGAGATCCAGGCTGTGGACCGGGGAATGAAGCTCTATGGGAATAATGGTGTAAGCAGTACAGCCAAACTGTTTGTTCATGTAGAACGGATTAATGAGCATGCGCCCACTCTGAGTGTTGTTACATTATCACCTGTATGGACTGAGAAGTCTCCTGTCGTAGCTGTGGTCACCGTAGAGGATCCTGACGAAGGGGCAAATGGAGAGATTGAGATGGTCAGCATTGTGGCTGGGGACCTTCTTGAGCTCTTTAGCATTGAAAGGACAGAGATGCCAAGTGAAGAAATGGTGGATGGGGAAGTTAGTCAGACAGGATCTAATGAGTTTGTCCTTCGTGCAACAGAGCAGTTCGACTGGGACAGCTATCCATTTGGACTAAACCTCAGCTTGCAGGCTCGGGATCGTGGAACACCTCAAAAGTTCTCTGCTGTGCACGTGGTGCACTTACGACTGTCACGACCAGCCCCGGCGGAAGTCAAATTTCAGAAGGATGAATATGAGGTTCTCTTGAGTGAAGTTGCCCCTCCTGGAACTGTTGTGGAGGCTGTGAAACTCCAGCCAGAGCCAGATGATGCTGAGTACATCCTAACCCCATCTGCTGATTCAGGGTTCTTCAGTATCAACACCATGACAGGTGTCATCAGCACGGCACGTTGGCTCACCCAGCTCACGCAGCAAGTATTTGAGCTTGAGGTCTTAGAAGTAGACAGTGACCTTAGGGTCAAGGTTAGAGTCATTCTTGAGGATGCCAATGATAATGCACCTTTATTTGCTCAACAGTCTTATGAGGTATTTGTCAATGAAAGTGTTGCCATAGGCACTACTGTTGTTGTGGTGACTGCTTCTGATGGTGACCATGGGGAAAACGGGTACATTACATACAGCATGGCTAGCTTGACACAGTTACCTTTCAGTGTGCAGCAGTTCACCGGAGCAGTCACAACAACACAGGAGCTGGACTTTGAATCATCTCTAGAGAGTTTTAGTTTTGTGGTTCGTGCTTCTGACTGGGGTTCCCCATATAGGCGTGAAAGTGAAGTCAACGTCACAGTGCACCTAGAGAATGTTAATGATAACAAACCCCTATTTGAGAAAGTGGCCTGTGTTGGCGTAATCTCTCGAGACCTTCCGGTAGGTGAGGTCATCGCCACAATGTCTGCCATTGATATTGATGAGCTAGAGCTGGTCAAATACAAGATCCTCTCAGGGAATGAGCGAGGGTACTTTGACTTAAATCCTGATTCCGGTGTCATGACCTTACACCACTCACTCAACACTGTGGCACCCAAAAACTCCTTCAGTCTAAAAATTACTGCCACAGATGGGGAACACTTCTCTGATCCTATGTTTGTAAATATATCCGTAGTGCAAGGGAAGACACCGCCCAAGAGCTTTAGTTGTACCGAAACAAGAGTTGCCCAACGACTAGCCGAGAAACTTCTGAAGAAAGCCAAAGCTAGCAGTAAACCCAAAATAGAAGAAGGCTTTATTGACCTGTTCTCTGTAAACCGTCAGTCACCTCAATTTGACAAATCCTTCCCAACGGACATTACTGTGCGGGAGGATGTAGAAGTTGGCGTGAGTGTGTTTCAGGTAAAAGCCTTTGATGGAGACACAGGGTTCAATGGACAACTCTTATATGCCATAGCTGATGGCAACACAGACAGTTGTTTTACTATTGGAATTCTGAATGGTATAATAAGCATCTTCCTTCCTCTAGACCGTGAGAAGACTGACCGCTACCTTCTAAACATCACACTGTACGATTTAGGCCAACCTCAAAAATCCATCTGGCGGCTTCTTACAGTTTACATAGCAGACGCAAATGACAATGCACCTCAGTTTCTTCAAGATGGTGGCTACCAGGCCCGCATTCCCGAAAACACCCCTATTGGTACCGAAGTCATTCAAGTGGAAGCTACTGACAAAGATCAAGGTCTCAATGGCGAGATCCAGTATTCTCTACTCACCAGCAGATCACAATTTGGCATTAACAGCTCCAGTGGGATTGTGTATGTCGCGGGTCAGCTGGACCGTGAGTTTGTTCCCTTCTTCATATTAAAAGTAGAAGCACGAGATCGAGCAGAGCGAGCAGCCCAACAGTTTTCTGTAACAACACTTAAAATCTCACTCGAGGATGTTAATGATTGTCCACCTGCCTTTATCCCAAGTGTCGTCAGTGCCCGTGCACTAGAAGACCTCCCAGTGGGCACTGTCATTGCCTGGTTGGACACACAAGACCCTGACCTGGGACTTGGAGGGCAGGTGCGATACTCACTCGCTAATGAGTATGATGGCCGTTTTGAGGTCGACAAGACTAGCGGTGCCATTCGCCTTACCAAGGAGCTGGATTACGAAACTCAACAGTTCTTCAACCTAACAGTTCGAGCGAAGGACAAAGGCCGACCTGTTTCGCTCCTGTCGGTTAGCTTTGTTGAACTGGAGGTTGTGGATGTCAACGAAAACCTGTACGCACCATATTTCTCAAATTTCGCAATGAATGGATCAGTAAAAGAGAGTGTTCGGATCGGGACTTCTGTGCTCCAGGTCTCTGCACGGGATGACGACACAGGCAGGGACGGCGAGGTGCAGTATTCCATACGTGACGGCAGTGGTCTTGGAAGATTCACCATTGACGAAGAAACAGGTATGTGTTGATTATATTTTTAATGTTTAATTTCATTCAATGCTCAAAAGCTGATAATTTTGATGAATATATTGTGGCTCCCTTGTACAGTTAGCTGCAGTCTTTCATTCAGTGTGAGGTAAAAGGCTACCGCTATAAGTGAACAAATCTTTTTTTTTTTTTTTTTCTCACAGGGTTTTTTTTTAGTCACATTATTGTAGTGTTTTAACTAGCTAACTTTGCCTGGTGTAATCACTGGAAATTGAATAGAGCTTAATATATTGTAGATGGAGCCTTTATGGTGATGCTAATATGTAAAAGGGAAAAAAATCACTTCCTGGGACACAAATGAAGAGTGGTTTGTGGGACACAAATGAAGAGAGGCTTCAGTGGTTTGTCTGTCACCTCAGGCCAGTTAAACACTGCATTGGCCTACTTTTTTTTTTTAGGTCGAGTTTTGACAGTTGAGATGGAGGGGGAACGATTGAAGTATGATGGAAATTTGATAGTGTTATGGTTAATGTTTCATACACTGCATTCAATTCATGTGCATTTTGATAGTATCATTTGTTTTTGTCCAGTTTTTATGTTAGACAAAGTGGGTACATGTACGTGTGTGTGTCTGCGAATAATGATTTCTGCATAATAATACGTGTGTATGTGTCAAAACGTGTGTGCGTGTGAGATTGATTTATGTGTTGAGCCACCTTCGAGTGGACTGAATTACCACACAAAGCTCTTTTATTTACATTTATTGCAGTTGTCCTGTCATTCTGTCTGACCCAGACACTTAGCTTTAACCTTCAATTTTTTCCTTCTCCCTTTTTCTCTCACTCTGTCATTCTCTTTTTCCCCTAGACAGTTTGTTTTCTGTCAGCTAAACCGATAGTATCTGGGGTTTTATTAGTGTTGCTTCTTAGGTTAAGCATCACATCACTAGCTTTCCTGTAGCTCAGTGGTTAGAGCATGGCACTAGCAATGCCAAGGTCGTGGGTTCGAACCCAGGGATTGCACATACTCAGATACAAATGTATAGTATAATGCAATGTAAGTCGCTTTGGATAAAAGCGTCTGCCAAATGCATAAATGTAAATGTATTACTATTACTCATACTTAGGGCCAGGGATTTGACAAACTCCTGACAATAAGTATTTAATGATAAAACTGGCAAAAAAAATTCCATACACTTACATAGTCGGAAGCACCTATGCTTTATCTAAGGACTACAAAATAAGAGATGCGTTTGATCTTTTGACTCAAACTAGTATAAAACATTCTATAAGGTACTTGGCAACCACATAGCAATACCCTTGGAACTGCATAGCAACACATTAAAAACCAATCAAAACACTTTGGCAACCACATACCAAGATTCTGGCATTCAAACACAACACAGCTAGTAATGCACAGGCAATCACCACTAACATTTTTTAAGTCTAGGAGACCAAGAAATCCACAAAGCAAGATGAAGTATGTGTAATAGTGCATGTATGTGATATCCGTCAGCCTGTAAGGTGGCAGAGGTACAATAAACTGTGAAAAAGAAGTGTGTGGGATAAAAGAAGTGTTCCTGTTGGAAAACCCAGCTTCAAGCTGGTAGCTGTGTTTTGGAAGCTTGTTTCTAAATAGATCCAAGCTGGTCATTAGCTAGTGCAAGCTGGTTGATCAGCCTTCATGTTCCAAAAGCCAGCTTAAAGGATTAGTTCACTTTAAAATGAAGATTTTACTCACCCTCAAGCCATCCTATGTGTATATGGCTTTCTTCTTTCTGATGAACACAATCAGAGTTATAAATATCCTGACGCATCAAAGCTTTATAATGGCAGCAAACGGGGCAACGAATTTGAAGCTCAAGAAAGTGCATCCTTCCATCCATTATAAATGTACTCCACGTGGCTCCGGGGGGTTAATAAAGGCCTTCTAATGCAAAGTGATGTGTTTGTGTAAGAAAAATATCCATATTTAACAAGTTATGAAGTAAAATATCTAGTATTCTGCCAGACTGCCTTTTGTATTCAACTTACGAAGAAAGCATAATTAATGCAATGTCAGTTACGTTTTTTTTTTTGTTTGTTTTGTAAGTTGAATACATAAGGCGGTCTGGCAGAAGCTAGATAAGAGTGTGTATGTTTATAACTTTATAGTTAAAAAAAAAAGGTGTATGTGCAGATGAGGTCCATGAAACTTCAGAGAGACAGAGGGGGAAAAAAAGTGAGATTGGATGAAAGAGTTCGGGGTTCAGAGGCCAGAATGGTGTGTGTGTTTGTGTGTCTACCCACCCGCAAGCTGCCTGAAAATGATCTGGAGGTTTCAAAACGACCCTCAGATCTCCCGTGGTCTTTCACCTTTCCTTGGAATAAGGGAATAAGAAAATGGAGGGAAAGCCATGAATATCTGTCCATTTCTTTTAAGTCTGAAACGAGAGGGTTCACTATGGCCTTTAAAGGGCATGATTCACACACAATGGTGCAGAACAGTCACCTTCTACTTTTTAAACCCTGCTACAACTCACTGACAGCAACAAAGCAAAGTATATCCAGCTCTCTACTTCAGTGCTGTGGTAAGAGTGGTTTAAAAACGTGGTTTTGTGAGATTTGTGTCCTGGCAGCAGGTGGATCAGTGTCTGTCAAGCGTCGACTTTGAGTCTTTGAGGATATCACACCTGCCTTGAGTCGTGTTTTTTATTTTTATTTTTTTTAAAGGCTGTAGATATTTCAGGTGTCATTTGAAGTTGTGATTTTGAGGTGTAAGGCTCGTTTTAAAGCAAAGAAAGAAAAAAAAGTGCTGCTAAATCATGTTTGTTATGATTTAGCAGCACTGAAACTTCCAGCAGTGGTGTACAGTATATTGATCATTTTCTCAAGGTTTTGAATATTTAATGTCTTTATACATATATTTTATTTATTAGTCATATTTCATGCGCTTTAATTAATGAAGCAGGTCATCTAAATAAGAACTCTGAGACCAGCATTTTTCAGTGCAGAAAAGCTTCTATGAGGCATGAGATTAATATCAATGTACTATATATATATATATATATATATACTTATATATGTACTATATACATTTTTAATGTTTTGAAAAGAAGTTTTGTCTGCTCACCAAGGCTGCATTTATTTAATTAAAAATACAGTAAAAACAGTAATATTGTAAAATATTATTACAATTTAAAATAACTGTTTTCTGTTTGAATATATTTTATAAAGTAATTTATTCCTGTGACAAAGCTGAATTTTCAGCATCATTACTCCAGTCTTCAGTGTCACATGATCCTTCAGAAGTCATTCTAATATGCTGATTTGCTGATTCATATTACACAATATTACTATATACAAGATTATATTACTGATTACAATTCATAAGTCCTACCAAGCTCTGTATATATATATATATATATATATATATATATATATATTATTCAGACACTAGATATTATTTAGTTCATGTATGTAAGTGAGGATAGCAAAATAAAGTAAACTGTGACATATTATACACCAAAATTCTTCATACAGTGGACTACTAGTAAAATTGATAAAAATTTGGGACCAAAAATTATTCAGACACTTGGACCTGACCATTGCTTAAGTGTTATTTGACATAATTAAGATTTATTTTTTCTGACAGTTTAATTCTCAGTTCTTGTCATATTTTATTACCATTTTGTAAACTATAGTGAATAAACTGTAATAATGAATGAAATGTTCAAGGTGTCTGAATAAATTTTGGTTTGACTGTATACACTGTGTGCAGAATTATTAGGCAAGTTGATTTTCTGATTATATTTTTTTTCCAAGCACATTTTATCAATTCTAAACCACATCGATCTTAATAACTACTATAAATATTGTATTTAATCATTTATAAGTGAAATGTAATTGTTCATGAAGGCTGGAAATGAAAAATGCCTTATATTCAGGTGTGCATAATTATTAGGCAGATTTTCTTTTACAGGCAAAATGAGCCAAAAAATGATTTAACTCCGACTGAAAGCTCAAAATTATTAAATACTCATGAGAAAGATGCAATACTAATGCAATACTAGAAATTGCAAAGTTAAAGCATGAACAATTTTTTATTTCCAGCCTTCATGAACAATTATTTATCACTTATAAATGATTAAATACAATATTAATAGTAGTTATTAAGAATGATGTGGTTTGGTAAAATGTGCTTGGAAAAAAAATATGATCAGAAAATCAAATTGCCTAATAATTCTGCACACAGTGTATATATGTCTGTTTTTACAATGAAGGGTGGATTTAAAACCTATTTGAACACTGTTTAATACACAATTTTTATTTTTCCAATTCTGTTTGGTACTGCAGAAATTACATGCTGTATAAGGCAATACTTGACGGTTCAGCATAAAAAATTTACATTTAAAGGATCCTTGATAGCCTGTTTCTATGGTTGCAACCATAAATGATCAACAAGTACCTCTTTGTTTTTCTCTTCACCTTTCCCTCTTTCACTGTTGCTTCTTCTCATATATGCACACCAAAAATACAAGTTTCATCCAATTGCATGCTCGCACACGAACTGGCCGAGGGTAGACACTCCCCAGGGGTCAAAGGGTCGGGAACCAGTGTCAAAGGTCATGTCACTCACCTGTCACTATTCAAATGAAGAGTCTATACGGCTGTTAGCATACAGCTGTTGTGTGTCTGTGTGGATTTGATGGAAAGAATGAGGACAGAGTTTTAGTGAGAAGTGCAAAAACACAAAAAGGAAGTTTGCATGTTGTACACCGCATGACATAATTGAATGTTTGTAAATGTGTGTTCGCATACACACACACCCAAGCACGCACATTTTGCAGTAGCACTAGCAAGTGAGGGAATTTATTGCCCTTGTTAGCTCTGTGCTGGCATCAGCCATAAATCACCCGGGGATGGAGCGTAACTCTACAGACGCAATTACAGCTTAAAGAGCACACACGCACACACACAAATTGAAAGGAAACACTTCACATGTGTCTTTGTACATGCAATCATGACTTAGAAAGCAATTTTCCCAAACACATACACATAAGGAGACTCAGTCTGGAACCATAAGGCATGTTCTGACAAACACGCACACTATAGCCGAAGGATTTTCTGTGCACTTATAGCCAAGACACTCTCTGTGCATTCTCATTTAAGCTTGGAAGCTTCTATTGTTTGTACAGCACAAACAGCGATTCAAGGCTGCATCAAAAATGTCAAACACAAAGTGTGAAAAAGCCCATGCTCATTACAGCCACCGCCGAGCAGACGCTTTTCATCTACAGGGACTTTGCACTAATTGCAGTGATGGTCCCTGCAGAGCATCCTGGGGTTAAGTGCTTTGCACACCACTGAAAGAGCCCCGGCTTACGCTTAGACACCCGGATCCTTTACTATTAGACTGCCGATGTTGTACTTGAGTTCAGGTGTGTAATTAAAGGGAATAGCCTTCGTTATTTACAACTCGTAATCACATGAAATCAAAACTGACTCATTTTGCTTTCAGGTTCCTATGCAGTGAAAAATGTGCTGAAATGACTTTTCTTTTCAGATGACATCACCAAGTTCTCTTGTTGTTTTAGTCCCTCCCCTCTTTTTAGTATGTAACAGCGATTTTTCATGATCCAATCAATTTTTGATGGATCTAACCAACTCTAATCAAATTCCTTATTACTTTTTTTAATATGCATTTCACTTAGAAATGTCACATAATGGAAGTAAAAACATTTTATGTTGATTTTAAAGGTGCTGGAAGCAATGTTAAAGGTGCTCTATGTAAGTTTTTGACTGTACTAAAGCATAAAAATGCCATAATATGTTTGCGGATATTTATTAAACATGCTGAGTTCACATACTTGTTTCTCTGAAAACCAGTGCTACAGCCAGTTATTTTACTTTGAAATTTGCGTTCCGTGTCGGAATTTCTGTTTTTGTTTCCGTCTGTGCAAGACCGCACGTTGCCAATTTACCCAATAGTATTTCGCCACCCCGGGTTGCCAGTCGGCGGAAAACACATGCAGTGAATTCATGCGAACAAACTAGGTCAGAGATTGCAGATTATACCTGACCTAAAAAGCCTCAGCATCCATCTAAAAATCTCTATGAATGGGAGCATATTAAAACGCGATATCAACTCATCATAAATCAATAAATCAACTAATTATCTTACAGTGTGTAAGTCTCTCGCCTTCAAATGTCATTTGAGCTCGCTCCTGTTGCGTGTCTTCAAACTTCAAACTGCGAGAGAGTCGAGTCTGAGGAGGAGGGGGCGGGGGCAAACAATATTTTAAAATTGGACTGCAGTACCCATTTTAACCACTAGCTGTCATTCTTACATAACTTTCACCAGACTTACCGTGCGTTCACACCACCGCCGGCGAGAGCGTCAAAGTGACAGGAAGTCACTCATTTTCAATGTGAGCTGGCGGCGAGCTCCGGCTGCGAGCTCTGGTGAGAGCGGCGCGTCTTGGACGGTGAGAGCATCGAATTTTGACACTCTCGCCAGCAGCGGTGTGAACGCACAGTTAGTCTCAGCCTCAGACATCACACCCACAGACCGTTGACTGAACGTCTGATGCATAACTGTGCGTTCACACCGCCGCCAAAGTTCGCCTTGGGTGCCCTGCCGATAACGCTGTACTGTGCGTTCAAACTGCCGCCGGCGGGAGGGTCAAAGTAAATGACAAGTTGTGGCAACCAATCGGAATCCTATCAAGCGAGGACCTCTACATTCCAATTGGTTGCTGCCGAACCGCGTCATAGCTCATTACCATAAAGTTGACCTGACTTCAACTCTCCTCGAAGCTCTCACCGCCCAAGACGCGCCGTGCCGCTCTCGCTGGAGCTTGCTGCCGGCTCACATCGAAAATGAATGACTTCCTGTCACTTTGGCGCTCTCGCCAGCGGCAGTGTGAACGCACGGCACACAAAACGGAAAATACTTCGGGAGCTTAAAATTCAACACCTGATTGGTTAAATACTAAAGGATTTCCAGGAGGCTTGTTTGTTGTGATGCCAAACCCCACATGGAAGAAGAACGCCATCGTGTTTACAGCTGTGACAATGAACACTTATCAGGATCAACTAAACACCGTATTTTCAAAAGAATGTAAAGTTAGCAACAGTGTTGGGTGGAATGCTTTACTACATTACTGTATTAAATACTGTGATTAAATTCAGATCACCACAGGGAGGCTAAGCCGGGCCGGGCCTGGCACACCAGTCTGTTATCGTAGGGACATCGACTTTGCATTTCTGTGCACCTAAACGAAGCGGAATAAAACAAACTGTGATTTAAACTGTGGTTGATTTACATTACAAAATAGTAATTTTTATTTATTTTTTTTTTTTTTAAACTCTGTTCACCTTATGATTACTGAAGGAGGTTTGAGTTGTTTTGGAAAGCATATACTAAATTGTGAACACCCAATTTTTTCCCAAAAGGATGGTTCACATTCAAAGCCTTCAAAGAAAAAGTCATTTTTCACCTTTTTATACTTAATCTTATTAACCTTATTAACCACTCCCCAACAAAATCACCACAATCATTTTTGAATGATTAATTCCTTACAAATAAAGCTTCAGGTCATCTGGTGAAAATCCTTGTATTTTTTTGTTTTGTTTTGTTTTGTTTTGTTTTCATATCACCATGGTCATGATACTCTGACTTTTCTCTGAACTCTACCTTTTTTCGTATTTAACTCTAGAATACATCACATTATGGAAGTAAATGGGGTTCATGCATTTCATGTTGATTTTAAATGTGCCATAAGCGAAACTTCTTAAATTCTAAAACTTCCACTCAGGTAGATAAGCACCTTTTCCATTTTGTCAAAATTGTCCTCAGTAACAGTAGCAAAATTGAATTTTCACATGACAAACTGATTCTCTCGGCTTCCTGCTTTCCATATATGGGCTGCTATGTGAGAACTAGTTCTTTTTAGTCTTCCCATTGGCTAGACAAAGAATCTGACCATGGCTCACAGTGACATATTTAATTTTTTTGTCACTTTACAGAGCCCAGGGCTGTCAGAGAGACAGGTGTGATATTTCAGGACATGTAATCTAGTGATATATGTCAGTTTTTTTTTTCTTTTTTTCTCTGTGCCATTCTATAAAAAAATCACTTTAAGATCTTTGGACTATGACACGCTGTTGATTTCAGGAAGTACTGTTATTTCAAATCATATCCTCGTTTTGTACAAAATGCACTTACAATTTACAGTAATGCACTTACTATGGATGCTTATTAGTCAATCAGTGCTAATGAGTCTTACATTAATCTTTTTTGATTAAGTAATGTGATCTCATATGAATCTACACCTTTTAAAGAGGACCTGTTAGGGGCCGTTCACACAGAACGCGTTTCTCTATTCCAATGCGCTACTTTTCCATTGTTTTTCTATGTAAACGCGCTAGACGGACGTGCATGACCGTTACGCTCACGTCTCACGTCTTTTGCAGCACTTCGCACATGGGCGCTGCATTTTTAGGACGCCGTGTCAAGTTAAGAGAATTTCAACTTTCACGCAGCACCGCTCATCAATGTCAGTTCCAAAACAGTGGACCAATCAGAAGAACTCGGAGGCAGGGCAAGCGTTGCAAGCTTCTGTTTACAGTTGCAAGTTGGTGTGGCAACTGTTTTATTTGTTCACATCTCCAAAGCATGTCTCGAGACCCTTGCGTTCTGCATTTTTAGACGTTCTGTGTGAACGAGCCCTTATACTTTTTTTTTTTTTCACTTTCAACTTCCTTTAGTGTGTAATCAGAGCACATTGTGCTTTTCAGAAGGAGGGGCTTCATAGAGACAGGAGCTAAACAGAGTGTTACTGACAGACTGGGAAGAGAGGTGCTGCGACAATGTAAAATATGCGAAAAATGTGTTTTTTGACCATTCAAGAATTAAAACTTATTCTAGTAGACCCCAAAAACAAAATCAAGACTTGGTAAAAGAGCATAATTGGTCCCCTTTAAAGTCCCCCTGAAATCAAAATTTAAGTTTTAAGCTTAAGGTTATGAATAAGCTGGTGTGTTCCAAAACAATGACAAAATTCGCATTTAGGAGATATAAGCATTCAAAACTTACAGTCTCTCACTTCCGCTAAAATGGATCACGCATTTTCATGACATCACATCACACTTCATTTTCTCGTCAAATCTTCGGTCCAATCAAATGTTCTCTAGAATCTGAAGTCCCGCCTCCTCCTACACTCTTACAGACGCTGAAGCCAGTCATTTGCTCACACATTTACTAGTTTCTACATGGTGAATGGCACATAGTGCACTATATAGAGAATAGGGAACGATTCAGACAGTGTAAATATGCTTTCCTTTGACGCAAATGAAGTCCGTTTTCGCGTTAGTGTCACATGAACCGCCGCAACGTGAGCAGTCTGCTCCGGTCCAGAGACACGAGAGCACAGAGTGGATCATATGCGCGAGTCGGCTCAGACCACAAAAAGTATCGGACTCATTTGAATTCTGCACAGAATGCTGTATATAAGCGATATAAAGGAGTCTAACGGCTCTGGCGAGCTGTAACATAAATGAAACGCTATTGGCTATTTAAAAAAAGGGGCGGGGCTGTTCGATATATCGCCCTGTCTTTCTGTTTCAGTTGAAATTACGTCAACACATTGAATAATGCTGCGCGTTCCAACACTCTTCAGTGGGCTTTTAAGTGTAAATCAAATGATTGTGTTGCTCAAAATGTTCTGAGCTTCCTACCAAGACAGCAATTTTGGGCAATATAGATGCATTCAATGTTCATATTGAGTGTTCAAACCCATTTATGATGCTCTAGTTCAACAGATCACAAGGTTTTGAAACAGCCTTCGTATCCGCCAGTCAAACTCTGCAGTCAAGTTCATGTCATGTCACATTCAATCAAACGCTGAAATTACACTGTCAGCCACGTAAAATGTTACACAGGCCATCTTCATACACCTGTCCCAGCTCGTTTCACTCTGATTTCCCCGTCTGTCTCTCACAAAGGTTCACTGTTAGGGTCATGTAACCTGATGTGATTGGATGAAACTCTGCCTCGTGCTCCCTATAACCCCGCAAGGCTTCGGGTCCTAAATATAGGCGCACAATAACAGAGGAAAGTGGATGAGCACACCAAAATGACAGACTCAATAAAGGCTTTCTCTGTGTTTTGTCCTTCCGTGTCTCTATTTCTTTTCATTCTGTCTGTCTTTTCTTTTTCTGTCTCTGTTGCAAAGTGTGCGTAGGAGTTTCTGAGATTTCTCCGCTGAAGAAGCACTGAACACAAGAGATGCGTCCTGCTTATGCAATGCGAGTATTTGCATGCTCTAAAAACATAGTGCTTATGAGACATCTGATAGTGTAAATGGTCCATATGCAAAAACATCTTTATATGTTGTTCTGTCATCTATCAGGAAATGTTGTAGCAATGTTTGGCAAAAAAAATACTCATTATATGGACTTCTTAGAGACCTATCTGCTTTCAGTGCTTACTAAGACGCTTGGGATGGTGCTTAGGTAGCATGGCTCATATTTCGCTTTTGTCTGTACAGTGTAAAATGCAGTGATTATGTATGTATGAGTGTGCATGAATGCACCGGTAATCCCCTGAGAGTATGTCTTCCAGTCTGATTCCACTTAACAGAAATAGTGGGTCACTACAGCTACAAACCGTCATTAAATCAACCAAAAAACAGCTTAAGCATTTTCCAGCCTAATTCCAGTCTATTGCTCAGTTAAAGGACTAATCAGATGTAAAATATTCTAATTCTGTGTTTTTCCTCGTCCTAAATAAACCATAATAGCCATATCAAAGCTACATTAAATCATCAGAGTTGATTTTTAGAGTAGATGCTTCCCCTCTATACAGTACCGACTTCACTAGCTGGCTGAGTTTCTTTCCTTACTTCAATTTGTACTTTCTCTATGGTAAGTGATTTTCTTCACATTACAGAGAATCCGAGACCTTTATGGAGTTCAGAAATAGCTGCCAGTCTTTCATTGCACAGAAGATAGTGCTTCTCATTTGCTCAGAACCAATGATGTGTTGCTGCAGTCAGAGGTTTTCTTTGAACATTTTTCTTGTTCCTCATCTTGGCCTTTTTTAAATCATATAAAGTGGACATATAATGAAACATTGGATTTTTTTCTTGCTCCTTGCAGTTAATTGTAGTGATATTTTAATGCCTAAAGCTAAAGCAAAAGCAAAGCTCCCCAGGACTGTAAAAACAAGTCATTCGGAAGTTGTGTTCCTGATGTCACAACCATTCAACATATTTAAATATCATTTACATAACTGTACATAGTGTTTGTATGATGACTTATCAGTGTTCGGCATTTGCATTATTAAAAATATATGTCTTTTATTTGCAGATGGTGTAGTTGTGCCATGCTAAAATTTTGTCCTTTTTGGATTGGTTAGTCCTAAAAGAGGTCATTTACGATTTTCAGTAAGATTTTTTATGTTTTGAATGAAATTAACACTTTTATGCAGCAAGGATGCATTAAATTGAGCAAAAGTGATAGACTTTTATAATATTACAGAAGATTTCTATTTAAAATAAATAAATAAATATAATGAATAAAATTCACCAAAGAGTCCAGAAAAGATATGAAGCAGAACAACAATTTTTAACATTGTTAATAAGAAGAAATTATTTCTGAAGGATCAAGTGACACTGAAGACTGGAGTAATGATGCTAAAAAAATCAGCTTTTCCATCAAAGGAATAAATTACATTATAAAACATATTTACATAGAAAACAGTTCTTTTAATTTGAAATAATATTCCACAATATTACTGTATTTTTGGTCAAATAAATGCAGCTTTGGTGTGTTTTAAAAACTGATCCCAATCTTTTGAACATTAGTGTATATAAGAGTCAAAGCTACCATAGTAAAAAGACCAATTTTAAGTCTAATCTATGGTTGTATTTGGTGAAAAAAACATGGCCTAACAATGAATAAAAGACTAAAATGTGCATTGGAGCATCTCTAATTTTGAGGTTGTAAGTTTGAATTGGCTTTGAGTGTTAAGTTTTGTGTTTTCAGCGATCTATAGGATGTGTTATGTAATTGTGATATTGTGTAATTGCGTTCTGTGGTTTAGAGTTTCACTGGCGCCTGTGGTTGATACGTTGTGTTGCTGTGTTCGGCAGCAGTGATGTTGTGTGGTTTTCTCCAGAGCTGTGTGGCTTTTTTAGTGTGTTGTGAGGTGGTGTTTAGGAGATAGTAAAGTCTGCTCCCTGTCATCACTTTCTTAACACCCTCCTTTAAAACCACAGGGATAATTTGAAACGACTGAATCTGTGAATTTCCTTTTGTCGTACACACACACACACACATGCACACACACACACACACAAGCTGCTCTCAGACCTGTGCCTCCTACGCTTGTGTCTCACTCATAGGCTTACACAAGTGTCTAACACACACTGAAAGATTACACCTTCTACACACACACACTATATACATCCTGCTAAAGTGTTAATTGGCTTCATTTAAATTTGCTTTAAATTTTTCTATTGATTTAGTACATCAGTATTGCATGGATTCGAGTATGTGTGTTTTTGCTGTTGTTTGTTTTTGATGGAAAGAAACTTTTGAAGGTTTTTGGGATCTGTTATGCGTACTTCATTCAGGTTGCTAGGTTACGGCCTGGAAAATGTTCCTGAATGAAGTATGATGCCCCACTAAATGCGCACACAATATCACAACACCCTTTATCTAATCACTATTAGTAATTACACTGCTGAGATTACAAAAGTGCTTGTTAGGATTATTTTCCTTCACGGTACAATGAAAATGAATGATTTAATGCATGCATCTGAAAACCAAGCCCCTTTACAATGTTCAAAGGGTAATTTTCAACCAAAAGTAAACATTCTGTCATCATTTGGACAAGTGTTCAAAAGTTTGGGGTCGGTAAGATTTTTTTAATGTTTATGAAAAAATCTCTTTTGCTCACCAAGGCTACATTTATTTGATCAAAAATACAGTAAAAACAGAAATATTAATGCAATTTAAAATAACTTTTTTCTGTTTGAACATATTTTAAAATGTAATTTATTCTTGTGATGTCAAAGCTGAATTTTCAGCATCATTACTCCAGTCAGTGTCACATGATCCTTCAGAAATCATTCTAATATGCTGATTTGATGCTTACGAAACATTTAAATAAATGAATAAATCTGCATAAAAGTGGTCCATATGACTCGTTTGTGATATTCCATGTCTTCTGAAGCCATACAGTAGCTTAGTATAGGGGAAATTAGTTTAAACTGTTTGCTGAAAGTCTCCATGTCAAACCTCAAATTATGCTTCCTGATGTGTCATATACACAAATTTGAATGAAAATTACTGAATAACAATTTAAATTTCAGTCTGTTCCTCGTGAATCTATTTTATGACTTGAGAAGACTTGAAATGTAATGCACAAGTCGTATGAACTACATTTATGATGTAGATTTTGGAGTCGACAGCTCTAGTCCCCATCCACTTTCATTGTATTGGAACAAACAGCCAGAAATTTATGCAAAACATCAGTTCCACTAATTAAAGAAAGTCATAGAGATTTGGAATGACGTAAGGGAAATGATTTTTCATTTTTGGGTGAATTGTCAGAATTTATATTTTTGGGTGATCTTTCCCTTTAAGAGATGATTTCAAGACTAATATATGGCTTAATCACAACAGTGCAGGGTAGCGGAGCCTTTATATATATATATATACACACACACACACACTAACCACACACAGATGTGTAATGCCACAGATCCCATGTACCACATCTTGAAAGCACCAGGATCAATTATTAAACCAAAGATTAGTCAAAGATCAAAGATTGGAAGATAGATTACATAAACACAGAAAACCCTCAAATTTCCTCTCATCCTAATTCACATCGCTCTTGATTCTCCCCTCCTTAACCGAAACTAACTTAAAGCTGATTTGTATTCAGCTCTTAACAAATCTATATGAGGCCTGCATATTTAATGAGCAAGCAGCGTAGCGGACTGTCTCACTTACACACCCGGAGTTGCTGTAAGAGGATGCTGGGAAAGGCAGGATGTAGATAATTGGGATCTTATTAATAATTAATCACAGAGATTGTGGCAATGAACAGCATTACTAACACACATATTTGCACACATATATGGACTCCTCACACCATCCGTTTGGCACTCTTTCATTGAGAGCAAATAAACAACAAATAAATTTGCTTAAAATTTGCTTCTGGTATCGGAATCGGCCCATTTTGCTTGTAAAAAATCGGCAATCGGAATCGGCCATGAAAAATCATGAACGGCGCATCTCTAATTGACTCATATCATTCTTATCTAGGTCAGACAGCAGGAACACATCATCCTGCTAAAAGCGAAATAATCTCCCCATTTCCACTCGTTTATTTGCACTCGCTTTCTCTTTCTCCCTCTCTCTGCCTTTCCTATCTGCTCGCTCAGCTCTAGCAGAAATATCAGCTTGCAACCAGGATAGTGTGTGTCTGTGTGTGTGTGTGTGTGTTAATATTTTTTATTAAAATACAAAAATAAATCTTGTAGGGTTTGAGTGTTGATTCATCTATAGTAATTGTAATTGTCTTTATATAATATACAATTATATATTATATAGTATATTGTATATTTTATACAATAGATGTCTGTGGAATTTACCCTTTTAGAAGAATATCATATGAAAATTATTTTATTATTATAAATTATTATATATTAATGCTTTATTTTTGTCATATATATATATATATATATATATATATATATATATAGATAGATAGAGAGAGATAGAGAGAGAGAGAGAGAGAGAGTCATATTTCATTACCTTTTTTTAACTATATTGAATAAACTGTATTAGTGAATGAAATGTTTAAGGTGTCTGAATAAATTTTGGTCAGACTGTATATATATATAATATATATAAATCTTGTAGGCTTTGAGTTTTGGTTTGTCTAGCTTTATATAAAACAATAAATGTCTATGGAATGACCCTTTAGAAGACTGTGAGGTTGTGTGTGTGTGTGTGTGTTGTCAATGTGTGTGTAATCTGGTTGAATGAGCCGTACTGGTTTGTGGTAAATGGTGTGAGATGAGTCTGGTTTGTCAGAGCTGGGCTTCCAATCTGTGTCTCTGATTGGTTAAAGTGAGTTTCTATTACCTCAGAGAAAAGAATACATTCTCTGTATCTCTCTCTGACTCTCTTTCTCTCGGTATATATCTTTTTTTTTTTTTTTCGTTGTCTTCTCTTATTTTGAGATTCCTGGGGCAGTTCTGCTGGTGTTCCGAATATATTACGTGCTTTCTCCCTCTCGCACAATGAACTAAAGGATTTTATGAATCCTACAGGCTAACAGACTGAATTATTGATGTCACACACATACACACAGTCACACACAAAAGCTCAGGCTGTTTTTCAGCACAACGAAACCCGATCTGATTCCTTTACCTGATTCTAGAAGTCTGTTTATAGTTCCCTTGCAGAAATTTACCATGGTAACTGTAGTTTCTGCAAAAGCATACAGGCATATAAAAAAGTGCATAGAAATTGTGTGTATATATATATATATATATATATATATATGGGGTGTGGTTTTGTTTTTTATCACGGTTTTAGGGTCACGGTTTTAGGGTCACGGTTTCGGTACGGTTCGGTATGTGCTATGTTCAGTAAAAAATAGGACAATAGTCAATTAAAAATAAAGAAAATAAAAACAAATAATCTAACTACAAGAAACAGCACAAATAAATACATGAGAGCTAAGATACAAATAAAATAAACAATGCTTTACAAAATTTTAATAATCAAATATAAAACAACACTGCTTATAAACTTCTTTGAATAAATTAAATAAAGATTAAACATTATTGAAGTTACAAAAGCAGGAATATTAGACTGCTATCCCTTTAAGACATAATTCAAAGATCCAGTACACTGATACTGGATAGATGTCTGCGGAATTTACCCTTTTAGAAGAATATCATTTTAAAATTATTTTATTATTATAAATTATTATATGATACTGTCTCGTTTTTTCTTCTAAGACATAACCTACTATGTTTGTTACTCGCTAAGATGGGCATGTTGACATAATTTTTGTGTAAATTTGTCCGTTTAGGTGCAAGATTTGAAAGACAATTTGTGCGCTGTGACGCAGCTCTCCATGTAACCGCTTCAGATAAGTACACAAATCTCCTCACAGCGTGCGCGATTTCTCTTTCGTGTTTTACGGATGAATGTTTAAATTGGCAAAGTTTAAATGAGTTTAGTTAAAACACAGATAGCAACGTGAGATGTTCAGGTCTCACCTGCGCTCGTGCGCTATCAACACCCGGGTGATGACGGCGTAAATGACTGGTCATAGAGCATTCGGCACATCATTGAACGTATTGGGAAAACAGAATGCTTATCCATCTACTGAAACATACATTAGCCGAATCCGTCTCTCTGTTTTACACGTTGTTGTTTTCAACAAACCTTATTATAGAAGATGCTTCGTCAGGTTTGGGATGAACCGCAGTGCAAGCGCGTGCCGAACCGTTTTTTTTTTTTTTTTTCGATTTTTTACGAGAACCGTTACACTCCTAATATATATGTTTGTTTTTGTGTGTGTGTGTGTGTGTGTGTGTATATATATATAAAATAGTGTTGTTTTTTTTAGGAATCTGAACGAATCTGGTATCTGGAGTTTCAAAACACCAACTAACCAAAACGACCATACAGATTTTAGACTAGATTTTAGCCATATTTTCTGACCTAGATCTTCAATCCCGCCAGAGCAAAGTCCTGTTTTTGTGGCAAATCTGTGCCCGAGACAAACTGTTTTTGTTTTTTGTTTTGTTCTGTGTTTTCTGTCCATGGACATAATTTAATTTTTGTACCCCAAGACTGAAGACCTCAGTTTATACGGTTACATGGAGCGTTTGAAAATGTTGAGTCTGTTGTTGAGGTTAGAGGTTCAGGTTTTATTTTGTCTTTAGCCTGAGGGTTGTGTTTTCTTCTGCTCTGTTTTGGTTACATGACTTATGAAAGTGACCTCCTTATTGATCTAAATTTACCACAACTTGTGTGCTGCCGTTTCATCACGTACACACGCACAAAAACAGTTATTTTTAAAGATGCATCACCGCAGAACTGCTATAATAAATCGACTGTTTTCGAGATGGTTCTCACTGCAGAACACAAGATCCAGGGGGTCTGGTTGGATCTAGATCCAACTCCTCCCACTTTACATATCCCTAAACCTACCCGTCTCCGCCCCCTGGATCTAAACCTACCCATCTCCACCCCCTCGATCTGGAACCAACTCCTCCCACTTTACATATCCCTTAACCTACCCGACTCCGCCCCCTGGATCTCGAGCATTCTGCAGTGAGGGCCTACTGCTGTTTTCAAACAGGTTTGCAGAACACTCACCATTGGCCAGCCAGACAGGGAGCCCCGCCCCAAAGTCATGCCATTGGTTGAGCCATTGTTGCTGTGTTGGTACACTCAAACAGCAATGTTTTGATACCATCACACTCTTTTCAAGGAAATAACCTGATAAAATGCTTGCTTAGTATATTAATTTGGGCTATTAGACAGTATTTTAACATTAAAGCAACTTGCAAACCTCAGCTTTAATATTTCTATTCAGTAATTGCTTTTTTGGCAGTAATTATTGCTATCACAGTTAATATGAGTTTGTCAGTCTCAGTGTAGCACACATTAAATGAAAAACTAAATTAACTATTATGCCAGTTTCACTGGAATGAAAATGTTCAGATTGTGATGTTTTGACATTTTTATGCACTTTATTTTGCAGGTGTCATCTACACTACAGATCTGTTGGACCGAGAGACGCAGGACTCCTATTGGCTGACAGTGTACGCCACTGATCTGGGGGTGGTACCGCAGTCAGCGGCACTACAGGTGTACATACAGGTGAGTTAGTGTGCATCCTGTTTGAGATGTCGTGTGGTCTTGTACAAAATAATTATAATATATATATATATAAAATTCTGTCATTTTTGTGTGTCTGTGTGTCTTAACAGGTTGAGGATGTTAATGATAATGCTCCCCTCACGTCTGAACCGATGTATCACGCCACCATTCCGGAAAATTCCCCGAAGGACCAGTCAGTCATTCAGATCCAGGCACAGGACCCTGATGCCACGGCAGCCGAGCCCCACCTGTCATTTCGTATCTCCAGCGGTAACCCGCAGAACTTCTTCAGCATCAACCCTCGCACCGGTCAGTGTCCTGTCAATCAAACCGCATTTGCGTGATAGAATAAATTAATGTCAGTTCTAATAAGTTGTGTGTATCATGGTACAGTGATGGAATGAGGTGGCAAAACCATTTTATTTATATACCACTGGTGTTTACAAGGTACTGTGATTTTACCATGGTACTATATCTGAAAAATACATGGTAATACCTTTTGGTCCTTTTTATTGTAAGTTTGTAGTGTAGATAAAACTAATTCATATGCATTAAGTTGTTCTTCTTGTAATTCATTTATTTAAATATGTATGTGCATCTGTGTGTGTGAGTTCTTAAGGTCCGTCGCTGTCCTCCGCATTATGACATCATCGTCTGAGCATACTGCAAATCCTGGCTCCTGATTGGCTAGTGCTATGGTTTTGCTTTTGATTGACAGATTAATTTCATAGCCACAGGCCCTTCCCTCCAGCCGCACGCCCCATAGTGCATGTCAGCAGGAAGTGCCGATCCTAATTAAAAACTTTGTAAAGGTCACAAAAGGTCAAGCTGTCAGAAAGATGGAAGGCAGCAGCAAAAGAAAAGCAGCAAGAGAAAAAAGATCAGAACGTTTTGTGAGGTTTGATGCAATAAGTCTGTTTTCATAAACTATTTTCTGAAAAACTCAACACATCAATTTTTGACTTTTGTCTGTTTGTGTGTGTGTATGTGTGTGTGTGTGTGAGTGTGTGTGTGAGTGTGTGTGTGGCAGAAGTTCGATCTTTGTGAGCTGGTTGCAGATCAATGTGAAAGCACTGGTCACCATCTATGGATCCTTCTGGAAAAAGAGTCCAGTTAAATGTTACATTACCAAGCGCAACACCTGACAACAATATCTGTCTGTCTATCTATCTATCTATCTATGTCTGTCTGCCGTTCCATCTTTCTCTGTCTATCGGTCTATCTTTCTGTCTGTCAGCTGTTCCATTTTTTGTCAGTCTGTCTGCCGTTCCATTTTCTGTCTGTCTGCAGTTCCATCTTTCTCTGTCTATCTTTCTGTCTGTCTGTGTTCCATTTTCCTGTCTGTCTGTCTGTCTGTCTATCTGTCTATCTATTTGTCTGTCTGTCTGTCTTTCTCTCTGTCTGTCTGCCGTTCAATTTTTTCTGTCTGTCTATCTATCTATCTATCTATCTGTCTGTCTGTCTGTCTGTCTGTTGTTCCATTTTGTTTCTATCTATCTATCTATCTATCTATCTATCTATCTATCTGTCTGTCTGTCTATCTGTCTGTCTGTCTGTCTGTCTATCTTTCTGTCTGTCTATCTGCCATTAATTTTTTTCTATCTATCTTTTCAATTTTTTTTCTGTCTATCTATCTATCTATCTATCATTTGTCTGTCTGTCTGCCATTCCATTTTTTCTATCTATCTATCTATTTATCTATCTATCTCTGTCTTTCCATCTTTCTCTCTATCTTTCTGTCTGTCTGACATTCCATTTTTATGTCTGCCTGTCTTTTCGTCTGTCTATCTATCTGTTTATCTGTCATTCTGTCGACCTTTCTGTCTGTCTGTCTGTCTGTCATCTATCTATCTGTCTGTCTGTCTGTCTGTCTATTCATATCTGTTACATTAGTCTATCTTAGTTTCTGTGTTGCAGAGGTGTGTACTGCTTGATTTCAGTGTTGTATTTGTTTGGTGTAGTGAAAGCTGTCTAAATGTTAATCAAACAGATCCAGGCCTACCCTTCCCTCTCACCTTTCGGCATCATGAGAAAGGCCCTTTCGGCCTCATCTTGTTTAAATGTGTGCGTGTGTAACAGAAACGATTATACATCCCCATCTAGCTGGCACACACTGTAGCTCTATTTGTTGGGCTTTTATTTAGAAACTTGTTTCTCTGTTTATGTATATAGATTACATGAATTATTGATGCTGAGTCAAATATGCAGAGCGCAAAGAGAGAGATGAAATTACCTCTCTCAGGAAACTTCATTCAATTCCAGGTTTAAATAAAGTACATATGAAGAGGAAAAGTATTGAGCAGAACAGAAAAGATGACTTTAGAGGTGAACACAAGGGTCATTATATTATTTTCAGCAGAGCTGAAATTGATGTTCCTGAGATAGCAGAGTTGATTTTTCTAATGTTTCTTTTCAAGCGTACTCTGTAGGCTGTTGGAAGGAAGAACATGATGCACAGATTTGTAAATTCAGACCTTGTTATATGTGTGTTTGTTTAATTAATGACATCTTTGAGTCATTGGAGTTTTTTCATGCTGCAAGGAAATGTTTATTTATTGACACATTTCTCAGAAAAAAAGAGCCAGGGTGTGTGTTTTTTTTTGAAAGTGTGTGTGTAGTCAGCGTGGTTGCCAGCAGATGTAATGAGGGCATTTTGATGATGCACTGCAGCGTTTTGTGAAGGTGACTCCAAAACAAAACATCTTTGATTCTTTCACAAGACTGGAGTTTGCACACGCTCCCTAGACAAGACTGCACTTCTTGTTTGCACACTCCCTAGACAGCTTAACACATCTGCTGAAACATTTAAAGTTGTATTGTGTCTTACACATGTTGTGTAGAGTGATCCCTGCGCTGAGAAACCTGAAGTCTCTTATGGTAGTTTACAAATGCTTCTGAAAGATTTCTTTACTGTCATGGGGGACGTTGCTTGTACACTTTATTGCTTCTGCAGATGTGTTTGTAACTGAGGAGTTTATACATGCACCCTAGGGTTTGATCAATACCATAATACCAGCCTCTGGTATCAGTACTAAACACAGGCATCAAATAAAATGCCAAAAGGGCAAAAGGATCATTTTTTTTTAGCTTGGTCCAAAATAATTCAATTCATTGCATCCTAAAAGTGTAACAAAGAAACCGCAACATAGCGGCAACCAAACCCACATAAAATAATATTAGTAATGTGTAATTTTTATTATTATTATTGTTATTATTAGTAGTAGTAATAATAGTTGTTGTATAACTTTTATCATCATCATCATCATTATCATGATCACAATAATGATCATTCACAGAATATGTAAATAAAATAAAATAAAAATAGTTAATATAATAAAAAATAAAAAAAATAAAAAAGAGTTAATATAATAACAACATAATAATATAACATTATTATTGTTTTATTGTTTTTTAATTTATATTAATCCTAATAAAAAGGATGATTTTAATAATTTGCAGGTACAGTGACAAATACTTTTAGACCATCTGGTTTGTACACAGCAAGCGAAAATCGCACATTTCTGCATGTTAAGTCTGTTCTCCCTAGTGCGCCTATAAAGAAATTTAGAACTGAACAGTTTACACACGCTCCCTAAATAATGTGTGGAAAACTCTTGTATTATAGCCTAGTTCATTCACGTCATGGTTTATTGACACACTCCCTTTACTTCTCCATGCTCCCTAAACATACAGCCTTCTGAACACACTTCCTAAGCTCCTGAGCTGTTTATACACAATCCCTCAGCATAATTTTGCTCCTGATTCATTTGCACTCATTTTGCACTCGTTTTGCTCCCGAACATCCCACCAGACTTTACACACGCTGTCTTGGGCGGGTGGATGGATGAATGGGTAGATAGCGGACAGATGATTGAATAAGTAAATGGATGTATGGATGGATGGAAGAAAGTATGTGTGCCAAAATGATCTTTCGTGTCACACCTGCCAGTAGCGGGTGAATTGAGAAAATGTGATGGCCGAAAATATTTCTTAACGGTCATTATTTTTTTTAAAAAAAGAAGAAGAGTTAAAGTTTTTTGTTTTTGTTTGTTTGCTTCAAAGGTAGCATTTCACATAGAAACTCTGTATTATTACTTAAGATCAATCTATCTATCTATCTATCTATCTATCCATCTGTCTGTCTGTCTGTTGTCCGTCTGTCTAGTTTTTGTCTATCTATCTATCTGTCTATCTATCTGTCTGTCGTCTCTGTCTGTCTGTCTAGTTTTTGTCTATCTATCTGTCTGTCTGTCTGTCTGTTGTCCGTCTGTCTAGTTTTTGTCTATCTATCTATCTGTCTGTCGTCTGTCTGTCTGTCTGTCTGTCTGTTGTCTGTCTGTCTAGTTTTGATCTATCTATCTGTCTGTCTGTCTTCCGTCTGTCTCTTTTTTTGTCTGTCTGTCTGTCTGTCTGTCGTCCGTCTGTCTGTCTAGTTTTGATCTATCTATCTATCTATCTATCTATCTATCTGTCTGTCTGTCTGTCTGTTGTCTGTCTGTCTACTTTTTTTGTCTGCCTGTCTGTCTGTCTGTCGTCCGTCTGTCTGTCTAGTTTTGATCTATCTATCTATCTATCTGTCTGTCTGTCTGTCTGTGTCTAGTTTTTGTCAATCTATCTATCTATCTATCTCTGTCTGTCTGTCTGTCTGTGTCTAGTTTTTGTCTATCTATCTGTATGTGTCTAGTTTTTGTCTATCTATCTGTCTGTCTATCTATCTGTCTATGTATCTGTCTGTCTGTCTTTCTGTGTCTAGTTTTTGTCTATATCTATCTATCTATCTATCTATCTATTTTTGTCTATCTGTCTGTGTCTAGTTTTTGTCTATCTATCTATCTATCTATCTGTCTCTGTTGTCCGTCTGTCTAGTTTTTGTCTATCTATCTATCTATCTATCTATCTATCTATCTATCTATCTGTCTGTCTGTCTGCCTGTCTGTGTCTAGTTTTTCTATCTATCTGTTATAAATGTGAAACGCTGCCTCTCATAGCAACATCAACACACTCATTTTTTTATGGTTTCCTTTAATGCATGTAACAGATCCCGCTTGTGTCCCAGTATACAGTTCTGTAGGGGGGAAAAAAATTTTGAAACACATTTTTGTGGGTTTCCACTGATTTAAAAGTTAAAAGTTGCTTGTCAGTCAGTAAACAGACTCTGCTGTAGACGAGGCGACAGAAGCTCTGAGTTTGAAAGATCAGAGGAGGAGAACTAAACACTTCCATCATTATTAGACAGTCGCTTCAGTCGAGCACATGAACGTCTTTCATTTCATTCACTTACGTCAGGTAAAAACAGCGAGGGCCAGACTGTCATTCCAGGATTTCAAATGATGCATTATGTAGCAGTTCCTAACTTGATTTTCTACACTTGTCACAGCCTATTCGAACGGATGAATGATTGTGTGGATGGATGGAGGGTCAACAGTGACTGTTAACAGTGTTCAAACTGCTGCTCAGTTATACAGCATTGCTTGTTTTCAGCTTTAAAAGGCTTCGAGGTGCTGTGAAATATCTGTCTTTCTCTCTTCTGCTTGTCTCAGCAGTAATTTGCGTCTCTCTGAATCTCATCTGCAGGTTTTACACATTTGTGGGTTTGTCTCCTCCAACCCCGAGTTCTCCTCCTCATCTTTCCTCCCCCTCCATCTCATCCCCTCTCATCTCTCTCTCTCTTATCCTTTACCACCCTCCTTTCCTCCCCCTCTCGCTGTATCACCCTCCCATTCTCTCGTTCGCAAGGCATTACGTGTATTTTTGTCTACTTCTCTTTTTCTTACTCTTCCATTCCTTCCCCCTGCGACTTTTTAACATCCTTCCGTCTCCCTCTTCCTCTGTTCTGTCTTCCTCCTCATGATGAAAGACTCTAAGAATAGCTCTCTCTATGTCTGCTGCGGCTCCGATAATCACTCTGCATCTTCTACAGCATGTAAACACCCTGTTTTCACTGTTCCTGAACCAGTTATATGGTGCAGAGATCCGCGTTTCACCACAAATGCTCTTGGATCAGTTCTGCTCTGCCCTGCTCACGATGATTACGATCTTTCTGATTATCCTCTATAATGGATCATTTGGAATAATAGACGTCTACCAGAGTTTTATCAAAAGCATCTTTCGTCATTTCTGCCATAGAATGGCCTGAAGAGCAGTAATAAACCATATCTTTAAAGTGCTTCACTAGTAATGTTACATTTTATCTGTAATGTACTGACAGAATTAGGCCAGATATATACTCAAAAGAAAGAAAAAAAATCATTGAATGCAAGCACAACCAATGCATTGCAAGCTGGGCTCTAAAAGTCTGAGAACACTAGCGTACAACTAGCCAAATAATTGTTTTTTAATGAAGAACATATACTTCTTGAAGCTCTGGAATAATCATGGCTAATTAATTTCATATATCTACACTCCCAGTTAATTTTATAAAAATAGTTTGAAAACAAGCACTTTAGCAGAAATACCAAACATATTGCAGCCTTTGAATATTGTGTTGGACAACGGGTGTCTTTCGAGGTTGAGAACCATCTGCTTAAACCGTTTATGACCTTTAAAAGAATACATTTTACCTTTTGCATAATCTTGTGTAATAATGCTGTTTATTAAGAATAATCTGTGTAAAGGCCTGTTGAGACCAATGATGATAAATATACGAATGACATAGTCCACATCACAACTATAACTATAATGGCACAGTCGAACAATATAGTTGGAATTACTTTCAGAAAGATTTTTTTCCAGCTGATTAACGATAAAAATATTGACAGCCAATCAGAATACATGCTGCATAGAGTACAAACCATGGATTAACAACCTCGTAGCTCACAGTAGTTCTGTTTTTAAACGTTTATAAGTGATCATTCAAAATCAATTTCCTTATGGAGAAAATGAATGAATTTTTTACTTCTGGAACCCGACTGTTGCAGTCTGTTAAAGGGTTAGTTCATCCATGAAAATTCTGTCATTAATTACTCACCCTCATGTCGTTTCACACCCGTAAGACCTTTGTTCCTCTTCAGAACACAAATTAAGATATTTTTGATAAAATCCAATGACTCAGTAAGACCTGCATAGACAGCAAGTTAATTTACACTTTCAAACGCCCAAGCTACTAAAAACATATTCAAAACAGTTCATGTGACTACAGTGGTTCAACCTTAATATTATAAAGCGATGAGAATACATTTTGTGCGCCAAAAATAACAAAATAACGACTTTATTCAACAATATCTAGTGATGGGCGATTACAAAACACTACTTCATGAAGCTTCAAAGCTTTACGAATCTTTTGTTTCTAATCAGTGGTTCAGAGCATGTATCAAACTGCCAAAGTCAAGTGAACTATTGAAATTTCAAAACACTTATGACGTAACGAAGCCTCGTTTACTGAAATCATGTGTTTTTTGGGCGCACAAAAAGTATTCTCGTCGCTTCATAACATTAAGGTTGAACCACTGTAGTCACATGAACTGATTTAAATATATCTTTAGTACCTTTCTGGGCATTTGAAAGTATAAATTAACTTGCTGTCAATACAGGCCTCACTGAGCCATCGGATTTTATCAAAAATATCTTAAGTTGTGTTCTGAAGATGAACAAAGGTCTTACGGGTGTGGAACGACATGAGAGTGAGTAATTAATGACAGAATTTTCATTTTTGGGTGAACTAAACGTTTAAGAGCATTTAAAGCGGCAGACGATAAAGCTGTAGTGCGCGCTTAAAATAAACAGAGCGATAGTGTGCATTGA
Source organism: Hypophthalmichthys nobilis (assembly GCA_037950665.1). NCBI lineage: Eukaryota > Metazoa > Chordata > Actinopteri > Cypriniformes > Xenocyprididae > Hypophthalmichthys > Hypophthalmichthys nobilis. Next base: position 27,352,527 of record CM075479.1, read on the forward strand.
TGTGGACTTGGGGTTGCACAGAATAGTCGACCTTTTAATGCTCTGCCATGACGCTTTAAACTTGACAATGACTACTCGCTGATCATGGCCTATAGAGGGCGCAACAGGATAAGTAATCTTTGAAGTCCACATTTATGCTCCATATGCAACAGTTAATGACAAATAAATCCGGTATTGATCAATATTGATCGGGTGAATGAACGTTTTAAACAGCTTATTGTCAGTGTTGGGGGTAACGCATTACCAGTAACACGAGTTATGTAATCAGATTACTTTTTTTAAGTAACTAGTAACACAAAAGTAACATTACTTTTAAATTTACAAAATATCTTACTTTTGTTACTTTTTCAAATAAATAACGCAAGTTACCTTCAGCCTGAGGCTTATTCATTTCACTTTTGATGTGAAATGGCCTTTACATTTGCCAAAAATATAACTTTTTTGTTGTTATCAAAACAAACAAACCAACAGCCTAGCCCAGATGAGAAAAAGTAATGCAAAAGTTACGTAACACATTACTTTCCATAAAAAGTAACGCAATTAGTTACTTTTTTAGGGAGTAACACAATATTGTAATGCATTACTTTTAAAAGTAACTTTCCCCAACATTGCTTATTGCACACGCAAGTCAATCGTCGCTCTAAACTAATGTGCTGCTACACTGTAACACACACACCTACAGACTGTACAGCGCACATCACACGCAGATCGTGCACACACAGAAACATTCAGTAGTGCAGAAATGTATTGTGATTTATCAATAAAATAGCTTAGAACCTGAAAAGTTCTAGCTTATATCTCCTAGTAACTAAAACCCAAAGCTTCATTATTAGTAGAGAGATGCTGGCAGGTAGAATTAATTAACACACACAGTCACTCTCTCACTAATGCATTCATATAAATGTAATCTTTACTGTGTTACTTTATCTCTATCTGATTCAGAACAAGCAGAAAACTGTGAGAAATATAACAACCCAAAGACAAAAGAACTGATAAAAATAAGCTGTTACGTAGGAGCAATTGCCTTGTGGGCAGCGCTGTGTCACATGCCATAGCTGTGCACATTACAAGGCAACCCGTGTTTGAGTCTCATCTCGAGGTTCAGGCTTATTTGTTCATTAATGATGTCATCAGTGACTAGTAGACGTCGACTCGACTTTAATCACATAAATGTAGACTTTAAAAAATCTTAAGACGTCAACCCCTAGTGTGGACGCTAATATGAATATCGTAATAGTTATCGTTCTTGGTGTCACCAGGCCTTAAGACTGCTAAATGTTCTAATTTGCACAAATGACACTGCAAAAGCTAGCTTTAAATTAAAGATACCATTTTGACATTTAGAAAAAATGTGTGTAATTTAAAACCCAGCATAAATTGCTCATTCTCAGTTTCTGCCTCTCTGGTGAAATCTGTCACTCTCTCGGTTCTTTGTCTTCTTCAGGCGGCTGTTGATTTATAGATACAGTGTGATCTCAGCGTGTGTGCGGCCGGTTTATGTTCCTCTGGTGCGCGTGTGTTTGGAATTTATGACGGCGACAAACATGGACTCCGTCAATGAATCACAGACGCACTCATATGGGCCAATTTCCAACCTGCAGCCATTTGACGCACACAAAGATTTTGACATTATTTTTATCCACAATGAGTTTATTGGAATGCAAGACGAGGTCTCCCGTGTAAACCTTTAATGACTATAGTTCATATACATGCAAACAAGGATGAATGCACCACAAAATAAATTCCACAGGCCAAAAAATCATATTAAAAAAAATGACAAAAAGTAAACTTCAGCTCATGCATATTCTAAACTCAACAGATAACTGGCCTGTATAGATATGCTGTTGTATACTGCTCATGCTATTGCTATTTTAGTTAATTGCTTGTAATCACTCGTCTCTCTAATTAATATGCTAATTCCAATGAATGCATCTGTTCTTCAGCAAGACACACACTCTTTCTCTCTCGCACACATAATGATTGGATCCTTATACAAAGACACCCTCATTAGCGAATCCATTGCTGTTAGTTAAAAGTAGGTTAAGAGAGAGTTTCGACTATAAAAGTGTGTGTCTGGGGATTTGTTTGTGGCGGATTTTATGTTGATTTGTTTTTTGAGGACCCTATATTATAGACGTCGCATTAAAAGCATGTGTGGGTGTGCGAGTGTTTGCCGTCCAATGTTAGAGCTCTAATCCGTCCATCACCCCCCTTATACGGACTTACTTTCCCACACATGCTGGTCCAGAGCGGTAGCTGTGTAACTGAGCCTCTGGTTGCCATGACAATGAGTTCAGAAGTCTGTAGACGTTAAGACCCCCTCCGTCAACGGGCCTTTGCCCGACACAACCATTGAACCCCATTCAGGTACACCAATTACACAACTCTGCATCATATCTGCTGAATGAAATCCAATACTTGAATCAAAAAATAGTGCCTTTTTTGCTCTAGCAAAATATGTTGAAGAAGTCTTGTATTCTCTCTTAAAGTTGGCATTAAATGGAAGTTGCAGTAGTCTTCTCCTGTATTGTGACTTATATTTGAGTGAAACAAGAACAAATGTAGGACGGGACTTGATTTTGTCCATGGGGAATTGATTGGATGGTTGTGGTTGGCTATTGGTGGATCTCATGTGAGTGACAGGTTGATCCCGCCCTCACGCCAGTAAACATGTCATTAGAGAATAGAAGAAATGAGCTGCAAGAGGAAAAGGAAGAACTTCCTTAGAGCCAGTTTAGAAATATTTGTTCAATTTTCAGCCGATTTTCACATTTATGAAATTATTTTATGCCTAATTCTTATTTCAAAGTTATAATTATGCCAAGTGACAGAAGAAAATGCAAACATGACCAAGATGTTTTCTGCTACATCTGGGTGTTTTACTACATCCAAACAGTAAAAGAAAAATACAGATTTTGTAGGGAAAAAAACTTGTTTATTTATAAACTTTCTTATTTTATAAAGTTCTTTGACATTAAATGGAGTATTTGAACACATTTTTCCACTCCTTTGCAGATTGTAAGTTAACAGATAGATTTTGAATACTTCTTTTTGTCAAACTGAAACTCTTGACATTTGACTGCTTTTGTTGTTAAGTTCATTAAAGCTAATATATGTAATTTGAGAAATTTTCATGCTTATTTTGTGAAATAATTATGTGATGGAAAGTATTGATATTTTAACTCAGCATAATCAAATTAGGCTTTTTTCAGCAGGTTTTTTTTTCTTCTTCTTCTTTTCTCCATGATACAGGGCTGTGTTAGCTGATGGGGCCTCAATTGGAGTGTGTGATTTTGTGTGTGTGTGTGTGTGTGTGTGTTACAGGCATGATGTCATCAGCAAACTTTTGTCTCTCGTCTTTTTGTTGGCCCCCATGTCCCCCTCCTCTCCCTTTCTCCCATTTTTTGTTTTCTCCTTCTGTTTTTTCTCTCTCACAGTACAAGTGCCCTGTGCCGCTGTGACTTGATTCAACACAGCCGCCCCCTCTCTTTCTCTTCCTCCTTGTGTCTCTCTTCATCTCTGATATGGGTCAGTGATGGGGCGCCCTGGGATGTGCCTGATCACAAGGCATACTTAAGGACCCTCAGGCACTTTGACATGCCACAGAGCACATTATTGTTGGAGCACAAACCGTAGGGCTCTGAAAGTAATATCATAGTATCATATATATATATATATATATATATATAATTTTTAGATGTTGCTATAGATTGGGCAACAGAGCATATATATATATATATATATATATATATATATATATATATATATATATATATATATATATATATATATATATATATATATATATATATATGCTCTGTTGCCCAATCTATAGCAGCATCTAAAAAATTATCTGAGTTGTAAGCTAGTTGTTTGAGTTGAACATGATGATATAAAGACTGTGTACCACAAAACAAAGGCAAGGAAACTTGAGATGCTGCATGCAGCGAGATAAGTGTAATCCGAATCACAAATAAATGACTCCTATGATCCGATTATTTTAATGAAGTCTTATTTTGTTAACTTACTGTATCAAAAACTCAGAGTAATCGTTATTTATTTTCAGTGATGTTCATTTTAAAATGAAGCAGATTTTGTCCATTTAAAGTGTAACTTTGACCATTTTTCAACCTGCTTTGTGTTGGTAGTATATGTAAATGAACAATGTTTACTTGTTTTCCATGTTACCTGGACTGAGAAATTCACGTTTATTTGACGAACAAACAGTTGTTGTTCAGTTGTATCACTGAAAATTGTATCATACTTTGTCTAGTCGTTAAACAGCATTACGGTGAAAATGTAAAACAATGGCAACATCTTTCTTACCTGTAGTAGACAGCGTTTGGCTTCTGTAGTGGACTTGGATGGCAGCATGCCTAGAGCATTATGGATGTTGAAGTTTTCCTACCTGTTTGTCTGTTTGTTTTCTCTAGTCAGGTAGCACAGATTTCAATTTTTTCGCCTTTCTCCTGGATAGTTTTATTGAAAGCCCATTTTGTTGGCAGTGAAGTACCCCTTTAAGGTTGTGAAACTTAAATCAGTGCCATCGCTTGTAGTTAGAGACTGTGAAGTGGTTGGGTCAAAGGATATTTCTAAACCGGCTGCTAAAATGAGTGATTTTGTGTTTTGCAGGCCTGATTACCACAACCTCTCGGAAGCTGGACCGCGAACAACAGGCTGAGCACGTACTGGAGGTGAGACACACTCATGCTAACCCACGTTCACACATACACTTTCACACAAACACACATCAGGTGTGAGAGCTGCGATCCATGCTAATTTGCACTACCTCCAAATTGCAGATCAATTTTGTGAGTGACGGGAGAATAACAACAATTTTCACGCAAAGATTATCGACGTGTTCTGACTGAATCCTATAGATGCCTGTTTGAAATTCCAAATGTTTCACTCTGCTAGTCTGTTTGCATATGTTAGTGTGAAAGAGATGTGTGAGAACGATTTTGAGTGGGTGTTGTGTTTGTAATAAAAGTAAATTTGTCGTGTTGATCTTTTGAGAACAAACTTGTCACTCACGTTCTGTTGCCCGTTCACCGTGTGATCCCTTGACACCCAAATATTACACAGACCAAACGCCCCTTTAATTTATTACAACCCCCCTCTTTTCTCTCATTTATTGCTCACTTGCTCACTCTCTTTCTCTCTCAGACAGACAGATTGAATTTGTACAGGCGTGGCAGAGCAGTCTGTATCTGTGAAAGGAAATGAATAAAGTGAATTGAATTAATCGTTCTGTTGTTGCTGCTGAGATGGATGGGGCACACCATGTCTTTTGTTTTTAATGATATCATTTAAATGTTCCTTCACAGTTCAGCACAGTCTCCTGATTGGCCGGCAGCCATGTGCAGCCGTGCTGATTGGTGGATGAGCGATGGGCATGTTTGCTAATGAAAAAGAAAAATGGATAGAATGTCAGAAACAGGAAATGAGAGAAAAGTCGAACATGACTCATTACTCCATTGTACACAGAGAGAAATTATGTTGACGCATAAAGAATCTCTTTTCTCCTTTCCTGTCCATCTATAAACTATTTTTACCACGGTTTTCTTTTATTAGTAGCGTTTACTAAGGCAAGCATCAGTAATAATATTGCTTAGAGTTAGTGATCTGAACAAATCTGTAACTTGTCCCGCAATGCTTCTGCTACATGCATGAATAATACCTCAAATCATGTGGCATTTTAAATCGTAATATTAGACCGATCAAGCATAACATTATGACCACCTTCCTAATATTGTGTTGGTCCCACTTTTGCTGCCAAAACAGCCCTTACCTGTAGAGGCATGGACTCCACTAGATCCCTGAAGGTGTACTGTGGTATCTGGCACCAAGATGTTAGCAGCAGATCCTTTAAGTCCTGTAAGTTGCGAGGTGGAGCCTCCATGGATCGGACTTGTTTGTTCAGCACATCCCACAGATGCTCGATTAAATTGAGATCTGGGGAATTTTGAGGCTAAGTCAACACCTCAAACTCATTGTTGTGCTCCTCAAACCATTCCTGAGCCATTTTTGCTTTGTGGCAGGGCGCTTTATCCTGCTGAAAGAGGCCACAGCCACCAGGGAATACCGTTTCCATGAAAGGGTGTACATGTTCTGCAACAATGCTTAGGTAGGTGGTACATGTCCAATTAACATCCACATTGATGGATTGCCTTTTTCCCATAGTGCATCTTGGTGCCATGTGTTCCCCAGGTAAGTGACGCACACGCACCCGGCCAGGGGTCAGCATGGGCACCCTGACTGGTCTGCGGCTCTGCAGCCCCATACACAACAAACTGTGATGCACTGTGTATTCTGACACCTTTCTATCAGAACCAGCATTAACTTCTTGAGCAATTTGAGCTACAGTAGCTCGTCTGTTGGATCGGACCACACGGGCCAGCCTTCACTCCCCACATTCATCAATGAGCCTGTCACCGGTTTACCACTGTTCCATCCTTGGGCCACTGATAGATACTGACAACTGCAGACCGGGAACATCCCACAAGAGCTGCAGTTTTGGAGATGCTCTGACGCAGTCGTCTATCCATCACAATTTGGCCCTCGTCAAACTCGCTCAAATCCTTACGCTTGCCCATTTTTCCTGCTTCTAACACATCAACTTTGAGGACAAAATGTTCACTTGCTGCCTAATATATCCCACCCACTAACAGGTGCCATGATGAAGAGATAAGCAGTGTTATGGACTTCACCTGTCAGTGGTCATAATGTTATGCCTGATTGGTGTTACAGATTTTACTGTATTTTTAATCAGATAAATGCAGCCTTAGTGAGCATAAGAGACTACTTTCAAAACATGGAAAACTCGTAAGATCTCAAACTTTTGACTAGCAGTGTAACTGCTTGGGTTTTGAATGCAAATGGGAGTTTTATCTCCATGGTCTGTGGTTTTGTGTCCAGGTGACTGTATCAGATGGCGGTCCTTCTCCCAGGCACACCACAGTGTGGGTGGTGGTCCAGGTGTTGGATGTTAATGATAACAAACCAACGTTTCCAGAGAAGATGTACCAGGTCCGTTTACCCGAGCGCACCCGTAAACAGCGGGGCGCTCCTATATACCGCATCTTCGCCTACGACCAAGACCAGGGCGCCAACGCTGACCTCTCCTACAGCATCGTCGATGGCAACGAGGACGGGAAGTTTGTAATCGACGCCAAAACTGGTGTGGTTTCATCACCCAAGAAACAGTTCACAGCCGGAACCTATGATATTCTTACCGTGAGTGACCTTTGACCCTTGACATTCTAAAGAAAGTTAAACTCTCATATGTGAGAAACGCATGTGACTATAATATAAAATACAGTGTTTTATAGTATGTGACAACAAAATACAATGAAAAAGAATAAAATAAGATAAGATATTATACTATACGATTAGACGATAAGATACAATACGATGCGTTACGATACGATAAGATGCAATAGGATGCAATATGATAAGATGCGACAGGATACGATACGATACGATTTTAAACAATACAATAAGATACGACACAACAATACGATAAGATGCATTACGATACGATAAGATTCAATAGGATACAATGATAAGATGTGATAGGATTCGATACGATATGATTTTAAACAATGCGATAAGATACAATACAACTTTACGATAAGATGCGATACGTTATGATAAGATGCAATAGGATACGATATGATAAGATGCGACAGGATACGTTACGATTTTAAACAATACAATAAGATAAGACACAACAATACAATAAGATACGACACAACGATACAATAAGATGCATTACGAAGCAATAAGATACAATAGGACATAATAGGATATAAGTAAGCAATAAGGTACTCGAGGCTGTGCTGTATTGTGAATAAGTCACGGCTGAAGGGCGTTGATAGGCATGACGCGAACCCCTTCAGCCGTGACTTATTCACGATACAGAACTAGCCTCGAGTACCTTATTGCTTTTATGAAACGGTTACCACACAATACAAATATTAAAGCCAAAAAATATATGTATCAATGCAACTATGAAGTAAAATCACTAAAAGCCTTCCTTCCGCCGGAAAAAATAGTCCCTGACCGTGAACAGTAACAGAAGTTACATTATTACGCCATTAGATGGTGGCAAAGACTGTCTTTATGACTAAGTCACTCAGTATCAAAGACTTTTATATTGAAAAGATTGAATTTGTGAACACAGAACAAGACGCAACTGACAAATGCTTTGACTAGCGCTGTCAGTCACGGGAAAACCCCTTGACTGTTAAAAGGACAAGATCGCAGCAGACATTTAAACAGATTTTTTTATTGTGAAAATAGGACTGACCTGAAGGAAAATGCAAAATCTGAAAGCAGGTAATAAACTCGCTCACCCGATCTTTCTCACAATACACTTCTACATAATACAGTAAGCTTCAAAGGAACAATATTGAGAACAAACAGTTTACGTTGCTAAGAGTGGTTACTAAGGGTGTTGTGTAGTGATACACAGAACAGTTGGGTGAAGCGGTCATAGCCGTGTTTTATCATGAATGAAACACAGCTGTTGACCAATCAGAATCAAGGACAGGAACTAACCGTTTTATAAGATGCGATAGGATATGATACGATATGATTTTAAACAATACGATAAGATGCGTTACGATAAGAAGCAATAGGTTACGATATGACAAGATGTGACAGGATCCGATACGATTTTAAACAATACAATAAGATACGACACAATGATATGATAAGATGCCTTACGATACGATAAGATACAATAGGATACGATATAAGATGCGATAGGATAAGATACGACATGATTTTAAACAATTCGATAAGATACGACACAACGATACGATAAGATGTAATAGGATACGATATGATAAGGTACGACAGGATACAGTACAATACGATTTTAAACAATACAATAAGATATGACACAACGATACAGTAAGATGCAATAGGATACGATATGATAAGATAGGACAGGATACGATACGATTTTAAACAATACAATAAGATACAACGCGACGATACGATAAGATGCAATAGGATACAATACGATAAGATACAATATTAAACAATGCGATTAGATAAGATAAAATACAATATGATACAATACGTTTTTAAACGTTCAGATAAGATACACTAATACATTTTTTTTTTCTTTTTTTTTTTTTTTTACTGATCCAAGCTGGCCTAGATGATTGATAAACTTGACTACCAGGTGGGCTTGGTTATGACTTGGTAGACTGTCTTGGTCATGCTGGTTAGAGCGGTTAGACTAGCGGCAAACTAAAATAGTATATGTTTTTTTTTTTTTTTTTTCTAGCTGAAAAAAATATAAATTATCTGATGTAAGGACAAGAAATAGTTTCACCCAATTTAAACTGAAACGTGAACTCTTGGATAATAATTTCCAGGTCTTGTGAAACTCCTTGGACACATATAGCAGCTCAGTTCTCTTAATGAGAGAGTTGACATTTTCAGTTTCTTCTTCTTGTAACAGGTTTGTTCTTTTGTTTGCATTCAATACAAAGGTCAATACTGGATGCATTTTTCCATTTTTTTTATTTCAATCTTCCACTTCAGTTCTTTTAATGTTCACTTGCCTTATGTTCTCGTCTTCCTAATGACTTTTCGCCCCTGACCACAGGTGAAGGCTGTGGATAATGGACGCCCTCAGCGCTGGGCGACGGCTCGTTTGCACATCGAGTGGATTCGCCGTCCACCGCCCAGCCCCATGCCTCTTGCTTTCGATGAGCAGCTTTACAATTTCACAGTCATGGAAACCGACAAAGTGGCGGACATCGTTGGCGTGGTGTCCGCCCAACAGCAAGGCTCCGCCTCCTTGTGGTTTGACATCACTGGTGAGTGGTTAGATGGTTTATGTTATTTGTGATGATGTATGCAATTTAGATTACTTTAGATGCAGGATATGGAATTTCTATGAAAGTGGATTTTTAGTATTTAGTGAAGCTAAACGGATAGTTCACCCTAAAATGAAAATGTGGTCATAATTTACTCACCCTGGTGTTGTTCTAATGCCGAATGCCCTTCTTTCTTTTCGGACCACAGAAGGAGAATTTTTAAAAAATGTCCTGCTTGCACTCCTCCATATAATGGCAGTGAATAGTGACCAACATCAAGCTTTTTATAAAAAGATTCAAAAGAATCACAGAATGATCACATGCAGCATGTGTTGTATAATCCAAGTGTTTTGGGTGAATATGACAGGGTTTGGTAAAAAACAAACCGAAAAATAATGTATTATTTATTTTTTTGGATTTCTAGGCATTGTTTTTTATGTCCTGTTTTTATTGATCTTGATTTCTCACAACTTGTGCTTGGCGAGTCGGAGTGAACTGTGGCACTAATAGAGTCTCATGAAAGTGCAGTCGTGCACAGAAGACCAACGGCCAAGGTCAGGATTTTCGGTAAATAATACATTATATTTCGGTTTGTTTTACACGAAACCCTGTCGTATACCGCCAGAATGTGTGTGTGTCACATGGGATCATTCTGTGATACTTTTGCATCTTTTTTAAAATCTTGATGTTGGTCGCTATTCACTTCCATTATATGGTCGAGTGCGAATGGGACATTTTTTTAAAATTCTCCTTTTGTGGTCCAAAAGAAGGATATACAGCATTAGAACAACAACAAGGTGAGTAAATGATAACTTAATTTTCATTTGAGGGTTTAGGGCTTAATTTATTTTAGCATAACATTTAGGTGAAATTCATTTATAGATTAATTAGGCTGTATGTTTTCATATTACGGGTTAGAGTTGCTGGGAATGTTTGTGGTTCACTGCATGATTTGTGGCGTTGTACTGCTATCTTTTGCCATTCCACGGTCACCATGGCGATTGCTTGCCGCTGTCTGTAGCTATGGTGATGTAAGGTTTGTATACACACAAACAAACGACTAACATTTAAATAATTATTTTCATAAATAAAACAAATGAATATTATATTATATTATATTATAATGCATAAAATATTAGAAAGTATGTTAATATTAATAATGTTTTACAATAATATTAATAAAGCAAAGTTAACTTGAATTCCTAATAACCCAGTAATGTTGACTGATCATGTGACATCTGTAGTTGCTGATATTATGTCAGGCAGTGGGAGAGTCAGATTGCAGCACGCATGTCGTTTGGTGTTCAGATACCTTCTGTTTGCTTCAGCAGCACCTGCTCTGCACTCGTTCGCTGCTCTGCCTCTTTTTTTCTCCTCCTCTTCTTCACTTTCTCTCCCTTTACATGCTTGTTCTTCTGTTCTTTTCTTTTATCCTTCGACTCTTTACTTCTGTTTTCTCTCTCTTCCATCCGCTCTGGCTGTCTCTTTCTCACTCTCTCTCTTTTTCTAAATGCTTCGTATGGGAAGGTCCCCGCTCTTTCCGCGAGATGTTCTATATACTCCAGACCGCTTGCGGCAGGAACTGTTCTACAGAAGGTATCTTTACCAGTTCAGCCGAACTCTTTTCTTCTTTTCTTTCTCTTAACTCTTCTTTCTCTGTCAATTTTTCTTTCTGTGGTTTCTCTCTTTCCCTTTTTATTCTGTGTTTTGATCTCTCCTTATGTCTCTCTCTCTCAGCGTGTCCAGGGCTCAACGCTAAGGATTATTTGGGAGAGATACAAATGAAATAAACAGTTCTTTAATTTTTTTTTTAGATAGATCTAAGGGTAGAATTCAGGTACAGAAATTGAATTATCGAATGTAAAATAACACTGCATAGTCTCCACCAGTGTTGTGGAAAGTTACTAAAAGTAATGCATTACAATACTGTGTTACTCCCTAAAAAAGTAACTAATTGCATTACTTAGTTACATTTTATGAAAAGGAATGTGTTACATTACTTTTGTGTTACTCTTTCTCACCTGCGCTGGGCTTGCATATTTGTTTTCTAATAACAACAAAAAAAGTTCTATTTTTGGCAAATGTAAAGGCCCTTTAACACCAAAAGTGAAATGAATAAGCTTCAGGCTGAAGGAAATGCATATTTACGCCTGTACAGTAGAGGGCGCAGCTCAAACAATCAAGCCTTTCAGCTGTACTGCCATTCAGGGGTGCGTTTCCCAAAAGCAACTGTGGTTGCAAGTTCTGTAGTTTCTAACAGTTCAATGAAATTTACGAGCATAGTTAGCTAACAGTGCTTTTGGGAAACACACCCCTGGATTGCAGAAGAATAGGACACAGAAGAATCATGTTTACTCAGCACACACAACACCTCTGCACTTCTGATATCTCTCAACATGGGGACAGGAGAGCTGACAGTCAATAAATGGGAAAACAAAGTAACTTGCATTACTTGTTTGAAAAAGTAACTCAGATATTTTGTTGTAAATTTAAAAGTAATGCGTTACTTTACTAGTTACTTTAAAAAAAGTAATCTGATTATGTAACTCGCGTTACTTGTAATGCGTTACCCCCAACACTGGTGATTTTCTCTTTGTCTTTTGTTGTTTGATAAACATTAATGACAAACAGCAGCTGCTGTCAATTTAAGAACGAATGCACAGATCTAATATACTAATACACATGGTTTTCTCCGGATGGTTACATTTACTTAAGATATTAGCTGTGTCCCAATTCAGAGGCTGCATCCTTCGAAGGATGTGGACTTCAAATGCCACAACTTCAAAGTCTGCAAAGGTCAAACTGTGCATTGTTAAATGGGACGGTCTGCTCTAGCCTATTGAAGATTGTTTCTTAGGATAGGCTAGGCTGTGAAGTATCCACTCATTCTATCATTCGTGGCCCGGGAAATGAAGGACACAATTGTAGACTGCATCTGAAGGATCCTTCGAATAGGGGCCGCCTTCATCGCGCCGCTTTGACGATGCAGCCTCTGAATTGGGACGCAGCTATAACCGACTATGTTTAAGAGGATACTCGCTAAATGGGCATTTTAACATAATATTGTGCGTATTTGTCTATTCAATTGTGATTCTAAATGGTTTAAAATCACTTGAATGGTTAAATTGGCTTATGTAGACTTATGATAAATGATAAACTTTCGTGTCGATTCATTGACAATTTCACTCAGTCAGTCGGGTCATCGGGTAGTCCTTATTGTCGAGCCCTGATGTCTGACTGTTTCTCTGCCTGTCTCTCTTTCTGCCCTTTTCTCTATTTCTCTGTCTGTTTGTCTCTCACTTTCTTTATGTCTATTTGTCTAACTTCGTCTTTCTCTCTTTCTCCTTCCGTCTGTCTTTCTCTCTATATATATATATTTATACAAGTTCAGCAGAACTGCTGTTGCTCTGTTGCTGTTTAACCATCAGCTAGCTCTGCTTTCCCATCATCCCTTGGTGTTGTGCTGTATTGCTTAAACATTATTGGTTGGGATGTGAATTTGGAGACGTGTCTTGATACAAATGTGATTTAAATGTGTGTGTGTGATATATTATTGTATGCATGTGTGTGTGCATAGTGTTTACTGTGCAGTGGCGATAATGGTTTAATTTGTGCTTCCATCCATGTGTGTATGTGAGTGTGTGTTTTGTTTATGAGGTACCTAAAACCCTTCTGGCGGTCGTTGACCCAGCCTTATCATCTGCGGGCTGATTAAATGCGTCATTAAACAGCCAATCGAGTGTGGATAAAGGTCAGGGGTCAACCCAGGGTTAGCTTGCCAGACAAGAGAGCGTGTGTGAGGACAGCGAGGGTGGACGGTGATGAATGAAAGGGTGTGTAAGTGTGCGTATGCATATGTAAGTGTATCTCTCCACCAGGTGTTACAGCAACAGGCGGCACGAGATGATTAATGCACCCTGGGTAGAATGAGTGTGAAGAGGGAACATAACGCCCTGCCAAAACACACTTTCACCTCTGTTCACACGCACCGGCGTTCAAACACACTGATGCAACAACCTGAACTACATCTTAAAGTGATACTTCACCTATAAATGACAGTTCTGTCATTATTTACTCACCCTCATGTCGTTCCAAACCTGTGTACCTTTTTGTTCTGTGGAGCGCAAAAGATTTTATGGTGGAGCTGCTTTTTGTCATACAATGAAAGCAAATAAAGTCAGAAGGATTAAAAAGCACCAGAAAAGTAGTGCACTATACAGTCCAAGTCATGTGATAGTTTTGTGTAAGAAACAGACTGAAATTTAAGTCTCATTTGTTTGTTCGCATAGGGATGCACAAATATTAAAATTGAATCTGATACCAATACCCCAATAATTGTTTCCATGTTATCGCGATAATGGCCAATATTGTAATACTACAGTACTTTGTTAAAGTCACCATGAAATCAAAATTTAAATGTATTTATTTATTATTTTTTAATGGAATATTGCAGTATTTATTATAAATGATTTATCTGTGCACATCATATTTTTTTTCATGCGCCTCGTAATCTTGAATCAAAATAACTTCCCCTCCCTCTTGCAGCTCTTCTCTTCTCTGATGATGTGTTTACGGGCACGAGGGCGGGACAACCTGTCACTCACATGAGATCCACCAATAGCAAACCACAACTATCCAATCAATTCTCAAAGGGCAAAATCAAGTCCCGCCCCACATTTGTTCTTTATCAAGAAGCCGTTTCACTTGGATATACATCACAATAGGGAAGAAAAGACTATCACAACTTCTGTTTGATGCTGAAAAGAATGGGAAAGTACTCTTCAGTAGTTTTTAATGGTAGTGTTCTTAAGTTTTTATTGGCCATAATCTATCGTTGTCATTTTAAGTGGTGCTAGAGAATGGCAAAAGTAATAATAAAAATAGGGGGAATTAAATACATATTTTGGCCAATGAATATGGAATATCAGCCGATAATTAAAATAATGAAAAATAAATAAATTGTTATTAATAAATATATAAATAAAGAAATGTAATTTTAAAGAATTGACAGTATTGGATAAACAACATTGTGCATCCCTGTCTTGGCAAAATAGGGGGAATTAAATGCATATTATTGGCCAATGAATATGGAATATCAGCTGATAATTAAAATATATTAAAAATATATTAATAATTATATTTAAAAATGTTAAAGGATTGACAATATTAGATGAACACTAATATATTGGTAATAAATATGCCTTTAAATATGCCACAAAAAGGCAGATGGCATCACGATTGAAATCAATGATGCTAGACAGCTTTGATTATTGCATGTCATTTAACTAATGCTGCAATGTTGAATATTTGGGTGTTTTTTTAGAGCTACAGTTGAGAGCTAAGATTTAATTATCATATGTCATTAAAAGACAGTCATATGGACTACTGTATAGTGCATTTCTGAGCTTGACATCCCTTGGTCTCATTTATGTGGAAAAGAGGAGTGTGAACATTCTGACTAACATCTTTTGTGTTCCATGAAAGAAAGACAGGTTTGCATTGACATGAGTAAATATTCACAGATTTTTAATATTTAGGTGAACTATACTTTATAGTCAACTTTTGCTGAGAAAACAGCTGTTTCTTCGATCTATATGTTTGTTGTCTCTTTTGTTGGTGTTTAATGGTCTATGTGTATGTGATTAGAGCTGATTCTGAGAGAGCTTTTTTGTGTATATGGGCGGCTTGTGTTGTGTTAGACTGTTTGTGCACGTACTTTGAGGAGGCTGTATAGAAATATAAAAACAAAGTCTTAGAAAATGGAAGATTTTTTTATGTCACTGTGAAATAGCACATACATTACACATGTGAGTGTATATGTCTGAATATATTGTGTGAGTGTTTTGCATATGTAGGGGGGGTGTGTGTGTGTGTGTGTGTATACATATATATCATATGTGGGTTGTATGCATTTAAATGTATGTGCGTGTTATGTGTCCATTGTGTATGTGTGGTGTGTTGTGTGTTTGCTGTGAGTGTGTGTGTGTGTGGGTATAATGAGGAAATCCCATCCTACTTATGTTTTGAACTTTAAAACCCTGTAGCGCCCCCATTTGGTGTACATGAGTATTGCAGTGGTGTGAATTTGAATCTCTGTGTGTGATATCTGTGTGTGTGTGTGTGTGTGTGTGTGTGTGTGTGTATCTGCAACATGTAGAGGGTTCTTGTGTTTAATCCTGTTTTCTCCTTTCGTGTAAGGCGGTGACGTGGACAGTATGTTTGACGTTGAGAAAGGTGTCGGCACTATCGTCATCGCTAAACCTCTGGACGCAGAGCAGCGATCGTTTTACAACCTCACTGTGGAGGTTACAGATGGGACTAATATAGCGTACACTCAGGTAAACACACACATACACACAGGTTTGTTTTTGTGAATTGTGGAGACATTCCATAGGCGTAATGGTTTTTATACTGTACAAACCATATTTTCTATCGCCCTACACCTAAACCTACCCATCACAGGACACTGTGCACATTTTTACTTTCTCACAAAAACTAACTGTCATACCCATGTCATTATACAAATTTGTGTCCTGATATGTCACACAAAACACACACCCACAAACACACACACACACAAATAAAAACAAATAAACTTCCACGGGCACAAAAATGCTTAAGGTACTCCAACAACATGATAACATTACTAGTACACAAATATATACTTATTTCATATTTTGTATTAATATTTTATTTATGTGTAATTCATATATATATATATATATATATATATATATATATAATCAGTATTTTTTCTACTCGACTGCAAATATTTTAGTATTTTGTATTAATATTTATATATTAATATTTAGATTAATTACTATTTATAATCAGCATGTCTCTCCTCTCATACACCATTTTATATTATTATTAATATATATTATATAATAATAAAATTCATATTTTATTTATATACAGTAAATGTTTATGTTTATAATCAGGATTGCTCTCTACTCATATGCCAATATTTTATATTAATATTGTGTTAATATAATTAATATTTTATTTATATAAATTAATATTAATGTATTTATATGAATTAATATTTATAGTTAGCATGTCTCTCCTCATACACCAATATTTTATATTATTATTATATATATTAATATAATTCATATTTTATTTGTTAATGTTTATATATTTTATAAGGTAACACTTTACAATAAGGTTCATTAGTTAACATTATTTAATGTATTAACTAACATGAACTAACCATGAGTAATACATTTGTTACAGTATTTTGTTAATCATTGTTAAAGTTAGTTAATAAAAATACAGCTGTTTATTGTTTGTTCATGTTCACAGTGAAATAACTAATGTTAACAAATACAACATTTGATTTTAATAATGTATTAGTAAATGTTGAAATTAACATTAACAAAGATTAATAAATACTGTGTAAGTGTTGTTCATTCTTAGTTCATGTAAACTAAAGTAGTTAACTGATGTTAATGTACAATGGTAATACAATATGCCAATATTTTATATTCATATTGTGTTAATATAATTAATACTTTATTTATATTTATTATTAATATATTATTATTTATAATCAGCATTTCTCTCCACTCGTATGCCATTTTGAGCTTGTGATTAGAATTTGGGCAGGCACAATCTTAAAAAGCAGCATAATGTTTCTTCCTATCTTTTGGAGCAACTTTTGCTGTCTTTTAGGCACTTTTGATGTCCAGGGAAGCATCTCACTAGGTTCTGAAACAGACTTACAGTGTTCGTCTGCTTGACAGCAGCTGTTTAGTCGATGATTGATGCTGATGTTTGATGGTGAGGGTTTGATTGATAGCGTCTGTCATCGTTCAGATTGCCTATCCCTGATGTCAAGGTCCCATCGGATTGATAGCTTCGTTGCCATGGATACAAGTCTTCGCAGTGTAATATGTCCATGAAGGTCAGAGTGTAAAGGACACGATCCATCCTGAAAGAAAAAAAATGTGGGAGAGTGAGGAAAAATTAATGATTGATCTGTTTATCTTGCGGAGTAGAAGCTGCCACAGCGTTTGGGGTGCGAGGGGCGACAGGAAGCGCTGTCACATTTATTCAGTTTATTCAATCACTATATATACAAAGTAAATTAACATATACACACTCATGCACAAGAACGCAAACACAAAAGATAACTAATTTAAATTCAGTCAACTGCATATTAAACAACACTCTCTGTTACATGCAAATGCTCTGTTACAACTACACACACACATGTGAACAAAGAGAGGGTCAGAGAAGGGACAAATGGAAAAGAAATCATGAAAGTGATTGTATTCTTCTCTAAGACGTTCTCTATTTAAAAAAAGCATCATCTCTCGCTCACTTTCATACACAAATATACATTCATTCACGGTCTGAGACACACACACACAGATGGATCTCAGCGTGTCTCCGCAAGGGCGAGTGTGAGACGGAAGTACACGTCTGTTATTACTTTATAATTAGATCAGCTAACGCAGTTCGATCACAGATATACACAATTGTGTGCGCTCACACTGCCTGCGTGCTCTGATGACTGCTGTGGCTATTAATACAAGTCAGTGACAACTGAGAACTTGCGTCAGCCAATTTGTTTGAATTTCAGCATTCAGCATTCAACTTCGATTTGTGCGTACACTCATGGTGTGTTCACTTTGTTGCTTACATGTGGTCAAACTTGCACAATGTGGAAAGGATTTTTTTACTCTTTTTTTTTTTTTTTTGTAATGCTCACCGGTGAATCATTCACAATATGACCATTAGTTTGTACTTAGTGTTATTTTAGTATTATTTCTATACTACTGTAGTAAGTATTCATATTTTGAATTAACTTTTATTTTTTATATTTTCAGTTTTCATTTAATGTAATTATGTTTCTTTATTTTTATATTTGTAATTACCTTCATTTTTATTCACTTTAGTTTTCAGTCATTTTAATATTTCAACTGCCAAGGCAACATTTCTAACTTTCTTTTGTTTTTCATATAATATATTTATATTTTATTTCATCTATTTTTTAATAGTTTTAGTGCAACAGTTGGGTTCGAAATAAAAACATTCATTTTGGAAATTGATTTTGAACAATAACATATTAATATTTAAAGAGAGAACTACTGTGAGCTACAAGGTTGTTAAATTATGGTATCTGCTTCTGCTGAAGCCGTCAGCCCATTATTTCAGCTTATTTTTAAAATAATCGAGTTTAACAGTGGAATTTCTGATGGAAAACTACATTACCCATGATGCTGTAGAGAAAATTGCACCAATCAGAGAGTCAAAAAAAGCAACACGCTCCAAAAGATCTCATTAGCTCCGCCCACTCCCTTGAAGCACTGCAAATTACGTAATTAAGTCAATCTCGCTACGCTCTCAAAATATTGAAATTTTTGTATATATATGCATATTTTGCTTATAAACTGAAAATATATTGTTTTTATACATGTAATCAACATTTGTAAATGAATTATGCTGTTTGCAATCCTTCATGGGATTGTAGTTCTTTCCCTCACTAATGCCGTTAAGTACACAGTCTTATACTTTTGTAAGAGTTTCAAAAAATGTTTCCTTCACATCAAAGTTTATAGTGTTGTGGGTAACACTTTATTATGGAGAACACATATTCACTATTAACTACGACTTTTCCCTCAATAAACTCCTCATTTACTGCTTATTAATAGTTAGTAAGGTAGTTAAGTTTAGGTATTGGGTAGGATTAAGAATGTAGAATAAGGTCATGCAGAATAAGGCATTAATATGTGATATATAAGTACTAATAATTAGGTCATATTCTAGTAATATGCATACTAATAAGCAAGACCCTAAAATAAAGTGTTACTGTGTTGTGATTCACCTCAGCTGGTTGGCTTGGTTCATGCCTTATAACTCTTTAGTATAAAATCACTATGAGAAAATGAATGAAAAAATACTTCCGAAACCATTGCCGCTGAAGGGTGCAGGCTTTGTTCCACTCTATTTCATGTTGTCTTCTTGTTTTTTGTTTTGTTTGTTTTTTTGTTTTTTACAGGTCCACATTACTGTTTTGGACAACAACGACAACCCGCCCGTTTTTTCCCAGCCCACGTATGACATCACAATCACAGAGGACATGCCCCCAGATACGGAGGTGGTTCAAGTGTTGGCATCTGACCGTGACGAGCGTCACCGTTTGACCTTTAGCCTTCAGAGCAGCGTTGACCCCAGCAGCATGCGCCTCTTCCGCATCGACCCTAACAGCGGAATCATCTACACGGCTCGCAGACTGGACCACGAGAGCCGAACACAGCACATCCTCACCATCATGGTAATTCAGACAAAGCTTTCTTTATAATCACATAGATATTTTGAAAATACTGCATAAAAGTTATGGTGACACATTAATGCATTAAGTGTACGTTTTAAAGGGTTAGTTCACCCAAAAATGAAAATAATGTCATTTATTACTCACCCTCATGCCGTTCCACACCCGTAAGATGTGACATTTCCTCTCTCAAGGTCCATTTATGTACTAAAAACATATTTAAATCAGTTCATGTGAGCACAGTGGTTCAATATTAATATTATAAAGCGTTTTTGGTGCTCCAAAAAAACAAAATAACGACTTATATAGCGATTTCAAAACACTGTTTCATTAAGCTTCGGAGCGTTATGAATCAGCGTATCGAATCATGATTCGGATCGCGTGTCAAACAGCCAAACTGCTGAAATCATGTGACTTTGGCGCTCCGAACCGCTGATTCGACACAAAAGATTCATAACCGTCCGAAGCTTCCTGAAGCAGTGTTTTGAAATCGGCCATCACTATATAAGTCGTTATTTTGTTTTTTTGGCGCACCAAAAATATTCTCGTCGCTTTATAATATTAATATTGAACCACTGTACTCACATGAACTGATTTAAATATGTTTTTAGTACATTAATGGATCTTGAGAGAGGAAATGTCATTGCTGGCTATGCAGGCCACACTGAGCCATCGGATTTCAACAAAAATATCTTAATTTGCGTTCCGAAGATTAACGAAGGTCTTACGGGTGTGGAACAGCATGAGGGTGAGTAATTTGTTTGTAAATTTGTAACGTAAATTGTTCTGTAGATGAATGCCTGAAACGCACAAAAAGTTTTCTGTTTTTAGTTGAAAACTGTGTCCTGTAAATGGCCAATGTCCTGCCAGTGTCAATGTCCTGGCAACTACTATTTTATTTTATTTTTATTTTTATTTATTATTTTATTTTATTTATTTATTTCATTATTTCATTATTATTTTTTTTTTATTGTTTTGTTTTGTTTTTTATTATTTTATTTATTTATGTATTTTATTATTTTATTTATTTATTTATTATTGTTTGTTTGTTTGTTTTGTTTTTATTATTTTATGTTATTTTTACTTTCTTTAATTAATCTGTTTTTAAAAGTATAAAGACTTGGACCTGTAAGCAGCCTCATTAATAAATAGATGTAAGCCGTGTCTACGTATTATTATTATTATTATTATTATTTTTATTTATTTTTTTTTTTACAAAAAAAAAACATTTTATTTTATTTTATTTTATATTTAAAGTACTTTACTTTCTTTAATTAATCCATTTTCAAAAGTATAAAGACTTGGACCTGTAAGCAGCCTCTATTTTGATAAATAGATGTAAACCGTGTCTACATATTATTATTATTTTTTTTTTTAACAAATAAACATATTTTTTATAATAATATTTTTTATTTTATTTTATTTTAATTTATTTGAGAGAACAATGTAACTCTCAATAGACAGATAAAACAAGAGAGGTATTTGATTAGTGTTTGTAGTGTATTTGCGCAGATTTGCCTCCCTCCTCTCTCTTTCACGCTCTCCATGCTTGAGTGCTGGAATGACAGGAACAGGAGATTACTCCTTGTGCTTTGGCAGCCGTCACTAGTTTAATGTCGTCTGCACCTGTGTCGTTTCTCCACTGTGATCTAATTATTGATCTGATCTGTATCACTCCTTGTTTTCACACTCCCCTGACGAGGCTGAGAGACAGTGAGTGTCATATCTAATAAGCACATGGATATTCCTGCTGCCTGCAAACAGATGAAATTTGTTATTATAATCCGGAGAGAGATGTTATCCACTCCGTCTGGCAGTGAGCGAGTTTGAGTTTGGTGTGTGTGTGTGTGTGTGTGTGTGTGTTGCTCTTTGTTTGTGTTGGATATTGCTATCTATCTTAGGCAGGGAAATTGTTTTTGTTTCTAACCTCCCTCTCTCTTTATTTCTCTCCATCATTCTTGCTTTCTTCTTCTTTTTTTCCATACTAGGTGAAAGATCAAGAGTTCCCGTACAGACGTAGCCTTGCTCGTGTCCTGATCGGTATAGAGGATGTGAATGACCACGCCCCTCTTTTCACCATGGTGATGTATGATGGACAGGTGTATGAATCAGCTGCACTGGGATCGGCTGTTCTCACTGTGACTGCACTCGATAAGGACAAGGGCCAGAATGCACAAATCAGTTACAGCGTTGACTCAGGTATACATACACTAGTCTGGACACACTTCACTGAATGGACACACTTTGTCTCATGTTCTCAAGAACATGTGCTCAAGAGTATGAAGATATGAACATATTTTCCATAATTTTAATATCAGTATATTTGTAAGATCTTATTTTTCTTACACTCTTTTTTTCTTTCTTTCAATTTAGGGAATACAGGGAACACGTTCCGGATTGATCCTGTTTTAGGCATTATCTCATTGGCTCGGGAGCTGGACCTGTCAAACATTGGTCACTATGTTTTGTCTGTCAAAGCAACTGATAATGGCTCTCCAGCGTTATCATCAACAGCTGTCGTCCGAATCGCAGTCACCTTGTCCGATAACGCTGGTCCCAAGTTTCCCCAAAATGAATATCAGGCGGAAATATCAGAAGGTGTTGCCATAGGAACTTCAGTTATCACAGTAAACGCTCTAAGTCTGTCCACCCTTACCTACGACATTCGCCATGGCAATGGTCATAGGACTTTCCGCATCAACCAATACAGTGGAGTGATCACTACACAGAAATCACTGGACTTTGAGACAGTTTCCTCCTACGTTCTAATAGTCACTGCAAGCAACATGGCTGGACAGGCCTCAAATGCTACAATAACAGTTACAGTTCTCGACCAAAACGACAATGCACCAGTGTTCCAACAGCTGCATTACCATGGAAGTATCAGTGAAGGCGCTGGGCTTAACAGTGTCGCGCAGAGTGACAATGGACAGCCACTGGTCATACGAGCAACCGACGCTGACCGCAACCATAATGCCCTGTTAGTGTACCAGATCTTGGAAGAATCTGCTAGGCGCTTCTTTGCAGTAGATGCTGGGACTGGATCCATAAGGACAATTGCTCAGCTTGACCATGAAACCACACCTACATTCCGTTTCCATGTTAACGTCCGAGACAGTGGGCATCCTCAGCTCTCAGCTGAGCGGCCTGCAGAAGTTACTATTGAGGTGCAAGATGTTAACGACTGCCCTCCTAAATTTTCCCAGGATTCCTATGAAGCTGTCCTTCTGCTCCCAACTTATGAAGGTGTAGAAGCCCTACAAGTTTTTGCTACAGATCCCGATGGTAATGGCCAATCAGAGCTCACTTACTCATTGACAGACGGCAGCTTAGAACATTTCAGCATTGAGCCAAGCACTGGACTGTTGACTGTGAGAAACAGTACATTTAGCAAAGAACGATTTCGCTTTAACATCCGTGTTTCAGATGGACGCTTCTCTAGCACCGCTCTGGTTACTGTCCTGGTACATGAGGCTCTGGACAGTGGGCTGGCTTTTACTCAAAATGCCTACAATTCGAACATTGAGGAGAACAATGGCAATATAACAACAGTTGCTGTGGTTACAGCACTAGGGAACAAGTTGAATGAACCACTGCGCTATACTTTGCTGAATGCAGGTGGGAAATTTCGCATCAGGCCAACCTCCGGTGCCATTGAAACTGTTGGAGTCCCGTTGGACAGGGAGGAGAAGGAGGAATATGGACTTCTGGTACAAGCGGGCCGTGAGGAAGATCGTCTCCGTGTTGCAAGGGCGCTGGTCCGAGTTCAAGTTACTGATGTCAACGACAATGCTCCTGTTTTTGTTGGATTGCCATACTATGCTGCTGTGCAAGTAGAAGCAGAGCCTGGGACAGCAATATTTCGAGTGACGGCAGTAGACCGGGACAAAGGACAAAATGGAGAGGTCAGCTACTTTCTACAGGATGAACTGGGACATTTCGAGATGGACCGTGTAAGCGGCGAGCTTCGCTTGCGGAGAGCTTTCGAGGCTGATCTCTCCAGTGTGGAATATCAGGTTCTGGTGTTCGCCCGTGACATGGGAACACCACCTCTGTCCTCTTCAGTCACCTTTCCCGTTACAGTGGTAAACAGAGCAATGCCAGTATTCGACCGACCATTCTACTCGGTAAAAGTGAGCGAAGATGTACCAGTATGGACTCCAATTCTGGGAATAAACGCCAGCAGCCCTGAAGGCCAGAGTGTCCTTTACACAATCAAGCATGGTGACCCTGGAACGCTCTTCTCCATTGGTTTTGACACAGGGGTCATTAGTGTCATCGCTGCCCTCGACTATGAGACCAGCCCTGCCCACAGACTCATCGTTAGAGCAACAGACTGCCTCACAGGTGCTCGTGCAGAAGTGGATGTTGAAGTTACTGTTTTGGATGTCAATGACAACCCTCCAGTCTTTGAGCGGCCCTCGTACAAAGCCATCATTTCAGAATCTGCCATGATTGGCACTGCAGCCTTGCAGGTGCTCGCAACGGACAGCGACTCCAAGAAAAACGCAGCTATACGGTACCAAATCATTCCAGACCATACCAACAGCACTGACCACTTCCACATTGACAGCAGCAGTGGTCTAATTCTGACCGCTCGCTCCCTGGACCATGAGACCATCCAACGTTATGTGTTTCTTGTCAAGGCAACAGATAATGGCTTTCCCCCACTGAGCAGCGAAGTGTGGGTCACAGTCGATGTTACAGACACCAACGACAACGCTCCAGTGTTTAACCAACTGCTATATGAAGCCTCAATCAATGAGTTGGCACCCAAAGAGCACTTTGTTACATGCATACAGGCCTCTGACGCAGACCGCTCAGACGCAGAGCGTTTGCAGTATGGCCTAGTGTCTGGGAACGAAAAGATGTTGTTTGAGCTAGATGCCGCCTCCGGTGTCCTCACCCTGAGTGGCCAGCGACGCATGCAGCGCATGCCTTCTGCCATCACCCTGAATGTGAGCGTTTCAGACAGTGTCTTCACCAGTACAGCGCAAGTGCATGTTAGAGTAGAGCGAGCTAATCTGCATGCCCCCCAATTCACCCAGGGTATGTATGAGGCCGATGTGCGGGAGAATGCTCCAGTGGGATTAAAGGTCATCATGATCAGAGCGCAAGATGCTGATCCTGGATCGTTTGGGGATGTGAGGTATGTGCTGCTCTCAGATGCTGCTCGAGACTTGTTCAGTATTGATGGCAGTGGACAAATTACAACTCTTGAACGTCTGGACCGGGAAGAACGAAGTGAGATGGTGCTGTCCATTGCGGCTGTGGATGCAGGTGGCCGATCTGGATATTGCAGTGTCCGGGTCACTGTACTAGACGAGAATGACAACACTCCACTGTTTGGCGCCACAGAGTACCATGCAAGTGTGCGATCTGAGGTTGAACCAGGTACCCTTGTGACGCAAGTGCAAGCTTGGGATGTAGATCAAGGTGCCAACGGACAAGTGAGCTACAGTCTGTACAGTGAGGCCAGTCTGCAGGTTACTGAACTTCTGGATATCGACCCGGACAGTGGCTGGGTTGTCACCAAAGGCAACTTTGCCTCTTTGCGTGGGTCTGTACTGTCCTTTTTCGTTAAAGCCTCTGATGGAGGTGCACCTGTTAGACATTCCCTTGTGTCAGTTTACATACATGTTTTGTCCGCCGATGCCCACATACCTTCTTTCAGCCAACCACAATTCTCCTTTACTGTACCAGAGGACACGCCTATTGGTTCCTTGCTGGGAGCGGTGCATCTACACACCTCGACTAGCCACTCTTCCTTACCAGTAAGCTTCTCAGCTGTGATCGGACAGACTCCAGAGAGTAACAGTGATGGAGTGTTTGTGGTAGACAAAGAAAGTGGCATGATCAAACTAGACAAAGCACTGGACCGAGAACTGACACAGGTCTATCATTTTAAAGTGATTGCAATGTTACAGCAGGGACGGTTGGACGCTGTTTCGGCTGTGGATGTGGAGGTCAAAGTACAAGATGTCAATGATAACAAACCTGCATTTGAGTCAGATACCTATGAAACGTCAGTCAACGAGGGTCTTTCTCCAGGATCCAGGATTCTGCAAGTGCGAGCTTTGGATCCTGATTGGGCAGCTAATGGTCAGGTGACGTACAGTCTTGCTCCACCTGGGTTGCTTGGTGGCTCTGGCGGGGAGGACATTGAAGAGCATGGTGCCTACTTTACAATTGACAGCAGCTCTGGTTGGATATCAACACTGAAAGGGCTGGACCATGAACAGAGCCCAGCCCACAGTCTTACAGTCTGGGCATTTGACCTTGGAGATCCTGCTAGCCAATCGTCCTCAACTACTATAACTATAGCAGTGAGCGACTCCAATGACAACGTACCGCAGTTTCTTCAGCCCCGCTACTTCGGAAGTGTACGTGAGAGTGATGCACCTGGTGAAGTGGTGGCAGTACTTAACACAAGGGACAATGACAGCTCACCTGGAAACCGACAAGTCACCTATCATATTACAGGTAAGACTTTTTGGAACTGGCAAAAAATGATGTTCACTGCATGACCTTCTACACTGCAGAAAAGTTTTCCAGTTAAAATATTTTGAAAAACCTTTGAAACAAGATACATTTTCTTGAGAAACAACACTGAGTAAGATATTTAAGGGATAGTTCACACAAAAACACCTGTTTCCTTAGACAAACATCAATTCTCCGTACACAAGAAATCATCCATAAAGAAATATAGAGAGAAAACAACTGCCTTTTCATGCACAAGGTTTTGAAAAATGTTCAACAAGCACATAGTTTTGGTGCCCTGATATCTTTCACCATGTAATATAACTCTGTGTGTGCTTTCAATCTAAACATAGCCTGATTTACTGAAGCCCTGTTCTGCATGCAAGCATAATGTAGAACAATGCTATTATGGAATGTCAGAAGTCCACAGTAATTACACCTCATTCATCCTTTCCTGATAATGGATTATTCGCTCTAGGGCTACTCACTGGATTTTGCGAGAGGACGCAGACTTGCTTCTTGCAGGAGAGTAAAACCGCACTCGTTTTATAAGGATTTTACTAAAGCTGTGATGCAACTGCATGCAAATTATACTGGTGCGGATTTGTGATAGGCAAGCGCATCACTTCACTTTACGAAACATAATACATTGACATTTCCGAAAGCAGTAGTTTAGGTGGATAGCGTTTTTCAAAAGGGCAAATATAAACCTCCTCCTTATCAGTATCTAGCTCAGCCAGCTTTTAATATACTTTTATATTCAGGCAGTGTAGAACACCTTGCTTGGTGACAAGAAACAGATTGCACACACAATCACACACATACACACCTTGCACATGCTCCTAAGCAGCACACACTTGTAAATTAGGCGCTCAAAAACTCATAACATTGAATTAGGGAGCTGCCTTGTTCTATAATTCATGCTTTTTCACACACACGCACACACAAACACAGAAACACACTTCTTGGCCTGAACAGAATTTCGATTAAGCTCAACCTTTATGCTGTGATCATGATTTAGACTGTGCTGCCACCAGCAGGAGCAGTATTTTTAACAAGATTTACCACGCACAACACACACACATACACAGAGGCTCTGACTCTTAACTAAATTGCAGCCCACAGCATTGAAACTAAAGTAAACATTGTGACACTAGCAGTTGTTTGATTGTTAATTGTTGGTTGCATTGCACCAAGAATTGTTTTATGAATATTGTCTTCTCTGTTGTGTCTAAATATCTAGTTATATAATAGTAATATAAATAAATAACAAGTAGAATATAAAAACAAGTAGAAAATATATTTATCTAAACACGCACTGCCAGCGGACCCAGGTTCGAGTCCCACTTAGAGAAGGTGGTGACGGACGTAGGCTGGTAAGAGCTGTGCGTGTAAACCTCACTCCCTAGGTGCTCTAGCGACTGACGCTAGAAACCGTAGTCTTTAGCCTCCTTGTTAGAGAGCCCGACTCCCATGTCAGAGGACCAGGGTTCGAGTCCCACTTGGAGTGGGCGGTTCGAACAGGAGGTGTTTTATTTATATATATATATAAAGAGACATTCAAAAATAATTCAGCCTTCAGAAAGTCATACACATTTGAATTTTTATATTTGAGTGAACTATCCCTTTAATTAAATCATAGCCCACAGCATGTAAACTAAAGTAAACTTTGTGACACAAGCCCTTGTTTAGCTGGCATGTGTTCTACTGAGAATTGGTCTCTTTCATTCTCTCTCTCACAGACCCTCTTCGCCTGTCTTCTTCCCTAAAGTCCACACTTTCATAACATTTAAATCCTCTAGTTCAAGACAAACTCAAAGGTTAAACAGACTCTAATACACTTCTCACCGCCCAGCGGCACAAACTGGCTCAAGAAACTGCACCCCGTATCATAATACACACCAGAGGGAAAGAAAGAGACAAATATACAAACAGATTTGAGCTACCCGAACATCTTTATTCTACTTAGGAAATGAGAGCATTGTGGGTAAATTCACCTCTCAGGGCATTTTACTGCTGTGTTCAACAGAGCACAGAGCAATTAAACAGTAAATAGTTACTCTATGGTAGTTAATTAGATCATTTGAACTTTTATTTAGAGGTTCTTTGCTGAAAGTCGTTTAAGGGTTCATAAAGGATATCTTAAACTTAGACCAGCAAACTGCGTATCTCCTTTTAACAGCAGTGCCGAATATACCCGCCGTAACAGCTAAGATTTAACAGCCGTTAAATAGCTCTTCATGTTGCTGTCTTGTAAAGGTGAAAGTTCACTACAGAAACACTAATTGACCAGAACTGACGTTAAATGGCTTTAAACATATCAGTTCAATTTAATTGCTTAACAAGAAGTAATAAATATGCTGTTTGAGAGAAATATTTTATGAATTTGTGTGTATATATATATATATATATATATATATATAGTTGATTTTCAAACCTGCCATAAAGACTGTCTGATCAGATAAAGTACCTCCTTCATTCATTTATTTATTTTCCTAGTGTCATGTGACCATCTATAATGGGTATATGCCTATTATTATATGCATGCCTTATGTTTGTTGTCCGATTCAGTACAATTCTAGTTACATTCTGTTCAAATTCCATTTATTTCCACAATATATTTCATTTTTATTTTTATTTTTGTGCTGTTATTTTTCTCCAAGCAATTTTACATTAATAACAAATGTTTAATGTATCTTCAGAATATTTTATACACTTAAAAATGACTCACTGTCATTGCATTATATTATAAACTACCATTTAAAAGTCTGGTGTCAGTAAGAGTTTTCAATGTTTTTGAAAGAAGTCTTTTATGCCTAGCCAGGCTGCATTTATTTGATCAAAAATACAGTAAAAACAGTAATATTGTGAAATATTATTACAATTTAAATTAACTATTTTCTATAAGAATGCATTTTAAAATGTAATTTATTCCTGTGATCAAAGCTGGATTTTCAGCATCATTACTCCAGTCTTCAGTGTCACATGATCCTTCAGAAATCATTCTAATATGCTGATTTGCTGCTCAAGAAACATTTATTATTAGTATCAATAATATTTCTGCTTAATATTTTAGTAGAACCAGACATTTGCATTATATGCATTACATTGCATTACACACAGAAGTAGTTTTCGAGCTATTGCTTACAAAGCACAGAAAAAGCATGCAGTTTGTCAAAGTCATGCTAAACAGTCCCTCAGCCCAATGAGCGAGAGCGTGGGAAGAGAGAAATGAAGTCGGAAGGCGTCCAGGCCTTTGTTGACGCGTCTCTGATAGAAGCTGTTCTGTGTTATCAGCCCCCAGCTGAGTTAAATTACACTCTTTATTAGATGAATAAGGCAGCGTGTGTTTGTACTATGAGTGTACAGTAATTGGATGCTTGTCAACGCGGCTGCTTTGATTATAGAGTCGTTTCAATTTAACTCTCGCTCAGTCTCTCGATCTCATTTTTTCTCTCTTTCCACCTCTGTCTGCTTGAGGTTTAAAAGATGACCTGTCCTAATGAGCCAGGCAGGACTGCAGTCCGTGTGATAAATCAGGAAGGCTGTTATGAGGACGTAATTGATGGCAGTGCTGATAATTTAAATGTGAATATAAAGAACTGATTATTACAATTCATACTAATGAGCGTGCCATCATTGAGAGGACTAATGGAGGTTATTAAGACATGCAGATAATCCTGGAAGTGAGCGTGTGTTGTGTTACAGTCGGTAGTGGATTTTATTGCTACTTAAATTGTCACAGACTATTGAGAGATTAACTGTCCGGTGTAATCTCTTCTGTGTGTAGGTGGGAACAGAGGTGGTGTGTTCGCTCTGGGTCTGGTTCAGGGAGAGTGGAAGCTGTACGTTAAACGACCGTTAGACCGCGAGGAACAAGAACGGTACCTTATCAATGTCACGGCCACGGACGGACTCCATGTTTCCATGGCGACCGTAGAGGTCATGGTCATGGACACCAACGATAACAGCCCTGTCTGTGACCCGGTAAGGAAAATATTTAACCCTTTAAAGCGTATTATATCATATTTGATATGCCTCTAAATTATCAAAACTGATTGAAAACCTGTTGTACACATGCCTTCTGTCATCTGATTGATAGGTTATACTTTTTTTAGCAAGTAAAATGCCGTTTTGTGCAATTATAAAAATCAGTCAGGTCGTGGTACACATGGCATTTTACTGTGAAATCAAGTATATGTTAAGTAACTGTATATGTATGAATGCATATTTTGTCTAAAGTTTCAATAAATTGTTCTATTTTAAAAAAACAACTTCATATGTCAGGCTTTACAGGGTTAAATTTCATTTGGGGAAGCATGTATCTGTCATCAGAGTTGGTTTCCCTGCTGTTTTTTAGTTGGTTCAAAATCTAATTAGTGCATTTTTTGAGCATGTTTGTTTGACAGTTTCAAATCTACATGGTAAACATCAATGATTACAAGCCAAAGCCAGGAATATTTTTGGAATCAGTGAGTCCACTTACAACAGCCAAGAAGTTCAGAGGAAATGATGAGCGTAAAACATGACCTTGTTAAAATGAGGTCAAGCAGAAAATTAGGTCAGTCTGTTAAGCAGGGGGCATTTAGGTCAAGTCTCAAAACTTAGTGAGCTACCGATAGCTATGCAGCATTTTTGAGCATTATAGGTACATAATTTTGGGGCAAATCAATAATAAAATGTTCATACATGAATGAAATGTTTAACTTTTTTGTACTGTATATATAGTTGCATTTTAAGTATATAGTTGCATTTTAACTACAGTATAATGTGCCTACTTACCCAAAATGATTTTAAATCAGGTGTTCAGTTAGGTGTTCATGCATACCTATAATGGTAATGATTGAATTGAACGTTTGAATGTTCCTATGATGGCCTAAAATTATCAAATTGAAAGTTTAATGCACCTATGATGGCCAAAAATGCTCTAATCAGATGTTCAAACAATTGAAATGATTTGTAAATGATGGCCAGAAATGATCCAACTGAACGTTTGAATCTACCTACTTTGGCCAGAAATGTTTGAATGCTCCTATCTTGTCCAAAAACGATAAAATGACTATAATGACCAAAAATTATCTAACTGAATGTGCCTATAATGGCCAAACATATTTGCATGCACCAATGATGGCCAAAAATGATCACCTTGAAAGTTTAAATGTGCCTACGATGGCCAAAAGCATGTGAATGCAACTATAGTGTCCAAAAATGGTCAAATCAGATATTCAAATGTGCCCACGATGGCCCAAAACAATTAAATTAGGTGTTAATGCATGCCTAAAATGGTCAATAATGATTGAAGCGGACGTTTGAATGTTCCTATGATGCACCTATGATGGACAAAAATGATCAAATTGAAAGTGTGATGCACCTATGATGGCTAAAAATGTTCTAATCAGGTGATCAAACAATTGAAATGATTTGTAAATGATGGCCAGAAATGATCTAACTGAATTTTTGAATCTACCTTCTATGGCCAAAACCATTTGAAAGCTCCTATCATGTCCAAACTACATAAAAAGACTGTAATGACCAAAAATGATTCAGTTGAATGTGCCTATGATGGCCAAACATGTTTGCATGCACCTTTGATGGCCAAAAATCAGATGTTCATACATGCCTATAATGGCCAAAATGATCAAATTGAACATTTGAATGTACCTGCAATGGTCCAAAAACATTTTAATGCAGGTATGATGGACAAAAATGTTCAAATGTGTAAATGATCGCCAAAAATGATTGACTTTTGAACTTTTGAAAGTGACTGTGAAGGCCAAAAACGTTTGCATGCACTTGTGATGTCCAAACACAATCAAATCAGATGTTTCTTTGTGCCAGTAAGGGCCAGAAAATATTGAATTGAATGTTTGATTGTTCCTATGATGCGCTTATGATGGCCAAAAATGTTCAAATCAGATGTTTAAACATGCAAATGATGGTCAGAAATGATCAAATTGAACTTTTGAATCTACCCACTATGGCCAAAAATGTTTAAAGTAAGTGTAAGTAATGTTAGTACAAGGGTCAAAAACATTCAAAACAAAGCATTCAATTCAATTCAACATTCTCACATGCCATGAGGGTCACATTTAAAGCTCCAAAATGTTTGAATGCACCTGTGATTACTCAAAACAATTAAATCATGCTCCTAAAACATTCAAATCAGATGTATAACATTATATTCAAACATGTATATGATGGCCAGAAATTATCGAATTGGGCGTTGAATCTACCTACTGTGGACAAAAATGTTTGAATGCACCCATGATGGCCAAAAATGATTAAATTAGATGTTCAAATGTGCCTACAATGGTCAGAAGCATTTTGTTAGCTGATGTCTATAATGAGTTTGTTTGTGTCTGTAGGCCATGTATTCAGTGTCCGTGTCTGAAGACGTCCCCTTGAATAAGCAAATCCTCCAGGTCAAAGCCACAGACGCTGACGTGGGCTCAAACGCACAGATCCAGTTCTCCCTGTTCGGTTCTGGAGCAGAAGATTTCATCATACATCCACACACAGGTTTGTGAGTCGTTGGGTTTAAAGAGACGTTCTGTTTTTATTGTTGCTGTTTGCTTACAAGTCTCTTTCTCACGCTGTAGGCGAGCTGAGGACAGCCATGGCACTGGACCGTGAAAAGGTCGCGCGGTACTCTCTGGTTGCCCGTGCAACGGACGGCGGCGGTTTGTGGTGTGAAGCTGAGGTGATGGTGGTTCTCTTGGACGTGAATGACAGTCCTCCGATGTTTAGCATGCCCCATTACACCGTTAGCGTCTACGAGAACACCGCCACTAAAGCTCTGCTGACCCGAATACAAGCCATAGACCCTGATCTGGGTACGAGCATGTCATTTTAATGCATTTGAGTTTTGACAGCATGAAAAATTTAGTATTTTAATTAATAGTTGGTAGTAAAAGAGAGTTAACTACTAATATGCAGTTTCAACCATCTAGAAACCAAGTTAATCTCTAAAAACTGAATGTTTTTGGTGTAGTTTTGTAGATATAAAATCCTGCATGTGTTTTATTTTGCAGGTGTTAATCGTAAAGTGGTTTATTCCCTTGTTGACTCGGCGGATGGATTCTTCTCCATTGATAAATCATCCGGGATTGTGGTTTTGGAGCGTTTGTTGGACCGGGAGGTTCAGTCTTCGTACCATATAATGGTCCGTGCATCAGATCAAGGCGTTCCCGTTCACCTTTCCTCTCTTGCGAACATCACTATCACAGTTCTGGACATAAACGACAACCCACCCGTGTTTGAGAGGAGGGACTATCTGGCAACACTTCCTGAAGATATCGCAGTGGGCACAGAAGTGGTACAGGTTTATGCTGCGAGTAAAGATATTGGCACCAATGCTGATATTTACTACAACATCAGATCCGGAAACCAACAGGGCCATTTCATCATTAACATCAATACAGGTGAGATGCATTACATAAGATTATCTACACTACACAGAAATGTTAAAGGTACACTATCTAACTTTTTTGTGTACAAAATTTACAAAATTTAAATAATGAATCAATACATCATTCATCCTTCCAAACCTTTGTCTTACCCTGATTCATATGGGTGTGACGAAATCTCGAAATCCACGAGATCGCGTGATATTAAAATGTGATGAGATTGCTCGTAGAGTGAAAAGCTGTCTCGCGATATCGGCATGACGCAGCGTGAGGGTGAAATTAGCATAGAATATGACTACTGCTATGTTTACATTACATTACGGTGCCCACCGCGGCACACCCTCCACTGTCGTTTTCCTTTTTTATAGAAAAAAAAACCATTTAATTCAGCTGTATAACGGTCACTTCAATTGTAAACTATTGTAAACATCTGCTCTGCTCATCCAGCACGAGCTGCAGAGTCACACACAGTGCAGCAGGAAATCACAGTTGACTGATCACGTGACAAGAGTAAGGCGAGATGACTGACAAGACCATGACAGAGGATTTGTTGCGCAACAGATCCTATAAGCATCTGATAAATGTCTTATCCTGTAGAATGCGTACTCAGCACCGGCGCTTCCTATACACAGATTATGTGCTATTGCGGATTCGAAAGTGAAAGTAAAACGCGAGCTCCCTGATGCACGCAAATTAGGCTACATACAATGTCTCCCAATATCGGCTGGGCTGTGTAGTTGTGGCCACCTCTTAGCTCTTGTCTCTGTTTTGCTCTTTGAATATTGAGAAAGTACTTTGATTATGATTGCACTTATTGTTAGCACTTAATAAGACTATGGAAAAACTGTTATTTCGTTTTGTTATTTATACTGTTTTTATTTCTATGTCCAATTTGTGGAAAAGAGTTCAATTAGGAGGTCACACATAGCTTCAATCAGAAGTTCTGGAATCTCTTCATGTACAGTAAGGTCTGAAGAGACTCATGTGAAATCATACAGGAGAGAAGCCAGTCAGTTGAGTTTGTGGCAAAATCTTTTACAGTGCTTGTATATTGTTGTCTTTCAATGCATATGATAATTCATACTCTGAAAGTAGAACTGAAATGACATTCATTACAAGATGATTTGTTAAAACATTTCAAAATGCACCTGCAGACTATTTTTCCAGTCATGAATTGTGTCATTGAGGATTTCTTCAAAAATCTTGTCCGTTCTCATGAACACCATCCTGTGTCTCGTCTCGTCTCAAGAGCTAAGTGTCTCATCACACGCCTAATGATTCACTATGGTGGTAAGCCTATTATAAGTGTTTATATTTTAGACAGAGGCCGGATGGTATTTTCCAGAAATTGCGTACAAACGTCACTCGCCCATGTGTGTCTCTCATACCCGTAAATAGAGAAGTTGCAGAAGTTAATTGTCACAACAAGCGAGAATGGTTAACATGGAGCACGATAAATCTCGATCATCCGGGTAATCAAACAAACGCAGAACAGAGGAGAGTATGCTGGCAAAAAGAGAAAGTGACAGAGTTCGTAATAAAACAAGAATCAACATTGGTTTGGCTTTTCAGAGATGGCGAGATTGAAATGTTGTAAAAGCGATGCAGAGACAGCGTTTTTATTACTCAACAGGTGAGTAAGGTATTTTAATAACAGATAAGTTGCCATATGTAGCTCTCTAACAGAGTTTATTGTAAAGCATTATCTATTGTGAAGAGTCATTTCATTATGGTTGTTGCAAAATGCATGCATATTTTTTTTAACCGCTAGAGGGCCAAAAGTTACATAGTGTACCTTTTAAATTAGTTGTTCAAATGTGCATATGATAGCCAAAAGTTATCAAATTGAATGTATGAAGTTGGCTACAATATATATTTTTTTAATTGATATATTTATGTAATAATTATAATAAAAAATAATTGTTTATAAAATATATCTGATATATTCAGTCTGTAATGAGTTATGTTTACCCTTATACCCAATACAGGTGCCATCTCTGTATCTCGACCGCTAGACTTTGAGTCCTGCAAGGATTATTTCCTTACGGTGGAGGCCACGGATGGCGGCACTCCACCCCTCAGTGCTGTTACCATGGTGAACATCAACCTGACAGATGTCAATGACAACGCCCCCATGTTCAGCCGTGACGCCTACAGCGTGTCTATTAGTGAGGATGCTAACATAGGAGACACCGTGATCAAGGTAACCGGTCGTGAAATTCACATCAGTCTTATTTTTTGTCTTTTGAGATCCGCATTATAATTTGGTCGTTTCTCATGCCTAGGTGACTGCGGAAGACGTCGACAGCCATGCGAACGGTGACATCCTGTATTCCATTGTCAGTGGTGACCGGGAAAACCAGTTCTTTATTGAGCCAATCACAGGCCAGATCAAAGTCAACAAGCAGCTAGATCGAGAAACGGTGAGGAACGTGGGACAAAATCCTACAAAGACTTTATTTTAAATGACACAGATCCGGGAACAGCCAAAGACGAGAAGAAATCAAATCCTTGACGGCAGACATCCACACATGAAAGCCTTTAATAACAGACATGGTTATAGGGATTAATTTATAATGAAAGATTCTCCTTGTGTCTGAGATTAAGATAATGGTATTACATCTGTAAAACTGCTACATAATAGATAAAAAAGCCTGGAGAGATGATCATTGATCAAGTGACAGACAGATTCTGCTACATTTTTAACACATAAATTTGGCCTATTTTGCTTCAAACTTCATTTATATTTTCATGAGTGAAAATTTCCAAAGAAACCAAATACACATTACAGAAATGTTAAAATATAGAAACAAACAAACAAACAATACAATGAATAAGGTTTTTTTCAAAGAGCACAAAAATGTTTTATCACTGCGACCACTAGATGGGGCTAAAGCTTCTTTAGATGATATGCAAAGCTTCCTTTTTTACTCTCATGTCAATTAGCTTAATGAAGTCATTGTTGTTTTCAGCTTACTTAGTCTGTTCAATTATAGATGGTTAAAGGGGGTCAGATCATTTCCTGGCTCTTTTGAAATTTGACTTTGATGTATGATGTAGACTCTTTTAACTTTCAGTGTAAATCCTCTCCAAAGTCCATTAATTGTAACTAAGCTGCAAAAAGAGAGAAAATATAATGATTAATTTAGAAAAAGAATCCCTTCTAACATTATACGTGGAGTTTTGGGAGAAAATAAAATGCCACAAATGTTTAAAAATCAGTCACTTTGAACAGAGAGGAAAAGCAAATGAGAATTAAAACTCTAGGATGAGAAAATTCAAAATGGCTGACTTCCTGTTGTGTTTAGGGCTTCTCTCCAAGAGACTTTTTTGTAGGTATTGGGACATTACATATATATACCGAATTTCGTACACTTGCATGAAACACAGAGGGAGGGGCACTTCATTGAAATTTTGTAGGTAGTACCATCGAGCCGTTTTGCCACACCTAATTCTGAAACCCATATCAGATGTAAATTTTCGTCAGTGCTGACGAGTTTGAGTATGTTTAGGCCCTCAGAAATGCGAGGCCCTCATTTCGGAGAAGAAGAAAAAGCAATTAACATCATCGGCCTTCTGGCCCTAAATAATAAAAAGAAGAGAGACTGGCAGAAATGAGTTACAAACTGAGTTTGTGTGTCTGCATGTATAGAGCTTCAGATGATCTGTCAGCTTCTCATGGACTATTTATGACACAGTCAAAGT
Organism: Hypophthalmichthys nobilis; assembly: GCA_037950665.1. NCBI lineage: Eukaryota > Metazoa > Chordata > Actinopteri > Cypriniformes > Xenocyprididae > Hypophthalmichthys > Hypophthalmichthys nobilis. The sequence goes on from CM075479.1 coordinate 27,390,236, forward strand.
GAAAGAGAATATATAGATGTGTGTTCATCTTTTTTGACTTTGTATTCTCTTTTCATCTCTTATTCTGTATGTTTTAAACCTCTCTCTCTCTCTCTGTATCTGTAGATGGCTAGTTACTCGTTGTCCATCAGAGCTCTTGACAGTGGGACGCCAGCCATGTCCTCAACCGTTCAGGTCAACATCGACATCTCTGACGTCAACGACAACCCGCCCACCTTCACCCCAGCCAATCACACTGCGGTTATACAGGTATGAGAATGAGCGATGGGTAAATCAACCAATCACATCCGAGTGATTTCATCAGTTTAACACGAGCTTTACTCAACAACAGGAGAACAAGCCTTTGGGAACGAGTGTCCTGCAGCTGTCCGTCATCGATAAGGACGCCAGCCACAACGGCCCCCCTTTTAATTTCCGTATCCTGTCAGGAAATGAGGGGGCATGGTTTAAACTGGATAGAGAGGGGCTGTTGACGTCCAATCAGGTGTTTCGTAGGTCAGAAGGCACAGAATATGTCATTCACGTGCAGGTAATGAGAAATGCTGGATAAAAATTTGCTTAGTTTCACAGAAAGCAAGTTGTTTGATGAACAGAAAGTTTAAGAGCAGCGATTTTTTTTTTTTTTTTTTTTTTAAATGGATATATTTATAAAACATTATAACACATACAAACATTACAAATATCTTACTGTCAATAACTTATATGATTTATGCAAATGACATGGACAATTATTATATTTGAAAACAAGCTGCATTTTAATCAAATCTCACAAAAATACAATTCAAATCATCTTTCTGGATCCTCTAATTATTCTGTGTTTTGATTGACGCTTGATTCAGCCAATCACTGTCTGCTGTTTCACACTATAGGCCAGTGATTCGGGTAGGCCGCCCCTGTCATCGATGGCGAGCGTGTTGGTGCGTGTGATAGAGGAAAGCGTTCACAAGCCAGTGGCATCACCTTTACACGTACACATCGTAACCATGGAGGACGAGTTTCCAGGAGGTGTAATCGGTCAGATACATGCGACAGACCAGGATGCATTTGATATACTGACTTACGGACACACACACCAGCAGAGCAGCCTTTTCAAGGTAAATGAGTGTGGTTTGCCTTTTTTAATACACACGTCATATTTGTGTTTTGACAGTTTTTCCTCTTTTAGATCAGGGGTTCCCAAACTTTTTAGTCTGCTAAACCCCTACAACTTAAATTTTTCACTTTGAGATTTAAATAAATGTAATTAATAATGGAATTTTTATAAACTGGAAGTGTTGTATTTTAATTGTTTATCAATACCAATCAAAAAAGTATTTTTGTTTTTACATTTTACATTTTAGAACAACAATAAAGTCATCAAAACTATGAAAATAACAATGGAAATTATGTAAGACCAAAAAAAAAAAAACTTGAATGCCTAAACTTTTTTATTTTAGTTTTGTATTCTTAAAATATGCATAATATCTCATTTTAAGCATTTAAGTATATAATTATGAGAATCATAACTGCTCAGACTGTTAATTCTAATGTGTATATTTACTAAAATGTAATTTTACTCATTGAACTTCATCAGACATGGTCAAAAACAACTAAACTAATTTTGATTTCAAGGGGTCATTTGTGAATCTATTTCTTGTATTGTTATGTGTGGTTACACTTTATTTGGTAACACTTTATTTCACTGTGTCATTGTTACATATGTTACATATAGTTACTATATTAATAACTATAAATTATGCATAAACGCAGCTAATCCTAAACCAAACCCTAATCCTAACCCTATAATAAATACATGTAGTTAGTAAATTTTACTCAGTACTTAAATGTATAATTACAGTGTAACAAAGAGACCTTAAAATAAAGTGTAACCGTGTTACAGTGTAATTATACATCTAAGTGTACATCTGAGTAATAATAATTAACTACTATAGGATGTACTTACTACACTTGCTACACAATGTACTTACTATAGGATTAGGGTTTGCTTTAGGGTTAACTGTGTGTAATTGTGCATAATTTAGTTATTACTACAGTAACTATATGTAACGCGTAACAAGTGTTACCTTATGTTTTTTGACATGTCTGTTTTTCTCTCTCAGGTCAGCCCTCGAGATGGTCGAATCATCGCTCTGAGCGGGTTGGACGCGGGCCGCTACACCCTCAACGCTACTGTAACAGACGGCCGTTTCACCGTGAGCGTGCCTGTGAGCGTGCACGTGGAGCAGGCCTCGGTTGAGATGCTCCATGACGCCGTGACGATCCGTTTCGACCGCGTCTCCTCACGACTTCGTGTCCCGTCACCTCCCCTCGGTCAAGCGTGTCCTGTCCAGTGTCATGGCGACACAACGCCCCGATGCTCTGCACGTGCTCAGTGTGCAGCCCGTGGAATCCACAGGGCAGCTGGACCTGCTGGTGGCTGTGGAGACAGCGGAAGGAGGCGGGTTCTATAAGGCAGCATTCGTGACGCAGAAGCTGAGCTCTGCGCGACGCCAGCTGGACCAGGTTTTGAGGGTGTCGGCGGTTCTGGATAAGAACTGCTCGGGTCTGGACTGCAGGGAGGCCCAGTGTGAACAAACCATCACGCTGGACTCGCACAGTCTGCTCACGTACAGCTCTACCAAAAGCAGCTTTGTGTCGCCCAAGTTTCACAGGAACACACGATGCTTGTGCAGCGGTGAGTGTTTAACTCCTTTCACACAGCAATCCTGGCATATGACGACTTAAAAACACAAATGTGCTGTTCTGACAAGCAATGGTGTTCTGTCTTTTACCGGTAAGATACTGTTCAATCATCAGTACCAAAATACCAGTTAACTCTCTGATGTCAGTCATTGGAAATGACCTTTAAACGCTGAGCTGTTTTCTCCATCCACCTGGATGAGGAGAAGTGCATTTTTTTTTTATACTTCTGAGTGACAAGCATAAGGAGATGATCACACAGAATGCGGTTTTGCTCTTAAAAACATGTGACGTAATAGTTACTATTGTACGCAATAGTAACTGAAGAGCCGCAGCCGTAGGAAAAACAATTAAAAGCAAAAGAAACTACCATAAACCGTTCCAACAGAGCTTTATGATTGGCCCAAAGCAGACTTCTTACTGTACATCAGCTGTTCGGATATCATACATGCTCATATCTTCATGCTTTGTTCAAACACAACATCAGTAATTTAATGTTAATGTTACACCTTCTCATACCGGGAAATTGCCAGAACTGATTTACCGGAATTTTTGAAAATCACTTAATGGTAATTTACCAGTTAAGACTTTACTGTGTGAAAGGGGCTGTTGTTAACCCAGGGTCATTCTAAAGTGCTTCTCACCATTTTAATTAAGCCCCCCATTGTCCATAATATTTATGATATTTCCGCTGTGATTACGACAAAAAAAAAAAATGTTTTACCAGACATGTTTTCAAATGATTGACAAATGCAAATATTGTACACATATTTATGCATAACATACACATAACAGGTTTTTCATTCATTTACTTAAAAAATATTCCTTTTGTAGAATCACTTATTTATTATAGTAGTGGTACAAAGTGTTGGGGAAAGTTACTTTTAAAAGTAACGCATTACAATATTGCGTTACTCCCTAAAAAAGTAACTAATTGCGTTACTTAGTTACTTTTTATGAAAAGTAATGTGTTACATTAGTTTTACGTTACTTTTTCTCACCTGGGCTGGGCTTGCTTGTTGGTTTTAATAACAACAAAAAAGTTATATTTTTGGCAAATGCTAAGGCCCTTTCACACTAAAAGTGAAATGAATAAGCCTCAGGCTGAAGGAAATGCATATTTACACCTGTACAGTAGAGGGCGCAGCTCAAACAAAACTTTCAGCTGTGCTGCCGTTCTGGATTAAAGAAGAATAAGATACAGGAGAAGGAATTTCAACACTCTTATAGAGTACCTCAGAGATGACGTGTTTTTGTAGGCCAACCCAGAAGTTAGCGGCGCATGGGTTCCCTCGATCGAAAGCCTATGCATTTTTCCCATAGACTTTTGGAAAAATCGCAAAAAATAAGCTCTGTGTTTAACAAAGGGTTATGACACTTACATGTTTTGTCTATCAAGATAATCTTTACAAGTTAACACAACATTTATACATTTTGAAGCCTAAATAAAGTCGTCAGATATAAAAAGCTAATAGTAGGCTATAAACGGACTACAGCACACCATGGTCGCGGATCAACGTCACCACCACCAAGCTTCCTCAAACTTTTTTTAAAAAACAATTTTATTTAAAAACATGCTCGCTGATTATGATCTGTGCTGTGTATGAATACTTATCCACTTTTTTTATGAGAAATGCTGTCCAAATGTCCTGTTTGTCATGATGACGTCCAGGGCTTGACATTAACACCCCACAAAATTACAATTCAATCACAATTCGTTATTGATGAACGTGCAGTTAGTAAAGGTGGGATAGGCGGAATCACGCTGAATGACAACAGAAGCGCTCTCTTGCGCTCTCGCTCTCTCTCTGTCGCGCACCCGATCAGTTCTCCTTGCACCTGAATAGTCAAATACATACACACACAGATGTCAAAATGTTAATCGTGTGGAGTATCTCGCATGAATACAATCGGTTATGGCTTAAGTGGACGTAAACAGGTGGGTAAAAACTGAATATGTGTCAGTATATTATGTCCATGCATTCAGCAGTCTGTCATTAATGTTAACCAAACAGTTAAATAAATGTATACATGTTAAATAAACCTACTGTATCTGAAAAAAAAAAATAGTTTATTTAGTTTACTATTGTATTGGTAATTTGCTATTTTTTTTTTTTTTTTTCATTTTTTCATTTTGCATAGCCTAACAAAAATAACTTTATAAAAAATACAATTATAAATTTTCTCATATTATGGTCATATTGCCCACCCATACATACCAGCTGATATACTGTACCATGTAGTTTTGATAAGGGTGGTCAATCTGCATCTGAAAGATTGAAAGCGTTTTAAATCTAGCTAAATCAAGTAAAATGACTCAAATCAATTTTAGCATTCCAAAGTCATCTTTTATCATATAAAATGTAATTTCCCAATCAGCAAAATTGTGGCCAGTGAAAGTGCTGAGTGGCTAGTAACTTTGGAAAACCACTAGCCACAGTGGCTGGTGAATGAAAAAGTTAATGTCAAGCCCTGATGACGTCTAAAGTCCCTGCCAAAGGAAGTAGTCCCTTTTAGCAACTTGTTAGCAACCGCCATTTTTAAGACACAATAAAGCTTTAAAAAATCACAAGCGGGTTATAACTGGTGTGTTTTATGTCATAGATCAAAACGTGAAAATATTTAGAGGCTTTGTTAACCACAGACCTTACTTCAGGCGATTTAGCAAAAACCCATTCAAAAAAACCATAGACTTTAGGGCGATGGAACCGGAAGTCCTAAAATGCTAATTCGCTTTCGGGTTTTGCATACAAAAACACGTCATCTCTGAGGTACTCTATTTCTAAATCTAATATAAAGTAATTTTTGTTTATTAGTATGGTTGAATTAGATAATTTAAGGTCAGCAGCAAAGACAATGGTTAATAAAGTGAGATTAAATACATAAAGTATATTTGTGTAATTTCATAACAGTAAATTATTACAGGTTTGCGTAAAAAAATATTGAGATTGCATTTTGCTGTTTTTATTCATTTTGAGGAATGCTGAATGTTTTTGTGGAAGTGAGATGAGTAAATGAATGCTCACATTTAGTCTAGAACTACAATAACCATTATGTTAACACACAACGCCTTATTTCACTCAACATGGAGACAGGAGAGCTGTCAGTCAATAAATCTGAAAAAGTAACTTGCGTTACTCATTTGAAAAAGTAACTTATATATTTGTATTATGATATTTTGTGGTAAAATGAAAAAGTAATGCGTTACTTTACTAGTTACTTGAAGTAATCTGATTACGTAACTCAAGTTACTTGTAATGCATTACCCCCAACACTGGTGGTACACTACAAAAAAGTGTCTTTTCATCAATCCCACGTTTACCATTGTTGTTTGACATTTTGAACCATTTCCAACAGAAAATAATAGTAAACGGTGTGTGTTAAAATGAATAAGTAATGGGGGAATTGTGAGACAGTTGTCTATTGCTAAACAATTTGCCATAACATTCTAGCATCTTGTTGATTCAGGTGCTGTTTACACAACACAGTGTTCAACTAAAAACAGAAATTTTTCATGCGTTTTGGCCATTCATTTACACTACAACAGTGTATTGAGGGCTGAAAATGCAAACTCTAAAAAACTGGTTTCAAAGTGCACGTTTTTGAAAACGATGCTGTTATCATCTCCGAGTAAACTACAAAAAATTTGAATTGGTGAAAACGGTGATGTCGTGTAGGCATGTTGTGTTTCTTTACAAAGTGATATTGCCAACTACTGGCCTGCAGAGCCGGTCCTGCCCTCTCTGGGGCCCTAAGCAAAATTCTGCTAAGGGGCCCTCTTACCTGCCCCGTGAGCCATATAAACCATTTGCCATTGCCACACAGTCACACCTGACACCCCAGTTCTCCCACTACAATCCTCCCTTGTATAAACAAACAATATTTATTGAATAGAATATTTTCTATGGAATCTTAAGATGAATATTAATATATTTTCAAATGTAAAATAATATTTATACTATGGCTTGGCTCTTGCAATATTTTACTAGTGAAAATGCAATTGCAGATATCAAGAATTACGTTTTTACTAGTCGGAATTTAATTTATGATATCAAGAATTAGAATTCTGCGAGTGATGATGTCATTGTTGTTCACATTTGTACTAGTGAAAATCTAATTCCTGATATCAAAAATATACATTGTTACTAGTAAAAAAAATCCTTTCTTAATATCAAGAATTTGCATTTTAAACAATGAAAACTGAATTCTTGAAATCAAATAATGCATATCCTGTGAATGAATAAAAGATAAAATGGCTTGCCATAGCATGTCACTGTGCTTTATAGTATGCATGTTAGAGCAATACTTGATTCTTATTATGTGATTGATGTGCATCCATATTGACCAGTATGCCTAGCTAATCAACATTTTAAATTCAATATATAAATCAATAGTCAATCCATTGCTTTCCATCTTGCATTAGTGCAGAGTTGTAACTATTGTAACTATAAATTTTAGTACATTGTTGTTGTGTAAACCTACCCTTATACTCTATATAAAAGCAGTGCTAACCTATGTCTCATGTGTAAAACATTCCTTGACACAAAGTTAAAAGTGGTCTGAAGCCAGTGTTTAAAAGAGTGAAGCGCAGTGTGAAAAACCCTTACATAAGCTCACGTATTGAAGATGCACTCTTGAACACGGGCCATGTCCTTACATTCAAAAACAGCATGAACAGAAACACGTTTTGAGTTGTGGCCATTTAAATTAGGCTAGTTATTTGTGGTCAATAATATCTCCTATAATTCAGGGTAACAGTACAGCACTGCTTGTTTTGCAATCGTAATTTCTTCTCTTTCTCTCAGACGGGAGTTGTTCTGCTACGTCGGAGGTGTGTGCCGATATGAGATGTCCTGGTGACATGCAGTGTGTCGGAACGGACAGCAGCAGGGGGCCGTACGTGTGCCAGTGTCCACCGGGGAAACTGGGAGAGTGTGCAGGTAACCTTTGACTCCTGTGTAAAGCCTCTTTATATGTCATAAATAATGTAGCACCTTCTGGAAATATTTGCGGTTTCTTTTTCTCTCTCTGTGTTCTTTAGGACACACCTCTCTGAGCTTCTCTGGGAACAGTTATATCAAGTACAGAGTGACGGATGCGGAGAGAAGCGGAGAGATGAAGTTAGCCCTCCGGATCAGAACGCTGCAGAGCAAAGGAATCATCATGTACACGCGTGTAGATCCGTGCAGCGTGCTGAAGGTACTGCGCTCACTTTTATACTCAATAAAACATGCAAACACACACTTACATGCCCATCATTCATTTACTTTGTTCTAATTACTGTTTAACATGGAAATCAGGTTAATGTTGAATTGTTATGAAACCCTAAAACATATTTTTGGGAGGTTAACAGGCACGTACACTACTGTTTAAGAAGTCTCTCAACCAGGCTGATCAAAAATACAGGAATATTGTGAAATACTACCATTTAAAATAACTGTTTTCTATTTGAATATAATGTAAAATGTCATTTATTCCTGAATTTTCAGCATCATTACTCCAATCTTTTGTGTCACATGATCCTTCAGAAATCATAATAATCTGCTGATTTGATGCTCAAAAAACATTTCTTATTATTATTGTCTTTGATCAATTTAATCACATCACTGTTTTTCTCCAGAGCTACTTTTATAGCTGAATTGGTAGTTTTCACGTGACGTCACGCTCTGAGGGGAACGCCCCCCTGGCGGGCAAAACAATGCTTTCTTCCATTGCCTGCCTGTCATTTTTACCAGGTTTGTAGTAAGATCTAATGCAGTGAGACAGTGATATTAAAAGACCAAATTCAATATACACCTCATTGATTATGCATACTTTGTACAGGCAAACAATTGAACACAGAATATTGATGTAACACGAGGTTTCTCGTTAAGCGTTTTTTCCCATCGAAAACCATTATAAAGAAAAAGCGTTGTGTTCACATTCTAGGCTCATCTGCTCGCCTGTATATAGGCATCATCAAAAAGGGTTAAACTGAATTTGATCTTTTAATATCATTGTTTTAGTACATTAAGGCACTTTAAGGGTGGGTTGCACAAAGGATTCTTTAGCCTGGCGTCGGTTCACCCTCCGCCTATGCTGCTTGATCATCCCTTTAACTTCTGCGTTTAAAATCTATTTAAAATGAAGTGGTGCAACACAACTCAATTTAAAATAAAACCCAGATCAACAAATCCTTGATTAGTGTTAAACTTTGCTTAATTTAATCCTTATATTGGTGCAATATCCACCCTAGTGTTTTTCACGTTAGCTTTTTAAAAAATCGTCCCGCTGTATTTAGTGATTGAAATCACTGCAGGTGCTGTATATGGATCACAAGTGCCCAAAACTTGCATCTTGTTCACATATTTTTGTTTTTAAGATGGAAAATTGACAGACTTGTGCTGCTGTTACATGGCTGTTTTGCCTGCCAGGGCTCCGCGACAGTCACGTGACTAATTTGAACTGATTTCATAGTTGATGAACTCTACACAGTTATAGAACCGAACTGAATCAATACTGAACTGATTTCAATTGATTGATGACCGTTTACTGTTGTCTTTTAAGAGTTGCTTTACAGCAAAATTTAATTCAACATAGACTGACTGTATCTACATTTGATTGACAGATCGAAGAGGGAAAGTTGTGGTTCCAGTTGGATTGCAGCAACAGTCCCAGGAGCATCGGGATCTCTGGCCGACCAGTTAACGACGGGAACTGGCATCACGTGGTCCTGGAGTTGCGTGGAAACTACAGCAGCCTCTCGCTAGACGACATGTACGTGGAACGACGGCTGGCCACGGCCAAATACCGTCCTTTGGGAGCAGATTTGTCCATTTATTTTGGAGCGCAGGTGTCGCCTCCGGACGGCCGTAGCTTGACGGAAAGGAAAGGTCCGCGGGTTACCAATGGCTTTCAGGGCTGTCTAGACTCTGTGGTTCTGAACGATAACGAACTCCCGCTGCAGAACAAACGCAGCCCGTACGCAGAGGTGGTGGGACTGACAGACCTCAAGTTGGGATGCGTTCTCTATCCGGACGCGTGTGAAGCCCAGCCATGCCTCAACGGTGCCACCTGCATCAGCCTGCCGTCTGGAGGTGAGAGTGTGTGTGTGTTTGAGAGCGTGCATGCGTGTCCAAGCCCTCTAGAAATGTCTGTTTTTAGGATTGCGGTGTGATTCATCTTAATGTTATAATTAATCCTCCTGGTTGCTTCAATTACTCTCCAGTTAATCTGCTTCTGTGATGTAATTACTCTGGTTAATAAGCTTTGCTCAGTTTTGGCTTCAGTCAAATCAGCTTAGCTTCTGTCTGCTCAGTGAAGCTCTAATTCACATCTACTGAGTCTGATGGAGACCAAATGACCAATTATGATGATTAAATCAGCTACTGCTTTCCACATGCTCCCTAGTAAATCTCGTCTCTTCTTATTTCTTTTCTCTTTGCATTTCTTCTAGTCTTCCCTTTTTGTCTTTCCTCTCATCTCATCTCCTCTCTTCTCTTCTTGTCTCCTCTGATCTCTTCTCCTCTTCTCTCCTCTCGTCTCCTTTCTTTCGTCTACTCTCATCTCGTCTCTTCTTTCATCTCATCTCTTCTATTCCCCCCTCATCTCCTCTTCTCTCCTCTCATCTCAACTCTTCTCGCCTCTAATATCTTCTCCTCTTGTGTCTTTTCTCCTCTCATCTCCTCTTATCTCGTCTCTTCTCCCCTTGTCTCCTCTCATTTCCTCTCCTCTCCTCTCCTCTCGCCTCTTCTCTGCACTCGTCTCTTCTCCTCTCACCTCCTCTCCTCTTGTCTCTTTCTCATTTCATCTCTTCTCTTCTCCCCTCATCTCCACTCATTTCCTCGCCCCTCTTCTCTCATCTCCTCTCTTCTCATCTTGTCTCTTCTCCTCTCGTCTCTTCTCTCATCTCGCCTCTTCTCTTCTCCCTTTGTCTCCTCTCATTTCCTTTCCTCTCCTCTCCACTTTTCTCCTCTCCACTCTCTGCTCTCGTCTCCTCTCGTCTCTTCTCCTCTTGTGTCTTTTCTCCTCTCATCTCCTCTTATCTCGTCTCTTCTCCCCTCGTCTCGTCTCCTCTCATTTCCTCTTCTCTCCTCTCGCCTCTTCTCTGCTCTCGCCTCCTCTCGTCTCTTCTCCTCTTGTGTCTTTTCTCCTCTCATCTCCTCTTAACTCGTCTCTTCTCCCCTCATCTCCTCTGATTTCCTCTTCTCTCCTCTCGCCTCTTCTCTGCACTCGTCTCTTCTACTCTCCCCTCGTCTCCTTTCATTTCCTTTCCTCTCCTCTCATCTTCTCTCCTCTCGCCTCTTCTCTCCTCTTGTCTCTTCACTCCTCTCATCTTGCCTCTTCTCATCCCGTCTCTTCTCCCCTCTCATCCTGTCTCGTCTCTTCTCCTCTTGTCTCCTCTCATTTCCTTTTCTCTCATTTCCTTTCCTTTCCTCTCCTCTCCTCTCCTCTCCTCTTCTCACACCTCTTCTCTGCTCTCATCTCGTCTCGTCTCCTCTCTTCTCTTCTCTTCTCTTCTCATCTCATCTCATCTCATCTCCTCATCTCATCTCTTCTCCCCTCTCATCTCATCTCGTCTCTTCTTTTCTCCCCTCTTTCCTTTCCTTTCCTTCCTCTCATCTCCACTTGCCTCTTCTCTGCTCTCGTCTCTTCTCCTCTCACCTCTTCTCCTCTCATCTCATCTCTTCTCCCCTTGTCTCCTCTCATTTCTTCTCCTCTTGTCTCCCTCCTCTCTTCTCTTCTTGTCTCTTCTCTTTTTTTCACATAGTACTGTCCCTTCTCATCTCATCTGTTTTTGTCTAGTCTCTTCTTGTCTCATCTATTCTCATTTAATGTCATCTTGTCTCTTTTCTCTTTGTCTCTTCTCATTGATTAATTCTACTCGTCTTTTTCTCATTTCATGTCCTTTATTGTCTCTTTTCTTCTCATATCTCATCTATTCAAATTTCATTTCTTCTCATCTCATGTCTTCTTTTTCTATCTCATCTATTCTTTACATCTTGTCTAATCTTTTTCTCCTCTTCTCTCTTTGTCCCTTCTTATCTATTATTTTCTTCTTTAGTCTTGTCTCTTCTCATCTCTCTAATCTCGTTTAATATTTTCTCCTTTAGTCTCATCTCTTCGCTTCTCATCTCGATCCTTTTCATCCCTTCATCACTTTACTCTTTTCTTTTATTCTCTCAACTTGTCTCATCTTGTTTCCCTTCTCATCTCTTCTGCCTGACTGTAGTCATTTCTCTCTTTCACTCGTTCACTGGCTCTGATGAATGGAGCAGTGTGTTGTGGGAGTTGCAGTGTTGTGCCATACACATCCTCTTTGAAAAGGTCGTTTGTGCAGGAGTGTCTGCCAGACGTGTGTTTGTTTGTTTGTTTTTGTGGGTAGACCTGATAAAACCAGCGCACTGTTTACTCACTGACATTTTCCACGCGATTTCCCACCGGCGTGTGAGCGTGTGTCTGTGCGATTGTTTTGCAATTCATGAACAAACAATCTGCCTTGTGTGTCTCTCAGGTTATTCCTGCAGTTGCAGTGCTCTGTACACTGGAGGGCGCTGTGAGACAGAGATCAGCGTGTGCATGCCAAACCCATGTCAGAACGGCGGCGTGTGTAAACCCATCGGAAACGCCTTCATCTGCAGCTGCAAGAGAGGATACACCGGTGCAACGTCAGTTTACCAACATTTCAACTATGTCATTTTAGTTATTCAGCCCACATGATGCTTGAAAGAATGTTTTACATTCTAAACTAAACCAGAAAAAAACAATTGTCTTATAAAAATGTGTGTGTGTGTGTGTATATATATATATATATATATATATATAATTTAATTATTTTAATGTTGTATACAAAATAGGTACTGATTTAGATACTGATTTATATGACTTTATGTATATATATATATATATATATATTTCTAATGTATAATGTTAATAATTTTAGAATATATAAAGTATAACAAATTTTATTTAATTATTGTATTTATTATTATTATTACACACTTATAAAAATAACATATTAATGTATTTGTATATTTATTTATAATTGTATTTCATGCTTAAAATATGTAATTATATATTTTTTAAATAATATAGAGTTCTTAAATTGTTAGCAGAATAATGATAGTTATATTAAATTTTTTAATTATTCTATTTACATTTAAACTAGTGCTGTCAATTAAAAAAAAATAACTCGATTAATCAAAAAAGTTTTCTGTGATTAATCTCGATTAATCGCAATTAAAAGTACAATTTTTTTATACATTTTATAATGTAATAATTTCACAGTTAATCTCCAAATTAAAACGACATAAAGACAGTATATTTTAAATACTTGTTTAATGGCATCTTTTTATGAATGAAGGCCAGTATCACTGATACTAATACTGCTACTGGTGTCTCGATGAAATTGATTTTATTCCCCAAAATTTAAACATGAATTATAGCCATTCAACATTACAGTTGTTACGGTTGGTTGCGGCAGTGATGAGTCAGAATCGGACTTCCACATAAAACGGGTTTATTAAACAAAGAAACAGAACAACCATACCAAAAGCAAACATAAGAACGGACAATGAGTGCAGGGAAGTGAGTCCATTATAAAGGGTGTGCAGATGATCAGGAGCAGGTGCAGGTAATCCGTGAACTGGAGAGTGATGCAGAAGTGAGTACAGGTGTGAATCAGGGAGGATGATGGGAGATGGAGTCCGGGACAGGAGGGAACTGTGACAACAGTGTAATTGAAAGCTATCATTTTTTACATTTATTAGGCTTCAAAAATATAACAACTTTTAATTTAAGTAAACTTAGAACAATCCTCACATAAACCCATAATAAATGTCATATTTACCTGTTCCTTTCCTACCTGTCTAACAGATAGGAAAAAATACAGAAATTGAATAAAGTTACCAAACAGTCTGCACTACATGATTTGTAGTCTAAATTAAATATAGATTAATCATTATTACAAATTTTTTTTCTCTTTTAACTTTTGTTCTTTCAGTATTTTCAATGACAGACGGCATTAGTGGTTGCTGTCACTTTAAGAGCTGCCGCTGCTGCACATGACGCAGATCTCACACGCGTCCCACTTTCTCACAACTCTTTACTTTCGTTTTAAGACTTTATTTAACCCATTCAAGGCTGCTCTTATGAGGATACTCGACAAAACGGATATTTTTGGCATTATCGTGTGTGTTATTGTTTATTCAAGCATGACAGAGAACTTGATTCTGGTGCGCCGTCCATGCGCATGATATTGCGCGTCTTTCTATGCTTCGTGTGTGTGACAGGACATTCACAGACAGCACGTTCTCTTTTTCTTTTGGCGCACTTAAATGGTTTAAAAGCATTTGCATGAATAAGGGTGATCATATATTGTAATGCTAGCCAAAGGATGACAGAAAAAAACAGATGCTGCGTTAATATTTTTAACGCGTTAAACTGGAAAAACATTAACCGCATGAGTTAACGCATTAACGTTGACAGCACTAATTTAAACTTGTTAATATTATAATATTATTATTGTATTAGTGTAATATTTTATGTATTACAAAAAGCACCTCAATAATTTAAAAGCAAGTCAATATTTTAACAACACAACTTTTACACTCCATATAACAACAAGTCAATAACAAACCATTTTTAAATCTAGTTTGTCTAATCTGCCTAGGGGCTATTGCACCTTTAACAGTATTTTATAGGTTAGTTAACAAGCATCCAAATATTGTGTGTGATTTTCTTTTTTTGTGTAGTCGTAAACGATGACGCTGTGTCTGTTTGACGCACATTGTGAATTAGATTGATGAACTTAAACTTCCCAAATTCAAGAGCTGCCAACAGAATTTAATAACCAGCGTCTGTTCCTTTCTAAAACACGTACACAAGTCTGTTTCTGCTGGCACCACACTGTGAAAAACTGGCACAGTCTTAGCACTGACTTGCTTACCATGTTTGCATACATATTCATTCTTTCATTTCCTCTGTGTACATTTTTAAGCAGTCGATATAATGCGTTTTTGAATTGTTCACTGAGGGGGACTGTTGCTCAATCTGTGGCCACAAGATGGTGGCATCAATCTATCTGTGTTTGAGTAGCGTTGGTCTTTTTTAAAAGATAATTTTATGCCTCTCTCTGCATAGAGGAGATTATACTGCTGCAGTCTCTCTTGGCTTATGCTAATGTAGTTCATTACAGACCACAGACACTTTTATTTGGTCGTTTAGCACTATTGATGTGAATACAAACAGACATTAGAAAACTTTAAACACTGCCTTTCATGCACCTGCCGGGTGTCTTTAGTCAAGTCAAGTATATATATATATATATATATATATATACACACACACACACACACACACCAATCAGGCATAACATTATGACCACTGACAGGCAAAGTCCATAACACTGATCATCTCTTCATCACGGCACCTGTTAGTGGGTGGGATATATTAGGCAGCAAGCGAACATTTTGTCCTCAAAGTTGATGTGTTAGAAGCAGGAAAAATGGGCAAGCGAAAGGATTTAAGCGAGTTTGACAAGGGCCAAATTGTGATGGTTAGACTACTGGGTCAGAGCATCTCCAAAACTGCAGCTCTTGTGGGGTGTTCCTGGTCTGCAGTGGTCAGTATCTGTCAAAAGTGGTTCAAGGAAGGAACAGTGGTGAACCGGTGACAGGGTCATGGGCAGCCAAGGCTCATTGATGCACGTAGGGAGAGAAGGCTGGCCCATGTGGACCGATCCAGACGAGCTACTGTAGCTCAAATTGCCCAAGAAGTTAATGATGGTTCTGATAGAAAGGTGTCAGTATACACAGTGCATCACAGCTTGTTGCGTATGGGGCTGCATAGCCGCAGACCAGTCAGGGTGCCCCACTGCCCATGCTGACCCCTGTCCACCGCCAAAAGCGGCAACAGTTTTATTATATATATAGTAGTATTATTATATATTAACATTATTTTACATATGCTGGATTATTATAATTGTTTTCTCAGCCTTGATTACCTCAAATCTTGTTTATAAAGCAGTGAAACTTGCATTTTGATGAAAATTTGATGAAAAGACCAGCGATATTTATTATATAAGTAAATAAGGTCACATTTGATTTCACATTGTCTTTAATGAGTCTTTGAAACATGATAATTAGCTCCCAAAAATGGTGGGAACAAAAGTAGTGTTTTGTTTTTGTTTTTGTCCTAACCAGCTCTGACAGTTTGCTTACTTTCTAACTGCTGACACAGAAATCTCGCTGGTCCGAAATCCAGCTCCAAAAGTGTAACTACGATAAGTCCTGATTGGCTGTTATTGTGTGTTGTCTTGCAGCATTTTCACTTTCAGTGTAGACAGACAGATTACTTTAGGCTGTAAACTAATCCCATCATGCCTGCTTTCGGACACACTGTCAGTTTTTTTATTGACTGAGGCATTTCTGCAGAGTCACAATAAATTTTCTAGCAGGCCAAGGATACTAAACTGATGCAGTAAAAACCCAGTGGGCCACAATAACCACTGAGCGTTTACTTCTCCTCTGCAGGTGTGAAGAGGACGTGAACGAATGTGAACGCGAGCTGTGCGAGAACGGCGGCGTGTGCGTCAACACTTTCGGCTCCTTCTACTGCAACTGCACACCGGGTTTCGTGGGCAGCGCTTGCTCTGTTCGTCCGGTGTTAGTTCCGGACATGCAGGCCGGCCACGCCTACGTCGGGAAGGAGGAGCTTATCGGCATCGCCGTCGTTCTCTTCCTCATCCTCACCCTCATCCTTCTCTTCATCGCCTTCCGGAAGAAGGTATTCCAGAAGAGCTATTCCCGGAATAACCTCTCCATGGTTCAGGATCCAGCTACAGCCGCCCTGCTGCACAAAGCCAACGGTGGGCACTACCCGCCGCTGCGCTGTGCCATCGGAGAGCCCATCAGCCTGTACACAGAAGGAAGCCTGACCGGCCCGCCTCAGGTCCCCGTCAGGCCGATGGCGTACACGCCTTGTTTCCCCGGAGACCCTCGGGGAACTCTGGAGAAGAGGCCAGGGGATGGCCGAGGCCCGGAGCTGACGGAAATGAGCACTTTTCATCCGTCGGAGTCACCGCGGATACTGGGAGGAACCAACCGGAGGGGCGTGGTGGTGTGCAGCGTTGCGCCCAATTTGCCGCCTGTTTCGCCGTGCCGGTCTGACTGTGATTCCCTACGGAAGAGCCCCTGGGAAGATGAGGGTAAGTGTAATATCTGTGTTGTATTTGTGTGTGTGTGTGTGTGTGTGTGTTTGAGGTGAAAATATATTTATAAATATAATTTTAATATAATATATTATATGATTGGAATATTAATAGAAGAAGAAGAATTGTGCATGTATATTCAAACTTAATTAAGAAAAAAAAAATCTAATCCATTTAATAAAATATCCCCAAATGAAGAAAATTTTATGACTTTTATTTGTTTATTTGATTATCTTTATTTTTTTTTTTTACAAAACTTTTAATATATTTGATTTTTTTATTTCCTGTAATATTTCCCAAATTCTACCTTTCTTTTCTTAAATTAAATATATGTATCAATATAATAATATTAAAATCATATATATAAAAATGTGTAACAAGTTAAATTTAATAGCAGAAGAACAATAGTAATTGTTTTAAAAGAAACACTTAATTTTAATTACATTTTTGCATATATACATTTAAAAAATAAAGAAAACTCAAAGAATTTATTATTATTGTAATTGTAATTTTAAAAACTTATTCTTTTATTATTTATTTTCACTAAACAGTTTTTATATTTGATCATAATCTTACCAGTAATATATTTCCCAAATTCTCTTTTTTTTTTATATTAGAATATATTTATAAATATAATTTTAATATCATATATTAAATGATTTTAATATTAAGAGCAGATGAATGATAGTAATGCTGCATGTATGTACAAATTCTAAATTTTAAATACATTTTTGCATCTATCAATTAAAAAAAAACACCAAATTTAAAATATCAAAATATATTATTACTATTATTATTATGTTGTTGTTTCAAATTGCTCATTCATTTTTACTAAACTTTTTGTATATTTGATTGTTTTCTTTCCAATAATATTGCACAAATTCCATCTTTCTTTTATTTACGCTGCTAATAGTCTGTGAATTATTGCTGACATCAGATGTTAAAGTGTATTATAATTGCACTGACCCTCTGATTAAAAATAATTTCTAATTTCTCACTCCAGGCAAAATCATGCAACTCCTCTCCGCATGTCTCAGATAGTCTGGTGTGTTTGTACGCATATGTTTATGCATGTTTATATGTTTGCCAGTGTGAATTTATCAGATGGCTTTGATCAGTTCATGCCTGCCAACTATGAAAAATCCATCTTTCCCTTAACATGTTTTATTTAAATGCTGCATTTAACTGCATTTAACCTCACGCAGCTCAGAGATTGGCGGAGATCACTGCCGTTACACACACACACACACTCTCTCTCTCTCTTATCTCAGTAACCCCCCTGAGCTTTTTGGCATGCACATTTTGATATTCAGACTCTTAATGAACCGAAATACGCCAACACTAAGAACACCACAGCATTCAAACTGTATGCCAATGCATCAATGGTAAGGCGACCTATGACTGTTTTCAGCGTAGATAACAAAACCTGCTGCCAGATTTCGTGTTATCAGTACATGTAATGGCGGAGCTTTGCACTTTTATCTTCTTAAACTCAGCTCCGTTTCCTGCTGTGACAGTTTAGGCAGCAGCGTACAGGAGAAAAAGCTTGTATTTGTTGAAGCTGTTTCTACCTGCAGCTTCACACTACATAAGTTCTTCTTTGTTAATGGTGTTTTCTGCAAACATCAAATTATATTTTCATATGAAGGTTACAGCAAAAAATGGAAAACCTAGCTGCAGGTGGAAACAGTTTTAAGGAGTAAAAGCTTTCAATTAATGGTTTATTTAATGTTGCTTTTTGTAAACCAAATCAAAAGTCACTTTGTTTGAAAATGACTTGGAAATAGAGCTGTAATCTTATAACTAGACCTCTGCAGAATTGAAATGTCTGTCGTTAAAGTTCTACACATCCATTCCCTCTTGTTTATCCATGTATTATTTATTATTTTAGCTTAATATATTTAGGGTTGGGTATCTTTCAGATTCAGATTCCCATTTCTTATCGAAACATTCTGTTGCAGCTGAATACCATGAACAAAAATCAGCAGCCTGAAGAACACTTACATGAGAAACCTTTTCCTATGGTTTTAACAAATATGCCACAGCAAAAACAACTAGACTTACTAATATAAATTTCAAATATGATTAATATAGGTAAACCGCCAGTAATAAAATAAGAACAAATAAAGAAATTAGCAAAAATCAAATATAATCAAATGTAAAATAACACTGCATAGTTTTCTTTTTACTAATTAAATATAGATGAATACGTATTATAGTTACAGAAGTTATTCAGTCAATATCAGCGAGTGATATTATTTTTCTTTTGTTGTTTGATTAACATTAATGACACAGGCGGCAGCGGATTTATTAGGCTGCTGTCACTTTAAGAGCTACACAGATCCAATATACTGTTACACATGCCTTTTCTTTCTCTAAGACATAATCGACTGTTATTTGGTTGTTTTGATATAATTTTGTGTGTATTTGCCCATTCAAGTGCAAGAAGACAGGAAAGAGATCTTAGTTCAGTATTCATGCACTACATGAGAGGTGGCTTTCTGTGTGCAGCAGAGAAAACAGTGAGCGAGTGCTAAACTGAGTTCTCTTTTGCATCTTCCTGTGCTTGAACGCTTTAAAATTACATTAAAATGTGCACACAGGAATCAATAAGTGGAATCGAAATGCACACCTTATCAAATCCACGATTCTTGGAAATTTGGAATCGGTTCTTAGTACCCAGCCCTTCTTATATTATGCTTTCTGCTACCAATAAAAGTTGTATTCTCAGCTTTGTTTAACATGTTACCAGGTTTAATTATACTCCACAAAATCCACCAATGTTTTTTTTCTTTCAGAAAAAGTCTGCAGAATAGTAGACCTGCCTGACTCATTGTTTGCTTTTTAGTTTTGTTTAGGTTTTTTCATGTTTTATTTCAATTTGTTTATTTTGCTTGTGTGTGTGTGTGTGTGTGTGTGTGTATATATATATATATATATATATATATATATATATATATATATATATATATAAAACAAGCAAAATAAAATAAAAAATTTTGTACATTTTATGTATATTTTGCTCACCAAGGCTTTATTTAATCAAAAATACAGTAAAAACAGTAATATTGTGAAATATTATTACCATTTAACTCTTTTCTGAGTGAATATATGTTAAAATTTAATTTATTCTTGTGATCAAAGAATTTTCAGCATCATTACTCCAGACTTGCACCTTTGGAAATCATTCTAAGATAATTTCTTATTATCATCAATGTGTATCATCTTTTTTTTTTTTTTTTTTTTTCATGATACACTGCAATTCAAAATTTTGGGTAAAATTAAAAAATAAAAAATAAAAAAAAATAATAATAATAATAATAAAATAAGAAGAAAGAATTAATGCTTTAATTCAGCAAAGGCATTTTAAATAAATGCTGTAATAAATGCATTAAATAAATTGCTGAAAATAAATGCTGTTCTTTTGAACTTTCTAGTCATCATAGAAACTGATTTTTTTCAGAATTCCATAAAAATGTGAAGCAGCACAACTGTTTCCAACATTGATAATAATCATAAATGTTTCTTGAGCAGCAGATCATCATATTAGAATGATTTCTGAAGGATCATGTGACACTGAAGACTGGAGTAATGATGCTGAAAATTCAGCTTTGGCATCATAGGAATAAATTACATTTTTATTTCAATTTTTGTATTCTCTCTCAGTGTTTTTTCTTGTTTTGTTTTCATATTTTCTTAACCAAGGTGACTTACCTTTTTTTATTCTTTGATGAATAGAAAGTTCAAAAGAACATTTATTTGAAATAGAGAAGTTTGTAACATTTTAAATGTCTTTACTGTCACTTTTGATCAATTTAATGCATCTTTGCTGCATAAAAGTATTAAATTCTTAAAAAAAAAAAAACAACAAAACTTTATATCCTGAAGGACCAATAATCAGATTGTAACTGGCATTTTTATCTATCTCTTGCCGTTTTTATGTGAATTATTCATCAGGCGATCTGTGAACGGCTCATGGGAGTGCTTTTGAGAGTAAAAACAAAGAAAAGTCCCAGTAAAAAAAAAAAAGAAAAAAAACTTTCCCTTAAAAGACACAAATCTTCACATCGATAAATACTGAGAGGAAAGCGGTTATGGAGGTATGTATATGGGGTCCATTCAGAGGAGAAGCTGATGGCAAAAGCCATTCTCCCTCTGGCATTAAATTCTCCCCCATCTGAATCCTCCGAGGCTTTTTACCACCTATAATTACTTCATTTTTCATTTCCTTATGGTTTGTGGTGTCCTCCATTCAAACTCTCTTAGGTCTTAAAAATCTCCACCTGTGAAATGCAAAGTGAGACAATTATATGCAGCTGTTATAAGCAGCCGTTTCCATGACACTGTTAAAGGAAAGATCAAAGGAAAAAAATGTCCTGGAAAAGAAAGAAATTAAAAGGCAAACATCAGAGAAGGGACTTGGAATGGCGTGGAGATTCGCCCACAGCTGTGACTAAAGCGTGTGTGTGTTTATTGAAAGTTATGGAAGTTGTAATTGGTTGACATCCTGATCTTTGTGTTTAGGTAAAGTGGATTTGCTAGAGGAGGTCACATGTTTCTCTGGCAGTAACAAGGGCAGCAACTCGGAGGTCCAATCATTGAGCTCCTTTCAGTCTGATTCCTGTGATGATAACGGTAAGATCCTGTGTCTGTGTGTGTGTGTGTGTGTGTTTACTGTTGTTCCTACTCTTTGAGAAAGGATAAAACAACATGCGTCTTTCTTCAGGACTCTTCATACAGTCATCCTCATCATCATTTTGTAAATGTAGTGAATATTTTAAGTCAGATTGGTTGTTGGAGGTGTGTGTGTTGCTGCTCTCAAGTCTGCCTGGAAACTTCAGAAATTATAATTACGACCTGATACTCTTTCAAGTTATTTTGGTTATGTCAGTCAATTTCATATTTCTCACTTTTTTTTTTTTTTTTTTTTTTTTTGGAAGAGCAAAATATATGCGTACAGTTTGCAATTGATCCTTCATGTGTCTGTTTGCTCATTTATTATTTATCATTTAATACCTTAGTATTGAACTTATACTGCGTAATTCGCCCACACTCAAATCTGCAGCAGAGAATGATGGGAGATGTAGTTTTTTCACATAGACCTGCTGCCTCATAAATCAGTAAAAGTAGTATTTTTATAGTAGTATAACAGATTTATTGCTTCATCAAGAGGACAAAAATGCATTCTGTAATCAACAGTCACTATTATTATGTATTATAGAATACCAATTTTTAGAGTTCTATGCATTTTTTGGTATTTTCTTTGTGGTGCAGGGATGACATCAAAACCTGGAAGACTAATTCGCTGCTGGTTCCTTCGAGATTTTCCTATGGGTTTTTATTATACGTTTTTTCAATTTAAGAGTAAAATAAGGTCTGTGGTAAACATATCTTGACAATACTTAAACTGCACACACTGGCACCCCAAACTATCTTATCTACAGTGGCCCTGAACTGCAAAACTTATCTCGTCATTTCGGCATAATAACTCGTTATTTCGAGATATTAAGTCATTGTTTCGACATATATCGTTATTTCGACATCTGTCATTATAAAGTCGTTATTTATAAAGTCGTTATATATAATAAAGTCGCTGTTTGAATGCAAATTCCCATGATAAACCTCTGGGATTTTGGAGCACCAACTTGTAACAGTTGTTTGATTCCCTGTGTTATTCTGCCCTCTAGTGGCTAATATCGAAAGAGAAAATGCTGCTATCATCACTTAGTGTAAAAACAATGTATCGCTATTTTCACTTAGTGTAAATAGCATCTGATTATATTTATTAAAATTATTAAATGGATGCTGCCTTATTGGGAGCATAAAAACCCACCCAACACTTTCTCCTAACCCTACCCAACGTAGGCGGTGCTAGGGAGGGGCTAGCAGGTGCTTCAGCACTCCCAAGAAAGACCAAAGCACCCCCATAACACCCCCACAAATTTTTTTCAGCAATTATATACAGGTTGTGTGTTATATTTAATAAATAAGTTGATATTAAAAACAACATTTGACTCGTTACGCATGCATGACTTGATTTGGAGCTACTGTCGCACTTTTCGTCATTAGCATTTCATCATAGCGGTTCCTTGTGCCAAGAGCTGCCCCCGACTGAAGATTTTTCTAGTCGCTCATTTAGGCCATTAATCGTTTAGTGGCACGTTTATATTAAATTAATTAATATAATAATAGCCTACTAAACCATCCTTTAATAACCTTTAATCTATAGCTAGGACATTTCACGCTCAAGCTTGCGCATAAATCTTGCTGCAAAGCACCGGCAAAAGCAATGATTATGAATGTGTTGTGGGGAAAGAACACATTTTAAACTATTTAAGGGGCTGTTCACATATCGTGTCTAAAAAGCGTGGAAAGCACGGCTGCTCCGCTTTCTCCTTCTTTCCAAAGCGCTTTAGCTCCTGTGGTGTCTGTTGTTGCTATGCAACCATGAACTGCGCTCTCCACGAGGACGAGGAAGTTTCAGCAAAGGATAAATTAATTTCTAGCCCTTGCATTAGCTTTAATACTAGATATATTTATGGAGATGAGGTATAAAACCACCCTGTACAGCTATGATCAGCTGTTCAGCTGAGCTTTCAATGTTTTGTTACGGAAAGGCCGAAGCTGATTGGTTGGCTCTTGTCACATGCCCTGCTGTGCGCTTGCGGCATTCTGAAAAGTTGAGAATTTTTCTTCTCGATGCGCTTGGAAAACACACTGCATGCATGTCGCGACCGCGTCGCTTCCATTATGAGCGCGCCTGCCGCTACATTTAAAATAACGAATTTGAGGGCACAAAAGACGTGATATGTGAACGGCCCCTAAAACATATTTAAACTATAGTGCTTTCTGAGGCAGCGTCGGCTGCAAAGATGAAGTTTCCCGATACTGACCAAAAAAAAAAAAAAACAGAAAAAAAAAACAAGAGATCGTGCGTGTGCCTCCTACCCAAGCACGCTAATACTTTAGATTCCACACTCCTCCGCATTAACACTAATTTACTTTTTGGACCATAGATGTGTTTATTGACTTATACAAACTCGTCTCTATATTTTTGAGAGATCTTTGTCCTGTCTCTGAACTTTCATCTTTATTGAAAATAAATGCCTTTCTGATGTGATATGTGATGGGAAAATAGAGAAGAGCGAGCTCGGCAAAAGGCAGATTCGAACCCGCAGCGAGCGATCGTGGTAAAAGCCAGGACTGCGAGCTGACACATTACTGCTGCGTCACTGAAGACGTTGAATTTCGCACAACTTCTGTTACACTTGATATATAATAACGAGTTATTCTGTTGAAATAACGGTTTAATATTTTGAAATAATGACTTGTGTTGAAATAATGTGATATTATGTTGAAAAAATGACTTAATATCTTGAAATAACAAGTTATGTTGAAATAACGAGATATGTCGAAATAACGAGTTCTGTTGAAATAAGATATTTCGTCGAAATAGCGACCTAATGTCGAAATAACGACTTGTGTTTAAATAATGAGATATTATGTCAAAATAATGACTTAATATCTCGATATAACAAGTTATGTCGAAATAACGACTTATGTCGAAATAACGACTTATGTTGAAATAAGATATTTTGTCAAAATAACGACTTATGTCGAAATAATGAGATATTATGTCAAAATAATATCTCGAAATAATGAGTTATGATGTCGAAATAACGAGATATTTTGTTGAAATAACAAGTTGTGTCGAAATAACAAGATATTATGTTGAAATAACATGTCGAAATAATGACTTAATATCTCGATATAACGACTTATGTCGAAATAACGACATGTTGAAATAACGAGATATGTTGAAAAAACAACTTATGTCAAAATAATGACTTAATATCTCGATATAACGAGTTATGTCAAAATAACGACATGTCGAAATAACGATTTATTATGTCAAAATAATGACTTAATATCTCGAAATAACGAGTTATGTCAAAATAATGAGAAGTTTTCAAAATGTGCATTTTCAACATTGGTGTGTATAATTTACATTGTAGAATAAATTCATATATTGTCAAGTTATGTTTACCACAAAAATATTGGTCTGTTTTATCTGTCTCTACCAATCTTTAATTGGCAGCGCAAAAAAAAAAAGATTTTCGTTAAATATGACATTGTAGTGACTTTAATTTACTCTAATCTTGTAAATACGATTATTCTGATTTGATTTGAATGCAGCAAGTGTGGATGTGAATTTGTGTGTTGGCCACATCACCACCATCTCTCCTCAGATTCGCTGGAATGATGCCATGCTTGCCTTTCATTGGTCACAGCTAAATTCATCAGCAGCCAATCAGGGCACAGAAGCTTCTGCAGTGGACCAACAGTGTTACAGATATTGTGGAGTTGATTCTTCGGTTTAATTAGTCTGTGGGTTCGTTTGGTTCTCCTGTGTGTGTGTGTGTGTGTGTGCGCGTGTGTGTATGTGTATGTGTGTGTGAAAGTTTCTGACTGGTCTTCATTGCTTTCTCTTTCCAAGCTTCCATAGTGACGGTAATTCGGCTGGTCAATGATGCAGTCGACACGATTGAGAATGAAGGTACTCTTTCCCACCGCTGGATTCTGAAGCATCTTCCTTAAAAGCGCTTGAAGACACATGCTCAAATCTTTAAACTTGTACTCACACTCCAAACAAACACACACTCTCTTTCTTTGTCTCTCTCTTTTTTTTCTTGTTTACACGCTTACACATTTACTTTACACTCTACATGTGAACCATAGACCTTTATTAGGGCTGTCATATCAAATTGCACTGTATGCAGAGTAAACATCTGAAGTATTCATGATTAAGTGCATATCAATATTTGATAGAAAAATCCCTCAAGTAAAGATAATTCAAATTTTATTTTGCAGCCATTTCACATTAATATGTATTTTTTAAAGCATTTCATTTGTATAATCATCCAGAATTAGTTTAAATTGAGAGCCCCCATTTTAATATATGTATTATTATGACTACAAACTAACCCAAACCCTCTCCCTTAAAAGAAAACTTTTTGAACTTTTATGCATTATAATTTTATATATTTTAAAGCATTTTTCTTTCTGATTTTTTATTTTAAATCGTCAAAGGGTTTTGTCAGGTTTAGCTTGTTTCTTCTTGCTTTTTTCTACAAAATATAGTTAAGTACAATACCACAAAGTAACTTTGCATTATTAATAGTGTAAGACTTAGAGTGTGTGTGTGTGTGTGTGAATGAGACAGCATTACTCATGAGGAGAAGCATTACCCCAGTCAGCAAGATGATACAGCAAACACACACACACACACACGAGTGAGTGCTCGAAAATTTTCTCTGAGAAACACACACCTACAAACATATCCCCAGATCATACATTGCCCTCAACGGAAGAGACCAAGTCTTGCAAACACACACACACACATACACACACACACACACACGTTTGAAGTTGTAAAAAACAAAAAAAATCTTTTCAAGTGTATCTTCAAAGCTAGACATGCTAAAGTAATGTAGGCTGATGAGCTTGTTTGAGCTTTTCCACTTGTCCTTTGATTTAAAGGTTGTAAATCTAACAAACTTCTGAATCTTGAAACTAGTTCATGCTGAGACATTTCAAAACTAGTTCATATTTACATATTTTAAAACCATTCCTTCATATTGTCAGAGTAATCCTTCAGCTGTATATTTAAAAGATTCATGGAGTCATTTTTGTTTCTTTGACCGATACGATCTTTTAGCATAAGCATTCCCATTATACACTATTTTTCCTATTTATACACTGTTATACTATTTATTCATATTTTGAATTAGGAGGTAGTTTTAGCAATTTTATGTGGTTTTGTAATTTTTATTAGTTTGTTAATTTTAATATTTTTACTAGGGCTGTCAATAGATAAAAAACAGGACCACTTATTTGTACATCAATAATAACGGACTCTTACCGTACGACTCCTGTACGTCACTGCAATCATTTACCTTGATTGCAATCCTTATCCCATTTTGTGTGCTTCAGTAATTTATTTGCATTAAATTATTTTAACGCATTAAGAATTTTGAATTAATCGCATGCATTAACAGCCCTAATTTATATATAGCTTTAATATATATTTTTCTGTTTTAGTCATGCTTCAACATTAAAGTTATTTCAACATTTCTAATTTTTGTTTGTTTTTCATCTAATATTTATATTCTATTTCATTTCAAACTGTTTTTATAGTTTGAGTTTTAGTTAACAATAACAACATAGCGTATTCATAGACATATTCCCCCGGTTTCACAGACGAGGCTTAAGCTAGTCCTAGACTAAAATGCATGTTTGGGCTTTTTTAACTGAAAGCAACTTGCACTAACATATCTTAAAATATGTCAGTGCCATTGTTTTGTCTCAAGATGCACACCAGTAATGTTTTTTTTTTTTTTTTTTTCTAGTCTACGTTTATAAAAGATACTTAAATGCCCTAATTGAACTAAGGTCTAATCCTGGCTTAGTCTAAGCCCTGTCTGTGAAACCGGGCCATTATCCATCTACGGCTGATGGACTTAGTTTATGATTAGTTTATGCTCTCATTTGTCAACTAAATAGCTTATTTTGTGTCTGTGGTTTATTTTATATTAGCTAAAGATTGATTTACATATGTTTTAGTTGATATACACAATCTGTAAAGTGATCCAGTATTTTTAGTCCAAAAAGTTCTGTGCTATTTTGTAGGACAAAGATTTTAACCTAATTTGCTGAATGGAGAGTAGTTTGTATGGCTCTGAGGCACTGTAACAGCTTGTTGTTATTGCTTGTTTTTCTGCTCTGTAATGGACTACAGACTCACTTACTTCTCTTGGTCCACATTTAAATGACATTTCAACACTAATCAAATTCAATCAAACACACACCAATGAAGATCAAACATGGGCACTTTAATAAGCTGGGAAGGAATGCGCACATCACTGTTCTTTCTCTGTTTTTAGTCTCTATTGCTCTCTGTTTTCTCTTACCCTTACAAATATTTACCATAGCAATTATAATTTCTCTAATGTAGCCTACTAGTTAATGTTACTATTAAACAAATATTTTTATTTCATAGTAACAATAAACTGTATAAGCAGCATTCTTGTCACTTGTGAAGCATCATTTTTTATTATTGCTTATACTTAGTGTTTGTTCAAATCACTAACACCAGCCCTAAATATTCAAATTTGGTCCTTGTTTGTGCTACTTAAATCTCATATTAAGCGATCAGCTCTTCAGCTAAAAGCAACCACCCAGAACACCCTAGTAACTGCATAGTAACAGGCTAAAAAACAACTGCATGGCAACACCCTGGTAACACCTCGGAATCAATTGTGGCAATGCATATTTTCTTCTTCTTCAAAAAAAAGTAACAATCTAGTTTTGTTGACTTTTTTTTTTTAGTAGAATAAAACTGAAACCATGTTTAGTTTTTGTAAGGGTATCACTAGGGTTGGATACCGAGAACCGTTTCCAAGAACCGTGGATTCGATAAGACGCGCATTTCAATTCTGCTTATTGATTCCTGTGTGCACATTTTAACGTGATTTTAAAGCATTCAAGCGCAGGAAGACGTAAAAGAGAACTCAGTTCAGCACTCACGCACTGTTTTCTCTTCTGCACACACATCTGAAGCATGCGCACAGAAGGCCGCCTCTCATGTAGTGCGCGAATACTGAATTGAGTTCTCTTTTATGTCTTCTTGCGCTTGATTGGGCAAATACACACAAAATTGCTACTATATCCTCGTAAATACAATCGGTTGTCTTAAAGGGTTAGTTATCCCTTAATTTACTCACCTTCAAGCCATTCTAGGTGTATATGTCTTTCTTCTTTCAGCCAAACACAGTCGGAGTTATATTAAAAAATATAATGGCTCTTCCAAGCTTTATAATGGGAGTGAATAGTAACTTGGATTTTAAGCTCAAAAAAGCACATCCATCCATCATAAAAATAATCCATACGGCTCCAGGGGGTTAATAATGGCCTTCTGAAGCGAAGCATTGTGTTTTTGTAAGAAAAATAGCCATATTTATAACTTTATAAGATGTGATTACTAGCTTTTAATCACGGCTGTATGTAAGTTGAGTTCCAGCGGAAGAGTGACCTCTGACCCGACGTATGACGTAGGGTGTAGGAGTAGCATAAGGTTATGTGACAGTAGACGTCTCTCATGGCTCAAAAAAAATAGGGCTGGGCAACAAACTCAAGCTCCTCTTCTCTTATATCGAAATCCACCAACATTTCTCTTTAAAAATTCTTGTTTTAGATTTCTTATTCATGACGGGTGTTTTGTTTTGCTTTATCCTCTTCGCTTCCACATTCGTCAATACATCATGCGTCAGATCAAAGTTCACTCTTCCGCCAGAATTCGACTTGTGTATGGCTGTTTCCGGACTCTAGTGGTTATAGTTTATAAAGTTATAAATATGGATATTTTTCTTTAAAAAAAATGCATCGCTTTGCTTCAGAAGGCCTTTATTAACCGCCTGGAGCCGTATGGGGCTTCAAAATCCAAGGTACTATTCACTCCCATTATAAAGTTTGGAAGAGCTAGGATATTTTTTAATATAACTCCAATTGTGTTTGGCTGAAAGAAGAAAGTCATATACATATACAGTATATTGGATATCAGTATGACAGTATATTGGATCCGTGCAGCTCTTAAAGTGACAGCAGCCTAATAAACCTGCTGCTGTCTGTGTCATTAATGTTAAACAAAAGAAAATCACTCAATGATCTTGACTGAATAACGTTTGTAACTTTAATAAGGATTCATCTATATTTAATTAATAAAAAGAAAACTATGCAGTATTGTTTTACATTTGATTTCAACTCCTTTGCCTGAAATTTATTCAGTTGTATTTATTTGTGCTATTGCTAATTAATTTATTTGTTCTTAATTTATTACTAATGGTTTACTTGTCTTTAATAATGTTTGAAATTTAAATTAGTTAGTCTAGTTGTTTTGGCTGTGATATTTTTGTTAAAACCATAGGAAAAGGTTCCTCATGTAAGTTGTCTTTAGGCTGCTGATTTTTGTTCATGGTATTCAGCTGCAAAAGAACATTTTGCTAAATATGTTTGATATGTAAATGCTTGACTTCGTTTTTTTACCTTATTGGAATCGAAACTGGGAATCGATAAGAATTGGAATCAATAAGCGGAATCGGAATCGCTAAAATTCCCAAACCTAGGTATCAAATGCACCAGAATATCACAAAACACACAGAAATACATGTACATATCTGAAGGATAAATGTCAGGTATGACTTCCAAACCACACACATCTACATGCAATGTTAATGCATTTGAATATGATGTTTGTACATAAACACAGTTCAGGGTGTAGGATGGGTTTGGTGCTGACCCACAAATCTGTCTTTCTCTCTCTGTCTTTCTGCTTCTTTTCTGCCTGCCAGTGTCCGTTATGGATCAAGGTCAAAACTTCAACAGAGGTGATTCACATTCTCTCTTTCCTTCTGCTTTGTTCAGCTAAATCTCCCGGAGTTCTTTCCCTCCTTCCTTTTCAGACTTTGTTCTCTGTCTATTCCTCCCTCTCTCGCTTTCCGTATTGCTGACAAACTGAGCTATTGCATTCTGGGAAGTGTCACATCATCCAGCAGCGAGATGCTCTTTGTCGACACGCGCACACACACACACACACACACATCAGAGTACCTGCAGTCCTCTGTCACCCCTTTCCTCTCTTTTTCGTCTGTCTCTTCCCCCGCAGTGCTTCCATTGCTGACTTTGTGTTTTCTTTTGTTTGATATTGATGTTTTCTGATAGTGAGGATTAGGTCGTGTACAGTGTGTGTGTGTGTGTGCGTGTGTTTGTATGCGTCCCTGCGCTTCTGTGTTTCATGCATCGCTGCATGCAATCCTCACCCTCATTTATTTTGGTTTGCATTTTTGATGAATGTTTCGCTTGTGTCAACAATACGTCCTCTGAACCTTGACCTCTTGTCCTGGCTGCGTCTTCAATCACCTTGCAGGCATGTCCACTCCGGCAAGACCTGCATGTGGAGTTCATGTTCAGTATAATGCTCCTGTCCCAAAAACCCCAAATACGCATCACAAATGGGCATCCCAGACTCATTTGAAAAACATGCCTGTGGCAACATTTCTGGGCAATCTCTCACAATTTTGAGGAATTGCTAGTAAATTTCACAAATAATTACAAAGAATTGGCAAGTAAGTAGCATTGAATTAAACATGAAATTTTGTAGTAGAAAGACTAAAATAGTATTTTCTTGTAACACGTACTCAAACAATCCTTGTTTCACAAATCTGCATAGTTTACAAATTATGCACTATGGTAAAATCATAACAGTATTGTGCAAGGAACCCCATGAAAATAAGTCTTTATTAAAGGGTTAGTTCACCCAAAAATGAAAATTCTGTCATAAATTACTCACCCTGACTATACCTGTAAGACATTCATTCATCTTCGGAACAGAAATTAATATATTTTTGATAAAATCCGATGGCTCAGTGAGGCCTCCATTGACAGCAAGATAATTAACACTTTCAGATGCCCAGCAAGCTACTAAAGACATTTTTAAAAGTTCATGTGACTACAGTGGTTCAACCTTAATGTTATGAAGAGACAAGAATACTTTTTGTGTGCCAAAAAAACAAAATAACGACTTTATTCAACAATATCTAGTGATGGGCAATTTCAATACACTGCTTCATGAAGCTTCGAAGCTTTACAAATCTTTTGTTTCAAATCAGTGGTTCGGACCGTGTATCAAACTGCTAAAGTCACGTGATTTCTGTAAATGAGGCTTGGTTATGTAATAAGTGTTTCGAAATTTCAATGGTTCGGCACTGGGGGGCGTGACTTTGGCAGTCTGATACACGCTCCGAACCACTGATTCGAAACAAAAGATTTGTAAAGCTTCATGAAGCAGTGTTTTGAAATCGCCCATCACTAGATATTGTTGAATAAAGTTATTTTGTTTTTTTTTGGCGTAATAACATTAAGGTTAAACCACTGTAGTCGCATGAACTGTTTTAAATATGTTTTTAGAAGCTTTCTGGGCATCTGAACATGTAAATTATCTCACTGTCAATGGAGGCCTCACTGAGCCATCGGATTTTATCAAAAATATATTAATTTGTGTTCTGAAGATGAACGAAGGTCTTACGGGTGTAGAACGACATGAGGGTGAGTAATTAATGACAGAATTTTCATTTTTGGGTGAACTAACCCTTTAACCATTAATCTGCTCCTATAATCATAATTTGTGTGAACAGGAATAGTTTTTTGGGTTTTTTTACTCCCACTAGTGTTCATTACAACTGGAAACTGCAGTGAATTGTATGTATAGGTATGTTTTTAGAGTTTTACTAAATTGTAGATATATGCATGTTTTTCCAATGAGTATAGGTTGCAAATGAGACACGCTACGGTCTCGCAAAGTGCGTCATTTGGGACAGGACCGAGATCTAACCTGTTAACCCCCCTTCAGAATGGTCGAGCATGCAGCCCTACACGATTCTGTACCCACCGAAGGACCCCATTAGTTGTTTGTTCACTCGATGTTCACTAAATTCCTGTTTCCTGTTTCTCCAGCATACCACTGGGACACTTCCGATTGGCTGCCGAGCACACGCCTACCTGACATCGAGGAAGTTCCCACCTACGAGACGGGTGAAGTAGGCGTGACTTTAGAATCTGACTATTACCTCGGCGGATTCGATATCGACAGTGATTACCCGCCTCCTCAGGAGGAGGAGTTTATGTCCCAGGACCAGCTGCCCCCGCCCCTTCCCACCGAGGAATACGACACCTCACCCGCCAATCAACTTGCCTCCAGAGAGAGCACGCTGAGCGGGGACCGCAAGCCCCGCCCACACTTCCACCCCAGTCAATACCTGCCCCCGCATCAGCTGCCACTCGGCTCCGCGGGAGAGGAGTTTAGCACTTTTACAGGCAGGGAGGAGCGCCTGTCCATCAACGCCTCCTCTGCATCCGACGTTTCCTCTGCACCCTGTGGGTTCGAAGACTCTGAGACGGGAGGAAGCTTGGACAGTTTGGAGGACATGCACCCACATACGCAGCAGACTGAGGTCTGACACGCCATTGAGAACTAAAGACGTAGTTACTGACGTTAGCTGGACGTGTTTTCAGACATAAAAGACACTAAACTCTCCCGTCTGTCAGTGCTCGTGAGAATAAAGCGAGACGGATGCAGCAGACACGGTCTGAGGACTGCCGACACCACAGACAGACTCTCAGCGCTGCCCTCTGCATAAGCAGCCCACATATAAAAGCACAGGAAGTGGCGAAAGTGATGTCATGGGTGGAGACCTTATGATTAAAGCAACAAGAAACGTAATATCGAGCGGAGACCAATGATCTGTAGACGTGTTTTCAGAAATCGCCTGGTGCATTTCATTGCTCCTTCCAGTTCCTTATTTGTTTGGTGCTGCCCTTTGTGACTTTAAAATCTAAAACCTAGTGAGCTGCCTACGTAGACAGCTTTATGCTGCCTTTTAAGATAGAAAACTGAATTCGTCCAAATTCTGTTTAAATCTTTATTTGGAATTTCACAAAAATTCAATCTTTTCAAACACTTTTTAAAAACAAAGCCTACAATTACATAACAAAGAATAAAAATCAACAATATACTAATACTAATACCCAACCTAAATTAAAATAGGGCATTAAAAAAAAAAACTGAACTTTCTAAAATTAAAAGGTGGCGTCGCACATATACTTCCCAGAATGGGAAAAAAAAAAAAAATCTAAGATGGCGACTATAAATATACTTGTATTTCATGATTCAATACAAAAAAAAAAATTAAAAATAGTTACATAAAAGTTTTAAAATGACTCTTAGGCAATATCTATGTGTGATACATATTTTTATTTGTTGTTAGCATCAAACTCTACATCTTTGCTGAAGAAAAAAAGGTGGTTTGCTGGTCTTAGCTGGTTTAAACTAGTTAGTTCACCTGAAAATTCTGTCATTAATTACTCACCCTCATGTCGTTCCATACCTGTAAGACCTTTGTTCGTCTTCACAACACAAATTAAGATATTTTTGATGAAATCCGATGGCTCAGTGAGGCCTCTATTGACAGCAAGATAATTAACACTTTCAAATCCCCAGAAAGCTACTAAAGACATATTTAAAACAGTTCATGTGACTACAGTGGTTCAACCTTAATGTTATGAAGCGACGAGAATACGTTTCAAAACACTGCTTCATGAAGCTTTCCGAATCTTTTGTTCAGAGCGAATCAGTGGTTCAGAGCGTGAATCAAACTGTCAAAGTCACGTAATTTCAGCAAACCAGGCTTCGTTATGTCATAAGTGTTTCAAAATTTCAATAGTTCACGTGACTTTGGCAGTTTGATACACACTCTGAACCACTGATTCGAAACAAAAGATTCGTAAAGCTTCATGAAGCAGTGTTTTGAAATCGGACATCACTAGATACTGTTGAATAAAGTCGTTATTTTGTTTTTTTGGCGCACAAAAAGTATTCTTGTTGCTTCATAACATTAAGGTTGAACCACTGTAGTCACATGAACTGTTTTAAATATGTCTTCAGTAGCTTTCTGAACATATGAAAGTGTTAATTGTCTTGCTGTCAATGCAGGCCTCACTGAGCCATCGGATTTTATCAAAAATATCTTAATTTGTGTTCCGAACATGAACGAAGGTCTGACGGGTGTGGAATGACATGAGGGTGAGTAATTAATGACAGAAATTAAATTTTTGGGTGAACTAACCCTTTAACATTTCTCTCAGCAAGCAGATGTTTAGCTGGTCAGCCAGCTGGTTTCCCAAGAGCCCAAACCCCCTATAAAACCCTCAAAAAAAGACCTCAGTGTAACCTGCTAAGGCTGGTTTAAGCAAGTTTCAGCAAATTATGATTCATTTGATTTACTTTCTTTGTAGATCACTCCAAATCACTTACTTATGAGGGAACATTTCAGGTCGGATGCCACCTTAAAAGGCAGCTCACTAGGTTTTGGAACAGAACACGAATATGAATCTGTTTTCTATAAATAGTCAAAAAGCACACGTTTTCTGTATCTTCCCAAAATGTAATTTTTTTTGTTTTTGTTTTAATGCATTGACTTTTTTTGCACTAAACTAATGGACGATACAGTCAGATTTACAGCGGCCCTGTCTGAAATGATTGTCATGCCATATTTAAGTCCCTGGACTGGTAGCAGCGTCGTCTTTTGTGTGAAGCATTAATCGGATCCTGAATAGCACTATTTTTCAAGCTGATCATTTTCGATGCGTGTGAGTGTTTTAATGGAACGTGGGCGACTCTCTTCTGTAATTTACGTCTGCCCTTTTTTGTCTTGTGAAAACATCACGATTGCATATCAGAAAGCCATATGCAGAATATCATCGCCGTGTCCAATAATGTTTGTGTGTTCACAGGCACTTACAATGCAAGAATGACACATGCCTGTAGTAGCTTGCAGTCCAAACCTCCTCCGGTTCTTTACCGATCCAAAACCAGAGAAAGGAGCAGAATGAGAGAGCGAAAGCAATAACAGCAAGTCAGAAAGAGGGAAATGCCAAGTCCTGAAACAGAATAATGAATAAAAGATGCAGGGAAAGAAAATGTAAAGAAAGTGAAAATCAATAAAATATAAATCAAAATGAGAACGAGGGAGAGAGAGGCATGATACTGTGGACCAACTTTGGATTGGAATGGCATTTTAGCCCGAAGGGAACATGATTGAGATGTTTGCCGTGAGCTGATTTAAGAGCGTGCACTGTAATTTTGAATGCCATTGGGCGGATCATTTTTTGTAAAAGCTGTAATTTTGACAAATTGTTGTACAGTGTATATAAGTAAGTTGTTCAAATCCAGATTTTGTAGATATTGAACTGCAATCATGGCAGGGTTTGTGCATCCTGCGAGCGTTTGGCGCGGGCGAAAAGGAAAAACACACAAACTCACGTACTTTTGCTTACATTTTTAACAAATGTGCACACACATGCTTTTGCTTGTGTGCGTCTTTTTTTTTTTGCAGCTCCTTTTTTCACAGTAGAAAAATGCTTTTTACTTTTTCAAAATATCAGTTTCTCCGCCCATCTTTTTTGTATTGTATTTTTATTTTGTTTCACTGAGTTTATATTATAGAAAAGGGAATTACTTTGTGCAGGGGTTTTATTTTTATTCATTTGTTTGTTTCATTTTAATTTCATATTTGATTCATGTTGTTCTGTTGACTGTGAAATACAGTATTAAAACATGCCTGTTATAAGTGTAAAAATGCTTTTCTTCACTCCTGGATTTTTTTAGTTTTTGTTTTGTGTTTTTGTGGGGGTTTTTTTTGTTTTGTTTTTTAAATCAATGCTAAAATTAAAAAAAAAAAGAATATTGATCAAACTGAATATTGCTTTAAAGTTTATATTTTGTTAAAGACATCATAAAAATCAATATTAAAGGCAAGTTTACACCAAGAGCGATAACTATAATGATAACTATATTAGCGTCCACACCAGCGGATGATATTGTTCTGTTTATTATAAGCGCTGCAGTTTTGTCGTCTGCCGCTTTAAAAGCTCGAGCTCTTTAAAGTTGGATAGATTCTGATTGGCTGTCAGTGTTTTTATCATTCATCAACTGGAGAAATTCATTCTAAAAGTGATTCCAACGATATCATTTCCTGGTGCCAATATGTGGTGTGGACTCTACTATTCTTTTGTATTTTAAATTATTTTTAGAACTATATCTTAAAGGTTATCTTTACTGTTTTTGTTCTTGTTGTGAACGGGCCTTAACCCTTTATTTACTTCCTTCTTACTAAATGTCCAATCGTATTGTTCATGATTCTATGTTTTTGGTTCACATTCTTAAAAAATGTTTTGGTACACTTTACTTAAAGCCTTTATATATAATATTAAGGCTTTATAAAGCATTATAAAAGTATTTTAATGCATTAATTAAACCTTGTAATTCACCTTATAATGCATTGTATGGCCTCATGAATAATTGTAATCACAGTTATAATACATTATAATACTGCATTGTTTCACCTTTAGAAAGTATAATGCATTAAAACATGACAAAACCAATTCCAGATGGAATCTGCAAATATTATAATGCATTTTAAAGGTAGGGTAGGCAATTTTTTTCATAAACACTTTTTATTATACTGGTTGAAACTCTCTTCACATCCTGAAAGCAATCAAATAATAGAAGTGGTCTAAATATAAAAAAATTTACATATATCATCTATGGAAGTCTCAGGACCAAAAAATGTTTGTCCAATCACTGCATTCGGTCCGAAGGCAATGATAGGATGTCCTACCTGCCTGTCAACATACACTATTAGTAAAAAGTTTGGACACGGTAAGATTTTTAATGTTTTTAAAAGAAGTTTCGTCTGCTCACCAAGGCTGCGTTTATTTAATTAAAAATACAGTAAAAACAGTAATATTGTGAAATATTATTACAATTTAAAATAACTGTTTTCTGTTTGAATATATTTTATAAAGTAATTTATTGCTGTGATCAAAGCTGAATTTTCAGCATCATTACTCCAGTCTTCAGTGTCACATGATCCTTCAGAAATCATTCTAATATGATGATTTGCTGCTCAAGAAACATTTATGATTATTATCAATGTTGAAAACAGTTGTGTACTTTTTTTTTCAGGATTCCTTGATGAATAGAAAGTTCAAAAGAACAGCATTTATCTGAAATACAAAGCTTTTGTAACATTATACACTACCGTTCAAAAGTTTGGGGTCAGTAAGAATTTTTATTTTAATTTTTTGAAAAGAAATTAATACTTTATTCAGCAAGGATGCATTAAATCGATCAAAAGTGACAGTAAAGACATTTATAATGTTACAAAAGATTATATTTCAAATAAATGCTGTTCTTTTGAACTTTCTATTCATCAAGGAATCCTGAAAAAAAGTACACAACTGTTTTCAACATTGATAATAATCATAAATGTTTCTTGAGCAGCAAATCAGCATATTAGAATGATTTCTGAAGGATCATGTGACACTGAAGACTGGAGTAATGATGCTGAAAATTCAGCTTTGATCACAGGAATAAATTACTTTATAAAATATATTCAAACAGAAAATAGTTATTTTAAATTGTAATAATATTTCACAATATTACTGTTTTTACTGTATTTTTAATTAAATAAATGCAGCCTTGGTGAGCAGACGAAACTTCTTTTAAAAACATTAAAAATCTTACCGTGTCCAAACTTTTGACTGGTAGTGTATGTATTTGCATACCTGCCCGCGCAGACATCACACGTCATCAGCGTGTTTCATGAGGCTAGAGTTGTAGACAGACAGTGCCAGTGTTGCCTGCAGAACTGGGCTACTTTTACACTGTTGCAGCAGATTGTTTTTTTATTCTGTGGGTTGAAGTGACTCAATTTTTACCAGAGGACCCCCTGAAACACGATTTGTACAAGAGGAAAGGGAGGGTCTGAAGGGAGGATGGGATCTAATGCTTTCAAAGCTAGCTTGCTATAGCTAGCCTCTATGAAATTGCCTACCCTACCTTTAACTTTGGTCACAATTATTTAAGATATAATGCATTATAACACACATTATGAATACCTTTATAATGCTTTAAAGGCTTTAAAGGATTAGTTCACTTTCAAATGAAAATGACCCCAAACTTTACTCACCCTCAAGCCATCCTAGTTGTAAATGACTTTCTTCTTTCTGATGAACACAATCTGAGAATAGGCAGTCTGGCGGAAGCCAGATATTTTACTTCATAACTTGTTAAATATGGATTTTTTTTTTTACACAAACGCTTCACTTCAGAAGGCCTTTATTAACCCCCTGGAGCCGTGTGGAATATGTTTATGATGGATGGATGTGGATGGAGGCACTTTCTTCAGCTCAGATTTGTTTGGTAACGCATAGTGCCATTATAAGGCTCAGATGTGTCAGGATATTTATTCATATTTCTAAGATTGTGTTCATCAGAAAGAAGAAAGTCAAATACACCTAGGTTGGCTTGAGGGTGAGTAACAGTAACTAATCCTTTAAGTGAAGTGTTACCAATTAACATTAACTAATAATATTGTAGCCTAGTGTTTCTACTTTTCATGATCTAGTCACATTTTATTGGATAAAACTAAACACTGCCCTACATTTTTCTGTTGAAAATTGTCTTTCACAAGGAAATGCATCCTGTTACAGAAGGTAAATGCTCTTTCATGTTTTTCCTAAAAGCATTGCAAATCTCATATTTTGTGTGATCACTTTTACGTTTTGACCAGAACACACACTAAAAGGATTTGAGGATTCACACTTACCTGGCAACAAGTGCAATAACTCAAAGCACTTCAGATGTTTATAATCAGTGTGTGTATAATAAGAGATCGATAGTAACTCGTCAGAGTCTTTCTAGAAGGAGGAGAACGTACACGGTTTGGTATTTAACCAGGTCTGTGTGGGTCTGTATGGTGTGTGTGTGTGTGTAGTTAGTGTGTAATCAGACTCTCACTTTGAGAGCTTCTGAGGCTCATTATCTTCTCCACTGCTGTGGCTTTTTGAGTAGACAGGGTGCTTCGATTTCTTGTCCTCAATCTTTTTTTTCTTTTTTTTTTGCCTCTGACTTTAAGGGCCTATTCAGTTGAACTGATGTACATGTCTTCTCGGAGACCAGAAGAATTGGTGCTCTTTTAAACGGTGGTTCTCACCTCTTGATGGGCTTCTAATGAGAAAACCAGGTGGACAGTGGACATGAAACAGTGCAAAACTTCAGGATTACTACGCTAGTTTGATGACACAAGGGGTCCGGTTCTGTTCCAAAACAAGCGGCTGAGAGAAAATGAAGTAAAGTCATGAAGTAAAGTTCGGGAAAGTCATGGAAAAAGTGATGAGTTTTTCCAGTTAAAATATTTCAGTGGATATCACTTTTCTGTATAATAAAATTTGCTCACAAGCAATAGTGATGATCAGTTATTATTTGAATCAGTTCTTTTAGAAGAATCGGTCAAACCTGTTCATACAGTAAATCAGTCTGAATGATTTGTTAGCAAGAACAACACATATTAGTTCTTCACACAAAACTTGAAAAATCTTGAAATATAGTGCATGATTCACATAGAGCTTTTTTATGATATGTTGCTTTTTTTGGCCTTTTTAAAGCTTAAAAGCAGTGTTATTAAAAATGTTGCCTTGGCAACTAAATTAAATAAAATAAGTTGAAGAACTAAAATGACTAAGTTTATAAGACAACGATGTACTAAAAACAAAAAAGTTCATGTCTTAGCAAAAACGTTTATTCACACTGATCCATTTAAAATGAGTAAAAACGCTGTATTATTCATGCCAGGCCAGTAGTTGGTGATGTCACTTGACACTATGTGCCTATAGACTGAACATGTAATACGCATGCATCATTTTCACAAATTCGACAATAACGATATAATTTTCAAAAACTTACACTTTGAAACATGTTTTCAAAAGTTTGCATTATCAGGCCCCCAAAACGCTGTTGTCGTGTAAATGAACGGCCAAAACGTATGAAAAGGTTTCCGTTTTTAGATGAAAATGGTGTTGTGTAAACTGCCCCTAAAAAAATAATAAAAATGATGAAGTGGCCGTTTACACGACACCCTTTTCATGGATCGTTTTGAAAAATTGTCATCTGTACACAAAAACAAAAAAAAAGTTTTCACTTTTGTATACATCGTTGTCATGTAAACGTAGCCTTAAAGGGTTAGTTCACACAAAAATGACAATTCTGTCATTAATTACTCACCCTCATGTCGTTCCACACCGTAAGACCTTCGTTCATCTTCGGAACACAAATTAAGATATTTTTGATCAAATCTGATGGCTCAGTGAGGCCTCTATTGCCAGCAAGATAATTAACACTTTCAGTTAGCTTTTCAGAAGCTTTACGAATCTTTTGTTTCGAATCAGTGGTTCGGAGCGTGTATCAAACTGCCACGTGTCATGTGATTTTAGGAAACGAGGCTCCGTTACGTCATAAGTGATTCGAAATTTCAATGGTTCACCACTGGGGGACTGACTTTGGCAGTTTGATACACGCTCAGAACCACTGATTCGAAACAAAAGATTCGTAAAGCTTCGAGACTTCATGAAGCAGTGTTTTGAAATCGCCCATCACTAGATATTGTTGAATAAAGTCGTTATTTTGTTTTTTGGCGCACAAAAAGTATTCTTGTTGCTTCATAACATTAGGTTGAACTACTGTAGTCACTTGAACTGTTTTAACTACGTCTTTAGTAGCTGTCTGGGAAAGTGTTAATTATCTTGCTGTCAATGACACTGACTGAGCCATCGGATTTCATCAAAAATATCTCAATTTGTGTTCTGAAGATGAACGAAGATCTTACGGGTGTGGAACGACATGAGGGTGAGTAATTAATGACAGAATTTTCATTTTTGGGTGAACTAACCCAAAAAATAAAATTAAAAGTGAAAATATAAAAATAAAATATAATTCAAAATAGTAATAAATGCCATATTAGTAAATAAATAATACTAAATAACACCTCTTGAAAGCTCTAGTACAATAGCAATACAATTCTTCAAAATCCTTTTTTTTGTGTGTTCCACAGAAGAAAGTTGTATAAGTTTGAAACGGCATGAGGGTGAGTAAATGATCTCAGAATTTTCGGTAGCACTTTATTTTACAGTCCAGTTCCGCATGTACATGTACTTATTATAGCAATTACAAAAACTGGGTTATAACTAGGTACTAACTCTCAACCTACCCCTATACCTAACTTTAACCCATGTAGTTACCAGTACTTTATTGTGTAAGTACACTGTAATTACATTGTAAGTACACGTACTGCAAAATAAAATATAACCGAATTTTCTTTTAACCCTTTAAATTCAAGTATTGCCTCCCGGTAAGCACTTACACATTGCCAAGAGCGCAACATCTGGAAAGTAGTGCATATTTGTATCATATTTGCAAGCAAACATCTGATAAGTATCTCAAGAGCCAACTCACGCACATTCTAAATCACGAGTGCCACAAAAACAGCTGCTGAAAGTTGTTCTCACATCCAACAGGGAAGTATTGCAGATGGGCAAACTAGAAAGTTATAAGGGTGCAAATACATACAACATGTACATTGTGTTCTTTCAGGGCTGATCCAGTCCTTGTGCATTTGCCTTGAAATATATTTTCATTGAATTATCATAAACACCTAGAAATGTGGATGCAAGCCCCTTGAGGAACAACTAGTGATTGTGATGGCACTGCCTATTTACATGTTCATTGTTCTGTTACATGAAATGCATAATTGCTTTTCAAAAAATTAAAATAGCTTCTACCTCTCTGTTCTTCTGCTTCATTGTGGTTTATAAAATAATATCTGCATTTTCCACCATGCTGTCCACTTTGATCATTTTTCCTCTCCCAACTGTATTTAAAAATGCAACAAGCATAGTTGTAGTTTCAGCACTCAACAGTATTATTCATTACCTCTGCTGAGATATTCATGAGTCGGATCTAATCGTGCACATGAGGCAGATGAGGACACGTTTGCTAATGTGTGTTGAAATGTGTTGTGGTGTGACACTGTGTCAGAGTGTGTCGTGTGCAGGTGGTCTTCTCC
Organism: Hypophthalmichthys nobilis; assembly: GCA_037950665.1. Classification (NCBI taxonomy): domain Eukaryota; kingdom Metazoa; phylum Chordata; class Actinopteri; order Cypriniformes; family Xenocyprididae; genus Hypophthalmichthys; species Hypophthalmichthys nobilis. Next base: position 27,432,674 of record CM075479.1, read on the forward strand.
ATCTCATTTATATTTATCTTCTCTGTTTGCCTCGGTAATTGCTGATGTGTTATTGTCATTTATGTCACTGGCTGTCAAAGAACTCACTGAAGTTTTGTTGCAGGAGTTATGAAGCAGCTCATTAATCATTAGGCTCAGGTGCAATGAACTCTTAATAATTGTTCTTATGATCACTAACTAAAGGGTTTTTGCAAATAGCTGCAGATTTCTGGTCTGCTGTCTTAGGGACTGTTTACGTGACACTGCTTTCAACTAAAAATGGAAAACTTTTAATGTGTGGGTTTTTTTTTTTTTTTGGCCTTTCACTTACACAACAACAGCTTTTTGGGAGCCTAAAAACGCAAACTTTTGAAAGCGCGTTTCAAAGTGCAAAATGATACAGTTATTGTTTCTGTATAAACTACAAAAATGTGAATTTCTGAGTAACAGTGACGTCATGCACATGCTTATTACGTGTTCAGTCTATAGGCGCATAGTGTTTCTTTACAAAGTGACATCACCAACTACTGGCCAAGCAGCACAATACAGTGTTTTTGGCCATTTTTTGTGGATCAGTGTGAATGGGGATCGTTTGGGCAACATTGTCATCTCTACGAGAAAAACGCAAAGGAAAAACTTTTCAGTTTTTAGTACATTTTTGTCGTGTAAACGTACCCTTAGCTGGGCTCTGCCTCAGTCTCAGTCTCAGACATCACGCCCACAAATCGTTGGCTGAAGATCTGATGCATAAGTTAAACAATATGGGAAACACTTTGGGAGTTTTGAAATCGTCATCTGATTGGTTAAATTCTACAGGATTTCTGGGAGACGTGTGTCGTGTTCTTTAACTGTCCACCTGGAAACAAAGCTGTTGTGAAGCCAAACCCCCTCATGGAAAAAGAATGCTGTCGTGTTTACAACTGTGACAATGAGTTCTTATCAGACTCTAAACGCTGGATTTTCAAAAGTATGTGAAGTATGTAAAGTTCATGGCACAGACTCTTTAAAATACGTCTAACGTACCAGTCTGTTAGGTATATCAATGTTACATTTACATACCCTTAAATATGACATGGAACAAAACAAACTGTGAATGGTTGCTTTTCATGTCAGTCAGATGTCCTCTTGGGCGGTCCTTGGCCATTGAAAGCTGCGATGGAGTCCAGACCTTCTGTCATCAGTCTGAAGGTCTGGCTATGTGAGACTACACTCAGTTGGACTTTGATCATGTCAAGCTGGTCCATGTTGGGTCCTGCCCTATTTAATAACTGGGTCACTGCTGTAAGATAATCCAGCTGTGGTTGCCAGAAATTCACTGTATATAGATTTACACATACACAGTAGTGGCCAAAAGTGATGTCCAGAGGGGATATTTCTTTTTTTGACCCTACAGGTTTGATTAAACCATCAAAATATGAGGAAAATATTATATATTTTTAATATGGGGGAAGAACAAAAAAACTAAACTTGGTTGAACTATTTATCTGACAAAATTATTTGGCAAAAAAGGCATAGAAATACAAAATGCTCACAGGACAAAGCATGCATTGACTAAAACATAACCAGTTATTAATATTTCTTTGGTTCTCTCTTGTTTTTGAATGTGTTCATTATTTCTATGTATGATAGCCCAGCTAAAAATTATGTCCGCACAATTTACGCAATATGCTTACAAAATCTTTTTAATAATATTTGAATAAAGGGTGTAGAATCAGCAATTTCTGATTTCTGAAGGATCATGTGACACTGAAGACTGGAGTAATGATGCTGTACAATTGTATAAATAAATGTATTTACAATATAATATACATTACCTTTAAAAAAAAAAAAAATACATAAAACTAAATAAATGTGCATACTTCATTTTTGTGAAAGAAGTATGTGACTATCACAGAGCGATGTTATTAATTTTTGATTTGATAGGGGCCACTTGGATGAGCAGCCAGCCGTGTCCCCGAATTCCTTTGGAGCATAAGGTAGCTGATGAAATTAATCACACACATTGATTTGACCTTGCAAACACCGCACACGTAGTTTTGTCATTAGGAAGAATGATGGAGATGAAGTGAAAGATGAAGAGATGCGGGTGAGTGCCAGTTTGTGTGTGACTGCAGAAGTGCTTCTGTTTGACTTTGTGTCTGTTTTGAAGTGTGTTTGTGGATTGTTTTCATTCTGACTCTCTCTCTTTCTTTCATCTTCTTTAAGAGAGTCTTTAAGCTTCTCAGCAAATGTTTTCAGCTTTTGGCAGAAAAACAGAGAAATCAAACAAAAGACTGCTGAAGAGAAAGGTGAGAGGGGTATTTAGGAGAAAAACAAAGAACTGATGCGTCGTGCAAAGGGCTGTTTTATTAAGGAGATAAATCCAGCCCTGAGCTCTGAAACAGGTCAATAGCTGCATTTCCATGGGTGGATGGCCATCCCAATGCGTCCTAGTTCTTGTTCTTTTTCCAGGAAGATGACAGGTCAGTTTTAGTATGTACACCTCAGTCTCTTTGTGTTTGTCACAAGAGCAAGATTATACTGTAATTCTTCCAGCTTTTTTTATCTTTACTGTGAGATATATATATATATGGGCCATTCTACAGAACTGGTGCAAACTGCTATCCATAAAACACATTTAAAAGGCATTTAAGTATTTAAATCTTAAATGTTTAGTAAGATCCTTCATTCATCTATTGAATCCCACAATAATATTTAAAATATAAGTAAGCTTAATATATATATAAAATCATCATTTATTGGGTAATTTAAATTTAGAGGTGGCTGTCCCGAACCCTAACCCCTAAATTTCAACTTATGAAAATGATATTGATAATAATCATTTTTGCAATTTTTTTTTTTAATTATCTTTTTGATTTTTTTTTTTTTAAATTGAAGTTCAAAAAAATATTTATTTTATATTTTCTTTGTAAATCCTGAAAATTTATTTAAAAAATGTGTCCCGCATTTTCATGTCACTACCAAAACACTGTATGTTTTAGTCCATTGGCTTATACTGATTTTAACCACACCCCTACATTTTTGATCAGGAAATATTGCTGTGAAAATAATATTATATTCTAATTAACTATATACCCAAAATACATTGAATCAATATTTAATAACCCTGAAAATAATCAAACATTACAAGGATTTTGTATAGTTGTAAAAAAAAAAAAAAAATGCTTCTGAAATATTTAGGATTCTGCACTTTAAACTTTTAGTTAAACTTTGAACTTTTACAAATGGAAATGTATAGTACAACAGTTGTAGAGTTTGAATGGAGGCACGACCTTTGACCTCAACAACAAAAGAAATAGAAAGTGTATTTATTCCCTTTTAAAAGGTTGATAATATTTTTTACTGCCCTAACTGTGCATGATTATATCATATTTCATTTTATTATTAGCTTTTAGCATTGTTTTTTTTTTTTTTCCCCACTGTCAGTGACTAAGAACGGACCTGTGATTCACCGGTTGAGAACCACTCTGTGTTACTGTGTGCTGCTTGCTTCCTCATTTTTTAATAGACCGAATTGGCACTCAGATGTTTTTTTTTCCAATGTATCACTATGTCTATGTGTGTAAATGTACAGAAAGGCTATATGCTGTCCTGGTTATGTCAAGTTGTGTGTGTGCATGTTCTCTCAATAGCTCTTTGTAAATTGTGAATGAAGCAATAGATCACAGTTGTGTTTTTCAGGACAGCAAATAGAAAGTGCATTACTATGCATTCCTTTTTATCTCCCCTGCAAATCACTCTTTCTTTCTTTTTAACTCTGCTGTGTAATATTTGTTTTTGTTCTTTCTCTTTACCTTTCTCTTTCCTTCTCAGTCTATCTCATCCACTGATTAACCAGGCAGGCAGGTAGAGTGCTAAAGCATGAACTGACTTCAGATCAGCTCCAGCTCAGCTTTATTGCGAACACAGATGCTTGGACTGACTGTAGATAAATGGAGATAAACAAAATTAGTGTAAACAGAAGTAAAACACTACATTATATGAGGATAAAGACAGACATTTGTCATGTATGACTGAACTGTCCTAAATGTCTTTGCAAAGTTTTCTTACGTCATTCTTTGGTGAATTCATCTTGGGATACAGATAGTACATACCCTTGTGCGATGGTAGCATCAGAATCAGTGGAGCATCACAGAGAGATTGATGTAATATAAAAGATTCATGTAAGATAGTTAAACCTGTTAATGGAGACAACATGTCAGCAAGGAGCAGAGCAAACTGATGACACGTCAGTGATGCGTGAAGACATGATCAGACTGAAGCTTCGAGATCCAGTGGGCTTAAAAATACTAACACGCTTAAAATGTCTATTATATAAATTATATAATTATATTACTATACTAGTTCTATGACGGTTTTCCTGCATTTGGTTCACCCATTTGCTATTACGTCTCAAATTCAACTCCCATCCGATGACAAGTCCAACTCCTCTCTGGATCCTCCACTGCAATCTTCAGGCCCCAGGACCACTCCTTCTCTGCCTGGCATGGCCAACGAGCCCCAGGCTTCATCTCGTGGTGCCGGCCTGCTCGAACAGCCACTTTCTCGCCAAGACGCTGAGGCCTACCCTCGCCTCCACCGGTGAGACATCCAACTGCCTCCCCGGCTGTGCTAACGATTCTCCTATTGGAAAGTGGACAGTATTGGGACTGAAGCAAGCGCTGATTAATTTCGACGTACAGTTCTCGCGGAGGATTAACAAAGCGGAACTGTGCGATCTGTACGTTACCTTACAATTGGCCAACCTCTCTCCTAAGTCCACTCCAGCCCCCAAGGTGGCCAATAGGCAGAGCAAAGCCCGCAGGGCCCAAATTCGCCTCACTCGACACCACCATCTTCCTCCCGCACAAGACAGGCCTTCAGCGAGCCTGAGCCACGCCCCAGATTCCACCGCTGCAAGACCTCACTCGCCTCCCGCTTCAGCTCAGCCTTTTGGCCCCCCCCCTCAGCCTTCCAAACTTTTCCTCCCACTGTTTCTAACCCCTTTCCTTTTCAGTGACCTCCAGCTCCTATAGCAGACCCCAGAAGTAGGCTGCTTCCACTAGCGGCGCAGGCACAGGAATTTCAACATCTTTCAACATCCTCCATTTTCCTCTTATGCTTCTCTCAATTTCCCTCCCCAAGCCCCAGTGACCGACTCAAGCATGAGGCTGCCTCCCCTGACAGTCGTAGCCCCGACTCCTCTCCCTTACAGCTCTCTCCTAAGTACAAAATCACAATATTCTCTTTTCACAGCAACACCACTGCCCATCCCATCAAACGCTGTCACCAAAGGTGGCGCGAACTGAATGATTATTTGGCACTTATAGCTAAGCTTGCATTGTCATAGGAACCAATGGAGCCAATGCCCCTACTGGGGTGCACTCGACCCCGATCTCCACAACAGGGTGTTTCTAGGCTGCAGAAGCACAATGTGCTTAATCTGCAGGTCAGTGGCACATTCCCCCATGTCCTGCCCACAAATCAACCTCTCCATTCCCCCCTGCCCAGACATAGCCCTAGTTAAATCCACCAGCTATGTGCCAAGACCTGCAACCACAGTTGTTGCAGTGCTGTCTGCTGTCTGCAAAAGAGGAAGCTTTTCCTTTGAAATCAGGAGATTAATAAGAAGTCAATTCAGGCTTCAGGATCGGCCCTTTCGACGCTCCCCCTTTGAAATTTTCCTTATTAGCCTGGAGTGGCTACTAGGAAATTCTTGGGTAAAGAACACCTTATAATCGATCTGTCAGTTCTGGATAATTTCCCGTTTCCAAACATAAACAGCTTGATTCCTCACAACAAATTTTTCTCTTAAATACTATGACATAGATCATGCATCGAAATGATAAAAATCATTGGTCATGGCGCTTATGCAATTCCTCACCTCATTCACCTGCTCCATAATTTTCTGATCATCTCACCTCCCCATGCCATCCTGCGCATATCCTTACAGTTCAAAAAAAAAAAATTCTGAGCTTGAAATCCCCATTGCTCAGGAGAAAACGATGGGTCCTGCCACATCCATCGAGTTCCTTGGCATTAATCTAGATTCTATCAATTTCCAGGCTCCTCTGCCTAAAAAAAAAAGATAGAATAATCCTTGTCTTGTCTATCCTCTTAGACAACTCAAATTGTTCCAACCGCTAACTCCTATCCCTGCTCGACCACTTAAACTTTGCAATGCTCATTATTCCACAAGGCTGCCCTTTCATTTTGCATCTCCTCTCACTCACGTCTTCGGTTTATGCACTAGAGGATCAAATTTCCATAACTCATGCTTGTCACAATGAACTCAGGTTATGGATAACATTCCTAAAACAGTGGAACGGCTTATCCTTTTTCTGTAAAAATCTTGTCTCTTTCCCAGTTGATATCCAGCTATTCACAGACGCAGCCCCCTCTGTCTGCTTCGGGCGATTTTATTAAGGTCGCTGGTTTGTGTCTCCATGCACCCCCCCAAGCTTCAAGACACACCACAGTCCTCAGCGCTGTTTGAGCTTTACCCTCAACCCCAGTGCCTCATTATTCATAACTAATATTTCCCTAAACCCAACCGTTAAAACCCCTCCTCAACACATCACTCGACGCCAACACATCACTCGACGCCATCACATCGCTCGACGCCATCCTTCAAGCAGTTTCTTCCAGAACCCTCCAATCCTATGTGACAGTCGTTTCCCAATTTTTCCTTCCTCTCAGTCACCTCATTTATCTCCTACCTTAACAGCGCTAAGGGCCTCCAAGTCCATCAAAGGTTACTACCTCAGTGGCATCCAATTTTTCCACAAACTATACGGCACCCCCTCCCCTGAGATAAATAATTCACAAACTTCCCTCCCGATTAAAGGAATCCAACCCACCCAACCTGACATCAGACAACCTATAACACTAGACATGTGCACCCTACATACAGGCTACCACCCCATTAATGCCACCTGCATACTCAACACTTATTTTAGCCTTTTTTGGTTTACTTAGATTTTCAGAACTCACTATCACTTCCAAATTCTACCCAAAAGATCTCCAAAAAATCTCTTATTTGATTAAACAAAGCCAGACAGACCAAGCTAAAAATGGCCATTTTATTTATATTTTCAACCTCTCGTAACCAATCCAACCATACCAATCTATTTTCACTTACCTCCAGTTTAGAAGCTCTCAGGCTTAATCCCCTTTTGAACCTTTATTTATAGATGACTCCAACAAACCTGTTACCTGCTTATGGTCCCAAAAACACCTGAAATCTGTTCTCCTACAATCAGGCATCATCAAAAAGAAAAATTCTCCAGTCACTCTTTTCACATCGGGACAGCAACCACAGCAGCCCAAAAAGGCCTCTCCCAGCAGCAGAACCAAGCTCTCAGGCAGTGGTCTTCAGACGCTTTCAAAAGCTACATCAGAACTAATCTGTAACTAGAAAAAAAAAATGTATTCAAGTGACCACGCTTTCTCCGTACAACCTCAGGAGGGGCTTACCCATCCAATGCCATAAGTATTGAACTCCCTTCGGATGCTACAGGGCCCTCCTGGTCAAACACCTATACTTTCTCTGTTCGTCGACCGGCGAGACTCATCCGTCTGGTGCCATGAGTATTAAATTCCCATCGGATGGTTTGAAAGCTCTCCTGGTCGAGCAACCATCCCTTTCTCTATCCGGCAAGGCTTACCCGTCCGATGCCACTGAATTCCCGTTGGATGCTGCGAGAGCCTCCTGGTCAAAGAACTACACATTCTCTAATATTTCTTTCAACTACTGGCAAGGCTTACCCATCCGATGCCGTGAGCATTGAACTCCTGTCGGATGCTATGAGAGCCTCCCAGTCAAGCAACCATACCTTAATCTGTCCAGTGAGACTTACCTGTCTGATGCTGTAAGTATTGAGCTCGTGTCGAACACTGCAAGAGCTCTCCTGGCTGGGTAGGACGCTGAGCTCCCGATCAGGCTTTCCAAATCCTTGTGTAATGGCCGGTAAGGCCTACCCGTCCGATGCTGTGAACTGCTCCTGTCGGAGGTTGCCCTGGCAAAACCTCCCGGTCAAAATGACTAGACTTCTTCCTGGAACGCCAGCCTGCCAAACTTCAGCTCTCATTTTGGGGGGGGGTCTTTTAGTCTGGTGGCTGTCTCATTAGCTTTTTTGGGGAGTACTCTGGGTTCGGGTCAAATTCCGAGCTCAGAGCCCTCCCCTTGGACAGAACGCCAAATACATGTAACCTTTACTCTATTTAATTATATGTGTGAACTGTGTGAACTGTGTGAACTCGTGAAACCTGGGTCAGTAACTGATGTGTCAGTTTCTGCGTCCAAATCCGTGCAATCCAGTGAACGCCACCTTGTGGTGCCATCGCAAAGGGGCACAAAATCACTTTCGTTTGACCCATGGACTGGACTGACTGGAACTAGTCACAGCACTTGCATATTTGATTGCTTCTATTGCTCTCCTCATTTGTAAGTCGCTTTGAATAAAAGCGTCTGCTAAATGACTGAATGTAAATGCACATTAATTGATATTTTGATGACGTACAGATAATTTTAAATGTCAAGTCAAATTTATTTGTATAGCGCTTTTCACAATACATAATATGCATAACTTAGGCTACATCCGCATGAAGCCAGAGCTTTCCCTATCCGATCTTTTCTTTTTCCTCATCTTCATTTTAATAAAGCTTTAGGCTCGGTAGCTTCTGCAGCACAACCACAAGCATGTAGTCTGCTATTGTTGTTGTTGTTGCTGTTTTGTGCTGTTAGTGGTGTCTGACTAGGGTCGACACGTGGGGTGATGACATCATCGTTTCACAAAATATATGGATTGGCTGTACACACGAAAACACGAAGGGCATCGTTTTCAGATTTATCCACTCTGGGGCCCGGTTTCAAAAAATAGCAGTTTCACCTTCTGAAAACGCTGGATCCGTCTAGACGAAACGCCTATATGATACAAAATTTTTGCATATACAGCTAAACTCGTCTCCGTGTGGACGGGGCCTTAATTATATATAAATGTGAACTCGTGAAATGCTATATAGTATACAGGTGCTGGTCATATAATTAGAATATCATCAAAAAGTTCATTTATTTCACTAATTCCATTCAAAAAGTGAAACTTGTATATTATATTCATTCATTACACACAGACTGATATATTTCAAATGTTTATTTCTTTTAATTTTGATGATTATAACTGACAACTAAGGAAAATCCCAAATTCAGTATCTCAGAAAATTAGAATATTACTTAAGACCAATACAAAGAAAGGATTTTTAGAAATCTTGGCCAACTGAAAAGTATGAACATGAAAAGTATGAGCATGTACAGCACTCAATACTTAGTTGGGGCTCCTTTTGCCTGAATTACTGCAACAATGCGGCGTGGCATGGAGTCGATCAGTCTGTGGCACTGCTCAGGTGTTAAAAGAGCCCAGGTTGCTCTGATAGTGGCCTTCAGCTCTTCTGCATTGTTGGGTCTGGCATATCGCATCTTCCTCTTCACAATACCCCATAGATTTTCTATGGGGTTAAGGTCAAGGCGAGTTTGCTGGCCAATTAAGAACAGGGATACCATGGTCCTTAAACCAGGTACTGATAGCTTTGGCACTGTGTGCAGGTGCCAAGTCCTGTTGGAAAATGAAATCTGCATCTCCATAAAGTTGGTCAGCAGCAGGAAGCATGAAGTGCTCTAAAACTTCCTGGTATACGGCTGCGTTGACCTTGGACCTCAGAAAACACAGTGGACCAACACCAGCAGATGACATGGCACCCCAAACCATCACTGACTGTGGAAACTTTACACTGGACCTCAAGCAACGTGGATTGTGTGCCTCTCCTCTCTTCCTCCAGACTCTGGGACCCTGATTTCCAAAGGAAATGCAAAATTTACTTTCATCAGAGAACATTACTTTGGACCACTCAGCAGCAGTCCAGTCCTTTTTGTCTTTAGCCCAGGCGAGACACTTCTGACGCTGTCTGTTGTTCAAGAGTGGCTTGACACAAGGAATGCGACAGCTGAAACCCATGTCTTACATACGTCTGTGCGTAGTGGTTCTTGAAGCACTGACTCCAGCTGCAGTCCACTCTTTGTGAATCTCCCCCACATTTTTGAATGGGTTTTGTTTCACAATCCTCTCCAGGGTGCGGTTATCCCTATTGCTTGTACACTTTTTTCTACCACATCTTTTCCTTCCCCTCGCCTCTCTATTAATGTGCTTGGACACAGAGCTCTGTGAACAGCCAGCCTCTTTTGCAACGACCTTTTGTGTCTTGCCCTCCTTGTGCAAGGTGTCAATGGTCGTCTTTTGGACAACTGTCAAGTCAGCAGTCTTCCCCATGATTGTGTAGCCTACAGAACTAGACTGAGAGACCATTTAAAGGCCTTTGCAGGTGTTTTGAGTTAATTAGCTGATTAGAGTGTGGCACCAGGTGTCTTCAATATTGAACCTTTTCACAATATTCTAATTTTCTGAGATGCTGAATTTGGGATTTTCCTTAGTTGTCAGTTATAATCATCAAAATTAAAAGAAATAAACATTTGAAATATATCAGTCTGTGTGTAATGAATGAATATAATATACAAGTTTCACTTTTTGAATGGAATTAGTGAAATAAATCAACTTTTTGATGATATTCTAATTATATGACCAGCACCTGTATATCTGTATGAATATGTTACTGTATGAATGCGGAAAGCTGGGCTTACGATTATGTCCAACTTTATATAAAAAGCTGGGTGATATTTACGACAAAATCATTTGAGATTTGCTTTGCATGAGTGTATGCGGATAAAGTTGAATATAATATATATATCCAACTTTATATAGAAAGTGTGGTAATATACTTTACATTTGTGTCAACTTTTGAGGCCAATGTAGTTTGTTTTTCTACTGTGTAGAAAAACTAATCATTTTACTCATTAACCAGTCTCAGAACTTCATAAACCGTTAAATTCACCCACATACATTCACTCTTGCACAAACACGCATGTGAATTCTTTCACATGCCATACAAATTAAACCAAAACACAGACAGTGACAAGCACCACCGGTCTCGAGAGGGTTTCCTGCAGTTTGACATCAAAGAAAGGCAAGGCCTCCCTTTCTATCCCGGAGAAACCAGACACCCGCTTACATAACCTGATTCTCCTAACGAGCCGTGCGCTCAAACAGTCAGACCGTATACCCACGCACACACCCGACCAAAAAGTCGCAGCCAGGTTTCCGCACGGTAAACGCCTCCTTTATTCCCAGCGGTGGTGTTGTGGGTGTAAAAAAAAAAAAAATCATTCAAACACCTCGCATTGGACTGATTTGAATAGGCAGGGCTGTTATCTGTTGTTGTTGAACCGTGTGGATGTGTTGGATCCCAAAAAAAAAAAAAAAAACTGGTGCTGATTTAGCTTGCACGCTGGATGGCATCGCTGGCTCGCGGAGATAAATAAAGGCGCACGCGCGCCAGCAAACATCTCTCCATTTCTGTGCCGTATCTGTATTTGTAAACAGGAAAAAATAGATGTGCAATGTGTACCTTTCTGTAAATACTGCTCAGTTGTTGTTCTCATTCTGACATCCAAAAAAAAAGTGCAGACAAAGCTATCTATTATCTTTTAAACACACACAAATCCATATATGCACATAAATCAAATACACATGGCAGTCCATATACATTGGTCGTTCATTCTGAGTGCAAAGGTTTGATGTATTCCTAACTCCTAACAAATTTATTTTCATGTATCTATGATATGGTTTAATTGAGTAATAGTTAATGATATGCTGGAACCCTTTTTCCCAAGCTGCAAGGAAATTCACAGGGTGAAGCATGGCTGTGTTAAGGTTGGATAATCTTCCTTTCTGACTCTCTCTCTCTGTGTGTGTGTGTGTGTGTGTGTGTAGCTGTGGCATAGAAGAGATATAGGCAGGCAAATCAGGTAGCAGTGTACTCTGTGGTGGCATGGGAACCCGCCCTATCACATAGCTGTGGGGCGTACTCTCTACAACGGTTGTGCCCTTAAATGAATTGTGACCTAGTGGGTAACTTTCCTTCTGTGTGGCTCCCTGTGCTATACTTCTCCACCCTCTCTCATTTCAGCTGCTATCTGTCTGCACCATAGGAATGGGATAAGCTAAATGGAAAGAAAAAAAAAAGTCTCTTTAACTGGTAGACGCCATAAGGTCAAGTTAATCAAACAATTATTTTCAAAATCATGAACCAATTATTTTCAATATTGTTTAAGAGAAGTAGTCTCAGTTTTAAACAATGTTGAGCTGGTCTCAGTTTCAGTCTGTTTACTGGCCGTATGATGCATATTGCAAATAAAACTGGATAGTACTTTCTCGACCTAGTAATCTCTAATCTGATTGGCTGACTTCTGCAAGTTTGAGCACATATTTTTCATCTGTAGTTTGCATTAAAACAAAGTCATGTTTACTTTGTAGATACACAAGCATTTTTGAGGAGGAAATCATTCTTGGATCGTTGATAGGTTTGCCAGGTTGGTGCCAAAACATTTTTTAAAGATTCAGTTTTGTTTGAGGCACTTGAGGTAAACACCCTGAACAGAATACAACCTATTATGTGTACATTCTGCTTTGTTTTCTGAATTATGTGAAATATTGTCTGAAAAAAAATGTCTGTAGGTCTATGTACTTAGTCTAGCACAATTTCAGCTAGATTTATGTTTTTAATTTGTTAATAATTTATTTTTTCCCCACACCTATTTTGAAGCTATAATTTATTTTAGATAAACCCTCCCCTAAATGGCACATCACTAAACAAAGTGTGACTGATCATGTCAGTCAGATGTCTCTAAGTGAAAGGTTTGTAGCTGAATAAGCTGTAATGTATTGTGACGTCTGCTCCCAGCATGCACTACATGATGTTAATTTAATGATATATTAAAAGTATATTTTTTTATTTGCTATGTATTCATTTTATTCGAGTTTGGTTTATTTGATATAATGTATTTAAATAGGCTACATTCATGGTGGTTGGTAATTGTTGTTGACTTTAAAGTATCGCTCGGCAGAGAAAACGCTGCGAGGCCTTTTCATTCAAACCTGTTATTTGTGACAGGACTCCCTCACGTGCACCTGCGCGCTCTCAGTACAAGTTCAGGCGCACGCGGAGGCTCCCAGAGCGTGATGTGAACGGGGCAGCTGTAAACAGCGGTGGCGCGCGCTCACGAATTTTGGTCCTCAATGAAGAGACCGAAAGAGACCGGCCGTGCAGAGCGGGTCGAAGGCGACGTCTCTCCAGCTGCCGTTTAACTGGACTTGTCCGAGAACTGGAACGGAAACTCTGCTCGCGTGCACCCGACGGGAGCCGAGTCGCTGAGGGACTCCCTTTGAGGCGGGAAAACACGGAATTACTTATCAGAAATGCTCATTTTCTAAGTTGGATTCTTTCATTTAACGGCAGTCTTGCTCCTCAAACGCGAAGACCACCGTAGTAGATAAAGATAACCGTTTTTAACGACACACACTGGTGTCAAAACCAGTCACGTATATTGCACTTAAAGGTTTCACACTCCTGGAGTGGGAATTCAACCGAAACGGGAGCCCATCATCCGATCTCACGCATCGGATTCCGTCGCCGCCGAGTGAATTAATAAATAAATAAAGTCTGACTGACTGGACATACAGGCGTGCTGACGCGTCCCACGTTTGACAGCTTTTTGGAGGCGTCTCAGTTTAACTCAGCTCAAGCGTCAATGTACATACGCCGAACGAGAAGAGGAGGAAAAGGAGTGAACCTACACCAGCAGAATCCTTCAGTTATCAATGGGAAATACCAGAGCGCACGCGACTGGAGCGAGATGCTCGGAGAAGCTCGAGACCATCTCGTGCGTCGCTGCGCTCACCGTGAGTGAGTTTTAAAAGGCGCGCGGCGAGGGGGGAAAACAAGCACCGTGAAGTTGAACATATTCGTCAGTCAAGACAATAGCCGGGTGGAAAATTTATGTTTCATGTGGCACATTAATGAGAAAGCAAAACCCGTCACCGAGCTTCCTATGGATTGTTGAGAATATGGAAATGTGTAATTGTTGACGAAGGTGAAGATGACAGAAGCTTTGTGAGAAAGATACCGAGCGTGTTTTTGTGAGAGAGGGTGAAGTTTATTCGACATGCCCGAGAATGTCTCCCTCATCAGGAACCGGACGGAAGTCGGGCAGGGTCGCGCTTGGGGTAGCGGAGCAGGCGCGCGGCCAGCATGGGTCGTCATGGTGCTGGCCAGTGTGCTGATCTTCACGAGCGTGGTGGATGTGCTCGGTAACGTGCTGGTGATCATCTCGGTGCTCAGAAATAGAAAACTGAGAAACGCGGGTGAGTGCGCGCGTTTAGTCCACATTAATTAACTGAAAGATGAGGGAATGTTAACACAGGACGCGTTCTTGCATTCAAAACAGCTAAACGCAAGGTTGGATCAAACGCATTCCAAAGGCCTTTTTCAAAGTGAAAATGCAATGCAAGAAAACTTAAAAAAACGCGTCCCTTGTGAATGGCCCCTAAAAGTGGATGAGAATCATTCATTGGCTCATGACAAGGAGTTATTAGGATAATACTCGTATGACTCATTTGCAGCTTCAGAGGAGGGTGAGCAGCTGTCTTGCCACACTGTGAAATTCAAGAATTAACCTAGCGCTTCATTCACAGGGTTACCAACCATTCACGTGCACATCTGGCCTGAGCATGAATGACTCTCATACAAAGAAAAAAATAAGAATTCGTCTAAAATAATTTTGAGGTGGTGATTTCCACTATCTGTCCTATGTACAGAGCTATAAAACAGACTGAGCATTTGATTAAATACTTTGGGGTCTTTAAATTTAGTCTTTAGTTTTAAATGTCATAATAACCTGCTAATTTGTCTTCCTATTTGCCCACCGATTCATTTAGACAAGAAAACCAAGCTTACTTATTTTAAGACATTGAACAACTTTTTATGCATGCAAATGTGGAATTTTTTTCATTTGTTTATTAATTCGATTATCTTTTTATTTATTGCACATTTATTCATTCATTCCTCTTAAATACATTAATTATTTAGTTTGTTCATTCATTTTTATGTTCATTTGTTCAAATCAAAACTTAAAACAATATTGACTAGCCAAAATTGACTAGCCTAACCCTAACCCAATATTCAAACCCTATGTTTCATAGATATAGGGTTTGACGTTACATAACTCGCAGATATCAAATATGGTCAGTGCCTGAGAACAACACTGTGCACTCAAGGCTGTCTGACAGTGATACTTTAACGGATGTTTGAAGACCATGTGAATGTGAACCAGAGAGTGGTGATATGCTCGTGAAGATAATAAATGTATGTAAACACATTTGGTGTGAAATACAACTTACACACCCATATGTGTGTACCTGAGAATGAGTTCCAGTGTGAATTGCATGTCTGAAACAGCAATGGCCCAGATTTAATTTACCACCAACATCTATCACTTATGTGCTTGCTGTGTTGGTGTGAGTGAGTGTGAGAGAAAATGCTAAGCTATTCCAGTTAATTCCACTCAGAAAAAGCTTCTTTTTTTCCCCCTCATTCATTAATATGAAGTACAATATGGTTTTAAATGATGGATTGTCATTTGCATTTTTTTCATTATTACAATCTGGCAATGCTTCCCAGATTCAAGCTTCACATAGCTATAATGTCTTTATATTGGCAAACGTTAGAGACTAAATAAAACTCCAGAAAGCATGTTCATTCTCCAAAAGAAAGAATCTAGAATTTATTTAATAAAGGTCACAAACTGAGATGTGAGAGAAAGTGAAGAGATAATCAAAGGACTATGAAAGAAACCAAAATAGGAAGATAAAAACAATGACAGAGAAGAAAAAATATTCTAAAATATTCTTTTGTTCTCTTTGTAACTTGCATTATCTGACCTCAGAATGCCAGAGTTCTTGTCTTCAGTGATTTCTGAAGGGCAGATGGGGTTTGAAAATGCATTTTTTTAGATTTCAGCTTTTTATTGCTCACTAGAGCACATGAAAAACTGTCAATGGGAACAGGGAAAAGAGAGAAAAAGTGAGAGTAGGTAAACACAGACATGAACCGCAATATCTCCAAACAGGCAGTCTGTCAAACCGTTCGACAGCGCTGTGTTATTAGGTCAGAGTTTGATGTGTCGGCTGTGTTCTGTAATAGTCATCAGTAATATTGAGTGTGTGAGAGTGAGAACACAGTGAGAGCGAGGAGCATAGAAAGAGAGGGCTTTTCTATGCATGTCATTGTGTCTTTGGAGATTTTTGACATTTTCTTATCTTGAAATGTGCAGGTGGCATCATCCCATCACTGTCTTAACAAAGCCACGGTAAACATGGCAATGTGCCCATTTACCAGCACAGCCCTGCACTCCAGCTCTCAAATAAAACATTGTTGTCTACAAATGGATGAAGAGAGACCAAAATGACAGAAATGTTGCTGTCATTCCCCCCTAAACTCTCCCTTTCTCTCTTATTCTTCATCTCTATCATGCTTTCAATCCAATACTTCACTGTTAAAGTTCATATCTGTTGAGCTGGTGTTTATTTAGACAATTAGATTTGGTCTTTGACCTCACATGTTATGGGCTTTTGCTTGTGTTTGGTTGTGTGTGTTTGTATGGACCACAAGGTGACATTCAGTGTCTCATTAGCATAGAGTGATGAGTTTGCTGGTGCTCTATATAGATACTCAAAGGACATGCGATAAATGTTGCGTGTCTGTCACCCTTGACTGCATCCTTCACTTTGACCTGTGATGATTAATTTGCATTAAGGTAACAAGTATTGGAGTGCTAAAACGATGGCATGATTGCGTTTTTGTTATTTTACATGCCCGACGTTGTGCTGTGTCCAGACGAACCGCAGGAGCAGGTAGTATTGATTAATACATCAGATGTGTTTAGTTTTCCTAAAGGTTCCATTTGCTGTGCAGTGCTGGTCAGAATGAAATCCTATAAAGTGCATTAGCGCCCTTCCCCTTTTTCAGCGGCACTAGAATTTTTTCCATTCATTTTTCCCATAGGGATTTTAAAATAGTCATTGTTAAAGAGTTATAAGCCATCAACCAAGCCAACCAGCTACGAGGTGAATCACAACACTACAAACTTTGATTTGGAGAAAAAAGTTTTTTGAAAAAGACAAAGGTACAAGACTGAATTTAACGGTTTTAAGTGAGGGAAAGAACTACAATCCCATGAAGCATTGTAAACCGCATAATCGAATTAAAAACGTTGAAGAAATATAAAACTACTCATGTACAAATATTGATTACATATAAAAACAATATATTTTAAGTTTATTGCAAAATATGTATATATATATATATATATATATATATATATATATACACACAGATACATATATCTGACCTTCCTATACACAGCAATGTCATAACCAATTTCAAGGCCTAGAAAGGTAGTAAAGACATCGTTAAAATAGTCCATGTGACTACAGTGATTCAACCTTAATGTTATTAAGTGACGAGAATAATTTTTGTGCGACAAAAAAAAAAAAAACTGCTTTATTCAACAATTTCTTCCCTTCCCTGTCATTCTCCTACGTTGTTTACGTAATAAACACAGTAAAGCGTTTCCAGGTTCTACGTCAGAATGCCGGCTCAGTATTGGCTGACACTGTTCAAGTGAGCACCACGACGCATGCGTGCGATGATGCTGACGCAGAGCCCGGAAGCGCTGCACTGTGTTTACTATGTGAACAGCATAGGAGACTGAAGAGAAGAAATTGTTAAATAAAGTCTTTATTTTTGTTTTGTTTTTGCGCACAAAAAGTATTCTCGTCGCTTCATAACATTAAGGTTGAACCACTGTAGTCTTTAGTACCTCTCTCGGAGGTCAGAAAGCTCTCAGATTTCATCAAAAAATATCTTAATTTGTATTCCAAAGATGAAGGAAGGTCTTACTGGTGTAGAATGACATGAGGGTGAGTAATTAATGACAGAATTTTCATTTTTGGGTGGAATAACCCTTCAAGTATTTTGAGAGCATAGAGCAGGGGTTCCAAATCTGAATTTTCATCAGTGTCAAAGGTCCGGAACAACTGGTTATTACAAAACTTGTTTTTATTAAACATGCATAACAATTTTTTTGTAAAAATAAAGTGCCTTTTGCATTCAAAATGCATTAATAACAAGTGCAAAAAAGTGGCAGCGTTTTTTATGAACAAAACACAAGAGGTAGGCAAAAGCCACTTTTCCACCATCGGGCCGAATGGTTCTCATTGCATAACCGTTCCATTCTGTGCCGATCCAGGCCAGCTGGTACGATTACGGTTTCATTTTCCACTGTGGGGCTGATAACGACCGCTCTTTGGAATTTAATGTAAAAGCGTCAGTGGTTGCCTTGGTGACGCAATGGTTTACTGATGATATGAGATTTAGTTTTATTATTAATTTGTGTTTAAATTGCTCAAATAGAGTGCAGCCAGCTACTGAGAAACTGGTAGCCAGGCAACATACAAGTTACCAATCCTGAATGGTGACGTCACTTCACAGATTCTATCAGCATGATTCAGCACGGTTGGACAACCGTGCCGAGAATCCCCGGGCCGAGAACAGTTTTTGTAATCGTGCCGTGCTGTACCAGGCTCAGGTGAAAATACAACTGGAACTGTTCCTTACCATTCTAAAAACCTTTCGGCCCGACGGTGGAAAAGATGTGCCTCTTTGTCATTTCTGTAAAAAAGCCTGAGAGGGAGAGGTCAGAGTTTAAGAGCTGTAAAAGTGATTGGTGCATTTGAAAAACATAGAGGTCGAAGTGTAAAAGTTATGGAACACAGGCTGCAGAGGTCAGTCAAAAACAGCATCAGTGTCAACGGAGACTGGCCACGTCAGCGGCGTGCAGTGAAACATGATCAGTAGCTGACAAAGAAAAATGTAGCGTTTTCTACATGCACGTGTGTGTGTGTGGCCGTTTGATACAAGGCTGTTTGATCATCCTACAAAGCCACTCCTTTCTACATACACACACTTTCACACACACTAAAATTTCCTCAGATACAGGGTTATTGGTGCCAAGTAAGATTACAAAGTCCCTGAGGACATTGCCTGTGGAGCTGCCACAATGGAAGCACTTTACACTTACGTTCATTTATCTTCAGCACACACACACCCAGTTACGTAGGCAAAAGAGAGATGCTACCGTGGTAGAACCCATCATGCGTGTTTTTACCCTATAAAATAGTGATTGTGTTGGTGAAGTCCCTGTTAGTTTGGGGTCATTAGAGATTTAATTAACATTCATGTTGACTAAGCACTACCTTTCGTTGCCATCATTAATGGTTGTATGTGTGAGCATTCTCTGTTATGCTGCTGTTTTTAATGAAAGGCTTTGTGTATGTTAATGTGTGTGAGAGAGACCCAGAGGAAACTTTTAATGCTCAGCGGTGGCTCAAAAGGCCTAATGGTATTCTCAGGTATGTCCCATTTAAATATCTACTTACTCTCAGGATTTTCTGCATGATGCGAAATGAAATCGGCTGTTACTCTACCTTGGGAAATCTGATCACAATACAGCTTTTTTGAAACTGTATTGGAGATATGAGAGGAGATACAAGAATTTCTCTTGCTGTCCATTTGATCTCATTGGTTCCTAAAACAAACAATTGGAGCATTAATGAACTATTGGGGGAAGACCATGATGCTGGGTATTAAGGTTTCTAGAATTCACATCAGTGTTGTAGTACTCGAGTCCGGTCTCAAGTCTGTCTTAAAGGGATAGTTCACCCAAAAATGAAAATTTGCTTACCGCCAGGGCATCCAAGATGTAGGTGACTTTGTTTCTTCAGTAGAACACAAATGATGATTTTTAAGTCCAACCGTTGCAGTCTGTCAGTCGTATAATGCATGGCAATGGTAACAAAATCTATGAGAGTAAAAAAAAACATGCACAGACAAATTGAAATTAAACCCTGTGGCTTGTGACAACACATTGATGTCCTAAGACACGAAACGATCAGTTTGTGCGAGAAACCGAACAGTATTTATATCATTTTTTACCTTTAATACACCACTATGTCCAACTGCCTTGAGCGCACGCACGTCCGGTGCGTGAGGCGTTTATGCGACTGGCGTAGTCTGTAGTAAACATGGTGCCTGTAGTACAACAGTTGTTATACAAATGGAAGTAAACCACTAAAAAACATGGTTTTATTACATCAAAACTTTATTTTATTTTTTAAAGAACTTTACTTTTCGTAAGGGCAGCTTTACAAATAAAAAGGACACATACAAAGAAGTTCACATACCTCAGTTGGATGTGGAAAAACCATAGGCACAGCTGATGTATTAAGTCGTACGTGATCCTCTCCTGGGTATGTAAAATCATCAGGGGAAAAATGATCGCTGCAGACCCTCAACAACTTTAGTATGTTAATGGGTGTGTTGATATCCAGCCGAAGAGCAATCAACCATAACTTCAGGTGAGCGGGCTCAGAAGTTGAGAATACGTGGAAAGTCACCACTCCCGAATGAGTTTGCACAAGAGAACGTAATCTTTTAGTTTTAAGTCGGTTTGAACAATACGGATAAGCGCAAGTAAGTACCATTTTGATTAGCTGTCGTACCTACAATGTTTGTGCTCTGTGTAAACAATGAGTGACGTATACGCGTGAGATATCACTTCCGTTCCGGCACTTGTGTAAACTACGCCAGAGCGCGTACACACTTCACCCAACGGATGCCGTGCGCTTGCTCAAGGCAGTTGGACATATAGTGGTGTATTATCAAAAAGGATGTGTTAATTAATAACACATTTTTTTGTGTTATTTTTTGTGACACATTTTGTGTACATAATTGACACAAATTGTGTAAATATAACACATTAGTGTGTAGAAAATTAGCAGGAATAACGCATGTTTGAGTTAAAAGTAACACAAAATGTGATGTCCTTAACTAGACACACGGGTGTGTTAAGATCTAACACATGTTGTGTTGTTTTTAACACATCTGTTTTAAGAGTGTAGAGGTAAAAAATTATATAAATACTGTTCGGTTTCTCGCACAAACCAATCGTTTCGTGTCTTAGGACATCAATGTGTCGTCACGAGCCGCAGGGTTTAATTTGGATTTGTCTGTGCATGTTTTTTTTTACTCTCATAGATTTTGTTACCATTGACATGCATTATAAGACTGACAGACTGCAACGGTTGGAGATAAAAATCATCATTTGTGTTCTACTGAAGAAACAAAGTCACCTACATCTTGGATGCCCTGGGTGTAAGCAGATAAACATCAAATTTTCATTTTTGGGTGAACAATCCTTTTAAGTCCGAGTTCAATTCCATATTTTCTATTACCAGCTCATTTGAATCTGATGCCAGGCCGAATTTAATTGCTTCTGAAAATATGGTTTTGGATTTGAGTCAGAGTCTGGTCTTTTCAGAATCGACTCAACACTGATTCACATTGTACATTCATGCAACCTGTTTAAATGCCTTTGTGAATCAGCTGCCCATTTTCCATTTCCACTGTTTGTCATGTAGATTTTCAACCAAAAAATAATTTTCAGTCACAATTTTTTTTTTTCTGTACAAATTATGTGAATAGCTAATGAGGCAAGTGCAGTTCTTACTGGTTTGTTTGTTGCTAAACAATTAGCCATTCTAACACCGTATCATTCCCCACTATATAGCTTTGGCACCACAGTGAGGAATTAACCCTGCAAAAGAGCACTCTAAAAACTGATGTACTCAGTTTTTTTTTTTTTACACCTAAAATTTAAATTTTCAAGCAGTGAAATCAGTTACATATACCTTATAAATTGAGTAAACGTAAAAAAAAAAAAAAAAAAAAAAATTAAGTAGATCTGAGTAACTACATTTCATACCATGACAAATAAAACTGAGTAGACTCAGCGAGTTAAGAAAAACAATAATTTAAACTTATTTTCTCTAATCCTTTGTAAAATACTCCACACAACCACTGGTTTACATGATAACTTCCTTTATTTTCAATGAGTACAGTTCTTAATACAGCATATTTTATGCCATTTTAACATGTATACAATATTATACATTTTAACTCATTTAACAAACATTTTTTAAGTAAAAATTAAACAATTAAAAGTAAGTCAAGTGTAATCACTGCTATCCCATTTCCATTGGTGTTGGCTCTCATGCTGGAGTTGGGCTTGTGTTTGGCAGGGGAACTGCGAACCTCAGACCGCCACCCTGCATTTCACTCATAGCCTAAAGATGCTGTAACTGACTTCCATAAGCTGCCCATAAGCAAACAGTGCACAGTTCTAAGAACATATTTTGACATCCAAAGTAATTATATTCTCTTTAGGAGGAAAGTCATTTATCTTATGCAAGGAATCAAGCATTTCCATCACGTGAAAAGATGCGACACTCGTTTAGGTGACTGACATTGCATTTGTTTCTTAATTGCTTTGCATTAAATAAAGCGATTTACAACACATTAATAATGTTTTTTTTTTTTTTTTTTTTACCTTTTTTGCCTATAATACAAGAGCTTGAACAGAACTTTATTCTGAAAATAGTTACTCCTTACTCCAGTGGATCCTCAAACTGTCAGCAAAACCTTATACAGTATCTCCACCTGCCTCCATTTAGAATGAAGTGCCGCCTCTGCTTGTTTGCAGTGCAAGATGTTAATAAAGAGCTTTATGTTTGAATAAGTACAGTGTTTTCTTTATTAAAAAAAAAAACACGGTGTTTGTAAAGGCTAATGTTTTATTTAAGGACTGTCTTAGTCTGGTATTTGCCATCATAGCAACACAGCCCATGCATAGCACTTCATCTTTTATAACACAAGATTTGTGCCAAATGTATTAAACGGTGGGAAAAACATAAATTTTGTAGCCTGTAAGTTTGTCAGGATTCTGTACTTTGTCATGTTTTTTTATTTTGTAATTTGCCATTCATGTTCTTTTGTAGTTCTCGTCATGGTCCTTGTAGTTCTTTCTGTTCATGGTAATTAGTTCCAGGTGCTTCTTATTTCAGGTAGGCCTATTTAATCATGTGGTCTATCTTGCCCTAGGTGGATTATTGTTGATTTGTACGTGTGCCTTTCATGTGGTTATGGATTGAGGCCTTGAGCTTACACTTCATGTCATGTTTCATGGTCAAGTTATGGATATTTCTTATGATCGGAGTTATTAAACACCTTTTTATCTGGATAATGATCCAGACTGTTGTTTGATTTTTTTATTTTTTTTTTGAGGCCACATTACAAAGTAGATGAAAATGTAATGCGATGCACTTACTGCCTTAGATGCGGCCATTCTAATGACTGACAAACCAATTTGCTGGTGAAAAACCTTGTAACTCCATTTGAGCTTGATTTTGGGAATATGTTAATAATATAATGACTATATATAAAGCCACAATACTAACTTTGACAACATGATGTTTAATTATTTAAAAAATAGTATTTTTTTCCATGAATAGTAGCGGTTCTACACTAGACACATGGTGTCAATGCAGGCAGATGCAAAGCACTGTTGAATATCAAATGTCAAGTGTCCCCAACTAAGCAAGCCAAAGGCGACAGCGGCAAGGAACCCAAACTCCAACAGGTGACATAAGGTGGCAAACAGGTGGCAAATAGGTGTTAAAATGGAGAAAAAAACCTTGGGAGAAACCAGGCTTAGTCGGGGGGCCAGTTCTCCTCTGGCGAACAGTGCTTTGTTACGATTCAGGTAGCTATCATAAGTCCGATGGGATCGCAACAGTCAAAGTATTTATTCCAGTTCAGTCCAGTTGAGGATCGTATTCATCACACCGGTATGGACGGTTTGTTGAGGAGCTGTGCCACTGGCTGTCGTGTCGATGAGGCCTTCACAGTTGATGATCTAGTTGACTCAATCTCTGCTGATACTTCAGGGTTGCGTTGTGGTCGTGTCAAGGCGCAGGTCCTCGATCTCACCTGTATACGGCCCGGATCCGGTTGACTACGGTAAACCTCGGGATAAACAGAGAGACTAATATTAGCGTAGATGCCATTCTTCTTCTGATGTAACGAGTACATCTGGTGTTATAGGAAGTGTTCCCAGTTCCGGCTGACCTAATTTATGCAGCCTAATAATCCTTTAATGGATTTGAATATATAAATTGATAATGTGTTATGTGTATGCCAGGTTAAAGAGATGCGTTTTTAGTCTAGATTTAAACTAACAGAGTGTGTCTGCTTCCTGAACAATGCTAGGAAGATTATTTCAGAGTTTAGGTGCCAGATAGGAGAAGGATCTACCGCCTGCGGTTGATTTTGATATTCTAGGTATTATCAGCTGGCCTGATTTTTGAAATCGCAATAGATGTGAAGGACTATAATGCATTAAGAGCTCGCTCAGGTACTGGGGAGCTAAACCATTTAGTGCTTTGTAAGTAATTAGCAAGATTTTAAAATCTATACGATGTTTAACAGGAAGCCAATGCAGTGTTGACAGAACTGGGCTAATATGGTCATGGTTCCTAGTTCTAGTAAGAACTCTAGCTGCTGCATTTTGTACGAGCTGTAGTTTATTTATCAAGCGAGCGGAACAACCACCCAGTTGAGCGTTACAGTAATCTAGCCTTGAGGTCATGAACGCATGAACTAACTGTTCTGCATTTTTCATTGAGAGCATATGTCGTAGTTTAGATATATTTTTAAGATGGAAGAATGCGGTTTTACAGATGCTAGAAACATGGCCTTCAAATGAAAGATTGGTATCAAAGAGCACACCCAGGTTCCTAACTGACAACGAAGACTTAACAGAGCAGCCATCAAGTGTTTGACAGTATTACATGAAAAAGTTTTTGGTCCAAAAATTAGAATCTCTGTTTTTTCTGAATTTAGTAGTAGGAAATTACTGGTCATCCAATTTTTTATATCAGCTTTGCATTCCGTTAATTTTGTGAATTGGTAAGTTTCGTCAGGGCGCGAAGAAATATAGAGCTGAGTATCATCAGCGTAACAGTGAAAACTAACGCCATGCTTCCTAATGATATCTCCCAAGGGTAGCATGTACAGAGTGAAAAGCAACGGTCCTAGTACTGAGCCTTGCGGTACTCCATATTGAACTTGTGATCGATATGACATCTCTTCGTTTATTACTACAAACTGATAACGGTAAGATAAGCATGATTTGAACCATGACAATGCAATTCCACTAATGCCAACATAATTTTCGAGTCTATTAAAAAGAATGTTGTGATCGATAGTGTCAAATGCAGCACTAAGATCCAGTAACACTAATGGAGAGATACAACCACGATCTGATGATAAGAGCAAATCATTAGTAACTCTAATGAGAGCAGTCTCAGTACTATGGTACGGTCTAAATCCTGACTGGAAATCCTCACAGATACTATTTCTTTCTAAAAAGGGACATAGTTGTGATTCTACTGCCTTTTCTAGTATTTTTGACAGAAAAGTGAGATTTGAGATCGGCCTGTAATTGACTAATTCTCTAGGATCAAGTTGTGGTTTTTTAATAAGATGTTTAATAATAGCCAGCTTAAAACTTTTTGGTACGTATCCTAGTGATAAAGACAAATTAACGATATTAAGAAGAGGATCTATGACCTCTGGAAGCATATCTTTCAATAGCTTAGTCGGTATAGGGTCTAACATACATGTTGTTGATTTTGATGATTTAACAAGTTTAGACAATTCTTCCTCTCCTAAAGCAGTGAATGAATTGAATTTTTCCTCAGGGACACTACAATGCATTATCTGAGGTGATACTGTAGTAGACGGTTGCATGGTTATAATTTTCTCTCTAATATTGTCAATCTTGCAAGTAAAGAAGTTCATAAAGTCATGCTGTGCTCTTTGGAAACATCAGAAGTTGAAGCTTTATTTCTTGTTAATTTAGCCACTTTATCAAATAAATACCTAGGGTTGTGTTTATTTTCTTCTAAAAGATTTGAAAAATAGGCAGATCTAGTATTTTTTAAGGCCTTTCTGTACTCAGTCATTCTCTCTCTCCACGAAATGCGAAAGACTTCTAGTTTTATTTTCCTCCAGCTGCACTCCATTTTTCTGGCTGCTACCTTTAGGGCCCAAGTGTGCTCCTTGTACCACGGTGTTGGATTAATTTCCTTAATCTTTTTTAAGTGCAAAGGAGCAACTAAGTCTAATGTGCTGGAAAAGACAGAGGCAATAGTTTCTGTTGCAACATCGAGGTCTTCTAAGCTGTCTGGTATGCTAAGGTGATGAAACTGATCAGGAAGATTATTTATAAAGTGATCTTTAGTGGTAGAAGTGATGGTTCTACCATATTTATGGCAGGGAGGCAGTTTTGCAGCCTTGACTAAATGTAGTATACACGAGACTAGATAATGATCTGAGATGTCACTCTGCTGCAGAATTTCAACGGCATCAATATCGATTCCATGTGACAATATTAGATCTAAAGTATGATTACGACAATGAGTGGGTCCTGACACGTGTTGTCTAACTCCAATAGAGTTTAGAATGTCTGTAAATGCCAGTCCCAATGCGTCTTTTTCATTATCTACATGGATATTAAAATCACCAACAACAAAGACTTTATCTGCAGCTAGTACTAACTCCGATAGAAAATCAGCAAATTCTTAGATAAAGTCTTTATGGTGTCCTGGTGGCCTGTATACAGTAGCCAGCACAAATGTCAACTTACATAATGTTACATAAAGTACCATCACTTCGAAGGAATTATATTTGAAAGACTTTTGACTAATACTGTAAATATTACTATAAATTACAGCAACACCTCCCCCTTTGCCTTTCTGACGAGGATTGTGTCGATAATAATAACCTTGAGGGCTAGACTCATTTAAAGTAATGTAATCGTCCGGTTTTAGCCAGGTTTCTGTCAAACACAGCAAATCTAGATTATTGTCTGTGATAATATCATTTACAATAAGTGCTTCTGAAGAAAGGGGTCTAATATTTAACAACCCAAGCTTTATCATTTGTTTATCAGTATTATCTCTGTTTTTTATTTGTTGAACATCAATTAAATTTTTACCCTTAAATGGGTTTGGAAGTTTTTTGTTTTTACTAATTCAGGGTACAGACACAGTCTCTATGTGATAATATCTAGGTGTAAGAGTTTCTATGTGTTGGGAATTATCTGACTTCTGTGACGTGAGGCAGCTAGCAGGCGGTCGGTTTAGCCGGTCTATCTGCTTCCTGACCTGGGCCCCAGTTTGTCATGTTTCAGCTCTAAGACTATGTGCCATATTACTAGAGAGAAGAGCAGCACCATCCCAGGAGGGATGAATACCATCTCTTTTCAACAGGTCAGGTCTGCCCCAAAAACTTTTCCAAAACACTCTCACGGTACTTTGATGCCATACGCCAGTCAGTGTGAGCAGCACAGATGCATCTCGAACAAGCCTAGTCATTGCCTATTACATCATTTAAAGCCTGAATCTGCGCAGTAGTGATCCTGAGGTGGAACTGCAGCATCAAGTTCCCATTCATACTCCCGTTCCCGCAGACTCATTCGCTAACACAGCTGTCAATCATGACGTTACACCCCGTTTTTATAACATCAAATAACTAATTAAAATCAAACTTACTGAAAAAAAAACAAAAAACATTTGAACTGCACAATCTGCTTGTTTAAGTACTTAACATGACAAAAAATTTGGAAAAACTTTTTTTAAGTGTAAATTTAGTTTGGCTCACATCCCATTTGATTACATGGAGAGGGCGGGGTTTATGACCTATACTGCAGCCAGCCACAGGGGCCGATCGAAATGTTTTGGCTTCACTTTTTTTTAGGACGTGCGTGGCACACTTAGTTCAGAGCCCTGC
This sequence comes from Hypophthalmichthys nobilis, assembly GCA_037950665.1. Classification (NCBI taxonomy): domain Eukaryota; kingdom Metazoa; phylum Chordata; class Actinopteri; order Cypriniformes; family Xenocyprididae; genus Hypophthalmichthys; species Hypophthalmichthys nobilis. Next base: position 27,460,385 of record CM075479.1, read on the forward strand.
TGAGAGCTGCTCTCTGAAGAGAATGCAAAAAGCCCCATGCTCAGTAACTCAACCGTAAGGTTGTTACATTGGAGGGTGGGGGAGGGGTGCATTTGTTTTAACTGTCAGCGATTGATTAAATTGTGTCCAACTTAATATATATATATATATATATATATATATTGAAAATTTGTTACAAATACTAATTGTTTTTGTTGTTGTTTTTGTAAAACAAACAAACAAACAAACAAACAAAACCCTTAAATAATAGCTGTAATTTTTAGACAAAATTAACTATTGGATTGTTGAAAATTAACCGTATGTCCTCAAACAATCACTTAAGTGATATTCAGAGATTTTATTAAGGAAGCATAGTTTATTGTGATATTTACAAAGCCACTGAGTTATCTTTTAGAGTGTGGGGCTAATCCTGCTAATCTGGGTTTAAAGGAAAGATGCACCAATACTAAATTTCTCCGTCAATACTGATTATTCAGAGTGATATCTGCCAATAATTTGATTTTTCTTAAGCTCTCCCAACTCATCGGAGTTAGTTTATAGCTAACTAATGAACTGTGAACACTGGATAATTTTACTGAGGTATTTAAGTGACTGTTCACAAGCTGTTTTATTTATGTCTTTCTGCGGTTGAAACACCGACTGTGCGACACATGATACATTTCGGTAAGTTGTACTGTATCTTTCAACATACATTTTGATGTTCATGTTTTTTTTCATGCTCTAAGTTGTATTAAAGAGGAAGAAAAGGCTCGCGCTCTTCACTGCCGCGTAAACTGAGGTGCTACAGCGATCTGTCACGTCACATTTAAGAGTGTCAAAATGGTGTTTATTGTTTGAATTCTGATAAAATGGACAGACTTTGTTTTTTATCAGAATTAACAAAGCTGTTTGTGATTATTGGATGGGAGACATTCTGTGGCCCAGTAGTGCACAACACAACGAAATTAAAAAAGCAAACATAAGTTCACAACACAACGGAAACAAGCCACAACACAACGAAATCAAGCCACAACACAACGAAATTAAAAAAGGAAACATAAGTTCACAAAACAACGAAATAAAGCCACAACACAATGGAATCAAGCCACAACACAATGAAATCAAGCCACAACACAACGGAAACAAGCCACAACACAACAAAATCAAGCCACAACACAACAAAATCAAGCCACAACACAACGGAAATGCTCCCAACCACTAGGGGGCTCTTAGAGCTCGGTAAAGTTAGTTTTCCTTGCCACTGTTCTATAAAGTCGACAGTCTTACAGAGATATCAATACCATGATTAGTTTTAAGTATGTAAACATTGTATATCGATATGAAATATTAATTCAAAATCAACTATGTGCACAATAGCTTCATATGTATACCTGTGAATGATTTGACGTGCTACCACGGCACATGATGAAGGGAACGTCTGCCAATTCCACCAAGTGGTTAAAACGTATAATTTGTATTCATTAAAATTACTTTTAACATTTAAAAACAGACATGTTCAAATTCCAAAGCTTGTTAGTTCCTGTTGGTAAGACTGACAAGCTTTGGAATTTGAATGAATTAATGTCGTTATACAGTGGTTACATACTGTTCAAACTAATTGTGGTATTGATATCACTGCCAACTCTATAGAACATTGGCAAGAAAAACTAACTTTACCGAGCTCTGAGAGCCCCCTAGTGGTCGGGAGCATTACTGTTGTATTGTGGCTCGATTTCGTTGTGTTGTGGCTTGTTTCCGTTGTGTTGTGGCTCGATTTCATTGTGTTGTGGCTTTATTCCGTTGTGTTGTGGCTCGATTTCGTTGTGTTGTGGCTTTATTCCGTTGTGTTGTGGCTCGATTTCGTTGTGTTGTGGCTTTATTCCGTTGTGTTGTGGCTCAATTTTGTTGTGTTGTGGCTCGATTTCGTTGTGTTGTGGCTTTATTCCGTTGCGTTGTGGCTCGATTTCCTTGTGTTGTGAACTTATGCTTGCTTTTTTAATTTTGTTGTGTTGTGCACTACTGGGCCATCGTAGAGACTTGTTACAAATAATGTTTAGGGGAAAACTGCAATCTTGCAACCCTGCTTGAACTATGGGTGATTCACAGGGTCAAATAGAGCCTGCTTTAACATTGCTATTTTTTTTAAAACTGTTAATGGCCCATAGTGAAAATAATTGCTTTTATCGGCCGTGCATCAGTGCATCTCTAGTTTGAAGAGACAATTTGCCAAGGTTAAATGCAGTGTGAACATTACAAGAAACACCCCACAGCATTTAGTTTTTGAGGACAAATCTGTCTTTACTAGTTTAGAAATATAAGGCTTATCTATCGACCCGCAAAGATAACCAGAGTCACTGGAAGTCGAATGTTCATTTATACTGTACCACACAACTGTCGATCTAACATAGGCTACTGTTGTCTTGATAGGCTACGAACCACCAAAGCAGATTCAACTTCAATATGCAAACAAGACTGGGGGAGGGGTCAGAAAGTAGGATTGGTTTATTAGTAGTATTTACTTTTACATATTAACTAAAGTGTATTAGTTAACATTATTTATTTTGCAGCTAAAGCTACACCCATGATGAGATCTTTAGTAATTGTTCTTTTCAGTGTGGATAGATCTTTAAAGTGACATACAAGAGTTTAAACCTACATCAGTGTAGATAAAATCAAGGTTAAACTGACACTCAGTAAAGTGCTGCAGGGTTAAAAATGAGTTAGCATTTTAGCACTTCGGATTCCAGTTCCATCGTCCTGAAGTCGATGGTTTTTTTAATGGGTCTTTGGTTAAATGCCTTTTTAATAGCTTTCACTTGTCTTGTAAAAGGCGGTTGCTAACAAGTGTCTAAATGGGCCTACAGAGGTTGTCGGTGACATTAAATGTCATCAGATGAACAGGTAAACTCATCTAGTTACCAGTCGCTTTCACAGCCTTATTGTGTTTATAACTGCGCTCTTGCGAAACTATTATAACTCGAAACTTTAGGAAAAATGTTTTATATAATGTTTTAAAATGCTTAAAAAGAATGCTTACAATGCAAAACAGTGTGGATCTGGTCATCCAAAACAAAATCCAATTGATTTTTTTTTTTTTTTTTTTCTTCACTGGAATACACTTCTACAGAATCTCTCTCTCTCTCTGTTTCATTTGTTGCTTTAAGACTTTATTTTTCTCCTCTTGTCTTCACTTCTAATCCCTATTAGCATCCTTTACTATGAATGTTTCTAAAGTAGGGAAACGCAGTAGACCAGACACCAGATATTTTTTGTCTCTCAAATGACGGAAAGCATTTTATTTTAAATTTATGCATTTGGCACACACTTTTATCCAAAGCAACTTAGCTTTGAATATATAGGCCTACGTTTTAACATTCATGCATTCCCTAGGAAATGAATTTTGAAATATTCTGAATATAATCATTTTGGTTGACACAACATCTGATGTGATTTTTAAGTGGTAGAATATCTGAAAAGCATATAAATGCATAGGTGTAAAGAGGACCAGTGTGCTTTTGAGTGTGTGAAGGCAGCAGTTTACACATTCAGCTAGCAAACTTTATATTGTTCCAAATGTAAAAGCCCAAATGCCTAGGGGAAGCATCTGTGTAGCTGGCACAATATTCATCTCTGAAAACTTCCTCACACCCTCTTCCTCACATCAGCATGTGGCATGTTCACAGAAGTAATGAGCACAAGTGTGTGTGTGTCTGTGAGTGGTTGTATGATGCTCTACTAACGCCGATTTTTATTTGTTTCTTTGCTTAGGCATCTCTCTGTCAAGCTAAACTGTTTTCAGGTTCAAGAATTTCATTCATTCATTTTGGCCTAGCTTCCAGACAAGAGATTAGACCAAATTTCTCCCTCAGAAAGCCTTTCGACATACTAATTAAAACATTTAAAAGTCCAGCTGCTTTCTTCCTCTTGCCTCTTAATCTTCTTATGAGAAAGGACGAAAGAGAGCGAATGCGAATTGAGTTGTAATAAGTGAGAGGAAAAGAGATGGATCGGAAATCAGATACGCTGAGAGATATTGGCACAGAGCGAGAGAAAGATAGCAGACATTGACGGATTCAGATGAGGAAGGCAAAATGGAGAAGAAGAGGGTGAGAGATAAGAGGAAATTGGCCGCTGTGAAAGTTGACAGCGATTTGCATGGACCCTACATCATTCATTTCCATTCGATTTGTGATGCAATGTGGGCGTGTCCTGTGAGTCAACAGTTTAAAAAAGTTTAAATGAGCAGCAACAGAATGTAAACTCTGTCAGAAATTGTTGCTGTTCTAAGCATGTTTGATTCATGCATTGATAGTTATTCATCTTGTTCATCGCTGCTGCAATATCTATATCAGTGTATTAGAGCTAGAGGAATGGCTACTAGCAACCTGGAAACCTCCATCGATAAAATCAGTGTGAATAGAGGATAAAAGTCATTTGGATGAGGTATGATATGAAATATTAGCCTAAAATAATTACTTTCTATATGCACTCTTTTCCCCACATGCATTCGATCAATATGCTCTGAATCTATATATCCGTTACAAGACCTATCTGTAAGTCTGTAACGCATTGGTTTAGGCATACAAGTGTGTGTGTGTGTGTAGAGTACTGTGTTGAACTCCATCTGCTATAAACGCTTAACTTGATCTGAAGAAAACGCACTCTCCACATCCCAAAAAAAAAAAAAAAAAAACCACATGCATGCAAGAGACCGACTGGCAAACATGCACACACATATACTGTAGAGGAGAACTCAGTGTCACAGACACCACACTTAATCTAATGGATCTGAACTTTGTGTGAACCTCACAGTTAAAATACTAGTGCACCTGAGCCTGTCCTACACACTCACATGCACATATTCACACACAAATGCTTCTACACTCCCAGACACGCAATATGTCAACAACAGTTCAGGTGCTGTTGTCAAGTTTCCTTCCTTGCTTGCTTGACCTTCCTTGTGTTTGTTTGTTTTCTACGCAAGGATCTTTTGTAAAAATGTGTACAAAAATACACATTCATTTTATTTTCTAGTGGCAGATAAATGCGGCATCAGTGTCATAATTTAATGGAAACTAAATCTGAGGAACCTTATGTATGAAATTTACAATCTGTTGTCTAAAACGAGTGACATGTTTCTTATAATGCTGTGTCCTAACCAGACGTGATGTGATAAAGTATCAGGCATCATCTTCCATATGAAATGATTGTTCAGACCAGGTGGTGTAACACTAAGAAGTCCTGCCCACAGTTAACTCTCATTAGTTTAAAATCCTGCTCCATTCAGCTATATACATATAAACATTCAATACTTTTTCTAATTGGCTGTGTTGCATTACACAGCATTTTCTCTTTCACTATGAACAGACATATTGCATGACAGTGTAAACTTATTGCATAGGATATGGTGTGCGCATATATATATTTTTAAAAACAGAATTACCATAGTTGCAAGGTAATTCTGATCCATGTCCTCCTGGTTTGGTCATCCAGTTTGGACAGACGGCCTGATCTAGGCAATGTGTGCTAGGCAATATGCTTTCTACTTCTTAATGATGCAGAACAGTACTCAGAGGGGTAGATAAAGCCTTCGAAATGTTTTTGTAGCCTTCTCCTAACTTGTGCTTTTCTACAACTTTATACACACAGTGTCTATAGAAAATCATCATACACCTTTGAAATTTTATGTCGTACAGCCTGAAATCAAACCCATTCCAAAAAAAAAAAAACTTTTCCAGCTTTATTTACAAAATTCGCCTTACAACAACAACAAAAAAAGAAAAAGAAAAAAGAAAGAAAGGCAACAGCTCTGAAAATTTTACAACTGAAAAACAAGAATAACAGGGTTGGAAAAGTCATCAGTGCCCTGATTTAATACTTCGTAGAGCCACCTTTTGCTTTAATTACAGCCATTAATCTTTTTGTATATGTCTGTACTAGCTTTGCACACCTAGATTGGGGAATATTTGCCCATTCTTCCTTGCTCAAGTTCAGTCAGATTCCGTGGTGAGCGGCAATGGACTGCTCTCTTCAAGTCCATCCACAGATTTTCTATCGGTTTTAAGTCAAGGCTCTTAAGGATAGGACCTTCCTATCCTTAAGCCATTGCATTGTTCTTTTGGTGGTATGTTTAGGATCACTGTCGTGTTGGAAGGTGATTGACCTTCCCATCTTCAGCTGTCTAGCAGAGGGACACAGGTTTTCCTTAAGAATTTGGGAGCATCCATTTTCCCTTCAGTCCTGACCAATCGCCCAGTCCCTAGAGTCCTGCAACGGGTCGGGTACCCGCATAAAAGTGGCTAAAATGGGTGGATTGTGACATTCCTAAAATTCACAGGCGGGGATGCGGGCGGATAATTAACTCTTTGCGGGCGGGTAGTAGCGCGGATGAAAAATATGCACAATATTTGTATGTCTAAATTACCATTACACATACGCAATAGAACTCGAGGAGAAACGTGAAGATCTGCTATCAGGCCGCAGCATGTCGGCGGCTCCAGCTGCGAAGAGAGTTTGTTTAGTTTCAACAGTTGATTGTTTGTCAGACGTAGAGGACTCCAGCGATGACACTGTGCTGCCTGAGGATGAGGTCTCTGCATACATCGAGTTCAAGGAACCCAAGGGGGATCCTTTCGATGTTTTGCTGTGGTGGAAGGAGCATGCGAAAACATTTCCCAACCTGGCAATGATTGTGTGGAATGTTCTCTCCATCCCAGCATCGAGCGCTGCGAGTGAGAGAGACTTTTCCACAGCTGGATTTGTAATTCAAGAACGGAGAACGCAACTTAAACCTGGGACTGTGGACGATATCCTTTTCCTGCACAGTAACCTTAAGGAAAAGTAAATGCATAGGCATAGGCCTATAGGCTATTGTTTGTGAGCGACAGGCTCAGGTTGTATTTTTTCTTGTTCTTTTTTTTCATTAATAGGTCTATTTGCGTATAGTTATCCGGTTCCATAGCCTATTTAGGTGCCGATGGTAGGCTACTTGAATGGCGCAAAACAAATCGCACTTTAGCCTGTTTCATTAGCCCATTCATGATGCTGTTGTGATGTTGAGAGAGGTGCGAGATAAAAAATAAAGCACCTTAATTGGAATGATTTTAGCGTGTGATTTATCGCGGGCACGGATCGGGTAACGGGCCAAATATTAACGGGTCTGGGCGGGTGCGGATTTAATTTTGATATTATCACGGGTGACGGGTCGGATCTGGTGCTGAACTTTGCAGGTACGGGCGGGGGCGGGTCTCCAAAAATGGACCCGTGCAGGACCCTGCAAGTCCCTGCTGAAGAGAAACACCCTCACTACATAATTCTTCATGCTTCATCATGCAACATGCTTCACAGTAGGTGTGGTGTGTTTTGGGGGGTGTGCTGTGTTTGCTTTTCCACAAACATTGCGCTTGGAGTTCAGCCCAAAAAGGGTCAATTTTGGTCTCATCAGGCCATAGGACATTTTGCCAGATGGCATCAGAGTCTTCCAGGGCTGTTTCTGCATAGCGCAAAGAGACTGAGTATGGCACTTTTTCAGGAAAGGCTTCTTTCTTGCCACCCTGCCATACAGGCCAGCTTTGTGTAAAGCTTGTGAGATAGTTGTCACATGTACAGTCCGACTAGTCCTGGCCATAAAGCCAGTACTTGACCGAGCTCTTAACACATTATAGTCCTTCACGTCTATTGCGATCTCAAAAGTTGATAATGCCTAGAATATCAAAATCAACCACAGGCAGTAGATCCTTATCCTTTTTAGCACCCAAACTCTGGAACAGTCTTCCTAGCATTGTTCGGGAAGCAGACACATTCTGTCAGTTTAAATCTAGACTAAAAACAGATCTGTTTAAACTTGCATACACAAAACACATTATCTGCTTCTATAATTCAAATCATGTAAATTGTTAGGCTGCATAAATTAGGTCAGCCGGAACCAGGAACACTTCCCATAACACCTGATATACTCGCTACATCATAAGACAAATGGCGTCCACGCTAATATTAGTCTCTCTCTGTTTATTCCGATGTTTACCGTAGTCTGCCAGATCCAGGCCGTATCCAGATGAGATGAAGGACCTGTACCTAGACATGATGACAACGCAGCCCTGAAGTGTCAACTAATCTATCCCCTGCGAAGGGCTCCTTCCCTTTCCTTTCCCTATGTATAGATAAAACGTTATCAAAATGATTCCAGTTCACATGGATCCGCGGAAACGACTAATAATTCTGTATTATGCGGGCCAGACAAGTAATTTGGCGATATCACTTTGTAAAAAAGACTAAGCGTCCGCACACAAACACATTCAAATGCACATACCTATAGACTAAACACGTAAATGTACGGCAAGAACGCATTAAAAGTCTTCTGTTTTCAGTTAAAAAGGTGTCATTTAAGCGGCCCCTAAGTTAATAATTAATGATTTTGTCAACGGAAGTGATTCAATCAAAAACATACTTTAGCTTGATAATAACAAAACAATCTCTGTCCATTAATTTTCCTATTATCACTGTGAAGCTGCTTTGAAACAATCTGTATTGTAAAAAGCGTTACGTAAATGAAGATGGCTTACCTTGACTTGACTTGTAAGTCCTTCAAAGTTGCCTTTGGCCTCTTGGTAGCTTCTCTGATCAATGACCTCCTTGCTTGGTTATCCAGTTTGGACAGACGGCCTGAGGCAATGTGTTGGTGGTGCCATAAGATTTCCACTTCTTAATGATGCTCTGAACAGTACTCAGAGGAATAGCTAAAGCCTTCAAAATGTTTTTGTAGCCTTCTCCTAACTTGTGCCTTTCCACAACTTTATCCCGGAGGCCTTCCAAAAGCACTTTCCTAACCAAGGTGAATTATTTGCAGTACCATGCACTACTAACAGTGGAATCTTCAAGAAACAGCTGTTTTTTCTGAAGTAATCAAAACCACTACAATTGATGTCAGGTGGGGCAATTAGCCTGGTGTTTGATCTGGAAGTTAAATGGTTGCACCTGAGCAAGTTTATAATGGTATACTCTAAGGCAGTGGTTCCCAAACCTGTCCTGGAGGACCCCCAGCACTGCACAGTTTGGATGTCTTTCTCATCTAACACACCTGATTCAACTCATCAGCTCATTAGTAGAGACTGCAAGACCAGAAGTAGGTGTATCAAATAAAGGCGACATACAAAATGTGCAGTGTTGGGGGTCCTTCAGGACAGGTTTGGGAACCACTGCTCTAAGGGACTGATCACTTTACCAAACCACATATTTCACTAATTAATTTTTAAATAATCCTCCAGAATGTTTTAAAATGTTATTTTCACTTTAATGATGAGGGTTATAATACAGCTGAAAAAAGTTGGACTTATTTTATTTTCCAGGGTGTAATGTGACAAAAGGTAAAGATTTTCACAGGGTAACTGTCTATATTTATAAAACGGTTAGTTCCTGTCCTTGATTCTGATTGGTCAATAGCTGTGTTTTATTCACAATAAAACACGGCTATGACCGCTTCACCCAACGGTTCTGTGTATCACTACACAACACCCTTAGCAACCACTCTTAGCAACGTAAACTGTATGTTCTCAATTGATATTGTTCATTGAAGCTCACTGTATTATGTAGAAGAGTGTTGTGAGACTGAGTGAACGAGTTTATTACCTGATTACCAGATTTAGCATTTTCCTTCAGGTCAGTCCTATGTTCATAATAAAAAATCTGTTTAAATGTCTGCTGGAATATCTTGTCCTTTTAACATTTAAGGGGTTTTCCTGTGACTGACAGCGTTAGTCAAAGCATTTGTCAGTTGCGTCTTGTTCTGTTTTCAAAACAATTCAGTCTTTTCAATATAAAAGTCTTCGCTACTGACTGACACACTCGTAAAGACAGTCTTTGCCGCCATCTAATGGCGTGAAAATGTAACTTCTGTTGCTGTTCATGGTCAGGGACTATTTTTTCCGGCGGAAGGAAGGCTTTTAGAAAGTTTCCTTCATGAAAGTTGCATTGATACATATTTCTGGCTTTAATATTTTTATTGTGTGGTTTTATAAAAGCCGTTTTATAAAAGCAATGAGGTACTGGAGGCTAGTGCTGTATCGTGAATAAGTCACGGCTAAAGGGGGTCAAGGCACGATGCGAAGTGGAGTGACTTATTCACGATATACCACAGCCTCTCGTACCTTATTGCTTATATATATATATATATATATAGTAATAAAATCCTTTTAAAATGGTAATATGTGAACAGTGAAGCTGTTTGGGGTCAGTAAGATTTTGCTTTTTTTTAAAGAAACTAATAATTTATTCCGCAAGGATGCATTAAATTGATCAGTTGACAATAAAGATATTTACATTGTTTCAAATATTATTTCAAATAAATGCTGACTTTCTATTTATCAAAAAATCCAGAAAAAAATGTATCATGGTTTCCACAAAATATTAAGCAGCACAACAGTTTTCAACAGTGAAATTTATCTTGAGCAGCAAATCATCACATTAGAATGATTTCTGAAGGATCATATGACAGTGAAGACTGGAGTAATGATGCTGAAATTTCAGCTTTGCATCACAGAAATAAATGACAGAAAAAAAGTTCATTGTATTTGAAATCCTTCTCTCTGTGTGTCCTGTAGGTAATGCCTTTGTAGTGAGTCTGGCTTTCGCCGACCTTCTGGTGGTTTGCTATCCCTACCCTCTGGTCTTGCACGCCATGCTGCACGCAGGCTGGCTGCCAGGGGAAATGGAGTGTAAGGTCAGCGGCTTCCTGATGGGAGCGAGCGTCATCGGTTCCATCTTCAACATCACTGCCATCGCCATCAACCGCTACTGTTTCATCTGTCAGACCAACACCTACGAGAAGATCTACGGCCGTGCCGGAACCCTGGCCCTATTGATGTTAGTCTGGGTACTCACCGTCCTTGCCATTCTTCCAAACCTGGCACTGGGGTCATTGACGTACGACCCCCGCGTCTATTCATGCACCTTTAGTCAGACGACAAGTGCGGGATACACCATCGCTGTGGTGACCGTGCATTTCCTGCTTCCTATCGCAGTAGTTACGTTCTGTTATCTGAGGATTTGGGTGCTGGTGCTCCGTGTAAGGAGGCGAGTCAAAACTGACGTCAGGCCACGCCTTCGTCCAAGTGAGTTGCGCCACTTCTTGACCATGTTCGTCGTCTTTGTGCTGTTTGCCGTCTGCTGGGCGCCTCTGAATTTGATTGGCCTGGCTGTAGCGGTGGACCCGCCCCGTGTTGCGCCCATGGTCCCTGATTGGCTGTTTGTGGTTAGTTATTTCATGGCGTACTTTAACTCCTGCCTGAACGCCGTAGTGTACGGACTTCTCAATCAGAACTTCCGCAGAGAATACCGCAGAATACTTCTGTCACTTTGTAAGCCACGCCTCTTCCTGCAGGAGACATCTAGGGGTGGGACTGAGCGCAGCAACAAACAGTCACCTGGCAACAACAACAATGACGATCAGCCCAAAGCGAACACAATATAATTCACTCACAATACATATACACAGATATCAAAGAGAGAATGCTGCAAAAAGGTTCTAAATTGCACCCACAAATGTTTTAACAATAACAATTTATGCCTCACTTTAGATACCACCATCTGCAAAAAAGAAAAAAAATACCTTATTTGTTGGAAAACCATAAAATTATAATAAACCTCAGTATTACAAAAATTAATTGCATCTCACATGCATTACAATCACATTCAATTAATGCATGCTAATGATTGAGAACTGTGCAATAAGTCATTACCAGACAAAAGGTGCAAGCTCGAGAAAGACAAAGACTGCAGAACATTTTTGTCTTCTCCAAACATGCGCCCAACTTATTTTTCTCACTGATAGTTGGAGGCTGTTTTCTCCAGCTATCCATAAATACTCACTAAACAGATCTCTCACAAGAGAGCATCACCCAGAGGACTTGCAACAGTTTCACAAGTGCTTCCCTAATGATATAACAGCATTAAAGAAACGTTCCCCAAATGCTCACACATTTGTGACCGTTCAGCACCTTGACAAACGTTTTCCCAGTTGTCCAATAGCGTTAGCACTTTTGGCACTGTAAGTACACTAGAGCCTCCCCTTGTGCTATGCAACCAATTAATTTTAAACTCTATGGAGAAAGTGTAAAACTAGGGCTCCCTAGGTTTGCAGTAAAGATTATCCAAACGTTCCCCTAAAACACTGCAGCAACATTCTTGTAAAACTCCCCTATTGCTATGCAAACTCAACGTGAGCACTGTTGAAATTTTCCTGTAACCTTCCCACAACATTCCTCAATTAAGTCTGTGAATGCAGCCATGTGGGAATATGCCCAAATGCTGCAAGAACATGTTTTTATATTCTCCATAGGTGTAAAAAAAAACCCATCATGCACTCCCTATGCCTGTGCACCAGCAGAACACATCTGCACGTATATTATCGTGTTACGGCATACAACTTTCGTCTGAAAGAAGATAGTCATATACACCTAGGATGGCCTGAGGGTGAGTAAATCATGGGATAATTTTCATTTCTGGGTGAACTATCCCTTTAAATGAGGAAAGTAATGCACCAGTTTACCACTGGATTTATTAACAGGGTTCAAATGATCATCACAATTTAATAACATAAAACATTATGTTATGAGCATAGGGCTTCACATATGTGACATGATAAATAGACTATTTGTTAGTATCCTTTCTTCCTTAACAGGCCAATTTCTATCATTACTATAAATAATAATAATAATAGTAATACTACTACAAATGTTAAAATAATCTTCATTAATATACCAGCATGTGTCAATAGACATTTACAAACTTCAAAGTGCCAGTTTCTGGTCTCAGTCAATCCACAATACTTAAGAAGGACCTAATTCTTCATTAAATACCAGATATAGAAGTAGCTTATATGATCAGTTCATACTGATATAATCATTTAGGTCAATAAAGTCAAAACTGCATTCATCTTCACTTAAGCTATGGATACTTTTACTGAGGAAAGTTTCCATCTCAATCATATCAGTTACTAAAATCACGTTTTTATAGTCACCCTAGCAGTGGCATTGAGTATGGGGAGGAGGGGGATGGTTGTCCCTGATGTATTATACAAAGCATTTGATACTTTTAAAAATGCACTCACATTTCACTTCACAAATAATGTAGGATTTATGGCTTTTACTTTGACTACCCAGTAGTCCGTCTGTTCGTGATACAGACACTGGTACACTGAGAAAAAGTTCACAAATAATTGAATAAATTTCACAAATAATTACAAAGAAACACTGAAAGAAAGACCAAAATAGTATTTTCTTGTCAAATTTACTTCAAAAATCTTTATTTTATTTAGAACTTCTACAGTGTAGATTATCGTTTCAAACAGAGATTGCGTTTGCGTTCCACTTCGTTGCTTCTGAATTGCTTTTCTATGTAAACATGCTCTTGACGGACACATTCAACACTATTTTTTCAGTGTCTCGCGCATGCGCGCAGCATTTTTTAAATCGCCATGAACTTTGAAATGTTGTTCAACTTTTAAAAACGCGTCTCTCGAGACCCTGTGCTCTTTTACATCATACTTTGCTGTGTCTCGTGTATTTAAAAACAAAAAAGCGTTCTCTGTAAATGGCCCCTTGCACGTTTATTCAGCTAACCGCAGTTTTAAAGCCCACCAATATTTATATAGCCAGCTGTTGAACAGTACCTGTTCAGACCAGTACGTGGAACTGTCAATCGGCAGGTTTCTACAAACCGTCATTGATGCAAAGAGATTGATGAGGTAATAAAATTATATAGCGAAATTGAGGACTTCTGTCCTTTGAGAACTTCTTAGCTTTTTCTATAGAATATTTAGATTAGCATTACAAATGTCTTAGTAATTTACCCCTATTTATTCCTGACATTTATGCAAAGAAAAGTGAATGATTTTAAATGTTTATTTTTCTATTTGTGAGTTCATTTTTAGAAATGAATCTCCACCACCTGTGCTCACATCTCTTTCTTGTCTCATTATTCTGAAAAGAATGTTGCTAAGATACTTTTAAGTTTCCACGGATGTAATTAGCGTCTAACAATAGACATGTGTATATTGTGTATGTGAACTCTTTAAGCCTCAAAAATGTAAGAACTAGAATCTGCCAAAAACAAAACTGAGGAGTGAATTCACTGAACAGTTACTCAAAACATTTCAGCGCAAAATCCCTCGCTATAAGCCCCCACAATTCAGTTTAACCACACATCTAGCACTCAAAACCAACTGACATGATCAAGAATTGCATTTATAAAATTACATTTAGCGCTAATTGCTGTTTTTGCACCATTACCTGATCCTTTAGTGTCCCAGGTGCTAAAACAACGCAGACAGTGCGCAAATAAACATCACTATCAGTGGACACAATTCATAGTGAATCCCTCCCGAGTCATTGACATGGCTTTACTTTAATTCACATTAATCAGTGGATCTTCCAGTTCAGGGTCAAATTTAAGCCTCAAATGTTAAATACTTCAAATAATGAATACCAGTAGCAGTAATGATTAAGTGATTTATTGGGAAGAACTTTACCAAAGGAGCTTCAATTCTGATTGCAGTGAGTAATAAAACTTAATGAAAGACATCAATGCACTTATTGAAATCTTAAGGATATTACAGTCTTTAATATTGTATGACTTATCATTCAATTTTATAATCTACTGAACCATAGCGCACTAATGTTATTCTTATTTCACATGGTTAAAAATAGTTTTAATTTTGCACCCCAGTAAAATTGGAAATATGTTAGTGAAACCCAAACACCAAATGCTCCGAGAGTGCTCAGGGTGTTAAAAAAATACTCTTACCAAGAGTTCAAGTTTACCTAACTACAGTAGTCAGCATTTGAAGTGGATCACAAAAGTTAATCAAAGTTGTCCTAAGAACTAAGTTGTCCTAAGAAGAAGGTTTTAGGACAACTTTGATTAACTTTTTTTGATCCACTTCAAATGTTAACTACTATATTTCAAGTTCTTAGTAACAATCATCTATTTTAACTGTGAGTTCATATCAGACCACATGAGGTGGGGTTTGACATCTTTACCTGGAATATTACAAACAAAATAGGCTGCAGTCACCCCAAAGGGTGATTCAAAAGCACAATAAAGATGTCCTGAGAAAAAGAGTGGCATACTTGTTCTGTTTACAGTTATCTTAGTATAATGGAGTTTGTCGCAGGACAGTGAATGACTCCATGTGTCTCTATGCATTTAAAACACGTCACGCCATCAGTCACGATATCTTAGTATTCCAGCTGAGTGCCCGAGCGCTCGCATAATGTACTGTTTCTATGGGTATTCCTATTTTATATCAGTTTCTCTCATGGGTAACCCGATCTTAGTATTTACGATGAGAGTAGAATAATCTTAGTAACTTCAACGAGTATCTCGCCCTTCTTACTGTGGCGAGATCACATGCTCATTTCTTAGTACCTTTGATGACTATGATGAATAATCTCTGTATTTATGACAAATGCTTGTTCAGTAATCTATTCGTCTTGGTAAAGCTGATGAGTGCTGGCATCTTTGTATCTTGTCTTGGAATTTTTGATGAGTACTTAAAATTGAAGAAGAGCTTTTATCCAGTGATATTCCCATTGGTGGAATAATTATGATGTGCTTCGCTGAGAATGAAGAAATATGTTTATTAATGTACGTATTTGTTATTTTTATGAATTATTTTGGAATAGTTTTGTTGTTATTGCTACCTTCTGTGCTTTGATACCATTTCCCAGTCTGTGGGTGTCAATTTTAATATTTGGATCTACTGTAATTGTACTGTATTTGGGCCAGTTTCATTTTTATTTTTTTTAGTATGGTACAAAGACTGAGTACTTATCTTTGTTTCCACAACAAGTACTAAACTGTCTTCTTAACTGAGTTTACTTAAATGGTTTATGCCAAATGATTATCTTTCCTCATTTACTTCCAATTTTATTAAATTGTGTATCCCCAGAAAAAAAAAAAAACACTGTGCAGATTGTGTTACCTCAAGTTATGGAACTAAATTACATTGACTTTAAGTAAATTAAGTCAATAAATGAATAAACCCTTGAAGTAATCTCAACCAACAGGTGCATCTTATCAGTGTGTCTTAGTACTCGGGTAAGTTCTCTTATTTTAGTAATGCTGCTGTAGTGTTGAACATTAACTGATGTACTACGTTTGTAAAACTTAACTTAGTAAATCAAAGCATTAATCGGGTCAAACTGTTACAGCCCCAAACACTTGTGATATTTCATACTGCGAAATGAATGTGCATGAACGTTGATTGTTTTAATTGAATTTTTTGAATTTGTGCGCTTAAGGAACAAGGCGGCAATTATCTTCAGACTTATAGGACAAATGAGGCATAAGTGATATTGCTAAGAAGAGGAATGGATCGATGGGGAACAGGACCAAGAGAATCTAAAAATAATGTATTATTGTGACATGGTCTTAAAATGATTTCAGAAGACTGCTGGTGTAGGATTTTACATGTTAATAAAACTTTTATTTTTAGGAGGTGTCTGGTTTTTGCTTTACTCTGACTCTTTGCTCCACTTAAAGAATCACATGTGGCGAAGGAGTAAAAACACCATTGTGACCCATGGACTGAAAACATTTCTTAAATAAAGGGCTTTTAAACTTTCTTTTTCCTTCTCCCCTCCAAAGACCTTTTCTTGTCAAACGTCTTTTTCCATCATCACTCAATCTCTCAGAGTGTCACACCTTTTTACAATCATTCCCTCCCCTTATCACTTCTTCCTCTATATACAAATCACTCTTTCACCTTTTTCTTTGTCTCCTCATGTCTTTCTCTCATTCTTTGTCAGATCCTATGTTTCTTAGGATCCTATGTTTTCTTAGGCCCCGCCCACTGGAATTCAGTCGCTTAACGGATGACATTTGGATGAGAGCGTCTTGTCGCATCAAAAACAAATACTTATTATAATCACTGACACTCTCTACACTGGATGCAGTATACAGATGCGTGTTCAGTTTCTGACATACTCCACACACTTAAGTCTGTTGAAAGCAGATCAAAAGAAAGAGTGAAAGAACGTTCATTTTGACGGGTCCAGTAGGGGTGTTGCGCTATGCCAGTATTGACGATAATTGTGACGTAAAAAATGAAATATTGATATTTTGTTAATTCTGGCTGTTGCAATATACCGGTATTGGCGATAACTGTAATATTTAAAATGAATAGTACTCATATGATAATATGACATGTAAATAATTCAGCACCAGTATCTGGTTGACATCCCAACATACAGTACAGTATTTTGCTGTATTGCACACTGGTTGCCACCTGTCATAAAACACAAGCAATGAAAAACACAAAATGAAGTGTTCCAGTTATAAGCTGGATATTCTTTCTTCACACCTTTTTTAAGACGTTATTATGACTATCCGTTCCAATGTGACATCTATAATTAACAGCTCATTAGCAAGTGGAGTTGTTTCAAGTAGTTTTAAGCATGCAATTCTACATCTTTTGTTGAAATTGGATCTGGCAATATACAACAATTACAGACCAATCTCACCTTTTATTTTCAAGATTTTGGAGAGAGTTGTTTATTCGCAGCTCTTCTCCTATCTAAATACATTTAACATTTTAGATACATTTCAGTCTGGTTTCAGACACTTCCATAGCACTGAATCTGCATTATTGAATGTCACAGATGATATTTTACTCTTCATTGATTTAGGTTCACCTGTTGTCTTAGCTTCAATAGATCAGATCATCAGCTCATTAGTCGAGACCCCAAGACCTAAAATGGGTGTGTCAGACAAAGGAGACAAGCAAAATGTGTTGGGGGCTCCAGGAAAATGGTTGGGAACCCCTGGTCTAGAATGTATGGTTGGCATCCAGGCGACAACCCTCCAGTGGTTTCCCCCTATATAAAAGAAAGGACATTCCCTATGAATTTAGGCAACTTTTCTTCTACTTCGACTCAATTACAGTGTGGTATCCCTCAAGGATCAATCTTAGGACCTTTGTTTTCACTGTACATGCCTCCTGAGCTTTATTTTTCAGAAATACAGCATATCTTATCATTGTTATGGTGATGATTCCTCATTTTATTTCCTAGTGAGTGTAGACAAGCACCGGTCATCTGAGAATGTCCTAAACTGCTTCAATGTTATTAAACATTGTCTGGCAAAAAAAAAAATTAAATTAAATGAGAGCAAACCTGAAGTTCTGATTTTAGGTTCCTGTGTCCTACTTACCTGACCTGGTTGCTCAGTTAGGTCCTTTGTCATCTAATGTACAAGATCATGTGAGGAGTCTTGGAGTGATTTTTCACTCATCATTACTTTTTGATAAGCAGCTCAGTGCTGTTGTGAAGGGTAGCTTTTACCACCTGAGATCTAACACTAAAATAAAACATAAAGACTTGGGAATTGTGATCCACTCACTTATTTCATCAAAGTTTGACTATTGAAACTCATTGTACATTGGTCTTCCCCATACTGCGTTATCCCATCTACAGCCTGTTCAAAATGTTGCATCCAGGCTGTTAACAGGGTCAAGAAAGAGGGATCACATTTCCCCGGTCTTAGCATCTCTACACCGGCTCCCGGTGTAATTCAGGGTCGATTATAAATTTCAGATTTTTTGTCTACAAGGCACTATTTGGTCTTACACCCCAATATATCAGTGACCTTCTACATCCGTACTCTCCAACCAGAGCGCTCAGGTTTTCTGATCAACTTCTATTGAAGGTTCCTCGTTCCTGCTATAGATCAAAGGGTGATTGTGCCTTTGCTGTGATAGTTCCTAAATTATGGAATAGTCTATGGAAGTCAGCTTCACATTAGCCATGTTTAAATCTTCTTTAAAAACATATCTTTATTCTGTGGCTTTTGAATAGATTAATAAATTGTTTTAAGTTGATTAATACATAATGTTTTAATTTTCTGTATTATGTTTTATAATTAATTTTAAAATTAAGTTTGCTCGCTCTGTACAGCACTTTGGGTCAACTTCTGTTGTTTTTCAATGTGCTTTGTAAATAAAGGTTGACTTGACTTGACTTGACTTGACAAGCAGACGAAGCGCGCAGCTGCTACTGCCGCGTAAAAGCATGTTGTCGGATATGACAGACGAGACATTCTACCCACACTCCAAGAAAGTTAACTCGCCAGTGTGGAAGTTTTTTTGATGAAAATTACTTGTTAATCAGCCCAGTCTGCAGGACTTGCCGATCAACAGTGAACGCACAAGGTGGCAATAGCACCAACCTCTTCACCCACTTCCACCTCCATTATCTTTAAAATTTGGCCAATGTACAGAAATCAACTTGCAATTATTTTGCTAGTCCTGAAACGGGAAATGTTACATTTATCTGCTAAAGATGTCTTTCTGTGTTTTATTATATTTACATCCATCAGAGCTTTTTACAGTAGTTCAAAGGTGTGCTCATTCAGATAAAAACTTATGGATTATAGTATGTACTTAAAATATCTTTGGAGAGCAGTATTGTTTTTCTTTTCTTTTATTTATTTATTTATTTTACTGAAAATAGGGCGATGTAAGCATTACGGAATGCTAAATGTAATTTATGTTTCATTCATACTCGACACTGAAGGGATGTTCCAGGAAATCCCTAATATAATCCCTAATATATGGACAAAGAATAAAAGTAGCTGAATAAAATGCAGATAGAGACATTTTGACTGATTAAACGAAGAGAATAAGGATAATGTATATTTATAGTTCAGTGCCAATTGACAGCCTTTATCACTGTATAGATTAATATAAAATAATATAATTTCTTCCTCATTCTGTGATAAAAAGCCACATCAGTTCACAGAAGGAAGTAACTGGATGCCATTAAATGTAATTGTTCCTATTTCTATAGATACAGATTCTATAGATTTCTCTAGATTCTTTTGGCCACAGTAATCATGTAGTGAAAACTCTTATATCGTGACAGACTGTACAGACTTTATTTTTTAAATATTATTTTTATGTTCCTTGAGGTTCACTTATAATGTCAATAAAGTCAAATAAAGCAGCAGGCGCAATGATATTACGCACCGCCTGTGACCCCCTGCAACCATGGAGACATTTGTGAGAGATGCTGCGTAATATCATTGCGCCTGCTGCACCCATTGTACGGCAGCAAAGTTCCTTGATTATTACGCCGGAATGAGAGTATAGTTCCTAACCATATCGGCCTAGAACATCGCAACTTTTCATTTTCCGTCGGTCTTATTACACGATGTAACTACAGAAGAGTCAAGTTTTAAATAGGAAAAATATTGAAAATCTTGGTGTCATTTTTGAGCAGGATGCTAACGGTCTAATCAGATTCAATGAACTATGCTAAGCTATGCTAAAAGTGGTACCGCCAGACCCGGAGATCAGCTGAATGGATTCGAAAACGGTAAAACTCAACTGTTTAACTCTAGGGGAGTTGGAAAATGAGCCTATTTTCAAAAAAAGTGGAGTGTTCCTTTAATGCCCAATATGATTTGGTGTTCTAGCAACAATACTGTTTGTTACCCTGGATGCAAATTCAATCTATTTTGTATGTGGGAAAGAAAACCAAAGCCATTCAATCACAGGGAGGCAGAGGGAGGAAAAAGAGGCGTGATGTGATAACCGAGGTGTACTGACAGACAGACAGATTTTGATTCAGAAATAAAGCTCTTGATTTTCCCACTCTGATTTAAATGCAAATGAAATCTGTCAACAGTTGATATCTTCCAATTGAGAGCCGCGTATGTTTGTGTGCTTATGCATGAAAGAGTGAACGTGACTGAGAACGACTCACCGCAATTATATGAAAAATGAATCTCAGATCTATAAATGAAAGGATTTTTTTGCTCAGAGCTTTCCTGTAGGTCACCTTCAGAAGTTTTAGATGCTGCACAAACTTCCTAAGTCAGACTGATTTTCTCAAAGCAGGCGCTGACAGGAAGTGATTCTGTTAATCTTAAATAGATCCTTTAAAATTATTGCTCATGCTTAGGGTTAGGGATTTAAACAAACCCTTCATCCTAAGTATTAAACTTCGGTGTGTAACTCATTCCGCACCGTTTATTACAGATATGAATGATGCCTCAAATTGGATGGCTTGTCGTGGAGAGGTACGCCATTTCATTTCTAAGTGATTAGATGTATCACTCAGATGTACAAAATAGATGTATCACTCAGATGTACAAAAATCTCAGATTTTCATTGACCCATATCTAGGGACCAGAATATCACAGTGATTTGGGGATAGGCTTTTTTTTTTTTTTGAAAGTTTGGTACAATAAGCATCCACAACAACACGCTAAAATACTCCAAAATACCTAAGCAATGCCATAGAAATGTCTCAGAAAATAACAAGACAAAATGAAAAATTGTGTAACAAGATATTAGTCTAATAATGAAGAAAATTAAGTTTTTTTTTTAGAAATGTAGACATGCAAACTATTATGCTGCAATCTTAAAAAGGTTCTTTATTGGCATTGATGGTTCCATGAAGAACCTTTAACATCCATGGAATCTTTCTATTACACAAAAGGTTCTTTAAGTAGAAAAAGCTTCTTTACATTTTTAAAATGTTCTTCACACTAAGAAATTTTTTTTTTTTTTCTGTTCGCTGAAAAGTTCTTTGGGGAACCAAAAATGGTTCTTCTATGGCATCAAGTTTTAAAAAAGACACACAGAATTCAATGTCTTTAGTGCCACAGCAGTAGCGAGTAAAGCTCACAGACCTAGCTTTTAACGCAATCGAAACAGGTTCAAATCCGCCTTTTGCCGAGCTCGCATTTATTTTCAGTAAAAATAAAAGTAATGTTCTAAAAGTGGAAATAAACTGTGAACGAGTGTTTAATAATATTAAAAGTGTTTATTGGGTAGGGTTAGGGGAAGGTTTTTATTCTCCCAATAAGGCAGCATCCATTTAATAATTGTAATAAATATAATCATTTACACTTTATGATATTATTGCATCCTGTTAATGTACAAAAATACTGAGGTGCAAATAGTATGTGCCAATATAAAGTATAGATACCATCTAATTACTATTTACTCTTATTGCAAAGAACTGATAGGCTAATTTTACATGGTGTAAACAGAATCTATCGCTATTTTCACTTAGTGTAAATAGCATTTATCGCTAAGAAAATCTGATATTTTCACTTAGTGTAAATAGCATCTATTGCTATTTGCACTTAGTGCAAAGAGCCGCTGCCTAACTTAAAATGCACTACACTTAATCCAATATCCTATTCTAAAACACAAAAATTAATAATAGTCTATAGGCCTACAGCAACTTCTGAAGCATAGGTAATGGTCTTTTTCAGGACACTTGAATATGATGTATTTTGATGTGAAATGTAATGTTTAAATGTAAAATTTAATTCTCTTTTTCTTATTTTTTCTTAACACCACCGCCATATGTGTCTACTAAACATTCCAAATGAATTTCCCTGCCTGTAGATTGTTTATTTAAGCATTTTAAGCAATTTCCTGCTCTTCACATGTGCCTGTTTGTCACAAGTCAGGTAAATGAGTTATGAATGTGCGTCTCTCTCTCTCTGTGCCACACTGAACTTCAGCATTTACTCCAAACCATTATGAGGGTGAAAAATGACTGTCTTCCAGACTTCTATTTGCTTAACGCACTGTCTCATGCCCTAGGTCTTGTCTCAGATTCCGTGCGTGTGTGTGTGCGCTCCATGGTGACCTCTGTATCATCATCAGTAGTGACGCGGTTATTATGGGCTGTCTGCAGTGTGTGCTGTGAATGATGACGCCTTTGCTGCGAAAGCAAAAATGTCTCCTCCGGTCATATATTCTTATGGAACGTTTCAGCAGGGTCATATTTGCCCTCATCTAACAATTTGCCAATGTTTGTAAGCAGCCTGTTTTTTCTCTGGGTCTAGTGCTGTATCCTATCCAGATGTGATAAAACAAATCTTGTTTATGTAAATCTGCTTTTGTTATAACTGCGACAATTTTTATCATTTTGACATTTGGCTTTTATCTGTTTCAGCCCATTGTTAAATCTTATTGGCCAACAATATACACATAACTGTACTTTAAACATCATGTGGAGTCTGACTGAATTAGTTTGTGAGTTAACTCAATGATCAGTATCCATTGTGTTGTATTTTTTCTCAAATTAGATCTTTTCAGGCAGAGTGAGACTCATTTGTAAAAAAAATATGACCGGAATCACATTTCAAACCACCTCCAAATATGGTTTGAATCAGATTTGGAAAAAAAAAACTTGTTGGCAAACGCTATTTACACTAGCTCCGCCCACCAATATCTCATTGGACCACTCAAGTTTAAAAACAGACGCACTGAGCTCAACATCTACAGTGGTGCAGCAGTAGCAAGTAAGGCTAGGTGTTCTGGCTTTTACCACGATCGACTTGGGTTCGAATCCACCTTTTGCCAAGCTCACTTTTCTCCATTTTCCCATCACATATCATATCAGAAAGTCATTTATTTTCATTAAAAATTAAAATTATGTTCTAAAAGTGGAAATAAACTGCCTAACATTTTTTATAATATTAAAAGTATTTATTTGGTAGGGTTAGGGGAAGGTGTAGGGAGGGTTTTTATTCTCCAAAAAGGGCAGCATCCATTTAATAATTGTAATAAATATAATAATTTACACTCTATGATATTACTGCATCCTGTTAATGTACAAATATTGAGGTTTAAATATTATCTGCCAATATAAAGTATATCAAAAATAGAAAATGCTGCTATTTTCACTTTGTATAAATAGCATCTACAGCTATTTGCACTTAGTATAAATAGCATTTATTAGCCGCTGCCAAAAAAAAAAAGATTTAATGTGTTTTTTGTTCAAAACTATCCCCATTCACATGGATCTGCGCAAATGACTAAAAACGCTGTATTACACATGTCAGTCAAGTAGTTGGCAATGTCACTTGGTAAAAAACAAAATAAGAGAGATCATACATTTTTTATTTAGTACTGTCCTGAGTAAGATATTTTACATAAAATATATTTACATATAGTCCACAAGACAAAAAAATAGCTGAATTTATTAAAATAACCCTGTTGACAAGTGTGGGAACTATTGGTTCTTAATACTGTGTGTGGTTACCTGGATGATCTACGACTGTTTTTTTGTTTTTGTTTTTTTTTTATAGTGCGAAGGTTGTTTATGAGTCCCTTGTTTGTTCTGAGCAGTTAAACTGCCCAACGTTCTTCAGAAAAATTCTCCAGGTCCTGCAAATTCTTCAGTTTTCCAGCATCTTTTGCATATTTGAACCTTTTCCAGCAGTGACTGTATGATTTTGAGATCCATCTTTTCACACTGAGGACAATTGAGGGACTCAAACGCAACTATTAAAAAAGATTCCAACATTCACTGATGCTCCAGAAGGAAACACTGCATTAATGCATTAAGACCTGGGGGGTGAAACTTTTAAACAGGATGAAGATGTCCATATTTGTCTTATTTTATTGAAATATCTTTTTTTTTTTTTCATTTAGTACTGCCCTTCGGAAGCAACAGAAGATACTTGCATGTTTCCCGGAAGACAAATTAAGTACAATTTACCTTGATCTTCCAATTCAGAAAGTTTTTTACCCCCCGACTCTTAATGCATCGTGTTTCCTTCTGGAGCATCAGTAAATGTTTGAACCTTTTTTAATAGTTGTGTTTGAGTCCCTCAGTTGTCCTCAGTGTGAAAAGACGGATCTTAAAATCATTCAGTCACTGCTGGAAAGGGTTCACTTATGCAAAAAATCCTTAAAAACTGAAGAATCTGCAGGACCTGGAGGATTTTTCTGAAGAACAGAGCTCAGTTTAACTGCTCAGAACAAACAAGGGACTCATGAACAACCATCACAAAACAAAAAAAAAAATGGTCGTAGATCATCCAGGTAACCACACACAGTATTAAGAACCAATGGTCACCAAACTTTTGAACTTTTTTTTTTTTTTTATGTAAACATTTTTTATGTAAAATATCTTATTTAGGACAGTACTAAATAAAAAATAACATGCAGTTTGTATGATCTCTCTTATTTTGTTAAAATTATTCATATTTTCACAGATTTTGCAAGTGATTCCCATACTTTTTCATACAACTGTATGTCCAATTACACAATCCACCTGCAAAACGCATCTAGACTCAGATTTGTATGTGTGTACAGACAGACAGATAGATAGATAGATAGACAGATGTTGTTTGTTGTAAAAATTTCCCAGCACCAGGATGGAAAAATTAGTAAATACATATATGGGATATTAACACAATCCTGGCATATCTTTTGAATTTCTCTGTCTATTGCATAACTTGTGTGGATGGCAAGTCAGAAACCTACTAAATGTTTAAAGATTTCCCATTATTTCCAACTGTGCAGTGCTGCAGATGCCTCACCCATTGTCTAATAAGTTTTTCTCAAGGTAACAAACCTTCTGTAAAATTCTGAGAAATTGTTGAACACGCGCTTTATCGACAAAACACCTCAGGAAAAAAGGTGAATATTGCTTTCAAGTACGAAAATGCATAAAACATCAGGCATTCTTCTGTTGTTGCTCTTCAAAGCTTTAAAGGATTCGCACCGACTTCAGGTTTGAATGGAAGCTCAGGTAAAGTGATTTGCTGAACACACAATGGCTGGGCTCTCAAAGGGCTCGATGCACTCTACTCGATTCACCACCAAGGTCCCTACAACAGAGCTGCAGTGGCTGCTGGAATTTTTATCCTCTCATTGACTTTAGACTTAAGACTTGGGAATTTAGCCTGGTAAACTAACACTCAATAATCAATGGCAAATAACCACATTCTTATGCACACACTAATGCATGAGCAGTTTACTAACCTCATGTTGTTTCTGCTTGCTTTCTAAGAAGTGTGTGTCTCTATGCAATAGTCATTATCAAAAAATGTTTGAGAACTCAACTTGGGCTTAGCTCCATTTCACCAGTCTGCATGTCCTAATCTAGTCCTTGAAAGTAGTAAAGGCAAACAGATTGGAAAGAGTAAACTAATGTAACTTGCTGTCCACAAATGAGCATCTTGAGCACTTAATTAAAGATAGTTAAGATTAAAAATGAAGGCGACGTGTCGAAGAATTGTCACAGGATTGAGGTATGTGCCCGCTTATATGTATTTGTGTTTGTGATTGACACATGCTAAATTAACAAGCTCCTCATGAGCTTTCATTTTGAATTCCATTATGATATATAAGAGATAGTAGAAGGGTTAATTATATGTAAAACTTACATAATGCTTTGAGGCTCTGGATGGGTGCAAAGGTGTTTTCTTCCTCTGTGGTGAATGGAAGTTTAAATATCAGCACAATTCTTCAATTTGCAGAATCAAAATGTAAAGTCTTGATTAATAGTTGAGCAGTGGTTTCATCTGAAAATCTTCTTAAATCTTCTTAAATGCGCATTGAACGAGCTCTGGTGGTGTGTGTGTGATTACAATTGGCTTCTGATAGTGGGGAAATGTCTGACCTGCCTGATTAAACCAGAGATTGTGATCAGCCTTAAATTTAACCAAAGCTATGACCTCTGCGACAGACGCAATTGTTGGCAGGTCTGCAAACGGCACAGCTGTGATCAAAGTCCTAATGAAAAAGTGGTCAGAAAAAAGTCATATTAGAAGTTCTTACCTGAGTTGCATTAACTTTGAGGAACATGATGACATTGCAGATCTCAAGTTTAGCTCCCTGAAGGCTGCCTTTGGGAAAACCTGACACTTCACCTGAATAACACTGGTGAGAGGAAAAGAAAGTGTATATGTTTTATTATAGAACGTGCATGAATGCAAGCGTATTCATGTGCTGGAAATAGAGCGGTTTTGAATGTGCATACATATCGCTATCTTTCTTTCTGCGCATTCATCTTGTCCTTTGAGACACCAGTTATAGAAGTGCAGTTATATAAATGAATACTGGACTCACATGGACTACACCAACAAAATATGTTAGCACTTTCAAATATCATATGTTCTAACAGCAATTGTAATTTCATCAACCCTTTTGTTAATTTAGGCTGTGAAAAATGTGATGCAACATCCTGGACATTAATGACATCGCTTGAGATTATGATTAGTGCATCACAAATCATAGAGTGTTGGAAACAGAAATCAAACAGTAGGCCTATACTGTGTATCATTTTTCTATATAGTATGAGTCAAATATGAAAAACTATATGAATGAGATCCGACAGAGCTCATGCAACGGTGTAGTGTCTAATTTAGCAAGTGCTGTCATTATATTTTTTTATTATTATAATAAATATATTTTTAAAAAGTTTTAATGTCTAATGAGTCAAAAAAATATTAAAAAATTATGGTAATTTGTAAGCAATAAGGTACGAGAGGCTGTGTGTTATCGTGATTAAGTCACGGCTCAAGGGCGTTGTTAGGCACAACGCGAAGCCTTCCTTCCGCCGGAAAAAATAGTCCCTGACTGTGAACAGCAACAGAAATTACATTATTACACCATTAGATAGCAGCAAAGGCTGTCTTTATGAGTGTGTCAGTCAGTAGCGAAGACTTTTACATTGAAAAGACTGAATTGTTGTGAACACGGAACAAAACGCAACTGACAAATGCTTTGACTAGCACTGGCAGTCACGGGAATTCCCCTTAACTGTTAAAAGGACAGGATAATAAGCTTCAATGAACAATATCAACTGAGAACATACAGTTTACGTTGCTAAGAGTGGTTGCTAAGGGTGTTGTTTAGTGATACACAGAACCGTTGTGTGAAGCGGTCATAGCCGTGTTTTATCGTGAATAAAACACAGCTATTGACCAATCAGAATCAAGGACAGGAACTAACCGTTTTATAAATTACATTAGAGGCCAGGATGCCGTATTCTTTACTATATGCGTTATTGTATATAGCTAAAGACTTTAAATATAGAAAGATGGTGCACTCATATTAATGGGAGAAAGTGCAACGCACAATATGACGGAATAAATCCCGCCTTCTAAAAAAAATTATTTGCTGATTGATAAAGTCACTGCAGCTGCCAGTAGAAGCCCCAGTGTCATGAGAAATTGAGTCCCCCAAAAACAGTGTAAAGAATAAAAATAAAAAACAGTAAGAATGAGAAATGCTTGATTTCACAACTTTAATTACTAGTATATGAATCATGCAATTTAAAAGACATTAATGGTCATTATAACACATTTTAAACATGCTAAAAATGCTACCCTTTAAATGTTCGTTGAACCAATGGGTTCACTCAGGGTGATAAAGGAGACCCGATTCCTGGGGGGGCCTGATTTCTCACCACACCGGTTGCAGTCAGCGTTCTGAGAAGCGCTCTTAGGACTGCACATGCGCATTGACTGGTTAAGCCTGAAAAATGAGACTTTTAAACACTATTATTTGAGCAAAAGAAACAACATTTATGGGAGAGTTCAAATCAGATTTTGTTGCTGATTTGAAATGTGTTATTTAATAATGAGCTAAAGAAGTTTTTGAGATTTCAGGATTCCCCCATTCAAATAGATAGGACTTGGATGCCTGAAATAGCTGCCCGGAGGCGTTGCAAATATGGCTGCCGAGTGAACAGACTTTCCTTGAAAGGGACTTTGATATAGCGCAAAATGTGGCAAATATAAAATAAATCTGTAATAAATATGTAATAAATCTAACAGATATTCCATGCTTAAAGAAAATTTGCATGCTGTACTATTATAAATAATACATATAGGCCTGCTAAAATTAGTAGTTGTATGGAAGTACAGTATGCTATACCGAACATAGCTAGATTTTCAAAGTGCACACACATGCAGGACTAACCCTTTGCATTTACAGACAAGGCTCTTGTAGTGGTTGTCTTTCAACATTCGTGAGATCAAAGCTGCCACAGCAATTTTAAAATTTATATAACTTAAAAGTGAATTTTAACATGTTGACGTTTACATATCAATGCAAAAGGTGTCTGTTGCGTTAGGACACACGGTTTTATTTCCCCAATCTAGTATATTGTCTTACTGTACTTATCTAAAAGTACACACTTTTCATCATGCACAATACGTGCAAAGAGGAACAGAAGGATTCAAAAGTCTGAAACCACTGGTGAAAATACTTATATTTTGCATTTTTGCAAGATGATGTGACTGTCTTTACAAAAAGTCACATCATCAATTTCACTCATTTACTTTTTAAATTTGATCTATAACATAGAAATAAGGATTTTTTTTTAAAGTATCATTTTACATCATCTTTTTTCTAAAACTCTTTGTTTAGTTCAAGATTTAAATTGGATTTTGAATCCCGATTGTTAATGTGGTATCATTATTTTGGACCCCACTGCCAATGTGTTTTGATATTCAGACTTCAATGATACTCTTAGTTCACTACTGAGTGCATGATGGGATATGGGCATGGAGTAAAAAAGCACTGACTAAGAATGGCCAGACTGTGAGAGATCATAGAAGGAGAGAGAGTTTGTGTGTGTGTTTGGATGAGTGTTGGGGGTATCATCACAGAAGTAGTCTGGGGGGTTTTTAATGAAAGTTATGTAATAGGTCTTTTCGTATGACTCATCTCATCCTAATACACACACACACACACACACACACTTAAGGAGTGAATGATTTTTTTTCTCAAGCCAATTTACACATTCACAGCATTTGCTCAGAACAGCAAACAAAAATCACATGGCACAATTACTTGCTGCTAACCACTTCCCAAATCGGATTTTATGCCCTGACATTTCTCCATCCATCTATACAAGTAGGTGTGTAAGAGAGGTTTCTAGGGCAAGGGTGTTGTCGTCGTGGTAACCGTGTTACCATGGTTCCGTTGTAGGCTCAGTGGGTTTGTGGGGCAATGGGCGAGATCATGACCCCACTGGTGTCAAAACTGAAGAACCACTATATAATGTGTAAAAAATTATTGAAATAATTTAATTTAAAGGGGCTACATGTAAGATTTTTCACGTATTAATCGCATTTTTATTGCCAATGTGTGAACAGCTTGTAACAAAACTTAAAAAACGAGACTATGAAAGCCTGTAGACTGATTTTAATGTGAAGGACTCGGGACGTTCACAAATCAAAAGAATGTGAAGGTTAAGCAGAATAAGGCTGAAAGAGCCATTCTGTACTGTAATGTCAATGTGTCATACAAAGAAAAGGGATTAATTCAAACTATAGTCTCACAGACAGATCTATATAGTCTATAGTCTCAAATATACTTTTTAATGAGACTATCATAGCAGTGTAATTTTAATGACCTCAACTTTCAACATGATGCCGGTGAATTGCAGAGCTGGTGTAAACATTTTCACATCACTTCATAGTTCCTAATCACTTCTGATCATTCAGATGCTTTCTTAACTGCTGTTTTCTCACCACTGTCATTTTTGTTGTGCATTTATTTTGTTATTGAGAGAAAAGTGTGCAGCACATATTTATGTAAATGTCTGGATGTTTGTTAAAAGTATATCTTTGTAAAGGTATTTCCAACTTTTTACCCCTAAGCAAAGAACCAAACAGAACTTCGCCATGAGTATATCAGGGCATTGAACCATGAGCAACAAGTTGCTGGCTGTAGTTCACTTAATGGCCACCGGTGTTGCTAATAACAAGGGTTTCTGAATTCTACATATAGCACCTTTAATTATAATTATATATTTCATATATCATATATTATTATTTCATATATTATATCAAATATTGATTTAGTATTTATATTGAATTAGGCTATATATAATTGTATATGAATGTTCGACAGGGCTTTTCAACTTATGCTCCTAAGTTGTGGAATCTGCCTCCAGCTGAAATTTGTGAGACACAGTCATTTGGTATTTTAAAATCTTATCTGAAAACACTTTCTTTTCAGGTTGTCTTTTAGTTGATTGTGATATGTATGTTGATTTATTGTTTATGTATTTTAACTATTTTGTGATATTTTCATTGTTTTACTATGTAAAGCGCTTTGAAAAGCTCATTAATTACTCACTCTCATGTTGTTCCAAACCCGTAAGACCTTCGTTCATCTTTGGAACACAAATTAAGATATTTTTGATGAAAAATGTAGTTACATGGACTATTTTAACGATGTCTTTATTATCTTTCTGGGCCTTGAAAGATGCAATGACGTTCCTGCCTTTGTGTGGCTCAGAAACCTCTCGGATTTCATCAAAATAACTTAATTTTTCCGAAGATGAACGAATGTCTTACAGATTTGGAACGACATGAGGGTGTGTAATTAATGACAGAAATTTCATTTTTGGGTGAACTAACCCTTTAAATAGTCCTGCAGTGTGGGACAATAGGAGCTTTCGCACCGAACAGTTCTAGGAACTAGCCCTTAGGATAGTTTCCCGAGAACTAATTTCTCCCCGGGCCATGTTCCTGGTTCCGTTCACACCAGGAATAGGAACTCTGAAGCAGACGACAGCGGCGTCTTTAAGCGCGACATTTACAAACGCTAAAAACTGGTGGACGGAAGACGCCATGATCAGAGCTGTGTTTGTTGTGCGTCATGGGTTTCGTGATAACAGAGATGGAATGTGAAAGCATAATTTACGCGACTGAAAGAGCAAAAAGTGGGGCTAAGAGACGAAATCTCCTATAACAACTTTCAGTATTGCATATCATCGAGGCGGAGGAAAAGAACACAACCTACAGGCAACAGGTGAATACCGTTATCACTGTCTTCCTGTTCGTTAAGTAAATATGTTTACACAGCTTTTTAAAAATGTGCTAGTGTTTGACATGCGTTTGACCAATCAACATACACTCATGTCACTGATAGTTCCTATAGTGCTGGTTTCGACCCTACTCTGAAGTAGGAGCTAATTTAGTTCGCCCAAAAGGAGTTCCTAGAACTACAATCGTTCCTAGTTCCTGCGGTGTGAACAAGGCAAAATCCAGGTACTTCAGCCAATAGTTCTAGGAACTATGAAAAGGTTCCTCTGGTGTGAAAGCCCCAAATAATTAAAATGTAAACGTACAAATATTCACTGTCTCTCAATTGAGGTAAAAAACCCTGCATGTATAAAATTATAAAATAGCTTTAGATGTATGTGTCACACTACAAGACACTGCTGTCACTGCATGAGATTTCATGTCAACCACTCACATAATTATATGTATAAATGTTCAACAAAAAATGAGGCAGAACTATGAATATTAAAACATACTGTGCTAACCAACAAGACAGTTGGCAATGTGAACAAAAAATATATAATGAATAAATAAAACTAAATCATTTTAATATTAACTTATAGTACATTAAAATCTTTTTAGCTTTTTATGACTTATTTTCTGCATTTCTGTCAAGAACATAATTTCTGAGCAAGGTGAATAATAATAATACTGTGATAGATGCGGTACTTGAGTTCACATTAGTGTGTTTCAGCATGAATAAATGGTCCAATTTACTGTGGTAAAGTAAAGATACACTCTGAATAATCACTGCATGATGAATCAGTGACACAAGGCCCATGTGGGTTTTTTTGGGGTTTTTTTTGCATTTTTTTTTTGTGTTAAATGTTGAGGTGAATTTAAGTGAAATCTAGTGATAATAGAAATTTAGATTAGACCCGATACCAACTCAAATCGAGTTTAGTGCATCGTGCCGCTTGCTGTCAGTTATGATTAGAGAAGTGTGTCCTAGTTGAAGATGTTGTGACTTGATCTTTTATTATGGATTCTTTATGTTTTGCGGTGTCTGTCTGCACATCAGGGCCTGATAGGCTATAGAGCGGAAAGTATGTAGAATTCATTTACTGACCGCTGGCATGAAAGATTTGTATCAATATGAGAATAAGACTGGAATTTTGAGCAGGTTTAAAGCAGTGTCATCGATAAAAGTTTGTATTGTTATTACTGTGGTATTCTAAGTGTCTGTACGCATAATTTATTGATGTCAGTAGTAGACATAAAAGCATCTCCACAGTGCAGGAAGACATTAGGTAGCACACAGATTAATAATGTAGTAAAGAGATCCACTGGGTTATTCATAGTTACATGAAGGAAGGTGTGTGTGTGTGTGTGTGAGAGAGAGGTTTCTAGCAAAGAACACTTTTCTTATTATCCATTTTTCTCTGAATAGGCTTCTTGAGTTATTATAGGCTTACTAAAAATCTTTACCAAGTTCTTTGTTACATTCTTCAGGGTTTCTTGGTTTTATTTGTTAGCATAGAACAAGCAAAGTCATGCTAGGTGTATCACCACACGGTTTTCTAAAAAAAAAAAAACTTTTTGAAACATTTATTTCTAAAGGAATGTTCCATGTTTAATAAAAACTTCTTTGCTATTTCTATGGCATGCTGTTGATTGGCACAGAAAATTATTCACGGCTACGGTTATTATACAATGGTAGTAAACATCAGCAAGTTATTCTTTTCTTAGTCATTTCTTTTTTTTTGAGAGATATAATACTTTTATTCAGCTAAGATGCATTCAATTGATCAAAAATGACAGTAAAGACATTATTATTAGGTAGCCCTTTGTAACTAAAAATCTATTTCAAATAAATGCTGTTATTTTGAACTTTCTATTCATCAAAGAATCCTGAAAAATATGATTTTTCACAAAAATATTAAGTAGCACAACTGTTTTCAACATTGTTAATAATAATAATAATAATAATAATAATAATAAATGTTTCTTGAGCAGCAAATCAGCATATTAGAATGATTTCTGAAGGATCATGTGACACTGAAGACTGGAGTAAAGAAAATTCTCTGATCACAGGAATAAACTGCATTTTACAATATATTCACAGCTATTTTAATAATGTAGAAAACAATTTAAATACTAATATTTTATTAATATTTAAAATATTAATACTAAATATTTAATATTTTTGATCAAATAAATGCCTTGATGGGCATAAGAGACTTCTTTCAGCATAATATAATATAATAAATGTTAGTGGTGTAAGATATATATATATATATATATATATATATATTCTTTTTGCTTGATCAAACTGAGGGATGAGTTTCCAATGCAATCAGTTGCAGTGGAAACGTTAGTTTACATATGTAGCTACACCATCCTATTTTCTTTTCATTTCTATCCCTAGGAGACAGCAATTAGTGACAGTAAGAAACCAAAGCATGCACAAAAATCTCCGGATCTGTTGTGTTTTTATAGCTTATTAACCTCCAAATACCTTTTGCAGTCTATGACGTCCGCGAACGCTCTCTAATTGGTTAGCAGTAGCGATGATTTAAACAGCTCCATCTGTTTGAACGCGGTAATATGCCAGTGTCCAGGTGCGCCAGGGACACACGCGGCCAGACACATACACTACTTAACAGGGTTACGACACACGGCTCAAAATTTTCCCGGGGTTAACAATTAATCTTGGCTATTCATAAGCTGACATTTCACACTGACTGGGCACTCCTAAACCCCGGGTTGACGGCCTTATTTGTACCAGATATGTTATTGGCTCTAGCACTGCGATCCTTTTATAGGCCTATTGCAGACTGTAGGCTACTATGAAGTTTATCCTGAACGGACTCTTCAGACTATAAAGGTAAGATTGAAATAATCTCTTTTTCACTCGTCACGTTTTCTGTCACCATTTCACATGTTTCTCCTCAAACGCTGAAAGGACTGTGATTTATTGCGGTGTTTCCATGACTGTTCAAAGCACGTGAATATGAGGCACGCGATTTCTTGTCTGTTGCGCGCATCTGCTGTAACATTCTAGTGCATAATTTCACGTTGTACACGTGTAGCACCACAACACGGGGTTAGCACCACAGAAGCAGTGATAACCTCTCTTCTAAGGCTACGTGTACACGACAATGATAAGTTTTTCCTTCGAGTTTTCCGCGTACAGATGACACCAATTGTCAAAACGATCTCCATTCATACGAATCTGTGAAAATGACTAAAAACGCTGTATTCTGCTGGCAGGCCATTAGATGGCGATGAAACACTATAGACTTAACATGTAATGTGTATATGCATGATGTCATCGTTTTCACAGATTTGCGTTTTTGTTGTTTACATGAAGACCATTTTCAAAAACATGCACTTTGAAACCCATTTTCAAAAGTTTGCGTTTTCAGGCCACCAAAGCGCCATTGTCATGTAAACGAACGGTCAAAATGCATAAGTTTTCAGTTTTTAGTTGAAAACGTTGTGTAAACGGCACCTAAATTACGTTTTTTAAAGTGTGAAACTTTCCTTTCCTGGGGTTAAAAGCAGGGTTTAGAATGACAATAACCGGGGTTCAGGGTTGCCAGGTTTCCACAACAAAACCCGCCCAATTGCTCCTCAAAACTAGCCCAACACTAGCCTAGTGGCATTTCAGGGGGGGGGTCCCACGGTAAAAATTGCATTCCGGAGGGTAAAATTTGCGTTTTTGGCGGGGCTCCCCTGGTAAAATTCACATTCCAGGGACTAAATATCATGTTATTTTGGGTCAATTCAACCCGCGGACATGAAAAAACCCACGGCAACAGTGTAAAAGTAGCCCAATTCTGGGAAAACCGCGGACTTGGCAACACTGCCGGGGTTAAGCGCATTGTGAAAAGCCCTAGAGTTGGGGATGGACTCCTTTGACTTGGCAACCACCAATAAACCACTCTCAACACCACAGAAACCACATAGCAACATGGACACCCGCGCAAACCGAGCTCAAACACTTGAGCATTATTTTCAGTTCACAAATGCTTTAGCGACACAAATGTACAATTATTCGTCATGCCAATAAAGCTCATTAAACCTGAAACAGCTACTGAGAGAGAGAGAGAGAGAGAGAGAAAGTGAGAAAGTTTTACATTGCAGGAACAGTCAGAGAAGTAGAGGACATCATCTGTATGTGTGAAATAAATGATGATTTAGAGCATCTTTACGAATTAATATGATCCAAATTACATTATGCGAAGGACAAGGGAAAGTGCTAATAACTTTTCAAAGGCTTTGCACCACAGTAATCAGAGAATAATTGTGTCTGCAACAGGGACCGTCTGCTATGATCAAACTTCCTGGTGTGTGTGTGTGTTTGTGTGCATGTGAATAATCTGTTCTGAGTTAGTGGTCTGTGTTTATATCCCTCCCTCCTGTAGTTCCTGTGTTTCATACTTAATTGAATATGTTTAATATTAGTTCAAAAGTTTTCAGTCGTCTGAAATATATTGATATTAATGTCATGGAAGACTGTAATTACTCCAACAGACGTGTGCCGTGTGCATCTGTGTTTGTGTATGACTTTGAAGTGGACTGTTTTAATTAATTTGCTTAATTATATTTCAAAGCTTCTAATGAAGTACGGCAGATTAGCATACACAATAAATCCATCACTGGAAGTAGTGACAGCTCCTCACACACACACACACACAGTGATATTAAAGCTGGACGTCCTCTCTCATCTCTCTGTTACGACCTCCTGCATGCTCTCTGTGTAATTAGCTTTTATCTGAAAGGACACCCAGGCTTCTGCAGTCACCCGTCGCTGCCGATACTGTCGTGAGGCTCTTACGAATATCTGCACGCCCTTTGAGACGCCCGGACGTCAGTAAGCTCCCCAGACACTGTGCACGCATTTTCATCATCACTGTAGATGGCGACGGCCTGTCCTTCATTCTAGTGGGTTTTCCAAAAAAAAAAACTAAATGAAAAACAACCACTAAGTAACCACCCACAACAACCTAGTAACCACTTAGCAACCACTTAGTAAGCACTCAGAACACCCTATTAACTTCTAATAATTTATTTAATAATATTTATTAATAAATTATTATAATTCTATATAATTGCAATGCTGTGTCGCTGTGGCTGTAATGAAGCGGCCGAAGAAAGAAGAATCAAACAAAACAATAATAATAATAATAATAATAATAATATTCAAAACTAACAGGAACACGAAGGAGGTCTCAGAAGTAACAGGGTAGAACACAACCATGTATTAACACTAACATAACCTTAAACAATACTGGACAATGAACTAAGGAAACTCAGGGCTTAAATACCAGAGGAAGGTGATCAAGATAGAAACAGAACAGGTGTGTGGAATTAGGGACTATGGAAACTAATTAGAAACTCGGGGAACACAGTGAAAACTAAACTAAAACAGAACATGCACATTACAGTATACCCCCCCAATCCGTGAAGGTACGTCCTCGCATCATAGCTAGGTGGGGACCCAAAGAGGAGCCAGGACAAAGGCCCAGAGGGAGGGAGGAGCCATGGTGGAGACTTGGCTGACGACACCATGGTAGGGATGACGAGGTGAAGCCGGTGGAAGTGGAGCCCTACATGCAGATGAAGAGCTAGTGAGAACGGGTGACACCGATGGTTCTGGAAGCAGAGATGGAGCTGCAGTGACAAGCCTCTGAGATGAAGCCAGGGTGCCAGGTGGAACCAGTGGAACTGAGGTGAAGCTGGAGAGAAGGTGGAGCCATATGGAGCCAAAAGGGTGGATAGACGGAAAGCAGCAGACCGCTCGGAAGTCTGTGGTGCAGGCAGAGTGACATCTGACCAAGGTGGAGCCAGAGAGACGAGGGTTCTCGGTGGAGCCGAGGAATGGAGGAGCCAAGGCGGAGCCAACAGGTCGATGGGCTGAGGTGGAGTGCAGGGGATCTACTTGGCTGGGAAGAGCTGGAGACCGGAAGACCGAAGACCGATCCAGACAACAGAGTGGCGACAGGCCCTGTCCCAAATGGCACACTTCTATGCACTTGTGGTCTTGTGGACTTACAATGGCTGCCGTGTGCGCGTGTCTGTTCTCCATGAGACCGTAGGGTGTCCCGTTTGTCAATTTTAGGCTTCAGAAGGGTGCTCGCGAGCGCCCCCTTTGCGGCCTGTATGCGCCCTCAAAGCGGCGTTACGTCACGAAAATGCGGACTTGTAGGAAGAACGTGAGTGTTTAGGGTGCCATTTGGGACAGGGCCTTAAAAGGAGAAGTCGAGGGGCTGAAGGGAACCAGTGGAGGTGGGGCTGACGGACTGGCTGATTTTGGACGAGAAGGCGGGAGAGGGAGGCAGGGTGGGAACTCTGGAGACACAGCAGACTTTGTGCTGGATGGGACCAGCAGGGGCATAGGAGATTTTGTGCTGGACAGGACCAGTGGGGATGGGAGAAACAGGAAATTATCCTCTTCTAAATCATCAAATACTAATGCAGAGGCCAGCTGCTGCTCACCCTCAGCGATGGAAGTGTGGGTGGGGATTCATTCCATACCCTCGAATTCCACAACCTGTCCCACGTTGATGCCTGGTGTAGTCTGGTCAGACTCTCAGTGTGGCTTGGGCTTCAGGGCAATGGTTTTCTCAGTCCTCTTATCTGGCTTGTGCATTGCGGCAGGCTCAGGCTCACTGTCTGCACGAGGCTCAGGTGTTCACTCTGTGCAGTGTGTGGGTGGTGGCTGGCTGGGCTCTGGATCTGGAGCGGTGCTGGTGACTGCCTCTTTAGCAGGGCAGATGGTGTATGAGGACCCGCAGTTCATCAGCACCCACTCCACGATCTCCAAAAGTTCCTTGAGGTCCGTCACCAGGAAAGCAAGCCTCACAATGAGCAGAACACACACAATGAGCGGTAGGGAAGTTCCGTCAGGCTTGCCACTTCTAGAAGTCCGCAGGTGTGGTCCTTGACGCTTTGCTGCTCCTGCTCCAAGTAAAGCAGCTGGACGGCCAGTAAGTGCATAGTTTTCTACTTAATTTACTTATTTTTGAGGGCCCAGTATTCTGTAATGCTGTGTCGCTGTGGCTGTAATGAAGCACTCAACGAAAGAGAACAGGAATATAAAGTAGATCTCAGGAGTAACAAAGCAGAACACAACCACATATTAATACAAACATAACCTAAAACAATACTTGACAATGAACAAAGGGCTTAAATGCCAGAGGAATGTAATCAAGATAGAAACAGAACAGGTGTGTGGAATTAGGGACTATGAAACTAAATAAAAACTCAGGTTATCAGCAACAGTGAAAACTAAACAAACAGAACATATACACGTTGCAATAATGTTAAATTATTCATTTATTTTGGTATTACAGTAGATTTTAAAATTGCTTTAGGGTAACTGCTAACTGTGCCATTTTTCTGCAGAATTATAGTTTTTAAGTGATGTTAAAGTTTCTTTCCAGTAAAACTCCACTACCATTTGTCACTTCACAAAGTTAACTTGAAAAACACATGAATCTCTGAAATGTGTTGAGAGGATTTCCTCAGTAAGACAATGATGCAACAAATTGCACCTACTTGATAAACAGCTAAATTAGCTAGCGTCTGTGTTCAGTCATGAATGTTTCAAAATACACTTTATGTGATGCTATTAATTGCCATTAAGTGCCAGCTGACTTGCTAAACACAAGCTTGCTCATCAATATTTTAGGAGACTCTGCAATGGAGCATCTAACACTAAATAATCCGATCTGGAACGAGCTGATACGACTTTAGACTTTGCAGGTGATGTATGAAAGAGAACACCGTGGAGAACAGGCATAGCATACTTACTGAGCACTAGTTTGTTGGATATTTCATTCTGATGTGCGTTATACATGTGCGGCAGTACAGATACGAATGTGGACTTTCATTGATGGGTCCTACCAGCGCAGCACTCCTGGGAGATAAGGACGGTTATAGTTGAGTGTTGTTTGTTGTTTTGTTCCTATAACGACTCTCCGCTGAATCCCAACAACAAGCCACGTAACAGAAGATAAAACGCAAACAATCAGCAGAGACCCACTTACTGAGGCAAACAACGTAAAAAAGCAACACCGCTACTCCTGGAACTCATAGACAAACAAGAAACTGAGCAAAAATCATAAAGCAGTCAGATGTCCAGTAACAGAGGTTTTTGTGTATGTTTTTGTATCATGTGAGAGTGACAGAAACAGCTGTGGATATAAAAATCAATTTAATATAAAACATCGTCGCTGTTGGGTGGAAACCTCGCATTTTATTTTCTTTTACTAATGGTCACCCTTTACGTCTGTCTGTGGGTTTTGAACATATTTGACCAATGAAAAGAATTACAAAGAGCTTGTGATTAAACCTCGTGACTTGAGTGTTGCACACATTTTGGACCGTCTGCTTGTTTGCAGTGCAAGGGTAAATAAAGAACTGGTAGTTTGAATAAGTGCAATGTTTTCTTTACATAAGAAACACTATATATAAAGACTAATGTTTAAGCATTTAAAGAGCGGAGAAGTGTCTCAGTCTAGGATTTGTTGTCGAGTCAAGAACTGTTCCTTTAAGATTCGGTAGTTTTGAACAAATCCCTAAGCCTATTTGAGTAATAATAGCGTTGCTTGCAGTAGCACCAGTAATTAGCTTCAATTAAGAACAAAGTCAATGGGAATTTCCAATTTAGATGTGCACATTACCCACATACGCTCATTTTTCTAGAGCGAGTGACTCATTAGAGGTGTATTTGCTAATGAGGACACTTGACGAGTTCTCAGCACCAATGGCCCTCCTGATCTATGCAGCGAATGACGTCAAAACTGCGGCCCACACGCTGACCTGCTGATGTCAAACTCTGAATGAGTGCGTGAGAACCAAAGAATGAGACAATCGATTGGGTTGTGCATACTGACGACTCGGCTTAAGTGACTTAAATGGGGAGAATGGCTTAACAGTTTAGCTCCGTCAAGTGTTTTCACACATATTTGAGTGGGTTTATTAGTACATAAGTGTGTAATATCTGCACACCAGCCAAAGTAAAGGTCACACTCTCATGTAGTGATGTATTCACAGCTGACTTTACTTGGCTTTTCATGTTTGTGCTTGTTATTTATACAGCTACATTGACACAAAATTTTATTTTTATTGCTTAAACTAAAGGGAATAGTTCACTCAGAATGAACATCTGTCATCATTTACTCACCCTCATGTCCTTCCAAACCTGCACGACTGTCTTTTGTCTGTGGAAAACAAATATTTTGCATAAGAGACCCTCATTTTTGATATCCAAAAATTACAAAAATGCACATATACACCCATGAAAGTCCTATATTTCAAGTGCGATGACAGAGGGGAAGATAAACGACTTGAAGTCTAAATATTTATTGAAGGGAGGCAGAAAAGAGCAGAAGAGAATGATTTAAGAGAGAACAGACCTCAAAGTGCTTTATTGATCACTGCATGCAATAAAATGTTAAAACATTTTCTCCCAAAGAGGTCTGAGCCCTCTCATGATTAAAATGGCACATGGATAGCTTGGAAAAAAAGGGAGGAAAAAAAACCCTGTCGTAAATGCAATATTGCTCAGCGGTGAATACGTAAAAGGCCTTTTTCATTAACTTCTCGATTTCGTCTTTCAAACACAGAGCCATGTTTTCTTTTGCAAGTGCATAGTTGAACATAATATTGATCTCTCTTCTAGTAAACCTGTTCATAAACACTGAGAGCACAATAAAAGTAAAAGAACTCGTCCAGCCTGTCACACCCTCAATTTAGTATATTTAACAATGGAATCTATATCCAATCACGCATAAATAAGAAAAATAAAGATGCATCGCAAAATACACTAGTCATTCTCATGAAAGAGTGCCATTTGTGTACTGTGTGTGTCACCAACTAAATTAATAGGTTTTTTTTTCAGCAAGGATGCATTAAATTGATCATAATCAACAGTAAGACATTTATAATGTTCCAAAAGTTTTCTATTTCAGATAAATGCTGTTCTTTTGAACTTTCTATTCATCAAAGTAAAAGAAAATGTATATTTCCACAAATATAACTGTTTTCAACATTGATAATGATAAGAATTTTTTTTATTGAGCATCAAATCGTCATATTAGAATGATTTCTGAAGGATTATGTGACACTGAAGACTGAAGTAATGATGCTGAAAATTCAGCTTTGACATCACAGTAATAAATTACATTATAAAATATGTTCAAATATAAAAGTTATTTTAACTATAAAATATAATGTGTAATTTAACTACCAGAATGATCTGTTACAAAAGTATTGTATGGCTATGGTACTTATACATTTTATAGTAAAGATGAAAATCTTAAATCAGAATTTTTTTGAAATGATAAAGAATTTTCTAGGACACATGACAGTAGATTAAGCCCCACACACACTAGTACCATTCCCAGCTGTGCCTTGTGCCTGTCTTTAGTTATTACACCATACACACATCTGTCACTGCAGACCACCAGTCCTTTTTTCATTGGAGGTTTTTGACAAGGTCTGCCTTATGCCTTTACTACTGTCCATCACCCGAGAGCGTGATGGTGCAATAGCACACCCAAAAAATGAAAATTCTGTCTTCATGTCATTCCAAACACATACACAAACACATAAAGTGAATTCATGACTATTCTTGTCCAAATCATCGCTGTTGGGTGGAATCCTCATATCTTCATATATATATATATATATATATATATATATATATATATATATATATATATATATATACACTACCAGTCAAAAGTTTGGAAACATTACTATTTTTAATGTTTTTGAACGAAGTCTCTTATGCTCACCAAAGCTGCATTTATTTCAAAATAAATACAGAAAAAAACAATAATATTGTGAAAAAGTATTACAATTTAAAATTATGGTTTTCTATTTTAATATACTTTAAAATATAATTTATTTCTGTGATGCAAAGCTGAATTTTCAGCATCATTACTCAGTGTCACTTCAGTGTCACATGATCTTTCAGAAATCATTCTAATATGATGATTTGATACTCAGTTATTATCAATGTTGAAAACAGTTGTGTTAATATTTTCTTTAGAACCTATCATACTTTTTTCAGGATTCATTGATGAATAAAAGGTTAAAAAGAACAGCATTTTTTCAAAATATAAATGTTTTCTAACAATATAAATCTTTACTATCACTTTTTATCAATTTAACACATCCATGCTGAATAAAAGTATTAATTTCTTTCAAAAAAAAAAAGAAAGAAAAAAAATTACTGACCCCAAACTTTTGAACGGTAGTGTATATTGTTACAAAAGATTTCTATTTTAAATAAATGCTGATATTTTTTAACTTCTTATTCATCAAAGAATCCTGAAAAAGTATCATAGGTTATAAAATAATATTAAGCAACACAACTGTTTCCAACATTGATAATAAATCAGCATATTACAATGATTTCTGAAGGATCATGTGACACTGAAGACTGGAGTAATGATGCTGACAATTCAGCTTTGCATCACAGAAATAAGTTATATTTTAAAGTATATTAAAATAGAAAACCATAATTTTAAATTGTAATAATATTTCACAATATTATTGGTTTTTCGTATTTATTATGAAATAAATGCAGCCTTAATGAGCATAAGAGACCTCGTTCAAAAACATAAAAATAGTAATGTTTCCAAACTTTTGACTGGTAGTGTATATATAATATTTTTTTTTGTGTGTGTGTGTGTGTGCATAAATTATTAATATTGGTAACCCTTCACATCTGTCTGTGGGTTTTGTAAATATTTAACCAATGAAAATCATTAAAAAGAGCTTGTGACTAAACCTTGTATCTCCATTGGTTCCTCAAACCTTATAACTCCACTCTATCGTGAATGAAGTGCCATTTTTCGACCGTCTCTGTTTGTTTGCAATGCAAGGGTTAAATAAAGAACTGGTTGTATAAATGAGTACAGCATTTTCTTTACCTTTTTCTTTACACAATATATAAAGACTAATGTTTATGTAATTGAGGAGCGGTGAAAAGTGTCTTAGTCTAGCATTTGTTGTCAAGTCATAGCCAGTACTGTCTTAAATAGCACTTCGTCTTTTTCATAACATGAGAATTTGGCCAAATGACAAAAAAACCCGCATAGCTACAGTAAACTTTATAACCTGTAAGTTAATGCAATGTACTTACTCAGATGTAGCCGTTCTAATGACGGACAAAACGTATGGCGTAATTCACTGGTCAAAAACCTCATAAATCCATTTAAGCTTGATTTTGGTAAAATGTCTGACCACATATAAAGCCACAATATTAACTTTGTCAGTGCAGAGTTTAATTATTTAAAAAATACATTTTTCATTTCCTGAAAAAGTATGGTTTTTAGTAATACAAGGTTTCCGCCTGACAGCGACGATATAAAGTGAAATGGTCTTTTAAGCGCCAAAAATGACAAATAGCAGCAAAAAGTTTCAAGACTCATGAGCTATGTGCTATAGTCTGTTCCTCATGCAAAACTGAAATTTAAGTGTTTTTCCATTGAAAATGCACCAAATTTGGATCTTAATGCCTGTTTGTTCCTTATACAAAGCTAGTGACTTGAAATAGAAATATCGAAGATTGGGAATAAAGCACAGAAGTCATATTGACTGCTTTTATGAAACTTTTATGGAGTGTTTTATGTCCTATTGGAGCTTAAAAGACCTTTTCACTTCCATTTTCTTTTTTGTATGGAAAGAGTGGCCTGAATATTTCCCAAACATTCACCTCTTATGCCCCACAGAAGAAAGTCATTTGTAACGACGTGAGGGTAAATAAATATTGACAGACTTTTCATTTTTGGTTGGGCTATTTCTTAAGATCGACATCCC
Source organism: Hypophthalmichthys nobilis (assembly GCA_037950665.1). Classification (NCBI taxonomy): domain Eukaryota; kingdom Metazoa; phylum Chordata; class Actinopteri; order Cypriniformes; family Xenocyprididae; genus Hypophthalmichthys; species Hypophthalmichthys nobilis. Next base: position 27,504,764 of record CM075479.1, read on the forward strand.
AAAGGTAAACACTTTGCTTTCATTCTGTCACGTTCCAGCAGCATCTTTAACTTTTGGCTCTGGAAGGAAACCAGGCGTCATTATTTTTAACTGGAATATAGAATTTATGTGTTAGAGGGAGAGAGAGATAGCTGAAGTCAAAGAGGTCAATCATTCAACTGTCTGAGACTGTAGCTCCAGCTGGCATTTGTGTCTCTCTTTCTCTCTCTCTCTCTCTCTCTCTCTCTCTCACTCACTCACTCACACACACACACACACACACACACACACACACACACACACACACACACAGAGTCACTAGGGTTCAGTAAGCCATCTGCCAAGACACTAGACTGATAAAGACACATCATCCAAACAAGTATTACATCTCTCTCTGTCTGTCGCTCTCTTGCCAGTACACACAACAACAAACAACTGCCATTTTTTGTCAGCTAAACATTGATGACAGTTTACACAAAATAAATTTACAATTATGTCTCCCAATTGGAAGTAATGATTTTCTTTGGCAGCGTTTCCACATTGTAAAATCGGCACACTAGCATCACATGGCTTCGACGGGTTCATGCATTTGATGGACTGCTACAGCTCTCCGGCCTGCTTTTCTGCAGATAAATGACAATATGCAAGACTATTGATGAACAAAAACTAGAGTGACTCTGAAAAATTTCCCTTTTTTGTAATGCAAACTATACGTGTTTATTTACTGCTGTGAAGTCCGCTAAATCGAAAATCAATACACGAAACAAGAACAAATCTCCAGTTGCCACTTTAAAGGCAGATGTGCAGCTTAGTGCGGCTCCAGATTCAGTTGATCACGAAATCCTCTTTGACTGTGTGCAGTATTATGCAGTCCGCGCTGGCACGGTTCCTAATTGGTTGCGGATTTACCTGACGAGCTGAGAAATTTCACAGCATGTGGGTACCTGCTTGAAGAATGAGCTGTTGAGGTGTTTCCTGAGGCAGCGTTCGGTCTGTGTTGGTCCTTCTTTATGTTATTGGTGGTGGTACATGGGGGACTGAGCTCATCAAATATTTATTCTAAAGGAATGAAAAAACTAAAGTGATACATTTGTGTGGTTGTTTAATCAGTTTACTTAGTAAAAAGTAATGCTTTTTTATTTTATGCATGGAAGCCCAGATGAGTTTTAATCACTGCACGAATGGGAAATAAGGCTGACAAAAAAGCTGTAGATTACCTGCTAATAAGCTCATTTGTGCTGATTTGCCGATGTCGCCACAAGATATCACAGTCCCAAGATTCATTTTGGCTTTCATTATCATTTTAGAAAGTCTTGCAAATTTAGCCAAAATATTGAAGTTAAATAAGTGGAGGCAATATATAAATGTGCCAAAATAAAAAAGGTGAAGAGCAGGGTTGTGTGCCATTCACAATTGATTTAAGAAAGCCATTTAAATTCCAAACAAATTCCTGAATTTTAATTGAAGTACCAAACATGATGCATAATTGAAAATCTAATTTGAATATAAGTAGAATTAAAATGATGACATTTAAAGTAATTCATATAATATATATAATTTGCTAAGTAGAACAACAAGACTTGTCAAAACGGATGGATGGATAGCAGCAACATTAGTTCCCATTCAGTCGGTCAGGTTCGACGTACGTCGGACAGACCGACGAATAGGATTCCTATTCGTCGGTCTGTCCGACGTACATCTCCGTTCCCTCATTCAGGGAATGAGGGTTACCTTTGTAACCGAGACGTTCAGACAGGATAAGTTTTGTGATTTGATGCACTGATTTGATGCAGGTTTTAAAAGAGAGTGTGCATCACAACACCCCGATGTTTATAATTATAACACAATGTTAGTTGTCTTAATTGGTATAATTGTCTCAAGTGGATGCTCTCCTTTGATTTAATTGTATGTTGGATTTGATGCCAGCAGTACTTGAACCACCAGCTGTTATTTTACCATAATGTTGGCAAAGAGGTCTAAATCCATATAATGAAGCTTCACAAGGCAGCGTGATGAGAAATGTAGCATTAGTTAATGTATTTGACAAAGTTATTAAAATAATTTAGGGGAAGTGTTGTGAAAAAAATAAAAAATAAATAAATAAATAATAATACAACAATCACAGATATTTCTATCCAAATGGGATGAGAGGATGGCAGAGTTCACTCTTAATTTGCTCTGTAATGATTACAGAGTTTTAAAATCACAATGCAGGACTGCAAAATACATTTACAGCGGATTGTCTCAAATGCATTTTGGAGAGTATTTACACTTGGTAACAATTCCTGAGATATAATGGAGATTTCGATGTGAATTCACATATTATCAACCAACTCTTCCAAACCAAATCATTCATTCTGTGCAATCCACATTTAGCTCCCTAATTTGACATTCAACAATTGCATCTTTTGTTTCTACTGTATTTGTATTTGTTCTGAGGAATTTTAGGAGAAACATCTGAGATAAAGTTAACGCTTACATAAATCAGTAATTCAGTTTTATGAGCTGTGAAACACCAACAGAATGTTTGTGGGTATAAAATGTGTCCTTCTAAAGGCCTTTTTAACTGAGTACCAGTTGAATGTCCATGACTTATTTTGGCCAAACACAAATGGAAGAGCATTTAGATACTGAAATGTCAAAGGTGAAAAATTTCTTTGCAAAATAACACAAAACAAATACAGTATAAAAGATGCATAAGCATAATGTTAATGTTAAATCATGGTCCATTCTTCTCACTGAAATGTTCACATGCTGTATGCTTTAATTCCAGCTGGCAGGAGCGCTAAAGCTATTCTGAACCCAAAATGTTATGCTTAATACAGAACTTAATACTCGCACCAGAAGAGCACATTACATCAAATGCACTGGATTTCAAACTCAAAAAACACTAATTAGCTTTTTCGTCCCTGCATGACCTCAAATGCAGTATGGAGATGCATTCCCACTTTCTAACAAGGTGCTCAAATTATCCAACGTTCTCCTAAAACAAAATGAAATCATATGGTAAGGCAGCGTTTCGTTTTTAACTCAAGACTGCAAAAAGCCTCACAGATTATCTGAGGACACCAGAATGATTGAACAGTGAATTTAAGTGAAAAGAAGTCGCAGAGGGATGTTTCACAAATACTTTAAATGCAGAAATGATTCTTAGTTTTTTAAATGACTCATACCAAGAGGGACTCATTCAGAGCAACGTAATTGTAACATCATTTAGAAAACATGATTAGAAGTTTAATGCATTTTAGTTGCTCCTATAGCATTTTAACAAGCATGTATTGTGTACTGTCAGCAACTTCTCCTGGTAACTGTCATGATTAATGTTAATTTTTTAAAGGCATCAGCTAAAAACAAATGATCATATAAATTGAAACCCTTCACCTTGTGTTAAAGTGGACCTATTATGCAAAATTCACTTTTATATTGTTTTTGAACATATTTATGAGTCTGCCGTATGTGTACACAACCATCCTATTGTGGTAAAAATCTATCCACTCTGTTATTTTCCCCATAAATCTAAAAAACTGTCTCAAAATTAGCCGTTCAGGAATGTACTCCAATGTGACGTCACATTGGAGCAGGCCCCGAACACAACTGGTGACGGAATCTGCCCTATTAGCTTATCTCCTTTGTTTATCTCCTCACCAGAGCATTTAACAGCAGCATTCAAGTAAGAACAGTATTCTTATTAAAGCTATTAAAGTTATTCAATCAAGAACAGGTCTAATATACACTGTCCCAATCTGAACCCCAGCGACGCATCAGTAACCATCACTGTTTGTACTGTGGAGATTAAGGTCATCTAATCTCAAACTGTCCCATTCGTCCTCCTCGTCCAGTGGTGAGTACCATTCAACGACCACCAATAGTTTCTCTTGCCTATTCCCAAATGTAATTGCGTGCATCTCTTATGGTTATATTGTCCGTGCTTTGAAAAAAAAAAAAAAACATAGATTAAACACTCGCTACAGACACAAGCAGCACTGAGCGGAGTTTTGACGCTGTAGTGGACACTCACCGTAAGATTGATTCTCTGTCGATCCCAGAGCAGAAGTCCATGAAGTCCTTTGAGGAGGCTCTTCGTCAAGACTTCCCTCATCAAGAAACCCTCTATCTCACCTGCCGCTTCTAGCTTCTTCTTCGTGGCCAAAAAGGATGGAGGCTAAGGCCCTGTATCGACTCTCAATGCTCAGACTGTCATGTACTGTTACACACTTCCCCTGGTCCCCAAAGGGCACACGCATATTCACTAAGTTGGACCTCATCCGGATACGGAAGGGTGATGAATGGAAGACAGCGTTTATTACACCATCAGGCCACTATGAATATCATATTATGCCATACAAGCTGTCCAACTCACCCTCTGTATTCCAGAGATTTATGAATGTGGTGTTCCGGGAGTTCCTCCATCATTTCGTCATAATCTACATTGATGACTCTGATATACTCCCGAAACCTGGCCAACCATCGCCATCACGTTACACAGGTCCTTCAGAAGCTACGGGAACACCAACTCTATTTGAAGCTGGAAAAATGTGAATTCCATCATCCCTCTATTCACTTCCTAGGATATGTTATTGCTGACTTGGCATCACCATGGACCAGGGGAAGGTAGAAGCAGTTAAGAATTGGCCACTACCCACATCCATCAAGGAACTACAGCGATTCCTAGGGTTTGCCAATTTCTACCGCAAGTTAATTTCCAATTTCAGCAAGATTACCTCTCCACTCCCTTCTTACCTCCCTTCTTCATACCCTGCCCAAGTCTCTGTCCTGGAATCCTTCTGCCACGGAGGCCTTCAAACTTCTGAAGGATGTATTCTGTCACGTTCCCACTCTCGCTTATCCTAATCCTGAACTACCATTCATCATCGAAGTGGATGCCTCCACCAGCGATGTGTATTATAACAACGGCAGGGAGATCCATCCAAACCTGTGCCTTCTTCTCCAAGAAACTGTCCCCGGCAGAGCAGAATTAAGACATCGTGACCATGAACTGCTGGTGATCAAATTAGCACTGGAGGAGTGGAGCAAAACATTTGTTCGAGTTAATCACTGACCATCGTAATCTGGAGTACCTGCAGAAATCCAGAAGACTCAATCCTCGACTCAATCCACTTTACAGTCTCCTACAGGCCAGGACACAAAAACATTAAGTCTGATGCTTTGTCTTGTTTATATGCTCCAGACTTACCTTTTCACCAACCTGAGCCAATACTCCCTCCAGCCAATATCACTGGTGCTATCCAGTGGACACTCGATGAACAGATCCTACACAGGTTGAAAAAGCTACACAGGTGAACCAGCTCCACCAGGAGGTCCTGAGGGGCTCATCTGTGTTCCAAATGCCTTATGTCCCCTCATGGACTCAATTCACTCATCTCCACAGTTCATTTCCAGAGTGTGGAAAACATTCTTTCAACTCCTAGGTGTATCAGTGAGTTTATCTTCTGGGTAACAACCACAATCAAATGGGCAAATTGAGCACAAGATTTAAGAGATTGGACGCTACCTGAGGTTGTACTCTCACAATCATCAGTAGTCCTCTGTGATCATCAGCAGATGACATGCCTCCTCCTCCAGTGGAATCCGATGTGGGCCTCATCTACACTGTCCGTACCATCCTGAACTCCCGGACACGGGGCAACTGAATTGAATACCTGATCGACTGGGAGGGTTATGGACCAGACAAAAGATCCTGGGTGACACAAGAGGATGTCCTGGATCCTGCTCTGCTAACAAACCTTCATGCCAATCATCCAAACCGACCCACACCCAGCAGTAGAGGTCGCCCCCATCACTGACCACTGCAGTCATCAGGAGCTGTGGGGGGTACTGTCATGGATTCAGCCATGCCATCAGCACCAGTCCCTACAACTCCACCCACAAGTCTTGGTACTTGCTCTGCAGCAGCAGCGTAGCTGATCTATTCTGCCAAGATCAAATACATTAACATTGGCAATGGTAATGGATATGGCAATCTCTATTTCTATACCAATATCTCCGAGACTTCCTAGGTGAAAAAAGTACACTTCTGTAATGTACTTAAAGTGCTCTATTTTCGCGCACTAATTTTGTACTTAATATACTAAAATTTCTTCTGTAGTACTTCTTAAGATAATCTTAAGAACGTCTAAGTGTACTCAACTGTGCTATTTTGAGACACATGAAATATGAACTAAAATGTGCTTTTAATATACTATCTCTGTATTTAAAAATATATTTAGTTATAGTACACTATGGGTTCAAGTGTACTGTAAGTGTTATCTAAATAGATTTTTTTAAATACAGAGATAGTACAGTATATTAAAATATTTCATGGTTATTTCATGTTATTTTCTAAAGCACGTTTATAAAAGCTACTTTAATGTCCTAACTGAACTAAGGCCTTATCCTGGCTTAATCTAAGCCCTGTCTGTGAAACCAGGCCTAAGTGTCATAGAGTGTATTTAGATGTGGCTATCAGTGAGTGAGCTTGAGGCACAAATTAACATAGGCATATTGGCATCAAGATCTGTCCATCAATTGTTGTTGTAAAATAGCCAGTATCATAAGAAAGTATAATTTAAATGAACACATTGCACAGGTTTATTGACTAATCTGTGGTCAATCATTCACATCTGGTGTAAATGCCCCCACCACTTTTTATCAGCATCGATATTGTCCCCACGACTTCTCGAGGTACGGATGTTCCTAATAAATACAAAATAAACATCATTCGTTTGTGTTATATAAGAAGTGATCTGGAATTTGTTGATTTTGAAGTCATGTTGAGTGCTCACTGCCTCTGTTATCAGTGGCGGAAGGCAACAGTGTTCTCTTAGCGCTCGTGCAGTCTTCACACAGACGAGCACGCAATCTATCGCTTAAGGCTGTTGCGGAGACTCTCTATTTGTTCCAGTGAAATCACAAAACAAAATGTACACAAACATGTCCCTACTCCTGATATACAATCATGAACATCTTTGGTTTTAATGGGGAAAAAAAAAATAAAATAAAAAATAAATATATATATATATATATATATATACCACCAGTCCATTAAGGCACAAGTGTTTAATGTGGATCTATGTATTTATTCAGTAATGTAAATAATCTTGAGACTAACAATATATTGGATGGTAAAAGATATAAGGATGAAACTATCACATTAAACATGTTATTTTTTGTGCATACTCCTGTCCCACCCACTTTTTAAAACAAAATTACGCCAATGCTTAAAATAACTGTTCTGTTCACCCTCTGTCGACCCGACTGTCTGTGAGCGGGGATACAAAAATGCAGGAAGTATTCTGTAGTTTTCACGAAAGCCCTGGGGCTGTCAAATGCATTTTGCAGCATCCGGCAGACTTTTGCTGACAAATAAACATGAATTTCTCAGTCCAGGTAACATGGACACCGAGTAAACATTGTTCATTTACATATAGCCTATACCAACACTGTAACAATACAAAGCGGATTGAAAATCAGTAAAGTTACACTTTAAAAAACAAAAATGCATGATTTGCACAACACAATCTATAGATCATTTCTGCTTGCAGTGATTTGAACAGATTTGGAAAAAACAGCAAGACAGCCGTCTTTGAAATCAACTAATTATCCACAAGCATCACAATTTGCAAAACCAAAAGCCATCACCATATGCATAGTGCAAAAACATGGACTACAGTTTGGCACAACTATTACCCTAGAAATCAATAAGCAAGTTAATCCGCTCTGGCCCTGTTAGCAACAAGATTTGAATCCCAGATGCACCATAAAAAAGTTTAACCACTAAATAATGTGAAATGATGTTTAAAGTTTGCTAAACAATACAATTTTACACAGTGCTATACTTAGCAAGCTGGCTATCTTGGATATTATCAAAGACTTTAGACATACAAAGGCGCTCGCAGTTGGGGGCGGAACTGAAAACTGAGACTGCTTCCTGTAGTGATGCTCATGTTTGTGTACAGACGAAGTGGTGTAGATGCAAGATTTGTGAAATAAACAGACGTTTCAGACATTTTCATGATGCAACAGAAAAACATTTAATGTACTGTTTAATACAGAGCCATCTGTTCAAGAATAAAGATCAACATGGCCTATAGTATTTAAATACCAATAAAGTGGGTCTGTATATTGTTTGAGTTTTATTTTGATAAACATGACACAATATAACATTATGGTTACATGAAAAGAGCTTTTTAGTGTTATAAAGACAGATTTGTGAGCATTAGTGGAACTGAAGGTGCCTCGAAACACACGTCATTGTTGTCATCGGTGAATCCGTCGAATCGTGAAACAGCTGTTTCATCATCACAGCTTGTGTAGCCGCTTGGAGAAGCTGCGCCAAAGCCTCTTGAAGGCAAGCCTGCAACCTTGATTTGAGCATTTAGAAACCACATTTATTATACAGTTGTTGTCAGATTTCATTGGTGATGCCAAATATGAAATTTAATCATAAGCTTGGAGAATTTGATGTTTCCCCATTCAAAGAGATAGGAGCTGTTCTTGCATGACTGAAACAGCTGCCCGAGAGGTTTCAAAGATGGTCGCCGAGTGAAATGACTTGCCTTTGGGACTTTGATATTATACTATTTTAAAAAAGAATTGGAATCATTGAATCTGTGGATATTTTTGAATGACTGTATGACAGATTATTCTTATTTTTTCTGTTTTTGGCAACAAGCTGCAAGGTGACAAGCTCTGTTCCAAAACCTAGTTTCCATTTTAGTAAGGGTACTTCCTATTTAGATTTTGATCTTATATTTCAAGTTTATTGGTAGTTCGTGATAAGTACACTGCTGCATAATGTTTTATTTGCCTCGGTGGTGTGGACTTTTTTTTGTTTGCAAATCAAAATCCAGTCTTGTAATTTGATACGTGACTCAAATTCTTGAGTCTTTTCTATCATCTTCTCAGATTTGACTTGCAAAACAAGGACTTGATGTCTGATAGGAAGATGCTTCGCTGATCCCTGAAGGGCAATTCAGGCATTTTTCATCTGTGTTTTCAGATTTAGATTTATAGAATGGTAAACAATCATATTTTGTTATACAAGCACAAATACATAAAGATTATGGATTACAGTGATTTTGACGGAGGATGTGTAATGTTGACACATGGTCTGCTCTGGGAGCCACAGATGACCTGTCAGTCATCACTGACGGGCTCTGTGAGCATTTAGACAGGCTTGGCTCTTCCCATCCATTACTCTGAATGTTTACCCAAGCCTGGATCAGCTCATCCATTACTGATCACTGCGGGTAGACACATCCGTCTCTATCCATCTTCTGTAGACACACATGCTCTCGTTCTCACACCAAGAATCCATGCATTTCATTGTGAGCATACACACAGGGCTGTTTGAGACAATTACCACATATACGATTGCAAAAAATTACCAAAAAAAATAGTTTTTTTTGGATGTATACCATAGTAGTACCATAATTTGTTGCATTCAAAAAAGTACCACGGTAGACAACCTATATAGTCCAAAAAATATGCAAGTATGTGAGTACAAATGATTCTTGCTATGTTCAATTTCATGCATTAATGCAATCTGAAATGTGTCAGATCACAATTAATCATGCAATACAGGGCATTTTGGACATAAACAGTCTTCTATAATCAGTTCTCAGCAATTTCAGTCATGAAATCCTATAGCTTCAGAGTAATTAGTCACATGGCATTTACGGCTCAGGTGATGTGCTCAAACATGTCAGCGTGAAATGATCATTTACTTCCTTACTGCCTGTTACCGATCTTGTTGTGACCACTATTCTATTCTGGTAAAGAACACCTAAATATGAAATTTCATGATTAAATCCCAGTGTTTAAAATCAAGCACCACCCTAGATTTATCCTCATATCCTGCTTCACTTCGATATACAGAAGCTCAAATAAATGCACGTTTTTGTACTGAAGAACATCTATACTGATGAGCCAAAACATTATCACTACTCACAGGTGAAGCAAAAAATGTTGATAATTTCCTAACAAGGAAAGTTCTAAGTAGATTAGATGATTACTGAGTCAGTTCTTGTAGTCAATGTGTTGGATGCAGCAGAAATGGGCAGGAGTAAAGACCTGAGAGACTTTGACAAGGGCCAAACTGATATGGCCAGACGACTGGGTCAGAGTATCTCTGAAACGGCAAGGTTGGTTGCTCCCGGTCAGCAGTGGTGAGAATGTACCAACAGTGGTCCGAGGAGGGACAAACCACAAATCAGTGACAGGGTGTTGGGCACCCAAAGCTCATTATTCATGAGGCCAACAAAAGCTATCCTGTCTGGTATGAGCCAACAAAATGTCTAGTTGTCTGCTGTGGCACAAATCAAACTAAATTTTAATAATGGATATGGGAGGAATTTGTCACAACAAACAGTGTATCACACTCTGCTGCGTATGGGGCTGCTTAGCCGCAGATCAATCAGAGTGCCTACTATGACCCCTGTCCACCGTCAAAAGCACCTACGGTGGGTACACGAGCGTCGGAACTGGACCTTGGAGCAGTGGAAGAAGGTCGCCTGGTCCAATGAGTCCTGTTTTCTTTTATATGTGGACAGCCGTGTACGTGCGCACCTTTTATATGGGGAAGAAATGGCACCAGGATGCACTGTGAGACAACGACAAGCTGGTAGAGGGAGTGTAATTCTCTGGGCAATGTTCTGCTGGGAAACCACTGGTCCAGCCATTCATGTGGACGTAAATCTGACACGTGCCATCAACCTAAACATTGTTGCAGACCAGTACACCCCTTCATGACAATAGTGTTCCCTGGTGGAAGTGGCCTCTTTCAGCAGGATAATGTGCCCTGAGGAATGTGCCCTAATGTGCCTTAAGGAACACGATGAAGAGTTCAAGGTGTTGCTCTGACCTCTGAATTCCCCAGATCTCAATCAAATTGAGCATGTGTGGACCAACAAGTTTGATCCATGACGGCTGCACCTCGCAACCTACAGGATTTGTTGCTGACGTCTTGGTGCCAGAAACCACAGGACAACTTCAGGGCTCTTTTAAAGTCCATGCCTCAGCAGGTCAACGCTGTTTTGGCAGTACACATATTAGGCAGGTGGTCATGATGTTTTGGCTCATTGGTGTTTATTAATCAATTGCAGGATTTTCTGAGTACTAATTCTATTTTGGATACATTTCAATCAGGCTTTAGAGCGTGCCATAATACTAAAATGTCTCTTCTTAAAGTAGGTAATGATATATTTGTTTCTACAGATTCTGGAAACTCTGTGGTTTTAGAACTTTTGGACCTAACAGCAGCTTTCGATACAGTTAATCACTCTTATTTCTCATCTAGAGCACTATGTGTAGACCTACGGGGTAATGTCCTTAAATGGTTTACGTCTTATTTGTCTAACAGAAGTTATACAGTTAATAATGCAAACTGCACCTCGTCCGTAGCCAAGCTTACCTGTGGAGTCCCACAAGGCTCGATTCTTGCTCCCATTTACTTTCTCTTTAGGTTCATTCCATTGTTTTGCAGACAATATCCAAATTTACTTTCCGTTAAAAAAGGAGACACAAGCAATTTTAAGGTATTGGCAGCCTGTTTGAAAGTCCTAATGAACTGGATGTCTCTTTCCTGCATCTTAACAAATCGAAGACTAAATTTATTGTTTTTGGTCCAGCATCTACTTCAAAAGCCAAGCTCACTCATCTTGAATCCAACATGAAACCATATGTTAAAAATGTATAGACTATTTATAGATAGTGACCTTTGAAATGGACAACCAAGTCAATTCAATTGTCAGGTCCAGTTTTTTCCATCTTTGCCAAATCTCAAAAATTAAACCATTTCATTATTTTAAGGATACATAAAAGGTAATTCATGCTTTAATTTCATCGCTTTATTTTGGCCTTAGTCACTCCATCCTTGCACGACTGCAAGCCTACAGAACTTTGCTGCTAGGTTATTGAAGCGTACACATAAACGGGAGCATTACACCTACTTGCTTCCCTTCACTAGTTGCCTGTAAGTTATAGAATTGATTTCAAACTTTATAAATCTTTACAAATTTTTTGCAATGCCAGAAAACCTGACCTGTACAGGCTATGCCTGTTAACACCAGAATAGTGTTAAAAATTTTGAGAATGATTTAATGGTGCACGTCCAAATTCTAATTGTGTGTCTGTTATCTGTTATTATTTGCTATCTGTTATTAGCTCTTCCTTTGAAACTACTTTGCTATTTTTGCTGAGTAAAATGTAAAATTTCTTGCAAATGGCATTTCACTTTATCTATATTAAAGGGGACGAGCGCTCGTGCAATTCTTTAATCAAGTGTTCATACGTTTCTGGCCTTACAGACGCATAAGCTACGTGACAAGGACTCCAGACGTGTTAGATTGACGAAAAGAAAGAAACTCTAAATATACTTTTTCGTAGGCTGCACCTATAAATACGCATCACGTTGAGAGCCTTCCCTCTGAATTATGCACGCTTTTAAAGTGAGTCCTACTGCTCTCATTTGAATGATAGATGTTAAATTTCGTGCACGTCTAAAATAGATTTCCGAAAAGGAGCCAGTGGTTGGAGGAGGGTGCGCTCCATCGGAAATCATTTCCAAAAGAGCGGGCGAGTCATTTCTTACTCACTCCATCTCGCTTGCTCGCTCTGTGATCTGAGCTATATTTAGCTCGGAGAAGTCTATTTTTGTCCTCACGTGCCAGACAGACTCCCCTCACGCACTCGGTGCTCTCGTGCAAATCCCCCCCGTTCTTTCTTTCTTCCTCCCTCCCTCTACGCCTCGCTTACTCCGCTCTCCATCTCCCTCTATTTTTCAGCTTCTAATTTGCTCCATCTCTCTCTGATCCGAGCATTTTGCCTCTCGCTTTTCATATTCTATCAGTCTCTCTCTCTTTCTCTTTCTCTCTCACTCTCTTTCTCTGTGTGTGTCGCGTGCCAGTTGTCAGGTGTCCAGCTTTCTGCAGAGAGAAGAGAAAACATGAGGAGAATATAAACAAGACCCGACTAATGAGCCAAAGCCGGAGAGAGAGAGAGAGAGACAGGCCAAGAGAGAGGAAGAGATAGTTAGAAAGGGCTGTCTGGTGTCAATTTGGAGCTTTTTCCAGATCTATTTAATTAATCAGAAATAGGAGGAAACGGCCAGACCTCAGGTGACGGGACAGATTTGTATTTCTATAAAGTAATCTTATTAAATGTGACATATTTCAGTTCTGTCACAGATGACCGTTACGATATGGACAATGAACAATTTAATTAACGCATGCTGGCGTTTAAGGAAGCTTGAATCTTTATGAATATATTGCATGATTCATTTAAAGTCATTGTTAAATGGACCCCATTAACATTTTTAATAAATGTTCAAGGTCTTATTGTGAACAATCCATCAGAGCATGTTAGTCCAAAGACTAAAACATATTGTCTTTATAACCTTTGATCAAAATCTAATAACTTACTCTGACATTGAAATTAATTTCCTTTAGGCTGACATTACCAAGCCCTCTTCATTTTTCAACCCCTCTCCTCCAACCCCCATGCTCTATAAACGCTATTTTTTACGATCCAATCTATTCCCGATGGTTAAAATCAAGTACTGCCTTCATTGATTATCCTCTTTCAAATATGGCAGCTTAAATAACACGTTTTTGTATAGAAGAACTTTAACATTATGTGTAAGTAAACTGGGTTGCTCGAATGTGGAAAGGATGAAATTGACATCCCTCAGTTTGTATAAGGCAAAGGTTGCTTTTACAGTAATATATGCCTACTAATATTTGCACTGCACTTGAATAAATGTAAAAATTATGCTGTTTCGAAAGTATAGCAACAAGACATTTTGTAGAACGACTTACTAACCCTCGTTCAGAATGCAATTCTTTGACTCATGACCACATAACTAAGCAATAAATAAATAAAATAAAAATGGCCGCAAATTAATTTTAGTTTTGGATACATGGTATATTATAAAATCTGAAGATACGTCTGCACAATGTCTGTTAAAGATCACTTCATCTGAAAAGCATCTGCTGTTTACATACATCTGATAGATGTCTTTAAGATGTCAGTTTTACATACATTCTAAATCATAAACATCTTAAAGACATTTTCTAAACGCCTATTTGACATCTGTCAGGAAATGTCCTATAGATGTATTGCAGATGAGCAAAAAAATACGTCTTCCAGATGTAAACATGTACATCAAATAGATGTCTCCGAGATGTATTTGTGTTATCAGCCCCGCCTGCATTAACATGAAAATGCCACTAGTTTGCAATAAAGTGCAACAGCGCCCGCCCCTGTTTTTAAGTGGCGCTGGTTCCGGTTAAGTATTTTTTTCATTCATTTTTCCTTAGGGATTTTAAAATAGTTGTTGTTAAAGAGTTATAAGCCATGAACCAAGCCAATCAGCTACGAGAATCACTCACGCCCCCATTTAAAGGTGGGATAAGTAGATTTTAAAAAACGCTGTTGGACATTGTTGATATTTGAAATCAACCCAAACAAACCCACCCCTCTCCAGTGTTAATTCTGACAGCAAATTTTGATTTAGTTTTAGTCATAGTCTTTTGACTAAAATGCCATTTAGTTTTAGTCATATTTTAGTCATCGGAAATTGTTTTAGTTTTAGTCTAGTTTTAGTCCACTAAATATCATAAGATTAAGATATACTAAATGAAACAAGGGCGTTACATTCAACCTATTTTAAGGCAAGATTTATTTTTTTTTTTTTAAGGAAAAAACAAACATTTAAATATGTGATTTTGGTGATCAAAAGATGAGTTTTAAGGGATAAAATTATTGACTACAGGAGATCTGCAGTTTAACCGCTTGCAATATGTTTAACATTTCAATGTTTCTAAAAGATTTATAATTCCCACTGAACATTGCAGCAGTCAAAAAAAAAAAAAAGAAAAAAGAAAGAAAAAGAATTAAATATCACAAGCCTCAGGAGAAAGGATTAGTTTATTAATAATACCTCTAGTCAGCGAGAACATACATTCTTTACAGTGTGCAATATTTCACTCCCGCAGTATGTTAAATGCTGACATGTTATATGGTCCACCGACCTGATCGAGTAAAAGCCATTCCATCTAGGAACAGGGTGGAGTCATGGAAAGTCTATAAGGCTGTACGGAGGAAATATTTCCTACGCACGCCATCCCTCACTCACACACACGCTTACAGCAGCACACCTCAGGCATGTGCCTGTGGAATGAAAAACAAATTGAGCTATAAAAAACATCAACCCCTATAAGACAAGTTCTCGATCCCAGAGTCGCTTGCGTCTTACAGGATGAAGTGTCTGTGCTGGCACAGTGTCAACAGAGACCGTATGGAACGGTGCCTTTTACTGATTGGTCCTTCATTTGTGGGTGTGGTCCTCAGGGTGGGGAGGTAGTGGGTGTGGTCCAGTTCCCGTTGTCACGGAGACGGGTCTGTCCTTGGTCGTCGGGATAAATAATCTCCTCTATTGTCACGTAGGTTCCGGTCAGGAAGCCAATGAAGCCAAGGACGGCGATGGAGAGATCTTTGAGGAGGAGGAGAGGAGGAGGGGGTTGACTGGGAAACGCCACAAGCTCCACCAGCGGAGGAAAGATGAGCGCCAACGCTGAGCTGCTCACCGCGCCGACCAATGAGATCACCAGGTCTAACCGTGGTATCAAGACAGCTGTTATACCTGAGAGAGATGGAGAGAAATGAGATGTTTGCATGTTCTGAAGAAAACATGAGTGGTGTTTGTTTGCAAGAAACTCAATCCCATGATGATGGCAGGTCTGAGTGGTTGCCATGGTGTTGCTGGGGTGTTTTTGCTGGTTGCTATGGCATCGCTACGTAGTTACAAGGGAGTTCTGCAGTTTTGTTATTGCTAACTAAAACTATTAAAAACTGAATATAAACTAATATAAACAAATCTTAAATAATATAAACAGACAAAAGCACATAACAGAATTACTAAAACAAACTGAAATTAACATGAAAACTGAAAATATATAAAAAGCTTATGTACGATTATTGTATTAATTAATATTTTAAATAAAATGGTGTTCAAGGTGGTTGCTATTGTGTTTCTAGGTGTTCAGTAGTGTGTTGGGATATAAATCGCTACGATACAGTTGCTAATGTGTTGAGGATGGTTGCTAGGGCTTTCAGCGTGGTTGATAGGGCCTTGTAAAAATGTATGACAAAAGCACATAACAGAATTACTAAAACTTGTTGTGGGTGGTTGCTAGAGTGTTGCTAGGGGTTCATTAGGGTGTGTTAGGATATATAAAGTGTTACAATGCAGTCGTTAGGGTGTTCTTGTTGGTTGCTAGAGTGTTAGGATATATAAAGCATTACAATGCAGTTTCTAACATGTTGTGGGTGGTTGCTAGGGTGTTGCTAAGGTGGTCTGGATGGATGCTAGGACCAAAAATTTGAGTTCATGTCAGTATTCATGTCTGTGGCACAAGTGAGTTGCATGTAGAATTTTCATACTTAAGGTCAGAAGTTTGTGCAAAAACCACTAATTACAAAAGAAGAAAAAAAAAAAGATGCAAATGGAAAAAAAATATATTATTTTTGTGCAGTTTGCGCAATCATTAAAATAAAGCAAAAAGCTACAAAGCAACTTTTTATTCACAATTCTTCTGGCTGCTTTAAACTGCAATGTGTGTGTAACTGACATCTGACATCCTGACTGGTTTAGTGGTTTGTGAACGAGTGTATGCAGAAAATTGTGGCTGAAGGACTAAATCAAAAATCAATATTCTTCTTTTCTGCTGAAGTGGAAGACAAAACCCCCTTTCTTTTCCCTGAAAACAAATGCACAACAATTTATATCCACACACAAATACAGCTTTTAGTGGAGTGTCTCCAAATGCTCTCTGCAGCATTTTATAAAAAGCACACACACGCACACAGACACACACACACACAAACAGACAGACACACACTCTCAGGCTGTACACATATGTTTAATTCATAAGACTCAAGTGTGAAGTGTCACACACCTGCTCTCTAAGCTACATCTTCTCTCTCTCCCTCTCTGTTGCAGAAAGAAAAAAAAAGTAACATATAACACACGCTAGATTCTCTCTCTCTCACTCATGCATTCTGAACACTATCTCACAAACACGCATGAACGCTTCAGTTTCTCGTCTCTGTGTGCTACTGCCACCCTCAGGATAAAGGTTTTGACAGTTCGGTACTTGATATGAGAGAAACCAACACCAACACATGGACCCACGTTCAAAAAAGGACATCTAAAAAGGAACAAACATGCAAATAACCAAACATGAATAATAATAGAGGAATGTGATGTGGGTTATCATGAAGCAAGTCTCACTACTGCTATTCCTCATACTTGTTTTAGAGACAATCCAAGTTCATGTTATTGCTAACTAAAACCATACATTTTCTTCACTTGAAATAAAATAAACTATATAAAATAAAATATAAAACTGCTTAGTAAAAGAAAATGGAAAATTCAAAACATATCAGTATATTAATGATACTAAAATAACGGTCTACACTAGTGGCCAAAAGTGATGTCTGGAGAAGATATTTGTCTTTAATGACCCAAGAGCCATGGGAGCGAGGCCGGTTACGCAAGTGTTAAAGGGTTAGTTCATCCAAAAACAACATTTTCTGTCATTAATTACTCGCCATCATGTCGTTCCAAACCCGTAAGACGAGAGGTATCTGACTCATCCATAGACCTCAATTTAATCAACACTTTCAAAGTCCAGAAAGGTACTAAAGACATCATTAAAATAGTCCACATGACTGCAGTGGTTCAACCTTAATTTTATGAAGTGACGAAAATACTTTTTGTGCGCAAAAACAAAACAAAAATAACAACTTTATTCAACAATCTGTTCTCTTCCGTCATTACCCTTATGCAGTTGCCGCAGTAAGCATAGTGAAGGCTTCCGTGTTTACGTCTGAATGCCGAATCAGTATTGGCCAGAGCTGCAAATGTGAGCAGCACAACGCATGGGTGTGATGCTGACGCAGGAGCCGGCCAATAATGTCACCATTCTGATGTAGAACCTGTAAGTGCTGGACGTAAACATATAACATATGAGAATGACACAGAAGATAAGATATTGTTGAATAAAGTCGTTATTTTTGTTTTGTTTTTGCGCACAAAAAGTATTTTCGTCGCTTCATAAAATTAAGGTTGAACCACTGCAGTCACATCGACTGTTTTAACAAAGTCTTTAGTACCTTTCTGGACCTTGAAAGTTTTGATAATATTGAGTCATATACTTCTCGGATTTCATCAAAAATATCTTAATTTGTGTTCCGAAGATAAATGAAGGTCTTATGGGTGTGGAACGACATGAGGGTGAGTAATTAATGACAGAATTTTCATTTTTGGCTGAACTAACACTTTAATGAGCATCACTTGCACGCCACATCGGTCTTGAGTCCCACGGAGGAGCTCCGGAAGGATAAAAGGACGACAGTGAAGGACGACAGAGGACCAGGCCAGGATTTTATGTTGTTGTTTTGTTTTAGTTTAAGCGGCAGTCATTCGTGAGGGGCTGCCTCTTTACTTTCATTACATTTACCGTTTGTTGGTTCCTGCCTCCTTCTTCCCTAAGCCCCGGGAGTAAGAAGGCGGGAGCGGGCGAACATTAAACATAACTTTAATCACAAAATAAACAACAAAATGAAAGTAAAGCGGCAACCCCTCACGGACGACTGCCATAAACTAAAACAAAACAACAACATATAATCCAGGCCTGGTCATCTTCCACTGTTGTCACTCCTCCTTTTATCCTTCCGGAGCTCCTTCATGGGACTCGAGACCGGTGTGACCTACTACTGGCCTCGCTCTATTCCCATGGCTCTCGGCCTCGCCCTGTTTGCCACAATGATTATGAAATCATTAAAATTTTTTAATACTATTTGGGTGAAAGTGTCAACTTTCCTAAGCTAAACAAGGTGATTGAGTCAGAGGCTTCTTGGAATCTCAGAGATGGGCCTCAGCATGCAGGTGCATGATAAGCCCTATCACGGAGCTCCGCAACAGGCCTCAGTGGAGAGCTCCATGATGGGCCTGTCTCCGTAGGGCAGGCAGGTAATAATTCACAGAGCCTCAGGAAGACGGAGATAAATGGCCAGACACTGAATGAGTCCCTCAACTCTGCCCCAGCTCTCTCACACACACACACACACACACACACTAAAAGACATGCACAGCCACAAACACACTACATAAAAACACAACACCCACACACGTTTATCCATACATACAACGCACCTGCTAATCAATCATGGTGCTCAGAGGGGTGACGGCCTTTAGTCAGGGAAAGAGGGAGGAAGCACATCAGGCAGAAAGAACACAGAGTGAGATAAAAGACAGCATGGCTGAATGACAGAATGAGAACTTCATCTTTTTATCTACCAGCACGGGCTATGGACCCGCAACCTTCGGAGCTCATTACCCCTCTGTCCAACAGTACTTCTACAGGTCTCTTCAAGAACTTCCTCGGAAGAGCTATGTGCAGTAGAGATGCGCAGATCAGCTCTAACGTCACCCGAATCCGCTGTTAAATATAAATCATCCACCTGAACCTATGATTTTCTCTGATTTAGATATCTGATTGCCACATTACAATTGATCCTTCGCCGGGAGTTTGATTGACAGGCGATCTAACCAATCATAACGCCGAATCCACCATTTTGCCCGACAAAGCAGTCAGGAATTAGTAGATTAACCTCTGTGGACTTGAACTTGAAAAATGGTGTGTACTGACATCTTTCCGCGTTTGAAACAACATTCCTTCTCATGTTCATTCATGTTTATTTGATGCTATAAATTAACTAGTCTAAAGAGATGATCGGTTCACGAGCCTCTTGAGCTGAGGCGCTACCGCAATCGGTCACGACACATTAAAGAGCCACAAAACAGTTTTTATTGTTTGAATTTCTTTAAAAATTACACAGTTTGAAAGCTGGGACTTTGTTTAATATCATAAGTAACCTGCTCTGTCTTGTCTGTCGACATGTTGTCAGTGTCCTATTTGCTCCGCAATGTATTTTTCACTCTGTGTGGCGTGACTGCACCATGGCTTGTCGGACAAAGCAACAGTAACTAAGGCGGTCTTTGCGAAGGGTCAATTATTCAAATTCTCAGTGTTAAGCGTGATGATGTGGTATCACATTACACAGAAGTAGGCTGCTTTTAAATGAACATTCTTCTTTTCAGTTATTCTTCGGCAAAGTTACATTTTCTTAATAGCCTAAACACAGGCTTTACTCCCTTCAAACTTAAATTCCGTCACTGCAACTTCCCAAATACAAACATAAAAATTAAATATGTTAGCTACTGCATAATTTAGAATCTGCAAATTAGTGCCTGATGAAAAATTAAGCTTTAAACATGTTAATATTTCCATTCTTATTTCTTTTATCCACCCGCAACCCATCCATAATTAATCAGAATCTTATTTTTTATTAGACTACTTGGCACGGCGACCCACGGATTATCCGCAGTGACCGTGGATATAACCATGATCCGCATCACTTATGTGCAGCATAAAAGTGTCTGACAGAACTGAAAAAATGCAGCTGATGCATGTGATATAACTAATAATAGTGATATATAATTTATGAATATACTGTTTAAAGATGAAGTAAAATAAATATACACGTTTATTTTTATATTTTTTGTTAATTTTAATTTATTTTTTATCCTTAAAACTCTATATTCATAAACTTTTTATCATTATTAGAGTTATAATATACAGTACATATATATTATGATATGACTTTACAGTTTTTCTCAATCGCTTTGGCTCAATTCTCAAATTAGACTTTTTTCTCAAAACAATAAGTTCAGTTCTGTGAGCAATTAGTTTCTTGTTCACATCAGATTTGTTCTGGCACATGTGTGCAAAAGAACAAGTACAATTGTCTACAATTTGCACAATATCTAAATACACATGGCTTGTTGATCAAGGCTGATGAGTTGATTCTCAGTGAAACTGTCAAACACTTCACAACTTCTAAAGATTATTTCATTGTGTGAAAAAATGTTGTTATGTCTTGTTATTTTGGTGACATTAGCCAATTTACTGACAAAATAACTAGGTTTTGGAGCATGAATTAAATGTTTTGGGTGAGTAACTACATTTTGCAGACATGCAATAGAGTTCTGTTCTGTTCCAGTGAACAGTTGTGACAGCTGCACTGACAGTTTAGAGAATGTTAAAATGTTTATGTCTTAATGTTAAGATGTTTTCGAGAAATGTGCCAATTTATTAAAATGAATTGTCATGACTTTTATAAATGCTTTTCCAGCTGTTTGTGAATATAAACTGCACTGAAAAAGCAATTTGTAGGCAAAGAAATAATTTGGAGCTGTGCATAACTAAAAACATTTATCTTTATTATGGAAATTTCCAAGACATGAAGGTTTTCAAAATTGTATTTATTCAGATGACCTTTCAAGGCCTTTTAAATTTTTATTTTACTTTTGTGTCCATTTCCAATTTAAATAATAAAAAATGACTTCCAAGAATGTAGGAACCCTGCTTTTTACTTTCCTAATAAATTTCCATGACTTACTGTACTCCCAACTCCCCTGAGCATTTCATGGTAAAAAAACAAAACAAAAAAACAAAAATGTTTTTCATAATCTTTCATCAAAATGTAATGACTTACTCTGCCTCTGAAATGACTTTTCTGCTGTATGGGCAGAGAAAATAATATTAACCAATAACAGCATGGCCAATAAACCAATAAAACCCTAAAGGATAAAATCAAGTCCCACCCAACATCATTTCACACCAACAATTGCTTTACTCAGAAATGCATAATTCGGAAAATATAAATGCAGTTTAGCAATGAATTAACTTGAACATTTTTTTTTTTTTTTTTTAGTTAAAACGCCAAAAACCTCTTTTATTTAAAAAATGGATTTACAAGGCGTCCTTGTTTCTTTTATTTTGGCCTGTTGCAACTTTGAAACTTTGAACAGAGAGGGGAAAAGAGAGACGGAAAGTAGCGAATGGCCGAGAGGTGAGGACAAAAGAGAAAAAGAGTCATGGATGCAATAAAAGAAATCTTATAAGTGGAGAATGTGATATGTCCAAGGAGACTAGAGAGATGGATAGAACAAAAGACTGACAAATGAATAGTGAGCAGGGACACTGGGGAGGGAAGGAAGGAAGGAAGAAAGATTGTATCTTCATAGAATGATAGATGGATACAACAATATAAAATTGCTGGAATGGTAGATTGCAAGAAAGATAGATCGCTAGAAAATAGCTAGAATAATAAAGAGCAAAAAAAAATACCTGGAACAATAGGTGGTTAGAAGAACTGGTAGAATGATGGTTACTATTAACAATGGGTAAAATGATAGATCAACTGCTGATATGATATCTAGAACAATAGCTAGAACAATGTGTTATTAGCTAGAATGATCAAGATAGCTAGAATGGTAGATGGCTAGAAAGAATGATAAAGAGGTGAAAGAATCCTAAAACGACAGAAAAGCTACTAAGATAGAATGGTAAATGGAATGATAGATAGAATGATAAAATTATATAAAGATGTATAGAACGATAGATAGAATAAAACAATAGATAGATGATAGATAAAACCATAGAACAATAAAATGATAAATAGAATAATAAAATGTTAGACAGACAGACATACAGAAAGACGGACGGATAAAACGATATAGACAGACAGACAGAGATAGAGATAGAATGATAGATGGATGGATAAAACGATAGAATGAAGGATAGATACAATGAACGATAGAATGAACGAACCAACGAATGATAGATGGAAAGAATGACAGAATGATAGAACGAACGAACGAACGATAGATAGATAGATAGATAGATAGATAGATAGGAAATATATAGCTATAGATAGATGGATGGATGGATGGAACAACCAACAGAATGACAGAAACAAAGACGGATGGATAAAACAATAGATAGATAGATAGATAGATAGATAGAAAGAAAGAAAGAATGACAGAACGATAGATAGAAAGAAAGAAAGAATGACAGAACGATAGATATAATGAACGATAGATATAATGAACGAACCAATGATTGAGATAGATGATAGATGGAAAGAATGACAGAATGATCGAACGAACGAACGAACGATAGATAGATAGATAGATAGATAGATAGATAGATAGATAGATAGATAGATAGGAAATATATAGCTATAGATAGATGGATGGATGGATGGAACAACCAACAGAATGACAGAAACAAAGACGGATGGATAAAACAATAGATAGATAGATAGAAAGAAAGAAAGAAAGAAAGAAAGAATGACAGAACGATAGATATAATGAACGATAGATATAATGAATGAACCAATGAATGAGATAGATGATAGATGGAAAGAATGACAGAATGATCGAACGAACGATCAATCGATAGGAAATATATAGCTATAGAGAGATATTTACGGATGGATGGATGGATGGAACAACTGACAGAATGAAAGAAAGACGGACGGATAAAACAATAGATAGATAGATAGACAGACAGACATAGATAGAAATAGAACAATGGATGGATGGATAAAACTATAGATAGATAGAATGAATGAATGATAGAATGAACAATAGATAGAATGAACGAACCAACGAAAGAATGACAGAATGATAGAACGAACGAACGATAGATAGGAAATGTATAGCTATAGATAGATATTTACGGATGGATGGAACAACCGATAGAATGACAGAAAGAAAGACGGATGGATAAAATGAATGAACAAACAAATGATAGATAGATAGACAGACAGAGATAGATAGAAATAGAACGATGATGGATGGATAAAACTATAGATAGAATGATAGATAGAATGATAGACAGAAAGATAGATGGATAAAATGAATGAACAAACAAATGATAGATAGATAGATGATTAGATAGATATATAGATAGAACAAACGAACGAACAAACGAAAGACAGATAGATAGATAGATAGATAGATAGATAGATAGATAGATAGATAGATAGATAGATAGGAAATATATAGCTATAGATCGATATTTACGGATGGATAGAACCAATAGAATGACAGAAAGAAGGACGGATGAATAAAACAATAGATAGATAGATAGATAGATAGATAGATAGACGGATGGATAAAACGATAGATAGACAGACAGAGAGAGATAGAAATAGAACGATGGATGGATGAATGGATAAAACTATAGATAGATAGAATGACAGAACAATAGATAGAATGAATGATAGATAGAACGAACGAACAAACGATAGATAGAATGATAGATAGATAGAATGAATGAACAAACAAACGATAGATGATTAGATAGATATATAGATAGAATGATAGAATGAACGAAGGAACGAACGGTAGATGGATGGATAGAAAGAATGACAGAACGATAGATAGAACGAACGATAGATAGATAGAATGAAGGAACGAACGAACAATAGATTAGATAGATAGAATGAACGATAGATATGAATGAAGGAACGAAGGATAGACAGATAAAGAGATGATAGATAGATAGATAGATAGATAGATAGATAGATAGATGCTAAAAACACGACAAAACAAACTGCAATAAAAATGAAAACTGAATATATAAAAATAAAATACACATAACATGAAAACAGCTTGCGTTTCACACATTCTCGCTCCATTTCGAATTCAAAAACACACACCATCACTCACTTTTTCATCTCTGGCGTGTGCACACAATTCTTGCAATATGCTCTCTTCCTCTTTCATTCTCTTTCTTCATAGGAACGCTCTCTCACTTGTACCTGCATGACTGACTTGTTAAACAAATATTTATTTTCATATTTTAGGTCTCTGGGTGGTTCACGGTTCAGTGGCAGACTCAATTTTTCCAAAGATAAAAAACATATATCAAAGTAATCCAAAAACCTTCAGGTTTACAATGGTTCACAGGATCCATCCATCATTTTTTAGAGGGGTACAAACCTCCACTATCTCGCCTCTCATCGCCAATGAATACTAGAGGGAGGATTAGGATAAGGAGAAGATAGGAATAGGGCAAAAAATGAGGGAAGCAAAAAAAAAAAAACAGAACAAATGGATGGATGGATGGATGGAGCAAGTTCAGAGAAGATAGGAGAGAAACAAAGAGGATGATGAAGACGGAGAAGCAAAATACAAGATGAGCTTCCTACATTCTCAGAACAAATCCATATTCACCATCTTGGATGTTTTTGTTGTCACTGAGCTCAGCATTTTGGGACTGCTTTCATTATGAAAGATGTGACTATAACTATGTTTCCAATCACCTGTTTTTATGCAAATGGATGGAAATGCCATTAAAAAAAATTAAAGAATGTATGCGCTCAAATGAGGCGGATAACTTTTTATCCGATAAGAAAACATGCACGTAAACTACGATGGAAACACATTTACTGAATAAATCCTTCAGTGCGCAACAAAAAAACTTTGCCTCAACAGATGATGTAATTGGATAACCAGCGACCAATCACATCACACAGCATCTCAAATGTTGGTCTGATCATTCTGAAATGCCTGAGCCAAAGTCTGTCATCAGAGCGATTTGGTTTAATTCCCTCCCAGAAGCGTCTCACATGATTGTGTCCCCAAACACCAGGCATCTGAATGCAAGATAACATGACAGAGTTTATTGCGTTTCATCTTCAAGTCAATCATGATGGAAGGAAAAAGAGCCAGTTTCTTCCCTGTTTCCAGCATCTTTTATTCATTTTTATTACAGATATTTTGCACCATTTTCCCAGGAAGTGACGATTTTGTTCTCTTGAACACATGGGATCATGGAAACGCTGCTTTATTCGCAAATGTTTTATGGAATATTCAAATTTTGCACATAAGTTAAATTCACAACTTTGGATGGAAACATAACTTACGATGCCTTAACTTCTTATTGAGGTGCTGAGTAACCAATGAGGTTCACTGGCTTGTTCTTGTGCGTCATTCAGGTTTGGTTGAGTGTCTGCTTTTGTTTTTTTAGATCAAGTCTCATTAGAAAATTTGGACTAAACCGCTCTATTCATATTGATTTGTTTCACAATCTCTATGAACTTTTTGAAGCATCAAAAGGGGCTTTCGCACTGAACAGTTCTAGGAACTCAGTTATAGGAACTAGCCATTAGGATAGTTCCCCGAGAACTAATTTCTCCCCGGGCCATGTTCCTGGTTGCGTTCACACCACGAATAGGAACTCTGAAGCGGACGAAAGCGGCGTCTTTAAGCGCGGCATTTATAAATGCTAAAAACTGGTGGATGGAAGACGCCATGATCAGAGCTGTGTTTGTTGTGCGTCGTGGGTTTTGTGATAACAGAGATGGAATGTGAAAGCATAGTTTACGCGACTGAAAGAACAAAAAGTCGGGCTAAGAGACGAAAACTCCTATGACAACTTTCAGTATTACATATCATCGAGGCGGAGGAAAAGAACACAACCCTGCAGACAACAGGTGAATAGCGTTATCACTGTTTTCATGTTCGTGAAGTAAATATGTTTACATGGCTTTTTAAAAATTCTGGGTGCCGGTGTTTGACATGCATTTGACCAATCAACATACACTCACGTCACTGATAGTTCCTATAGTGCTGGTTTCGACCCTACTCTGAAGTAGGAGCTAATTTAGTTCGCCCAAAAGGAGTTCCTAGAACTACAATCGTTTCTAGTTCCTGCGGTGTGAACAAGGCAAAATCCAGGTACTTCAGCCAATAGTTCTAGGAACTATGAAAAGGTTCCTCCGGTGTGAAAGCCTCTAAAGTGGTAGTAGCGTAGGCTGTCAATGGAGGGACAGGCATCTCTCAGATTTCATCAAAAAGATTTTCATTTTTGTTTCAAAGATGAAAGTCTTACAGGTGTGGAAGGACATAAGGGTGAGTAAAAGATGCAGGGTGCCCACTCTTTTTCAGCGGTCATTTTCCAGGACTTTTCCAGGACATTTTCAATTTTACAACAATGGGAATAAAAGACTGGGATTACGCCCTAAAGTAATATATTGCTCTCCAAGTCTTTAAAAGGTGTAGCTACAGTTTATTGCCATGACTTAACTATAAAATCAGTTTTTAATATGAGCTCTTAATCATACATTATGACTATGGAAGATTGTTTCCGCTAACAGAATAACAAATAAAAAAAAAAAAAAAAAAAAAAACTGATATTCACAATTGCAAGATATAAAGATATTGCGAGTTTATATCATGCAATTCTGACCTTTTTTCTCGCAATTATGACTTTTTTCTGGCATTTGACAGTTTATATCTTGCAATTCTTACTGCTTTTCTTAGAATTGTGAGATATAAACTGTCAAATGCCAGAAAAAAGTCATAATTGCAAAAAAAAAGGTCAGAATTGCGTGATATAAACTCGCAATTCTGACTTTTTTTCCCCTCACAGTTGCGAGCTTATATCACAATTATGTAAATTCGCAATTGCGAGAAAAATTGTTTAGAATTGTGAGATAAAAAGTTGCAATTAGGCTACCTTTTTTTTTATTTTTTTTTATTCAGTGGCGGAAACAAGATTCCATAGTTTATTGTCATTACTTAACTACTGATGCACACATCTATTTTTTGGCAGTAAGTTTTGGAAGATCATTATCTTTGCAAGGTGGACTTTTCAGGATAAGAGATGGACTAAAAATAAACTTCCTGATGGTTTCACACTTAATTCTTCACCTTAATTATTTTGCAGTTAACATGTGTCTTTTCTTCTCCACCTGTTTTTGTCTGACCCAATGAGCATTTCACTGTCCAATGGTCATGCCTTAACTGCAATTTCTAGTATTTTATTAGTATTGCATCCTTCTCGTGGGAATTTAATAATTTTTGACTTTTCAGTCTTTTTTTGGCTCATTTTATCTGTAAAAGAAAAACCTACCTAATAATTATGCACACCTGAATATAAGTTGTTTTTCATTTCCAGCCTTCATGAACAATTATAGATCACTTATAATTGATTAAATACAAAATTAATAGTAGTTATTAAGATTGATTGGTTTGGAATTGGTAAAATGTGCTTGGAAAAAAATATGATCAGAAAATCAACTTGCATAATAAACATCATTTAAAATACTACTCTCACATGTCAAAACTCAGCATTCCTGAACATCGCACTTTCTGCAACTAATGGTGATTGTTTTAGGTCAGTGATAAACTCTTTATTCTCAACTAAAGAAAAACCCAAGAACTTTTTAAAAAATAATTTTCCAGGACATTTTACATTTTCTCTAAATTTTCCATGTGTTTTCCAGGACTGGAAAATTTGTCATCAATTTTCCAGGTTTTCCAGGACGAGTGGGAACCCTGAGATGACAGAATTTTCATTTTGGGGTGAACTAACACCGTGTCTACACCAGACGCAACTTTTTTAGCGTCGCATCGCGCCGCAACAGCTAAAAGCGGTCTACACTGAACTTGACAAACCGACTGTTGCAAAGCACTTGGTCTACGTCAGAAATAGAACGGGGAATCCGTTTACTGTCGCGATTTTGTTGTGTAGTGGCACATCCAGTGTAGACAGTATCACTAATTATAATGGGTTCTATTGTCTTTTGAAGCATCGCATTGTGCCGCTCGCGTCCAGTGTAGACACAGTGTAACCCTTTCAGTCCCAAAATACCACTTTATTTTCAGTTTGTGTTATTTTCTATATTTTTGATGACTGTGGTGGCTCATACCAACTCACTAACTTTATTGTATTATGAAAAGATAGTTTGGATCTGCTATTTAATAGCTTACATTATACTGTTTATTCATCAGTATTAGTGATATGCTTACAATTCATGTTTATGTTAAGTAAAGTGGGATGTTACTTGTGTTTGTGTGTCAACCTTGGTTCAAATTCCTAAAAATTTGCGTCACGGCTTAATCCACAGGAAAATGTGGGTCCCATGGCCGAATCAATTGAGAACCACTGGATTAGAGAGAGAGAGAGAGAGAGTGTTTGTGTGTGTGTGTGTGTGTGCGTATACACTCACAGGTGAGGCAGACGAGTAGCGCTCTGAGGCCGAGATCAGCCACCCGTCTCCAGTTCTTTCTGATACGCTCGCATACAGGCGGAACCAGAATCTCTGCTGGCACGAAAAACTGCACTGCAAAACTCACAAACACGCCGAACGAGTACAAGACCTTCACCAGCTGATTGGACCTGCAACACACACACACACACACACACACACAAATAGTGCAGAGGAAGATCAAGTCAGAAACCACAGAATGTGCAATTATGGGTTGAGGAACATCAGTGATGCAATGCACCATTTCAACACATGACTTCAAAGGAAACTCAACGCAGAGACTATGACCTTTTGAAAAACCATTAACCCACGCCTTGCTGCCTTCAGACTGAGATAAACACTAGGGTTGAGAAAAGAGAGAACCAGTTTGGAACCAGTTCCTTTTTTGAAAATAGTGGAACTGACTCATTTTTATGGCATTAGTTTTTTTTTATTAACAATAATAAACATCTAAATTATTTCACCAATTTCACAACTTATTGTTTTGTTGCTGTTTGTTTCAACTTGATGGAAGCAAGCAAACCATAAAATACCACTCAAAAGTATGGTAAATACTTTTGGTATTAAATGGTAAAAAAATCCTGTATGATTTTCTTAAACTGTTTTGGAAGAAGTCTTCTTATTTTCACCAAGACTATATTTATTGATCAAAAATACATTAAAACAGTAATAGTGTGAAATATTATTACATTTTAAAATATCCATTTTATATTTGGATATATTTTAAAATGTAATTTATTCATGTGATCAAAGCTGAATTTTCAGCATCATTACTCTTCAGTGTCACATGATCCTTTAATAATATGATGATTTGCTGCTCAAGAAACATTTCTGATTATTATCAATGTTGAAAACAGTGCTGCTTCATATTTTTGTGGAATCTGTGATACATTTTTTTCAGGATTATTTGATAAATCGAAAGTTTAAAAAAAAAAAAAGAACAGCATTGGATTTATTCATACTTCCATGTAAGTCTTTACTGCTGCTTTTGATCAATTTGATGCATCCTTGCATAAAAAAAAAAAAAAAAAAAAAGTGTTGTTTAACAGTTTCAGATGCATGTCACACTGCAGAACACTGCCGTCACTGCTGGATGTGTCAACAACCCATTTGCTGAATCAGATATTGGATCTGGTGGCAGATTGTTCTTGGCTGACAGAATGCTAATGAGATCTAGAAATACGTTAACTGCTAATAAAAGTCTCGATGAAATTTATTTGGAAATGGCAGCCTTTAGTTAAAAAAAACTTGAAAGCGGCTGGTTTTGATTTCTTTGTAATTTGATCTCAAGTCGCTCTGAGCTGCGATCAATCACTCGAGATGTTTCTGACAGTGAACGCAGGGGAGAGCAGAGGATGAGCAAGGAGGAGTTTAAACGTGCAATATGTAAGATTTTTGCAGTAAAATATCCAAAAACCACTAGGCCAGTGTTATATATTTTGTTCACTTGAGTACTTACAATATCCCAAATGTTTCCAACTATTTGTAAATCGTGAGAAAATTGCAATTTTAACCAAGGCTCCGGGACGTGTGAGGAATCGCCTGTCAATTGCGTCATACCCGCGTTACCCTCGGTTTCCGCTTTTATTTTGTAGAAACCATGGAAACGCCAAAGACGCTTTAATATTTACATGTTTTAATAAGCAAGGGAACAACTGTTTTGATATATTTACAGACAGAAAACTAATTATTGTTATATAGCTCAACACGTTTAGTCTTATTGTCTAATTTTCTTGATTTTTTTTGCGACTACCATGTTTTACCATGCCTCAGAAAAACACTATTTTGTGAAGTAGCTAACATAGCATAATCAGATGCAGCTTTATTTTTAGTAACAGTAATACAGCATTTTCTCCATCATACAATACATTTTAAAATTAATTGCATGCCATTTATCAACACAAGCCATCCAGCATTTAATATGATATTCTAAAATCGATCTATCTTACTGCAGTGTGTCTAAAACAAGTGTCTCACATGAGCCGCCAAGCGAACGCACATTATAACATTTTCAACACACTCAAATTTTTCTAATATAAACAGAGCTGCGTTCCCTCATACTCATGACTAGAAAAGCGGAAGCAGCACTGGTGACTGTGGCGTAATAAAAGTTTGGCTGCTCGTGAGGCGTGTGTTGTGCAATCGCTCCAGCGGCCTCGTTCAGCTCCCACAACACTCGGTCCTGCTCTGCTTCATACTACAGTAACGTTAATAATTTCATCCATGAACATGATTTCTTCCTGAGTCCCATCCTGATTGTTCCTGAGTCCTCTCCCGATTATTCCACCGGCTGTGATGTGAAGACCACATGTCACAAGATTCTGCACTCAAACTTGCCATCATCAAGCTACGCCTTTGTTTTGAATAGGCCTCTAGCGGACAGAAATCTTACATATTGCACCTTTAATATTAGTTCTCTGAATTCCACTCCACTATGGAAGAGTGCTGCGATAACTAAACTGAACTGACTTAACACTCAGATTTGATGGATGAGACATTTTGCACTTTTTTTTAGCATTTGCCACTTTTTACTTATAGAGGTATTTGAGAAAGTACAGAAAAACATGAGAAGGGAGTCAGAACATGACGCAGGCCGGACTTGAACCCATTTTTCCCACATGAGCACTAAAGTTCAATGTGCCATAGCATGTGCATATATGCTAATATGACTTTTTAAGCATGTATGATTGCATGTGGTCATAGTTACCAGGAATCATGGGGAAGGTTGAGTGTGATGCTTCCTTTGATGTTGTCTGTGAAGCAGAGGTAGCCCAGCGTCGCCAGGGATACATAAAGGACGATGATGAAGCCCATGCCAATGTTGAGGGCTTGAGGGAATCGTTTTGGTTCCCTCATTTGATTCTCTAATGGAAGAACCTACACAAACAAAACAAGACATCACATGCACACTCCTGGCACAAAGCCTGGTCCAAAACATTAGTATGCAACATGTTGCTGCCTTGAAGGCCCTAGTGCATTTTCATTTTAAAATGCATAACTTTTGCTACGGTTATGCCTGCGATTTACATTTTTGTAAATTAAAGACTTTAGAAAACGCGGCAGACCCTGTTTTAGTTTGAAAACTCATTATTTCAGTGTAAACGGACCAAAACAAAGACTTTTGAAAATGATGACGTGGCTGCCCACATTATGCTACCGGAACATGACCATAACAAACCAGGGCTGCATTTCCCAAAAGCATAGTAAGCCTAAATTGATCGTATAGAGACTGTTGGTGGCTATACGGTCAACTTACAATGCTTTTGAGAAACTTACAACGCTTTACGGTTGAGTAGTGTAGACAGAGATCGTTTCTGAAACGCAGGGGAAACGCCAGTATACACGAGGATCGTTTTCATTTTAAAACGCCATTTTAAAACAAAAATGCACTAGTGTAAACAGGGCCTAAGACACATTTTTTGACCATATACAACAGCACATCATGTATCCTGTAGCTCAATCAGGAGAGTATGGTGCTAACAAGGCCAAGTCATGAGTTTGACTCCCAGGGTATGCACAAATCAGGTTATCTGTATCAGCACTTACAATATAATACCATTTTCAAGAATTATAAAAAAGCTTTTATAAAAAAAAGAGGCTGCACATCACTTCCAGCAGCTTCTATTTGAACACATGAAATCGCCCTGCTAAACACAGATATACAAATGAACAATAGACCTATAAATTATAGCAGAGTAACTTCTATAGAGATATATAGGAGACCATAGAAAATATAGTAGTCAACATTTTAAGTGGATCAAAACCTTTCAAAAAAGTTGTCCTAAAACCTTCTTCTTAGGACAACTTTGACAAACTTTTTTGATCCACTTCAAATGTTGACTACTGTATAATTTTTGCATTACCATTTGCTCTAATGGTCTAATTAGAGCAAATGGTAATATTGTCATCGATGACTTTCCAACAGAAATGAATGAATTTTGGTGGACAGAAGAGAGTAAGATGTCAAATTTACCATCACCATCTCACAGTAGAGTTTATTTTTTTGTAATTTAATGCCAGGATAATAACACAATGTATGGTGTTCAAAATGTACATTAAAGGTGCTATAAGTAGAATTTAGAAACCCTTGTTATTAGCGACACCGGTGGCCGTTAAGTGAACTGCAGACAGCAACTTATTGCTCGTGCTCATGTAATAGACTGAACGTGATTCAATGCCCCGATATACTCACAACAGATTTCTTTTTCACTCTTCGCTTAGAAGTAAAAAGAAGTTGGAAAAACTGTTTCTATATACTGTTACCGAACATCTAAACACGTTCATGCAGCTGAGAATGACGTTTAGATGAATATGTAAAAATGTGCTGCGTGCTTTCCTCTCAATAACAAAATAAACGTACAACACAAATGACAGCGGTGAGAAAACAGCAGTTAAGAAAGCATCTGATCATAGCGATGTGGATATGTTTGCACCAGCTCTGCAGTTCACCTGCGACAGATGAGATCATTATCACTGTTTTGATAGTTTGATTGTAAAGTATATTTAAGACTATAGACTATATAGATCTGGCTGTGACACTATAGTTTGGATTAATTGCTTTTCTTTGCATGACACATTGACATTTCAGTACAGATTGGCTCATAACCGTCACATCCTTTTGATTTTCCCGGCAAAAGTGTCCTGAGTCCTTCACATAAAAATTGCTGAGTCTACAGATTTTCATAGACAACGTAGGAAGTCGGGGAAGGTCTCGTTTTTTAAGTTCCGTAACAAGCTGTTCAAACATTGACAATTAAAAAAATGATAAAAGAAAATTCTTACATATAGCCCCTTCATGTTGTTTTAAAGAAGAACATTTTAAAAATAAAACTATTTTGTAATATTAATACTGTCACTGT
Organism: Hypophthalmichthys nobilis; assembly: GCA_037950665.1. Classification (NCBI taxonomy): domain Eukaryota; kingdom Metazoa; phylum Chordata; class Actinopteri; order Cypriniformes; family Xenocyprididae; genus Hypophthalmichthys; species Hypophthalmichthys nobilis. The sequence continues at coordinate 27,538,576 of CM075479.1, forward strand.
GAAAAAAAGCATCTGCCAAATATATTTATGGAAATGCATCTTTTGCAGAGGAAATCCCATACTGCAGTGCAACAAGCTCAGAGAAGAAAAATAAACATGAAATGATAGTGTACGAAGCAAGAGAACTGTCCATTGTAATTATACCTAATTTATTAAATACCAATACGAATGAAAAATTAGATAGACTAACATCAAATATCATGTATAGCAGATGTATTGAAATCACATAAATAAAACCTGAATCATAATCTCACCACTCCAATTCCCTCAAAAGCAAATATGGCCGTTCCAAAGAAGAAGGGAAACTTCCGCCATGTGGAGGCATACGGCAGCCGTCTGGGATCGCTCACATCCTACAGACAGAGTCAGAGATGGTAAAAGGCATGATATAGTTCACATTATGACTATAATTGCAGTATTTCTCTCTAGTATAAAGGCTAAAAGACACACACACACACTTACAGGAACAATTATATGTAAAGATTTAGTGTCAGCCTCAGACGTAGCAGCCGCCCACAGCCTTAACAATTTGATGCATATAAAAATGACTCCAATCTGATTTGGTGGCTTCATGCAATTTCTGAGATTTTGCATGCATAGGCTTGTATCCTATGCTGCACAATGCACATTTCTGACTACAAAAGTGGATATATGAGAAAATATAAATAATATGAAAATATGGAATAAAACTGAAATCGTGTTATGGCTTAGATATCACAAAGGCTGTGATTTATTTAAATAAATGTTTGCACTTGAAGAGCGGCACCGTGTTCATTTACATGTGAGCAGCTTATGATCTGGTGTTTTTAGTGTCTCAGAGTGTTCACAGGTCACAGTAACTGCAGCTCCACTCTGATCCGAGTTTGGGTCGTTTATAACGTGAAATGTGTAATCAGATTACTTTTTTTTTCAAGTAACTAGTTAAGTAACGTATTACTTTTAAATTTACAACAAAACATCGGAGTTCCTTTTTCTCATTTATTGACTTACAGCTCTCCAGTCCTCATGTTGAGAGAAATCGTGAGTAATTGCAGAGGTGTTGTGTGTGAACATGATGTTATTATAGTTCTAGCATTTACTCATCTCACTTGTGCAAAAACAGATTCGGTATTCCACATTTGAATGAAAACAGTGAAATGCAAACTCAGAATATTATGCAAACTTGCAATAATTAAATTGTTAAATAATACTAATACTTTATGCATTTAATCTCACGTTATTAATCAATGTCTTTGCTGCTGATATTCGATAATCCAATTTAACCATACGCAAAAATGACTTCACATGACCAAACATCCAATTTGTTTCATTTTTTTGTTTTTCCTATTCATCTGCAATCCAGAATGGTTTGTTTGAGCTGCACATTTGCCAAAAATATATATATTTTTTGTTGTTATTAAAAAACCGCAAAAGTAACTAATTGTGTTACTTAGTTACTTTTTTAAGAAAAGTAATGTGTTACATTAGTTTTGCGTTACTTTTTCCTCACCTGGGCTGGGCTTGTTTTTTTTTTTGTTTTTGTTTTTTATTACAAAAAAGTTTCACACCAAATCCTTTCACACCAAAATTGAAATAATAAGCCTCAGGCTGAAGGAAATTCAAATTCACTCCTGTACAGTAGAGGGCGCAGCTCAAACAAACCTTTCAGCTGTGCTGCCATTCTGGATAACGGAAGAATGGGACACAGGAGAAAAAAGTTTAACACTTACTTCACCAATAAAAACAAAAAATCTAAAGTCATTTTTGCTAATGATTCATCGAAGGTCAGCAGCAAGTACACTGGTCAATAAGGTTAGATTAAATGCATAAAAATATTTAACATTTAATTATTGAAGGTTTGCATAGTGTATTCTGATTTTTATTAATTTTGAGGAATACTGAATCTTTTTTGTGCAAGTGAGATGAGTAAATGCTCACATTTAGTCTAGAACTACAATAACATCATGTTCACACAATGCCTCTGCACTTACGAATTTTCTCAGCATTGGGACTAAAGAACTGTCAGTCAATAAATGGAAAATCCAAGTAACTTGCGTTACTTATTTCAAAAAGAAACTCAGATATTTTGTTGTAAATTTTAAAAGTAATGCATTACTTTACTAGTTACTTGAAAAAGTAACCTGATTACGTAACTCAAGTTACCCCAACACTGGTAACAACGCATTACTTTCCATAAAAAGTAACCAATTAGTTACTCTTTTAAGGGAGTAACAATATTGTAACGCATTACTTTTAAAAGTAATATTCCCCAACACTGGTGCCGATCATCCTCCTAAACTTGTAATGTGATGTGCTTATAAACCAGATGTTGTCAACAAGAGAGAAGCTTTAAGCGCTTCCTGCAGTTTTCCACCCAAATTAAAGCTTTTTGGTTACTGTTTGAAAATGAAGAAGACCATAAATATTAGTATTATAATTTTACAGTTGTACTATTAAATAAAATATATTATTATTGAGCATGGCTCTAGCAACGCAAAGGTCATGTTTTCGATTCCCAGGAAAAGTAAGAACTGATAAAATGTGTTCCTTGAATATAATGCAACTCGCTTTGGACAAAAGCATCTGCCAAATGCATAAATATAAATGTAATTATACAATTATTTTTCTTAAATACTTCTTAAATACTTTTTTATTTTACAGTGGAATATTACAATAGTAATACATAATGTTTTATTTAGTAATAATAATTATTAAATCATTTTTATCAAAAATCACAATTTAAATTTTTCCCAAAATCATGCAGTCCTAACACACACACTTACGTTGAGTATATATGTGAAGATCAGGATGAGGCTGATAGCCATACAGAGGTTGGCGATGGCGCAGAGCACGGCCATGTTCCGCAGGTCCCTGATGAAGGTCAGCACAATGATGAAGGGAAGGAGGAAGACCATGTAGAGCCGCAGGTCCAGCCCCGCAGCAGAAGGTGTGTCTGGGGCGACGGCGCCCTCCTCTGAGCTATTGGAGTATAACTGTACAGTCTCCACGGAAGCGTTCAGACGAGGTCCTTCCATCACCTATACAAAAACACACACAGCTTTGACTTAATTCAAAGGGAAATTTTGATTGGCTGTTACTTTCAAAGCCAAATTCTGATTCTGACTGCTGCTGGTCTTCATTCTGGAAATGTGTATTTTCCATTCGTTTTCATTGCCTCTGGCTCCATCATATAGTAAAAAACTGCTTTTCAATGGAGAAAATGAACTTTTGAAGCACTACTGTCACACATACCTGTTTAATGTTCTCAGCCAGGAACACAAAATAAACACTACAGAAGCCCAGCTGGGTCAAAACCAGGAAGAAATTCACCAAGTGTCTGTAAAAGATTTGAGTGCAAATCATTGTATTATGTGAGAAGAAAGAGACTGTGTGATATAAGAGACATGAATCTAGCATAGCGTAGGAAATCAGCTGCAACAACAGTCAATTCTACAGTTTAGCAAGTGTTATAGAAAAAATATCTGACTGAAGCAACTGACCAATCACAATCAAGTATTCCAGAGAGCCATGCAATACATTTTTGTTAAAACTTTTAAGGTCTTAAAGAGACAGTTCACCTAAAAATGGAAACTATTGAAAAACATTTTTTAAATTGAAATAAGAAATAAGATAAAATACATCAGAAAGGTTGTCTTGACAGGTAATTGAGATAACTTTAAGTACTAAAATTATTAACTGAAATAAAAATAAAATTTAAAATCAACAAAAGGGACATAACAAAATTACTAAAAATTAACTAAAATTAAAATGAAAACTAAAATAAAAATAAAAGCTAATTCAAAATGATAATAAAAATAGTATATAAATTGATAATAACACTGAATGGAAATTGTCATAATTTATCATAAACCTCATGTTGTTACAAACCCATTTGTTCAAAAGAACATGAAAGGGGAACATTTTGAGACTATGAATTTATTCCATGAAATTGCCATGAATAAAGACTGAAGCTTTCAAGCTTCAAATAAGATGCAAAAGCACCATGAAAGTAGCATAAAAATAGTGAGGTGCTTTCAGGCTGTTCCAAAAAAACAATCTTTAGGGTTTGTAAACACATAAGGCTGAGTTAATGATGACTGTTATATATACTATATACAATGTAAGCTATATAAAATGTTTTTAATATACACTACCAGTCAAAAGTTTGGACACAGTACGATTTTTAACGTTTTTAAAAGAAGTTTCGTCTGCTCACAAGTAAAAACAATACAGTAAAAATCAAAATACAGTAAAAACAGTAATATTGTGAAATATTATTACAATTTAAAATAAATTTTCTGTTTGAATATATTTTATAAAGTAATTTATTCCTGTGATCAAAGCTGAATTTTCAGCATCATTACTCCAGTCTTCAGTGTCACATGATCCTTCAGAAATCATTCTAATATGCTGATCTGCTGCTCAAGAAACATTTATTGTGTACAATTGTACAAAATATTTGTGTACAATATTTTTTTTTCAGGATTCTTTGATGAATAGAAAGTTCAAAAGAACAGCATTTATTTGAAATATAATCTTTTGTAACATTATAAATGTCTTTACTGTCACTTTTGATCGATTTAATGCATCCTTGCTGAATAAAAGTATTAATTTCTTTATTTTCTTTTAAAAAAAATAAAAATAAAATTCTTACTGACCCCAAACTTTTGAACAGTAGTGTATAATGTTACAAAAGCTTGTATTTCAGATAAATGCTGTTCTTTTGCAGCCTTGGTGAGCAGATGAAACTTCTTTTAAAAACATTACAAATCATATCGTGTCCAAACTTTTGACTGGTAGTGTATGTATTCATTTAATATTATTATTTATTTTTTATTAGCAGTAGTATTGTTGGTTTTTTATTTTTCAGTATGCATGATATTATCTTTTGACAATGATAATATGAGGCAACATTTCCTGGTAAGACAAATCTTTTTAAGATTCAGGGCGCGAGGTCTCTCTGTGTGTGGGACATCAGATCTGAAAACACACTGCAGGCAGCGTCCTGTCCTGTCTCTCTGCAGTCTAATGAATATATTCATTCCAGCACAGACATTTGCCCTCTTGCCATTCCCTCTTTCTCTATCACATATACACATAAAGCGGGTGGGGGGGGGCTGTCATGCCAATGAACTGCATGATGGGATAGCTCACCTCCCAAAATGAGCACTTTTCCTGAGGCACTGGGAGGAACTCGTCTCCATGGCAACTGCAACCGTGTCGCTATAACCGAGGGGAGAACGCTTCAACCTGAGAGAGAACGTGCAGGAAGGAGAGAGACAGACAGGCAAATATTCTTGAAGAACAAAGCAGTGCAGTAAAAACAGCTTTTTGTGTAATCCTAGAGGGGGAAAATGCAGTCTAAACACTTGGATAAAAGAGGAAGCACAAAAAAAGTTCATCACACGTGATATTTATATTGTATGTGGTTTTAGTTGGAGTTACCTGCAGGGCTGGATTTATGCATAGGCATTCTAGACACGTGTCTATGCTCACACGTCCAGGGGGACCCATTACAAGGACCCCTACTGGTTTGAATGAACAGATGGATCTTGCATGTTTTTTGTAATTTTTTTCTCTTTATTTTTTTTCCCCCTCGTCATTTATTTTATTTTTTTTATTTTTTTTTTACTTGCTTTTTTCTCTTGTTATTTTTTTTTCTTTATTTTTTCCCCTTTTTTTGGTTTGAATTGGTTTTAGTAATCACCTACCACCTATTGATTAAGCTCAGCTGGTAAAAAAATGTTATTGTTCCTATAGAAAATGTGTTGTTACTGTTTGATCTATGAGCACTGAAGAAAGCATAAGCTGAAACATCTGCTCTTTGGTCTGTTTTTAAAGACACTTTTCAGCACTTATACTGAACTCACGATATGATATTATAGCGATACTCCAAGACATATGGTAAAAGGTTAACAAAAAATGTACTGTTGATTAAAATGCTAAATTTGGTCTTGTGGTAACCCAATGCACAGGACAATGGTCACACCAGAATAAAAATATTCACGAATCTGAAGCTGAAAATACAGAATTATTGTAGATGAATATGCTTGCACTCTGTCACTGACTAGATATATTTAAAATAATGTAGGCCACTTTTTACTGGTAACACATTTGGCATTATTAGGACGCACAAATATTCCCCCATTGCATTTTTATACATTATATTCAACATTATATATATAGTAGTTTAATGTAGTACTGACACTAAAACTCTGTAAACTTGAATTTTTTCCTCACACAGTAATTTTCATTTTGGGTGAACTATACACAATACACATTCTCACTATCCATGATACATATATATATATATATATATATATATATATATATATATATATATGTATATACACACATACCGTGCACAGCATAAATAAGTACACCCCCTCTGAATCTTCTGAAAGTCAGCAATTACTCAATTGCTTAGAAGACATGTTAGGGTTCTTTAGAGATATAATGTTCCAGCAGGTCTGCTTAATCAATTACCAAAGAAGCATGTCAAAATTATTCAGGAAAATAAGATTTTCTTATCAAGGTGATAAAATGTTGTGTAGCACAAATAAGTACACCCTCCTAAAAGTTACTAAATAAAATGAAATAAAATTTTTCGGGCGTAAGTTTAAAAGGTTAGTTCACCCAAAACTGAAAATAATGTTATTTATTACTCACCCTCATGTTGTTCCACACCCGTAAGACCTTCGTTCATCTTCGGAACACAAATTAAGATATTTTTGATTAAATCCGATGGCTCAGTGAGGCCTGCATTCAAAGCAATGACATTTCCTCTCTCAAGATCCATTAATGTACAAAAACATATTTAAAACAGTTCATGTGAGTACAGTTCTACCTCAATATTATAAAGCGACGAGAATACTTTTTGTGCACAAAACACACATTTCAAAACACTGCTTCGGAGCTTTACGAATCGAATCAGTGATTCGGAGCGCCAAAGTCACATGATTTCAACAGTTTAGCCGTTTGATAGGAGATCCGAGTCACAGATTCGATTCGAAAAGCTCCGAAGCAGTGTTTTGAAATTGGCCCATCACTATATTGTTGAAAAGTCGTTATTTTGTTTTCTTTTTGGCGCACAAAAAGTATTCTCGCCGCTTTATAATATTAAGATAGAACCACTGAACTCACATGAACTGTTTTAAATATGCTTTTAGTACCTTTATGGATCTTGAGAGAGGAAATGTCATTGCTTTGAATGCAAGCCTCATTGAGCCATTGGATTTAATCAAAATCTTAATTTGTGTTCCGAAGATGAATGAAGGTCTTACGGGTGTAGAATGATATGAGGGTGAGTAATAAATGACATTATTTTCATTTTTGGGTGAACTAACCCTTTAAGGCAATGTTTGATCAACAGGTAAGTATGTTGAACCAAAACATTTAAAGAGAAGTAATTTCTTGACAATTAAAAGTGTTATATAGCCCACTGAATCATTCTCAGACTTAATGTTGACAACAATGGAAGCACTTGGGAGAGAACTGTCAGGAGACAGTTACAAAAGAGGACAGTGGTACAAGAGGATTACCAAATTATTGTTTTAAGTGTGAAAATATAGCAAAAGTAACACAGAAATTCAAAAACAATGGACTTGTGACAAGGCCCCTGAAATAATCAGGCCTTCATTTTAAGCTTTCATTTAGTGATGAGGGATTTTTTTGCTAGACAAAGAGCAGGAGAAATACCAAGTGAGTGTCTCAGAGCCAGCAAAAGCTGTGAAAAGAGTGACTGTTTATCTCACAGAGTAAGATGCAGCCTGCAGAAATGACATGCATGGTTGTTGTTCTCACTGGAACTACCTACTGTAGCCAAAGCACAATAAAGTCAGTTAGCCATTTCCAAAGCCCAGATTTACAAAATATAGATTCTGGGAATCAATACTCTGGTCTCATGAGACCAAATCAATCATTTTGGATCTAACAGCAATCAAAATGTTATGGTGTTGCTAGAGGAGGAGTACAGTGAGAAGTGCCTGGTTCCCACAGTAAAGTTCAGTGGTAGTAAAGCTCTTAAATAGGGATGTATGAGTACTAAAGGTGTGAGGGAGTTGTGCTTTATCAATGCTGTCATGAATTCACACACCACTGTGAAATTTAATACACAAACTTGAAACATAAGATGTTACCCTTTCCTCATTCCCAGCATTGTTGGGCATTTTTTCAACATGACAATGAGGATATGCATTCTCTCAAAGTGAAAAACCTTCTGTGGATATGCATTGCACTCAGTCTTAAAGGGATAGTTCACCCAAAAATGAATATTCTATCATCATTTACTCACCCACAAGTTGTTCAAAATCTGTATAATTTTCTTTGTTCTGTTGAACACAAAGGAAGATATTTTGAAGAATGTGTTAAACTGAACAGTTTTGGGGCACCATTGACTTCCATAGTAGGAAAAAAACTACTATGGAAGTCAATGGTGCCCCAAAGTGGCCTGGTTACAAACTTTCTTCAAAATATCTTCCTTTGTGTTCAACAGACTTTTACTTTAACTTTTTTTTTTTTTTTGACAGGGTTGTGAAGACGTTTGACTTCCTGTGTATATGATACGACAAATGTTGATAGTTTTATCAAATTAAACGGTGAAATGTTCATAAGAACAAGTGACTAAGAGCAGCTCTGCAGATGAAGTTCATGTATAGTGAGTGAGACAGCAGACACTGAAATCATCGTGAGCGTCACGCGTGCTTCAGTATGTGTAGTAGTAGACGAAAATGCGGCGCTCATTCATACAGACTTCAAATTTCAATAGCAGTCATTTTTAGCTTTAATATTCACAGACACTAGTCCATATCGATATCTGATTCATTGTACAGCCCGACTTTTGATTTATTCATCCAAAAATTGCCAAATTCTGTAACGTTCAGCTTTATACAGTAAGTTCTATTTGTGACTGGATCCCGTGATTTCATCCGTGTTTTCTGCATCGCGGAAATCATTTGGCTCTACATGGTATGTGAAGTATTAAAGAGAGTTAGTTTTGTGAGTTATTTATTGTTGTGTTATAAAGTTGTTTCCATTAGTGTAAGAAGGGTATGCAGTTAATAGAAGTCTGTACTCTATACGCTCTACATAGCGCTTCATGGCCATTGAATAGAGACAGCAGCTGTTTCAGCTACACACCGGTATGGCGGTTTTTGAAAAATACATATCGGTCTCGAAATTGAAACCGGTATACCATATGAACCGGTATACCGCCCAGCACTAACTGTATATACAAACTATATATAATGAAATAGATGATATTCTATATCCTCATTGTGATAACTTTGCATACATGTGTAACAGCAGCACATTGATGAAGATGAAGTTGAGAACTCTAATACTGGCACACTTTGTAAAAAACACCCTGCCCACATCTGAGTGATGCAGTAGTCTCCCGCTTCCTGTAGTCAGACCCCAGGGACAGCCCTTTGATCGCGTTTGAAGCGGGAGTGCGTGCAAGAAGCTGCGTTTTTTTAAAAGTGTGAATGCAGACGGATATTCAGACTGTACACACACTAGCAACCACTGCGTTCAGAATACAGAATATCCCCCCTTAAAATGTTTGCACTAGCTGCAAAATAAACAAAAAATAAAAACATTCAGATATGACGTAATTTCATTCACAAACAACCCAAGCCTCTCATTTTTATACAAATACCTAATAAGATTCGTTTTCAGGTTACCCATCAGAAACGCCCCTTCCATTATTAGGGAATATTTCAACGACCGTGTTCCTGTTTTTACACTAGAGGCGCCATTTTGCCTTTTAGAAATACATGCTCAGTTTTAATGTTATTTTAAGGTGGGGCAGAATTAAATGAATGGCAAGACTCAGCATTTTGTTTTATATTCCAGTTTAGGAACCTCTGACCTACACCTTAAATCATACCACTGAGTGTTCATTTAAAAAAGTAAGATGAAATGTGATTGGCTCTGGTGGCTGAAGCGGTTGGCTGTGATTGGTGTATTCTTACCGCTCACTGAGTTGATGGCTGCAGTTGACCAGGATGTGCATGCAGTGAACGCACACAACACCCATCAGTACCAGACTAACCGGACCGAGCTTGAGGAAAAACAGAGAATCACCTTCAGTCTAATGTGTTTTAGACACTTAAAACACATGAAGAGTTTTAAAAGATAATATCTGTTTTTAGTGACCAAATCTAACATCTTCTAGAGCAGGGGTGGGGAACGTTGATCCTGGAGGGCCACTGTCCTGCAGAGTTTAGCTCCAACCCTAATTAAACACACCTGCAACTAATCAAGGTCTTCAGGATTATTAAATTTACAGGCAGGTGAGTGTTTTTTTCAGGGCTGGAGCTAAACTCTGCAGGACAATGGCCCTCCAGGATCAACGTTCCCCACCCCTGTTCTAGAGCAATAAATCCTTATCGCTCTCGTTCTTTCTAAACATTAACTTTGCATACATACTGTACAAGGGCTTTATGGCAGCAATAAAATTTGTGAACTCGCATTCTTACAAACCATTTTGGCTATCAGCACACAATACAGTCTACATGGTTTAGTTTGTAAACCAGTCTGACTTGTTTTTAACCTGTTAACACCCATTAAACAGTCAGTATCCGGCAATCAGGATATGATGGTGAAAACAAACAAATCTAATTACAGGGGCATTAAAGCTGCAATTGTGTTTTGTGGCAAAAACAAATATATTTAATACTCCCCTGAAGCATTTCAGGTTTTTACAGTCTGCAAGTCAGTTTTCATGGCGTACTTTGAATTATCTGGTTTTACTAACAGTCTGACCCCGAGAACTTGGACATAAACTCTAGAAGCTGTGTTCAGATTCAGGCTCAGTTTTGGACTTTGAGAAGAAGGAAAGCTATGATTTGTACACAACAGAAACTGATCAAGACTGGGTTTATCGCTCATGAGACTTTACAGAAGAAGCTGAGATGCTACATACCACTATCCCAGCATTCTTCACTGCCAGAGGAAGCCCGAGCAATCCTGTGCCAATATTCCCCTTTAAAAGATGCAGCAGGGTTTGAGTAAACCTGAAGAATAGAGAAAACAGATCCACACCAATGTGGTTATTTCAGGCAGACAGATGTCAGAAATGAAGGTATAGCATACATTATGTAATATGAGAGTATGCTGTTTATATATACACAAACACACACATTTTTTGTTACAGACAAAATTACTGTTTGCAAACAAACACCTGATGAGTGACAATCCAAACCTACAAAAGAAACGCTGACTGTGACTGGGTGAGACTCACGTGATGCCTTGTGGCAGATGCTCTGAATCTTCATCTACGTCTACATCCTCCTCCTCACCTCCTGCTTCCTCCATCAGAGGAGTCATCATCTCCATATCTGCTCCAGATCAATTTAATACAACCACAGATTTATCAAAAGCAATGGTAAGATCTTTTGTAGTAAAAATAATCATAAGTTTTGTTTATAAAGCGTTGATCTTGATTACATGGTTAAATGTAATCAGTTACTACCCTGCACTGCGTACAAACATATATATATTACACATATACACATACATTATATATATTTTGATATATATATATATATATATATATATATATACACACAAAATTAAAATAATAAATTAATCTGAGATGTGTCTGTTTCTCTCTCTTCTGGATGATATTGATTTAAATGCAGCTCTCTGCACTAACATACCACATGCTATATATATAGAAACTCTCTCTACACACACACACACACACACACACACACAGAGAAAGGTACTTCAAGGGTACTGCATACAATTACATGATAGGACTGTGGTACTTTTTTGTTAGTATAGAGAGATTAAGCCAAATGCATCAAGCAGAGACTGAAAGAGACGCTGACACACATCACAGATTGGTTCAGTGTCATCTGTGGTGTAAAAAACACATCATTACCAAATTGTTCAGCTGATGCCATCTTCTGCTGCTCATCTGGAGGATGTTTATCCAAACACGTTGAAGCTGATTATCTTACGGCCACGTGTCATGTGCTCTGATGAGTTGGCACACAGGGAATCAGCTGTAGACAGAATAAAAATGCAATGACACAGACATTCGTTAGACTCAAAACAAGTTGTAAAAACACATGCTAGACAAAAACTCAAAATACTAAATTTGTCTGTTGTTACACACTAATGTGACCTGCCAATTTTACTGCTGTAATTATATTAATAATTAGAAATGTCAAAACAATTTCTAATTGTTAAGCAGCAAAAAGCATATAAATATTTTGCATACTGTATTGCAAATATGCAGACTTCTAGATTTATTATTATTTATCATGACTATAGACTATAGATAATTATTATATATAAATTATTATACAAACATTTCAATTTAAAAAATACATACTTTATATATATATATATATACACACATACATACACTACCAGTCAAAAGTTTGGAATCGGTAAGATTTGTAATGTTTTTAAAAGAAGTTTCATCTGCTCACCAAGGCTGCATTTATTTAATTAAAAATACAGTAAAAACAGTAATATTGTGAAATATTATTACAATTTAAAATAACTGTTTTCTGTTTGAATATATTTTATAAAGTAATTTATTCCTGTGATCAAATCTGATTTTTCAGCATCATTACTCCAGTCTTCAGTGTCACATGATCCTTCAGAAATCATTCTAATATGCTGATTTGCTGCTCAAGAAACATTTATGATTATTATCAATGTTGAAAGCAGTTGTGTACTTTTTTTTTTTTCAGGATTCCTCGATGAATAGAAAGTTCAAAAGAACAGCATTTATCTGAAATACAAAGCTTTTGTAACATTATACACTACCGTTCAAAAGTTTGGGGTCAGTAAGAATTTTTATTTTTATTTTTTTGAAAAGAAATTAACACTTTTATTCAGCAAGGATGCATTAAATCGATCAAAAGTGACAGTAAAGACATTTATAATGTTACAAAAGATTATATTTCAAATAAATGCTGTTCTTTTGAACTTTCTATTCATCAAAGAATCCTGAAAAAATATTGTACACAATAAATGTTTCTTGAGCAGCAAATCAGCATATTAGAATGATTTCTGAAGGATCATGTGACACTGAAGACTGGAGTAATGATGCTGAAAATTCAGCTTTGATCACAGGAATAAATTACTTTATAAAATATATTCAAACAGAAAACAGTTATTTTAAATTGTAATAATATTTCACAATATTACTGTTTTTACTGTATTTTTAATTAAATAAATGCAGCCTTGGTGAGCAAATGAAACTTTTAAAAAACATTAAAAATCTTACCGATTCCAAACTTTTGATTAGTGTGTGTGTGTGTGTGTGTGTGTGTATATATATACACACATATTTAATTATGTATAATATATATTTATATATACATATAATTATATACATATATATTTATATATACACATAATTAAATATGTGTGTATATATACACACACACACACACACACACACACACACTACCAATCAAAAGTTTGGAATCGGTAAGATTTTTAATGTTTTTAAAAAGTTGTGTGTGTGTGTGTGTATATATATATATATATATATATATATACACACACACACACACACACACACACACACACCTATCATTCATTATAAGTGTTGATTATGTTGTGCATTACAACCAATATAAAGTGATTAGTTCAGTACTGGAAGTGGAGGCGACTCACCGAAGGAGCGCAGAAATCACAGCCGCTCCTCTGTTGCTCTCTCCGGCTTCAAACGCGACCATCACTGGCCCTGTGCTGGATCCGGTAGTCGCACCGAACAACCCGCGATAAGATGAATCAAGCCTTGAGTAATGACATGCCATTGGAAGAGAGCTACCCGTCAATGAAGATGAGCCCTGATGGAGATTTCTTGTGGATCACAGCAGATGAGATTCACCACGGACGGTGAACATCATCACAGGATCTCATACACAAACTATGCGGTGAACGTCATCGCCGTCACTACGGTGCAACTCCTTAAAGGGACCGTGATCCAATTACAGCCACTGGCTATGGCCAGTAGTCAAGTTTGACTAGTTAGCTTTAGCAGTTACTACACCATAATACAGGCTACATTTCTTTCCCAACATACAAACTTTACATATTTGTTTCATATTATTGTAGATGTTTCCCTAGTGGTTGATTCTTTAGTTCTAATTCTAATTAAGAAAGCCTGTTGAGAGAGGCGTTAGATTCCCAGAACAAAATCATAAATAAAATAGCAACACAAAAATCATATACGGTGAGCTTTACATTTTTGTATAGTAGTAATAAATGGTAAAAACTGCAGTACAATACTTGCTGCTTTCTTTTTATACTTAGGGGAGAGCAGAGCATAACGCTTTTTGGCTTTCTCATTTTGTGTGAAAACACTTGGGGTTCAGAGAATTTTTTTTCCCCCCACAATAATTTCACACATGTCTAGTACAAAAATGTGGTTTTGTTTCATTATTAAAGCATGTACTTTTTTTTCTTTATTTACCTCGAAAAAATGGAAGTGAAAAGTGACAACATGTCCCATAGGCGGGGCACATTGTAACATGACCATATGACAGCTTAAAATGGTCTAAATCTGATCTAATGAAAGAAACATGCAAGACAAAGTAAAATATTTGGCAATATAAATACAATTATTAACTTTTTCATATTAAAAAATGGTGTTGTTTAATGATTAAAAATAAATTAATTTTGGAGTTTGACAATTAGCACACAAAACACAGCAATACAGCATAGTTTAAATTTTAAACTTTAAAACAATGTGGGCAAACTGATGCATAAACATTCAGACATAAAAAAAAAAAAATAAAAAAAAGTGAGATGAACAGAGTGCACCCCTGCTTATGAATACTGTGCCAGCTACATAATTTAGATATAAGCAAATTCCAAAGGTGCAGTTGTCTTAAAATCAAATTGTTATAAACTAAAGTTCTCTTCTGGCAAACAGAGAATATTTTTTAGTTTGTTCAATGCATCCAAAATCACATCCTCTCTTGAGTAGGTACATATTTTGAAGTACTTACTTTGTGACTGCTAAAAAAGTATGTTGTATATTGTATAAATGTGTGTAGTATGAATGTAAATTGGTTGTACTACATTCGTCATGTTGTCATTATCATGTGACCTACCAGTGTTAATTACGTCCCTTCACTGCCATTTACAAATCCTCTCCCGTGGCCTCATGGGATAGTTAAAGCGTCCATTGTATGCACACTTCAGAATCTCGCCGGTAGAAGTAGGTCGCCCGGGTACTTTTTGCCTATTTGAGTCCTGTGAATTCTGACTTACTATTCTTGTCACATACTGTTTTTCACCTACTATATAGTAGGAAAGTATGCGTTTCAAACGGGATATATCGCTTCTCCGAAGGGCACTTCGGAGTGAAAATAATCATGGCTACCATATTGAAGGGTCATTCCAAACCAAAGTGCTCAAAACTGGCCACTTCAAAGGGCCCTTCGGAATGAGGGATTTCGAAGGGTACAACTGATGGACACTTCGTGCCCCCATGATCCTTTGCACAGGGAAGTTGTTTGGCATCACAGAATGGGTACAGGAGGCTCGGAGATCAATTTTACCTATAAATGTATGTATAGTATTTTTCTATACTACTGTAATATTTAAACGAGTTAGATTTGGTACATTACTATGGTCAAAATGACATTGTACTTCAACAAAAATACTTTACTGCTCCCTTTATCAGTCCATTCAAATGTTTCAAATACATAGACACAATATACAATATGGTGCGATAAACCAAAAATAAATAAATAAACTAATGATAAACAAAAGGCGTAGCTTGCACAATGCTCATCATTCAGAGCGTGTTTTTGGGGGTTAACCAGCGTACAAAATGTGCGACGAAGGCGCCTCCTTGATTGTCTCGTTAAGATGACGCAGAAGTGCATTCCAAAAAAAGAGTTTTTTTGACCCCTACACCTTTCATCCCTTCAAAGCTCTCACTCCGGAGGGTAAACCCTTTGAAGGGATTAGGGCATAGGGATGAGCCCTTCCAAATGGAACGCAGGGATAGTCTAGTCCAATTTACTGTCTACAGAGCCTCTTAAGGGACATGGTGATGAAAGAAAAAAAAAAAACAAGACGGGAGGAAAAAATATATTGCAATGGTTTTCCGTTCTCATGCAAAACTTTTGCATTCCCCTGCAAAACATTGAATTTGTTTGCGTAACTTTTATGATGGAAATAATTTGAGGTGAGAGGAGAAATATATGCATACTTTTGCATAGAAGAATCTTTTTCAATGCTTGTTCAAGCGAATGCAAAGTTTCTCGGGGAAATGAAATACTTTCGCGAGAGAGAGATGGGAGGAAAAGTTATATATCAATGCTTTGCATTTGCTCGCAAAGCTTTGGCGTTGAAAAACTCTGGCTGCGTTCCAAACAGGATAAATCTGCTCCCAAAGTGCACTTTGTAATGAGAACAATTATGCCGCCATAATGAAGGTTTGTTCCAAACTGAAGTGTCAAAACTGGCCACTTTAAAGGGCCCTTTGGAATGAAGGATTTTGAAGGGTACAACTGATGGACACTTCGCTCCATGATTCTTGGCAGCTCCTTAATTGGCCCGGCAAGATGCCGCAGAAGTGCATTCCAAGGAACTGTTTTTTTTGGTCCTCTACACTTAGGTCTTCAACCTTACTCCTGGGTACCCACTGTTCTGCAAAGTTTATTTCCAACCTGCTTCAGCTCACCTGGCCTGTAATTTTTCAAGTGATCCTTGGTTAGCTGGTTCAGGTGTGTTTGATTAGGGATGGAGCTAAATTCTACAGGACACTGGGTCAGAGATTGTATTATTATAGGGAGATGAGAGGGTCTGTATCTCTTACCATTGGAGAAAGCATAAAGGCTAACTTAATCATGTGCAGCACCTCTCAGCCTATCGTGTAATGGCCTCTGGTCTCCTTTCCTGCGTACTGGCAGTCTTTCCTGCAGCTGCAGTGTTAGCATTAGCCATTATGCTTTTTTGGCTAATGGTTGCAGGCTTGTCATCTAGTGGCTTTGACTGGGTTGAAGACCTCCTTGAAGGCCACTGTCCTGCAGTGTTTAGTTCAAACCCCAGTTAAACACACCTGAACCAGCTAATTAAGGCATTACCAGGCACAAAGCATACTGGAATCTTCCAGGCAGGTGTGTTGAGGCAATTGTAGCTAAACTCTGCAGGACAGTGGCCCTCCAGGACCGAGTTTGTACACCCCTGCCCTACACCCTTCACCCCTTTGAAGCTCTCACTCTGGAGGGTAAACCCTTCGAAGGGATTAGGGCATAGGAATGAGCCCTTTATAATATAACACAGCTTGGCCTGTAGTGCTCTTGAACAAAAACCTCATGAGAAGCATCTGAGCTGGGAACGTCTCAGGCTCAAGCCCTGGGTATACTTTGTTTTTTTACGTGTAAGCTAATGTACACGCACAGTTAAATGCACGGCCTTGGAAAGTATACTTCATTTGACTCGTACACATACATTGGGGTTCGACGCATGCAGTTTTGAGCAATCTCGTCACGAGTTACAACCTATGTAAACATCTTTGTATTCTTTTATGCTAGAGTTGTACAAATAAGTGTACTTTCTAACCTCTTCACACAATCTCTCGTCTATATAGGCCTCCATTCTCGCTGTAGCTTGCATGTGTTCCGGTCTGTTCTGTTTATGCAGTTTTTCTTTGTCTACCTTGTAAATCGATGCCTCCAGGGCACGATTGCCACCTTGTGGATAAACTAATTACTGCAAAAAATTAAATCCACAAGTACGCATTTGTACAAGTGTAAAAGTATGCGCGGTTACAAAAATCTGGCGATGCACGTACAGTACGCACGGACTCTTCTGATGACGAAATTCACGTCACACATACTGTATGCTGACCATCATGTAAAAAGTGAACTATACTTTGGGCTTTAGTGTAAAACATCACAACACAGAGGCTACGTCCCAAATGGCGCACTTCATGTGCACTTTCGGTGTTGTGGATGTGAAGTCCACAAGACCGTAGGGTGTCCCATTCCTCATTTTAGGTTTCAGAAGGGTGCTCGCGAGCGCCCCCTTTGTGCCTGCTATATGCGCCCTCGATGTGCACTTCTGCTAAGCCCACAAGAGTACTTTACCCAGCAGTCAAAGCGCCATTACGTCACGAAAGTGCGGACTCAGAGGAAGACCATGAGAGTTTAGGGTGCCATTTGGGACGTGGCCAGAGTATTATCAAAAGCAATGAAACAGTCAGCATGGCTTTTAATTTCTTTATTAATACTTTAACTGCTGTTACGTCATTAAAAGTTTTAAGGCACATTCTTAGATCCAAGTCCTGCTGGAATACATTTTAAAATAAGAGCAAGTTTGCCGCTGGGATTGTATATCACAGATGTGTCATATAAACATGCACTCCATGGTGCATCTGCTTGCACACACACACAGTTTAACCATAACACATCAGCAACTGACTGTTGAGAGGCATTCGGTAATGAGCATTCAGAAATATAAACATTCATTTCTGTCATTGGTTTCATGTGACACCCAAAGTTCATTTGTGACACGTCCACAGGATCTCTGTGTGTTTGTGTGTGTGTGCATAAGCATGCATGCTACAGACATGTGCAATTCTACAGTCACTTCATATTTGTACTGACTTTGTAACTCTGAGCACAGAGGCATCAGGTCTGGCCCTGTTCCTGCTGCGTCTCAGGTGCTTTGGCATGAAACTGGAACCCTGTAATGCATTTAGAGCCAACATGGCCCCCGCAGACACAAATGCTGGTGGCTGGGAGAGGCGCTCTGTTGGAAGCCCAAACGGAAGACTCCATTAAACCTGGCAAGGAAAACCTCTCCTTTATCAATCCATTCATCCATATGATTGAGTCCAATTCATGGCATTGGGAAAGAACAAGGGAAAACGAAAGAGAAAGACAAGGACAGGGGGATTTGGCTATTTAGAGTCTTTTTACTCGATGGCTCCGGGTCTGGTCGCCACGTAGACAAAGAGGACGATGAGCAGCACGAGCACGACGAGCGTCGGTAGAACGACGGTCGTCACCTGCTCCCTGGCCTCATGCATGGCCTGCTTGCGCTCCTTTTTGTCTTTCCAAGACTCCTTCTTCGGCTTGCCCTTCAACTGCCGCATGGCTCAGTGCGTATCCACACAGCGGGTTACCGGCGATCCCAAATGCAAACCCAGCAGACGCCCTCCTGTGAAAACATGTACAATAAGGTTTATGCCGAACGTCACATAAACAAACAGGGAAACAGGTGTCATTGCATGCGCTTGTAGGAGAAAGTGTTAACGGCAGTATGAACTGACGGCGATATCTATGGAAGATAACTAACCTAGCTAGTTCATTTTATTCAGTTTTAGGGTGTTTTCATACTTGGCTCATTTGTTTCGGAACCTGGTGCATTTTCTCTCTTATTTCAGTTTGTTTAGGCATATATAAACATGGCAATTGCGCTCAGATCCGCACCAAAACAATCGCTCCGAGATGGCTTGAACGTGATGGTCACGGCCCAACTGAAAACGAGCAGTTCAGCTGAGATCAGAAAGCAATCCAACCCAATGGACCAAGCGGTATTATAATTCATAACGTGTTGTTATATAGAGCAGCAGTGTCTGATTCTGTGAGAACATTAGTTATCGCAGTTGAAATCAAAGAGCGCCTCTTCATCTTAAAATGTTGTGTAACTGCTCTTCTCCATGCATTGCAAGAATGCTGTCCCAACAAAGCCTTGATTCCCGCTCTAACTGCATTAGTGTTTGCATGTGTCACGACAGCTACAGATAAAGCCACAATAAGCTCATGGAAATGCAGGGGAAACTCTGACCAATAAAAGGACAGCTTAACTCGCATGACTTGCATAAACACATTTTAGTATGCTTTGAAATGCTGCCTTGTGAAAGCGAACCGAACCAAGAAGAAAATACAACATTGCAACTAATCAAGTCCCTGTTTTGGAACAAAGCAAATGATTTACAGGTCTAAAAAACCCTTAATATCTGAATGTTAGTCAGAAGAATAATATGTAATGTAGTTTTAAAGCATTTGATGGCTTTCATTTATAAGCAGCTAAAACATGAACTAACAATGAACAATACTTCTACAGCATTTATTAATATTAGTCAATGTTACTTTCAACATTTACTAATACATTTTTCAAATCAAAAGTTGCATTTGTTGATTTTATCCATTAGGATTTGATTGGAAAATCGTGACAAATCAGCAGATAAGTTGTTTCAGAGGCACAGAGAGTTGATAAATTTGATAAAAGATTATGAAGATTTCTAAAAAATAATGTGCACTGATGAACTGTACCCCATAACACCAGGAATGTGTATTAAAAATATGGGTATACTATTAACAAGTAATAATATTAAGGTCTTTTAAGTTAAATTATTCTGCAGTGTGACAATATAATTTTTAAGTATGTCAAATTAATTATGCATGCATAACAATTATTAAAAAATAACCTGAAAAATGTTTAAGATGGAGTATAGCATGTCACACTGTAGGACGCTGGTGTCTATACAAAATTTAAAAAAAAAATATACATTAATAATAAAAGGAGCAACTCCAGCCATCGGTGCTCGGGACCTAAATATTGCTCCATATCTGTCTCTTCACACCTTTAGTAAGTTTTTTCACCCGTAGTCATGGCAACTGAGCAAAGGACAGAACTAAGAAATCTGAATGTGAAAATGCAGTAGCACACACACATACAGAATGAAGCAGCACAGCAGCCACAATTCCCACCCAGGCAAACAGGAACTGGGTGTTGTATCCTGAACCTTAAGATTTTGTGCACATAATTAACTACAGGCATTAAAGCAAAAACAAGTTAATTTTCATAGTATTTTGCTGACCAACACAGGTGAAATAGGGTAATCTGGGACATGAAGCTCTGATGTGTAATTTCTTACTTCCTCTTAAAGTTAATATGTTAACTCGAAACATTTTTCAGTGACCAATGATGATACTTCACCATAAAAGCTGATTAGTGTTATCAAGTTGATTAATCGCGAAGATCTAACAAAAGTTATATATATATATATATATATATATATATATGTATATATACACATACACACACACATACATATATATACAGAGCTGGGTAGATTACTTATGAATTGTAATTACTGATTTCTGATTAAAAATTACATGACAAAATTTGTAATCAGTAATATAATCTCTTAGATTACACATTTTTGGTAACGTAATCTGACTACTTTTGGATTACATTTAGATTACTTGTGCTAACCCTTATTTGATGTCACATTATATTGTAGGATAATCTTGTACTATTTTGACTGATACAAAGAAAAATATATTCCAAAAAATATATTCTATTCACCAACAAGAGCCTCAACATATTGTTTTTAAAGTGCAATGTATGGACAGTTAATACTTCAAAATACTAACAATAATGTACCTGTTAGTGTTTGCTGATAGTAACACTGAATAAAACAAAATCACATCTTACAATTTTAAAACATATTTACTTAAAATGAAATTTAGAAAACAGCAACATTACAAAAACAAATATTGAAAAACATGAAATTCAGAGCAATATCACTGCTACATCAAATATTTCATCTATTATTATTATTATTATTATTTCATATATATATTTCATATATATTTCATCTATATTTCCCCGTTACCGCCGGAAAAACCTGAAGGATCACGAACGTATATAAACGGCAGGTTTATTATGAAAAAATATAAACTTTTAAAAAAAAAAATCCAGATTACATGTAATCCATTACTACCCAGCTCTGCATATATATATATATATATATATATATATATATATATATATATATATATATATATATATATAAAACGATACACACAAATTTACAAACATTTATGTTAGATCTGATTAATCGTGATTAATCGACTTGACAGCACTAATGCTCATATGTACATTTTAGGAACAATTTAATTGGAGCAAATAACATGTAAACTGATATAAAACACTGATATGAAGAATTGTTCAAAATCTGTTGACAAAACCATTGGCAGATTCATGAACTGAAACAGGGTTTCATTTGTGATTCCTGGATAAGGATTTTAAAATAACTTTGAATATGACTGATTCAGTAATGAATCATTCAGGCCAATTTGATTGACTAATTCAAAAGAACCAATTCAAATGAACAATTTGCTCACAAAAAAGGAAAAGTGTATATTCAATATACAGTAATCAACATTTGAAGTGGATCAAAAAAGTTCATCAAAGTTGTCCTAAGAACTAAGTTTGTCCTAAGAAGAAGGTTTTAGGACAACTTTGATTAAAGGTTTTGATCCACTTTAAATGTTGACTACTGTAGAAATTCCCATGAATTTAATGTCTTTATTAATTCTGCATGTTTCAAAATTATGTTCAATTATTGGCCTAGACAATATATTAGTCCATCAAGAAACATCACCATATTTGATCTGGGATGTCATGACAAAGTCTCATTTGTGTTAGTGGACAACAAATAAATAATGTCCTAGATTACCTTAACTCACTTTATAACACAAATACATAACATCCCAAACCCACCAAGCGCAATACAGCATAACATGAACATGCCATGTTGTGAATAAATTCTTTTTCATGTCACATTATGAGTCAGCTCTACAGGTGGATGAGACATTTGTGTTGAACTTCTCTGAGTACAGAAACAAAAGCTACAGTTCTCAGTATCTCTGCTCAAAACACATGAAAGTTGGCCATGAGAACAGCTGAAAGGTCCCGGTCAAGCTCACAGATCAGGCTGCTATGGAACATACTAGAAATCTACTGCATTGACAGCATGAGCCGCATAGTTTCTCTTCTGCGTCGAAGTTGCTTGTCAGTGTTTACAATGAAACGAGTTACTACAGACAACAAATCAACGACCTGTTGCATGCAAATGACTTGAAAAGTACCCGATCCCACTTCACATACATGGATCGCCTGCCTGTTTCTTGTGCTCGCGCTTTAAAAATGCACTAAATGTGGATTGCGTCTCGTGCACTCGCGCCGCGCGCGTGGGGACACTTCCACGCACTTTTCGCTTACCGCTACAGTCTGTGTTCCGCTACACCCGCGCGCACCGCCCGGAGGGGTTTCGTACAGTGTGTTTTGAATTTTCCGCAGTCCTTGTCACGGTTCCCGGAGGTTTTGAGTGAGTGAGCGGGGGCTCGACCGAGATTACGTGGCAGAACTGGAGCCTCGCGCGCAGGAGGAGGCCGAGGAGGAGGCGCGAGCACGCGCGCTCTCTCTCTCTCTCCCTCTCTGCGGGGGCACGAGAGACGGGAAGGAGGTGAAAGAAAAAAAGACAACATCTGTAGTGACAATGACTCCTCACTACCGACAGGGGGAGACACTGAGACGATAAACAGACCAGAATGCAATGGCCCAAAAAGGGCTGTAAAGGTTTTTTTTTTTTTTTAAATAAACATAAAACGCCCCATTACCTATATATCACAGACCACATATATCACTAAAACTTTTTTTCTTCAGAATCGGACTTAATGGGTTAGTTCACCCAAAACAAACTTATTTCATCATTTACTCACCCTCATGTCGTTCCAAACCCGTAAGACTTTCGTTCATCTTCGGAACACAAATGAAGATCTTTTTGATGAAATCTGAGAGCTTTTTGTCCCTCCATAGACAGCAACTGACACTTTGAAGCTTCAAAAAGTTCATAAAGAGATTGTAAAACTAATCTATATGAACCGGGTGGTTTAGTCCAAATTTTCTAAAGAGACACAATCACTTTATACTGATGAACAGATTGAATTTAGGCTTTTATTCACATATAAACATTCATCAATGTACACATCACTTATGGTAAACAGAAGCTTAATCGTGTTCGCTTGATATGTGAGAACCAATGAGGTTCATTCTCGTGTTACGCAGCACGTTTGAGCTTCCGCAAGAGCCAATGAGGTTCATTCTCGTGTTACGCAGCACGTTTGAGCTTCCGCAAGAGCCAATGAGGTTCATTCTCCTGTTACGCAGCACGTTTGAGCTTCCGCAAGAGCCAATGAGGTTCATTCTGGTGTTACGCAGCACGTTTGAGCTTCCGCAAGAGCCAATGAGGTTCATTCTCGTGTTACGCAGGACGTTTGAGCTTCCGCAAGAACCAATGAGGTTCATTCTCCTGTTACGCAGCACGTTTGAGCTTCCGTAAGAGCCAATGAGGTTCATTCTCCTGTTACGCAGCACGTTTGAGCTTCCGTAAGAGCCAATGAGGTTCATTCTCGTGTGTTACGCAGCACGTTTGAGCTTCCGCAAAAACCAATGTTCATTCTCCTGTTACACAGCACATTTAAGCTTCCGGAAGAACCAATGAGGTTCATTCACGTGTTACGCAGCACATTTGAGCTTCCACAAGAACCAATGAGGTTCATTCTTGTGTGTTACGCAACACATTTGAGCTTCCGCAAGAACCAATGAGTTTCATTCACGTGTTACACAGCACATTTGAGCTTCCACAAGAACCAATGAGGTTCATTCTCGTGTGTTATGCTACACGTTTTGAGCTTCCACAAGAACCAATGTTCATTTTCGTGTTATGCAGCACATTTGAGCTTCCGCAAGAACCAATGTTCATTCTCGTGTGTTATGCAGCACATTTAAGCTTCCGCAACTGTGGTTGTACAGATTGGAGCTGTTCAGTTGAGATATACTATTGGTTCAGTTTGTAGTCTCAAACTCTAAAGAAAATTAGAATTTTACACAATGATTTACACAATGATATAATAATAATAATATACATATCAATATCTTTATTCATTAATATAAATAGGTTTCCCCTTTCTTACAGCTAGACTTCACTTGTAGTTAGTTTTGCACTTTCATTTTCCAGGTATAGGAGTTTGACCTTGTATTATTGTGATTGAATAACATTGTTGCAGGCTGCAGGGAAATAACATGTTTAACATGAGTCATTTGTGAGTAATTAGGCCATTTGGTCATAAAGTACAGCTCTGTTCATCTTTATACACCCACACATAATGTACTTTTGCTAGTGCAATTTTAAATTCAAGTAATGACAAAAGGATTAATTTGCTTTCAATTAATTTGCTAAATATGCTTGATATATGCCTGCATACAAACACACCTACTGTAGATATTTCATTTCAAGCAGATTACATACTGAAGCACTTCTCCATGATCTATGAGTTCCTGATGCACTTCTCCATGACTCCTGGAGCTGTCAGGTGGTCAGTGTGCGTACACGTCTTGTGGGTTTGTAACTGCCGGCGATGAGTCCTTGCTCTTTCTTCATCTCCCAGCGCTGTAATGCTGAGGCCCAGGGCTCCAGTTTAGGGTCATAAAAGCAAACGTGGGTCTAATAACAAAGTACAACCTTCAGGTCAGAAATAAAACACACAAACCTGACATTTGAATCAAAATAATCACCCTCAGGACCAGAGATGAGGTGAGGACCAAGTTATGTTATTTATTTTGTTTTTCTTATGTAAGAAATACATAAATACATTTATAAATATAATTTATAGAAGTTTTTGAAAACAAATAAATGCTCTAAAAGGCTGCATTTTTTTTGATATACAGTTAAACTCTAATATTGTAAAAATATTTTTAGAATTTAAAATAACTATTTTCTATTTGAATAAATTTTAAACTGTAATTTATTCATGTGATGGTAAAGCTGAATTTTCAGCATCATTTCTCCAGTCGTCAGTGTCACATGATCCTTCAGAAATCATTCTGATATGCTGATTTGCTGCTCAACAAACATTTCTGATTATTATATTGAAAACAGTTGTGCTACTTAATATTGTTGTGGAAAGAGTGATACATTTTTCCAGGATTCTTTGATTAAAAAAAAAGTTCAAAAGAACAGCATTTATTTGAAATAGAAAATTTTTTAACAACATAAATGTCTTCACTGTTGCTTATGATCTATTTAATGCATCCCTGCAGAATAATACTATTAAATTCTTATATATATATATATATATATATATATATATATATATATATATATATATATATATATATATATATACACACACTACCAGTCAAAAGTGTAGACACAATAAGATTTTTAATGTTTTAAAAAGAAGTTTCGTCTGCCCACCAATGCTGCATTTATTTAAAACAGCAATATTGTGAAATATGATTACAATTTAAAATAACTGTGTTCTATTTGAAAATATTTTAAAATTTATTCTTGTGTTGGCAAAGCTGAATTGTCAGCATCATTACTCCAGTCTTCAGTGTCACATGATCCTTCAGAAATCATTCTAATATGATGATTTGATGTTTAAGAAACATTTATTGTGTACAATTGTACAAAATATTTGTGTACAATATTTATTTTTCCGGATTCTTTGATGAATTGAAAGTTCAAAAGAACAGCATTTATCTGAAATACAAAGATTTTGTAACATTATACACTACCGTTCAAAAGTTTGGGGTCAGTAAGAATTTTTATTTTTTTGAAAAGAAATTAAAGAAATTAATTATTTTTTTCAGCAAGGATGCATTAAATCGATCAAAAGTGACAGTAAAGACATTTATAATGTTACAAAAGATTATATATATATATATATATATATACATACATATACACAGTGGTGGTCAGAATTATTGGCACCCTTGGTAAATATGATCAAAGATGACTGTAAAAATAAATCTGCATTGTTTATCCTTTTGATCTTTAATTAATAAAATTAGCAAAAGTCTAACCTTTCACTGAAGGAAAAGAATTGAAAGTGGGGAAAATCACATTATGAAATAAATGTTTTTCTCCAAAACATGTTGGCCACAATTATTGGCACCCTTTTATTCAATACTATTTGCAACCTCCTTTTGCCAAGTTAACAGATCTGAGTCTTCACCTATAGTGCCTGATGAGTTTGGAGAACACCTGACAAGATATCAGAGACCATTCCTTCATACAGAATCTCTACAGATCCTTCAGATTCCCAGATCCCTGTTGGTGCTTCTCCTCTTCAGTTCACTCCACTCATTTTCTTTAGGGTTCAGGTCAGGGGACTGGGACGGCCATGGCAGAAGCTTCATTTTGTGCTCAGTGACACATTTTTGTGTTGGTTTTAATGTTTGTTTTTGGATCATTGTCCTGATGGAAGATCCAACCATGGCCCATTATTGGATTTCTAGCAGAAGCGGTCAGGTTTTGATTTTTATCTGTTAGAATTTGATAGAATCCATGATACCATGTATCTGAACAAGATGTTCAGGACCTCTGGCAGAAAAATAGGCCCACAACATTAAAGATCCAGCAGTATATTTAACCGTGGGCATGGGGTACTTTTTATCCATGTGTGTACCAAACCCATCTGGTGGGTTTGCTGCCAAAAAGCTCTTTTTTTCAGTTTCATCTGATCATAGAAGCCGATCCCGTTTGAAGTTCCAGTCTTGTCTGACAACTGAATATGATGGAGATTGTTTCTGGATGAGCGAGGAGGATTTTTCTTGAAACCCTCCTGAACAATTTGTGGGGATGTAGGTGCTGTTTGATAATTTTTTTTAGGCTTTCTGAGACTCAAGACTCAACTAATCTCTGCAATTCTCCAGCTTTGATCCTTGGAGAGTCTTTGGCCACTCAAACTTTCCTCCTCACTTCACATTAGGATGATTTAGACACACGTCTTCTTCCAGGCAGATTTGTAACATCTTCAGTTGATTGGAACTTCTTAATTATTGCCCTGATAGTGGAAATGGGGATTTTCAATGCTTTAGCTATTTTCTTATAGCCATATTCTATTTTGTGAAGCTCAACAATCTTTTGCTGCACATCAGAACTATATTCTTTGGTTTTACTCATTGTGATGAATGATTAAGGGAATTTGGCCTTTGTGTTTCCTCATGTTTATACTCCTGTGGAACAGGAAGTCATGGCTGGACAATTTCATGCTCATGATCACCCTGGTGTGCTAAAAATGTAAATATGAATGGGAATATACTTCAGAGATATTTTACTCAAAAAAATTTAGGGGTGCCAATAATTGTGGCCAAAGTGTTTTGGAGAAAAACATTTATTTCATAATGTGATTTTCCCCCCACTTTCAATTCTTTTCCTTCAATGAAAGGTTAGATTTTTGCTAATTTTATTAATTAAAGATCAAAAGGATAAACAATGCAGATTTATTTTTACAGTCATCTTTGATCATATTTACCAAGGGTGCCAATAATTCTGACCACCACTGTATATATATAAATGCATTCATTAAATGTAGTAAAATGTATTAACAAAATAATTTAATAGATAATTTTTAAATGCAATTTTATTTGAACTTGATGCAACTGGACAATTCATCATACATTGATCACTAGGACCCTTTTTAATGGATTTTGTACAAATATAATGTAAAATAATTTCATTTATTTCGAGTGTGTCTCATTTGCTACCTGAGCAGGAGTGGACAGTGTGCCGTCCGTCCCCGTCCTCCATAAACTTTCTCCAAGTTTCTGTGGCTCAGCCTCGCCATTAAAGCTCTCCGATTTAGAGCGAAGCCCTCTGTGGTCCTCATCCATGTTCTCTGTGATCTGAGGAACAGAGAAGCGGGATAGAAACAAAGGAGCCAAATCAAAGGCAAAAGAAATTTCCATCCTCTGGAGAGCTCGCATGATTTCAACACTGGCTGTGATCAGAGGAGGAGGCAGCAATCTAAATTTTGACATGGTTTTGAGCATCAATTTCAGGACTTTGGAACAAGGGAGATGATCATTTTTAGAGATACCACAGCATTCAGATTCAGTTTAAAGGGATAGTTTACTCAAAAATAAAAATTCTGTCATTATATGTCCCTATTACTATTGCCCATGTATAAACGGATGGAAATGGGGTTCGTTTACCGGCTGTGACTCCAGACAAACTTCCCGAAGTCTCACTTCTGCTTCATCCCTCTTGTACTGGAGCCGTTTCAAACTCTCTTCCAGCTGCTGTACACAAACACATAACAGCACCATTCAGCACAAAACCCCTGATCACTTATTTACATAATGGCATTTCTCCAGCACTTTGTTGGTCTTGCAGTATTGATGCCCTGAAGGGCATAACAAACAGGAAGAAGAACAGTAGCTTGCTGATACTGCACAGAGGAAGGAAAAAGAGAGACATGGAGAGAGAGAATCACAAGGCAAACAGAAACTGATAAAAAGATGAAAGAAGAAAGGATGGACAGGGGCAGAAAAGGAGGATGGGTACTTATGGCTCCTGATCCTCCAAGTTAACACATTGTGATGTAATATCAAATGGAGTGCACTATTTGGGACTTAAAGGCCCTGATATACTTCAAGCGAAATCGAAGAATGAACTGGTGTGACGTCATTTCGAACAAAATCAGGCCAAAACGAAGTCCGTTTTGTGTTCATTTCGGGAGTTCAAATCAGTTTGCCAAAGCAAACTTTCCGGATAAGTTTGCTCCAGCTGGTAAACACCTTCAAACTACCATTGGTCCATGGTGATGATGTAATAGGTAGGTGTGGCTCTGAGGCTCCGCCTTCTTAGACATGGAAATCTTCTCCGGTTCATTTCTTATGTTCAGTCCCTCCAGGTCAGATACCCGCAAGTAAAAACATGAACACACTGGAGAGCTGCTTTATGGTAGAAAATATAGTTGTAATTCTAATTGAAAGAGATACTGACAACGTTTTTTAATGTTTAATATTGTAAAGCTGTATAATCTATTGTATAAAGTGACGTGACCTGACTGGAGTGTCGAATTGCAAAGCTTGTGCAAACATATCCACATTTTTATGATCAGATACTTTCTGAACTGCTGTTTTCTCACCTCTGTTTATTTTGTTATTGAGAGAAAAGCATGCAGCACATATTGACATATTCATCTAAACGTTGCTCTCAGCAGTGTGGACAGCGTCTGGATGTTCGCTAACAGTATATTACTGCTTACGTATTTCGAACTTCTTTCTAGGTGAAGAACGAAAAAGAACTTTGCATTGAGTATATCGGGGCCTTATGGTGAAAAAGAGAGTTCTGACCTGACATTTCTCCTGTAGGGTGCAATTGAGATCTCTTTCGGCCTGTAGCTCCCCCTGCTGAGTGGAGGACAGACACTGCAGCTCAGACTGGAGAGAAACCATCTCAGAACGCATCTGCAGCAGAGACTGAGACTGAAACACACACATAAACTTTGAGATAAAATCTTTAGTAAGGATGGGTCAGGACATTCACTAGTTGTCCAGCATGTCAGTAAGTGTCAGTAAGTAAGTGAGGTTATATTTTTTTCTTAGCTAATATTTTTTAGCAGCTGTGCTTTAAAGGGGATGAATTTAGAACTGCAAACCTTTTAAGCTTTTTTAAATTTTAAAGCAGTGCTGGTGTAAATAAAGTCTCTGCCTTAAAGATAAATATTACAGGGTTTTGTCCTGGGTGAAAAATGTTCTTCAGTGGTGGCAGACGAACATGGCCATCCACATACACAGTAAAGTTCCCTACCTAATATGAACTGCGAGCCCAGTACTGACAATACTTAAAAATCTGTAAATTTATATGTAAACAGTCACTGGGTGACTGGTTTGAAAAGTTAGTAATAAAACAAACAAGTAACATTACACAGAAAAAGTGCAGGTCTATTATTTCGCATTTACACTCCAAGACTTAATGCACAGATCATTTGACATACAGTATTAGATTGTTTTGTTCTGTTCATTGCTGTGGCTATCACTGTCATTCGGATTCATTTGCACTTAAATATGGTTATCAATACAGAAACTTGTATGTATAGTTATCAGCATGATATAAATATACAGAAAGCAAGCAAATCACTGCCATTATAATCACTGAAGCTGTCAATTACAACACGAGGTGCACAAAGCTGCAATCTTGCGAAAACTCCCGTTATAATCAATGAAGCTGTGCTGAATCTCTTATTGACATTGTGTTCATACTTTGTCGGTTATAAGGAAAGGATTCAAGACTGTGCAGAACTCACGCTGAACAAAAACTTTACCATTCTGAGTGGTGTTGAGTGAACTTAAACAAATCTGATTGGCCATAGTGTCCCCGCACTCAACAGAAATGTCTGTGATTGGCAACATTGCTCAATGCTGCAAAAACAGAAACCTTTGGCGCTCTTCGCACAGACCGCTTTACACAAACATTCACAGGAGTGTTTTAAAGCAGCTGGCTATCAGCAGGTACCAATACTGCAGAACAGCAGGTATCGTCACATTAAATAATCAAATAAATCTGTGGCGGGACAAAGATTCATTTCGGCGCTGCCAAAATATTTTCAATGCAGGGAAAACCCTGTATCAAGACAATTATGGTTGGACTTTAAATCAATTTCAATGATCAATGCTCCTATTATTATGCATAATACATAAATGTATTTCTTTCACAAGAACTATGAATAATAATAATTATGAATAATAAAATAAAAGTATCAGAGTGAAAATCACTCAAAATATATCTTAGCAAAATTAATTTTTAATTACATTTAACAAGTAAATTGTGTTAATTATTGTGCTCAGCATAATGCGCAGTGAAATGCATTGTAAAAATATGAATATGATACACCTCAAATACCAA
Source organism: Hypophthalmichthys nobilis (assembly GCA_037950665.1). Taxonomy (NCBI): domain Eukaryota; kingdom Metazoa; phylum Chordata; class Actinopteri; order Cypriniformes; family Xenocyprididae; genus Hypophthalmichthys; species Hypophthalmichthys nobilis. The sequence goes on from CM075479.1 coordinate 27,570,050, forward strand.
TATTTTCAACATTTTTATAATGTATATTAAGTGACTGAAAATATAAATAAAGTTCTTCTTGCCATGCATTGTGACATAGAGGCGAACATTTTAGAAATGAGGGGCCGTTTCAAACAAAAACAGAAAAAAAAATGTATGCTTTTTGACCATTCAATTTGGGGGCCTGAAAACGCACATTTTTGAAAACAGATTTCGTATTGCAAGTTTTTGAAACCGATACCGTTATTGTCTCAATTTAAACTACAAAAACATGAATTTGTGCAAACGGTGACGTTATGCCCATGCGTATTACATGTTCAGTCTACAGGCGCATAGTGTTTCTTTACAAAGTGACGTCGCCAACTAGTGGCCTGGCATAAATAATACACCACTTTTAGTCGTTTCATCAAATCTGTGTGAACAGGGATTGTTTTGACAGCATTGTCATCTGTTCGCAAAACTTTTCAAAAACGCAAATAAAACTTTCCTGTTTTTAGTACATCACTGTCGTGTAAACATACCCTTACATTGAAAGTTATTTTACTTATTGATTTGCATGGATAATCAACAAGGGGGCAGAAGACATGCAGTAGATCCTATAGGAATGTTTTTGGGTAAGTATTGATTATGTAAATGATGTGGACGCCTAAGAAAGACATGTATCAAATATGATACATACCTCTTTATAGGTTTAAGTCAGAGTAGTCATTCAAAAAACCCACCAACTCATGGATTTTGAAAATATATTTTGTATAACCTTTAAAGAGGAAGTTTTCACTGTAATCAGACTGTGAAGTACTTTAAGGGTAAAAATGTTTGTATATAAACAATTTCAAAAATGTTTATAAAGTTTAGATGCACACCTGCTCATAACTCCTCCTCTTATATTCATCCTTAGCTTCTTCAAGACTTTCAATTTCTGCTTCCAAATCCTGTTGGGAGAGGCAAGACGATGCAATAAACTGTGTTTATTTGTTCTGGGGTGTTAGCATTACAGTGAGAAATGCTGTATCCAGCACAAATGAGGTAAACCATGGGTAAAGTGACACACCTTGATTCTCAGAGAGTGGTTCAGAGCTGTTCTGTTGTTCAGATACTGATTCAACTGAGACTTCTGATTGGACAACAGCTTCTCCAGCTCAGACACCTTCTCTTGTAGCTTCTGATTGGCTTGTGAGAGGTCACCTGATTTTGCTGACGCATCATTTAGTGCCTTCTTCAGCTATATAGCAAATAGGAGTAGGTGAATAACTGAGTCTAAGTCAAAGTCAAACTTATTTATAAAGTAGATCAAAGTGCCGTACACTGCAATCTACCCAGCAAGCAACTAATTTACATAAAAATAAATTTAATATTACCCTCTGTGCTGACTTCCTCCTAGAGTCTTTTTCTCTGTTGAGCAGGTTCTTGAGGGAATCTACACGTTCCATCAGTCGACGAATCTCTGCCCTTGCCTCTTTAAGCTCCGCCTCCCTGCTGATGCAATCATGTATAACATAAACTCAAGAAAACATGGAGGAAAAAACAACTGGGTCCCTTTATTTGAACATAGCTAGATTCTGGTAAATACATAAACAACCAAACACAAATAGATAATCCATGCAAAAGTTTAGGGATGCACGATATATCTGTAACCATATCAGTTATCGACCAAAATGACAGATTTTTACATTTTAATTAGTTGATATTGCCTCTATATCAGTCAGTATAAGATATTTAATTGTGCATACCGGTGCATAGTCATTTACCCTATTTTTACATTTATATTAAATTTACAGTCATTTAAAGTTGATCTTTAAAACACTAATAATTAAATAACATTAAGTGTAATCTCATATCTTAAAATAATTATTTTATTATCCATTTTTTGCACTGTACATTATAATGTTGCGATGCCTAAATTTGGAGCATTTGAAGCAACCTTTATTTTTTAGTGTTTTATTTTTTATTTAGATAAAATAATACAGAATTTTGATATTGTCCATTACATGAAAATAATTATCTGCTTATCGGTATCAGCACACTGCAACAATATGCATCTCTAAGTACAGTATAACACATCCTAATGTGAAGTGACATTAATGAATCTCATGAAGTATCCAAGATGAACAATACAATAATCATGTTTTATCAGCAGTTTAAGCCATACAATTAATGGTAATTAATACCATAAACTCATGTTCCCTCACCTCTCGCTGAGGGTGTTTAGTTTCTCCTGTGTGTTGTGGTTTTCCTGTAAGGCCTGCTCTAAACTCTGGACAAGTTTCCTGTTGTCCAGCTGAGCTTCATCAAGTGCTTTTAGCAAAGAATCCACCTTCAACGTGAGTATGTAAACATTTAAACGCCTTGATCACGTCTCTTATTTATTTGGTCATCAGTGTGTTTGTGTGTGTTTTACCTTCTCATTATTGGTTGCATTGTGATTCTCTACTTCACTTTCAAGTCTCTGAATCTCTTTTATAGCCTGCAGTCTGACAAACACACACAACATAATGCTGATTACCACAGACAAACATTGACTTAGTAAAAACAAACAAAATCACATTTATAGTAATGCACTTATAATTAAGGTCTATGCAGAAAGACAATCCCCAGAAATGAATAAATGTTAAAGCACTTTATTAATTGTTCCATACAAAAAAGTTTGTGTACTAGTAAGTGAAGAATGAAAAAGAACTTTGCCATGAGTATATCAGGTCAATCAATCATGTTCAGTCTTGCTGCAGTTCATTTGACGGCCACTGGTGTTGCTAATAACAAGGGTTTATGAATTCTACATATAGCCCCTTTAAAGGACGAGTCAAAATTATTTAAAAGTCGGCAAGAAACAAAAGTTGCAATCATCTTTTATTCCCTATTGTGATGCATATCGGAGTGAAACATCTTCTCGAACAAGAACAAATGTAGGGCGGGACTTGATTTTGTCTATGATAAACTGATTGGGTGGTTTGCTACTGGTGGATCTCGTGAGTGACAGGTTGATCCCACCCTCGCAACAGTAAACACATCATCAGAGAGGAGAAGAGATGAACTGCAAGAGGGAGGGGAAGTTATTTTGATTAAAAATTATGAGGGACCATGAATTAAAAAAATAATAACGTGAACTAGTGATGCGCAGATTGCGGTTATTTCCGCGGGCACTGTGGATAATCCGCGGGTCGGGCAGGTCAAGTAAAAAAAAAGTAATATACCAATTAATTGCAGGTGGGTCCAGAGCCGGCGCCAGGACACACGATCTGGGGGGCATTCATAATTCTTGAGGGGGTCCATTGTGTCCCAGGGGGGAACGCAATAGACCCCCTCTTCTAGGGGCTCTATTATAGCTGAGTCCCCAGTTTTTATTTTTTTATTTTAGAACATTATTTTAGAACATATTAATTCCATGGCAACATGGCCGGTGAACTGGGAAAAGAATAGAGTAAACTTTATAGTTTCCTACACAATGTGTAGGCCTATCTGATATGAATAAAACACTTCAAATTATAACGGAAAGGATTATTATTGCAGCTTCCATAGACATCAGTGTATGGAATTTGTGTCTAACAAGATATATATGTCTTTTATAGTAGGCTGCTTCAATTAAATGTCTATTTAAATGTTTGAAATGTTTATTTTAAACATTACAATGAATAGTTGTGATATATGAAAAGTGCTGAGTGTGTCCATCTCTGGCTCAGCACCAGCCAAAGCGCGAAAGTATATTTGAATTTAGCATTGATCAAGTGACGCACTGAACGTTGTGATCATATATACGCGTCAAAAAGGTTATGATCAATCGCTTTTTGGGGGTGAAGGGGGGAACAAATTGAAACTGAGGGGGCACAAATCAGATCTGAGGGGGCAATGCCCCCTTTTGCCCCCTCGTGGCACCGGGCCTGGGTGGGTCGCTGGCAGATGAGAGTTAAATCATTAATGTGTTGATTTTAATAAAGACACAAACTCTCATCTCACAGTAAAACACAATGAACAAGCGTCACTAATTTTTTTTTCAAAAACAACTCTTTAAGGGAAACCGATCAAGGAAAACACATGCCTTGTGCACCTCCTAGTGGTCATTATATAAAACACAAAGGAAAAAAATACAAGATATTGCTTAATAGCGTAACAGCTTCAGCTAAAAAATATACACAAGCTTAACAGAAATTACTGATTGTTTTTCAACACAATAATTGAAAATATTAACGTGTTTAAAGACAAATTTTCCGTCAGGCACTAATTTGCAGACGCAGTTGCGGGGTCCACAGCAATGGAGGCAAAACAGATCCGAGAGAAATCTTTAAAAAGGGGCATTGAAAGCAAAAAGAAGGAAAGAAAAGTATCTTGTGGGAGTGTTTTAGTGAAGTAGTTAACTAGGACCAAAGTGATGGGCATGTGATATGTAACAGCTATGAAGCGCTGTATGTATATGATAATAAACTAATAAACCCTATATCCAGCCTTTGCTTGGGCTGACCATATTTAATGTCTTGTGTGTGTGTGTGTGTGTTTGTGAAATTGCAGTGACAGAAACAATGACATTCCTATTCAAGGTTGAGGGGAGTAAGACCTCTGTTTATGCTATTAAAAAAATGTAATCTGCCAAAGAAGAACTTTTTACTTTAAATAGCCAAATGTTAATTTAAAAGCAGTCTAGTTCAGTGTAATATATTACCATATCATCACGCTTAACTCACTAACAATTTATGTGACGAAATGTCCATTTTGACTTCATGGTGACTTTAAAGATGTACTCAGTAATTTCTCCCCCATTTAAACGGTTTTACACACACAAAAATAATATTTTGCATGGAGATCAGATAACCAGCTGAACACTACTCACTTTTCACCCATTTTATAGGACACTTTTACTCATGGAATAAACGAATCATGGCTGACTGTGTATACAGCACTTCTACAATGGGATCGGGACCTGAAAACTTTATGTGATGCTGCATTGTGCAAGACAAGAATATCTGCCATATTGGCTAGTGCAACATAAAAAATGACCCCTTTCCTTTAATCAGATGTATGTCCTCTTATAGTTTCTCACAGACACACACACACCTCTCTCTCCTGAGTGTGTGTAGTTCCTGTGCTCTTTCTCTCAGCTCTGCATGCAGTGTTTGTGTGTTCTGCTGCAGTCGAGTGTGAGATGACAGAACATTCTCCAGAGTCTGTGCTATTTCATTCTGTTACACACAAAAACACACACTCGGTCATAAAAAATGTAATATTTTGTTAATACAAGTCATTGGTTTCTTTTGAAACACTCACCGTGTCTCTGTGCTGTTGCTGTAGTGCGCCGAGTTGATCTTTCAGTGTCTGATTTTCTCTCTGCATCTTAGAATGAGAGTGTTAAATATTCAGTAGACCACTTACAAAGTTAGCCATAAATTTGTTTTATATCACCATTTTGCACCCTGCATCCAACAACGCTTTGCTGCTCTCACACATCAGTTTTTAAGTGCTCCATCATTCAATAACAGCCTCTACAAAGCTGCATTTCATTGTGACAGATGCAGAAAGCAGTCAGCACTGAAATGAGATCCTCTGTCCTGCTTGTATTACTTTATTGTGACTCAGCAAACCATAATTATGAACACAGAATGGATGTTGTTAAATGTGGGCATTCATAAGATAATTTCGGGAATTTGTCATTTCACGTCGTGGCGCATCCACTGTAGACGGCATCACTGATTATAATGGGTTCTGTCTGCTTGTGAAACAGCAGTGGTTTGTTAGACAGAGGAGTGTGTGTTTACCTGTGTGTAACTGATCTGCAATTTAGTGTTAGTCTGAGAGTGTTGAGTACAGTCTGTTTTCAATGTCTTCAGGTCAACGGCCATCTGCTGCACTCTTGCCTATGTAAACACACACACACACACACACACACAGCCTATTAGAGTCAGTCTATTAGAAGCCTGGTGTGATGTGTGTGTTCATCATATGATTGTTTGAGCATCATTTTATTTCACACTGTAAAAAACGTGTGCAATAAATCCATATACATTTAAAATTTGTGTGTGTGTGTGTGTGTGAAACAGACCTGCAACTTGCCCTTCTCGTAGGCCAGTTTGTTCTTGCTGTCTGTCAACTCCCACAGCATCTGTTCTAACTGACGGTGAGTTACCTGGGAGAGAAAGAGAGTTACAAGCGCATTTTCTTTTGACGTGCATCTGACTCTGTGCTCTTTTGATCTCAAACCTGCTGATGCTTCAAGGCTGCCAGGCTCTCCATCAGCTCCTTGTTCTCCTCCTTCTGTTTCTGTAGTGCTGAGTTCACTGTGGTCAACTCAACCTGTCAATCACAGGCGAAGATGTCTATGGTAATAGCTGGTGCAATAATACCCTGATCCATAGAGTAGGTGAAATGAGCACCATTTTGTATCCAGCAAACTCAAATTACGATTCAACCAGGATCTCCTGAATGAGCTAAAGAAAGATTGGAAGTGACCTCACATTTGGTCAGCAGTACCTTGATCTCTGACAGCTGTGTTTCTAGAACGTTCTTGTCTTTTTCCAGCAAAAAAATTGCAGAGTTCATCTGAGATTTGGAAATAAAGAGCTCATTAAAACAATGGGCCACAAGTGTATTTTTTTAGTGAAAAAAAAAATCATAATGAAGACATGCACATCCACTTATTGCTTTATTGCATATTTTGAATAATTAAAAGTATTATTAATAATAATATAATATTAATATAATATTAATATTAATATAATTTTTATTATAATTATTTGTATATACAAATTACATAATGTATTATAATTTTTAACACTACTCTGATGATAAATATAATATTAATATTAAAATAATGTTAAATTATTAATAATGTATTAATAATTATAATACATTATGTAATGTGTATATATAATTATGATTAAATATAACAAATACAAATAATTAATAGTTATAAATAATTAATAATACTAGTAATAGATTGTTATTCATTTTATTTAATAAAATTAATAACAATATTACTAATATTGATACAATATTAATAACAGTATATATTACTTGAGCCAGAACTATCAGTTTCATTCATACACATTTAAAAAACAGTGTTTGTGTCCTTTTCTACGGAGCCCCGGGCATGACATGCAGGAAAAAAATAGTAGGCTAAATTGTGCGTCCAATTTAAAATTTCGTTCCCTCGATTTACTAAAACATGCGCACAATTTACTATTTCGTTCCCCCAATTTATAAAACAGGCGCATGATTTGTAAATCGAGGGAGCGAAATAGTAAATCATGCGCATGATTTGTAAATCGAGGGAGCGAAATAGTAAATTGTGCGCATGATTTGTAAATCGAGGGAACGAAATAGTAAATCCTGAGCACGATTTATAAATCGAGGGAACGAAATAGTAAATCCTGAGCACGATTTATAAATCGAGGGAACGAAAGAGTAAATCCTGAGCACGATTTATAAATCGAGGGAACGAAATAGTAAATCCTGAGCACGATTTATAAATCGAGGGAACGAAAGAGTAAATCCTGCGTATGATTTCTAAATCGAGGGAACGAAATAGTAAATCATGCGCATGATTTATAAATCGAGGGAACGAAATAGTAAATCCTGCGTATGATTTATAAATCGAGGGAACGAAATAGTAAATCATGCGCATGATTTATAAATCGAGGGAACGAATTAGTAAATCATGCGCTTGATTTATAAATCGAGGGAAGGAAATAGTAAATAATGCGCATGATTTATAAATCGAGGGAACGAAATAGTAAATCATGCGCATGTTTTATAAATCAAGGGAACAAATTAGTAAATCGTGTGCACAATTTAATTTTTTTCTTGCATGTCATGTGCGGGGCTCCGTACTTTTCTTTTAGCTTATAAGAGAAATTACACCAACACAAAATAACTACGATTCAACTCACTTCACTCTTGATGTGATCTCTCTCTTCTCTCATGGTCTCTCCATCTCTCACAGCACAGCTGAGCTCCCCCTGAAGCCTCTCAATGGTCCGTTCCAACATCTGCTGATGACTGACAGCTGTCTCCTGGGAAACAGTGGAACTCTGTTGCAGTTTGGAATGATCCATCTTCAGTGCCTCCCTTGAAGACAAAATAAAAGAGCTTGTGATTACAAACATTTAAAACCTGATGTAATTTACATTACAACAGAATTTATAGTCATATTTTCTTTTATCTTATCTAGTTTTGTTTGATGAAGGCATTTCATGCAACATGTTACCATCTGCCTAATCTGACAGACTACAAGATGAATTTCAGCTAAAATACAGTAGCGTCTGCAAGGATACAGCTTTCAACATCAACAACAAAAGATATAGGAAGCCTTTGTCTTTTTTTTTTTTTTTTGCTGTAGGTCGCGATCCACCAGTTGTGAATGATTTATAGTAGCGAATGTGTGTGTAACTCACAGTTCTTTCTGCAGGATGAGTTTCTCTGATATCGTGGCCTGTAGTTCAGCCTGGATGTTCCTCCTGGCTGTGTCTAAAAGCAGATCCTGCTCCTTAAGGTGTTTAGACACACGATCTCGCTCCGCCTGAACAAACAGCACAAGCACAGCAGTGTGTGTATGTGTGAGAGAAATATGATCTGTATCAGCAAGCTTTTGTTCAGTATTACTAATACTGCCATATTTACTATTATTTTCATATTTGTCCTTCTTAATGAGTATAAACTGAACTAATGTTATTTTACTGATTAACTATGACTTATTTTATTTGCACTTATTCATGACATGCACTAATTCAGTTGTTCGCAGCTAAGCTGGAAACACTTTGGCAATAGAATGTACAATTGTTTTTCATGCCAATGACATTAAAACTGAATTGAAATACCTTGATGTTGTTCTGATATTCTGTCTGTAGTCGAGTGTTTTCCAATGTTAATGAGTTAAGTGCAGTGCTCAGCTCCGAACACTGAACCTCTAACTTATCATTCAACACCTGAGAGAAAGAGAGACATTAACTTTTTTATAATACAGGTTGTTCATAACATGCACAAATATTTTTACACCAGAACAGGAAAGTTAATCAATAAAATGATGTTGGCTAGACAAAGCTGGATAAATGTATATAAATGTCAATTTCAGTCTCTTTTTTTTACACAAATGATTTGAATAACTTCAGAAGATTATAGAACACAGCGAATCAATCATACACACAACTATATGGTACTTTTTATGCGCTTTTTTGAGCTTGACTGTTATAATCCTTCATAGATGATAAAGTCATAAAGTTTTGCAGTAAATGAAAGGATTTTTATTTTGGGTGAGTTATTTCTTTCATATTGCTACTACAATGTAGTATCACCATTCAGTGTTGGGGGTAACACATTATAAGTAACGTGAGATATGTAATCAGATTACTTTTTTCAAGTAACGAGTAAAGTAACACATTACTTTTAAATTTACAACAAAATATCTGAGTTTCTTTTCCAAATAAGAAACACAAGTTACTTTGTTTTCTCATTTATTGACTGACAGCTCTTCTGCCCCCATGTTGAGAGAAATCATGAGTGCAGAGGTGTTGTGTGCGCTGTGTGAACATGATGGTAATTGTAGTTCTACACTAAAAAGTAACGCAAAAGTAAAATAATGCATTACTTTCAAGCAGCAACCTCCCCCAGTTTCTCTTGAAGCCAATACGGAAGTGACTTAAACTGCAATTCATCAACTAGCCACTAGGGACAGGCTCCAAAAGAGAGCAGAATCTCATTGAGCCCCATGTTAAAATGCCCAACTTTACAGCAGAAAAAAACATGTTTACAGCCTGGTACAAATTGTGGTTTTGGTCTATACAGCTAATTTTGCCCTTCATGACAACTGTGAGGGGGGTGAATTTTATTATAACTCATCCGTTTAAATTATATTAAGCCTTAAAGTTCTGCATAATTAAGGGCGTGGTCACTTGAGTGACAGATGGATTGCCGCTGCTGTCATGTTACCTCAGCTAATTCCAGCCACTGAATTTGGCATCTCTGTCATCCCATTTGTAATAATTAAAACATTCTATGTAAAATTTTGCAACACAGAGACAAGTTAATTCAGTTTTATTTTCCAATGAAGAATGCAACATCATTATTCAAACAAAACAGTGAAAACAGAAAGATCATATGCAGTTTTCATTGTTTTTCTTTTGTTTGTCAACAATTTTTCAATTTAAACTTTAAACATAACTGCTAATTTTGTAGCTCAGTATTTTTATTACATAATATACTGTTATAAATAATTTAAACATTTCATGTACATTTGGCAACACAGAAAGTAAACAAAGGCCTTCTGACAAAAAAGTTAGTTCATTTTCCAGTGAAGGAACTTTTAACATTTTTAAAAACTTTTAAAATAACGTAACTGGTAATTTTGTAGCTCACTTTTTTCCTCCTCATTAATATTGTAATACATAATATAATATTTTCAAGACAATCAGATCATGGGGGGGGTGGGCAAAACTTTTACTTTCAAATGGGGACATCAAACAAAATTGAGAAGCATTGCTCTAATCAAAATTTGTACAATGACAGTATGTTGGCTTTGTGGGGCTAACATAATTATATAATGCTAAACAGATTATGTTTTTGTACCTGAACTTGATCTGCAGCTGCTCTAAGGTCTCGTCCATCTCTGATGAGTCTGCTGTTCTCCTGCTGCTGCTTCTGCAGAGCCGTCTTCACACTCTAAACAAACACAAACATCATGAGACGTGCCATTACTGCTATCAGTGTCTCTACCACATGCTCCCGTACCTTGATCTCTTTGCTCAGCTGTGATATCAGAGTCTCTTTCACTCCTGAGAGGAAACAAAAAATTTTAGTTTCACAGCTAACAGACATACTGTAGCATAAACAAAGATTAAATGTCCCATAATTCAGTGCTTCTGACTGGAATGGTCTCGGAGCTGCTGACAGTCTCTCTCCAGGTACAGAATTTGCTCCTCCCTCTTCTTTAGCTCCACTCTGTTTGCATGTCCGTCAGTACGCAAGGCGTGGCAGTCTGCTTGAAGAACCTCCACCTCACAAGACACCAGCAAATAGTGAACAGAACGTCTAAATAAGGCATTTTATGGTTATTAAACACGTCCAGGGTGTTGTAGATGGTTGCTAGGGTGTTGCTATGGTGTTCTGGATGGTTGGTATAGGCAAAGCTTGGTGTACTGAGATTCTAGTATATTTATCAATCAGACAAGTCTTTTTTTTTTAAAAATGTGCAAGTAAGATCACAGTAATGAGGATATACTGTGAAACTCTTCTAGTCTTTTCCTGTTTACCTGTCCTCTCTCCCTCTCCACCACTCTCTCCATCTCCTCCACTCTCAGCAGCAGTGCTTTGTGGGATTGCTCAGCCTCCAAGTGTGCTGCGGTCTCCTGCGCCATCTGCTCCTCCTTCTGTGAACAGATTCAGAGGTGAAGAACTATCAAATGAGATTGAAATTACTATGATATTTATGACATTATTAAGATTAATCTGTTTAACCAAGAAAAATATTAAAACATTCTGCTGAAAAAATATTTTTTTTACATATAAATAAATCTCATTTTTTTAAATTAATACTTTTATTTAGCAAGGACACATTTAATTCATCAAAAGTGACAGTAAAGACATGTATAATATTACAAAAGATTTCAAATAATATTTCAAATAAAGCAGCACAATTGCTTTTGTAAGACTTGATTTTCCTGCTAAGACAAAACTGAGATCAAGTGCCCTGCAATAAAGCAATAAAACTCATCTGGAGAGAAGATCTCAAAGAAATAGCATAGGACAACACCTTGCCCTCACAACATCTACAGGATGCAACCCCTCCCCCTCACACACACACACAACCTCCTTCCCTTCCCCCTAACTCAAGTCACTGAAAGTTCTTTAAGATGTATAATGTAACTTGTGTATCTATTGTTTTTCCCCTTTCATGTTTGGTATCATTTTAAATGTCTCAGTGCGATTGGTATAATGGTCTCAGTTTCACAGCAGTCACTTATGTTATGAGTAAGATTGAAAACTAAGGAGAATTCTGTCCTCCTTTTGTCTCTTCAAGAGATCTGATAACCCACTCCTCTCCCCAAAAACAGGTGTTGGTGTAGTAAATATTTACAATCCTTTTGTTCTGGTCTGGGTATATAAGGTAAAGTGCAAAGCAGTCATGTGGGATCTTCTGTACCCAGAAGCCCCCATGCAGAGATGGTTGAATGTCTGAAGACATTCACACATCACTGTGTGTATGTGCATTTCTTTGAGTAATTGATGTTATGCATTTATTATTTCTGAATTGGCTTCTAATTGTTCAACTATGTAATTGACATGATACATTTTACTTGACAAAATAAAATGTTATATTTGATTTACTCTGGATTCTTCTGAAATCATTATGACTAGTAGATTATAAAAATCCGTCATTTCCGTAAATCTGCGTCAGGACAGGTCAAACTAGAGAGCCCCATGAAAGGAGCATAGGGGCACATCATGGGACTTTTTGAGTTTGTCTGTTATTGGCTTAGCAAGTTGCAGTATCGTGACTAAGAAAACTGTATTTTTGTATGAACAAGCATGTGGCGGTTCGACTCAAATGCATTAGTAAACTCTGCACCCTCTGACTAAGAATCATAAACTGGCGAATTTATGTCCGTGAGAACGCAGTCGGCCGCTGTGAAAGTCTCTAAGCGATGATGGGTCCGTAATGAACGAATAATTGAAAATATGGGATACCCAGAATAATCAAATATCTAAATTAATACATAACAAATGATTAATTTCTAACTGGAAACACAACCTAAGAGTAATAATCATTTGAAATTGGAGTCAGATTAAACGAGTGAAATTACGTGAACTTCACAGGGGCGCTGAAAAGACATACACGCGTTAACCTTCGCCCTGGCCGTCGGATTCCGTTTTTGGGCCGATGGGGGGTTCCTTACACTTTCGACATTGATAATAATAATAAATGTTTCTTGAGCATCAAATCAGCATATTAGAATTTCTGATGGATCATGTGACACTGAAGACTGGAGTAATGATGCTGAAAATTCAGCTTTGATCACAGGAATAAATTACATTTTAAAATATATCTAAATAGAAAACAGTTACAGTTCTTTAAATAGTAATAACTTTCACAATAATACTATTTTTACTGTATTTTTTTATCAAATAAACGGAGCTTTGGTGAGTATGATGTTTTTGAACAGTAGATATATTATATTTCTGACTGGACACCATTTAACCCTGTAATTAAAAAGTTATTTTAACACCTTTTAACTTTTTTAAACTTCATTTAAAAAATCCTATTGTGTGACAAATTAATTATTAAAAGCGCAAATATTTCATGTAGTCATTAATTATTAATGAGCCCATAAGCTATTTTACTTTAGCGGAGGTGTTGTTCTCCAGCGCTTCCCTGAGTTTGAGCACCTCCTGCTGCGCCTCCTGCCTCTCCTCGCAGGCCCGCTGCAGCTCATCCTGTAAATGCAGCACCTCCCGCCGTGAAGAGCGCTGCTCATCCTCATGCTGCTCCTGCAGGGTGGTTAATCGCTCCTGCAGATGCGCTAAACACAGAGGGGAAATTACAAACGCATCTCCTGCAGGGCTGGAAGCTGCACCCATAGATGCATGCAGACAAAACAAGTGCAAAAATCTCTCTCTCACTCACACACACACACACACACAGAACTACACTGTCATCTGTCATCTCACTGGATTACTGCTCACACAAATTCAGTTTTGAAATTGTTCCTGGAGTAAACATGGTTTATGAGGATACTTCCTGTGTCCTCATAAACCATATGGTTAAAAAAAAAAACATACTAAATGGTGTTTTTTTTTTTAATTCAGAAAGTTTTCTGTGATGGGTAGGTTTAGGGGTAGAGTTAGTGTAGGCTGATAGTATATACGGTTACATCCATGGACAGTCCCCGTAAACCACATATTCAAGAATGTGCATGTGTGTGTGTGTGTGTGTATATATATATATATATATATATATATATATATATATATATATATTTTAAAATACATTTTATTCCTGTGATCAAAGCTGAATTTTCAGCATCATTACTCCAGTCTTCAGTGCCACATGATCCTTCAGAAATCATTCTAATATGCTGATTTGCTGCTCAAGAAACATTTCTGATTATTATCAATGTTGAAAACAGTTGTGTACAAATTTTTTTTTCAGGATTCTTTGATGAATAGAAAGTAAAAAAAAATAAAAACAGCAAAATAGAAAGCTTTTTGGAAAGAAATTAAAGAAATTAATACTTTTATTCAGCAAGGATGCATTAAATTGATCAAAGTTACAGTATAGATATTTATAATGTTGAAAAAGATTTATATTTCAGATAAATGCTGTTCTTTTGAACTTTCTATTCATCAAAGAATCCTGAAAAAAAAAATTGTACACAACTGTTTTCAACATTGATAATAATAAATGTTTTTTGAGCAGCAAATCAGCATATTAGAATTATTTCTGAAGGATCATGCGACACTGAAGACTGGAGTAATGATACACAGAAATAAATTACATTTTTAAAAATATATTCAGATAGAAAACAGTTATTTTAAATTGTAGAAATATTTCACAATATTACTGTTTTTGCTGTATTTTGGATCAAATAATTGAAGCCTTGGTGAGCAGAACAGACTTCTTTTAAAAACATTAAAAAATCTTACCGTTCAAAAACTTTTGAACCGGTCATGTATATATAAAACGTAATCATGTAATCAGTACAAAATAACTGTAGTCTGATTACAAAATGTAATATAATCTAATTACAAGTACTACATTTTTTGGAATCTGATTATGTAATCCAGATTACATGTCATCAGTTACTACCCAGCACAGTAATCTCAAAATATACATCAATATGTTGTTGATGCAAACTTCACTTTTAGAATCACACACATACGCACCACTGAAAATAAAGCGCGCTGACCTGTGTGAGATGGATTGAGCTCTTTGTCCATCTCCAGACGGAAGATACCGAGTTTCAGAGTGTGCAAAACACTTTCTAATTTGCACACACGTGCGACAAGGGTTTCACACTGTCTCCATAGCAAACCCTCTCCTGCGGCACTCAGGGCCCGGTGGATGTTCACAGGACTGACCGGACGCTTAGAGGAGCTCCCGTTCAAAGAGTTCACGAGCAGCTGATCTGCAGACGCTCCCAAAGAGCCCAGACTCCTCATTAACTCCTCCGTCTGCTCCTCCGCTGTCTGAAGACGCCTTTGTAAGACGGAGAAAGACTCAGGAGCCGTGGCCCCCACAGTCAGAGGACAGATCACTGGCCTGGACATTACTGGATAGACAGACAGACAGACAGACAGATAGATAGATAGACAGATAGATAGATAGGCAGACAGATAGATAGATAGATAGATAGATAGATAGATAGATAGATAGATAGATAGATAGATAGATAGATAGATAGATAAACAGACAGATAGATTTTTTTGTTAAACTAATTGTTTAATCTTACCATTTAAATATACATTATTAAATTTAAATACATTTAAATGGCTTTGGTTAGATGGAAACCCTTTTCAGAGAATATAATGGCAATAACATGGAATTTAAATCCGTGCAAACGCACAAACACGCACCGTTAAGTGACAACGGCGAATCTCATCAACAAAACATCTACATTTGTGTCTAACTCTACGACATTGAATAAACAATATGTTTGTATTAACTGAATGCACAGTAGAATTAATTTGTTTTTATCTGTTATTGTTGCTTACCTTTACAGAGCCCGGCACTTCCGGCTTAGATGGTTACCGTGGAGACCTTACTCAGTTCTAAACTCCCGCCGTAGCAAAAGAATACGATACGAAACTGGAGCAGCAAATACATTGAACTGAATAGGAAGTGGCCCGGAAGTTCTAATTGGTCAGGTATGTTGATATACAAATTAAATGTTTAATTTTAACTCCTCACTGGAAACTCTTTTCGACTTAGCAGCTTTAAAGTTTCTCAGAATCATCATTCTGTGTGTAAATCACTGCTCATAATACTCCTGAGAGAACGGCTGTGTCACGTGGCGTTTGCCACTTTGCAGACAAGGCGGGACTAATCACAGTCTTTTGAAAGGACACGGGCATTTTACTTAATTTTACAGTGACTGATATGTCATTTTTTTAAATGTACATCAGAAGCCAAACCTTTCGTTTATTAGATTTTTTTTTTTTTTTAAAGTTCATACTTTTTGTAGACTTTCCAAGAGAACATAAACAGTCCTGAGAGTCCAGAGTCAAGCGCCCCCTTGAGGAACAACCTTTTATAATGAGAAAGTTTTATAGTTAGTAAATGGTGCCGCCCAATAATATTTCGTATCGATTATGATGTTTCAAGAGACGCTTGGACGCTCGTTTTGAACTGTCAGAAGTGAAAATTGCCAATTTTATTTTTAATAATAATAATAATATAATTTATTTACATTGCACCTTTCAAGAACCCACTGGCACTAATACTGAAAAATAAATAATACAGATGTATAATCAGGGAACAACAAAGTGAACAGGCTGTCAGACGGAGATAATATAACATACAAGACAATAGTTGAAATAAGTAAGGATCTGTAACAATCATTTAACTAAACATATTGTGAAACATATGCATTTAGAGTTCAGTCAAGGTCTTGAGAGAGGAAACAGGGCAGAGGTTTTGAGTTAGCTTATTCCAAACAAAGCTTAGAAGCTGAAATGCTGATCACCCTTCCACCAACAGTTCATAGTTTGAACTTGGATAATACAAGCAAATTCTCAGTACTCGATTTAAGAGTACAGGCAGGAACATAAGGGTGTATTAATTCTGTAAGATATGAAGGTACTAAACCATGGCAGGCCTTAAAAACTAGGATAAGCATTTTTAACTGAATAGGGAGTCAGTATGGTTGCTGAAGGATGGGAGTGATGTGAGCGGATTTTATGTTAAATGTAAGGGCACAAGCAGCTGAGTTTTGAACTAGTTGCGAGCGATTAAAGGCTTTAGTGGGAAGGCCACAAAACAGAGTTACAACAATCCAGACACAAGGTTATAAAAGCACGGATAACAGTTTCAGCATCTTTGAGATTTAGCAAAGGTCGTATACGGACAATGTTATGAAGACGAATAACAGGATTTAACAAGCTGATACGGGGTTCAAAGCATAATATGGAAACAAATAGTACCCCAATATTCTGTATAGTGGGTGGACTATAACTCAGTATGAATGGATAAGTCATGTTATGAGACAAGGGATTTAGGGCCTACTAACAGGATTTCTGTTTTGTCAGTATTCAGTGTTAAGAAGTTTTGAGCCATCCATATGTTGAGATCTTGTAGACAGGAAGTGATGGAAGGGGGAGGAAAAACAGTATCAGGCTGAAAGGTAAGATAGATTTGTGTATCATCAGCGTAACTGTGAAAATTAAGACCATGACACTGGATGATCTGACCAAGAGGAAGCATGTAGATTAGAAATAGAAGTACACCACAGGAAACAGTGACAGAGCGATTTCTGTGTTTATTAAAGCTAATAAATTGTTGCCTGTCCAAAAGATACGAAGTTAGCCATTAAAGACAGTACCAGTGATACTGAATGGCAAACAGCATCAAAATCTGCACTCGCATTCAAGAGGACCAGGAGGCTGAGGGCACCAGTATTTTAACATTCTTAAAATATTAGAAAACAAACAAACAAAAAAAATATATTCTTTTAAAAGCATTTATTTTGAGCTTCAGTACTCTCTGTGAGATTTTTGGAGAATGTCCTAAATATAATAAATCTGAAAAAAAAAAAAAAAAAAAGTCTTCAGAATCTGTTCATATATTGAAATTTCATGTTGAAGTTCATGACTCATGAATATGATGCTATTATTTTGAGGACAGGAAGGTATTTATTGCAATATAAAATTGTACCAATATATATATTTCTGGTGGGGAAAAAAAAGTGTTTTACATTTTAAAAATAAAAACGATGAATCTCATGACTGTTAAGTCATGTCTTGGTCATATTTTGTTCTTATTTCACCCCAAAATAAAATTTTTAATTATTTTGAATAAAGAAAATGAAACCTATTTCTAAAACCATTATTTTAAGTACAGCTGGATATTTACATCATATTATTTATTGTACTGAATTTAATTAACACTGACTAAATTCAAAAAATGTGTCCATGATCATTTAGTGTATTACATTATTAAAAACAGTAACAGTAAATGTAAACAGTAATGAGAATTGTGGGGATATGAACTTAACTGTCATTAAAAAAAAAAAAATGAAATACATATATTTATATACCAATGATTTTGGGGTGAAATATGACTTTCCTTCATGAGATTCACTCAAAATGACTATTTCTCTTGGCAGCAGAGTCCTGGAAGATTGTGCAGGACAATCAGATACTTTGAGATACATTGTATGAGGCAGATGACCACTCCAAAGCTTTATCAAGCCATGCTATCAAGATCTAGAGGTAAGAAAAACATTTCATCGCTTTCAAATCTCCACTGAGCATTATTAACTTCAATTAAAAAAAAAAAAAAAAAAATACAATGATCACAAGCAAGTTCTGCATCTTGTTTGCATGAATCAAAACTTTCCCCTGAACAGCAGCTGATGATGCAGAGAAAAAAATAAAAGAGGATGCTCATACAAACAACTTTGATTCAAGTTTTCAATCCATTTGCATTGTTTTAACATGATTTCCCAGCAGTTGGAATGAAGCACCAGCAGCCCTTTGTTTTGAAGCTCAGTCCTCATATGGGTTATGAGATCTTCTCGTAGAACAGGAGGTAGGCTTGGGAACTCTGCACTTTGGCCTCTGTAACCGGGTGGACGCTGCTGTCGCTGATGTGGAACCATGATCCTCTACTGGCCTCAGCGTTACCTGCTATGAGAGGATGATTGGACATGAATAATAATCAAAATGTCACTTATTTTCCAGCTAAAGTTATTGATTTTCCTGCCTCCAATATTACTGCATGTTCATATAAATTCATAAAGCTCATCGAAATCTCAGACTCAACAGTGCTGATACTCACAACCAGCAGCCAACCCGTTTTCTACGTAATTGTGCATGGAGGGTCGTGATTTAACGTAGGCCGTGTAGTGTCCGGACCGCATGGTGCCGCTGTGCTCCACTATGCCATAAAGACTATACAGCACTTGCATCTCGCCCTCCTTCACACCCTAAAAACACAAAAAGGGTTTGATGCACCACTCATCTGAGAGTTTTAACCAGTTTTACAGACAGTTGAATAGTATGTCTATCATACCTTGAACAGATATGAAACAGCTTCACAAACAGTCTTTTCAATCACACGGTATCATTATTTCTGTTACAATAATTCAAATTATCACAGAAGTACTGCAAGAAAAGTTTATAGTTTATAGCACTGATGTCTTCGGTAGCCATTAAAATATGAAATGATGTGAATTTGTACAGTTTAATGTGTTTGAAAGACAAAAGCCTTCCAAAGACAGTAATATGTGGTTAAAAGACTCACTGAGTGATAATTCAAATAATAATTACTGTTTGTCAGGAGCTGATTAAATATGCAGTGTTTCAATGTTGAGAAAACACTTGTTAAAAAGTGAAATGATTTCTGTAATTCCAGTGATTAAATGCTGTGTGGGTCTCAGTTTTCAGTGATCGGCTCATGAATGGCTGGTCTGTGTGCAATTCCAGAAACCTGGAAGACCTTTTGAATGTATATATAGTAGACTTTTATAGGAAAATTTAAGAGATAAAAAAGTAGTAGTAGGGAGAATCAATGAAGTCTGAATAATTTACTGCCATTGTGAGAATAGCATGTTATCACGTAATCTGACGTCAGAAGACTACAGAGGGTAGTCCGGTCTGCTGAGCGAATCATTGGTACAACCCTCCCCACTCTCCAAGAACTGTACTTATCCAGAGTGAGAAAAAGGGCAAAGAAAATCACTCTGGACCCCTCACATCCAGCACACTCCCTCTTTGAACTGTTGCCATCTGGTCGACGCTACAGAGCTCTGAGCACCAGAACGACCAGACACAGGAACAGTTTCTTCCCTCAGGCAATCCATCTCATGAACACTTGACAAACACGGAACACACAACACTATAATACATTACTTACTTAAAACACATACTTATTTATATTTCAAATTTGCACTCATCATAACTGTACATACAAATTTTTTATATTATATATTGTTTTTTGCTTTTTTTGCACTTTGTCTATCTTGTATATTTGTATATTATTCTTATTCTTTTTATCATCTGTGTCTTGTCTTGTCGCTGTCACTCTGTTGCACTGTGGAGCTTCTGTCACTAAAACAAATTCCTAGTATATGTAAACATACCTGGCAATAAAGCTCTTTCTGATTCTGATTCTGATTCTAATCAATAGAAAAGTAACTGTAGTCTGATTACAAGCATTTCAAAATGTAATATAATCTAATTACAAGTACTTAATTTTTGGAATCTGATTACATAATCCAGATTACATGTCATCAGTTCCTACCCAGGCCAGCACTGTCATTACAGCAGTGGCGACAAGTTAATGTAAAAAATAAATAAATATATATATATATATATATATATAGTATTTGTCATTAAATCTTTCATTCAAGAGATTCATTCAAAAACGCTGTTTCATCCAGTAATGGAAACTCATAGAAAATAACCAAAACAATCCAAGGTTCTTGTTTAGTACAGTGGCTAGATTAACAAATAAACAGACATCACCAGAACAAAACATTTCATTACAGTTTAGTAGTAATGACTTTATGAATTTCTTTACTGAGAAAATCGAAAGCATCAGAAATACAATTGTAAATGTACAACCTTTGACAGCGTTTTATGATTCAGCTTCAATTACTGCTCATCAAGAACAGTTGCAGTGCTTTACAACTATAGGACAGGCAGAGCTAAATAAACTTATTGCGTCAAAACCAACAACATGTTTATTAGATCCAATACCCATAGCAGAAGAGCCTCTTCTCAATATTATTAACTTGTCTTTATCTCTAGGTCGTGTCCCAAGACCGTTCAAGCTAGCAGTTATTAAAGGGTTAGTTCACCCAAAAATGAAAATAATGTCATTTATTACTCACCCTCATGCCGTTCCACACCCGTAAGACCTTCGGAACACAAATTAAGATATTTTTGTTGAAATCCGATGACTCAGTGAGGCCTCCATAGCCAGCGATGACATTTCCTCTCTCAAGATCCATTAATGTACTAAAAACATATTTAAATCAGTTCATGTGAGTACAGTGGTTCAATATTAATATTATAAAGCAATGAGAATATTTTTGGTGCACCAAAAAAACAAAATAGGGACTTATTTAGTGATGGCCGATTTCAAAACACTGCTTCATGAAGCTTCGGAGCGTTATGAATCAGCGTATCGAATCATGATTCGGATCGCGTGTCAAACCGCCAAACTGCTGAAATCACGTGACTTTGGCGCTCCAAACCGCTGATTCGACACGCTGATTCATTATGCTCCGAACCGTCCTGAAGCAGTGTTTTGAAATCGGCCATCACTATATAAGTCGCACCAAAAATATTCTCGTCGCTTTATAATATTAATATTGAACCACTGTACTTACATGAAGAGATTTAAATATGTTTTTAGTACCTTTATGGATCTTGAGAGAGGAAATGTCATTGCTCCCTATGCAGGCCTCACGGAGCCATCGGATTTCAACAAAAATATCTCAATTTGCATTCCGAAGATTAACGAAGGTCCTACGGGTGTGGAACGGCATGAGGGTGAGTAATTAATGACAGAATTTTCATTTTTGGGTGAACTAACCCTTTAAGCCCCTCATTAAGAAACCACAATTAGATCCAAATGTATTAGCAAATTACAGACCCATTTCAAATCTTCCATTTATGTCTAAAATTACAAATGACTGCGCTGGTTAAAATTACAAATGACTTACTTCTGGCTTCTGACCAAGGCTGTATCTCAATACTAGTGTTACTTGATCTTAGTGCTGCGTTCGACACTATAGATCATAAAATACTCCTAGATCTACTACAAAATTACACTGGTATTCAGGGACAGGCATTAAGGTGGTTTAGGTCATACCTATCAGACGGTCACAATTTTGTCTATTTAAACTGGGAAAAATCTAAGATAACGATAGTAAATTATGGAGTGCCGCAAGGATCTGTGTTAGGCCCTCTGCTATTTTCAATACATATGCTGCCACTTGGTGATATTATAAGAAAACATGGAATTAGTTTCCACTGCTATGCCGATGATACTCAGTTATACATTTCATCACGACCAGATGAAATCTCCAAATTATCCAATCTGACAGTGTGTGTTAAAGAAGTAAAACATTGGATGACTAGTAATTTTCTTCTATTAAATTCAGATAAGACTGAAGTATTACTTATTGGACCAAAAACCTGTACACAGAATCTCTCAGACTACAAATTGCATTTAGAAGGATGTACTGTTACTCCATCCTCGACAGTTAAAGACCTGGGTGTTATATTACACAGCAACATGTCCTTCGAAAATCATATTTCATGTTACTAAAACAGCTTTCTTCCACCTCAGAAACATTACTAAGCTACGTAATATGTTATCTGTTTCTGATGCAGAAAAATTAGTTCATGCTTTCATGAAGTCTAGAATAGATTACTGTAATGCATTACTAGCTGGTTGTCCTGCTTCCTCAATAAACAAGCTACAATTAGTACAAAATGCAGCTGCTAGAGTTCTTACCAGGTCAAGAAAATATGATCATATAACGCCAATTTTATCATCTCTACACTGATTACCTATTAAGTTCCTTATCAGTTATAAAGTATTGCTACTGACCTATAAGGCTCTAAATGGTTTAGCTCCTGTGTACTTAACCGATCTTCTATCACCCTACAATCCAACACGCTCTTTAAGATCACAAAACTCGGAGCTTCTGGTTGTACTTAGGATATCTAAGTCCACTAAAGGAAGGAGAGCGTTTTCACATTTGGCTCCTAAACTCTGGAACAGCCTTCCTGATAATGTTCGGGGCTCAGACTCGCTCACCCAGTTTAAATCTAGATTAAAGACACATCTCTTTAGCCAAGCATTCACATAATGCATCTCATATCAGATCAATTGCACATGACTATCTTTGCTTAATGTTATGAACAGCAGCTACGCTAATTATTCTCCATTTGCTTTTCTGTTTTATCTCAGGACACCTATCCCGAGGTGACTAGAGAGTACATCAGCTTCAGTTTGGATCCAGTCTCTTAAGAAGACCTCAGATGACCAACACCTTTGAAGAGACGGCGCCAAGTCCTGCGAGGACTTCAGATGACGCAAACTCGGGATCAACATGCACATTCCCAAATTTCTATATATCGTAATTATTGTTAATATGTAATTCATTATTTCCAGGAGCTCATTGCTTCTACCTTCAATTAAACTGCTAACAGCGATTGGAAATTAAATTATTGCATTGTTAGCCAACTGCATGATTATATGTACATTTCTGAAACCACATACATTGGACAGTCACCTCCGATACCAGATTCTCTAAATTGTAATGTTGACATGCATTCTCTGTAAAGCTGCTTTGAAACGATATGTATCGTGAAAAGCGCTATACAAATAAATGTGAATTGAATTGAGTAATGAAACAAGTGAAGTCTTTATGATTGAGTCATTGAATCTTTCATTCAAACTGAATTAAAAATAAGCAATGTATTCAAATTAAATATTTTTTAAATAGACTGCAGCAGCTCATATTTTGTCAGAACCTCTAGTACCAGAACCTCTCTATTTGGAGAAAAACAAAAAAACAAAAAACAAAGATTCTCAATTCATCCACAATCGTGCTGCTTTTATGTAAAAACAAATGATCATTCGCTCACCTTGCAGTTTAAAGAGCAGAAAGGAGCAAGATCCAGGATCTGAGGAAACTGCACATGTCTGTTCACCTTACAAACACTGTATCCAACCTACAAGCAAATACATGACAAAATAAGGGTGTAAATGCAGATTTCTTTGAGTTTATCAGTGTGGTGAGGTCTGGGACAGGAGGAACAAGGTGTTTTACCTGCTGGAATCTCTTCAGGTGGAGTGTGAGCACTGCTGGAGGATGAGAGATCAGCATCTGCTTCAGTGCATCTCTGTAAACAGCTTTCTTACCACCTGAATCATGACGAAATCAGTTTAGAAACACTGCGGTCACAACTGGGGTTTATGACAAACTTTAAGTTTTATGTTCAATAACTTTAAAATATGGTTAGAAGGACATTTTAATGTATTTTAAATATAGCAAATGAGATGTTAGAAAATAGCTGAAACATTTATACTGCACAATATTTTCTGAACATGCACTAAAAAAATGAAAACATTACAACAGTATTTTCTATTTGCTAGGCAAATGGTTTTTGAGTTGATGAAAAGCCAATAATTAAAACGAAAAGTAACACTAAAATTAATAAATGGGGCTTCACAATTAATTGAAATAAAACTAAAAGCAATATATCTTATCAAATTGAAGTGTGTGTGTGTGTGTGTTATTTATATATGTATATATATAGTCTGACAAAGAAGAAAGTAAGTCTGTTAATTTAGTAAATAATGTAAAAGTACCATCTGAGGCTTTAGGTCCAGACTGGCGTTTTGTACAGGTAACACACATCAGCCTGTTGTTCTCTGTGAGATGTTCCACCTCAGTGAACTGGTAAAGACAGGACTCCACCGAACACTCCTGCTTCTCTGGTACCTCCCTGGTGGTCAGTGCGTGAAAAGCAAGCTCAGGGTCCTGATTCACCACAGTGTATTCTTTAGCATCATCTGAGACGTCATCTCCATTCTCCATCTCACATTCTGGAGCTGTTTTTAGTGACATAGTATTCAGTTCTTCTACTAATAGATCCTCTTCAGCACAAAGCTGATCAGCACTATCCTCCTCCTCCTCAATTTCATTCACATCTTCCACTTTGTCTCCCTCCATAGACACATCTTCAGAGGTTTGGTCTTCGGATAAGGCAGTGAAACGGTTCTTGCCAGCTGTAGCATGTTCTTGCTCGGGTTCCTCATCATCTTCATCCTCATTTTGTGAGGGTGTGGGAGGTTTCTCAAGGATCAAATGCTCCTGGCTGTTTTTAACTGGTTCCACATCAGCACTGCCATTTACCGACACACTCTGATCAGAGCCGTCTGCTGGATCGGTGCTGCTAGCTGTGCTCTGATTGGTCAGAGCGTCCAGATTGACTTTACCACCCAGTTTCTGCTGCCGTCTCTGATTCTACAGATACAAAAGCCAAAAAATATGCGTATTGCACATTGTCTGGCTTCTACTTGATATTGTGAAAAAAAAAAAGTTACTGGAACATGATATGTAGAAAACATGCAAGGAGAATATCAGTCATAAAAACTAGAGGGCGCAGACTGAAAACTTTAAAACGAAAAATAGAAATGTTGCAATAAACTGAAATAAGTATAAGTTGAAGCTCTAAAATTAATAACTGATCGGTTATCAATATCAATAAAAAAAACTTAAAAATTAATAAAAATTAATTAAACCAAAATAACATTATTAAAATAAATAATAAAATGACAAAATGACTAAAAATTTAACAAAATTAACAAACTATAAAATTAATATAAAAATAAAAGCTGATTGATAATATGAATAAAACTGTAATAAAACTAAAATAATACTAATATACACATAAAAAGAGTAATTGTCTATTATCTACTGCCTAGGCTGTTAGTAGAGTTTGAAAGACAAAAGGGAGCTAAAACATCTCTTAATCTACCAAAGAAATTATTAATAATTAATAGCAATATGTTCGCAATTTAATCCTGTCTCATATATATACATATATATTTTAATGAAATTAAATTAACATTTATTTTACATAATAATTACAATATCAGCCATTTATAATATCAGCCAAAGCCATTAACAATAAATGCATACATTTTGGCGATTAAACATCCTGGTCGATACACATAACATAGATGTAATTACAAACTTTACTGACCATCTGAACCAGTGTGTGTCTTTACCTTGGCTTGTTTCTTGGCCTGTTTCTTGGCTTTCTTCTGCTGGTACTTGCTTCCTGTTCCTATAGACATGTCTTCATTCCCATTGACCAGAGATGTTGTGCTGTCTCGATCTCCATCATCACTGACGCTGCTGCGATACTGAGGGGTTTTCTTCTGATTCTTCTTCCTGTATGCCTGGAGGAGACACTCAAATCAGTTCACTTCCCCAGAACATGCTCACACTTTACAACAGCAACTATGAGCATTTAGTCAGAAGGAAGAGCCAAAGTGTTTGAAGGATAAAGCAGATATATGAATTCTACCTCATCAGCTACTGGAAGAGAAAGATCCAGAAACATCTCTGTCACCAGAGACACAGTTCTGCACTCTTTACACATCACCGTGCTGCTCATCTCTCCACCAAACACTCGGTCCACAAAGTTCTTGGGTGCACCGTTTTTCTCATAATCTAGTGAAAAAGATTTGAGAAAAAGTAAAAGTTATTCATTTAATATTACTCATGTTATGATTAAAAAGGGGTTTAACCATGCCTTAATCATTACATTATAATTAGTGCTGTCAAAATTAACCCGCTAACGCATGCGATTAATTTTCAGTTCAACGCGTTAAAATTATTTAACGCAATAAACACAGCATCAGTTTTTTTCCGTCATCCTTTAGCTAGCGTTACATTATGTGATCACGCTATCATTCATTCAAGTGCTATTAAACCATTCAAGCGCAATAAGACGCAAAAATAAATCTGTACTGGCGCGCTGTCTATAACCCCTTATTTACACTGCAAGCGTATGCGGCGCGTTACGACTGCGACGCGGCTTACGGAGCTGATCCGCGGCCACTCTAGTCAATGCATGTGTTTACACCAGCCGCGCCGTGGCAAGTTTCAGAAGCGTCCCAGAAGCGGCTCACTGCGCCGCTTCACTAAAGATAGGCGCAAAGTCTATTTTTGACAGATGCCGCGTCCAAGCCGCGCAGCTCAAATACAAAATAAAGTCAAAATAATTACCCTGTGAAGACTCCTGCTCATATTTCACATCACTAGGAGGCCAGAAACTGATGACAAGAGATTCAAAGTTGAAGAACTTGAAAAATGTTTGTCCTTGTCATCCATAACTGGATTTTTAAGTGTATTAACTTCGTCTGTAGGCTACAGCAAAATAAAGTATGGCATAGCAATGAACACAATTAAACCGGACAAAAAACTATTTAGCCATTAAAAACACGAAAAATCAAGAAAAACAATGTCGGACAGGCAAATCTAGTGGTCTCGCGAATCCAGCCGCTTCGCTTCTGAAATGCTTCTGGTGTGAGTTGACACCGCATAGAGGACGGAACAAAACCTCACCGGAGCCGTAACGCACCGCAGATGCGTGCAGTGTAAATAAGGGGTGAATCTCCTGTCTGTCTGACAGACACACACAACTCGTGCGCATAGAAAGCCGCCTCAGACAAAGCGTTGTCCGCATTCAGTTCTCTTTCGCGCTTGAATGTACAGAAATACACAAAAGTATACCAAAATGCCCGCTTTGTAGAGTATCCTCATAAGCACAGTCTTAAGTTAAATAAAGTCTTAAATGACCGTAAAGAGTTGTGAGGACATTGGATGTGTCAGATCCACGTCATGTGCTTCAGGTCTTAAAGTGACAGTATCCTAATAAACCTGCTGCAGTCTGTCATTAATGTTAATTAAAGAACAAAAGACAAAGAGAAAATCACTCAATTAAAAAAAAAAAAAATTAAATCAATTGACAGCACTAATTATAATATATTATTTGTTGTTCTGATAATCTGATAATGACTTGTACCTTTAAGAACCTTCTTCATCTGCTCAGCCTCTAAGCTTTTGCCAGAGTTTTTCAAAGCCTCCAGAATTCCAGAATTTACTCTCTAAAAAATACAGGAAATAAACAAACAGGAATCATTTAAATTAAAATGTCTCAAACATCCCTTACTCAAATGAAATGGCAAAGGAAAACAAGCAGATATGAGTTCATCTATGTGCTGACAGAGGTCCATACTTTCACTTCTTCTGCCCTCATGCCGTCCAGAAGGTACCGGAGCAGCTCCTGACTGTCCTGCTGCTGAAAGCCTTTAAAGCGTGGAGCTCTGTGAATAACAGATAAGAAGAAGTCTCTTAATAAATAACTAACTACATGTACTTTTTATAGAGTTACAGTTAGGGTTTGGTTTGGTTTAGGTTGGTTACTTGTAATTATGCATAATTTACTGTTATTACTATACCTCACCTTAAAATAAAGTGTTACCTAAATCAGTATAACAGAACTTTCCTCTTATTATATGAGGCTGCTGTGCTGGGAACATTTTTGTGTGGACACTTACTTTTTACACACTTGTGTGAAGAGTTCTTTAGGGGTCACAACACCTTTCTTGGTCTCCTGTATTTCATTCAGTAACTGACACATAGCCAGTGTGAGTGACCCGGGCCTTTCCAGCTGGATCTGAAGAGATTCCTGAAAACAAAATGTGAAAATGTCCTGTTAGATGAAGATTTATGCATAAACTGAGACAGAGAAGAGCATAATGAGGCTCAGCATTAGTACCAGTTCAGATGACAGTGCAGGTGTGATGGTGAAGCAGCTCTTCTCATCCAAAATCTGGTTCAGCAGTTTTCGCAAATACTGCGTCTGAGATAAATTCTGAGAGGGAGACGAGAACAAAAGGGTTTGCAGAGCTTGTTTACATGCAGCAATATGTAGCGTCTCAAACTCTGTACCTGCACGACTGCATTGAAGAAACATGTGTTGCCCAGATTACTGAGACCCCTGACGCACACAACACCAGAGCTTCCTGCTGCTGCTGCTGCTTTCTGTCTTTTGGGACTGTCATCATGCTTGGAGTTGCTCTTCTGATTCTCCTTGTTCTCTTTCTCTTCATCCAGTGTTTGCTTAGCAGGAATCTCTTCCTTCTTACATTCTGCAGAGTATGCAGGAAAATTTATGCTTTTTTTTTTTTTTTTTAAACTGAAACTAGTGCCTTTAATAAACCAATTTCAAAATACCCAAAATATAGGTGTCTAAATATATTGATAAAATCACTAAAAAAGCATTTCAAAAGCTATACATGCAGCTTTCTCCCTACATTCAGACAAATAAATATTTTAAAACAAGGGCCTTCAACGATTACAGTTTACAGTGAAAACATGCTTTAAAAAGAAAAAATTTAAGTCCCCCTGCAGTCAATACTTTGGCAGTTTGATATGCGCTCCGAATCACTAGTTCAAAACAAAAGATTTGTAAAGCTTCGAAGTTTCATGAAGCAGTGTTTTGAAATCGCCAATCACTAGATATTGTTGAATAAATTCGCTATTTTGTTTTTTTGGCACACAAAAAGTATTCTCGTCGCTTCATAACATTAAAGTTGAACCACTGTAGTCACATGAACTGTTTTAAATATGTGTTTAGTACCTTTCTGGGCATCTGAAATTGTTAATTATCTTGCTGGCAATGCAGGTCTCACAGAGCTATCAGATTTTATCAAAAATATCTTAATTTGTGTTCCGAAGATGAACGAAGGTCTTACAGGTGTCAATTAATGACAAAATTTTCATTTTTGGGTGAACTAACCCTTTAAGAAGAATATTCTCAGCAATGACTGATGAATTTGCACGTTTTTTTTCTAAAAGCATATTAAAACACCACATAGATATTTAAAGATTATTAAAAACTTGATTTTCACACAGGGGGTCTTTAAGTTAATAAAAAATTGTAGTTAAGGAGCTAAATGTTAGATAAATGTTTCATTGTCCCTTCCTAATTGAAATGTAAAATAAAAATGTAAAGTAGAAATACATGACTTTATACAACGATTATATTAATGGCTTTGCAAACTAATTCTCACAACAGTTGTAAAAATAGATGAATATTTTTTAATCCAGGCTTAAAATGAAATACTAACCCCTGGTTTCACACACCATGCATTAGCCTAATCCTAAACTAAAATGCATGTTTGAGCTGTTTTAACTGAAAGCAACTTGCTTTCAGTTAAAATTTACATATCTTATGGTACTGACATATCTTAAAATATGTCAATGCCATTGTTTTGTCTCAAGATTCAAACATAAGCCTAAAGGTGATGATACATGGGGGAAATTTTGAGCAATGTTGCCAGACAACGTCGTCGAGCGATGATGCTTGGGCACTTTCCCATTGAGAATGGGAAACAAATTTTGATCTAAAGTATCCAGATAGAAATGTGTTGCCCATTCTTATTGGGAAAGTGCCCAAGCATCATCGGTCGGCGACATTACCCGGCAACGTTGCTGAAAAAGTTGCCCCATATATCATCACCTTAAGTCCTGGTTTCACAGACAGGGCTTAGATTAATTAGGACATTTAAGTAGCTTTTATGGACCTGCCTTAGAAAAAAAAACATTACTGGTGTGCATCTTGAGACAAAACAATGGAAGTGACGTATTTTCAGATATGTAAGTGCAAGTTGCTTTCAGTTAAAACAGCTGGGACTAGGATTAAGCACTGTCTGTAAAACCAGAGGTAAATTTTATACAACAGGGGGTCTATTTTACCTCTCTATCCATAGGGGTGTTATTGACCTCAAACAGGTTGAAGTTCCTGTTTTAATCTATTCATTTGTCGTAACATAAATGATTCTCATAGTCCATAGTGCATCTTCTATTGGTCAAAGCATGTGACCGATAGAATATCAGAATCAACCGTTAGCTGTGAACAAATTGTTTGTCTGTTCGAAAATTTAATAACAATAGGTTTTAAATATTACATAGAATATTCTGTTAATATTACGCACATACATATACATGTTTGTTTAAATCATGAGCATCAGCCATTACAAAAAAAACAAAAAAAAAAAACAATGTAAGTGGCTGTGAAAACTGTCTGGCACCTACTTTTGTTAGAGTTCCTCTTGCCAGGATCTGTCAGCACTTGTTTTCTTATGTTTTTGATCAGCTGAGCCAGCTGTCCTGTGCTGGAATACTGAACTTCTTCATCACAGATGTAACACCTTGACGACACCGAGCAAAAGGTAAGTACTCTGAACACACAAACCCTGCCACATTTCAGTGAGGATGTGGATGTGTGTCACTTACCAGACGCTCCAGAAGTCCAGGCTGAGCACTAAACAGTGTGGCTCGGATCGAGGCGTTTCGTAGTGCTTGATCGCATGCTGATTCTCAGACCTCCCGCAGCCCTGATGAATATCACAACATTGTTTATGTGCGGCTGGCCAGTAGTAACGTGTCATAAGTCACCTGATCACTTACTCTGTGGCCGCATTTCAGGCACATCCACACAACTGGACCTTCTCTGTCAGTTTCATCCTCTGAGATCTGGTTTTCAACAGGCTTGTTCGGCTCACAGTCTTGGCACAAGCTCAGACTCAGATCGGCCTTCTTCAGTAAGCTGTTGTCTATTCCTTTACGGATGTGAGTGCAGGAAACCGCTTACAAAGCAAAAAGAGAATCATGTGTGAGGTTTCATTATTAAAATCACTGGAAACATTTAATTGTCACACATGTACCTGGTGTCTCAATGCTGCTGTCTGCTCTAGGACTTCTATCTTTCCCCTTCTTTTTACCCATTTTGGTTTATAGAAGAGCACCTGGGTGGGGTTTTAAAACATGAATATTAACAGGCATAACAGTACATTATTATACTTTTATTACAAATAAACACCAATGAAGTGATGACAGGAGGTCGTTTATGAGTTTGTCAGCAAATACAGCTCACTAATACGAAATGTTTTAAGAAAAGTAATAAAGTCAAATCAATTTAAAGATTAAGTCACGAGTAAGTCATGAATATTTCCGTTTAAACCAGTGAAAATACAAATAAACTGCGACAACGGTTGTTTTCAGATGAAAAACGTGACACAAACAGTTTAAGTAAACTTACGAAGCCACAAAAATAATTTAAAACTCTGTAAACGGAATTACATCCATCCAATTTTCCGTAATCAGATCATTTTTAGCGAAACAAACTGCAGTAAAACATCAGTGTAAAGCATGTTCACCAACTGCTCTGAATATTTCCGGGTGACGCGCGATCCCGTTGAAGTTTATTTCAAAATAAGAGTCTGACTGACTGACTCAATTTCTAGTCTTTCCTTGTCAAGTCGGACCCATCTTCTAGTGACAACACTTATTAGAAGAACATAAACAAATATACATATACATACAAAGGCTACCAAAAAAAAAAAAAAAAAAGATAATTAGACTAGATTTATGCTCAGAAAATATACTTAAATTCCTTATTTGTGGATATTTTTGAGACCTAATGATTTTGTTGCTCTGTGGCCTGCACACCTAAGGGTTTGTCATTATTATTTTATTAAGATATTTGTATTCAATAGTATTATCTAATAATGAAAATAGGCTTTGTTTGTTTTGGTATATTTTATACTGTTTACCTTCATACAGACCAATGCTTTTCGGTGATTGAACACCACGTCATGAAGCTGGAATGTTTGTTCCAAAATCCAAAAGGAAAGTGAATGTACACAAAACTTGGATCCAAAGGTGTGTTCTATTAAATGAAATTAAAGGCAGATAACAGTGGTTTACAGTTTGGTGACCTATTCGTGTAAAATTAATACAATAAAAAGAACAATCTGATATCTTGGAAATATATTATTTTGCTTAAAAACATGTCAAAATTGCACCCACTTGTTAATGCTGGTTTAATGAGAAATATAAGTCATATGAACAAACTTTGAAAATATATATATATAAAAAACATTTGCATCTAAAAAAAAAAGAAAGAACAATAGACTACCTCTACTTCCTCTCTCTATTCAATATCTAAAAATGATTTAATTCTAAATAAGACAGAGCGGTTGTTCCAAATAGGTGTATTATGTTGAGTAAAGACAAGTTGTTCATACAGTAACTTACAGTGTGCAACAACTTGATTAAAACCAGAACATTTAAATGGATGTTTTGTGAACATTTTTCAAAATGTTCCTGCAAACACAAAACCAAAAACTGCCAGTTTACTATCTTTACTGTCTAGTAAGAAAAGAGAAGGGAACATGCTGTATCTAGCCATTAATTCACATTTATCCAGAATAAGGCATGAACCATGACAGGAGCTTTAGAGAAAAAAAAAAAAAAAAAAAACCTAACCTGTATTTATATATTATTACCAGCTTTATGGTTGTAATGAGCAATTTAGAAACATAATTAACACCCTCTATCAGAATTCCTATTCAGTTTCACTGAAAGTATTATCTCGTTTTAATATAAAGCGTGGACAGTCTCATCACTGCTTTTTGTTGTTGGCTTCAGAAATGCTTTCCATCACGATGAATGTGTCAACATAGCAATTAGTAATTTACTGTGTTCAAAGGCAGGAGGCAAAATCAAGAAACCAGTAAAAGAATGTGAAGATTTAAGTGGAAGCTTTAATAGATCATCATATACAAAAAAGGTAAATCATATTTTACAGACAAATTTTCAGTGAAATTATTTGCATAATCTTTGTCTCCCTCTGCTGGTGGAGAAATTCAAAGCATCTATCATTTCTGTAGTCAGGCCCTTGTTTTCTCAAAGTAAAACTTGTAAAAACATTTCCTAAATTTATATTTAAGCTTAAAAAAAAAAAAAATGTTAAAAAATGTTATATGGCTAAAGGAATCCCATTATCCCA
Source organism: Hypophthalmichthys nobilis (assembly GCA_037950665.1). Classification (NCBI taxonomy): domain Eukaryota; kingdom Metazoa; phylum Chordata; class Actinopteri; order Cypriniformes; family Xenocyprididae; genus Hypophthalmichthys; species Hypophthalmichthys nobilis. The sequence goes on from CM075479.1 coordinate 27,603,617, forward strand.
TTATATAAAGGCACTAACTATTTGCACAAAGTCCACCCTTACACTTACCCCTAACCTTACCTGATAAACACTTTATTCCCACTATTAAATACCTACACTTAGAGAACTTAATATTTTCTTAATTTTTATTTAAAATCAACACCTCTCCAAGCTGATATGTGATGGGAAAAGGGAGAAAAATAAGTTCGGAAAGGTGGATTTGAACTTGGGTCAGTCGCATCAAAAGTTAACGCCACTTGCCTTACTCTCTACACCCTTAATTCTGTTGTCAGTGGGATTTCTTTTGTAGTTTTGTCTGGCTCAATCAGACAATTGTGGGTAGAATTAGTGTAAACAGCATCTGCCACCAAGGCAGGCTATTTGCATTTAGTGTAAACAGACACTCCGTTATAGGAAACAACGCTGTCTGTATTGCACAATAAATCTATTTTTAACACTGTCAATGGCTTGTTGCTTAAAATGTGAGTATTTAACTTTTGCCACTTTGCTTTAATCGTTTGCCATGTATATTGAGCTTTACAACATCTACAGTACATTGTTTCATATTTGATACAATTCAAAGTATCTATTTTCAGAACTCATTTTCATGGGCCTTACATAAAACAAGAAACTGGTGTGAAAACACACACACACAACAGTGTGATCGCTGTGGCGTCTATGTCTTCAGTCTCTGTAGCAGCTCCTTATTCACCATCAGCTGATCCTGAGGAAACTGAATAAGCAGAGTCCTACAAAAAAACAAACACAATCACATATGGAGTATGAGACATTACTGCTAATAGATTGATAACAGTAAATAATAAACAACTATATTTTAATCACTTACACACAGAGACACTATAAGTGATGAAAATGTTCATATATTTATTGATCATAGAATTAAACTCTTATTATTCTAAAGTGGAGCTGAATTATCTTATATTCTCCTGTTACACACATACAGTATGAGGCGTGTTACTGAACTTGGACTAAGTTAAAAGCTTTATATAAAACTTTACTCACAATAGTATAGTCTCTCCAGGACATAATATGGATCACCCTTCAGATCAAAGAGCAACTTCACTCCTGAATTTCATTGTTTGTTCCAAGACAGATCCAGTACTCTAAGCTGCGAGGGGTTTGATCTTAGAGCTGAAGCCAGAGCAGCACAACCTTCATTTGTGATATCACAATGTCTCATCCTGTAGAGAACAATGACAGAATGTGAATTGTAATTCAAGTGTCTGTAGTTTGTTATTCTCTTTGGTCTCAGAGCAGGTCACCTCATGCTCATTACTGATCTCTCCACATTCACTCTCTGTGATGTAGAGCTTGGTGTAGATCTCATTCAGGAGTGTTGGGTGCTTTGCTGCATACAGACACTCAAACTTTGCCATCAGATTTGATCTAAATATGTTGAAGACTTGGCTGTAAAATAAAAATACCACGGTATTACATGAGTAAATAAACACGATGTCTTCTATATTCTGTACCATATATTCAAATCATATATTTTACAGGAATGTTTTACCTGAGATCAGGCTGTGTATCCACTCTTGACTGAACAATAAAAAAGAGATCAAAGTGAATTCTTTGAATTTATCATTTATGACTAAGGCACTCACTTTATGATTTTTCTTTTACACAAAGTAATACAAAAATTGTGGATTTTAGAGTGTTTTCACAGGTGTGTCTCTTTATTAGGGCTGGGACAATACCATTGATGCATAATGATTTGTGGATAATTTCTGATATTTTCCAAATGCATCGCAAATCGATTCTGAGCTTAGTTTTTAACAGCAGATGGCGTTCTAGGCTGTTTTTTTAAACGCATGCTCAAATGCTCACAAAGAAGACTCGCTCGTGCATTCTGAAAACGTATTTGCACCTCAGAATGCTTTAATGATGCAAGATTATTGTAAACAGCCCACTGCAAACACCCCTGTAATTCGCTTCAACCTTTTCGAACTTTATGAATGATTATTTCATAGAAGGTTTAAGTGGTGTGTGTAAGGAATTGGAAGAAAGCAGAGTACGGCTGTTTCTAAAGCATACAGTGCCATCTGCTGTTGAAAACTAAGCTAAGAATCGATTCGAGAGAGAATTGCGATACATACGGAAAATATCAGAATCAATCCAGAATCTTTTCTTGATTTACGTTGCATTGATGTATTGTCCCAACCCTACTCTTTATGTGAGCAATAGGAGATAAAACATGAGATAGAAACAAATAATACCTATAAACACTTTACTACAATTTCCAATATTTTGTATAAAATACTACAGATACTATTCTGATAAGTTAAAATGCCATACTATAAAACATGTTTTAATGTAAATGTTATATCTGGGATCAGTCTGTGTATCTCTAGCCTTAAAATCTATGGCTGATCCATAGACTCTTCACTCTTCATTGACACACAGCTAGACTCTGGTTCTGATGTCTTCTGATGAACTCAACTATAAGAGAACAGATTTAATACCTTATGATGAGAATCACTTTATTATATGGTCTTTAAAAAGTATTTTTTATTTATTAAAAAAATGTTATTACTTTATCTCTGGATGTCATCCATGATGAAGCTGAACAGGTGAAACAGAATCTGATCTCCACCACTGACTCTGGATGGAAATGGCAAACACAATAATTCAGCTGAACTGATCCTGAGAGACCGAGAAACAGGATCACGAGATGCTGGCGTTCTCTCAAATACACAATGTTAGTCATATGTTAAAACAAATGCTAAAATAAACCACAGACAACATGAAACACCAATGGAATGACATTAATTTGTTTAAAATGAAAAACATAAAACAAACGCCTTTCAGAGTAAATATTACTGTGGAGATAGTAGTGATGATCACTTTTGAAACGCGCTTCATGATGCTTCGAAACCTTTGCAAATCATTTGTTTCGAATCAGTGATTCGGAGCACGTATCAGGGTGTTTCTCAAACGGAAGGCTGCATCCTAGTGAGGCTTTCGGATGCTTTTAGGCTAGAGCAGTGCTTCTTAAACCTGTCCGGGGGACCCGTAACCACTGCACAATTGTGTGTGTGGGTGTGTGTTTGTGTCTGTGAGAGAGAGAGAGAGATTTGAAATCTGTGAACACAGAGCAGGACAGAGTACAAGGGAAAAGAAACAGTCAATGACTGTGTAATATCAGATTGAAAGAGATACATCAGAAGAAGGTAGACAGATGGCATCAAATTTTACATTACAGTACACCATGTGACACTGTAAACAAAGGCATTAACATGGTAGAGACTGCCACATTACTGTAATTCACACTTTATCTGTAAAGATCAACTACAGTATAGATTCAGTCATATGGTGCAGTGAGAACACTTACTGAATTGGCAGCAAACTCTGTTCTAGCACAAAACCTCATGACTGTGTCATACTTTACACCTTTTGATAACACACTGAATAGATACTATTACAAACATTATGGAATATATGTCAGTTATGTAATTTAGGTAATTTAAGTGTATTTTCTAAAGTGGCATCTGTAGCCTGTGTAACTAATTATTTCAGCAACAAGGGTGATTTGAAACATGTAATTGCATTATTTGCTATTGAATGAACTTATTGTTAAAAGTATGAGATCAAGTTTTGAAAGAATGACTAGCTGTGTTACAAGTGTGATCAGTCTGGAGTTTTGTACTGAGTTTTGAAAATATACACCTTACTTGTGAAAATAGTACCAAAGTGAATAATAAATAAATAAATAACTGTAAATCCAGTCTTGCAACAGGCACTTTTGCCATCAGTCCAGCTGAGGGAGCGTATTCCAGCAGGACTCTATTCTTGAGTCTTCAATAATTCTGTAAATTTATAAGCAGTATATGTATGATAAATGATATAAGCATGTAAATGATCATAACCTTGTATATAACAGTATGTGCAGATAACATTGTATAAATCATTGTAATATAGCCTTTTAATCATATCAACAAGTGACTCAAGCAAATGACAGAACTGACCTTTACACATCAAAGATACTTGATTCTCACACAGACATGATGTCTTGTTTTCTGCTAAGTGGTTTTTTGAATTTTCACATTTATCCCCCTTAAACTGATTCTAAGTTCTTAATATGTTCATTTTAGATCAGTTGGAAGTGATGGAACAAAGACACAAAGTAAACAAAGTAAAGAAACACTGTGACTTCAAAACTCAAGGAACAAAAGCCAAAAAGCTGCACACCTGCTCATAGTGTGGAAAGAGTTTCACACAAAAAGGAAACCTTAACGCACACATTAGAATTCACACTGGAGAGAAACCGTATACATGCACTCAGTGTGGAAAGAGATTTCTCAAAGATCAGGTCTCAGGAATCATCTGCTCAATCACTCTAGAGAAAAAACCATTTAAGTGTGATAAAGGTTTTAATTCATCTTCACATCTAAAATCACACCTGAAAGTTCATTCAGGTGAGAGGCTTTATGTGTGTTCACTCTGTGGAAAGAGTTTTTCATGGCTGGATAGTTGTAAACAGCACCAGAAAACACATATTGAAGTAAGAGATTGTGTATATTGTGAATGTGGGAAGAGCTTTACTAGAGCTGACAACCTGAAGCGACACAAAATAATTCAACCTTACAAGTGCTCATATTGTGACAAGACTTTCACTCATTCTGCAAATCTTAAAGTACATGAGCGAGTTCATACTGAGAAGCCATACTAGGCTACTGTACTTAGTGTGGGAAGAGTTTTAAACATTCAAAAAGCCTTCTCACTCATATGAGTGATCGGACATTATTTATTTATTTATTAAATATTTATTTTTGGTGTTTTATCATAGATTTAAATCTATAAATCAAAATATGTATTGCATTTATGAAGAAAAAGTTAAGCACCCAAGGCTCTATCGCTATTGCCTCAATGGTGTGTGTTTTGGGGCGGACTGCTGAGGCGGATTGGCAGCAACGGCCATTAGGATTGTTTGTGATTTGGTCATAGTAACTTAGGAGTCCTCTTGACTACTCCTAACATTACACAGGTTTAGGAGCTAGTTTTAGCGCTAAAATGCTTTGTGAAATACTCTTAGAGCAAAAATTTAGGAGTCCTAAATTTAGGACTGACGCACCCATTATTTTTAAAAGTTTCTCCTAAAACACCCATTATTTTAAAAAATTTTCTCCTAAATTAGGAGCTACTTTTTTAGCCTTAAGATGTTTTGTGAATATGGCCCCAGATGATTAAATTGATTTTATTGCTTAACAAAATATAATCAGAAAATAAATGATAGACATAGATTTTGAATGATAAAAATGTAAATTTAATAAATGAAAATGATCATAACAGAATAATACAAACAGGTCAACTTCCAATATCTCTGAAATATTGAAATCCCAAATATAAGTATTATCAAAGAAAAATGTTAGTGAAGATCTTAATCAAAAGTTACTAAGATCTTAACCCAATCTAAATATAATGTTAATCAAAAATCTAAGTATAATTCTATAAGTCTGAGTAAAATGCTCTTGCCTATGAAGAGTAAAGTTTGACGAGATCTCGTTGGTATAAAATGCAAAGAGCAGAAAATGAGTCAAGACTGAGAAGGTGTCAGAAACTGAGTCAAGATCGAGACTGAACTTTCAGGAGAAAACTGACCTTCCTATACCCTAAAATTAGACATCAGCAAGTTCCTCTTTTGTGCATGTAATCAAAACAAGTAAACCACAAGAGCTATTAAAACAATTCAAGAATAATATAATTGTAGGAGTCTCAGTATTTTGCAGGTCCAAAGTACAGTCTAACAACGGTGCTAGATGTCATGTGATGGACAAATGGGGAATTAGTTCGCCTTTACGTGGAAATCAAATACATCTGTGAAAACAAAGACCTATTAAAATGTACTCTTTGGCCTTTGTTCAGACAAAGTACATGTCTACTTCTGCAGACACGGCCTTTTAAAAATATATGTACTTTATAACCCTTGTATTTACATATGACAATGGAAACTTTCAGACAATGTGTGCATATGCATGTGCAGCAGATTTAGGAAAACCAACACTAGTCAGTAATGTAACCCTAAAAGGCTTTGCATGAGAGAAACAGTATACATTTGCCATAAAAAAAAATTGTCATAAAATCATAAAAAAATAAATCATTACAATATAACTTGATTAAATGATTGATTATGCACAAGAAAAACATCTTCATTTTCAATCTTCATGCATCACCTTCATTCAAAAATATGATTTCTATAAAATTATAATTAAGATTGTTAAAACAAACATTAATCTTCTCTTCGCCCTTATCACCCATGATAAACTGAAATAAATCTAAATGCTTTATTCTTAAAATAAGACCAAAATAGACCAAAATACCCGCGTCAAACCCCGTAAACTCGATCGCTTTATGAGCCGACCTTAAACAACAAGCTTAAAAACTCTTGAAATAAGTGAACATGGCAACATGAGAGCGTGCTCTGTGAAGCAGCCTTTACAAGCATCAACAAAACACGACGCCCCATCCACTCTGCTTTAGTCCTAGGTTAAAATTTCTGAAAATAGCAACTATTTTCTCACTGTAATATTACTTTGGTGGCAACAACGGACCCCAAACACACAAGGTGCCACGTTGCTATGGTTTCCAAGTTGTCAATCTTCAAAGTTATCGGTCAAAGATGAAAAAGGGTTTTCAAGCTTTAAAACAATAAGTGTAATACAGCTTTGAATTGTTGTTGTTGTTTTTCAATACATCAGAATGGGTCCCATTTATTTATTTATTTATTTATTTATTTTTCTGAGCAAAAATTAAATATCATACATTTTTACCATGATTTACAGAAGACACCCACTAAAATGTCATTCAGTGTAACAATCAGTGGCGTAACTTTTTTTTTTAAAAAGTGGGTGGGACAGGAGTGTGTGTGTGTGTGTGTGTGTGTGTGTGTGTGTGTGTGTGTGTGCACAAAAAAATAACATTACGATGTCTCCAAATTTGACGACACAGAACTCATGTTTAATGTGACTGTTTCATCCTTACATCTACTATAATACAATATGTTGTCAGTCCCGAGATTCTTCACGTTAGTGAATAAATACATAGATCCGCTATTAGTATACTTGTGATTTCTAATGGTCCGGCGGTATAACTTTTGTTAAGCGTGGTTCTGGGTTCTAATCCACCCTCTTATAGATTTTTTTTTCCCCCTCATTAAAGCCAAAGATGTTCATCAGTGATTGTATATCAAGAGCAGGGACACGTTTCTGTGCATTTTGTTTTGTGATTTCGACGGAACGAATAGAGAGACTGAAGCGTTCATCTGTGCACAAGCCACAGCCACTGATAACAGCGGCAACAAGCACTCAGCATGATTTCAAAAACAACACATTACAGCTCCATATCACCTCTTATTTAACTCTGCTAGTCAACTAGAGATTTTTAATTTGTATTCGATACATCTGTACCATGAGATGTTTCAAAAAGTGGTTGGGACGATATCGACCCTGGCAAGAAACATGTCCCACCTGTCCCACCCATAAATTATACCTATGGTAACAATCTTGTCAGGGATATTTACAACAAAAAAAATCTATTTAGGCTATGCCATATTAAAGACTAATTACTTTTACCCCAAATGCTAATTACTTGTAATTTTACATTTTTAAACTTTGCCACTATCCTAGGTTTTGCCCATTTGTCAGCAAGAATTTCTTAATAATTTAAAATGCAATAAAATTTAGTATTCTTTTATATATTTTAATACGTACAGGTCAGAATAAGTATATTGTTTCAATTTTTACAAATATAAGTGTTACACTGAATGACAATGGAACATTATTTCACCCACATTTTGACATTTTATTCTCCCAAAACTTATTTGAAACCTTAAAAGTAGTTTTATTTGCACTTAATGTGCTTTCTATCTATATAAAATCACTTTTGTAAATTTCTATTGATGCAGACATCTAGGCTAAATGTCTTTGACCCACATACAAGTAACGATATCTGGCAGATGACAGGAAATTAACATTTTTAATATAAGAACATTTTAAGTAAAGTTCTTTAAGTAAAATTCCGTCAAACTGATAAGGTTTCAGGTGCTTAAATAATATAAAATACATGCAGTTATGTTATTAACCAACTTTGCATGTGGATGATACAACTGGACCGACTGTGCTATTGGTAGGCTGCTTGTAGAGGGGATTGCAAGGTGCCATAGGCGAACATCTCTTGGACAGAAAGTATTGTCTGTAATAAGGAGTAAATATTGGAATAGTTTACCACAGTCAATAAGACAATGTTCTACTTTTCACGCTTTTAAAGATCATCTTAAAAAGTGGCTTATGACGAATCAGTTGTGTAAACATTTTACTTAGAAATTTTAAATAATGTGTTGGGGTATTAGTCTTTGTATATTCGAGTATGTGTCTTTGTGTGTACCTGCCTAGGGACTGCGGATGTAAATTAACAATGTTGTATAATCCGGCTTGTTTACATTTTGTATTTTATGCAAATGTTCATTAGCATGTATTGTCCCTATGAAATAAATAATCAAACAACAACAAACAAAAGACCATTTTGCAAAAATAAACAAACAAGCACACAAATAAATCTCATGAGGAGCATGCCCTGTGACCCCGCTAAACCCCCCAATGTTCAGATCAAAACTACGCCCAACCCCTTCATTTTTTTTTAGCATTTTGATTTTACGATTCCTGGAAGAAATCACTTGCCTGTGATCAAAGATAATGAGAGCTAATGTTGTGGAATTCAGCCAAATTCATGCTATATTATTATTAATGCAGTCAAAAACTCTCCCAACTGCTTTGCAACCAGAAGCTTTAGCTTAGCTTTGGCTAACTGAAACTAAGGAAAGGACTAGAGGTGTATTCGTTATTTTATTTCAAATTCTACTGTATTAATACTCTTTTCAGCTGTGTTAAGACTACAACTCTTAAAGCAGAGCTCTCTGGCTATCATTTCAGTAATGTTTTATATCCTGGCAATGCATACATTAATCATTGCATTTGTCTGTTTCAAAGATGTCAGAGAAAAAGCACAAGTGTATTATTTCATTCTGGGCACCAAAGGGGCAGCCGCCTAAAAAGGTTGCCAGATCAGAGGAGGAGACAGTGTAAGAGGTGGTGGCAGAGACGGTGGAGAAGACAGCAAGGGAGACAGTCGAGGAGAAAATAGAAGAGACCATAGAGGAAACAGTGCAGGAATCAGTGGACAAGACAGGGAAGAAGAAAACATTAAGTGGAGCAGCCACATAGGTGTACTTTTAAAAGTAAGTGGTCAACCAAATGGCAATTCAATACACCACCAAGGTGTGTGAACAGGCATATAAAAAGTAAAGGGCATCAGGACAAAGAAAAGGCACTTCAGTCAACAAGAGCCATAATTTCTTTTTGTGTTGGTCAATTACGAGCAATATACAGGTGCATCTCAATAAATTAGAATGTCGTGGAAAAGTTCATTTATTTCAGTAATTCAACTCAAATTGTAGAACTCGTGTATTAAATAAATTCAATGCACACAGACTAAAGTACTTTAAGTCTTTGGTTCTTTTAATTGTGATGATTTTGGCTCATATTTAACAAAAACCCACCAATTTAAACAAATTAGAATACTTCATAAGATCAATAAAAAAAAAGGATATTTTAAACAGAAATGTCAGGCTTCTGAAAAGTATGTTCATTTTTATGCACTCAATACTTGGTTGGGACTCCTTTTGCATGAATTACTGCATCAATGCAGCGTGGCATGGAGGAAATCAGCCTGTGGCACTGCTCAGGTGTAATGGAAGCCAAGGTTGCTTTGATAGCGGCCTTCAGGTCATCTGCATTGTTGGGTCTGGTGTCTCTCATCTTCCTCTTGATAATACCCCATAGATTCTCTATGGGGTTCAGGTCAGGCGAGTTTGCTGGCCAATCAAGCATAGTAACACCATGGTCATTGAACCAGCTTTTGGTACCTTTGGCAGTGTGGGCAGGTGCCAAATCCTGCTGGAAAATGAAATCGGCATCTCCATAAAGTTTGTCAGCAGAAGAAAGCATGAAGTGCTCTAAAATTTCCTGGTTGATGGCTGCGTTGACTGTGGACTTCAGAAAACACAGTGGACCAACACCAGCAGATGACATGGCAGCCCAAATCATCACTGACTGTGGAAACTTCACACTGGACTTCAAGCAACATGGTTTCTGTGCCTCTCCACTCTTCCTCCAGACTCTGGGACCTTAATTTCCAAATGAAATGCAAAATTTACTTTCATCTGAAAAGAGGACTTTGGACCACTGAGCAACAGTCCAGTTCTTTTTCTCCTTAGCCCAGGTAAGACGCTTCTGACGTTGTCTTTGGTTCAGAAGTGGCTTGGTACGTGGAATGTGACAGTTGTAGCCCATTTCCTGAAGACGTCTGTGTACGGTGGCTCTTGATGCACTGACTCCAGCTTCAGTCCACTCCTTTTGAAGCTCTCCTAAGCTCTTAAATTGGCTTCGCCTGACAATCTTCTCAAGCCTGCGGTCATTCCTTTCACTTGTACACCTTTTCCTACCACACTTTTTCCTTCCAGTCAACTTTCCATGAATATGCTTTGGCACAGCACTCTGTGAACAGCCAGCTCTTTCGGCAGTGACCCTCTGTGGCTTACCCTCATTGTAGAGGGTCTCGATGATCGTCTTCTGGACAACTGTCAAGTCAGCAGACTTCCCCATGACTGCTGTTGGGATTACTGACCTAAACCCAGTATTTAGACCCTGAGAATGGTAATTTAATAGAACTTTAAATTAAATATTCTAATAATTTGAGATACTGATTTCTTGATTTTGATGAGAAGCAAGCTGTAATCATCAAAATGAAAACAAAAAAGTCTGGAAATATTTTACTTTATGTCTAATAAATCTAGAATATATTTAAGTTTTACTTTTTGAATTAAATCACAGAGAAAAAAAAAATAACTTTTTCATGATATTCTAATTTATTGAGATGCACCTGCAGGTAAAATTGAACTGCAAGCAAAAACTTGAGAGAATTGGGTGGGGCTGAGGGGCCACTGCTGCAAATATTTGAGAGATTTCTCCCCTAACAGATGTAATCTCACTTCAGACTTTTGATAAAACTTGAGAGCCCTGTATTACCTTACCAGTCAGATTTTATATTTAAAGTCACCCTGAATAACATTACAACCCAGATGTCCTAAGCAGATTAATGGTTGTTTATTTAAAGGCGCAATGTTTTCCTGAATGTTTGAGAGAGTTACGTTCATCTTCATTACAGTAGCTTGGACAAGACCAAGACCATATGTAGGCTATTACAAATATATTTTTCAGCTTCTGCAACTTTTATGTTTCAATTGATGCTTCATAAAACAAAGATAAACTTTTTCTCTCGTGTAAATGTCACATTTAAAACTGTATTGAAAAACATTTTACCATGGCACTTATTTTTGAAAATAACACTTACACATATAATTACTTACATATTATATGTGTAATACTTACTTAATATAATTAAATAGAGTAAAAGTTATGCGTATTTGGCGTGCTTTCCGGGGGGAGGTCTCCGAGCTCAGAAATTTAGCCCGAACTCAGAGTACTCCCCCTGGTTGTGATTAGAACAGTTAGGACTAGAAGTGAGGAGATGGGGTGGAGGAGGGATGCTGATAAACTGTCAAACGAACAGAGGTAAGTCTGCTGTATATATATTTCTTATCGTTATTTGAGTTGATTAACTGAATGTGCTCCTCTCGTGTTAATTACCTGAACATGCTCCTCCCCAGCTTTGTTAATAAACATCATTTTGTGACATGATCTCCTTCAGTTCTTGATGATGGCCGGATGTAGAAAGTCAAGCCTTTGAATGTTTTCTGGGCCCCGTATGAAGCTACATGGTTCTTCTGATATAGTACCTGTACAGAAATAGAATAGAGAAATAGAAGAGAGAAAGAAACTAAAGAGGAAATTGACTTTGTGTACATGTGTAGGGAGGGTCTAAAATGTTTTTAACCTCAAAAGATGTTAAAAAGACAGTTAACCTCATTTGCAGGGCACAATGCAGTCATGAACTGATGCCCAATGTACACTGGATCCCAGACCTGAATCCTATAGAAAATCTGTGGGGGGACCTGAAGAGGGCCCTCGCAATTTAACAGATCTGGAACACTTTTGCAAAGAAAATATTTCCGAGTCAAGACGAACAGACTGTGCGCTGTCATAAAATCAAAGAGTTTTTAAGTTTTAGTTCAGGGGTGTGCACACGTATGCAGTTAGTTATTCTAAGTTTTTTATTTTTATCCTTTTTTCTCTCTGAATTTTTTTCTTTTTCTGAAACCATAAATAATGTATTGTCGCCAGTGCTCACTAATCTTTTCTTGCAATGACAATTTGTGCTACCTGCAGTTAAAAGTCATTTGTCAAGTTAAAACATGGGTATATACTTTGTGAGACACAAGTTACCAGATAGGTTGGTGGGGTGAAATGTGTTATAAATGTAGGTAGCACATCTTGTCAGGGGAATGTGCATGTGGTGCAATATGCTGTGATTTTTTCTCTATATGTTTATATGCTTATTAGATAGAGAGATATTACCGTTTTTACAGCTTTGGGACATTTTTTGAAACAGCCTTAACGTTTTCTAAACTGTACAATTGTCACAACTGTTCACTGGAACAGAACAGAACTCTATCGCATGTCTGCAAAATGTAGTTACTCACCCAAAACATTTAATTCATGCTTCAAAACCTAGTTATTGTGTCAGTAAATTGGCTAATGTCAACAAAATAACAAGGGCTTTTGTCATTGTGTGAGCCAATCTGGTCAAAATGTTTAGATGTTTTTTCACTATGGAAATATTTGTTATACACAAATTGCATGTGTTTTCTACTTTTTAGTTGACACTGTCTGCTTTCTACACTATACAAGAATGCCAGTTTTGTCTAGCTGAATGCTCTTGTGTCTCACACTGAGCTTTTTAGATGCAGATTTCAGCAGTAGGTAAAAAAAATAAAATAAAAATTACTAGGAAAAGTCAACACTGAAGTACACAAAAAGAAAATGTACATTTGGTCACATTTTATATTAGGTGTCCTTATCCTTGTACTTACATAAAAAAAAAAAAAAAAAAATAGGTACAGTGTACTTATTGTATTCATATTGTATTGCAATACACTTGTGCTGCTATTGAGGTGTGATACAGGTAAGGTTAGGGACAGGTTTGGTGGTATGGGTAGATTTAAGCGGTAAGGGAAGGGTTTTTTTTTTTTTAAATAAGTAATGTAAAAACATCTATGTACACAAAAAGTGCATTATATCAAATTATTCATTTACAGTGAATGTTAGTACAAAGTAGTTAAAGACACCTATAAAGTGGGACTGAACATTTGTATTTATACAGTACATTTATTTTTTCCAGAAATGTGTTACATGTAAACTGAAAATTCACAGTTGTTAGTTCAATCTTACACAATCTACTATATCTTCCCCAAACATCACCAACTCCACCACATATTCTTACATATCTTTCTATTGCTCTTCCATGACAAGCAACTGTGAATTTTCAGTTTACATGTAACACATTTCTACAAAAATAAACTGATTGCTGTTTAGGTATTTAGACGTTCCTCCATGTTCAAAAATAGTAGTGATTGTGCTGGGCAAACTCCATATAGCCTATCATATGCTTCCAAACTTGGTTGATTGGTAAGATTGTGGTTCCTATTTTATTACAATGGCAGGCCATTTGTCAATTCAGCAGACATTACGAATATTCCATGTTATAGGTATTTATGGAAGATACATGCATGTCTGACAGATTTTGATAACTGAATGGATCATTTTGCATGTGAAGGTTCACATAACGAAAGAATCTTTAGAAGTTGTGAAGAGTTTTACAGTTTCAGAAACTAATTGTTCAGAGACCTGAAATTATTGTTTTGAGAAAAAACAAAAAAGTCTCAATCGAGAATTGAGCATAAGCGATTGAGAAAAACTAAACGTGTGTGAATTACCTGGGTCTTTGCGGCTCTCAACATCGTCCAATAACTGCATAAAGGTGAGGCTGTTTAACTGCATAAACACAGCAACGATACCACATTGATACTAAGAAATGTCATGTAGGTTTTCAGTTGTGAAACTTTTATAACACGTTTCTGAGCACGCCTGTCTTCGTATGTGCGCATGTGTGTGTACACAGAGAGAGAGAGAGCGGAGAAAGAAAGGGTGCTTTCCTTAGATTAAAAAAGGTAATTGGGAAAACATGAAAAAACGTTTTTCGTTTTTAACCTGTTGTTTTTCATATTTCTTTGCTTGGTTAACAACAGCTTCGTAGTAATATTATTTTAGATCGCGCGTATGCTCACTTGGACCCAAGTTTTTAGATGACGCATGCGCAGTTCATCGATCTTTCCCACTCCGGAGTCCAGAGATTGCTTTGGCTCATCTGATGATCTGACACTAACTAACATGAACTAATCCTGTGTAAATTAATCACTTATTTTGAATTTTTTTTCTTTTCTTCAGTTTCATTTTAATTTAATTGTAAAAAAAAAAAAAATCAGTTTAGAATCAAACTTAATTGTAGCGAAAATTACCTCATAACACTTCCTAGCGTCCAAACAGCGCTAGCAGCAGTATGGAAATTGTGATGTCGAGTAAAGTCCAGTGCAGGGGCTTAACATTGACCCTCGGGGTCCACTTTCCTAAAGAGTTGCTTCAACCTTCAACCCGAACCCGCGGACTCAAAGAACCTTCTTCTCCTGGGGGATGGGCAAGATGGCGGACCGCAGCTCCGAGTCATCAGGTGAGTTCACTGTGTAGTTATGTAACCACGTTCAAGAGCTATTAGTTTCTGCAGCCATATAAATTACATGTTTGGGAGTCTCTGTGAGCTGTTTTAAATTAACCCATCTAGCAAATATAACCGATAATTTCATAAAACAACTGTAAGAGAATACAAACGTGAACTTGAGCGAAGTTACGTGTTGGTAAGAATGCGCTGTGAATTCTCGTTGCGAATCAATGATAGAATGATATATTGTGTAGGCTATACGCCATAACAATACGTTATACGTAATTTTAACAGTCTAGAAAAATTCTTTCATTTCTGAAAAGTAAATAGATTATTTCATGAGTTTAGATCTTTTAGCGTAGGATTTCTCTCATGTCATTATGGGCTGCTCGAGACTGACACCTACAGACTGTTTTAACAAACGTTTATATAATTATAATTATTAAAACAAACATTTTTCATAAACATTTAATCATTATTGTCGTATAATATATATAATATATAATACACACACACACTACCAGTCAAAAGTTTGGACACGGTAAGATTTTTAATGTTTTTAAAAGAAGTTTCATCTGCTCACCACGGCTGCATTTTATTTAATTAAAAATGCAGTAAAAACAGTAATATTGTGCAATAGTATTACAATTGTAAATAACTGTTTTCTGTTTGAATATATTTTATAAAGTAATTTATTCCTGTGATGGCAAAGCTGAATTTTCAGCATCATTACTCCAGTCAGTGTCACATGATCCTTCAGAAATCATTCTAATATGCTGATTTGCTGCTCAAGAAACATTTATGATTATTATCAATGTTGAAAACAGTTGTGTACTTTTTTTTTTCAGGATTCCTTGATGAATAGAAAGTTCAAAAGAACAGCATTTATCTGAAATTCAAAGCTTTTGTAACATTATACACTACCATTCAAAAGTTTGGGGTCAGTAAGAATTTTTATTTGTATTTTTTTGAAAAGAAATTAAAGAAATTAATACTTTATTCAGGAAGGATGCATTAAATCGATCAAAAGTGACAGTGAAGACATTTATAATGTTACAAAAGATTATATTTCAAATAAATGCTGTTCTTTTGAACTTTCTATTCATCAAAGAATCCTGAAAAAAAAAAAAAAAAAATGTATATATATATATATATAGTACACAAATATTTTGTACAGTTGTACACAATAAATGTTTTTTGAGCAGCAGATCATCATATTAGAATGATTTCTGAAGGATCATGTGACACTGAAGACTGGAGTAATGATGCTGAAAATTCAGCTTTGATCACAGGAATAAATTACTTTATAAAATGTATTCGAACAGAAAACAGTTATTTTAAATTGTAATAATATTTCGCAATATTACTGTTTTTACTGTATTTTTAATTAAATAAATGCAGCCTTGGTGAGCAGACAAAACTTTAAAAATCTCACCGTGTCCAAACTTTTGACTGGTAGTGTGTGTGTCTACAGATACATTTAATAGTGCATATATATTTAAACAGTCTTCTCATGTCTGAAGTGTTTTTTCTCTGTCGATCTAGATGCTGTTTTCAGTAATAACAGGTAAGTGACGCTCTACATTCTGCTTTTATAGAGCTTGAGGATTTCCACACACACAGACACGCTTCCTCTTCTGAACTCTTTGACAACATATTCAGTGGATAGTCTGTTCATAACTGGTAGTTCACGACCCTGAAAATGGGCTGCAGGTCGATATCATGTTCAAAACTGACTGCTGAATCCAGTTTGAGAGTCAAAAACAGATCACTCTTTAATCTGTCTTCAGGAAATCAAGCTCACAGACATTAAAGTGACAGTTCAGACAACAATGAATAGTGTGTCATCATTTACTCACCCTCATGTCATTCCAAACCTGTAAGAAGATATTTTGAAGAATGATTCAGCTAATTGTGTCCACATTTTGTGACTTAAAAAAATACAAACAAACATTTTTTTTTTTTTCAAAGTATCTTCTTTAAATTTGGGTGAAAAATCCGATTAAGGGCAATCAGAATAATATATTGCATTTTGTCATGATGCGTAAAGATAAATTAAAACATAATCAGACATTAGAAATGAAACAGACAAATGACAACTTGAATAAAAGATTTATTTTTATTTTCACACTTTTGCAACCACATTTTGAGAGATTTGAGATTCGATTGTTGTTTAGATTGAAAAAACTAAAGTAGTGTTTGATAGTTTTATTTTTCAGTATATTTCATTTTTATTTTAATAAGTCTTTGAAAAAAATGTTAATAAAGCATTGATTATTGAAGCACAAATAAGTGCATTACAGAGCTTCTGTTTTATTAAGCTTCAGTTTATGAAGTTCAGATTACTATGATAGTGTTTACCTGTTTATAAATAGTAATTGTTGTTTTTAAATAATTTAATCATTTTTACGTGATCATGTGCAAATCACACATACAGGCATTATTATATAATTATATATTATATTATAATTCATCAGTTCATTAGATTACATTAGTTAACATGAACTAATAATGAACTGCACTTCTACAGCATTTATTAATATTTATTCATGTTAATTTCAACATTTACAAATACATTATTAAAATCAAGAGTTGTATTTTTTAACATTAGTTAATGCACTCTAAACTAACATGAACAAACAATGAACAGCTGTATTTTTATTAACTAATATTAAGAAAGATTAACAAATACAGTAACAAATGTATTGCTCATGGTTAGTTCATGTTAGTTAATTCTAAAATGTTACCATATTATTATATTATATTATATTATATTATATTGTGCATGATGTAAGGACCAGTCCTCAAATTTGATTGGCTGAGTGCTGAAGAAAGAACACAGACTTGTCGTACATCTTTACCAATATTAAACCAGACTCTGTTTCCTCGTTCTGTTCAAACAATTGCTTCATCGATCCATCTGTGACTTCCACATTTATAATCAGAGTGAAGTTTCTTCCATTCAGGTAATCCTGATGTTGTTTCCGTTGTCACGAGACTGTGATCTTCTGGCCAATCTGTCCAGAATCAGGTGGTTTGTCTTGGTCTGGCATCTCAGCTGAGATCTGTCCACTATGGGTGACCCTCAGTAGTTGTGAAGTAGCAGTGGCGTCGCTCTCAGCATCACTGATGCACACAAGCCCTCACAGCACGTCAAGCTGCAAACCGTGTGAGGGACCCTAACCTACCCTAACTTCACTCTTTAAAAGCAACCGCATATCCACCAACCACACAAACATCCTAACAACCATGTAGCAAAGCACGAAAAACCACTCAGAAGAGTCCAGCGACCGCACAGCAACACAACAACAACCGCTCAGAAAACTTTGGCAAACGCATGTCAACAACAAAACCGCCGAAACATCCCGACAACCATGTAGCAAAAGACTCAAATCTGTTTAAAACAACCGAGGAACCGCATATCAGTGCAATGACAGAAACATCCTGCAACACACAGCAATGTGCTAAAAATGTACTTGACACAATAAAACAAACTTACTCAAACTAAAACTTTAAAAACTGAAACTTACTCAAACTATAAACGTACTCTATAACTATATACAGTATGTACATACGTCATCCCGCTGTGATGACTCAGTGTCTGGGCTTTTTTCTCTGTGGTTCCTCTGGCAGCGGCTTTTCACTGATGTCCACATGGACACGAGGAGCGAAGCTTCTTCTGGATGTGGAGAAGCTCTCAGTGACGAGGACGCGTCCATCAGGCTGCTCTGTCTCCAGCAGTGAAGGGTGCTTGAGAGTCTCCCACAGGCGCTGCTTAATCTTCAGTCCCAGCTCAAGGCTTTAGGGACGGTGCCGACCATAGCGTGTCTTCATCATGGGCTCTGCCACAGAGCGGTAAATGTCCTAGTAGCCCTGCATGCTGTAGTCGTGGATGGAGACAGACTCTTCCTGCTGACACAGAGGAGCTGGACACACGTCCACCGAAGAGACTGAGGCTGCTGGACGGATGTCGGGAAGGACAGCTGCGTTCTTCAGGTGGCGCTTGGACACTTGCTCTTCCAATCCTTTGGGTCTTCGAGCTTTGGCAGAGATGCAGCTGTAAGTGTGATCCAACCTGCTTACAGCTGCCAGCCATGAAAGCTCACAGCGCTCTTGACTGGAAGAGATGCCCTCCACCCAGAATCCCCTCAGGTGTGTGGAAAGAGTCCTGGTTCTTCTCAGGCGACGCTGCTCCATGCTGATGACTGAAGAAACACTTGCCAAACTGATGAAACTTGTCAAATAGTAGAGTTGTAAAGAGTTTGTAGTGTGTGTGATCAGGCTTCAAGGCTTCAGGGACAGTTGTGTTGATTTCAAATATCAACTCAAGCTGCTGGACTGACATAGAATGTTGAGGCTGATTTAAATGTAAACAACACTTGATATCAGCAGTAAGTCCATTAGAGCAGCATGAGCTCAATGTTACATGTACTATATGCTTCTCTGTCACCATTATCATCTTCATTTACAGTTATATATTCCTCATCTGTGTGTGTGTGTGTGTGTGTCTGTTAAGGCCAGCATCACTATTAGGAACTGCTCCATGTTTGTGGTTAATTAGCCAATGTAGGCCTATGTGTTGAATGAATCTTTTAAGTGAACAAATCATTCTTACACTGACTCATATCATTTGTTCACTGAAGTCTCTTTTGAATTGCACAACTGTTTGGTGGCTTTTCCTGCCTCCACAGACTGACTATAGCACAAGCCGGTAGCATTCGAGTGCGGCCTGTGAAAGAGCATTTCATTGCTTGTGAATCTACTGAATGAATCTTTGCTGGTTTCTGAATGAATCTTGTTTGTGAATAATTATACATATGCACATACATATTGTTCTATTATTTTTTTTGTCATTTTGTTGTCCATTTTTCTAGCTTTGTAAATGTCTACCCTAGTGAAAAATAAATATACTAAAATATACTTGAAATACATTTATTTTATGCTAAGTGTACTACAGTTGTATTTACAAATTTATGTACTTAATATAAATACCCTGCAATTGTACTTTTAGTATACTAAATTGGTATACTTAAAGTCTGCTAAACTGGAACAAGTATTTTTGTGTTTAGGTCCAACTAAAGATATACTTAAGTACAGGTGCTGGTCATATAATTAGAATATCATCAAAAAGTTGATTTATTTCACTAATTCCATTCAAAAAGTGAAACTTGTATATTATATTCATTCATTACACACAGACTGATATATTTCAAATGTTTATTTCTTTTAATTTTGATGATTATAACTGACAACTAAGGAAAATCACAAATTCAGTATCTCAGAAAATTAGAATATTGTGAAAAGGTTCAATATTGAAGACACCTGGTGCCACACTCTAATCAGCTAATTAACTCAAAACACCTGCAAAGGCCTTTAAATGGTCTCTCAGTCTAGTTCTGTAGGCTACACAATCATGGGGAAGACTGCTGACTTGACAGTTGTCCAAAAGACGACCATTGACAACTTGCACAAGGAGGGCAAGACACAAAAGGTTATTGCAAAAGAGGCTGGCTGTTCACAGAGCTCTGTGTCCAAGCACATTAATAGAGAGGCGAAGGGAAGGAAAAGATGTGGTAGAAAAAAGTGTACAAGCAATAGGGATAACCGCACCCTGGAGAGGATTGTGAAACAAAACCCATTCAAAAATGTGGGGGAGATTCACAAAGAGTGGACTGCAGCTGGAGTCAGTGCTTCAAGAACCACTACGCACAGACGCATGCAAGACATGGGTTTCAGCTGTCGCATTCCTTGTGTCAAGCCACTCTTGAACAACAGACAGCGTCAGAAGCGTCTCGCCTGGGCTAAAGACAAAAAGGACTGGACTGCTGCTGAGTGGTCCAAAGTTATCTTCTCTGATGAAAGTAAATTTTGCATTTCCTTTGGAAATCAGGGTCCCAGAGTCTGGAGGAAGAGAGGAGAGGCACACAATCCACGTTGCTTGAGGTCCAGTGTAAAGTTTCCACAGTCAGTGATGGTTTGGGGTGCCATGTCATCTGCTGGTGTTGGTCCACTGTGTTTTCTGAGGTCCAAGGTCAACGCAGCCGTATACCAGGATGTTTTAGAGCACTTTATGCTTCCTGCTGCTGACCAACTTTATGGAGATGCAGATTTCATTTTCCAACAGGACTTGGCACCTGCACACAGTGCCAAAGCTACCAGTACCTGGTTTAAGGACCATGGTATCCCTGTTCTTAATTGGCCAGCAAACTCGCCTGACCTTAACCCCATAGAAAATCTATGGGGTATTGTGAAGAGGAAGATGCGATATGCCAGGCCCAACAATGCAGAAGAGCTGAAGGCCACTATCAGAGCAACCTGGGCTCTTATAACACCTGAGCAGTGCCACAGACTGATCGACTCCATGCCACGCCGCATCGCTGCAGTAATTCAGGCAAAAGGAGCCCCAACTAAGTATTGAGTGCTGTACATGCTCATACTTTTCATGTTCATACTTTTCAGTTGGCCAAGATTTCTAAAAATCCTTTCTTTGTATTGGTCTTAAGTAATATTCTAATTTTCTGAGATACTGAATTTGGGATTTTCCTTAGTTGTCAGTTATAATCATCAAAATTAAAAGAAATAAACATTTGAAATATATCAGTCTGTGTGTAATGAATGAATATAATATACAAGTTTCACTTTTTGAATGGAATTAGTGAAATAAATCAACTTTTTGATGATATTCTAGTTATATGACCAGCACCTGTATATTTGATTGTGCTAAAGTGGAACTATTGCAAGTATACTTTAGGTACACTTTATATGTCTTGCATTCGAATTATACAGTGATCATACTATCCTTACTAATAGTGATATTAAACACATTTTAGGCTTAATGTTAAGAATTATGCATTGTGCAATTAAGAAGAACTCCAAATAAAGTTTAATTAAAATAATTATATGTCAGTAAATATAGTAGTCAACATTTGTGTGGATCAAATCCTTTCATCAGAGTTGTCCTAAAACCTTCTTCTTAGAACTTAGTTCTTAGGACAACTTTGATTAACTTTTTTGATCCACTTCAAATGCTGACAACTGTATATTGATGGGTTTGTAGTTAGTATGAAATGAATGTAGGCCTATTTTAAATATATTTTAGTAGGTTTTTTTTCATTAGGGCAGACTCTGCATCCAATGTTTTCTCACCGTCACGCACCTAAGTCGGAACTCTTAAGAAAATCCAGTTACCTAAACTCAAAATTATGAGTTGTGCTGATGTTCATGTGCATTTTAACTCATAAATACATTCTTTCTGACATGACTTGAAAACACTGAAACTGCTGAAGCTAAATCTTGACCCCCACTAGCTTGCCCCAACGTCCTACCATTGGTTGAACCAGAAGTTGACACATATAGACCGCAATGATTGATCTATGTTTCGAACACGCCATAAAGCCAATGCCATCACACTCACCAACAATCGGTTTTGCTGTACTTTTGTTAAACAAATGAACTCACTAGACTGCACACTATTGGGAATCTGTGTTACAGATTTTAGCACATTTGTCAGAAGGAAACTTTAGAGTCTAGAAACTCCTTGTAACTAAATTATGAAACTATTTTTAGATGATGCTATATAATTTCTTAGATGAGACATCTAGTTTGTTTCTGCTAACAGGTGATGTAAAGGCAGAACTTTTGCCTACAGCTTAAATGAGCAACTTGCAAATAAAATGACTATTTTAAAAAACTACTTTAGTAATTTATTTTTGTTGAATCCTACATTGACCTGTTATGATTAAATGTACAATTCAATGAACTGTATTTGAGTTCTACTTGTTTAGTATAAAAATAGTGTTGGCCTAGATAAAAGTTTACAGGAAATGTGTTTTGAGTTGCAAAAAATAATCATGAAGTAAGTTTTATAATTATGACCTTTACCTTTTCAATAAATTGCTCGCGTTTTGAATATCATGTAGGCTATTGTTTAATTAAATTCAAATTTATTTCGATAGCACTTTTCACAATTTTGCATTGTTGCAAAGGTAGTGTATAATGTTACAAAAGCTTTGTATTTCAGATAAATGCTGTTCTTTTGAACTTTCTATTCATCAAGGAATACTGAAAAAAAAAAAAAAGTACACAACTGTTTTCAACATTGATAATAATCATAAATGTTTCTTGAGCAGCAAATCAGCATATTAGAATGATTTCTGAAGGATCATGTGACACTGAAGACTGGAGTAATGATGCTGAAAATTCAGCTTTGATCACAGGAATAAATTACTTTATAAAATATATTAACAGTTATTTTAAATTGTAATAACATTTTTACTGTATTTTTAATTAAATAAATGCAGCCTTGGTGAGCAGATGAAACTTCTTTTAAAAACATTAAAAATCTTACCGTTTCCAAAACTTGACTGGTAGTGTACATATAGAAAGTAGTTACAAATGTAAATAATTGTAATTATGACAAATAAAGAACATATAGTCAGTTTGAAATGTTGAAAGAAATTAACATACCTGATCAGAAGGTTTATTACTTTAGTGCATTTCTAATGCATTTCAATGCGCCTACTGTAATACACTTTTCCCATTAATGCTAATTTAATGGCCCATTGCACTTTACACACATTTTCAAAACTTTGCTTCTTTTTTTCAAAACTTTACATACAAATCCAATAATTGCACATGCAAAATGCCTCACATCTCATGAAAAATGAAGCACTGCATTCAAAATATCACAAACACATCTCAAAAGCAAACATCTTTCTTATGTTGCAAACACCTTTGCCATAATATTCTATTTTTGGATATATCATACACACAGTTATTCAAAAGCTAAAGCTCTTCTTTCATGAGCTCCTATGTACATTTCTGTACAAGACTAAAAGTAATCGGCAGAGATGTTAAAAAATTCATGGTAAACGCGAAAGCAAGATTGAAAACAAACTTTATTTTTTTACTGTAAGCATTTGTGGTTGTGAATACAGTATTACACGGTATGAAAGAAAAGAAATACATCAATGTGTTGTGTTCAGTATACATGTGTAGTTGGACAGAAACAATGGTTGTGTTTAAAAAAGGAAATCAAGATAGCCTACTTCCTATTTTCCTGTGTTACATAGAGAATTGTGTGTTGTGTTTTGCAAAAAGCATTTTATGAAATTGAAAACTGAGTCGAAGGCTGAGAATTAGTGTATGGTTCTGCAGATTTAGTGTGTGGTTCTGGTGTTTGAATGTGACAAGTAAGAATTTTGTGTGTAAGCAGTTGGAAAAAAAACTGTAAAATAATTATTAAACTGATCCAGAGTCTTCAAAAATTACACAAAAAGTTAAAATGTCAAATAAATCCAGAAACGTTAACTGAATTAAAAGTAAATCATTTTAATTTATCGTCACATTTAAATCAGCAGTGTAATGTGAGACCGCCAAATAGCCAAATCATTTCATTGCTTTTTTGTCAGGAGCAGTTGTGGTGCATTGAGAGTTGAAGCGTGCAGAGAATCGGCAGAGAAATGTTACAGATGGTTTATTCCATCCTCGCACACTGAAACACAAGCAGTTCTGCACGTTCACATTTTTCCACCAACAAACCGAACTTTTAGTGTGTGCACAAGAATAAAACTAATGTTATGCCGGTTTATGCAATTGCTTCATGTTGCGTTAATGACTGACAGATCATATCAAGTAAAATGGAAGCAAAACATTCTTGATATTTAATGTTGCGTCTACTGGTTTTATTTCTTCAACAGCTTGAAGTTTAATGCACGTTCGTGTTATATAGCTACAGGCCGTTTCACGTTTATTTTCACGCACCACTTACTGTGCCTATATTAATACTTTTCTCAGCGATTCACAATCTTTTAGTTTGTGCTGTCATTAATAGCTGTACTTGTAACAGTATAGAGAGAACACAACATAACCCCAGTTTTGTGTGGTCCATGTCTGTGTGGTGGTGCAACAGGTAAGCTGAGTGCTTTAGTGCGCCAGCGATCCGGGTTCGATTCCAGCCCGTACTGGTTCCTGCATTCAATATCATATACATCTGTTCCCATTGTCTCACTGATGTTCACTGGATAAGTAAGTTACTGGTATACTGGGTTTGTCTGTAAAAGGCATATTCTAAAGCTGTGACTTTATTTATAAAAATTACTTTATTGCAGCCTATTTAAACCACACTATAATGATGCCATTAGCACACTTCAAGTTAACTTGGAATGCCATTACAATGTGTTTTAAAATCACTAAAAGTTTGTTATCAGTATAATATTAGTGTATGTTCAACACTCTTACAATGTAATTGAATTGCAATTCTAATGTCACCAGAATACATTTGAAGTTTATGCTGAGTGAATTCTGCATTTCAAAATTTAAATACAAGAGTATATTTAAAGTGTACTTAAGTATACTTGGAATAGTTCCACTTTAGTACAAACAAGTATATTTAAGTATATTTAACTTCAGCACTGCTTTTGGACAACTAAAATGCATTTAGTACAAAATTAGTTGTTCCAATTTAGCAGACTTTAAGTATACCAATTTATAGCGTGCCAAAAATACATTTAGTTATACTAATGTCGAAGGGCATCTCAGGAACCGCACTCCAGTGGTTCAAGTCTTACCTCTCAGGTAGGTCCTTCAGGGTATCTTGGAGAGGTGAGGTGTCCAAGTCGCATCATCTTGCTACTGGGGTACCTCAGGGCTCAGTGCTTGGGCCACTTCTCTTCTCCATCTACATGTCATTGCTAGGATCTGTCATTCAGGAACATGGTTTTTCCTATCACTGTTTTGCTGATGACACACAACTCTACCTCTCATTCCAACCAGATGACCCGATGGTTGCTGGTCGCATCGCAGCCTGCCTGACAGCCATTTCTGCTTGGATGAAGGACCATCACCTTGCAAAAACGGAACTGCTTGTGGTCGGTGCCAACCCAACGCTTCATCATAACCTTTCCATTCAACCTGGGTCATAAACCATAACTCCTTCCAGGACAGCCAGGAACCTTGGAGTGGTGATGGATGATTGTTTAAGCTTCACAGATCATATTGCTACAACGGCCCGGTCCTGCAGATTTGCCTTGTACAACATCAGGAAGATTAGACCCTTCCTATCGGAGCATTCCACACAAATTCTTGTCCAAGCGCTTGTTCTATCCAAACTGGACTACTGTAATGCTCTCTTGGCTGGCCTTCCAGCATGCACTGTCAAGCCTCTACAACTGATCCAGAATGCTGCGGCAAGACTGGTCTTTAACGAACCGAAGAGAGCGCATGTCACACCACTGGCTGCCAATAGCTGCTCGCATCCAATTCAAGGCTCTAATGTTGGCCTACAGAACAACCACTGGCTCTGCACCACTAAACTCACTACTTCACACTTATGCGCCCTCCAGAAGCTTGCGTTCTGCAAGTGAACGGCACCTTGTGGTGTCTTCCCAAAGGGGCACAAAATCACTCTCTCTGACCTTTTCTGGGTCTGTTCCTGGCTGGTGGAATGACCTACCACGCTCTATCCGAGCAGCTGAGTCTAGCCATTTTCAAAAAATGTATACTTTATACTATTCTATTTTATACTATTTATACTTTACTTTTACTTTTTCGATTTCTATTCTTCTTCTATTTATTAAAAAACAAAACAAAACAAAAAAACCTTGCTATGTGCACTTTACTGATGAAACTGTAACTTGACAAGGCACTTACATACTGTTGTACTCGTGTTGATTTGATTGCTTCTAATACTCTCATTTGTAAGTCGCTTTGGAGAAAAGCGTTTGCTAAATGACTAAATGTAAATGTAAAGCACATACGAATAAATTGTGCTTAAGTATACTATTTTCACTAGGGTGGTAACTGAGCAGATCAGTTGTTAACTTAATTCTTGATTTTGTAATTGCAGATGTCAGTGATGAAAAGAAACTTGAGCTTGTGAACAACTTGAATTGAAGGTTGTGAAAAAGAAACATGGAAAGGCTGAAAAGAAGAAAGCAAAGACATAAAATGTAGGTTCTGGCATGATATAGTGATTTTCAATCAATAATGCCATTTGATCATTTGATTTTGATTTTTCTCCCATCATAAAATAAATCAATTAAATAAGGCTATTCCAGAGTTTAGGAGCCAAATGTGAAAACATTCTCCCTCCTTTAGTGGACTTGAATATCCTAAGTACAACCAGAAGCTCAGAGTTTTGTGACCTTAAAGAGCGTGTTGGATTGAAGGGTGATAGAAGATCGGTTAAGTACACAGGAGCTAAACCATTTAGGGCCTTATAGATCAGTAGCAATACTTCATAATCGATACAGAACTTAATAGGTAACCAGTGTAGAGATGATAAAATTGATGTTATATGATCATATTTTCTTGATCTAGTAGGAACTCTAGCAGCTGCATTTTGTACTAATTGTAGCTTGTTTGTTGAGGAAGCAGGACAACCAGCTAGTAATGATTACAGTAACCTAGTCTAGATGTCATGAATGCATGAACTAACTTTTTTGCATCAGAAACAGATGAATGAACAGAACATGTTCCGTAGCTTAGCGATGTTTTTGGAAACAGTATTTCAGTATGCGAATGCATGTACCCTTACAAGAATATACACAAATAAAAAGTGTAGGGCTTGCAGTGCTAGTGGATGTGACTTTTATTTTCTACAGCTTTGCGTCTTTTGCAGCATCTAGTGTCTTTATCACCTTGCATTCGTTCCTCTGCCCTGCGTCTCACATTTTCAACTGCAAAAACGCGTTCTCTGTAAATGTTCCCTAATACGTATTACATCGCCTGTACACATTATGTTTAAAGAAAAATTGTCTTTACAGCATTGTTAAAACAACTCCGTCCAAATTTTGGGCAAAACCACACAAAATTGTCAAAATGCCAGTTTTTGGCGAGTATCCTCATGAGCACAGTTTTAAATGATTTAAAAAGTTTTCAATGAATGTAAAAGGTTGGGAGAAAATCGAATGTGTGTCAGATCCAGATCTTAGTGACAGGAAGAGAGAAGCAGCAGAAGAAAATGGGTAAATGTCAGTTTAGTTGAAAGGTCCTTCTTTATGCGCATAGGGGTGTGTGATATTCATCGTCTATGATGATATCGTAATTAGTGTTGTAACGATGTGAGAGCTGACATCGAGTTTGTCATTTACGCTTTCACTGCGTGATGTATGCAGTTGCTCTCAAAATTCATTTTTGCCCCGATCAGTTATACCATATGATGTAGTTATATTACAGTATCACATGAGCAAGAGTGATGTTTTCCACAAATATCAACACGATTGTAATTTTATTGATCTTTTGATATTTATTTTTTACAACAGTCAAATAAATTTCAAAAAATTTCAAAAATGAAACCACAGCAGAATAGTCTCCGTGCAACAGACAGCAATGATTTTTTTTTTTTTTTTTTTACTGACTGAATTCACGGTTGAACGAATCAGTTTAATTAATGATTCACTGACGAAGCTGAAGAAAGTGTCTCCATCCACATTCATCCATCATAAACATAATCCACACGGCTCCGGTGGGTTAATAAAGACCTTCTGAAGCGAAGCAAAGCGTTTGTGTAATAAAATTTAGGATTTTAAGATTATTATTTCATGAGCTTCGCTCTTTTAGTGTAGGTTTTTAGCGTGCTGGAGACTGACACCTACAGACTGTTTCAACAAACGTTTTAATAATTATATTTATATATATATATTATAGTTACGTTTAAATAATTATATTTACTGAAACAAATATACAGTGTACATATATATATATTATTGTCATATATTTAGTATTTTTAATTAGTATACAAATGATATGATTAAAATAAATTTTGTGTAGTGTGTGTATAAGATTGAAGTGGCTTTATTGTCATGGTAAAAAATAAATGTATGAATATATAAATGTGTATAGATACATTTAATAGTGCATATATATTTAAACAGTCTGCTCATGTCTGAAGTGTCTTTCTCTGTCCATCTAGATGCTGTTTTCTTCAGTCATTCTGTAGCAGCCGTCGACATCAATAATGACCAGTAAGTGACGCTCTACACTCTGCTGTTATAGATGTTTCTCTCAATGAGGAGAACTTGAGGATTTCCACACACACAGACACGCTTCCTTTTCTGAACTCTTTGACAACATATTCAGTGGATAGTCTGTTCATAACTGGTAGTTCACGACCCTGAAAATGGGCTGCAGGTCGATATCATGTTCAAAACTGACTGCTGAATCCAGTTTGAGAGTCAAAAACAGATCACTCTTTAAACTGTTTTCAGGAATTAAGCTCGCAGACATAAAGTAAAGGTTCAGTCAAAAATGAATATTGTGTCATCATTTACTCACCCTCATGTCATTCCAAACCTGTAAGAAGATATTTTGAAGAATGTTTCAACTGTTTCTGTCCACATTTTGTGACTTAAAAAAATACAAACAGACAAACATTTTTTTTCAAAACATCTTAATGTTGAGTGAATGATATGTTTAAGGGCAATCAGAATAATATATTGCCTTTTGTCATAATGTGTAAAGATAAATTAAAACATAATCAGACATTAGAAATGAAACACAGACAAATGACAACTTGAATAAAAAATTTATTTTTATTATTTTCACACTTTTGCAACCACATTTTGAGAGATTTGATTGTTGTTTAGATTGAAAAAACTAAAGTAGTGTTTGATAGTTTTATTTTTCAGTATATTTAATTTCTATTTCAGTAAGTCTTTGTTTAAAAAATGTTAATAAAGCATTGTTACATATTTTGGATTCTTAAGAAGGAAATAAATGCATTTTAAAAGGAACAGAAATAAATATAGAGTCATTTCAGTACTTTTAATATTTGCGATTATGCATAAAATATTTGAATCAACTTACTGCACTAGTTTTTCTGTTTAACATGCAGATTTTTGATTATTGAAGCACAAATAAGTGCATTACAGAGCTTCTGTTTTATTAAGCTTCAGTTTATGAAGTTCAGATTACTGTGATAGTGTTTACCTGTTATAAACAGTAATTGTTTTTTTGAAATAATTTAATCATTTTCACTGCTGTAATTGCCATTATTTATGTGATATTGTGCAAATCACACATACAAGCATTTAAGAAATTATATATTATATTATATTATATTACATTATAATGGTAACACTATAAGGTTCATTACATTACATTAGTTAATGTAAACTAATAATGAACTGCACTTCTACAGCATTTATTAATCTTTGTTCATGTTAATTTCAACATTTACTAATACATTATTAAAATCAAGAGTTGTATTTGTTAACATTAGTTAATGCACTCTAAACTAACATGAACAAACAATGAACAGCTGTATTTTTATTAAGTAACATTAACAAAGATTAACAAATACAGTAACAAATGTATTGCTCATGGTTAGTTCATGTTAGTTAATTGTAAAGTGTTATCATATTATATTATATTATATGAATGATTTAAATTAAAAATTCTGATTTAATTACCAGTCCTCAAATTTGATTGGCTGAGCGCTGAAGAAAGAACACAGACTTGTCGTACACTTCTACCAATATTAAACCAGACTCTGTTTCCTCGTTCTCTTCAAACAGTTGCTTCATCGATCCATCTGTGACTTCCACATTTATAATCAGAGTGAAGTTTCTTCCATTCAGGTAATCCTAATGTTGTTGCCGTTGTCACGAGACTGTGATCTTCTGGCCAATCCGCTGCTGTCCAGAATCAGGTGGTTTGTCTTGGTCTGGCATCTCAGCTGAGATCTGTCCACTATGGGTGACCCTCAGTAGTTGTGAAGTAGCAGTGGCGTCGCTCTCAGCATCACTGATGCACACAAGCCCTCACAGCACGTCAAGCTGCAAACCGTGTGAGGGACCCTAACCTACCCTAACTTCACTCTTTAAAAGCAACCGCATATCCACCAACCACACAAACATCCTAACAACCATGTAGCAAAGCACGAAAAACCACTCAGAAGAGTCCAGCGACCGCACAGCAACACAATAACAACCGCTCAGAAAACCTCGACAAACGCATGTCAACAACAAAACCGCCGAAACATCCCAACAACCATGTAGCAAAAGACTCAAATCTGTTTAAAACAACTGAGGAACCGCATATCAGTGCAATGACAGAAACATCCTGCAACACACAGCAATGTGCTAAAAATGTACTTGACACAATAAAACAAACTTACTCAAACTAAAACTTTAAAAACTGAAACTTACTCATAAAACTATAAACGTACTCTATAACTATATACAGTATGTACATACGTCGCCCCGCTGTGATGACTCAGTGTCTGGGCTTTTTTCTCTGTGGTTCCTCTGGCAGCGGCTCTTCACTGATGTCCACATGGACACGAGGAGCGAAGCTTCTTCTGGATGTGGAGAAGCTCTCAGTGACGAGGACGCGTCCATCAGGCTGCTCTGTCTCCAGCAGTGAAGGGTGCTTGAGAGTCTCCCACAGGCGCTGCTTAATCTTCAGTCCCAGCTCAAGGCTGTAGGGACGGTGCCGACCATAGCGTGTCTTCATCATGGGCTCTGCCACAGAGCCGTAAATGTCCTGGTAGCCCTGCATGCTGTAGCCGTGGATGGAGACAGTCTCTTCCTGCTGACACAGAGGAGCTGGACACACGTCCACCGAAGAGACTGAGGCTGCTGGACGGACGTCGGGAAGGACAGCTGCGTTCTTCAGGTGGCGCTTGGACACTTGCTCTTCCAATCCTTTGGGTCTTCGAGCTTTGGCAGAGATGCAGCTGTAAGTGTGATCCAACCTGCTTACAGCTGCCAGCCATGAAAGCTCACAGCGCTCTTGACTGGAAGAGATGCCCTCCACCCAGAATCCCCTCAGGTGTGTGGAAAGAGTCCTGGTTCTTCTCAGGCGACGCTGCTCCATGCTGATGACTGAAGAAACACTTGCCAAACTGATGAAACTTGTCAAATAGTAGAGTTGTAAAGAGTTTGTAGTGTGTGTGATCAGGCTTCAAGGCTTCAGGGACAGTTGTGTTGATTTCAAATATCAACTCAAGCTGCTGGACTGACATAGAATGTTGAGGCTGATTTAAATGTAAACAACACTTGATATCAGCAGTAAGTCCATTAGAGCAGCATGAGCTCAATGTTACATGTACTATATGCTTCTCTGTCACCATTATCATTTTCATTTACAGTTATATATTCCTTATCTCTCTGTGTCTGTTAAGGCCAGCATCACTATTAGGACCATGTTTGTGGTTAATTAGCCAATGTATGTGTTGAATGAATCTTTTAAGTGAACAAATCATTCTTACACTGACTCATATCTTTTGTTCACTGAAGTCTCTTTTGAAGTGCACAACTGTTTGGTGGCTTTTCCTGCCTCCACAGACTGACTATAGCACAAGCCGGTAGCATTTGAGTGCGGCCTGTGAAAGAGCATTTAATTGCTTGTGAATCTACTGAACGAATCTTTGCTGGTTTCTGAATGAATCTTGTTTGTGAATAAATATACATATGCACATACATATTGTTCTCATTTTTATTACTTTTTTTATGCTTTTGTTGTCCGTTTTTCTAGCTTTATAAATGTCTAGTAAATGAGCAGATCTGTTGTTTTTGCTTTATTTGGTCAATTTTAATTCTGTTTTTAACCCACGTCTTGATTTTGTAATTGCAGACGCCAGTGATGAAAAGAAACTTGAGCTTGTGAACAAGAAACATGGAGAGGCTGAAAAGAAGTAAAATGTACATAAAATGTAGGTTCTGGCAAGATTTATATAGTGATTTAATTCATTAATGCCATTTGACTGCTCACTTGATTATTTTATTAATTGATAAAATAAATCAATAAATAATCTTATTTATTTATTTATTTGAATGTGTGCAATGATATATTCTTATGCTGTTATATCTCTGATATATATAGAAAAGAATATACAGAAAAAGTGTAGGGCTTGCAGTGCTAGTGGATGTGACTTTTATTTTGACAGTGGAAATTTTGAGGTTTACGTGTCTACAAGCAATTACAGGTCAACATGCGTGTTTAGGCACAATTAGGGACTGTTCACACAGAATGCATTTTAGCATTCGACTGCATTGCTTTTCCATTGTTTTCCTATGTAAACTCGCAAGACTGACGTGTTTTACAGTTTAGCGTCTTTTGCAACTTCTAGTGCAAGACACAGACTAAACTCAGGACTGAAGACAAAACAAGGTAAACTTTTAAAAAAAACACATCTCCACACCTTGCATTCGTTCCATTGCACTGCGTCTCACATTTTCAGCTGCAAAAAAGAGTTCTCTGTAAATGTTCTCTAACACATATTTGTCACAGTCACCGTCTGTCTTTGAACTCCATTTCCCATCATCCTCCCTGGCTCTCACCAGCACACACTTCACCATCACCGCTCCTGATTGGCAATCTCATGCACCTGTTCCTCCTCTGCACCATCACTGCACATATTTAAGCATACTGCTCACCTCACTCAGTGTCTGGTCTCGTTCATAAGAAGAGGACTCCTTCCATAATTGTCTCCAAGCGTTCCCAAGTACCTACTTGTTCTACTGTATAGTATAATGCAATGTAAGTCACTTTGGATAAAAGCGTCTGCCAAATGCATAAATGTAAATGTAAATTTACTCCAGCGTATTTCCCTTTGTCTTTGTGCGCCAATGTCTGTGTGTGTCTACCTACCTCCATCTTGTGTGCTCAACATCATCGGTCATCCATCCATCCACGAAGCCATTCACCTGTAAGATAAAAGACTGTATCAGTATCCAGTTTTCACTCTACCAAGTTCATATCTCCAGTTCACTTACCTGCATTACTGTTATCATCTGCTGTTTGTCTTATAAACATCATTCTACATGTACCTCTGTGTTTCCCGAGTATCTGTCCGCAACAATATTATATCGCCTGTACACATTACAGTTAAAAGAAAAATTTGTCTTTACAAATTTTGTGCAAAACCACACAAAATTGTCAAAATGCCAGTTTTTGGCGAGTATCCTCGTGAGCACAGTTTTTAAATGATTTAAAAAGTTTTCAATGAATGTAAAAGGTTTTTGAGAAAATCGAATGTGTGTCAGATCCAGGTCATGTGGGTCAGATCTTAAAGTGACAGCAGCCTAATAAACCTGCTGCAGTCAAAAGAAAAAAAAAAGATAAAATCACGCACTGCTCTTGACTGAATAACTTCTGTACCTTTAGTAAGGATTAATCTATATTTAATTTAAATAGTGAAACAGTGTTAATTTTTGATTTCTTTATTTAATTTCTGTAGTGTTTCTTACTTGAATTCTACTGTTAGACCTACCTGAAATTCTTAAAGTGCTGTTTTATTCCATTTGTACGGAGGGTGGTGGGAAAAAATAAATAAATAAAAAAGACATGGGAGGAAAAATTTTTCAAATGCTTTTGTTTCCTCGCAAAAAAACTTTGCATTCCCCTATAAACTTTGCGTTCGCTTTTTTTTTTTGTGAGGGAACACAAAAGCATTGATATTTCTTTTTCCTCTTATCTCATATTTTTTTCCACCACCATGTCACCATTTATTTGGGGGCTTATTTGTGCTATAGCTTGTAATTTGATTATTTGTTATTTGGTCAGATCTTAAAGTGACAGCAGCCCACTGGTGTAGTGCATGGTATACACAGGTATACGGCATATACCCACTTTTTTATCAGTCGGCATTGCATATACCCACTTCTAAATCTCCTCTGATGCACATCATTCAGTAGTGTCCTGCATTACAATCATGACAGCCCAGCACAAAAGTAGCTAATCCAATCGCATTTCATTAAATCATAGACTGTAAAAAAATATGGACGTGGTGTCCGTGATGTTACCTGTAGGTTTCTTAATAGCGTCTTTGAAGCCTAAATGGGGCCGTCGCCATCTTGACAGCGCGTCACTCCTGGGTAACTGAAAACGGGCAAAGAGGCAGGACGTGGGTGGAGCTGAAGTGCCTGGTTGCTGAAACCATGCCTGCCTAGCTCAACGTGAATGTCTAATATATGGGTGGAAGATATTGACGGTTAATTTGAACCGAACTTTTATATTCCAGCTTACTACTGAGGTAAGTTTACCTGAAACTACACAACAGAAATAACTATTTGTTATTGATATTATACCACACAAGGTTTAAAATGCTGCAGTACTTTTAATACATGTGGTAATGTTCCTTTGCAACACTACGTTAACAGTTGTCATGAATTAGAATTAATGTTATTAATTAATAACTTGCATCTCAAACAAATAATTTGAAGCAAATCAATTAAAATCAATTAACCCGAATTTATGAGTGTGTATTTGGATGTCACCTGATTATAACATTAATAAGCTAGGGTTAGATTTGTATTAGCTAGTTACAAATATTATTACCACTTTACATTAGTTAGCGTATTAACGGCTTGCGTTAAATACTGTAATTCCCCACACTGTGTTGATTCACTGCTATCCAGTGCTTTGTGAGATCGTCTTGAATATGTCTTTTGAGAAGAAAATGCACTATATATTTTTTACAGGATGTTTATTTTCTTTTAGTGACCCCAGTTGAGGTCATTATGGCCATGAGTTGTGACATCCACCACGTCTGCACACAGCTTAAACTGTAAGTACTAGTCTTGGCTACTTGACATTTGACAGCTGATATTATAATGTCCGTCTTAAAAGGACAACAAAAAATTAGACTGTCATCTATATTTTGAGGTGTTGCTAGCTTAATCTATGTTCTCCCACATGTGACAGCAGTGTCAGCATAAAAAACTGAGTACCTTTCATAGTTAAATTCTTAATTTTCATTACATAAAGCATTTTTCCTTCCATAGACACAGTAATAAATTAAATAGATTCAGTCTTACACCATTGTTTGAGCACTTTTTATGGCATACATTGTTTTGGTTTTGTTTTGTTTTTTTCACCGCTTTAAAGGGATAGTTCACCCAAAAATAAAAATTCTGTCATCATTTACTCACCCTCAAGTTGTTCCAAACCTGTATGAATTTTTTTGTTCTGCTGGATACAAAGGAAGATATTTGGAAGAATGTTTGTAACCAAGCAGATCTCGGCAGCCATTGACTATCATAGTTTTTTTTTTTTTTTTTTCTCCTACAAACAAACAAATTCATATAGGTTTGAAACAACTTGAGGTGGAGTAAATGATGACAGAATTTTCATTTTTTGGTGAACTATCCCTTTAAGTAAAGAAAAAGAGCTGAACTGTAACTTCAGGTATGGGGTGATTAATCAGTAGTGTTCATGTGGATGTGTGTGGAAAACATAGGATAAGGTGGAGTACAAGTTAAACAAAAGGCTAAGTAAAGTAATAGGGTGACAACAGAAGATAAAGAGCTATGATGGAACCTGGCATCAGAACGCTTCACATCTGGAGGCTGGATACTGCAATCAGCTCCTCTGGTACATCAACAGACAAAATGGGTATTGTT
This sequence comes from Hypophthalmichthys nobilis, assembly GCA_037950665.1. Lineage (NCBI taxonomy): Eukaryota > Metazoa > Chordata > Actinopteri > Cypriniformes > Xenocyprididae > Hypophthalmichthys > Hypophthalmichthys nobilis. The sequence goes on from CM075479.1 coordinate 27,639,688, forward strand.
ACAGACAAAGCACACACACAAGCATGCGCATCATGTAGCATCCCTACATGAGAGAAAGATGACAAGATTAAAAAAATACTGATAGAATTCAGTATGGCCTGTCTTGGTTAAAAGCCCACTCAGCACAACAAGGTGGAGGCCAGGAGTGGGAACATATAACACGGTACAAACATACAAGACACTACAAAACCACGGGACAAGACATGAAAGAAATAGAGAACATACAATTGATACAACACTGGTAAAGCAATATAAAATAGCATATGTGTCTTCCATCATCATGACCTTGCTCTGTTTGGCAGCAAGGCTGTTGGCACTACTTCCATTGTCTACATATGCAACCTCCTCATTACTATTTACAGGTAAGTGGCAATAGGGATGCCACTTACCACCTCATTAAAACTTACCAAGCTTCTTCTTTTTGGCTGTTGTTCTTCGCCCTTGGAGAAAGAGGAAATGGTAGGCACGGCGGTGTCTATCAGGCATGTCCTTCCCTAATAAAAATTACAAGAAACAAAAAAAATATGACAGAGTAAATGGCTGTTGCACAGAGATGTATGTGTTTATGTTTCATTATTCGGTCTATGACTAGTATGAATGTACAGATTACACATCAAAATTATTATTGCTATTAAAAGACCATGCAACTGTTCTCAATAACTGTCACTATAGAATCATGCTGAGTTCTGCTGTAGAGGTCTGCATTCCCACGGCTCCCGATAAGATTTCTTGCTGCGCGGGATTACATTTGGAATGAAAGGCGGATTGCGGTCGGTAACTATAGTGTACATTAGGCGGGAGCGAGCGGTCTGACAATAACCCGGTGGCTCCCGAAATGCTTTGACATCAGCGCATCTGTGCTTGAACTTGAAGTGAACTTGGTGGCATTCACACTGTCCCCAGTTCCCCGTCCTGAGAAACCTGGCAAGATATGATCTTTGCATTAGAGGTCTGCGCGAGTGCACCTTCAACTTTTGTGATCGGATTTTAGAGGAGACGTTCTGAAACGGTCGTCAGTCAGCGTCGTTCTTTTCTTGCATGGATGTTAAAAAAGATTTCATTTTGCAGTATAGCTAGTAAGCCAACAGTTTTAGTTTATGTATTTTTGGCTTATCCTATAGTTTTGAGGGACGTGTTGTAGGCTATTTAATTTAGCCTATTTTTCTCTGATATTCAGCCTATTATTCTTTGGACATTTTTTCTCTGACATTTTTTAGGGTGTTGACAGCATCATAAGACAAATAACACAAATAACACATAAAAATCTTGTATATGCTATGCAACATTTTATATTTGTTATCCCCAATCACTCTCTTTCTTTAGGGGAAGTTTAAACGCGAGATTCTGGAAATGATCTAAATTTAGCGGGACCCGTCGGGTCGAGAAGAAAATCACTATACGCGGATAGCGGGTGAACGCAGAGTGAATTTTAGGCAGGAGCGGGTGCGTGTGGAATAGAACCTTGCGGGACGAAAAAAACTGTCCCGCGCAGACCTCTATTCTGCTGTCTCACGTGGAGGATAATTTTTTCAACATGAATTTCACAGAGATATTTTTTTAGGGGTTCAAGCACGTAGTTAAATTTTCCAAGGATCAGCATTCTCCCCTAAAAGTGATCTGGCAGACCAAACTGTAAGTCGTAGAGACTTGAAACTTTGAGGGCTGGTAGTACTCATACCACCTACAACATCACCAAGGCTCGCCCAGATCGGCCTGACGAGGGCGCTACAGTGGTCAAAAGTATGAATTGGCTCATAACTCCTGAACCGTTAGGCCCAGGCTCAAGTGTCTTATATCGTTGGAATCCTTGGCGAAATTTTCGGGTATTTTGGGTTTTTTGAAAAACCTACTTTTGCGAACTAGTCCTAGGTTTTTGACCCGATCGGAACCAAACCAGTTCAGAAATGTTCTCTGGTGTCTGAATATCAATAAATATTCAAAATTTTGGTTCACGGTCGCCAAGGGGCGCCAAAATGTACGATGTGGGTGGAGCCACTTCTACTAAAATGGCTATAACTCGAGAAAGAAATTAGATATTTGCACCAAACTTGATTCACGTGTGTATGGGCTCAATCTTTGGTCACAATAAAAAAATTGTGTCAATGTCAAGGCGGACAAGATGTATGTCTTGGATTCGCTCGTCACCCTGGAGAAAATTTTCGGGTATTTAGAATTTTTTGAAAAACCTACTTTTGCGAACTAGTCCTAGGTTTTTGACCCGATCGGAACCAAACCAGTGCAGAAATGTTCTCTGGAGTCTGAATATCAATAATTATCAAAAATTGGCCAATGAAGTTTGAACACCTATTAGACAAGGTTAACGGAGTCCGACTGGGAACGAAACTCAGTGGGCATGTTCGACTCATGGTCCTAGAGGTCTGTAAGAATTTTGAAAGAAATCGGCCACTAGTTGGCGCTAATGTGTTTTACGCCTCTGTAATTACGTGTTGTTTCACAATATGCATATCATTTGATAGATCTCCTCATTCTTAACAACTTTACCTCAAGAACCAATGCTGTCAATCAAATCATTCATTAATTATTTGCAAATATGTGAAAAACCTACTTTTGCAAACTAATCCTAGATTTTTCGCCCGATTGGAACGAAACCAGCGCAGGACAATTCTCTGGATTCTCTAGATCAATAAATATAAAAAAAAGTTGAACTTTACCCTTTGGGTCGCTATAACAGTGTCATTTAGAAAGTGGGCATGGCTAAATATACCCAAAAGCCTATAAAGCCTAAACGAAAACTCAGAACTTCACGAAAATAGGTGAGCACATGCAGCATATGACTCTAAAGAAGCACACCAATTTTTATGGAGATCGGACCATAGTTGGAGCTATAACTGTTAAAAAGCTTTAAAAACATATTTTTTTAATGGTTTTGGATGAAAATGTGAAACTTTGGGAGTGGTTGGCTTATTTTCACGGGTGTCATGTGCTTAGACTCCTGAAACCTTGCTGAATCCGATGATACCAGACTTGTCAGGTTTTGGCTTATGGTTTGTGCAACGCTGTGATTTAGCGCTTAAAAAACTTTTGCGAATATCTTCGAAACCATTAGTCCGATCAAGACGAAACCAGTGTAGGAAACACGAAACCTAAGCTGATTAACTAAGCGTGAGAGCCCAAATGTCAACATTTTGATAGGAAGTGGCAAAAAAATCCAATCAAAGACGTTCTTGGGTCATATTTTATGCTCTCATATATATAAGTATCTATAATTTCAAAACATAATGAGATATTTTCACCAAAATTAACACACATATGTATGGGCACACTTTGAGGACACCCAAAAAAAAGTGGTGCAGATCGGGCAATAGGTGGCGCTATAACTGTCAAGAAACCATATTTTTCCTTACTAAATTGCCTCTATTTGCTGTAAATGCACTAAAAATGTAAAGGTTGGCAAAAAGTGGTCATATTGGTCAAATCTTCATTTGGATTTTTTGCATCTGCGAAACACTAAACTTCACTGGTGTGTCACTAATTTCACATTAACAGTGACCTAATCAAATATTTCGTAATATAATGTAAATTTAATGTATGACTGTCAATACTTCACCAATTTCAACCAATATGTTGCTTGACTCTTTGTAAGGTATGAAACAAAGTATCTGTACCCTGAAGTCAGTTGTGAAGTGATGACTCTAGAAGTCTTCACTGCACAGACGAGAATCCGTGTTAGGTGTCCAATTCTGTCATTTCATGTTTAGCATCCACTGGTCCAATCTGAGATGGTCTGGAGCACCTAGAGGAAAACTTTACACAGACAAATAGATAGTTACCTCTTTCACAGACTAATTTACATGCAAACAATTCAACTTAAATTACTACAGTGTTCAAAAGGTCGTAATAAATGTATTTTAGCTTAAAAAAAGGTGGTGGACATCACAGTCCTCATTCTGTTCCATTTTACTGTCTATGCTTGAGTATAATTACAGGCCTATTTTTGACACACACACTGTATTTCTGGACTTGTCAACAATTAAAACAAATACTTCCAATATAGTAAATGTTATGCTATTTATGAAATGCAGGCATAACATTATATGACAACATTTCGGACTGTTTTATAGTCTATGGTTTCAGCCTACAGCTAATCACAGTCTGTCAGAATCTGGTGTGTAATGTTAATAAAGTTTTAAATAAAATTATAAATAATAAATCATTTGAAATAAAATAAATAAATTAATAAATAAAATTATATTAGAATTTCACTCACCGGAAAAAATGGAGCACAGAATTTTTGGATGGTCTGTTAGTACAGTTAACCCCACAGCGAGCCATATTATAATTGTGAAATAATCCCGAATAAAGCACAAACACGGCAGAGATGCCAAGTTTAATAGCTGGAATTATTATTATTATTTTTTTTTTTTACAGCCGATGGAATTAGCTGAGGTAACGGCTAACAGACATCAGACGGCTAATGACTAATAACCTTGACAGCAGCCGGAATCCACCTGTCACTCAAAGTGGCTGCGCCCTTAATTATGCAGAACTTTAAGGCTTAATATAATTTACAGAAATGAGTTATAAAATAAAAAACCACCCCACTCACAGTTGTCATGAAGTGCAAAATTAGCTGTATAGACCAAAAATTGTTTGGCATGAATTCTGTATCTGTCAAAATACTCTGTTATAATAATCTCTGTTCAGAAATCAGGGCACTTGGTGTAACACTGTAGGAAGGAAGCCACCAAGTGGAGACCTTCCTTAGGAAGGTCTCTGAACATTTGTTTTTCGATCAATGTGATTTAATTAATGATAAGTGCAGTAACCACTCAATTAGATCTCTTTGTTGATACCTCTTTTCCTCCATCCAAATTTATTTGGGTTAATATGTTTCCCTCATTTGTGTGGGAATGTTTTTGGGGAGTTCTTAGTCTGTATAACAAGTAAAACGAAAGAAGTATAATTTAAAATTGTTCACAGAATATATCTTGTGAAAGACACATTAGAACATTTTCATCTGGATGTAGATTACAAACGCTATTTTCTAATTGTGAAAGAGTCTACTGTGCATTCATTTTTTCAATGTCCCTGTTCATCTTTCTTTTGGTATGAGATGTCACAATTTCTAAGTGTTAAAATGAATTGCAACCTAGTCTTAAATATGTCATCTGTTTTACTTCATTGTGTGTGTGTGTGTATATATATATATATATATATATATATATATATATATATATATATATATATATATATATATATACACACACACACACACTACCAGTCAAAAGTTTGGAATCAGTAAGATTTTTAATGTTTTTAAATGTTTTGTCTGCTCACCAAGGCAGCATTTATTTAATTAAAAATACAGTAAAAACAGTAATATTGTGAAATATTATTACAATTTAAAATAACTGTTTTCTGTTTGAATATATTTTATAAAGTAATTTATTCCTGTGATCAAAGCTGAATTTTCAGCATCATTGCTCCAGTCTTCAGTGTCACATGATCCTTCAGAAATCATTCTAATATGTTTATTTGCTGCCCAAGAAACATTTATGATTATTATCAATGTTAAAAACAGTTGTGTACTTTTTTTTCAGGATTCCTTGATGAATAGAAAGTTCAAAAGAACAGCATTTATCTGAAATACAAAGCTTTTGTAACATTATACACTAACGTTTAAAAGTTTGGGGTCAGTAAGAATTTTTATTTTTATTTTTTTGAAAAGAAATTAATACTTTTATTCAGCAAGGATGCATTAAATCAATCAAAAGTGACAGTAGACATTTATAATGTTACAAAAGATTATATTTCAAATAAATGCTGTTCTTTTGAACTTTCTATCCATCAAAGAATCCTGAAAAAAAAAAATATTGTACACAAATATTTTGTACAATTGTGCACAATAAATGTTTCTTGAGCAGCAGATCAGCATATTAGAATGATTTCTGAAGGATCGTGTGACACTGAAGACTGGAGTAATGATGCTGAAAATTCAGCTTTGATCACAGGAATAAATTACTTTATAAAATATATTCAAACAGAAAACAGTTATTTTAAATTGTAATAATATTTCACAATATTACTGTTTTTACTGTATTTTTAATTAAATAAATGCAGCCTTGGTGAGCAGACGAAACTTCTTTTACAAACATTAAAAGTCTTACCGATTCCAAACTTTTGACTGGTAGTGTATGTGTGTGTATATAAATATATATATATATATATATAATTGTTTTCGTTATTAGGAAAATGTTATATTCATCAGACTAAATGGAGAAACTCAACTTTTTTTCAATTCATTTTCGAACAGCCTTAAAAGTTTATTTAGAATCTATACATTTTTTAAAAAATCAAAAAGCCGAAACTGTGTCTCTGTGAAATTCATTTAACATGTTTGTGAAGACCTTTAATTTTAAGTTCAACCTTTTTATTTCAACCTGGCTTTATTTAATTGTTTAAATTTAAACTTGAAAAATTTGTGAAATGTCTCAAGCTCTTGCAGAATTTTGTAATTTTGAAAGTTCTCTAACTCAATTACTAACATTTACAAAATGAACTTATAGCAGATATAAGCTTTTTTTAATGAAAATAAACGTTCATTAAACACAAATGTTCATTAAATGAAATGAAAATGTTTAATGAAATTAGAAAATATTTAAGAGATTGTTGTTTAATTTAGTTTTATAAGTATGTTCTTATATTCATATATTTTGTTCATGTCACAAGTAATAATCTCAAGGTTTGCTGGGTTTTACATGATTCTTTGGTTATTTTATAGAGTGTGGGTTTGGTGAAGAAACAGTTTGTAAGTTCAATTTAAAAAAAAAAAAAAAGTTTGTGCTTGTCTAATTTAATTGTTAAAGTGCACCTATTATGGCATTTGAAAGGTTCCTAGTTTTGTTTTGGGAGTCCCCAACAATAGGTTTAAAAGCATGCAAGGTCAAAAAGCACTTTAATTGTCTTATAATATGCATTTATTTTTTTACCTTATTTGCTCAATGACTCCCAAACGATTCGCTCAATGATTCATTTTGCAGAACCCCTTGTGTATGTGACGCTAATCTGCGGTGATTGGTCAGATGACTTCTGCTGGTTAACACGGAGTCCAGTATGTAGTGCTTGCATCACTTACATTATATTATAATAATGATGGTGCTCCGCTCTGTTCTAAAAATAAAGACTCAGAGAGGAATTAAGTTGTTTTGTGTTTATGTTAGTGAACCTAGCCCATAGCTCGGTGGTAAACACCCAAACAGTCATGGTATATGTGTTAGCCCAACGCAGAAATGTACTGATAAAGCTCTGCAGTTGTACACCGACTTATTGCTCTATTCTTTATCATAACTCCAAGTAATAACAACGAAAAACATTTGACACATTTCTAGACAATTGCAAGTGAACACATATTGCTGTTAGCTGGTTAGCCAGAGACCTACAAGCTGCGCAGATCGTACACACACACACACACACACACACACACAGGCTAAATACGTATTTGTGCATGCTACAGTGAATGTGGTGATTCTGGCTCGGACGCGGAGACGTCACTGACATGTTCGGACTGAACCTTATAAGGGTTTCAGTCCAGTAACGTTAAGCCCCGGGGATACTTCACTTTCACAATCTCGTTGAATGCATTTAGGTTGAAGAAGCAGTTGTCAGTAAAATGACGGGAACACACTGCACAAGCTTCAGGTTTCAAGTTTTCCCTGGTGTCTGTGTGCGCAATAAGTGGGCGGGGCAATATGCTAATGTTTCATTGTGACGTCACAATGAAACAGCATAAAATTCGATTTACAAACAACTTGTTTAATTGATTCAGAGTCAGCTCTTACATTTGAGAGACAATAACTTAAAATACGGTGCACTTTCAGATTTAAAACTTTGAAGGATGTTTCATGCACTTAATGCTATGTTACACAATACATGAAAGGAAATTTTCAAAAATCCATAATAGGGGCACTTTAACATTGAAAAATGATCCTATAGCAGAGATACTTTTCCTTGTGTTTAAATCTTTGGGTTGTATTGTGAAGTTCTGATACTCATGATACTGTAATTGAGCCTTAAATCAACACTTTAATAAATGAAACAACCATTTATGATTTCAAAAGGAAATACTAAATGGATTAATACACATGTAATACAACTATTATTAAAAACACAATGTATACACTCAAGTTTCCATTGTTTGTCTTCCAAAAGTGAGCTGTAACTCACTTGTATTCAGGATCTTTGTTTTCTCTAACAAAACCCCAAACCTTTACAAATAAAATAGTTAATCTATGAATGAAAAACTAATTTGCTGCTCTGAAATAAAAGAAGTTTCACTGCCACCTAATCAGGTCTGTCAGAGGATCATTGAAATCTAAATGAAGTCTTAATTTATAACGGTGAAGTCACTGTATATTCAGTCTCTGTTGATTCTGTTGAATGAGTCTCTGTAGTGGATCCTTATTCACCAGATGATCATGAAGATTATGACGAGATTTAATGAGTCCTAAAATAAAACACATAAACGGTCACATATGCAGTATGAGACATTACGTCTGTCACGTCTTTTCCTAAGAAAATGTAGCACTAACCAGATAAGCTATTATCAATTCATTCTCACACATGATAATATAGCTTCTGTATGATGCTCAAAGTCACTTTACAAAATCAAAAGGACATGAAAAGTCACTTTCACACAACAGACAGCTGATACAGAACCAGCAGAAATGGATCATTACACTCCACTACAAATTTAATATCAGTTAAATACACCCAAATCTCAGATTATCACACACATAGACAGTTAATGGTAAAAGCTGAAAATAACATTATTATCACAATCAGTCACAACACAATGAGCAGAATTAAACTAATTTTAAACAGAGTTTAAAGTTCAGAGACCTACAGAAACTGAAGCAGAATTTAAGTATTAATTATCTGATGATCTCAGACAAAATATTCACACACATCTGGTGTTACTGAAGCTGGTAAAATTTCCTTTTATTTCTAGTGAGTAAAACTCACATTTGGACTCACAAAGCCATTTGGACTTAAAATGAAAATATGATGAAAAGTGATAACTATTGTTACCATAGTGTCTCTAGTTTATAATGTGGATCATCCTTCAGATCGGAGAGCAGCTTCACTCCTGGGTCTCCTAGTTTATTCCCAGACAGATCCAGTAGTCTCAGGTGTGATGGGTTTGATCTCAGAGCTGAAGCTAGAGCAGCACAACCTTCATCTGTGACACCACACTTCCTTAACCTGTAGAGAACAATAACCCCTTTTACACATACAGTCTTTACTGGTAAATTACTACCGGTACAAGTTCCAAATGCACTGACGTAAGAAGCCTGCTTTGAACCAATCATAAAGTTCTTATGGAGATAACATGATTACTCTGTGCTGTTTACAGTAAGCTCCGCTGCTTTTTAAGTTTTCTATGTAAATGTGCACTAGATGGACATTTTTGACCTTAACAAGATAATTAACGGGACACAGGTGAATGAAATGACTAATTAAACAGAATAGGGAAAACTAGGTCACAGAAAACATAGGAGACATGTGACACCTTTCTCCAAGCCAGAGATGCCAACAAAGGAATCCCCATTTAAAGACAACAGACGCAAGTATATACATCCAGATTCTATCTGAACTGGTGCATTGATATAAAGTCTAATAACCCCACCTAAGAAGCGATATAAGGGTTAAATTAATGATTGATGATTGAATGATTGAAATGCTGTTTAAATATGAATCCTGCAAGTTTTGTTTGTCTCAGTATGAATTAATGGGGCAGATCGACATGCAGTTTCATTTACTACACACAACTTACATTAGTAAATTGCCATGGCTATTTCCAAACTATACTGAGATGAGTGAAATCGACTGAAATACGTAATAAATACTGAAATAAAATGTGTTAGCAATGTAGCCTATTAAACTGCACATTAACATTTAGGCTCTATATATAATATATAAAATACCATAGAGGTGATATGAATGTTTAGACGCTTTGCATCACAGAAATACATTATTTTTTAAAGTATAATAAAATAGAAAAACATTATTTTAAATTGTAATAATATTTCACAGCATTGCGTTTTTTTTCTGTATTTTTGATCAAATAAACGTTGACTTGATGATCATGAGACTTATTTCAAAAACATTATAAATAGTAATATGTCCAATCTTTTGACTGGTACTGTAATTTTAAATTTATTGCCTATACCAATCATGTTTTCTGTTAAGAGTGGACATTATATTAACGTGATATGATCCTGTTATCAGCATGCTCACAGAGTGTTTTTTTCTTTTATCTCACAGATTTGAGAATCATAGTGACCAGATATTGGCCCACACTGGACATTCTGAATGAATATATTGGTGAGATCACTGACTGGAAGCAGGAAAGGTTTTTTTTCTCTCCGTCCTTCTCCAGTGCAGAAACACCAAACACCTTGGAATGCCAGGTAAGTGATGTTCACTTATATCTTTGAACAGGATTTATTTCCAGGTAAAACTCTTTATCAAAATGTGCCCTCATTTATTCAAAATGTGTCTCATTTATATTGTTAACTATATTCTGAATAAACTACCAAAGAAAAACTACTTTGTACTTTGATTTTTTATAGTTTCCTCTCACATAGCCTACCTGACTGAAAGGGGTCATTATGCAGGTCATTATGCGGGTCTTTGTCTTCTCAGATGTGAATCACAGCATTATTCATGAAGATTCACGCCTGAGGAGCTGGATGTTGTAAGCATCGAAGCAGAAGATTTTTAGGACTCACCACCTCATTCAGTTGTTCCCTGCCAGTGCACCGCTTCATGGCACCGAAGTAATTGCTCGAAAATCACCAGAGGCCAATCTCGAGAGACTGGTTAACTCAGTAGATTTTCTGGCAGCGTGAAAGCTACTACAAAATATATCTTGGGTCCTGCGCACAGTTGAAAAAGGTTACACAATACAGTTTCAGTGTTGCCTGCCCAGATTTATGGGGGTCCTACCCACAGTGATAGGCCTCGAGCAGGCTCTGATTATGGAACAGGAGGTAAAACTATGGAATGGAGCCAGAGAGTGTGTACCTCCCCCAACAGAGAAACCGATTTCTACAGCTGGTATTTTATCGTTCCAAAGAAGGATGGGGCTTGCATCCTATTTTGCATCTGCATCATCTGAACCAGGCAGTCATGCAACTTTGAGACAGATCATGTCACAGATCAGGTTTAAGGACTGGTTTGTCACGATAGATGTCAAGGATGCATACTTCACTTTCGGTTCACTTTTGGGGGCGAAGCGTACCAATATTGGGTTCTTCCATTCAGTCTAGTTTTATCACCCAGCACTTTCACCTAATGTGTGGATGCAGCACTGGCACTGTTGCATCTGCAAGGCCTGTTGTACGAGAGACCCCTACAGTGGTGGCTCAGGACCAGGGGTCTTTTTCGCATGATCAAGGTCATGCAGCATTGCTTACGTGTCTTGGTTATGTGGAAGAAACCCTGGTTCCTATCCCAAGGAGCCATGTTAGGAGCTGCTTGTCATTGCAAGATGCTAACAACAGATGCTTCTCTCACTGGTTGGGGAGTGATTCTAGGGGGTCACTCAGCTTAAGGTCTGTGGAGGGGGAACCATCTTTCCTGGCACATCAATTGCCTAGAAATGATGGCTTTCTTGCTCTCAAGAATTTCCTTTTAGATCTCAGGGGCTCGTCCGGCCAGGCACAAATGGATCTGTTTGCGTCTTGAGAGACCATGGAAGCTGTGGGCTTGGCCTCTGAAGGGGCCCAGCTCATAGATTCTGGTCTCTCTACCGAGGTTGTTGAGATCATCCTTCACTCCATAACTCCCTCCACAAGAAAACTGTATGCCCTGAAGTGGAGAGTTTTCATATATTTTCGAACTTAAAAGTTTATGTGGCAGCCATAGCTGCTTACCACATTCCTTTGGGTGGAATGTCCTTAGGGACAGACCCATTGGTAACTTGTTTCCTCCTGTCCCTGGCTCCCTTTGAGCCTATTGAAGAGGTTCTAGTCAAGTTCTCTCAAGATGTTGTTCCTCGTAACTATCACTTCACTTAAAAGGATAGAAGATCTGTAAGCTCTGTCGGTTGCCCCTTCATGCTTGGCATTTGCACCCAGAATTTGCACAAGGCGTTCCTTCACCCTAGGCAAGGTTATGTTCACAAGGTCCCCACTAATGTGGCTAGATCAAGCGTGCCACACGAGTCCTAAAAATGAAGCCAAAGCATCTCGATCGCCCCCAGGTGGCTGGAAGCAGTATAGGTCATAAACCCTACCCTCTCCATGAAATGTAATGGGACGCGAGACAAACTAAACAATCAAATTACACTTTAAAATGTTTTTCCTAAGATGGTTTTTAGGCAGTTTTTATCATGCTGGTGTTAGTTCAAGTGTTTGTTATTTAAATAAGTTTGGTTTTATTTTATTTGATGCTATAAAAACTGGGGTGAGACATCATGATTGACAGCTGAGATTGACAGCTTCTTTGATTGAAGTAGTCACTCAGACGCCAACTGACTTTTTTTCTGGAACTTCACGAGGAGATTGGAACTTTAACTTTAATTTCTACATTTCCATAACTGTTTATTTCACACCCTTATAATGAGTTGTTTTGAGTGTGGGTGGGACCTTGATATCGCGGCCCACTTTGCGCTCACTACTGCGCAGACTCTGGCCCACTTCGCGCTTACTAATATGCAGACTCGGGCTTCAAGTTCACTATGTGCAGACTCGAGACAGCACACTGGCGGCTTCAGTTACTACAATGGAAGAGAGTGAAGGTGCGTCGTCCATCTTTTTAAGTCTATGGGCTAGATCTATTGCCCTGCAGGCCTTCTGTCCTCCTCCCTTCCGGGATCCAGACTAGGAAAAGAGCAATCTGCTTTGTCCAGTTCGGGCATTAGATGCTTACATCCACAGAGCTGCTCTGTGGCATAAATCTGAACAACTGTTCATCTGTTTTGGGTCTCCTACCAAAGATTCCCCAGCATCTAAGCAGAGGATGAGCAAGTGGGTAGTCGAGGCTATTCTTCTTGCATATGAGTCTGGCGGACTGCCTTCCCCTATGGCTATCCAAGCCCACTCGACTAGGAGTATGGTTGCCTCTACGGCTGGCTTGTCAGGAGTTTCACTTCAAAATGTGATGCAGCAGGCTGGTCCTCAAAATACACATTTGTTAGGTTTTACAATCTGGACTTAAGCTCTACACCAGGGGCTATAGTGCTCTTGTCTTAGTGCATTTTTCATGATTTCACACTAGACAGACACTTGTTATTATGGCAGCGTGGGTATAAGTGTTCCCACAGCGTCAATCGATGCACCGTGAGTTCTCTTGAAAGGGAACGCCTCCTATGACCGAACCTTGGCTCCCTGAAGAGGGAACGAGACACTGGATTGTCCTGCCATACCTACTGCGTGCCAGTCAGCGACTTACTTTAGCTTATTAGAAGCTAGCATTGAACTGTTTGAGCATGCTTTATAGTTTCCTGTTTCGTGATGTCACCTGCTCTGACATCTCATCACACCATTGGACTGATTTCTCATGTGCTTCATGACACAATCACGCAGAGCGTTCCCACAGCATCAATCGATGCAACGTCTCGTTGCCTCTTCAGGGAACCAAGGTTACAGTCATAACTAATGCATTTTACATTCTTTTGGGGGATAATAATATATTTAGATCAAAATTTTCCTTTTTGGGTAGACTCCTCAGCCCTGCCTTCTACCACTGGCAGGATCTGACAGTTCAAGCAGGAATCTGTCGCTGAACCGCCGGAAGGGGCTTATGCCAAGGATATTATGTATGCACTGTTATTGACTCAGAGTCTTTATGGTAGAGATGATCTTACCCCAGTTCCTCCAGTTTACAGTGAGGATTATCCAGTAAAGCAGAGAGCAGCTTCACTCCTGAGTATCCTAGTTTATTTTCAGACAGATACAGTTTTCTCAGGTGTGAGGGGTTTGAGCTCAGAGCTGAAGCCAGAGCAGAACAACCTTCATCTGTGACACCACAATCATTCAACCTGTAGAGAACAATGACACACCTTTCACTCTCTCAGATCAACAGATTTCATTATTAAAAAAAACAAAACAAAACACAGATCACCACGTTTGATGTGAGTTTTACCATGTTATTTGTGTGTGTGTGTGTGTGTGTGTGTGTTTGTGTGAGTAGGAAATCTTATATAAAAACTGAAGATGGATGTGATGGTCATTAAGTATGAATTCTTGTTCTTCATATAACGAAGTCCTGACTTTGCTAAGATTGTGTTTAAAGTATAGAGTGGAAATGTTGAAAAATGTTAATTGTAAATGTTGATTGTATCACCTTAATGAGGAGCAACTCGTGTTCAATCATTTACAGATCACTCAATCATCTCAACTCAAGAAAAAGAGATTGAACACTTGAACACAGAAAAATATTAGTTGTTCCACATCATTTAAACAGATGTGATATTAAAATAAATGAATGGTAATCATGTTGACTCCCAATTGTTTAAATCAGGGGTGCCCAACCCTGTTCCTGGAGATCTACCTACCTGCAAATACCTGCAAAAACACACCTGAATCAGCTAATTAAGGTCTCCAGGAGCACTTGATAATTACAGACAGGTGTGATGAGCAGGGCTGGAGCTGAACTCTGCAGGAAGGTAGATCTCCAGGAACAGGGTTGGGCGCCCCTGGTTTAAATGAATATAATAATTGTTTGATTCCCCCATTTCATTTTTGTTACTTTGTGAATAATTAGAATTGTAAAATCACAGTGACTGAATTTCATGTGATCTGATGATCTTACCACAGTTCCTCCAGTTTACAGTGAGGATTCTCCAGTACAACAGAGACCAGCTTCACTCCTGAGTCTCCTGGATTATTAAATGACAGATACAGTTTTCTCAAGTGTGAGGGGTTTGATCTCAGAGCTGAAGCCAGAGCAGCACAACCTTCATCTGTGACACCACAATAACTCAACCTGTAGAGAACATTGACACACTCCTCACTCTCTCAGATCAAATTTTTTTCTTATTTGTGTTTATAATTTGTGCAATATCTCTTTTTTTGAAAATTCAAAGAGATTGTCTCTAAGAGAGAAAGATCATATAAAACTGTTAAAATTAAATACACTGAATATATTTGTTTTTTCCTTGAAAACAAATTTAAATTTATTAACATTTAAAATAAATTATATATATAAAGAATACATTTAAATGTTCATATAAATACATTATAAATGCATATATTTAAAAAATAAATTTCTCACACAAATGTCATAAAAACGATTACATAGATCACAAATCAGGCCAGATATGTGGAAGGTTTAAAAGCTGAAGTTTGACTGATATTTTTTACCATTAATATTAAACCATTAATTTATCATTTTTAAGTAAGTCACTTACACAGCTGATCTAGTTGCTGTAATCACAGGCAGCAGCTTCTGAACAACTTCATCTGCTGTATTTTGTGCTTTCAGGGTGACAGATGAGTCACTATTTGAAAATAATAAAAAAAATGAGTTAATTATAAATGCTAATAATAATAATTAATATTATATGAGCAAAATCACATGAGTAGCAGTATGATATGGGTGTATATCAGCACGGCTGTGATTCGGCTGTAGGTAATCCCAGTGTGCTGTTATACAGCCATATCACATGGCTACGAGTGTGATATTGCGTTTATAAAACAGTTTGACGGCCCAGGTGAGTAAATAAATTAGGAACAACAACAATGTGTCTTTAAAAAACCCTCTTTTGTGCAGAACTACTTCCTTCTGCCACGGATTCAAATAACAAATTGACAGTTGAGCCCAAGCCTCCATTACTAATTCTAAAACGTCACTTTAGAACTAGTAACGAAGATACTTAACATTCGAGTTGGGGTACTCGGACTTGGACTTGAGTCCAATTTTGAATGAACTTGGACTTGTCACGCACTTGGGTGAATTTGTACTTGGACTTGGACATTTTGGACTCTTTTCGAGTACAGTCGAGTCCAGGCACTGGAAGACACAATATAGCATTATTTAAAAATAAAACAAAACTACTTGCAATGTGCTGTTGCAGCGTTGGGCATTATAACCAATCGCAGACATATATGCTGAGCGCATGAACGCAATGGCCAATCAGAGGCATTTTAGAATCACCATGTGAAGAATTAGCTCAAAATATTGCTCAAAATCTGTTCAGAATCAGCACGAGATTTATACTTTCACAAATCCCCTCATAACCAGCAAAGTCTAGATGCGATGTAAATAAGAGATTTACTGTGCCGTGTGGACAACTTCAATGTTTATGACGAGAGTTTTAGTGAGTGTGCAGAACGCAGTAAGTAAGTGATGACTTTAAGGGAGCGCTATTGACAATCTGAATAATAGTTTTGTTTTTCATGCTGCTGGAGAACCAGTGGTTACTAGGGGTATCCCCGACTAAGGATTTACATAGTCGAATCAGAGTTGTCAAGTCTTGCCTATAGTCGACTGATAGTCGAATCATATGTGTGTGCGGGGGTATGGTCCGCGTACAACAGCGCATGTGCAAGTGACTTGAGAGCTTGAAAACAGCAGTCCCACTAGATACTGCGTCTTTCCACGCTCAAGGCCAAAGGAATAGGCCTGTACTTTATATATATATATATATATATATATATATATATATATATATATATATATATAATATATATACACATAAAGGCTTACGCTAACTGTGCACGTGACGGAGCAGAACGCAGAAAATTAAGTACTCCTGGGCCTTAATACCACTTTTATTTTCTTTCACACACATTACACAGAAACAGCTTTCTAATAAAGCAACCAAAACTGCCTGTCAAGTGATAGACGAAACTGACAATGCCTTTTTATCTTTTTTAAATTGAAATGAAACGCAATGTAGATAAACATTTGTAAAATGATTCCCAACATTTTACAGCCACAATGTACAGAATACCACACAAAGATATAGAAGAAAATGAATAAAAACATTTTGGATCAATAAATCTAAATAAATTACTGCAGAAAGGCCAAACTTCAGACAGGATTTGCAAATCAAATCAAATTGGCTAAATTGTCTGTGCGAGCACGCTCTAAGTAACCTACAGCTCAACATCGATGCCCCAAAAAACAATCAAAAATTAATTTACAGAACTGAAATATATTATATTCAAATACATATTGTGATGAGCAGGGCAGGGCGAGAGCCGTGAGGGAACGGCACAAGGCCGGTGACGTGATTGCTAGAGAGCGTCACCTGCGCTTGGCATCGGTCTCGTATCTCTCACGGAGGAGCTCCGGAAGCGTAAAAGGAGGCGCGACAACAGTGAAGGATGAGAGAGAACCAGGCCTGGACTTTATGTTATGTTTTATGATGTTTGTGTGGCATTTTAATTTTGTTTTGTTATTTGTTTATTTTGGAATTATTAAAGTGTGTTTAACGTTTGCCGGTTCCCGCCTCCTCCTTTCCACATCTACTAGCCTTGTTACACATATATTATATTCAAAACACAAGCCACAAATAGTTAAACTAGATAACCCTGAGTGATCAATAAATAAAATAAAAATAAAAGAAATTATTAAAATAACGAAAGTATAGCCAGAATTGTCAACTTTGTCTTTTTAACTGCCGAGACAACAATAAACGCTAAACTGGAGTGGCAGTCTGTTTAGCTAAACATTGTTCACAGCATCCAAAACACAAATTAGAACTGGCTGAAATGATTTGAAATCACTTGCACCCTACCTGATCCAATCTTTCACTCTGTTTGAGTCTTTTCAAATTGTGCGGCAGAAGTGCGCTGCGATATTTGTTGTTTTTGAATGTTAGGACATGAGCTGTTGGCACAACTTGCATCTTACATTTTTGGATCATCTTTTACCATTTCAAAGTGCATCCGATTCCACACTTTAGATTTTCTTATCCCAGACATTGTTAAATATTTAAATTACTGCCTCCAAGATGCTCCTCTGTCACGGATAATGGAAAGTGAAACTTACTGTAAATCTGTCACAGGGGTGGTTGGATTTATTCACGCATGTTAAAAATATTTATTAAAACCTTCTTTCTTTTCACATTTTTATTTACAGAGTTATCATAATAGGTTGTATGTTAACTTATTGGGAGAAAACCATGTGAAATCAGACATTGAGCACCCCCATATAGCCAAAGCGGCATGCTTCTCGAATCATAACACCTCTGCGAAGATTCAACTGTGAGATTGGTAGTCGAATCAGTCTCCTCATATCGAAGCATCGAAACTTCGACTATTCAGGGTCACCCCTAGTGGTTACGTTCACACTTCAAAGTTTGAGGAGTGATAACTGCATTTAAATGGGGAAGTGAATCCGCTAAATTATTGTTCTGTGTGAAATTCTGGTGATTCACATAGCAACCATAGCAACATAAGAATGTGATAACCATAGCAACATTTTGGCATTTCAAGGCTCTTAACAAGAAACATGAAGTTTGGATGTGTAATCTACATGAATATTAAACCCTTTTCATGGACTGTGATGACATATTTCCACAGTTATCAATATCTCAATCTTGTAAAGAATTCTGCTTCTGAGAACCCTGGAAATGTGAAAAAAGTCCATGACATGCATGGCATGCAAAAAAGTAGCTTCATTAATTAACAAAAATTAATTAACAAAAAGTAACTATATTAAATACTATCAGCCAACATTATTAATCGCAATGACAATAAAGTAAAAACCAATTTAAAAACATTTTTTGTTTGCCAAGAAGCTAGTCAAGGTGCTGATGACAATAAATAAATAAATAATACATAAACGACAGGATGTAATAATGTATGATCATTGTCTAAGATTCTACCAAGCAGTTGGTGTGGTGTCCTATTATTCAGTGCAATACTTACTGAGACCACTAGGGGGAAACAGATGTTATTAGGGGAAATACGAATAGAAAAGAGGTGAGGAAAAAAATAATGATGAGCAAGAGTTGCATGTGTGTTAAGAGTTAGTAATAAAGAAAAGATGTACCCCGTTCACCTGCTGTGGTCTGGCTTCATATTGATACCTTGAACACAACAATTGGTCTTGCTGGAGCTCACTGTGCATTGGGAAAAGCGCATGGACGAGGCCAATGAGAGGAATCACGCCAAGTACCAGGAGCTAGTGGAAGAGTGCAGGAGGCAGGGCTGACAAACTCGTTGTGAGCCTCTGGAGGGGGGCTGCAGATGATTTGCAAGGCGATCACTTTGCAAAGTGTTTACACTACTAGGCATCACCGGGGAGGCAAAGAGAAAGATGATCAGATCCGCAACCTAAGCCGCAGAGAAAGTCACTAGGTGGCTTTAGATTAAGAGGGCAGAACCATGGACAAATGCTGCTTGGACACAGGCTGGGGTCTGATCAACTCCGGCCAGGTCACCTGAGCAAGGATGTCTGATGTTGAAAGACCTGAAACACCCAATGACCCCAGGATACATCACTGATGATATGTCCCAGCACATCTGCATGATGTATCTTTTACCTGATTTTTGTTAATCTACACTTTGGTCATAAGTTTACATACACCTTGCAGAACCTACAAAATGTTTTTTTCACATAACAGATGTTTATGTGTAGTCTACTCCAAAAGACAAAATACAAAGGCAGAATACAAGAAAATTATAAACATTTGATTTTTAATATTGTGTGTCGTTACCTGGATGATCCATGACTGTTTTTTTTTTTTTTTTTTTTTTTTTGTGATAGTTGTTCATGAGTCCCTTGTTTGTCCCAAGCACTAAGGTTCTTCAGAAAATTCCTCCAGATCCTAAACATTCTTTGGTTTTCCAGCATCTTTTGCATGTTTGAACCCTTTCTAGTAGTGACTGTATGATTTTGAGATCCATCTTTTCATACTGAGGACAACTGAGAGACTCATACACAAGTATTACAAAAGCTGCAAACATTCAGTGATGCTCAAGAAGGCAACATCCATTAAATAGCCAGGGGCTGTAAACTTTTGAACGGGATGATCGGTGTAAATTGTTCTTATTTTGTTTAAAAAAATCATTCATTTAGTACTGCCCTTTGGAGGCTAAATAAGATATTAACATGTAAAATAATAATAATAATAAGAAGAAGATAAATGTACACATCACCATCATTTTGTTAAAAAGTTTATCTCTGGCTCATAATGCATTGTTTTGCCTTCTTAAGCATTAACTTGCAGATTCTACAAGGTGAATGGGTAAACGTATGACTGCAACTGTACATTGCAATCATTTTGTAAAGGTTAAAATATTATTTTAAGAGCTCAAATAATCTAAATCTTTCTGGACTCGGCCGGACTTGACTCGGACTTAAGTATGACTCTGCCCCCTTTGGACTCAGACTTGATTGGTTAAGGATTTGTACTCGACTTGGACTTAACAAAGGTGGACTCAGCCCCAACACTACTAAATTAATTCATCCAATACAGATTTAGTCAATGTTGCTGTGGCAGATCTATTAGTCTGTATTTACACTACAACACTGTGTAACACTGTGCACAGATCTGTTTTGACATATCAGATTTTTTTTCCCCGTCCGTTGCTATGGTTATCACTATGTCAGTCATCGCAATTTCATCCTACCTCTCCTGAAAGTAACAGGAGTCTCCCTCATATTTATATTGGGTGCACTCTCAAAGCAAGTGCCACACCCCTCTTAAGGTGGGCATACACTGTGCGATTTCAGCAAGGTTATGTAGGAACCATGGACGAACCAGACAAATGAATCATTCAGATGATTCTTTCAAAACATAATTCCAGAAACCCAAGCTCAGAGAATCTAATTTTCAGCTCCAGTCCGTCTACAGAACAACCCCTGCTAGGTACTTTTATGACACCCATGCTTCCTGACTGAAGGAGAGGTGACAAACCTAAGCCATTTGTAGAAACCAAATGGTCAAAAAAGACAACACAATTTAAGCCACCAGTCTTTGATCTCCAGATTAAAAGAGACAGAGAGACAATGCAGGCCTGTTTCTCTGAGTGACCTAACTTTACAGAAAAACCCATAGAGACTGCTTCTACAACTAAAACTGCATCGAATTGTTCCAAACAATTTAAAACGGACTTATCAAACATCTTTCAACTGTATAAATTTTATATCATGTCCACACATGCTACATGTAACAAGTTATGCTTTAGAACACCCACAATTCATGTAAATGTGATAACTTTTGAATGGTTGAATGAAAGTATTTTGTGTCTGGAATGTATTAAAATCTCTCATTTATGTTCAAATCATGGCTTGAATGAAATCTGTGTAAAATGTATCATATTCCATTTAATAGAAATTATGTCTAAACGGTACTCTCTGCTGAAGCCGGCAATTCCAGAGACCGGAGATAATGCTTATTTTATGATTGGGGGCGGAGAAAAGCCACCTTTAAAACAAGACAATATCTGATTGGTCAGAACTCCTCACAGAGGTGGGACAAACACCTACGTTTAAATAGTCACATCACAAGACAAAGAAGTAGTAACAAAAGAGACTACGACAAGACCAGAAGAAACAAGAAAAGACAAGACTAAGCCGACAAAAGGACAGACAAGCAGCTCATTCAAGCCATCCAACTTTTACTCACTTTTCGTTTCTTTTACTTAACTTTCTTTTCCGTTGAGAGTCTCGTGTTCTAAGTTTTGCCGCAAAGTTTAACCAACGACTTTTGCCGCCTTAACTTTTACTCCAGCCACGACAAGAGACTTCATTTCATTTGCCAGCATGCTCAAACGTGATTGGTTTTTACCTAACCACAATCTGGACCTGAAAAGATCCTGCAACAAATCATCGACTCAGAAAAACCCTTCTCTCCAAGCTAAGGACGCCGACGAGGAGATTCACATTTGAAGTCGACAAGCAAGTACCTCCAGATTCTAAAGCTGAACTGGTGCATTAAATTAATGATTCATGGTTCGTTCAGGTCAGGTCAGGTCTTTTGAAGTGCATATTTTGCTAGAGATCATGCTCATCATTTCATTCTTGCTTAAAACTCTTTCTCTCTCATTTCCTTTCTTTCTGCAATGTGTATGAATGTTGGTGTGTGTGTGTGTACGTGTTTGAGTTAGATTAGTTTGTGTTTGAATACATATAGTCTCCTGTAGTTTTTAAAAGAAAGTGTCTTGTATTATGTGCTCGAAGATTTAATGGCTTAAACTGTCGATCCTGTTACTTAGCTATTAATTAGTGTTTTCACAATAGTTGGATATTCACATCCGCTACAAGAGCTTATTACGGTCCGAGCAGATGAACGCTGGACGATTCAGTTGCTCGGTCGTAAACTAAATGACTCTTTATAATTCCCTATAAATTAATCATTTCATTTGAGCTGATTTTGGTCCTACAGTTATCAACTCACACTGTACGAGTAGATCGCATGCAATGTAAAACCAAAGCGCACGATTTGTGCTCACACTATGCGGTCCGATGGTCGAGCTGTGACTTGACTGCTCACACTATGCTTTTGAAATGTGCATGATAAACTCCCGTGCTGGGTTGCGCCGATTGACCATATGTTTCCAGAGATATTGTCAAAAGCATCAGCTATGGATAGCAAGAGGATTTAGCATTTCCAATTTATATATTAAATTATTATTATTATTATTATTATGATAGGCATACTTTTATTATTAAATTGATATTAGCCTACAATTCAATAGGCTAATTTCATAGCGCATCACCGCATAACCGATGCGCTCCGAGGATAATAAAAGGTTTGATAGATTAGCTTACTCCTCACTGAAAATGATTTAAAGACATTTATACTATGAATTATAGACCTACATTTAAAATTATTAACAGTTAATGAAAAGCAGCTTTATTTCAGAAACAACTTGTTTAACATTGAATACTTATCTCTTTTTTCACTACGTACAGTATATGGGCCACAAGAGAAATATTAAGAAAATAAATTAAGACATAACCTACCATTATCAGCATGTTGAAGTAGGATTTATATATATTCCAATATTGCGACGTGACATTGTTCTTTATCACCAATTGCCAAATGATGGACAACGGTTCACATTTCCCATGATAATAAAATTTAGTAAATATTAAATAGCCTAAATGAGTAAATAGAAAGTGAAAAGTGAAACAAGTAAATTAATGATCAAATTAGTACAAAAGGTGTTGGTGTACAGTATATGTACATGCAGGTGGCTTGGAAGACGTTGGTAATAGCCTATGGTTTATTCATAATGAAACACGAACTGGAGGTAAGCAACAGTTTGCTAAATTGCAGCTAGTTTGATAGCTACAGAACTTAAAAATCTTACTCTTTTCATTTTTTTTTTTTTTTTTTTTTCTGGCTGCATTAATGAAATGGTTTAATTTCTGTTTTTGTGCAGATGCAGTAAGGGAAAAACACAATTTAGGGCAGTCGGCTCGTAGCTCTGCTTCAACTGTGCAATATCCTCACGAGGGGCCACCAAAATTTCTGACATGCCAGACGTTCACCCGACCATCCGACTGCCGGTCGGGAGAGGTTTATTGCCTCTCATTTCCCCGTGTACACTGCACGAACATGGCACAACAAAGATGAAAATCGTCCCGACTCAAAAAAGAGTCGCACGAGTCAGAATTCGGCTCAAAATCAGACGAAAATCGCACAGTGTATGCCCGCCTTTATCCTGTTAATTTCCCTGTTCCCAAGCTCCACCCACCCAATCTCAAGGCAATCAGGACTCTCTCACAGGCTTTATTAGCTGCACCTGTGCCTATAGCTTTTTCCTTTGTGTTGGATGTGGCTGTACCATGCAGAGGCCTGAGTTTTATTCCTTTCATTCTGTTTTCTCCTGTGTGTGCATAATTGATGATGTAAGTGCCTTTGTTTGATATTTAAAGATTACTTTATTGCCTATGAATTCCATGTAACATTGATTTACCAATGTTACATGGAATTCACAGGCAATAAAGTAATATATTGACCTTGTACCTGATTTGGCATGGTTTTTTAGGAAACTAAAACTGTATTTCTCTGTTCCCTTGTAGAGACGAGAGAGAGAGAGAGAGAGAGAGAGAGAATACCTGCTTGGATGTGCAATAAAAACTCCTATCCTCACTGGCTTCAAGCCAGCTACCTAAGCATTCCCCCTTACTCCTTTTCAAGGCCTATAAGGTCATAAATTACCTATTTTGTACTCAAAACAGGCAAGTGGGCATTCCTGTGCGTTATTTCTGTATGGAGGAGTGATTTTGTTTGGATGTGTTTATGTGAGAGAAATGAAAGGACATAAAAATATGAACTATACTAAAATCTGATTTCTCAGCTTCTTGTTTCACTTGTTTTGTTAATGTTTTAGAACAAAAATGATTGATGATTGAACTCATTGTTACTTACTGATAATTTTCTTCTCCAATTAAGCTCTTCAGGTCAAACTCCTGCATTGCTCGCTCTGAGGTCAACAACACAAAAACTAAAGCTGACCACTGAGATGAGGTGAGTTTCACATTACGTAATCCTCTAGAGCTCATATGAGGTTGAGCTTCGTTCACCAGAGAAAGATCCCCCAGTTCATTAAGACAGTGAAACAGATTTATGTATTTATCTGGAGAGGGATTCTTACTGATCTTTTCTTTAATATAGCAAACCGTTTTCTCATTGTTGTGAGAGCTGTTTCCTGTCTGTGTCATTAGTTCATGTAAGAGACTCTGATTAGATTCCACTGACAGACCCAGAAGGAAACGAAGGAAAAGGTCCAGATGCCCATTTTTACTGTCTAAAGCCTCATCCACAGCTCTCTGATGGAGATCAGATAGTTGAACTTTGTCTCCATTAGTTGGTGTGGTAATCTGGTCAAACACATTGATGCTGTTGTTTATTAAGGAGAGATGCACATATAGAGCTGCTAGATGTTCCTGAATGCTCAGATGAACAAAGCAGAAGACTTTCCCCTGATACAAGCCCAACTCCTCTCTGAACATCTGAGTGCACAATCCAGAGTACGCTGATGCTTCAGTCACATCAATGCCACACTCTCTCAGGTCTTCCTCATAGAAGATTAGGTTGCCTTTCACAAGCTGCTGAAAAGCCAGTTTTCCCAGTTTGATGATCATGTCTTCATCTGTCACGTTCTTCTCATAGTCCTTCTCATGTTTGATGTTGGTCTGTAGGATCAGGAAGTGTGTGTACATTTGAGTAAGAGTCTTGGGGATCTTTCCTTTCCATGATTTCTTTAACACCTTCTCTATAACAGTGGCTGAGATCCAGCAGAACACTGGGATGTGACACATAATAAAGAGGCTCCTTGATGACTTCAGGTATGAGATGATCCTGTCGGCTAGAATTTGATCACTGATTCTCTTTCTGAAGTATTCCTCCTTCTGTTGGTCACTGAAGCCTCGTACCTCTGTCACTCGATGGACACACTCAGAGGGGATGAGATCAGCTGCTGCTGGTCTGGAGGTGATCCAGATGAGAGCAGAGGGAAGCAGATTCCCTGCAATAAGGTTCATCAGCAGCACGTCCACTGAGGCTGATTCAGTCACATCACACAACCTCACATCGCTCTGAAAATCCAGAAACAGACGACACTCATCCAGACCATCAAAGATGAATGAAACTTTATACTTATCACAGGATATTTCCATTTCTTTTGTTTCAGGGAAAAAGACATGAAGAAGATCTGAAAGACTGAGTGTTTTGTCCTTCATCAAGTTGAGCTCTCTGAAAGGAAGTGGAAATATGAGCTGGACATCCTGATTCGCTTTCCCTTCAGCCCAGTCCAGGATGAACTTCTGCACAGAAACTGTTTTTCCAATGCCAGCGACTCCCTTTGCTAGCACAGTTCTGATGGGTTTGTGTTGTCCAGGTAAAGGTCTAAAGATATCATTGCATTTGATCGGTGCGTCCTCTGTTTCTGCTCTCCTGGCCTGTGTCTCAATCTGTCTCACCTCATGCTCATTACTGATCTCTCCACTTTCACTCTTTGTGATGTAGAGCTCTGTGTAGATCTCATTCAGGAGTGTTGGGTTTCCCTGCTTTGATATTCCCTCATACAAACACTCAAACTTCTTTCGCAGATTTGATCTCAATGTGTTGAGGACTTCAGCAAATTTACAGTCATGGCTGGAAGATTAAAATACCAGATTATTACACAAGTTAGAGTAAATAGCCATAAATTACAAAAATAGATTTTTTGTTTGCTGTATAATGGGACACAGAACATCATTAGGTTTCTGAAATGTTTATTATTGTTAATAAACAATTAATAATCATGTGTTTGAGTGTGTAGTGTGCATTGCAGCACCAAAAATGAAACAACAACAACAATAGTCCTATATTTTACCTGAAACCAGGATACATGCTTTCATTAAAGTCTTGTGGTTGAATCACAGGTGTGTACACAGTTTTGTTTTTAACTGGTCTGGATAGATGATTTGACCTTAAATCAGAATAAAGAATCAGACACACTGACATTGATGTAAATGTGTCATTAACTGAGTAACTTACTTTTACAGTAACAGCTTTTACAGTGTGTGAATGTATTAACCTTCTGGGGTCTGAAGTGTTTTCTGGACCCTGGAGATGTTTTGAAATGCCCTGGCATTTGTGCTTATTTCTGTTCATTTTCATGGCTAAAATTGACAGTCATGTTCAGTTTGTTTTGGTTTTCACTCTTCACATGTGTTCCTTTGTTCTAGTTTCTCGCCAATCATCAGTCACCATTGACACTAACACCATCACAGCTGATCATCTTTTAGTTAATCACTGTGTATTTAGTTTCTGCTGTTGTTCAGTTTGATGTCCGGTATTGTTTGTGTTTGTTTAAATGCCCTCTCACATGTTGGCTTTGGGATTATTCTATTAAATCTTGTGTGCATATTCTCTTATCATCCTTGTCATTGAACCTGAGCGTTACAAAAGTCTGATTACACTGTATTTAGCACAAACTCTGCTATAATAATATGTGAGCAGCATGTATGTAAAAGTTTGTAGCTTTGAGAAAATGTTTATGCATGGTTTGTGGAAAAAAACAAAAAAAAACAAAAACAAACAAATGCACTGAAATAAGGCCATAAAACACATACTGAATATTTGTTCTCAATATTTTTGAAAAATGTTTCTTGTGGCCTTGAATTTTTTGCTTTAGAATGATGTGAAAATCATCCTGCCCACTCTTTCACATAAAACAATATATTGATTTAAAATTTGTAATACATGTTTTGTGTCATGAAGGCTTATGCGGGGAGGGTGTGAATGATCATGAATTATGTGTGTCACACCTGGGAAGACAAAGACCCCTCCCCTAATGGCCCTATCAGCTGAATTGGACTAGACGAAACAATGTGAGGAGATTAAAAGAATGGCTTTTTGATTGAATTTTTTATTTACAAAACACAATCCAAATATACACAACGAAGGACAAAATTTAAACACAGGGACTTAAACAGTCACACACCGTTGTGCTATTCCTGAAACAGTTCTTGTTCAACACACCTGTCATATCCATGCTTTTTCATTTTACCATGTTCATGTACAAGCTTGCTGATGTTGGTACAGCACTCTCAGAGAAAAACACTTTGAAGAGTAAATGTTTAAGTCAACAAGACTCATCAGTGGCATCTGGTCCCTGTAAAAAAACAATAAAACATCTGTGAACATGCTGATATCGGGAGCAACTAGGGCTGCACGATTTGGGGAAAAAATCTAATTGTGATTTTTCCGGTTAGAATTGTGATTTAAAATCCACAAAAAAATATAAACAACACCAGGTTTGTTGTGCCTACTTGTAGGGCTGCATGAAATAATGATAATTATAATAATTTTACTTTACAGAAAACTTTTATTTTTTGAGAAAATGCAGGCGGCCTATAACTATAAATCATTAGAAATGTAATGTATGTTTAATCCATACACGTGACGTTATGAAGTAAGTTTGGATTAAAAACATGTAATGTTTGGTGCTTTTTGCTTTTCAAATGCACATCATAAGTGACACAGACTTAAAGTGCTTTTTTTTACTCTATTTACTTTATGAAACATTATTGTTTAGCACATTATAAACATCTACATTTGAGCAGATATCCACAAACACAATATTTCACAGTAAACACTGGTCTAAACATTCTAATATTCATCATGTTACAGTGAGTAAACACTCATATTATATATTGTATTGTATGTTATATTATAGAGCATAAAAAACATTGTGTCGTACATATATATTTATTTAGCATTGAAAGGGTTACTTACCTACTTGCCTAAAATTCATATTTCAACGTGTTTCCGTCAACACATTTTAGTGTGGCAGTTGTTCAACAACTAGTTAAATGTGTACAAGTTTATGTAACAATAACACGTTAACTAATGTAAGTGGGAATAAATTACTTACCGCAGCTGGATCAATCGCATTCTTCTTCTTCTGAGGTAAATTCAAGGTTTATTCCTCACAATGCGTCTACCAAACTCAATGAAAAGCAGAGGAATGATGAAACTTGATGTTTGTTTATCGAGGTGATGGGGGTGTTTACAGGTTTGCGTACCTCACACTTGGAATGCTGCGCAACGTGTAGGTGTGGTCACATTAAAGATGAATCAAGTGTAGCGTCAGTTCTGGCAAGTCACGTCAGTCAAGCTTGCATCAACTGACTCCCAGGTGACTCGTCTACCTATAGGATACGACGCCTATCACAGCATCCATATATAATACTGCGTTCCAGGCAGGTTTCTGAGGCCGTAAGTCACAACTTCAAACCACGACTCACGACTTTGTAGCGTTCCAGGCAAGTCACGCCAAACTGCCTGAACGCAAGGAATTGTGGTAGCTAGATGTAAACAGACCAGCACAGCGGACTGTACGGGGCTTATGCTCATTTACAATCATTTCTACCGCCAACGGTGCTAATACATAATCGTGTGTGTATTATTTATCGTTATTATATTATTATTATTGCCCTAAAGTCTATTTCACACCGTGTACCACTTGCATAAACACCGCATCCATAGGGGCTGCCATTGTTGTGACATCAGAGCACGGAACTGGAAGTACATCATTCTAGTACGAGTTCACAGGTGGGAAGTCACGGGTTTGACTGCCGTTCCAGTGCACTTTTTACGGGTATAAGGTTGGAAAAACACGGGTTACGGTTTGCCTTTAACGCTGCATAAGCTCCTCAGTATTAACAGCAGCTATCGCATTTCTCAGGAGCTAATTAAATGGTGAATTCAACAGGCAAAACCACATCATCTCACTAGGAATTGTGCAATCGGGAATTTTGCGAGAGAGATTCCTTCCCCACATGGATTTCACCTTTTGAACACGCGATTCGCCACATTGATTATTGATAAGCCACCTGATTTGTGACTGAGTTAGCATTGCTTCTCACATCGCTGCAATTTGACATGGACGCGATGAAGTTATACTAATTTGACTGACTCAAGAACAAGTTCAGATGGATCTGCACTCCCCGCATGAAGAAGGATATTAAGAGAAGATCAAGCATCCACGTCACAGCTGACTATTTTACTCTCCTTCATCTCTGAATGTTTTCAGAAGCTAAGCTAAGTTCCTTTTAATGCTCATGGACCCTAATTTTACCCAACTATGACGACTTTGCTTTGAGAAACCCGGACATGTGAAAAACATCTGTTGTTTTAAAGAAAAAAATCAGGTTATTGGCAACATGCTGTTGCTAAGGCTATCCGTGTTGCTTAGACTTTTGCGATTGTATTGGCAATGTGCGTTACTTATCTGTTGTCATTGGTAACATGCTTGATGCTGCACACGCTGGTCGGGTCGCTTTCGTTTGTATAGCAAAATGCTATACATGCTGAGGGGTATTGCACAAAAGTAGAATTAAGATAGGATAACAGAAAAAGCGCGGCTCGACCTAGTTTAATCAGTGCATCCTGGCTTAGTCTGTTACACGTTTGCTGAGCCAGGATGAGTACGTGCAGCTATGTCAAGCCAGGTTTAGATAGTTTGGATAAGTGCACGTTCATGGCATTCTTAAACAGACCACGGGATCAATCACAGAATCAATGCAAAAATGGATAAAACCCGTGCAGCATTCTTCTCACTGAGCAACAGCTTCTAATGGAAACATACAGTATGAAGAGGGGAAACATATAATATGTAAAAAGGGAAATACGGCTGCTATAATAAAACAAAGAGAAAAAGCCTGGCAGACAATAGCGGACCAATTGAATGCATAAGTAGTCCAAATAACCAGTGCTCCACTGAAACCATCATAATTACAATTCAAGGAGTTACTTGTCATTTCCACAAATTAACAGTTGTACATTTTGACTTAAATGTGACCAGTGGACATGCATGTTACTCAGGAAATTTACCATGAAGATTAATTGCAAATTTTTTTTTTCTATGCAGTTTATTTTATCTGTCTATTTAATCTATTTCATCTATCTACTCTTTTATCTATTTTTATTTAGGTTTTTTCTATCTAATTGGTTTTATCTAATCTATAATCTGATAATTTGATCTATTGTTTTCTATCTAATCATTTATCTGTTTTATCTCTATTATCTGTGTAAAAATGAAAACAAACTGCAATAATATATGTATTCATCAAACCTCTGAGAGCAATATGAACAGCAGTCTTCATAATAACAGTAAAATAACAGTAGGCATACTAAGATGAGTATTTTAATGCAGGATAATTAAAATGATGCAACATATTTACAGAAGACCATGGAGTCACTGTAAAACACATTGGCCTGGTTTCACAGACAGGGCTTAGATTAAGCCAGGATTAAGCCTTAGTTCAATTAGGACATTTAAGTAGCTTTTATAAACAAGCCTTAGAAAAAATTATTACTGGCATGCAGACAAAGCAATGTCACTAACATATTTTAAGATATGTCAGTGCAAATTGCTTTCAGTTAAAACTGCTCAAACATGCATTTTAGTGTGGGACTAGGCTCAAGCCTCGTCTGTGAAACCGGGGGATTGATTTCTAGTAGGATTGACAGCAGAACTAACAGATAAATCACTAGGATTAATCTTAGCCTGGTTGTTAGCCTGCTCTGATGCAGGCTAGCTGCAAAGAATAAATCTCCATAGTAACTTAATTTAACTGAGTCAGGGCTAAATTCAGCCAGGATAACCGGAAAATCCCAGCTTAATCCCTTATCTTGCTTTTGTGCAATACCCCTCTGGTCAGGGCGCCTTTGTTTGTATAGCGCTATACATCGCTGATTCAAGCAGCTTTGCGGTAGAGGAAAACAACGATTCTTGGTGCAAACGGATTATTCTGCTGTGGCACAGCAAATAGTAAACATGCTCGTTTTTAAGCTATATTTGCTATTGAAACATGCTGTTCTTAAAGCTATAGTTGCCATTGGAAATATGCTCATTCTTAAAGCTAAAGTTGCCATCGGAAAAATTTTCATTCTTAAATCTAAAGTTGCTATTGGAAACAAGCTGTTCTTAAAGCTATAGTTGCTATTGGAAAGCTATAGTTGCTTTTGGGAACATACTGTTCTTAAGCTATAGTTACTATTGGAAATATGCTGTTCTTAAAGCTATAGTTCCTATTGGGAATACGCTGTTCTTAAAGCTATAGTTACTATTGGATATGCTTGTTCTTAAAGCTATGGTTGCTGTTATGATCCAACTGAGGATCAAACTTGGGTCTCTGGTGTGTGTGTGTGTGTGTGTGTGTGTGTCCTTGATGCTGACCACTCCACCACAGGAGGAGACTGAACCCAAAAGCAGAGGAATAAGAGACAATGAGACCTCAAGAATCTGAGTTTTGTCTTTGGATCTTTACTTCATAAAGGAAAACAGAACATTAGCACAGTCTTAGGCAGCACTTTAGATGAATCTGAGCGGGTAATACAAACAACTCTCATTGAGAGGTTATCCAAAAAGGATTATCCAAACAGAAAAGATCTCCTTACACATCAGTCCAGTTAGAAAATCAAGGAGTCTACAATCCACAAAAAGAATAAATGCAATCTAAGAACAAAACAGAAGGCAGAAAAAAATCTCAAACCCCAAAATCTTTAGGAATGATGATGCATAGGCCAACATCAGGACTGAACAAGAAAAAAAGGCAGAGAGGCCTTAAATAGGGTTTCTCATCAGGAGTGATTCAACACAGGTGAGAGCATCACAACCATTAAACAAAGGGAAATTAATCTGAGTTGAAATAGTAGTCATCTAGTGGTGAAAATAAGGAATTATAGACAAAACGTCTCAGGTTACATAGGTAACCATGGTTCCCTGAGAACAGGGAATGAGACACTGTGTTTGAATGCATATGGGGAAACGCCATCACGTGAACCGGTGTCTGAAAGCAATTATCAAACCTCACCAATCCTATTGGCCGGCGACAGCCTATGACGTCATCATAGACGCGACCCAGAAGTATAAAAGGAGCGCCTAGAGAAGCAGTCAGTACCTCATCGTCTGAAGGGACTGTCCAGCAGGCAGCTCTGATGCATGGCAGGTAACGCAGTGTCTCGTTCCCTGTTCTCAGGGAACCATGGTTGCATACGTAACCTGAGACGTTCCCTTTCGAAAGGGAACTCTACACTGCGTTTGAACGCATATGGGGAACGATATACCCACGCCGCCATGATGAAGGGAGTGCATGCCAAAGATGGCTAGACAAACGTCAGAACTAGCAATTTCAACCGAAATGCCAGAACCGCTCCCCTACGGGTCATACATAGGCTGTCAGTGACAGCACTCCCTATGGCCAACAGCCCAAGCTATAAGCCTCAAAGAGGCCTTCCACAGAAGGCCTACCAAGGCCGCTCAAAGGCTTCTGGGACCAAACTTCTTTTCAGAGAAAAGAGGGTACATTTAAGGGAATGTGGCCAGGGGGCCCGAAGGAACCCTAGCCAGTCACTTGTCAGGGGAAAGTACTCAACCCTGATTGCCACCAGGGAGGCTGACCTGGTCTCACTGAAACCTAGTCTTGGCCAACAACTCTAATAAGAGGAGGCCAGAACTAGGATACTATACGACCTGACAAGGGAAGTAATAAAAGGGTGAAATGCTTCAGTATAACACCTGAGCCCTAGTTCTAGCCTAGGCCTATAGGGCTACACAGCTAAACCATGTCAGGCGGCCCATAGGGCTGACCCTCAGTACATAGATCTAACTGAAGTAAAGAGTGCTAACTCGAATACAACTCTAGCTATGACCAGAGGAGAAGCTACTCTACCAATGGTGGCTAAAAAGGCAGCCATTTTGTATGCCAAAACCAGATTAATCGTTCTAGCCAACCTACTGGAACTGAAATACCCCTTACTGTTTTTACTTACATGCTCAGGAAAAACTATACAGGAAAACTTAAGGTCAACATATTTTATAACATAAATATAGACCAAGCTCACCTTCCTGCAGCTTGCAGATCGAAGACTCCTCATCATTGAAGAGATGGAATCTAAAGATCTTTTAAGCCTAAAAGAGCCTCTTTAGCAAGCCAGAAGGCTCAGCCTGACTGTAAGAAGCGCCTGAGCGTGTATTCAAAAACAGAGGAGAGG
This sequence comes from Hypophthalmichthys nobilis, assembly GCA_037950665.1. NCBI lineage: Eukaryota > Metazoa > Chordata > Actinopteri > Cypriniformes > Xenocyprididae > Hypophthalmichthys > Hypophthalmichthys nobilis. The sequence goes on from CM075479.1 coordinate 27,673,112, forward strand.
AGAGGGTAGAAGTGAACTACCCTTACAGAAAGGAATCAGTCACTGACGCTGCTGGCGTCTGTGATCAATCACCTCCCTTAGATCCTGCTTCTTCTTCCTAGAGTCCCGCCTTCTCTGGGACCAGCTCCGAGGAGGAGGAGGTGCCCGAGAGGCTACACTGGACCTCTGGCCCTGTCTCCAATCCTCGAATCGGGACGGGCCAGGACCTCCTGCCTCTCTGGGCCCAGGATCAGATCTGATCGGTATGCAAGTTTTAAACGCCGCCGAGTGCGCCTTCGCCTCTCTGAACCTTCCCACCACTGCCTCGACGGAGCTACCGAAAAGTTCAGAGGGCGAAACTGGTGCATCGAGAAGAAAGCCCTTTTCTTTATCCCCGGTTCAGCCACAGGTGTCTCTCCGTGGCCACCATTGCTGCCATCAATCTACCAATCGAAGCAGCGGTTTGCTTGGTGGCCCGGAGAGCCAGATCCGTGGTGTGGCACAGCTCTTCTACCACCTCAGGGGACAGACCCTGCCCCTGATCCAGATCCTTCAGCAGGTCAGCCTGGTATGCTTGTAACACCGCCATGGTGTGTAAAGCAGCACCAGCCTGACCCGCTGCTGCGTACGCCCTACCATTCAAGCGAGAAGTCACTTTAAGGGGCTTTGAAGGCAGGACCGGTGCTTTCAGCGTTGGAGCCTGCCCTGTAACGAGATAGTTTGCAAATGTCTCGTCAATAGGGGGCATCGACACATACCCATGCTGGCTCAATCCCTCAACATCAGCGAAATTCACCCGCTGATGCCGATGAATACGAGCCGAATATGGGTTCTTCCATGCCTTCTCGATCTCAACATGTAGTTCGGGGAGGAACGGAAGGCTCACGGGGGCTGTTGTGTTATGGCCAGAAAGGAACCGCTTGTCAAGCCATCCACGCTCGGTCCCTTTCTTAACACGCTCCCAAGGCAGCTGCAGCCTGCCAGAAGCGCGCTCCATAACTTCAAGCAGCTCCACATATGCAGGGTAGGAAGGCTTTGAAGTCTCAGCAGGCTCACCTGCTTCCTCTTCAACAGCCATCTCCTGCTCTCTAGGGCTTAAAGCCAGAAGTGCACTCGCTGCTGGATCTGATGATGTCACCGAGAGGACATCATCATCCTCTACCAACTCACAGATACCGGCTCCTCTTCCCTCGAGAAGAGGGCCAGACGAGAGCGGAGCGTCTTAATAGGTAGACGCTCACAATTCACACAGACAGCGCCCTCAAACACTGTCAGCGCGTGCTCTTTCCCCAGACAGAAAACGCACAGATTGTGTGTGTCACCGGGTGTCAGAAATCTGGGACACAGATCCGCACACTTCCTGAAACGTTTGTCAGACATAGTAAAGTTTGCTTACCGGATTCGAAGTAATCGCAATCAGACAAAACAGTCCCTGAAGACGATAAGATACTGGCTGCTTCTCTAGGCGCTCCTTTTATACTTCCGGGTCGCGTCTATGATGACGTCATAGGCTGTCGCCGGCCAATAGGATTGGTGAGGTTCGATAATTGCTTTCAGACACCGGTTCACGTTATGGCGTTTCCCCATATGCGTTCAAACGCAGTGTAGAGTTCCCTTTTGAAAGGGAACATTACAGGTTGCTTTTGGAAACATGCTAGGCTATCTAGTTGCTATGGAAGGCCAATGTATCAAAAAATAAAATAAAATAAATAAATAAATAAAAGCTTGTTACCTAAGCTTCTAGTGTCATTGCCGCATATGGTAACATTTTACAATAAGGTTCATTAGTTAACATGAACTAATAATGAACTGCACTTCTACAGCATTTATTAATCTTTGTTAATGTTAATTTCAACATTTACTAATACATTATTAAAATCAAGAGTTGTATTTGTTAACATTAGTTAACCCATTTGTGCCAAATTTTTTTTTGAATGATTTCATGCATATGGTCGTGTTAATAGTGTGAACATAGTGTTAGTGTTAGTGTTAACTATGTGAACATGTTCTGCATTTATTTTCCCCAGGTTTTTTTTTTTTTTTTCTTGAAAATCATATTTGAATGTGCGGCAACTATAGCAAATATGTTGTATGCACCCCCTCAATGTAAAATTTAAATAGGAGGAGAACATTTGGCATCTAACTCAAAATAACTGCTTTCAACTGATCAATCTTTATTCATAAACAGATTTATTATGTATAAAAGTCGAAGAACATTCGATGTGAACCTAAAAAAGCTGCATCTAGCTTATAATCTCTTGAATATGAAAAAACAACAAACAACAAGTCCATTTGTTCTAAAGTGGTGGAACACAGTGCAGAACAAAGTGCAGCCATTAAGTTGCCCCAGCAGGGCAGTGTGTATCAAAAAGTTAAATGAAAATAAATAAATAAAAAATAAATAGAATGAAGAAAAAATTACATGGGACATGGGGGTGGGACAGTAGAGCTGTGGAAAGATTGCTCTCTCATCACTTCCTTTTGATAGATTCATTCATTTTATTCTATTTACAGAGATGTCAATTAAAGGGTGAAGTTACACTCTTAAAAACAACCCAAAAAGTTGGGTTGAAAATGGACAAACCCAGCGGTTGGGTTAAATGCTTGCCCAACCTGCTGGGCAGATTTATTTAACTCAACAATTGTTTAAAAATTACTGTATTGTTTGCTTAAAATGAACCCAAATTATGTTGGAAATTAACCTTTATTTAATGTTTAATAAATGAGCATTTATTAGTAAGTTTAATGAATAGTAATTAAACAATAAACATTTATTAAATTGCTTATTAATAAATGATCACCTTTTGATTATTATTGTTGCCTCTAGTAATTATGTCTGATTTTTACTTTCCAACCTATTTTGGGTTCATTTTAAGCCAGACATATAGTCATTTTTAAACAATAGCTGAGTTAATTAAAACTGCCCAGCACGCTGGGCAAACATTTAACCAAACCGCTGGGTTAAAAACAACCCAATTGCTGGGTTTGTTCATTTTTTTAACCCAACTTGGGTTGTTTTTAACCCCGCATTTTTTAGAGTGTATGTTTTAGGCGGGATATTATGAAAGCAAAAAGCACTAAACAAGACCAATAACCTTGATTTATTAATCTATCCACAGTATACCCCATTTCCCCATTATATGTACTTACAAGTCATTTGCCCACCGGCAACTATAGTTGCCGCTTGGACTTTTGACCAAGTATGCCAAAAACTATAGATCTCTTGTCAGATTTGTCTTATTTGGATGATTCTAGAGACCTTCACGATTATGTAGATATATATATATGTCAAAATATATGTAAAAAATATTTATTAGTAACATGAAAATTACGTTTCTTTGAGAGGGTTTGCCTTCACCATGCTTCCTGGGGTAGGGGTAGGAAGTTGACAGCCTCATGTGACAGGAAGGAAGTGAATGCCTTTTTTTTTTTTTTTTGTTCTTGAAATCCTTTATTTGGTTGCCATGTCATTGAAACATAAAACATGGATAGCATCTAGAAAAAATACTTACAAAAGGAAAATGACAACTATACTCTGCGGCAACTATAGTTGCCAGTGGGCTAAAATGGGTTAATGCACTGTGATGTAATATGAACAAACTATGAACAGCTGGATTTTTATTAACTAATGTTAACTAAGATTAACACATACACAAACAAATGTATTGCTCATGGTTAGTTCATGTTACTTAATACATTAACAAATGTTAACAAATGAACCGTATTGTAAAGTGTTACCCCGCATGCTGTGGTAAGTTTATTCGGGTACATGCTATCTTAAGCTGCTGTGTTAGACTTTATGCTCTTTATGCTATCCGATCATATTGCAACATTCTGTGTTAAGTTAGCAACTTTTCTGGGGCTTAAAAAATTGTAACATGCTTGTTCTTAAATTCACAGAGACAAATTAGACAATTCATCACAGAGGTCTCTTATTCAACACTACAACGTTGTAGCTTGATGATCCCATAAAGGAGTGTGAAATCATGGAAGTCGTCATCTTCACTTCTACAGCCGAGGGAATCAGCCCGACGGTAGCAGAAATCATGCTCATGATGAGGAAGCACTGTATTTCATTGCTTAGCTGCACACTGCATCTAACTCAGAGCTATTGCTGCGAATGTATGCTTCCCTGACCTACGGTGGCCCAGTAGTGCACAACACAATGAAATTAAAAAAGCAAAGATTAGTTCACAACACAACAAAATAAAGCCACAACACAACGGAATCAAGCCACAACACAATGAAATAAAGCCACAACACAACAAAATCAAGCCACAACACAACGGAAATGCTCCCGACCACTAGGGGGCTCTCAGAGCTCGGTAAAGTTAGTTTTCCTTGCCACTGTTCTATAAAGTCAACAGTCTTACAAAGATATCAATACCATGATTAGTTTTAAGTATGTAAACATTGTATATCCATATGAAATAATAATTCAAAATCAACTATGTGCACAATAGCTTCATATGTATACCTGTGAATGATTTGACGCGCTACCACGGCGCATGATGAAGTGAACGTCTGGCAATTCCACCAAGTGGTTAACAAACATGTTCAAATTCCAAAGCTTGTTAGTTCCTGTTGGTAAGACTGACCAGCTTTGGAATTTGAACATGTCTGTTTTTAAATGTTAAAAGTAATTTTAATGAATACAAATTATACGTTTTAACCACTTGGTTGAATTGGCAGACGTTCCCTTCATCATGCGCCATGGTAGCGCGTCAAATCATTCACAGGTATAAATATGAAGCTATTGTGCACGTATGTGATTTTGAATTAATATTTCATGTCGATATACAGTGGTTACATACTGTTGAAACTAATCGTGGTATTGATATTACTGGCGACTCTATAGAACATTGGCAAGGAAAACTAACTTTACCGAGCTCTGAGAGCCCCCTAGTGGTCGGGAGCATTTCCGTTGTGTTGTGGCTCGATTTCGTTGTGTTGTGGCTTTATTCCGTTGCGTTGTGGCTTGATTTCATTGTGTTGTGAACTTATGTTTGCTTTTTTAATTTCGTTGTGTTCTGCACTACTGGGCCACCATACTGACCAGACTACCACTAGTTTAATACTAGACTGTGGCTATACAACATGCTTGTTGTATCAGATTTGCTGCCACTAGGGGTGTATGCTTCCCCCAATAGATCCTTCTCTTTATGTGTTGCATGCTAATGCCTCAATGTGTATTCGGAGCTATGCTGCAGGGTGTATGCTTCCCCAACCAAATACTAGCTAATATAGTCCTGTTATTGTACAACATGCTAGTTGTATCAGATTTTGCTGCTGCTAGTCGGAACTATTGTGGTGGGTGTATGCTTCCCGACCATACTAGTTTATCTAAATCTGTGATTATCCAACATGCTTGTTGTATCAGAGTTGCTGCTGCTAGGGGTGTAAGTTTCCCCCAATTTAAACAAACAAACAAACAAACAAACACTAGTTTATGTATTGGGCAACAGGTGTATGCTTCCCTGACCAGACTGTCGCTAGTTTAATACTAGTCTGTGATTTACAACATGCTTGTTGTATCAGATTTGCTGCCACTAGGGGTGTAAGCCTTCCTTATTAGAGGAAAAAACTTCACCAGTTAAATGATGGATTTCTCTTGACTAAACTGTTGGAAACATTTGGGATTTATGCAAGTACACCTGCCAACAGATACATAACGCTGTTCTAGTGATTTGGGAATTTTAAGCAATTCTCATATTTGTGCCCAAGTAAATCTAGGTATCAGCATCACGCTTGTTGCATTAAACGATCCAGCTGTTATTGGTGACTTTTTGCTAAGTCTGCATTAACCGGAGGTTGTCACCAACATTACTTCAGTACAGTGACTTATTTCCAAGTAAAAGTGGAAATCTCTATCTCTCATCTCTAGCTCACAGCAGTTTGTTTGTTGCAGGGGAGCAGTTAAGGATGTTGGCCAAGTGGCCAACTGACGCAGCAGAGAAGGACACCATTCTAGAAGAGAATCCATCTTCACATTCTGAGTAAAGATTAAAAGACAACTCTCACGGATGAAGGTTTACCAACAAGCATGCATTTCTGCACCTGCATGAGAGGATTAACTGTCAACACCAGCAGGTGGTAGTACATTCATCACTAAAAGAACTGGAACTTGGACAGCGGATACAAACCATAAGCAAACAGTGCTGATTCATTTTGATAACTCAATACTAACTTTCTTCATTCCAGACAGCATGTTACTCATGGTATATGCTTGTTGTTGCTAAGCTTTTTGGCATCATGCTTGTTGCTATGGCTTATGCAGGCGGGTATTGGCAACATACTCGTTTAGGTCATCTGGGTAAGGGCAACATGTTTATTGCTTAAGGCTTCCGGTATTGTTGGAAACATGGTGTTGCTTAAGTTTTCAGGTACTGGTAACATGCTTGTGGCCTGGGCTCATTCAGGTAACTGCATATTAAGGAAACATGGCATTCAGATTTTCGCAGTCAGTTTGTGTTGGGGGATTTCAGCATATGGTTTTGTTTGGGGGGGTTATTGCTGCTCTCTCTGCTCTTATCCATGCTAGGCTGCATGGATGCGCAGGGAGTTCTTGCCCCGAACAGCACCATACCGCCAATACAAACTCTATGCTATTATCAATCATATTTGACGATAGTGGTCCTGACAGAATGAGCAAATGTGTGAGAAACTGTACCTCTCCTTGGTTTCATACGGATTATATAAACAGAGAATATCTGTTTTTGATATGACTTACTTCATTTAGAAGTAAACACTTCAAGCTTTCTAAAGACATATCTCTTATGTCTGTGTGGCAAGTATTCACTGAGTTTCAGTTCATTTTTGGAACACGTTTCAGAAAAATGTTCACAGAGACTGAGACGGCAGAAAGCGCACCTTATTTGTTTTCTTTATTTTACAAAAGCAAAAATTTTTGTTGTTATTGTGAGTGTACACAAATAAAAGTAGACACTCAACAGTTTCGCATGATGTACTACATGGTAATAATTAATAGACTGCAACTTGCAGGATTTGAACTTAGAATTATTTCGTTCATATCCAGATCATTACATTCCTGTATTTTTATAGATCAAATACTATAAGCATATATTTTATAAAAAATAAGGTACCTGAGATCAGGCTCTGTGTTTCCACTCTTAAACTTTTGTGGCGGATCCATAGAGCAGTTACTCTTTATAGACACACAGCTGGACTCTGGGTTTGAGCTCTTCTGCTGGACTGAACTGTAACAGAGAACAGATTCAGTTTAATCCTTTAGATTACTGTGTTTATTCTTTATGATAGGAACCATATTAATATAAACACATTCATCTTTCATCAAAAAGCTTTTTGAGGAACTTTATGATTTTTTTTTTCATTTCATATTTCATGTTAGCATTAAAGCAAAACAACAAGCAAAAATAGGCTACACATTTTTTTTTTCCCCTGTAAACTGTTTCTGTGATGTAATACAATATTTAACAGTGTTTGTTGGAAGTACCTGCGTCCAGGAGAAAAATCTCCATCTCTGGATCCTTGTGAATCAGCCATGATGAAGCTGCAGGTGAATCTGATGAGTTTGATCTCCTCCACAGACTCTGAATGAAAAAACTTTCGACGCTAAAATAAAATGATTAAAATGATTAATTGATTAAACAACCTGTATAATTTAGCTGAACATATCTTGAGTGTGGGAGAAAAGGGATCATGTGACTGCATTAGCTCAAGCTCAGTCATACATGTTTACACATGCTGTTAAACTTCTGAAGAAACCCAGACGTCATGAAACACAAAATAATCTTTAAAGTGAAAGAAACCCTTTATTAAAGATTTTATATCAAACAAACAATCACTTTAAATGTCCTCCAGAGATTCATATTAATATGAGGAAGTCACCACACATTAACACTCACCTTGATAAAACTTTTACAAGATACAGGATCTTAAATCCTCTAGCTTGAACATCATAAAGATACACGGAAATTCCTGCATAAACATTTCATAAACACTTTGATGCTCTGTTTTGCTTTGATGCTCTGTTTTCTGTATCGCATTCATATTTCACCTGCTTAAAATGGTGGCAGGGGAACTCTAACTTACTTTCACTTTCTATTTGTGACAAGTGAGAAAGGGAGAGAGAGAGTTTTTGAGTTTTCAACACACTTTATATTAATCACTGTGTATACATGCCCTTAGTTTCCGTCTGTCCTTTGTCTAGCTTTGATTGTTATACAGTGTTTGTAAGTTACTTTCCTGGTGATGTTCCTTGTTCCTAGTACTCCATTAAATGTTCTTGAAGATATCTCCTTCATTGTGCTTTTGAAAACTGCAACCCCACCGTGACAACAACTGTACAAATAGCTTCATTAAAACACAATTTATGCAAAACTTTCTAAATCATTCATTTTGTAGAACTTGAAATCAAGCATAACCCTTGCTTTTACCAGATTTTTAAAAACAATACCCACATGTTGTCATGTCTACCCTCTATTTTGTTTTTCCTGGTTATGTAAACCGCAAGTTTGGCTTGTCCAATTAAATTCAACAATTGACTTTTTATTCTTTGTACCACACTATACTTGGGGCCAAGAATAATCTCAGAAGAGAAAGTCTCCCCAAAATTCATTAAAAAAACAAAACAAACAAAAAACAAAAAACAAATCATACAATCTTGAACATCCTAAAAAAAAACAGTGAAAAATTGTCTCCCTAATTTTACAAAGGACCATCACTCAATGTATTGGGATTAATAACACACTCAAATGCGTTTACAGCAACTGTGCCATGTAAAACTCTCCATTGAAAATCACCTATGCGTTTTTCAGTTGGTGGTTTGTATAAACTCTCCAAACTGGTTTAACTTCATCATCTAGTCCCAATTTCTCTCTCCACACTGTATCACTGTTCTTTTAAAGTTGCTTTACTTAAAACTTTTACAAGTCATTTATATAAAACTTTACTTTGAACGTCCTGCAATCTTAACTCTTCCAGAAAAGATGATATGACTTACCATGTTTGTTGACTGATCCAACTCACCACAGTCGTTTGATGGACTTGTGAAGGCGCAAGCACGAGAGAGAAAAAAAGACTAGTGTGTTGTACTGTTAGTGTCGCTAACAATATATCGCTGGTCACATATTTCGAACTTCATTTTACCCCAAAGTGAAAAACTAAAAATAATTTTTATGGTCACCAAGGCTACATTTATTTGAACACTACTAGACATGTACCTTGTCTGTACAATGTTGTAGAGCTGAGATATGGCTTTTTTATGTCTAAGTCAAAAGAGGCACCCACTTGTCTCTACAATGTTCTGATCCAGGTATACCTCTCACCTTTTTTCAATAGATGTCATTGGGGTGGTTGCTAGGGTACTGTAAGTGGTTGCTAGGGCATGGCTAGGAAGTTTAATGTCATTATTTATTAGCTTGCTAAGCCGAGTCAAATTAGCTCAACCTCAAGACTGTATTACAAAGTTAAGTCTGGATTTTTCGCCCGCTGTGCGAACATCTTGTGCGAAGAAGAATAGTAAGCATTCGAAATTTGCTTCGCAAGCACTAGAGCTGCACAATTCTGGACAAATTGATAATCACAATTTTTTTGTTTTTGTTTTAAATAGTGATCACAAATCTCCCATGATTCTGAACAGACAACTAAACAAAATAACGTAATTTACTAGAGGTTCTGACAAAATGTTAATTGTTGCTGTCTATTTAAAACGGTTTAATGAATTTGAATGAATTATTTTTAAAAAATCATTTTGAATGAATGATTCAATGACTCACTTAAATACTTCACTTGTTTCATTACTGGATGAATCAGCATTTTTGGACGAATCTCTTGAATGAATGATTCAATGACAAATACATTTTTTAAGTGTCACTTGTCGCCACCTACTGGTGTTACAATGTATTTGATAGAATCTTTATTTGAAGCACCAAGTTACTTTCAAAAGGTGATTTGCTCTATTTTGATTGCTTCCGTAGGCGTTTATATATGATTCCGAGCTATAAACTTTTATCCCAGTACTTCTGTGATAATTAGAATATTTGCAACACAGAAATAATAATACTGTGTGGTTGGAAAGACTGTTTGTGTTTGAATTATTAACAATTAATCATTAAGCTCTAGAAAGCACCACTAATTATTGCGAAATGTGTAAACACCATTGATGCCCACAGTGTTTCCCTCTCTTCAGCCTGAGATGCTGGGATAGACTCCAGCACTCCGGCGATCTTACATAGGAGAAGAGAGCAGGGCTGTTGCTAGGTAATCTGACACTCCTTGAAAGAATGGTGCTTTCAAGGTGCTTTCAAGAATGGTGAATGGTCCTTCCCCCAAGGGACGGAAACAAAAAAATCCTAACGTGTTCTCATATGAACTTTTTATTAAGTAACAAACAAAAACGCATGTGATCAATGAAATGGTTACAAAACAAAAAGAGTGGACACTCTGTGGCACTTTTAAGACTGGGTTTGGGACGACATGAGGGTGAGTAATTAATGACAGAAATTTCATTTAAATACAGGTTCATTTAAATACAGAACCTGTAAATACAGGTTCACTTCACTTTTATAATGCTTGCAGATTAAACAGTCAATAAAGAATAAGCTTATTTTGTTTGTGTTTACTTCTAAATAATGGCGTCTTTGATATGTGTATTCATGGACAGACAAAACAACACAGTCCAACATAGTTTTTAAACTTCTGTTCTGTTTTTACTCTACCCAATTTATAAATGTTAAAACTGTGATAGATGATGACACGTTTTTTAAAAGTTGAACTGATTTTAACTTGAGCACCAAGTTTTTAGAATGCCGTGTCAAAATGTTGATATAGAGAGTTCAAATATTTAATATTTTTAAATAAACAGTTATATTATAAAAGTATGCCTTTTATGCAGAGATGGTTGATGTCTCATCATAATAAATCTAAACACCCTGTGGGTTTATTTTCATTCGAGTAGTCCTTGAAATTGACTACTTGATTATTAGCAGAACCTTTTGCTTTTTGAAAATGAGTGAATTTTACATCATAATTTAGAAACATCTAAAACATTTAAAAACATTAAAAAAATCCTAAATCTTCATGTCCAGGTTTAAAGGATCTCAGATTTTCAATGTGGTCTCAGACTTTTGCGCCTCATTGTGTTACATCCCTAGATGGCAGTATATCACATGAAAACACACATCAGACTAAGTGCACTGTAAAATGTAGTTGTCACGGATTACATACTGTTACTCAAAATTAAGGTCTGCCTGTGTCTCAGGGCTGTCAAGTTCATGCTTGTGAGAGCATTCTGAGAAAAACACATGTCTCAACATCTCCAAGACTTCCTCTAAAGCACAAGACCTCACAGTTAACATGAGTTTGGGTTTGACTTTTAAAACAGCATGAAAGGAGGATAAAGTTCCAGACTTTGATTGAATTGTGTAGTATCTTAAAGTGTGCGTAGACTTAGATTTCCCGTGACCAAATCTGTGGGTGTCTGGAAACCTTAAGAGCCTCTTATCTCTAGATTCCCCCTTTATTAGTCTACTAACACGCAATGTTTTCCCCATTTGTTATTCTCTTCACATTTATCAAGTATCGAATGGCAAAAATTACCATCCTACATTTGAAATTATCAAAGGTTATCATTTTGTTCACAGGAAGTGGGCTTTGAAAAGATATAGTAGTGACATTTTGGAACATTGATTCACCAACTAGAATTAGCCCAAAGCTTTACAGTAAACAAATACACAGTCCAAACCTGCCTTTTAATATCATTCATATACTGTCACAAGTATTTTAGTTTCTTTCTGTTTTAAGTTGGTTCTGTTCTGTTCCTGTTTGGCCGTGTTCCCAATCTTTGTTTGTTTCTGTGGTTACTGATCATGTTAATATGAACATGCAGTGTTTCTCACCTGGTAGGTTGTGACACAAAAGTGGGTTCAAAGAAACAACAACAAAAAACATAAAGTACTAAAAATGTAAAAGATTTTCATTTGCGTGTACAGATGACAATGTTGTCAAAACGATCCCGTTCATACGGATCTGTGAAAACGACTAAAAACACTGTAGTAGGCGAAGTCACTTTGTAAAGAAAAACTATGTGCCTTACGTGAAGACGTAGTACACATGCTGTTTTCACAAATTCACGTTTTTGTAATTTACACAGAGACAATAATGGTATAATTTTCAAAAACGTGCACTTTAAAACCCATTTTCAAAGGTTTGCGTTTTCAGGCCGCTGTTGTCATGTAAATGGCCAAAACGCATAAAAAGTTGAGATGAGATGTTGTCAGGTTATTTGTCAGTGTCATTATTCTTACGTTATTTCCATAACCTGTGCTCTGAAATATTCCAGATTTTTAACAATTTAAGTTGGAAAAGTCATTTTCATATCTATGCTCAAAAAGTGGGACAGACAATTAACATGTAAACAGGGTTTGTACGGTCATGAAGAACCTGGAAAAGTCATGGAATTTTAAAACAGCAATTTCCAGGCCTGGAAAAGTTTTGGAAAAGTCATGGAAATTTGTTTAAAAATATTTATGTAATAGAATATATGTTTACGTGATAATATTGGTTAAACGAACTTGAACTTGAAACTTCATAAACATTCTTCGTTTATTCGATCCACCCTACTGCTGCATATAACCAATCACACGCGTTTCTGTCGAGTGTGATGGCCAATCAGAAGCGTTTCATTCAGTGTGCGCGCTCTGTCTGAATTCTGACTGAAACTCGCAAATTTTCCCATAACAAACAACAAAGCGCAGATTGGATGTAAGAGATTCATGTCGCAGTGTCATCAGCTTCCGTGATTTTTAACAGGAGTGTTTGTGAGAGCGCTTAAACTCGCGTTACACCCAAGGATATCTTCATAATCGGTCCCGTTCTCTGTTCCCTCTGTATACAGTTTATTCCAGTTAATATAATGTAATAATCATGCTGGTAAGATCAAATGAAGTCTTAATTTTCTAATGCGTAAAAAGCATTAGAATAATTCATAAATGGTTCTAAGATTGTTTTATCTTTGTAGCCAGAATATGTTGTTCAGTTTCCCCAAACACAAAAAACATTTTATGTATCAATTAATCGACATTAATAATCATTATTACAATATCAAGCATTAATTGACAAAAATGACCCTGTAAAGAGTTCATGTTAATTTTATAATTTGAGTAACTTTCAACAGTCTGTGTAAATAAACATTTATGCTATTTCAGGCTTCTGTTCTACCTTTGCAGTGTAAAGATGGCTTTTGTTAATGTCAATTTTATTGTTAACAGTCTATATAATGTTCTGATTGACTTAAGTAATTGGTTAAAGTTAAGTATTTGACAAACAACAAACAACACAGATAATCATAAGAAATTGCACTTATAAATAAATAAAATGCCCCTGGAAATCAATTGCAAGGGGCCCCATATTGGAAAAGGTTATTTCTGACTCTGGCATGGGGTAATGTCTGGCAGTTGCAGTTTGTATAGGTGTAAATTGCAGAAATGAATAAATAAACTCGACTGTTTTTGGGGAATTTAAATAGAGATGTTATCTTGCTGATGACTGGGGGTTTTCCAATGAAATTAATGGTAAACTAGGAGGCAAAGCTGTTTTTAAATCTTCTTAGTTACCAAATTTTGTATTCCAAAAGTTTGTCTCTAGCCCTGCAACCTTGTAAAGTTACAGTCAGTGTTACTGTACACTTTATTTTAACATCATTGCCTCCCATTGATGTATGTTAATCTGTTGCTAGGGTCAGACACAGTATTTTATCTAACCATCTTACTGGTGTGTCAGCGTTTATTTTTTATTAAACTACATAGCTTGTCGTTAAGTAGTTCAGATATGCTGTGATTTGACATTTGAAAATTTATTTTTATTCTTATTTTGCATGTATACACAGACGTTTCATGTAACGTTGGGTCATGAATATTTGCCTAAAAGTCATGGAAAATTTATTGGTAGAAATGTGAATGAACCCTGTGTAAAACATCTTTATATTTTCACAAACTTTGAAAAAGTTGTTAAACTCAGTAAAACACTAGCCCTTCAGGACTAGAGTTGAAGAGCTCTGACATATAACACAGAAGTGTTTTGTATTTTGGGTCTGTAGTTGCTTTTGAATGGCTGTCTATGGGTCAAATTGACCCACGAACAGTAAGAACGTATACAATTTCTGTATGCACATTTCACAACACATCAGCACATCATTGCAACTTTGCATGCATGTTCATGACCCTAAATGAGAAAAAGTTACAAAATTTTAAGAAAAACAACTTAGGTTAGATAGTATTTCAGATAGCTTGAAAAAGAAAAAATAGCTCATTTTTAGCATCTGTGGCTGACAAAATATTTTTCAGTATTGAAATGAGTGGGAAAAAGCTATTTTTTACCTTCAAAAGGGTAGTTAAAAACCAACATAAAGTATAACCAAAAAATCATATTATTTTGGGTCTGTACAGTTGCCCTATAAATCATTAAAATATGTAAAGTAACAGTAATTTTGTGTATATATGTCAAAACACATAAGCGTGATGAAACTTTGCATGCATGTTCATGACCCTAAATGAGGAAAAATGTCAAAAAAAAAAAAAAAAACACAGGCTAACCAGCATTTCATTTCAACTCAAAAATCAAAACGGGTCAAATTGACCCGCAACATAACACGAGGGTTAATGTAATAATTTATTTTAATGTAATTTAACTAAACCCAGAAAAAAATTAAATTTGAAAAAAAGAAATATAAAACAAATATCAATGTACAGTATATTACAATACATAATTTGTATAGAAAAATTGTATTGCAAAATGCAAAACAAAACTATTTTCGCTACTGGTGAGAGACTTATGTCAATATATATACTTCCTCTTACTTGGTTGTGCACTTTGCATCACTGCATATACTTAATGTTCACTTTTCCTTCTTACCAATGCTCAGCATTTTGCAAGAATTGCCAATGGTGCAACACTGAATCATGACGCAGTGTCTTTTCAGTTTGTACAAACATGTTGCCACACATTCTTTATCAACAACCAACCACTCTTCTGAATTTGTGAATTGCAACATCAAATAAACACCTGTCTCTCCCTTGACATACGAAAATTCCCACACAGCAGGAGACTCCTAGGCGGATCCGCATTCAAGTCGCCAAACCCGCATGACTGTCACATTCGTTTTGGCGCCGCCCAGAGGATCAGCTCCACCTCCGGGTGGCGCCGTAAATTCTACTGTCAATCAGTGGATCCTGAGCGGACCCATGTCGGATCCGCGGATGCGCACGCGCCTTTACTGTAACGGTTGTATCAATTTGCGGGTCCCAAACAGACCCGCCGCGGAGGTAAGGTTTTAATCGCGGATGCAGCGCGGAGCCACGGCGGGTCCGCGATCCGCCTTCGTTGCGGATCCGTCACTGCGCGCAAGTGGACGCCGATACGGGTCCGTTCGCGGATACTTTCCGGATGCCGCGATGTCGTTTTGCTGTGTGGGTTGAGGCCGTGTGCCATAAACACCAGCAAATACAAGAGCTTTCACAGAACATTTTTTGGGGCGAGAAGGCAACCAGGTGGGAAAGATTTCACTTGTATGACTTTCTTTCTTCAGTGCATGGAACACAAAAGGAAATCTTCAGCAGAATGTTCCAGCTGCTATTTTCCCTATAATGGAAAAGTGCACTATTTTCACAAGGGAAGATTTGGAAAAGGCCAGTCTACTATTGTCTACTTTAAAGGGCTAGTAAATGATTTTCATTTTTGGATTAACTATTCCTGCAAAATCTATAAGTGCAACTTAGCAATTATGCAATTATAGTCCTCTTAAGTTTGATTTGGAAACAGTATGAAACATCTGGTACACATTATAATGTGTTTCTATTTGCAAAAAACAAACCATCAGCTATAAATTGTACACAGGATGTACCACATAATGGCCAAGTAGCCATCAGTAATATGCCCATATGTACTGTATAAATAACAATCAAAGAGCCATGATATTGATTTTTTTTTTTTTTTTTTTTTTTCTCCATTATACGCAGACCAACTGCCTGTAAGTCTAAATATTTAATGTGTTTCAACCAAGGCAGCTATTAAACTAACCCAACTATTGGCTGTCTACTGAAAAAAATATTATGACCAAAGGGAAGCAGGAAGAGCAAACATACTGGATTTTCCCACAAATCGTTTTTCCCTAATGAACAGGACAGATAAGTGCATTATGTATACAATTTGTGAAATGTCACGTTCTAATGCAGCTTTAATTGATGGTATAAGGGTTTTTACATGCCACACA
Organism: Hypophthalmichthys nobilis; assembly: GCA_037950665.1. Lineage (NCBI taxonomy): Eukaryota > Metazoa > Chordata > Actinopteri > Cypriniformes > Xenocyprididae > Hypophthalmichthys > Hypophthalmichthys nobilis. Next base: position 27,689,340 of record CM075479.1, read on the forward strand.
AATCTGATTTGGTTTTCAAATCCTCATTAACTGTCCGTACTGTCATTTCATAAGTAATGATATCTGATCTTTTTAAGTGTAAAGTCAATATCCAGTGTTTCTACATTAGTTGGTACAGTAATTATGTAAGCATCAACACAATCCCACTTACAAAAACTAACACTTGAGAAAAAGAAGTGCACCTAATTGTATTGAATGTGCACTTGTACTTCAAATTTTAAAAGTGTATATATATATTTAAAACCCTGTACTTGCAGATATTATAATATTACTGAAGTAAAAGGCCATTTAAGTGTACTTAGAGAGTGCACTTTCATGATTGTTTTTTAAAACAGTCTTAAAGTTATAGTTCACCCAAAAATGAAAATTCTGTCATCATTTACTCACCCTCAAGTTGTTCCAAACCTGTATGAATTTCTTTCTTCTGCTGAACACAAAAAAAGATATTTTGAAAAATATGGGTAACCAAACAATTGATGGGCCCCATAGACTTAAATAGTATATAAAAAGTACTATGGAAGTCAGTGGGCTCCATCAACTGTTTGGTTACCCATATTTTTTAAAATATCTTCTTTTGTGTTCAGCAGAAGAAAGAAATTCATACAGGTTTGGAACAACTTAAGGGTTATTTGATATTACATTCAAAGTTAACAGATTTGATGCATTTTAAAGACAATAGGAGTAATTGCGAAATTCCATAATTCATATTTATAAAGATGTACTTAAGTCCTACTATATATACACTGATCAGGCATAACATTATGGCCACCTTCCTAATATTACGTTGGTCCCACTTTTGCCGCCAAAAGAGTCCTGACCCATCGAGGCATGGACTCCACTAGACCCCTGAAGGTGTGCTGTGGTGTCTGGCACCAAGATGTTAGCAGCAGATCCTTTAAGTCCTGTAAGTTGCAAGATGGGGCCTCCATGGATCGGACTTGTTTGTTCAGCACATCCCACAGATGCTTGATAGGATTGAGATCTGGGGAATTTGGAGGCCAAGTCAACACCTCAAACTCTGATGACCATGACCTTGTCGCCGGTTCACCAAAAATAACGACTTTATTCAACAATCTCTTCTCTTCCTTGTCATTTTCCTTATGCAGGTGACGCAGTAAGCGTAATGAAGGCTTCTGTGGTTAAGTATGAATGCCAGCTCAGTATGGCCAAAGTTGCACACTTGAGCAGCATGACGCATACATGTGATGCTGACGCAGGAGCCGGCCAATAATGAGTCGGCGTTCTGACATAGAACCTGGGAATGTAAGTAAGTACTCTTAATAATATGCTAAAGTGTATACTTTTTTCACAATAGCTGTCAGTGTGGAAAGAGTGGACAAACAACTGTTAAAAAAAAAAAATGTATTTAATGAGATTTCACCACTATGCTGAACAATTTATTTTTAGCAAATATAATTTGTAAACAAAATTATTGAAATGCATTAACACACACACACACACATATATATATATATATATATATATATATATATTATTCAAGGACAAGGTACTGTAGATGTCTGTAGTTTTTTAAAATGGCACGAGGGACAGCTAACACTTCTGTTGGTCCCCAGTCAAGCATACCTTGGCCTTTGCACAGTTTCCTGCTATTGAAATGGGATGCTTTGCGTTCCTGAGACATACGTTTCATCTAGTAGCAGTGCACAAATGAGAGTCTTGTTTTATGTGTTCAGTGCAATGGTTTTGTTGGAGGTCTTGCGTGCAGCAGACAATGACATGTCTGTTTTTCACCAAAAATGTTTCCCTGACCTTGGTAGTGTTTGTTTTAAGAGAGCCCCATGGGGAAAACAGAACAATGGCCATAAAATATCTTACATGTTTTACAGGGTCGGCACAGCTTTCTGAGTTATATTTTCATGTCAGTTCGCTGGGTTTGAGTATTTTTGCTTCTTAATAAAATCTCAAACACTCTAGCATTGCTTATGTTTGCTTTGGTAATGTTATGTCACACATAATACATTAGGCATGAATATACATGTCAGCATGTTACAAACTGTCAAATCTCAGCCTCAAATGGTGCAATAACAAAGCATTCGCTTACCAGGCTACAACATTCCAAAAGCATCAGTATACGCCATTTAGGGAGTATATTTACTTATTTATTCTTTTTTTCTGTACAAAGAAAAGTGAAACATTTGAAATATCACAATGTTTGTAAGGTTTACAACATCAAATATTTGAGTTTTGATTGAGGATTTTTGGTCTGTTTTATCACCTGCCAGTCTAAACACGTATTGGTTTGGAAGTTAAACTCTCTTTCTATGGAGAAATTGATTTATAACATTCTTTTCCATCTTTTTTTATATGAATGGTATGAATGACTAGAAATATATTGCATTTAATATGCATAATAAATGTCTATAAATCAGTATTTTGTTTTCTAATGTGCTGCTGTCTTTAAGTTTAATATGATTTTCTGCGCTGGTTATTCATGGTCATTGAGGACTTTTGTCTACAATCCCTAAATGAAAATGAATGAATGAGAAAATACTTCCAGAATTACGATCCCTCTATTATTTAATCAAAGACTGATTCCTCACAGTATTGCATAATACGTTGCATATTGTTGTTGAAAGTTACATGCAATGTGTCATAGGGTGTGGTAATCCAGAGTGCTTTGCCTAACCCGGACAAAATGTCTCTAAACTGAAGGACGTTTTGCTGAGGTAGCTGGTTGTACTTCCGCTTTTTTTTTTTATCTTTGTTATACTTTGGAAAAGCACAGAGATGCAGTTTATATGTTCATGCAATAAAATCACAAGTGAGAGCTCTTTAATATTTAAATGGTTTCTCTCCGACAAGTTTTCCACAAGTCTCTTGCTACTCAGATAAAATAAAATTATAATAATATAATTATTATATTATTATACATTATATTATAATATATTACAATGCTCTTTGCAGTCAGATGGTGTAATTACGGCATCTACCAGCAGGGGCTAACTGGACCATACTAAAGGCAAACTGTGACTCCATAGTAAGCTTACAACTCAGAACTCTGTGTCAAGATACCAGTGTCTGCACGAGTTAGAGAATATGAACTCAAACATTTCTCAACAAATTATTTCAAAGCCCCACTAACTGAGCTATTCTATCCACATTTTATAGCTCCAGATTTCAAGACACACCATATGAGAACTCCAGTAAGCCTTTAAAGCATAATCTCTTGATTTTTTTTCCTCCTTTGGGTAAGGTTTAATATTAAAGAACACAATAATAAATTAAAAAAGTTGTCAAAAGAGACAGTTTGCACCTTGCACTATATAATAATAACTTCTTGCTGTTTGGCTTCTCTGTCAGAGGAGGGATTTATCCAGGAGGTAGGAGGAGCCATGGTTAGTCAGATACGTTACTCATGATAACAACGGCTTGCAAAGTCCTCCACAGCACAGCTGCCTCTCTCCCGCCTCTTCAATGCACACAGCACAGAATGCCCCTGGGGCTACTGCTGACGGAGACACCAAGACAGAGCAGTGAGGAAAGGGGGTGGGCCAACAGACCCTCGGTTGAAGCCAGTCTGACTCGCTCATTTGCACTGTCACACACTCAGGGAGTGCTGCATGCTGTCTACAGGTGCTCTACAATCACTGGACCATATGTGGGACTGAGAACAAAGAGGACTAATTGAAAGGATACTTCAAGAAGAGTCGGGGAACAACAACTATTTTGGAATGCTTTAATTAGTATGTTGGAAAAAGAAGTTTGCTTTTTCTCAACTGGATATACTAGGAGTGGATTCTAACAGGACTAGTCCTTTTGGCTGCTTGTGGATGGTATTGCTCAAGTCAAAGCAGAGGAAAGAACTGTGTGAATTGAAACTTTGAAGTGAGTAACTTCTAAGCTTGGGGCAACAATTTTGTGGGGTGGCTAGGGAAAAGGGCAGGAGGAAGGGGGAGGGGAAGAGGTAGTTGGGGTCTGGCTCCAGTCTCTGGGGTGAAATGCCTTCAACATGAGGCTTTGTTGAAGAATGCCTCAGAGAAGTGTTTGATCGCTTCAGTTTTGAACTGCCAGCAGAAAAAAAAAACACATTAAAGAGATCTATGTGCCCTTGAAGGCAAGACCATCTTGCGGTTGGAAACAATCTGTCTGCTGCGCATGCTTTGTTTTTCCCTGTTGAATCGTGGATTGAGGGAAATCCTCTTATTGTGTAGTCTCGCCTAAGTGCCACCCCATAGTGTGCCTTTGTTTCTCATTGAGATGTACAACACGACTGTTCAGATGGAGAGTTCGACTGGGGTTAGCAGCCTCAGCAACTGGGACAATAATTCTCTGCTGCTGAACACCACCAGCTGCCCAAAGAATGACAACTTTAAATATCCACTCTACAGTATTGTGTTTAGCATTGTTTTCATGGTGGGACTCGTCACCAATGTAGCAGCCATGTACATTTTTACTTGTTCGCTGAAACTGCGCAATGAGACCACAACGTATATGATGAACCTTGTGGTTTCGGACTTGTTATTTGTGCTCACACTCCCTTTGAGGGTTTTTTACTTCATCCAGCAGAACTGGCCATTTGGCAGTCTGCTCTGCAAGCTCTCTGCTTCACTCTTTTACACCAACATGTACGGGAGCATCCTCTTCCTAACGTGCATCAGCGTGGACCGCTTTCTCGCCATCGTTCACCCTTTCCGTTCAAGAGGGCTCCGGACCAAACGCAATGCTAAAATCGTGTGTGCTGCTGTTTGGATTCTGGTGCTTTCTGGAAGTCTTCCAACAGGCTTCATGCTGGATAGTACAAACAAGCAAAAAAATACGATATCCTGCTTTGAGAACTTCTCCTCAAATCAGTGGAAGAGCCATCTCTCTAAGGTGGTGATCTTCATTGAGACAGTGGGGTTCCTTATCCCCCTGATACTGAACGTGGTTTGCTCCGCTATGGTGCTCCAAACTTTGAGGAGGCCGCAGACTGTCAGCCGAGGAGGGAAGCTGAACAAGAAAAAGATCTTGAGGATGATCATCGTCCACCTCTCCATTTTCTGCTTTTGTTTCATCCCTTACAATGTCAACCTTGTTTTCTATGCACTGGTGCGGACGAAAACCTTGGAGGGCTGCGCGGTGGAATCTGTGGTTCGGACCATCTATCCCATCGCTCTGTGCATCGCTGTGTCCAACTGCTGTTTCGACCCCATCGTCTACTATTTTACCTCGGAGACAATACAAAACTCCATTAAGAGGAAGTCTCAGATGAACCGTTCACTGGATGTCAAGTTCTCTGAGGCCTTGCAGTCGGAGACGTCCTCCTCCCTTCATTTCAGCCTGAGGTCCATAAAGAACAAAATGTTCCATTATGAATCCAACGTATGAGGACATATATATATATATATATATATATATGTTGGACAAATGGATACTTGCTCAACATCCTATCTTGTTCCAAATCTCAAAGTAAAGTGGATGTTAAGAAACTGAATGCACAAAAAGCTCTCTGTGGTGGATGAAATGTGGCATAAAACATGTGGATTATGCCCTAATTGGGTTTGTTAATATCTCTCTGGGCAATACGTAAACTATGCCCTTTTAGAGGGATTTACCTCCCTTTTAAAGTCATCCTTCAGCCCTGTACTTGGGGGCACACCTGTTCTCAGTGGAAATCTATCCAAACATTTGGAATACTTAACTGTGGAGTAAGAGTAACACAGATATAGATCAACTGGAACTTGATTAAAGTAGACCAGAACCTCTAACTATATGTGAATGTACTTACATTTCCAGAATGGTAAGTGCATGTGGAAATAACATACTAAGATATAACCACTATTTAATTAAGCCCACAAACAAAATAGAATGATAATATTTTATGCAATGCCACATGAAAACACATTGACTGCCTGAAGTGTCATAATATTAAAAAGCTGAAAACTATTGTTGGCACTTTATATAATGCTGTATATTAACTTTGCACTGACATTGATGTCATAATGCACTGTTTTTTCTGTTACAAATTTCACTTGAAAAATAAAGGTCTAAAATCATAGGTAGAAGTATTTATTTACACTACATCATTATCATTCCTTCTCCCTCTGTAATGTCCATTCAAAAAGTACAAGCCTACAATATTGCAATTGCAATGTTCCCTTTTTTTAATCTTTAAATATTCAGCAGTTACTATTTAAAGTCTTAACTATCTACGTATATGCCATTGTAAATGTGTGTAATGCCACTCTGATATAAAAGATGAAGTTCTCTGTGTTGTCAGCCATCTCAAGTGGCTGATATTGACAAAGAACAGTCTCTCATACTAAATGGAATATAAGAACAACATTTCAACCACTCAAAGTGTCAGTAACTGAAGAGTGTAACAGATGTACTTTATTCGTCTAGAACTAGCTCCGCAACATTGTAAAGTTTTTCCAAAATCCTGTTTTTCCTTGTCATTATAAAAATGTAATCTGCTGCTGGCAAAACTGAGCCGAGGTTGTAGATGAATAAGGTTGAGAAATTTCTTTATAACTGCGTAATTTGTGTCATGACAGCACAACGCAGGATCTGTCAACACAAATTTTAGCCAACATCCTCCCTTCTAAACGTGCCTGTAAAAGTTTGCAATAAGTAATGTAGTGTCTCCAACTACAGTCAACAAATCAAAGAAAAGGGGAAATGAAAAAGACCACGAGGGAAAAAAAGACTGATGAGAAGTACTGACTTCACTTTTACCCACTTAAATCCAACTGCTTCCACTTACTCATGCAAATCAACGGTTTTAGTGTTTTGGCTTCAGCAGCGGTTAACCAGGGAACATGACTCGATCCCAATTTGTTCTACGTCTCTCACAATGCACATGTCCCTCACAAAATTCTGCATAGTGGTGCATTACTATGGATTTTTCAATTACAGATTTGTAAATTTTACAATTGGCTGAAAGTGGTTAAAAGTCTTGATGTTTTCTTTAATAACCACTAACGCAGATGTGGTACAGAGCCTCTGAGCTTGTAGATGATGTTTCACCAATTAGTAATTATCTATGATTGCATTCTGTATTCAAAACTGTATAAGACAACTGGAAGTCCAAACTTTTAAATGCATCTTTAATGATGTCATTATGTAACAAGTCAAAGCAAAGATCTAAATATGGAAGATAAAAACATCCTCAATAAAGCAGTGTGTTAGTTCCCAAATATCAAACTAAAATCCTGTTTTGTTTTCACTTCCTCAGCTCAAGGTGAATGTCACAAAAAGTGTGCGTGTCAATTTTCACCACATGAATCAAATGGAAAAAAAATGTTTTTCATTAAGAAATGTATGTTTTTTTTTTTTTTTACAAATGAAGCAAATTTTCTCCCTAAATTCTCATTACCACACACTGTAAACCCAAATAAGTTGGCAAAACTAAAAAAATTTACATCAATTTTTTTAAGTTAAGAAATTCAAAGTTTAAGTAAGCAGAACTGGCATATTTCAATTTTGTACTCATACATTTTTACTCTTAACTTGAAATTTCTGAGTATTTTGAGTATTAACACTTAATTTTAGTATTTATTCTCCCTTTCGAGCGTCATCCCAGCCCAGTTTCAAGTAAGTTAGGTTTGTCTAAAAGAAACAAGTTCATAAAACTCAAAAATGTGTCAGTTTCATGAACACAAAAGAAAAAAAGTTCTAAATACTCATAAAAGTTAATTTGATTGAACTTATTTGTTTAATTTGAGTTTGCCCTACTCAAACCAATTCGTTATTTTGAGCGTTAGGGTTTACAGTGTAATATGAAAAAATTGTTACAGTGCAAAAAAATCAATTTGCAAAGCAAAATATGACCAAGATATGTTCTTGACAGCCGTTGTGCTCATTTAATTCACCCATTAGATGGTTTATCTTGATTTTGCATGATTTTTTTTTTTTTTCTAAGCAGCTTGTTATGCTCATGGCGCTTAGGATGGAGCCGGTGTGCTTTTGATAAACACCGGATTAGATCTCCTAACTTCAAACAAGCATTACACATCCATTTTTTCCCCGCTGCTCAGCCCTGCACAAACACAGCATCCGAAACCCAGCACGCCACCTCAAGCTCCACTTCAAAGCTTCAAAAACTTCAACACAGCCTTGTTTACTTTTTCTGCACCTTTGACTGGTTCATTTCCTGATGTTGTGAGAAGGAGGGGTGCATGATCCAGAGAACTGAAGACAGTCTTAACTTGATTAAGACTAAAGCTATTATTTAGTCTGTTTAGTCCATCTGTTAAATTTTGTTCTGTCTGGATTTTAATATGGTTGATAGAAATGTTTATTTTCCATTTAAAGGAACAGTTCACCCAAAACCCAAAAATTAAACTTTTGTCATTTAGCCAATATCTGCAGCTTTTTCATACAATGAAGGTGAAGACTCCAAAATGCACTAAAAAGTGCATTAAAAATAACCATTGTGCATTACAGTGTGTGTGTGTATATATGTGTGTATATATATATATATATATATATATATATATATATATATATATATATATATATATATATGTGCACACACAAGCATTCAAAGGTGTGTATATATAAACATTACTGGTGTGCATCATGAGACAAAACAATAGGACTGACATATTTTAAGATTTAACTTTCAGTTAAAACAGCTCAAATATGCATTTTAGTCTGGGACTAGGCTTAAGCCCTGTCTGTGAAACCATGGGCAATTCTTCTGAAGTCATATTGCTTTGCAGACTGAAATTTAAATCAACATTTATTAAAAGTAGAATGATTCTTGGTTTTTAAAGATAAGTTTTATGGTGCTTGCTGTCATTTTTTGTCATTTTTCATGTTGCATCCCCAGAACACAAGGCAGCAGAAAAGGAAAAGCCGGCAACAAAACAAAGAGGCTAGTGTGTATACTTGCAAGTGACCTTCTGACCTTTCAACATGTGAGCACCGCATTACAAGAGATGCTGTGAAGCAAAGAAATTGTCTGGAAAAAAAAGCTCAGCCATCGTAACTGTTCTCAAATCCTGGTGTTTTATTTGTATTCCTGTCTTTAAATAGGAGATTAGCATGTTTATTGACATGTACTCATGGTGAAGCAGAACAGCTGAACAAGCAAGGCAGGAACCCACTGAAGTTATTGACAGGCTGCAAGATTAGGTTTCCCCTTCACCCTTGACCCTATTTCAGCAGCACATGTGACAGGAACTGTTCTCAAAACTGACTCGGGTATGCCAACCCAAACCAAAGCATGGCCTGAATGCATGTTTCCTGAGTGTGAAGCATTTATATATATACACATATATATATAATGATATATAATGATATATATATATATATATATATATATATATATATAATGATATATATATATATATATATATATATATATATCAGGCTGTCAACCGCAATTTAGTGTTTGTGACACAGTTTCTATTGCTATCAGTATTCTTTTTTTTAAAAAACAAAACAAAAATGGACAAATACAGAACATAGACTATATCGAATATCATTTGTCTTATACTGTGCACAATATGAAACATGTTTTCAACATTGATAATGATACTATTTTAGTATCTGGACTGAAAAAAACAAAAAAACATTTGTGATCCACAGAAGAAAGTCATATCCCTTTAAAACAAGTGAAAAAATCTGCCACTAAAAGAAAAAAAAAAAAAAACTTTTCAGTAATTGTCAAGTAATCTTATTTAGATATTTTTACTGACATCTCTCTCTCTCTCTCTCTCTCTATATATATATATATAAATGATCAAAAATTCACTTTTTTAACTTAACACATACTCCCACTTGTTCTAGCAAAAATAATTTACAAGGCATTTAAGCAAGACAACACAGTGTCAGCAATTTCAGGAATTTAAAATGGTGTGTTATTGCACTTGAGACTAAACACACATAAATAACGCGTCTTCATCTTGTCAGAGAGACTGGAGCAGTGTAAGTGTGTGTGCGTTTGGGGTGTTTCTGGTCCAGGTCGTGCTGTTCAACCCTATCTGAACTGGATCAGGAGCCTCGCACGCAGTCCACACTGACTGCTCTGAGTACAGTCTTATCTTATCACTCTAACAGCTCTCCCCTTGGGGCCGGGATTGAGAATAGCCAGAGCACACACACACAAACACATATGCAAACACACACTCATTGTGTCCAATACACAAATCTCAAGTCTCTTACACCTCTGCATCTTTGTTTCGTCAATGGTGTGAGTGAGAAGATCCTGATGCATGTCTGTGTGTTTGCTGAGGCAACCAACTGCTAGATTTTCAAGGGTGGGTGGTTTTTAGTTCATATAAGTTGCTGGATAGGGAATTCTTGTTTGTTTCTCGGATGTTCTGGGTGGTAGCTCCTCCTCAAGCCTCTATGATCTTCCAGCCCCTAGATATGACCAAATACTGTACATATACACCAAGTTGGTTCGCTCACATTTTTATAAATGGAAGAACGTGCACCACACATTGAAATATGTTAATTAAAAGTGAGTTTGGAAAAAAATACATATTTATGTCTTACATTATGGCCTACATTTTAGCTTGCTTTTAACACAATTGGGAACCCACAATTTTTATGCATATTACATATGCTTTAAGTCTTGGTTGTGGCAAATAAAGTTGGAGTTAGTTATAGTTGACAAGTGATAACTTCCAGTGTTTCATGTAAATGAATTATGAATGAATGTACCATTGTTTGTCATTTTCTTCTTCTTTCATCATGAAGTAAATCATATCTATGTAACAGACTAGCAATAGTGACACATGGTAAAAACACTGTTACTCACACTTGTGTGTTGCAACATTACTGTTGAATTCAATATAGTCGGCACTGCATCATCTTTTATTTTCAGTCTCTTTGAAAAGCCTGTGTCCAGTGGTGTTTTGATTAAAAATGAATCTGCTGGAAAATGAAGAGAACAAACGAGCATTGTCTTACTGACATGATCTGGAACTATGTTAAAAATAAAGTTCATCCATGCTTTCTTAACGTTAGGATCACAAGGATGGCAATGCAAAGACTGTGAATCCTGTGTTTGCATCTGTCTTGCTTTTACTACTACATGACATGTTTGAATCGGTGGGCGGGGCTAAAGAGGCAATGATGTAGAAGTAGGCGTTGATCTTCTTCTGCAGAGGCCGTCTTTCGTCGCACCGTGATGTCATAGGGGAGAGCGGGGCACAACCTAACGCTTTCTGACTTTCACAGATTGTGTAAATCTACTTAGGGTTCAGAGAATTTATTTTGTTCCACATTTATTTCACACATCTGGCACAAATATGTGGCTTTGTTTCATTAATACAGTGTATACTTTTTTCTTTATTTACCCCAAAAGAAGGGAAGTGAAATGTGACAACATGCCCCATAGGTGGGGCACATTGTAACATGTGATGGGGCACGTTGTAATATGAACACTTTGTAAAACACAGCTGTACAGCACTGGTCAAAACAATACAGGCAAACAGATAAAGAAACATATCCAGACATTCAGAAAAACACAGAGCTGAACAAAACACTCTCCTCCCTCCACTCACAGCTCTCACAGAACACGAGACAAATAGACAAGACAGTACAAATGCTGAACATTTCTTGAAATAATATTTTCTGGATGTTCAGGTTCTTCCTCTCGGTCTTTATTCACCATTTTTTTTCCCATGGTTTCTCAACAGAAATTCATAAAAAATTAATTATGCCAGTTGTATCGTAACTGTATAGAATAGCTATCTACCCTATCTGCGCAACTGGAATTTAAACCTGGTTAGTGTCTTCTGCTAGTTAGTGAAGCATTAAAGAACTACCCAGACTGCTAAACAAGAGATTGGAGATTAAAATAATATGAGATATGTCTAATTTTAAATAAACACAAAAAATATAGATGAAAAATTAGCTTAAGTAATACATTTACTTTTGCTATTGTTAAATAAATGTTCAGTGATATCTTCCAAAGATTTCAGAATTTTGGCGCAATTTTTTCTCTATATATTGTCGATATGGCAGCTAGTAAATACACTAAGTTTCTTCATGCTAGTATGTGTGGTAGTATTTAAACCATGTGTGTTACAACTAACCCCACGTTAGTTTGTGCTCCGTGCTCCCCTACTGAGAAAAAAATCAGAAACGAGTCATTTTGGGAGCTTGATTTCAATAAAAGCTGTTTTTTGGACTAACAAAAGAATTTTTGAGTTTTGAAACTTACAGGTTATTTTTATAGAAAACTGACCGGTTGCACTTTATTTTACAGCAGGGGTGTCCAAACTCGGTCCTGGAGGGCCACTGTCCTGCAGAGTTTAGCTCCAACCCCAATTAAACACACCTGAACCAGCTAATCAAGATCTAACTAGGCATACTAGAAACTTGCAGTCAGGTGTTTTGGAGCTGGTTGGCGTGAAACTCTGCAGGACAGTTGCCCTCCAGGACTGAGTCTGGACACCCCTGTTTTACAGTATGTGCTCTTACATGTACTTTCAGTGTACTTACCTAAAAAAGTACTGGGTAATATAAGGTAACTACATATCCAGCTTCTGCCAGACTGCCTTCCATATTCCACTTACAAAGAATTCGTAAGTTGAATACGGAAGGTGTAGGACGTAGCATAAGCGTTTTGAACTGCGAGAGGAATTACACTTTCTTTGTAAGTTAAATACAGAAGGAGGTCTGGCGGAAGCTAGATATTTTACTTTGTAACTTGTTAAATATGGATATTTTTCTTACACAAACACATCGCTTCACTTCAAAAGGCCTTTATTAACCCCCCTGAGCCATGTGGAGTACGTTTATGATGGATTTATGCACTTTTTTCAGCTTCAAACTCGTTGGTCCTGTTCATTGCCATTATAAAGCTTGGACGCGTCAGGATATTTATTAAAATACCTCAGATTGTGTTCATCTGAAAGAAGATACACCTAGAGGATGGCTTGAGGGTGAGTAAAGCTTGGGGTAATTTTCATTTTAAAGTGAACTAATCCTTTAAGTAGGATTTAAGTACATCTTTATATGTAATTTCATAATTGCTTCTATTGTCTAGGTTAAAATATGGTTAAACTAAACTAAAATAGTTTAATGAGCCCCTAAACAAACAAACAAAAAAAATGGGATAGGAGGAAAAGCAAGTTTTTTGGGAGAATGCAATAGTATTGTGAGAGAACATTGACTTTTTTCATGACTTTTCAAGAGTGGTGTGATGGATGAGTTGCTTTGCTCAAGTATACGCTATAGCAATAATGATGCTTGCCTTTGCATTAATTGTGTTTTATATTTAGCTTCATATTAATAATGTTTATATGAAACTCAAAATGTTATAACTGCACTTTGCTCATACTTTTTGTAGTGCAAATGAATGAAAGGTCATACCCACTGCTTAGACGCATTTCCTCTCATGTTTCCATCTGGTTTGTTTACTAGCTACGTAAGGTTTAGCGTGTTAAACATATGCTGTTTTGAAACCCACACATAAGATAGGCTAGTAGCTTTTTTACGTGTCACATGCTTCATGTAAGGTGTTGTGACTAAGGGCACGGGTCACAACTGCAAGTGTTTGTGGTTTGAATGAAACCTTAGCACAGTGACGTGTCTGTATATGTGTGGCCTGAGGATTAGCATTAGCAAATTCAGTCATGCATAGGCTCAGACCTGTGTGTGTCAAGTATTAATTTCGGGGTCACTTCTTTTTGTTCTTACATTCCCTTTTTTGTTATATGTTTCTCTTGTGTGGAACAGTTAGAGTAGTTTCATTTAGTTTAAAACAACAGATATGGCCCACAGGAAGACAGTCAAGGAAAGGAAATGAACATTATCAGTTTGATATGAGAAAATTACAGCTGATTAGCTTGTTTATTGGGACATCAGAAGAATAACATCGGCTTTCTCACACTGGTTAAGTATGCTAATGTGAATGCTTGGCCAACACAATGCAAGTGTGCGTTCTGCTTTTACATACTGTTGTTTTAGTTGTTATTTTGGTTAATAAATGTGTAAAACAGATGAAGGTCCATTTTTCCTCTTCCTTGCCTGCCCAGACATGACATACATGCAGATAATATAATATTAATGAAATAAAAGACCACTTAAATGTACATAAACTGTTTAATAACACACTTAAATGTATTCATTTGCAGCGTCATGATGCAAAATATATTTTAATACATGACATACAAGCTTCAATAAAAATGACAATAAAGTGTGTTTTAAATGATTGTCAGAATATTCAGCAGCACACTTTACTCATATTTCAAAGACAGTAGAATTAATTATGAAATTACATATAAAATACACTTAAGTTCTACTTAAGTGGGTCAAAGGCACTCTTAAGTTGCAGCTAATTGCATTTAATAAATTTAAACTATAATGTGTTTTCATTTAATGATAATGCAAAGGCAAACTGCTCTAATGTGACAAATGTCTACCTGAAAAAGAAAACTGACCATAGAAGAATGTGTGGCAACACATTCAGGCACATTTTGGAATCTAACAACGTGTGAAATTAAGCTTGTGAAGCTGGAAATGTTCACATACTTTTGGACAGTATGTTCTGACAAAAGTAATTGCGCAGACATTTAGACATCAGACCACTGCAAGAAAGTATTACTGAATGTTAATTATTCACTCTTCATTTAAAGTGTCAAGAACATCACAGTATCACTATATCACTTGTCACAAGTGTGAAATGAAGTTCATGACCCATAAAACAACTCTGAAAAAAAAAAAAAAACATGTAAAATTAAATACCAAAATTTTCAATAAGCAAGCAGACCAAGACCATGCTTCATGTCTGATGGAGCGAACCACTGCAAAATTGACTTTATCTCCCCCTCCAGAATTATCATCTCCATAAGAAGCTCTTCTGCAGTTAGCTTAAGGAAGGGAGGAGAACACAGATGGGCTGTCATACAATCCAGACGTCTCAAAACACAAACAAGTCTTATCAAAGCACAGGGCAGAATCTGTATCTGTGCCGAATTGCGTAACACCAGTAAGAGTACAGGCCGTCTTACAACAAACTAGCGAATCAAAGGTTCACTCTCCTTCAGAACATTTACCCTTAGCTGGTGTTTTCTAAGGCAAGCATTACTGATTACGTTATTGATGTGAATTTATATTGGAAATCACAAATAAATTATGTTAAATCTAATATATCAGCACATTTGTATAATGTTTGGACTGGTTAAATGATAACTTCTTGTAAATTTTGTTTACTTTTTAATTTTTATACACAATTTTTATATTTTTTTTATATACACACACACGCACACACACACACTGTTACTTACTACAGGTACATTGCATAGACTTATATTGTTTTTATATACAACCCAAATTCCAGAAATGAGAAATTTTACACTTTTATCCACTAAATGAGCTCTTTTCAAATTTGATGGCTGCTACAGGTTTCAAAAAAGTTGGCAGAGGGGCAACAAATGGCTGAAAAAGCTAGAAATTTTGAAAAGATTCAGCTGGGAGAACATCTAGCAACTAATTAAGTTCATTGATATCAGATCTGTAACATGATTAGCTATAAAAGGGATGTCTTAGAGAGGCAGAGTCTCTCAGAAGTAAAGATGGGCAGAGATTCTCCAATCTGTGAAAGAGTGCGTAAAAAGATTGTGGAATACTTTAAAAACAATGTTCAACGTCAAATTGCAAAGGCTTTGCAAATCTCATCATCTACAGTGCATAACATCATCAAAAGATTCAGAGAAACTGGAGAAATCTCTGTGTGCAAGGGACAAGGCCGAAGACCTTTATTGGATGCCCATGGTCTTCGGGCCCTCAGACGACACTGCATCACTCATCGGCATGATCGTGTCAATGACATTACTAAATGGGCCCTGGAATACTTCCAGAAACCACTGTCGGTAAACACAATCCGCCGTGCCATCTGCAGATGCCAATTAAAGCTCTATCATGCAAAAAGGAAGCCATATGTGAACATGGTCCAGAAGCGCCGTCGTGTCCTGTGGGCCAAGGCTCATTTAAAATGGACTGTTTCAAAGTGGAAAAGTGTTCTATGGTCAGACAAGTCCAAATTTGACATTCTTGTTGGAAATCACGGACACCGTGTCCCCCTCCGTTGTTGGTGCGAGCAGTCAGTCAGTCAGTCAGTCACCTGTGTGTGTGTGTTTGTGTGTGTGTGTGTAGGATGGCAGAAGGAGGTGAACGGTGAACCCCTGAAACTTTTTCCCCCATCGAAAAAGATGAAGTGAGGTGGCTGGTAGGCTACTGTCTGATGATTGAAATCGCAAAATGGCCTTAACAATTACTTAATAAACTGCAAAGTGTTACATTTTCAAATTCCTTTATTTCATTCACGGATTGCTTTGTGACAGAGTTGTGCGAGCTTGCAGCGCCATTTGCAGGACACTTAGCATGATCGCCAGGGTTCAAAGCGCCAAATGCGAGTAAAAATCAGCACTAAAACGCTTATTCATCAGTTGCCCGGTAACTTTTTATGAATTTTGACAATGCATGGATGTGAGAATGTGATGTGTCTAAGTGCAATCATCAAATCGCAACGGTTGTGATGTAATTATAGAAATACACTGTATCTGACGCGCTGCATGGAGTAAAACAGCTTTCAGCTTTGATTCACAGAAAATGCTGCTCTGCAAGTGCTGTGTATTTATGTATGTGTATTTTAATTTAGGAACGCAACATGCACCAAACATCTGTACTGAGAGTATAGTTTATAAATCTGTTGTCAAAGAGAAACATCTTCCTGGATCTCCCTGTAGTTTTCAGTCAAAATAAAAGCTCAATGATTTAACATTTGAAAGCAAGAAATAAAGACATCCATGAATATTATTAGCCTAATCTTACTGTTGTTCTGCAATATAAAAATAACAAATGATTATAACATATAATAACTCTATTAATATTTGTTAAAATTTTTATTATAACTATTAATATCTTTAGCTGATCACATGCTTAACTCACTTAAGTCACTGCAACTTTTTTTTTTAACAGAAAATAATTCGATTTCTGTTCTAATTATTGTTGAGCTGCAGGTTTAGGCTCACTTAAATGACTGCATTTATTTTATTTTATATAATTTGCTGAAATATAAAGGTTTCCTGGCGGCGTCTATTTCAGGGAAGGCCTTGTGTATTTCAGCAGGACAATGCAAAACCACATACTGCAGCTAAATCTTGAAGTCATTCCAAACCTGCATGATTATCTTTCTTCTGATATTTTGAAAGTCAGAGTTCTTCAAATAAATAAATGAATCAATGTGAAATACTGATTTGAGTTCAATTTTATTACGTGAAAAAAGAGACCACTGAGTGAAATGAAAAAATGTGAAAGTTGATTGCGCCGACTGACCAATCACAATCAAGTATTCCAGAGAGTCATGTAATTAAGCACAATAATTCACTTTGCATTGTTGTATTATTGAAAATGCAATGCCCTGAATTACTATGTTTGCATATAAGTGTGTGTGTGTTTACAAAGGGAGAGTGAGTGAGTAACAGACAAACAGGAGAAACATGGAGCAAAACAGTATCATTTATATCTCTTTATAAAACGGTTAGTACCTGTCCTTGATTCTGATTGGTCAATAGTTGTGTTTTATTCAGGATAAAACATGGCTATGACCGTTTCACCCAACGGTTCTGTTTATCACTACACAACACCCTTAGCAACCACTCTTAGCAACGTAAACTGTTCATTGAAGCTTACTGTATTATGTAGAAGAGTATTGTGAGAAAAAGATTGAGTGAAAGAGTTAATTACCTGCATTCAGATTTAGCATTTTCCTTCAGGTCAGTCCTACGTTCATAATAAAAAATCTGTTTAAATGTCCGATGTATCATCTTGTGTATTTAACATGTGTATTTCACGTGACTAACAGCACTTGGCTGTGTTCCAGTCCACTTTTAGACACGCACTCGCAAACTTCCCTAAGCATTTCCCTCGGGGGAATTCCTGCTGCCATTCTGAAGTGCGTTCCACTTCGTGAAGTGAACGAGGGAAGTTTATATGGACAGACCCTCGCTACAATTCAGTCTTTTCAATATAAAAGTCTTCACTACTGACTGACACACTCATAAAGACAGTCTTTGCCGCCATCTAATGGAGTGAAAATGTAACTTCTGTTGCTGTTCACGGTCAGGGACAATTTTTCCGGCGGAAGGAAGGCTTTTAAAAAAAGTTTACTTAATGAAAGTTGCATTGATACATATTTCTGGCTTTAATATTTGTATTGTGTGGTAACCGTTTTATAAAAACAATAAGGTACTCGAGGCTAGTGCTGTATCGTGAATAAGTCACGGCTGAAGGGCTTGCCGCTTCGTGTCGTGCCTAACAACACCCTTCAGCCATGACTTATTTACAATACACCACAGCCTCTCATACTTTATTGCTTACGTAATCGATGTGAAAATGAACAGATGAAAGTGAAAGCTTTTTTGGCAGATTAGTTCCCACTGATAAGATAATACGATCACTGTTAAATGCCACTCATTCTTCAAAATACAACATGAAATCTCCTATATTGAAATTATTGATAGGCTTCATCTAAATCTGATAACATCTAATCAGGACAATTATTCCTTAGAATTCACAACTGCCTTTGTTATATAAACCTGTGGAAAATGAGTGTTAGGAAAAGCTTTGTGGTTTGAGCTCAGTCAAGTTCCTACACGTCTGAGGAGCTTCAGACAAGGTGTCACCTGTGTGAACTAACATTACTCACTCTTTAACTGTGATTTTTCCCATAAACCCTCACCCTCTACTTATATGGAAATTTTCACTTTAAAATTACATCAGCAACTTCCTGTATTCCCATATTTCACTGATGTTCATACCTTCTTGCATCATGCGTTTACACGACACACAACTACATAAATGGCATATCGCTGAGTTATAATTTAACCACACCGCTTATTGTATGTCGGATGGTCTGATTACCAATGCTGCCAGACATTTACAGGTTTATGGGAAATGTCATGGGCTCTAGGGTTTCCCCAGAGGATGGATTTATGTTTTGTGAACATTAATGATTGACGTAAGAGCATGTCTGGGCGGATCAGTCAAGGTGAGGCACCCGAGACCACATGATGCGTCTCCGGTCATGAGCAATCCATCACGTTTGGCAGAATGGCTTTAGGGTCAGGATCATCTCACTTTAAGATCAATGACAGTGTTTTCGGCCAGTCAAAGTCCGTTTTTACTGATGTTGACTATCTTTGTGAGGAATTTCTTTAGTGCCTCAGGAGGATTGTATGATTATTGACACACTGTATGACATACACTATATAATTAAAACAAAGCACTGCCCAGGGCTCTTATAGGTAATCACATACAGCAAGAAAACAAACTGTACTATACAACTACATAGCTTAAATGCTTACATACTGTATAAGCCAGGATTTGGATACACTAAACACTAGGCCAAGAATATAAAGTTATGTTATACATAAATAAATGACACTGAAATAAACCAACAAAAGGTGTTAGAAATGTTGCTGTTGGATAGAAAAATGTGCATTAGGCAAATAGGCAGATGAAGATATTAAATGGAGCTGATTGTATTCTAAATATATAAATCAATGAAAAATTAACTTAAAATAAATGACAATGACATGTTGTGTTCTATAAATCCTAAAAGTGTGTGTGTGTGTGTGTGTGTGTATATATATATATATATAATATATATATACGGAATAATTGACGACGGGCCATTGAGTTCTTAGAAAATAATGCTAAGAATTCAATGACCCGGGGTCAATTATTCTGCTTACACTATGGTTACCAGTGTTGCCAATTAAGCGATTTTGTCACTAGATTTAGTTACTTCCCTGCCCCTTTTGAGACTTTTTTCAAAAGTTTAGGGACAAATCTAGCAACTTCTTGGACAAACCTTATCTACATTCTTATTTTGCCCACTGATCTAAATTCATATATATAGAGATCAATGAATTTGCCATTATGATGTCATCTAGTGACATTTAGCTACCAGTTTTAGCTACTTTTAATTGAAAGCAGTTGACAACACTAACCGTTACCACACCTCAAGACACTGTTCCGATGTTGTATTTCAAGACATTTGTCAAGTTTTTGTTGTTAAAACACGCTTGTGTATGGGACTAATTTCTTATGCATCTCATCCTAAGCCTCCGTTGCTAATTCCAAAATGTCATTTCAGAACTAGTAACGGAGGCTTGAGCCTTGATAGCAGACTAATACATTCGATACAGTTATTTAATGCAGTTGAGAGAGAGAGAGAGAGAGAGAGAGAGAGACAGAGAGAGAATAAACATATGTGAATTAGCCTACCCAAGTCTGTGCATCTCTCATGGCAGCAGTGTCTCTACTAATAGCGAAACTACAAGTTTATCTACCACAAGAACCACACAGTTGTTACCTTGCTGGTGAGAAATGTCATGTATCTTTTAAGTTGCTAAACTATTTTACTGATTCATTCGTCAGAGCAATGTTTCTGTGCGAGTGTGTGTCCGTACTATACAGTAACTTTATGTGTGTACATTTGAAAGAGAGAGAGAGAGCGGGAGAGAGTTTGCGCTTTCAGGACACAATAAAATGTATTTTGTGGCAAAAAACATGACAATAATTTGTCGTTTTCATCCTATTTGTCGTTTACATCCTACTATATTTTTTTGCTTGGTCGGTGTCGTTGTGGGACCTATTGAAATAGCTGAAATCATTTGGCGAAGTGATATGGGACTGCAATGTGGTCAAGACCTGCCTAGAACTACTTTAGCTGTGCGATTAATCGCAATTAAAAACACTTATGTTATTATATGTTTTTAATATATTTTATAATGTAATAAAGTTCACAGTTAATCTCCAAATTGTTGTAAAAACAACATAGACAGTGTATTTTAAATACTTGTTTATTGGCATCTTTTTATGAATGAATAGATTATTTATTATAGATTAATCATTATTAAAGCTACAAAAGTTCTTTAGTCAAGAGCAGTGAGTAATTTTCTCTGTTACCTTTGTTCTTTGATTATTATTGTTATGACTTTTGTTGCTGTCACTTTAAAGCCAAGGGTATACTTCACTTTCCGCACCCAGATGCATCTCGCTCGCAGTCGCGTCCTCACATCTTTCAAAGTATACTAAACCATGGATGCGCGCGATGACCGAGTTTGACACATGCGCAGTACAATTTTTTCTATACTCTTTACCAGACATTGTGTCATCAACGGGACATTCGCTGGGCAGGATTGGAGAAGACAAATAGTGCATCCACCATTGCAACATAGTTCAGAAGATACACCAAGAGAACAGGAATCAAAAACGGTGGAGAAGGCATGCTTCTGAGTTAACTCGTCTTGTTTTTGAATCGCTCTTTACACTCTTCTTTGACGACTGCACATTGTGCTCAGTACCGTGCGTATTGCCACCTAGTGGACTCTTCTGTCCTGCTTGCGCATGCACTATTGCACGCACACCATCCGTGCAGTCTCGAAAATTGGGCTGCATGCAGACAGGGTGTGTGGCCAGCCGAGAGCCTTCCGCATGACGAAAATTACGTTCATGAACGCGGACCGCTGAAGTATACCCGGGGCTTAAAGGGATAGTTTGCCCAAAAATGAAAATTTGATGTTTATCTGCTTACCCCCAGGGCATCCAAGATGTAGGTGACTTTGTTTCTTCAGTAGAACACAAATGATGATTTTTTAACTCCAACTGTTGCAGTCTGTCAGTCGCATAATGCATGGCAATGGTAACAAAATTTATGAGAGTAAAAAAAACATGCACAGACAAATTCCAATTAAACCCTGTGGCTCGTGACATTATGAATGCTGAAAGGTATATAAAGGTTTTAGAGCAACATAAGCTCCCCTCCAGACGACGTCTATTTCAGGGAAGGCCTTGTGTATTTCAGCAGGACAATGCAAACCCACATAATGCAGCTATTACAACAGCATGGCTTCGTCATAGAAGAGTCCGGGTGCTGAATTAGCCTACCTGCAGTCCAGATCTTTCACCTAAAGAGAAAAATGCTTGACACAAATTTCACTATTTCAATTAAAAAGTTTGCATTACGATTCTGATCTTGATTCAATAAGATTCATTTGGATAAATATCAGGTACAGTAGCTACTGTTAATTTTTCTCAAGGAAAAAATCTCTCAACTAATGCTGTAAACATACAGGGAGTCATGTCAGCTGGTATTATTAAAGGTTAAAACTAGCAACTCAAATTCATAATAGTTATCTTAGACATGTAAATCTGCTTTGTGTGCACAAATAGCTACTACGTTTCACAATGCCGCCTAAACATATAATCTGTGATCGCTGCGCAGGTGGGGGTCAGCATCTTATATACAGTGACCTTGTACAGTGTGGGGAAAATGTGATTGGTACAGACTGTTCCAATCAAGAGGTTGCAGGTCTTTATTGGTTTAATTAAAACCATCTCGGGTTACAACTGTAACCCTGGTTCCCTGAGAATAGGGAACGAGACACTGTGTCCTAGAACGCATATGGGGAACGCCCTCGCGTGACCGGTATCTGAAAGAATCTGTCAAATTACGACAATCCTATTGGCCGGTGACAGCCTATGACGTCATACAGGTGCAACCAGGAAGTATATAAGGGGCGCCTGGAGAACATGTCATCCGCTTTTCGTCTGAAGGGACTGACAGCAGGCAGCATGGAGGCATGGCAACGAGATGCAGTGCCTCATTTCCTCTTCTCAGGGAACCAGGGTTACAGTCGTAACCCGAGACGTTCCCTTTCGAAAGGGAACTCGCACTGCACCCTAGAACGCATATGGGGAACGAAATACCCACGCCGCCATGCTGAGAGGAGTGCATGCCAAATGGCTGAGAAAAAAGGCAGAAAAATGCCTAGCACTCAACTCCTTCTGGTCACACAAGGCTGTCAGTGACAATACTCCATACGGCCAAAGCCGAGCTGAACCCTCAAAGGAGGGAGCCCTCTGAGAAAGAAAGAGGGCGTGACTCACCAAGGGCGCTCAAGGATTAGAACCAACATCTTAGCAGAAGAGGTTCCTTAAAGGGAGTCAGGCCAGAATGCTCGAGAGGAGCTCTGGCCAGTCACTTTCAGAGGGACAAGAGTCAACCTCTGGAGCCACCAGGGAGGCAGACCTTGCCCTAAAGAGGCCTAGTCCGCCAGCACCTGTCTGTTTATGGAACAGAGTCCCTAACTTAAAGCCCAGGGGGGGCAGCCATATGAGAGGGACTGCAGGAAGGCAGAAACCACTCCTCACCGGAAAGAGACGGGCATCCCAGGGAGCAGTACTCAGCAAAGTGCTTCCCAACCCTCAGATCGAGGGGAGTAAACTGTTCAACCTTGGATCTACAGAATGCTAAAAACAGAGCATTCTGGAGGCTGGCTATTCTATATAGGGTCCCAAGGGGGCTTCTAGCTCCTACCAGAATCTGGTCTTAGGGGAGTAAACACCAAACTTCTTAACACCCCTAGACCGAACTCAGGGAGCAAGGTCTAGTTCAGGAAGACCGACGGGGGGTAGAAACTACAGCCTAGACAAAAACTGATCTTCCAGGAAGGCTAAGAAGCCTTCTACCTATGATCAGAGCTTGGGGTGCAGAACCTTGGAAAATACCCTACTAGAGGGGAGTAGAAAGACTCAACTGAGAAGAGTAAGACCAAGCTAAGCAAGTCAGCTGGGAGGCTCAGAAGGGAGCCTACAACCTGACACAGACCAGAGAGCCAGCATTTAACATTAGCCTTGTTAAAAGAGCTAAGAGCCTGGCTCGTTACCCAGCACAACGGGTAGTCTGTATGAGGACCAACATTCAGAGAAATGGGTCCACCCTGGGACAAAGAACCAACCAGAACATACCACAGAGGCAGCCTGAAAAAAGGCCGGCACTAAGTAGCAGATAGAAAAACTGGGGTCAACATCAAGGAGGCTCCAGAGGAGCCTATCGACTTGATATCGGATTGACCAGAGGATAGCCAACAAGGAGGCCCCAGAGGGCCAACCACTTAAAGGCAGTCAACACGTCCGAAAAAGGAATACTCGTTGACATTGCCAACACGGGCCATATACTCAGCAAATCGCCTTAAACCCTAAAAGCAAGGAGAGTAAACCATGCAGCCGTGCTAAAGAGGAGGCCTAGTAGAGCCGACAACCCTAGCAGAACATGGCCGCAGGCCCGGGGTAATGCAGTGGCTCCAAGGGAGCGTACGCAACCAACACGACGGAAGGGAGTACCTAATGTGCTCAGCCTAAGCCGTAGTGGGTTGAGGCATATCGGGGCAAAGAGCTAGGAGTAAGCGAAAAAACTCGAGTTAGGACTCAAGGGCGCAGACCTAAACAAAACCAGCCGAAAACAGATGAGAAGGCGTCTGAAAAAAGAGCCCAGGAGAAAAAAGAGGCCTAAATATCAATATAGAGGCCTTCAATTCTGACCAGTGACTTGATAAAATCAAGGAGCTCAAACATAGCTGGAGGGAAGGTTAACATATCGTATTCAACTCTCAGAAGAGAGAGGAAGCCAACAACACTCAGGACATCCAAAGGGAGGTTCAGAGAAGCAGAACCTAGGCCACCTAGGTGTCTATTTTATGCCACACACCAAAGGGAAGTGAGGCTCTGCATATCGCATCTACTCAAATATATAGAGGAGCAACGTTCACCTAGGCCAAATAAGGAGGAGGCCACAAACTCGCCTTACAAAGGGAAGTTAGGAGGGCCTGCTACTCGCATTTATTGCCCAATGCAGAGGGCGGGCCCCGGCCGGAGACAACTCTAAACGCAGAGGAGGCATACAAGGATCACCAGCTGCAGTATTGGAGCTGGAGAGGCCTTTTCTAGCAGAAAAAGGCCTACTCTAGCCACTGCAAGCCAGGAGGCGGAAAGCAACAGCAAAACTGCCTCTGTCAGAAAGACGTATTCCTAAATATACCTAGGCCGGAAATAGGGGTGGCCCAAGGGGAAGGCTGACACACCTAAACATGACTTCGGAGAGGTAAAAAGACCAAAAAAAACCCCAACCTAGCGACTCTTTAAGGCAAGAGGAGGCAGGTATGTTCAAACAGGTAAAAACACCTGTGGCCTAATGGGCGGCGGTAAAATAGAAAAACGCATGCACACTTTCACCGTTTTCTAGTAACAAAGGAGGCATAATCATAGGCCAATACCAGAAACATCACAACCCGAAGCCCAAGGGCAGAGGCCTAAGAAAATATGAAGCCAGCATGCTGCAAAAAACTTAAGGCGGCCTGAACTTAGGAGGCCGACGTCAGAAAGATAAAACAGGGCAAGACAGAGCGGAG
The DNA here is from genome assembly GCA_037950665.1 of Hypophthalmichthys nobilis. Lineage (NCBI taxonomy): Eukaryota > Metazoa > Chordata > Actinopteri > Cypriniformes > Xenocyprididae > Hypophthalmichthys > Hypophthalmichthys nobilis. The sequence continues at coordinate 27,714,506 of CM075479.1, forward strand.
GCTAAAAAAGAAAGCCAACACGCATCACAGGGTGATGTAAGGGAAAGGCCATACCTGAAGTCATGATGCATCTGGAGCTCAGGGGAGTGGAAGGTTTCAGCATATTGCCTTAAACTCTCAGAACGAGAGGAAACCACTTCACTTCAACCTAAGGGAAGGTTAGCAAGGAGGCCAAAAAATGTAAAAACAGCCAACTACTTGAAATCGTGAGCTTTGCTGGAATTCAACCAAAGGGGTGACTCCAGAAAATGTGACAAAATGGCTTGCCACACAGAAAAATTTGTTCTGAAAACCCCAATAAAACCTACAAACCAAGATCTTAAGAGAGAGTAGGAATTATAAAAAGGGTGTCACGACCAACCTTCACTTAAAAGGGAGCTCTAGTAAAAAAAAGCCCCTAAAAGAATAAACCCTAACTAATATATATATATATATATATATATATATACCAAAAGCCTTAAGCTTTTTTTAAGCAGGGAGCTTTGAGGTCAATGCAATGACCAGGACGGGCCAGTTCCCCCCGCCTGTCTGGGTGTGGTATACACGATTTAAAAGCTGCTGAGCGCGCCCTCGCCTCTTTGAACTTTCCAACCACCGCCTTTTTGACGCCTTTTTTACAGACAAACAGTCCCTGAAGATGAAAAGAGGGTGACATGTTTTCCAGGCGCCCCTTATATACTTCCTGGTTGCACCTGTATGATGTCATAGGCTGTCACCGGCCAATAGGATTGTCGTGATTTGACAGATTGTTTCAGATACCGGTCACGCGAGGGCGTTCCCTATATGCGTTCTTGGACGCAGTGCGAGTTCCCTTTCGAAAGGGAACAATACCTTGTCAATACATGTGTTTGACTTCATGTTGCGCTGCGCAGACCGAATGGCTTCTAACTTCAAAATACAGCGAGAGCGACTTGAAAGCACAGCATTCTTGATGTCATATGCCAAACGGTCTGTGCAGCATATTGGCTTTTTTAATTTGGCGTGACACTTACTTGGGCAGCGTGAGAGCGTGAGACAGAGCTTGTGAAAAGTGTGTGTCTCATGCCAAATGTGTGAGAGTTGGCAACCCTGAATTATGCGTATACATCTCAACAGTATCAACACCAAAATTAATCTGCAGCAGTCAGTACAAGCTCTCTAAGTTGTTTACGTTCATTATTATTGTAAAGTTATTTGCTTTGAGACATGAGGTAGTTTAACGCCGTCTCTTGAGACGCTTTGCCGAGAAAAGCTGTGTGTGTGCATGTTCATGTATTTTGGAGGAGGCATGGCTTTGGACGGCAATTTGCAGGGAGGGTGGGATCGTATGCTTTCAGTGCTAACGTTAGCATTTCCAGATCACCTACTGCACCTTTAATATAAATGTAAACTATATATTATACATTTTCATTTAATTGCAATAAACATGGAATTTTGTCATTTTGGAGCTCAACCCTCATTCATTCATTCAATAATTTTCATTCTGAAGAAAATATTGGTAAGAATATTCTTAAAAACTCACTTTACAAATGCATACAGGTTCATAATGACATGAGGGTGAGAAAATCATTACAGAATGAAAATTTGTGGTTGATTCCTGTTTCTTTTTAAATAAACATAACTAGAAGATAAGTCCATGGAAACAGAAGAGGAAGTGGTTGTTTTAACAGTTTATTCTATTCACAGTCAGGTTTCTGATATGATCAGCAGGAGAGGAAAGTTTCCAGAGCCAAAGAAACTGTAATGAAGAGTGAATCAGACTGAAACACAAATGATTCAGAATGAAAAACTTTAACTTCATGTTAGATGTGAGAAGTGGCATAAATGTCTTCTGTTTATTTAAAAAAAAAAAAAAAACAGACCTGACAATTTCACGTACCAGTATTTGATACAGAAAGTTTAAACAGGCCTCGCAAGCAAGACAACTCAAGAAAAAAAAAGCACAAACATGGTTACATCTAAGCAATTGAGCTGTTCAACCATGACATCAATTTGTTGTCCACTCTGGAGGGCTAATGACCATGAATTTACTCTGGAAACCCTAATGCGTATTTGGTGGTTTTCAGGTGCACTGAGTAAAACAAGGTCTGTGGTTAACATTACTTTCATGTTTTGTTCTACCACATAGATTACACAAAACTTCAGACATGAATGCTGAAATGGTTTTGGGCTTTTGAAACATATGTTGCTACACAAAGATTACAACCACCACCATTTTATACAGCTTTATATATTTTAGCAACTTGCTAACAATGTGTTTTGCATTATAACTATTACGGTAATTTACTATTTGCATGTGACACGTGTTACACATACTCTTTAATCGACGGGTTACAAAAACATTGGTTTCTAAGCACTCTCAAATCAGTTGTGAAAGTGTGATTGTGCCTCACAGATGTCATGACTGTACGATGATTCAGTTCATCCGAAGCAGAGGGGAAATGATAAGCTACCGGACACCTTACAAAACACACACACACACACGGAGAGACGAGTGGAAGCAGGTTCAGCTAAAGTTACTGAAGTGTCTTATCAAAACCGCCCAGCTCTACTCTCATAATGACACTCTTAAAATGTGATCAGCATGTCTTATAATAGCTGGCGCCAATTTTATGTGTGTGTGTGAGGAGAGATGTATTCAACGGTGATTTAAAATGTGTTATTCAAATGTGCTGATCTGTGTAAGACTGCAGAGGTGGGTCACTTTTAACAATGGAGCCCATGAGCAAGCACAACTGAAAGGAAGACCGCATAGAAGGACAGCATATTTATTACTGGAACAATCCCCTGTGTACACAACCTGATGTTAAAATATTATATATGTTCTGTTTTATAAACATATACATGTACAGTATATTATAATTGTATAAATATTGCAGTTCAAAAGTTTGGGGCAGTTTTTTTTTTAAAGAAATTCAAAGTTTTATTCAAAACTACTATTATCAAAATTGACAGTTAAGATATTTAAAATGCTACAAAAGATTTCTATTTCAAATAAATGATTTTCTTCTGAAATTTTTAATCATCAAATAATGCTGAAAAAAATGTATTACGGTTTCCACAAAATATGAAGCAGCACAAATTCAGCTTTGACCACAGGAATAAATTACATTTTAAAATATATTAAAATAGAAAACATATATATATATATATATATTATGAACCACAAACACTACAGTGCATGTCTTTCAGATTCATATAACTATAATAAATCATCAACAGGAATGTGGGAAAGACTCTATCCATCAGTATTTGTGAAACCTTTTTCATTTCCAGGTAAAAGGAATGTGAAAGACATGCCAGTAAGACCTGAGGCAAATGAGAGGGGAGGTGTTCGTACTGCCCTCATACTGCAGCAAACACAACTCCCCCATTAACATCTGAACACTTTATGTTCTCCAGAACAGACACTCCTGGAAACATTTCTTAGTTGCTCTAAGTTGTTTTCATTCTGACATACCGTAATTCAGATTTGTTACTCACCTGGGAAATTGAGCATGACAGGGCTGAGGAAATTCCACTTTAATGCAATTATAAATCCATGGTGTTATATTGCTTCTAAAATAAAAAATAAAAAAATATATTCAAAAAATGTACAGCGAAGAATTTTGTCAATGAAAATTATTAACTGATCATTTATTTTAATATGAATAATTAATTGCAGTGCTGCAAATAATTTGTGATTTGTGATTATGGGAAGGTCCCAGCGTTTGAACTTTGTATTACATTCCATTGCATATAAAAGACAATAACATGTTTTATTTTAATATTTAAGACATACATTTTTTAATTTAAAATAAACTGAAAGTTTACAATATAAATTCCAAAACTTTCTTTGCAGCCCTAAATATGACCTGATGTTACTGTCTTGATTTAACAACATTTGAGAAGGTTTTTCTAAGGCCGTAGTCTATTCTGGGCTGGAAAGGAAGGAAGACTGAAAGACGGATGGAGTGTTTCATTTCTTTTCACAGCAGTGGACAGACATATCAGACACAGGAGGGGGAACAATGGTAAAAACACACCACCCTGCTGCTCCAACGTCTTTCCATTTTTACCCACACACGACCTTTGGGTAGCGAACACAGGATGAATTACACTGGCATGTTAACGCCAATCCCGCCAATTTTTACTTGTATCATCCGGTCCAGAAACGGTACTCAAAGACAATAGAGTGAGACAATAACAATGCCAGAGCAATATAAATAGTTACAAAGGATCTGTGACTTATGCTTCTACTGTGATTTGTGATTATGGGAAGGTCCCAGCGTTCTTAACCTGATGAACACTGACAAACATTATTCATAAGCATCATTAGATATATCTCACATTAGATATATCTTACAGTATAAAAACCATTACGCCTATAATGTCCCCACAATTCACAAAAAAACAAACGTGTGTGTGTGTGTGTGTGTGTGTATAAACACACATCAAAGGGAAAATAGCAACCAAAACATCTTAGCAAACCGACAAACTGAAGCAAACCACACAGCTAGATATATTCAAGATATATATAGTAATAATCAGAAACCGTGGAAACAAACTCACAGGAACAAAAACACAGAAAGCAAAAACAGAAGCAATGGAACAGAAAACAGAAGTCTTAAAAAGGTATGACGTGACATATATACTGTAAAAAAAAATATTTTTGAAAGTTGTAAATAACTTTCAAAATTCATATTTAATTCAATGTGTTACTTGCATAACTTGCAGATATATATATATATATATATATATAGTATAAAATGTATATACTTTTTTTGTGTCAGGTGTCATACAAATTTGAAATGACATGAGGATGAGCAGCATTTGAAAGAACTATTCCTTTAAAACCAAAGTTGTGAATTTCCCTCAGCAGCGATAGAAGGAAGGAAGACTGAAAGGAAGACTGAGATGAGTGATGATTATTCATCTGTGCAGTTATAAGATGTGGGACACGACAAAACACACTGTAAAGTAAGACTTTATCAGGAAACAGTGAAAAGCGAAGAGAAGCTACAGGAAATCATTTAGAACGTGTTGACTTTAAACAAGCGGCAGTTGTAGCGGAAAAAATTCTCTTTGGTGTGTGAGCAGTTTCACACCTTTGTTTAAGCATTTTTTTAAAGAACTGCAAGCTTCGAGGTTTTTCTCATTACTTTAATAGTGTATTATTTATTTATATATTTATTTTTTAACTATATAGTTTTTTTTACTATTTTACAACAGAAAAAGTAATACAGCAAACCAATATTTAAAAAAAATAAATAAATCAGCATAAATTAAAAGGGGTCATGAACTGCATTTTTTAAAATTTATATTGTTCTCTGAGGTCCACTTATAATGTTAAAAAGATTTTTACATAAAACAATTATAATTTAGAAGTAATATGCTTTTTTTATCCAGTTTTTGACCCTCTCTTTGAAACACTACGTCTTGGTGGAGCTGATGGGCCAGAAGCAAGAGGTGAAGCTGAGGGATCCACACACCAAGGTGGAGCTGATGACTTGGTAGCCCAAGGTGGATCTGAGCAACATGGCGGAACCATTGGATGAGCCAAGGGGCTGAAAGGAGACAGCGGAGGCGAGGCCGTGGAACTGGTTGTCTTTGGCAGTGGAGGAAGGAGAGGGAAGCTGGGCCGGACCATCTGCGTTAAAGGAGACTTGGGGCTAGGCAATGAAGACTTGGAGCCAGGCTTGTCCAGTGACAACTTGGAGCCGGGATAGTCCAGCGACGACTTGGAGCAGGGCTTGTCCAGTGATAACTTGGAGCCGGGCTTGTCCAGCAACGACTTGGAGCAGGGCTTGTCCAGCAATGACTCGGAGCCGGGCTTGTCCAGCAACGACTTGGAGCTGGGTTTGTCCAGCGACAATGACGACTTGGAACTGGATAGGACCAACGGTGGTCACAAGGCTTGAAGTTCAGGGGCATGGGGATGAGTGGAACTCCATTCCACAATGTCAAAATCCACCAGCACTGCATCAGGGATGAACAGCAATACCAGCTCACACACCTGGTCCAACTTGACAGGCTTCGGCTCTGGGTCTGCGGTGGACTCTGGCTTCTGGTTCATACTCATAGCGAGTGGGCTCTGGGACGAACACTGGTTCAGACTCGAGCTCCAGGACGAAGATTGGGGCCAGCTCACACACCTGGACAGACTCAGCAGACTCTGGCTTTGTGGTGGGCTTGGGCTTGTGGTCCTTAGTGGACTTTGGCACTGGCTCTGGGTTCGTGACGGGTGTGAGGAGTGAGGAAAGACTATAGGGAGAAGTTCCAAGGCAGGTGGGGTCACTGGAAAGAGGATAACTGCTGACTGGTGATGGTGGGAGTGGGCTGGGGAAGGTGAGGGGCGATGTCCTCATCTTCTATTTCTCTATTTCTATTTCTATATTCTATTTCAAGTAGTCTTCCACGGGATGGCTATCCTGAGAAAGGGAGAGGATGGCTTGGATGACGTGATGACTGGAGGATGACTTGGATGAGGTAACAGCAGTAGCTAGCAAGATAGTCAGGAACATCAAGCAGGTAAATAGCAAGGTAAGTAGTCTGTAGCATGAGACGAGGTCAGACATATGTAGTGCTGGTGATGAGGGCTAGATTAGTTCCAGTTGTGTGTGGTTAGGTTCTAAGGGGATGATGGGAAATGTAGTCTGTGACAGTCATATATTTATAGCTAAACTGAAAATTTTACATTGTAAAAAAAAAAAAAATTCAGTGTAGATATAAATATTAGATAAGTAAGTAAATAAGTTTTCGCATTAGCGTATATGGGCACTTAATGTGCTTAAAAGTCATGAAAATAATATCATAATGCAAAAACAACAACAGCAGCAACAACAAGAAATCCTTGATGAAAAACACAACTGCTTAGTTTTTTCTTCTACTTTTTACATGATTTAAGCATCTGTAAAGTTTTAAGGATTTATGCAGCACTATGAATAGACCAAATTTATGAGTAAGCACTCAGGTTCAGTTTCATTATTTCCAGAGGAAGACCTGACCAGACAGTTTATTTTATAAATGCTTTGTGTCTGCAATTTCAGAAGTCATGACATAAATAAATAGAGAGCTTAATGGAGTCTGTAGAAAGCGGAGATCAGTAGGTCAATGTCCATCTGCTGGACTCATCCTCTTCCTGTGGCGTCTTGATTCAGACACGGACAGACATTAAATGGGAGAGCGGTGTGACCATCTGTAAGGAAGACAAAGAGTGAAAAAAGAGGTGTGGGGCAGAAAATAAAGTCTGACAGAGATAAACGAGAAAGAGAAGTGGTATAAAGTAGTATAATGTGTAATAACAGCTGATAGCAGACATATACACTACCATTTGTTTGTTTTAAAGAAATTGATACTTTTATTCAGCAAGGATGCATTAAACTAATGAAAAGTGAAGAGAAGCTACATGGTATCCTTTAAAATGTGTTGATGCTAAAAATGCATGCAAGCAACAGTTGTAGCAAAAACATCTCTGGTTTCACACCTTTATTCATGTTTTAAAAACCGTTTGCAATCAGGCTTCAAAATGACACTTCAAGGTCAGACTCTGAGCTTCTGTTTCTGCAAACTATCCAAAGCATGACATTTGCACAGAATGCAACAGAGGATCAGATAATGTGACACACTGTGTTAGTCTACAATGTGTGAGCATTGTGCAGCCTAACAATTAATACAATGTGACATTTCTTTACTGATTTGTTTGTTATTCTTTCAAAAGACATGACTTAACGTCGCCTTCCTGTGAGGGGAAATGCTTAATGCTGCACTTGCTACTGCACTGTGCTCCTGTTTGCCTCGCTGCTGAGTTGTTTGTATCTGTAAGCTCCATATAGCTTCTTGTTTTGAATCTTTATTTACTATCATTCCTTGTTGTTTATATCAGTGGTTCCTAAAGTGAAGGTCATGAGATGATTTCCAGAAATCCATTTTTTTTAAATGATTAGAAATAGCATACTTTATCAATAATTGTAACAAAATACTAAAAATACTAGTTAAATTGAAAACAAAAACCATGCAAATACAAAAAGCCATCAACATTTCGATTTTCCTCCCCCTCGACCATGACTCCTGAAGTGATTACGACAGATTAACGACATATTAGTAACAGCATCAGTTGCAGCAGGTCAATTTACAGCACCATGTTAAACATTCCGACATGTGCATGTAGGTAATTCTTTAGGCTTTAAGCTTTGGATATTATTTTTGTCGAAATGAAACGTTGGTTAATATCGACCAAAGACAACGCAGGGAGGCCAGCGGAGGAGAGCGGAGAAGCACCACCGTCATGCCTTTGCAGTACATAGCCTAAGCATTGCAGGAGCAGCACGCGCTATTGTGCTTTCACATATGCCGCGTTTGCAGTGCGCAACTGATCTGTGGCTGTTAATCACAAATACAACATTTACTTATTTTTATTTCAAATCCAAAAGTTGTTACTGAACATGGCTTATCAGCATTGCGATTCTCTTTGTATGCACTATATTTCATAGATGTCACATTTAAACGCACTACATTTAAACGTTTTATTCAATTCGTAACTTTATATAAAGTAATACTTTTGATTTATACATTACGTTGCTCATGCAAGTGGCAAAACATAAGCTTTATGTTAAAATCACAAACATTTATATTAAAACTTAAAATAGACAAAAACAGGCGACTCTCGTCTTTTCTTTCCTTTTAAATCTTTTTACAATAAATCTCTCAGGTCATAAAGAACTTTGTTTTTCCACCTTCACGAAGAGATGAGTGCTACCAGTTATGTCTCCTTGTTCACCTAAATGCCAGGGAAGGTGCCATTTTCCTTGCTTTACCCGAGGCAATAAAGCCATGTGTTGACTGTGTAACAGAGACTTTAAATGATATGCATCTATGGTGAAATTACTAGTTTTTCACGTCAATACATGTTTATTTTAATGCAATCGTTTTAATACAGCTTGGTGCAGCGTAGCAAAAATAGACTGTGCGTAAATGATCACTGTGCTGCAGACATACCGCTCCTGGAACGCACTGCCGGACTGCCGTGTGCAGTGTGAACGCTCTAATCCATTAATATGGGCACAGAAAATAATACGCTCCGCATATACACTGCAAACAGAGTATGTGTGAAACAGGCGTTAGTGCGTGTGCGCCATTGCGCACAACGTTTGTATACTTTAACCACCTCCAAGGATAATGGGGGTCGCAAATCACTGGCATCGTTATTTTGGGGGTCGTGGGCTGAAAAGATTGGGAACCCCTCGTTTATATTGTTAAATACAACTTACTCATCACCATATATCAGATATTGCCTAATATTGCTTACCATATTAACCTGACATCGCTAGCTTTAATCTAAATCGTTATCGCTAGCACCACGTGCTAGCATTCCGCTAGCCGGTTAACCTGCCATACCTGCTTGTCGCACACGCTCGCGCCTTTACGAGTCCATCAAACGACTGTCGTGAGTTGGATCAGTCAACAAACACGGTAAGTCATGTCATCTTCACTTGTTATTGTCATTTGCACTGCCTGCCACATATGTAGTATAGCTTTCAAGTTCGATGTCAGACACTGTAATTTGCTCTAGCCCCCTTCCTGTTCGTTGGAGTGATGAGATACTTAGCAGACTATCATCTCTCAATGGCTGGCTGTCTAAGTGGTGTCCGCAGAATAATGTAGGGTTCATAGACAATTGGAAAAGTTTTTGGGGCAGACCTGACCTGTTGAAAAGAGATGGTATTCATCCCTCCTGGGGTGGTGCTACTCTTCTCTCTAGTAATATGGCACATAGTTGAACTTCAGATGAACCTTGACTAACTGGGGCCCAGGTCAGGAAGCAGACAGACTGGCTAAACCGACCATGTGCTAGCTGTCTCACACCACAGAAGTCAGATAAATTACAACACATAGAGACTCTTTCACCTAGATATCATTAGTAAATACAAAAAACTCTCAAACCCATTTAAGGGTAAAAATGTTATTGATATTCAACAAATAAAGAACAGATATAATACAGATGAACAAATGATAAAGCTCTGTTTGCTTAATATTCCCTTTCTACAAAATCACTCTTTGTAAATTATATGATTACAGATCATAAACTAGATGTGCTGTGTTTGACAAAAACCTGGCTAAAACCAGATGATTACATTACTTTAACCCTCTGGAGTCTGAGGCTGATTTGGGGTCCTAGAGTAGTTTTGACATGCCCTGACATTTGTGCTTTTTTCAGTTGCTTATAAACATATTAATGACAAAAGTCTCATTACACTGTATTCAGTAGAATCTAGGCTACAATAATATGTGAGCAACAAGTATGTACATATTTGTATTTTTGAGAGAATTACATATATGCGTGTTTTTTGAAAGAAAAAAAAGTCACTGAAATAAGGCCTCAAAACACATACTAAACATTTGTTCACAAGACTTTTGGGAACTGTATATTTTAGCCTAGAGTTTTTGCTTCACAATGATGTAAAAATCATTCTGCCTACTCTGATACATAAAACAATGTATTGATTTTAAATTTCTAAGACACTTTTTGTTTAGACAGGCTATATGCAAAGAGGCGTGAATCTTCATGAATAATGCTGTGATTCACACCTGAGGAGATAAAAACCCTGTCCCTAATGAGCCACATAATGAGCCATTCGGTGAAGAATGTGACTGAGTGAACTAAGAAAGAATGCAATGACAAAAGAAATATATCATTTTTTGTTTGTAGTTTATTTAAAACATAGTTAACTATATAAATGAGAGTCAAAGACACATTTCGAGTGCACAGTTACACCTGGAAATAAATCCTGTTTAAAGATATATGTGAACATCACATACCTGGCATTTGAAGTTTCTGCACTGGAGAAAAAAAGAAAGAAAGAAAGAAAGAAAAGAAAAAAAAAAAACACTTTCCTGCATCCAGTCAGTGATCTCAGTATCATATGGATGCAGTCCAATGTGTGCCAATATCTGGTCACTATAATTCTCAAATCTGTGAGATGTGAGCATGCTGATAACAGGATCATATCAGCTATTGTATTAACGTTAATATAATGTCAACTCTTAACAGAAAACATTATTTTTGTGGTGATCTCATGCATGCACATATTATTGCACATCATGTGAAGAAAATGTTGTATAGGCCTATATTTTACAAGATTAATTTAAGATTGGACGCATTACTATTTATAATGTTTTTGAAAGAAATCTCATGCTCATCAAGCATGCATTTATTTGCTCAAAAATACAGATAAAAAACAGCAATACTGTGAAATATTATTACAATTTAAAATAATGGTTTTCTATTTTAATATACTTTAAAATATAATGTATTTTTTGTAATGCAAAGTGTCTAAACATTCATATTACCTCTATGGAATTTTATATATTATATTTGTTATATTATAGAGCCTAAATATTAATGTGCAGTTTAATACATTGCTAACACATTTTATTTCAGTATTTATTACATATTTCAGTCGATTTCACTCATCTCAGTATAGCAATATAGATTGGGAATAGCCAATATGACAATTTACTAATGTAAGTTGTGTAGTAAACAAAACCGCACGTCGATCTGACCCATTAATTCACACTGAGATACACAAAACTTGCAGGATTCATATTTAAACAGCCTTTTTACGGTTTAATATTCACAGACACTCTATATCGCGATTAGAATAAAGAACTTAAGAATAAAAAAATTTACCATTCACAATCATCGGCTTGATCAAGTTGATCCTTGATCGAAATGAAATTGAAAGTGCTCTTCCTCTGAGGCAAATACTTCCACAATTATTCCTCACTGCATCTCAAAACGATGTAAATAAATCTGACTAAGCTTGATGCGTTTTTCCGAGCTGATGCGGGCATTCACTCTCTGTTGCATGTATCGCCTCAGAATTTGTGTTTGAATAGAGCAAATGCTCTGGGGGCATAGCCGCATTAGTGGATAATGAGCTGACTCATGATCAACTGACAATTATTTCAAACAGATTACATAAACAGAGAATATTTGTTTTCGATTTGACTTACAAAATTTAAAACCTGACATTTCAATATTTCTTTAGACGTGTCTCATGTTTGTGTGATTAGTATTCACTAAGTTACAGTTCATTTTCTGAGAACTATCAGAATGGACTTCATTCAGAGAAAGACTGCAGCTCACAAATCATGTTAGTTTTCTTTATTTTGCAAAAAGCACAACATTTTGTTTTTACTCTGAGTGTACAGAAATAAAAAAAGACATTTTAGAGTATTTTGAGTCTCTTTCACACTGATAAGAAAAAAAGCGACGTGGTATCACCGGTGCGACAGCCGACTCGAGGGTGTTAAATGAGTCCAAACCTCAAGCTCACTGTTATAAACACAAGCCTCATTTGAAATTCTGCAGCAGAGCGATGACATCTCAGATCATTATCTAGTCTCATGTATTCTTTATATAGCCAAGGCTGCAAAACCAACTCCCGGTTACAAATATGGTAGAACCATCACTTCTACCACTAAAGATAATCTTCCTGATCAGTTTAATCTCCTCAGCCTACCAGATAGCTTGGAAGAACTCGATGTTGCAACAGAAACTACTGACTCTCTCTTTTCCAGCACTTTAGACACAGTTGCTCCTTTGCGCTTAAAAAAGATTAAAGAAAACAGTCCAACGCTGTGGTACAACGAGCACACTCAAGTCCTTAAAAAAGCAGCCAGAAAAAGGGCACGCAGCTGGAAGAAAACAAAACTAGATGTTTTTCACATTTCGTGGAGAGAGAGCATGTTTGCAACAGAAATGCCTTAAAAACTGCTAGATCTGATTATTTTTCAACCCTCTTAGAAGAAAACAAACACAACCCTAGGTATTTATTTAATACAGTGGCTAAATTAACTAGAAATAAAGCTTCAACCCCAGACGTTTCCAAACAGCACAGCAGTAATGATTTTGAACTATGAACTTCTTTACTTACAAGATTGATAATATTAGAGAGAAAATTATAACTATGCAACTGTCTACTGTATCACTTCAGACAGTGCATTGTGTCCCTGAGGAAAAATTCCATTCATTCATTGCTATAGGAGAGGAAGAATTGTCTAAACTCGTTAAATCATCTAAATCAACAACATGTATGTTAGACCCTATACCGACTAAGCTACTGAAAGAGATGCTTCCAGAGGTCATAGATCCTCTTCTTAATATTATTAATTCATCTTTGTCATTAGGATACGTACCGAAAACTTTTAAGCAGGCTATCATTAAATCTCTTATTTAAAAAAATGCAACTTGATCCTACAGAATTAGTCAATTACAGGCCAATCTCAAATCTACCTTTTCTGTCAAAAATACTAGAAAAGGCAGTATCCTCACAACTATGCTCCTTTTTAGAAAGAAATGGTATCTGTGAGGATTTCCAGTCAGGATTTAAACCGTATCCTACTGAGACGGCTCTCATTAGAGTTACAAATGATTTGCTCTTATCATCAGATCGTGGCTGTATCTCTCTATTAGTGTTACTGGATCTTAGGGTTGCATTTGACACTATCAACCACAACATTCTTTTGAATAGACTCGAAAATTATGTTGGCATTAGTGGAACTGCATTGTCATGATTCAATGGTTTGATGCCTGTAGCAGGCATCAAATTTGAAATGAGCTCATTTTGTGCATAAACTTGCAAAATTTCTCAGTTTAAACATTTGTTATGTTATCTGTGTTCTATTGTGAATAAAATATTGGCTCATGTGATTTGAAAGTCTTTTAGTTTTCATTTCATTCAAATTTAAAAAACGTCCCAACATTTTCCAGAAGTCGGGCTGTAATTTGGCGGTGTCACTTTGTAGGAGAGACTAAGCATCTGCACACATACACATTCAAACGCACATACAGTACCTATAGACTAAACACGTTAATGAATGGCAAGAACGCATTAAAAGTCTTGTGTTTTCAGTTAACAAGGTATCATTTAAGCGGCCTTTAAGTTAATAAATAACGATTTTTACAATGGAAGTGATTCAATCAAAAACTAACTTTAGCTCGATAATAACTTTTTCCTAGAGCTGCTGTAAAGCCAAAATAATATCTGTCCATTAATTTTCCTATTATCATTGTGAAGCTGCTTTGAAACAATCTTGTAAAAAGTGCTATATAAATGAAGATGTCTTGACTTGACTTGTGCTGGTGTGCAGCGTTCAGTGGAGAAACGGCATAATAATAATGTGTTTCAGATAACATAATATTTTGAGTTTCTGTTGATTAAACCAATTGCCTTCATTGTATTAACTCAAAATTTTAATTTCAATGAACTCAAAATTTTAAGGCAACCAGGTAACTTACTTTTTAAGTTAAAACAACAATTCTTTTTTACAGTGTACTGATCTAAATATATTTAATTCTCATAAATAAATAAATACATTCTTAATTTTTTCCCAATGTAGAAATAAGGTTCAACCCATTCAAGTCGCCATGAAATCAAATTAGATAATTCTTATTTTTTATGGACTATTTTAATATTTATTATAAATGATTTATCCGTGCAAACTTCCCCTTCCTCTTGCAGCTCATCTCTTCTCTTCTCTGAAAATGTTTACTGACACAAGGGCGGGACAACCTGTCACTCACATGAGATCACCAATAACAAACCACAACTATCCAACCATCAATTCCCAATGGACAAAATCAAGCCCAACATTTGTTCTTGTTTGAGCAGCCGTTTCACTCCGATATACGTCACAATAGGTAGGAAAAGATGATTGCAACTTCTGTTTCATGTCGACTTTAATGCTGCAGTTTGGAAGATTTGGTGGTTGAAACAATGTTTTGCGAGAGTTACTTGGGCTTCGGCTCAGCTCTTCAGTGTGGATTAATATGATGGTTCGAGGCATAAAAGTGAGGTCACATTTACCTCTGATCAGCAAATTTCCTTGGGCAAACTGCAATAATTTCATAATTTTTTCTTCTGTGTGAACTGTGCTTCATACTTCACTACACCATTGATAACAGACAATGGGATGTAACCGCACATTTGACATAGCGTAAAAAAATAAAAAGACAAATCTGTAAAATAAATTCTTTTGAGCAGGAAATGTAAACAATTTAGGCATTGCTGACATTCAACAATGATTGCTAGATATCTTACATCTCAAGCAAGAAAAATACCATCTCTGGGTCAGTTTTTTAATGCTTTGTAGTCTCTGAGATATTGCCATCTCTGAAAAGCCCTCTAAACAAGGTTTCTTTGTTTTAACAACGGATGTTGGTTGCCTTTTTGAGGAATTCACTGTGTTAAAACTGTTGCTCCCATAACTGTTGTTATGGGAAGCTGTCAGAACTAACACACCTCACGCCTCAACCACACATTTCACTGTACTGTGTTTTTCTTTGTTTTCATGATGTAACCATGTCCTGCAAAATATAACCCGACATTATAAGCTTATAAACTTTGTAAATCAGGGTAAGGCATGCATACTGTTACATGTCTCTTGTTTTGTGACCTAGTTTTCCCCATTCTGTTTGATTAGTCATTTGATTCACCTGTGTCCAGTTAATAATCTCGTTAAGTTCCCTTTGTTTGTAACGTGTGTATATATACCCTGTGTTCTCCTTCACTCCTTGTCTGTTCTTGTTTATGTTGGCTGTGTATTTTGAGTTTCCTGCCTGTTTCCGTGATTAAATACTACTCCTTTTATTCACCTTCGTCCTTGTGCCTGCTTATGTGCACTTAACAGAAGAACGGACCAACACAGTTAATTTTGCGGCGTTTTCTTTTGTTTATTTATTTTTTTCGTCACCATGGACCCTGCTGTTTCCCTACTATGCCTGGGACAGAAGGACCGCTCCCTGGAGTTACGGTCCTCGTGAAGATTTCGCCGCATGTGTGGAGTGGGTGCTGATAAACAACAACTCGGCATTCACCATTGGCCCAGCAGAGCCTATCAGCACCGCTCCACCTAACCCAGTGCCCAGTCAGCTTACACCCAGCCAGACGGAGCTTAAGCCTGATTCCACCGCAGACAAGGAGCCTGTGCCTGCCGCGGAGAAAGTGCCAGCGAGCCCTGCTGAGCCGTTTTTCACCCCGGAGCCTGAGCCCAATATGATGTCTGACCAGGTGCGCGAGTCGGCCACAACGCCCATCCCCGAGAGAGTTTTAGTGGAGCTTGAGGGCTTGGATGGAAGCCCCACCCACACTCCCGCCGCTGCATGTGAGTACAATATGGACACTGGGAAACTATCAGGTTATTTAGAGGAGCATTTAATAGACTGGTTAACTGAGGCTATTTCTGCAGACACCCCTGAATCTCCTGTGCTCCAAGTATCTCCAGCGCCCCTTGTATCTCCTGTGCTCCAAGTATCTCCAGCACCCCCTGTATCTCCTGTGCCTTCTATGTCTGCAGATTGCCCACCCAGCCTCCCTCTCTCCCCTCCTCTATCTGACCAGCCTATTTCTACAGCTACTACTACTCCTCTGGTTCCTGTCTGCCCCTCATCTCCTCCTCAGCCGTCTCCTCGCAGTACTGCGGATTCACCGCGGGGCTTCTAGTCTCCAGCATGGCCTTGGCGTGAGGATCCCCTGTCTTCACCTCCAGCAGAGCCTCAGACTCCACCTCGGTCCTTTGATCCATCGGTTTCACCTTGGCTCATTGCGCCCTCAGCTCCACTGTGGCCCACCATCCCACCCGCTCCACCAGGCTTCCTCGTCTCACCGGCTGCACCTTGGTCAGGCATCACCCTGGTTCCACCTCGGGATTTCTGGCTGCCGGCTGCACCTCTGCCTTCCATCCCTCCGGCTTCACCGGGCTCCGCCTTCCCTCCAGCTCCTCCGTTATCCTCAGTCGCACTGGCTCCTCAGCGGTCTTCCGTATCCCCATCTCCGCCTCTGTCCCATGAGCCGTCAGCTCCACCTTGGCCCTCCAGACCTTCGGTGTCACCCAGGCTCGTGTCTCTTCGGCTCCGTCTGGTTCTCCACCGCAGCTGGCAGCGTCGCAGGAGAAAGCACCCCTGGTTCGTTCCACCGTCTCCTCCATGGCTCCTCCCTCCTGCGCCGCCACCAAGGAACATCTTGCTGACTGTGGCCTGGGTCATCTGGCTCCTTCTGCTCCTGGCTGTCCCCTGGCTCCTCCCAACCTCCACTCCCCCTTGGACTGTTTTTTTTTTTTTTTTTTTTTTGCTGTGGACTCTTGTTGTTGTTCCTCTGCCCTTCGCCCTCCTCCAGAGCCCCCGCCCCCTTCCTCATTTGGACTCGTTACGGCGCGAGGACGCGCCTTCCCGGGAGGGGGCGATCTGTTACGTGTCTCGTGTTTTGTGACCTAGTTTTCCCCATTCTGTTTGATTAGTCATTTGATTCACCTGTGTCCAGTTAATTATCTCATTAAGTTCCCTTTGTTTGTCACGTGTATATATACCCTGTGTTCTCCTTCACTCCTTGTCCGTTCTAGTCAAGTCAAGTCAAGTCACCTTTATTTATATAGCGCTTTTTACAATGCAGATTGTGTCAAAGCAGCTTTACATTGATAACTGGTATATAATTTTGGCCGCACAGCAGCTCTTAAAGAATAGTGTCAATGTCGGCAGATCAAAGCACTGTTGAATATCAAAAGTCAAGTGTCCCCAACTAAGCAAGCCAAAGGCGACAGTGGCAAGGAACCCAAACTCCAACAGGTGACATCAGATGGCAAACAGGTGGCAAATAGACTTCTTTGTTAAAATGGAGAAAAAAACCTTGGGAGAAACCAGGCTTAGTCGGGGGGCCAGTTCTCCTCTGGCGAACAGTGCTTTGTTACGATTCAGGTTGCTATCTTATGTCCGATAGGATCGCAACATTCAAAGTATTTATTCCAGTTCAGTCCAGTTGAGGATTCATCACACCGGTATGGAAGGTTTTTTGAGGAGCTGTGCCACTGGCTGTCGTGTCGATGAGGCCTTCACAATGGATGATCTAGTTGACTCAATCTCTGCTGATGCTTCAGGGCTGCGTTGTGGTCATGTCAAGGCGCCGGTCCTCGGTCTCACCTGGATACGGCCCGGATCTGGTTGACTACGGTAAACCTCAGGATAAACAGAAAGACTAATATTAGCGTAGATGCCATTTTTCTTCTGATGTAACGAGTACATCTGGTGTTATAGGAAGTGTTCCCGGTTCCAGCTGACCTAATTTATGCAGCCTAATAATCCTTTAACGGATTTGAAAATATAAATTGATAATGTGTTATGTGTATGCCAGGTTAAAGAGATGCGTTTTTAGTCTAGATTTAAACTGACAGAGTGTGTCTGCTTCCCGAACAATGCTAGGAAGATTGTTCCAGAGTTTAGGTGCCAGATAGGAGAAGGATCTACCACCTGCGGTTGATTTTGATATTCTAGGTATTATCAGCTGGCCTGAATTCTGAGATCGCAATAGACGTGAAGGACTATAATGCTTTAAGAGCTCGCTGAGGTACTGGGGAGCTAAACCATTTAGTGCTTTGTAAGTAATTAGCAAGATTTTAAAATCTATACGATGTTTAACAGGAAGCCAATGCAGTGTTGACAGAACTGGGCTAATGTGGTCATACTTCCTAGTTCTAGTAAGAACTCTAGCTGCTGCATTTTGGACGAGCTGTAGTTTATTTATCAGGCGAGCGAAACAACCACCCAGTAGAGCGTTACAGTAATCTAGCCTTGAGGTCATGAACGCATGAACTAACTGTTCTGCATTTTTCATTGAGAGCATATGTCGTAGTTTAGATATATTTTTAAGATGGAAGAATGCTGTTTTACAGATGCTAGTAACATGGCCTTCAAATGAAAGATTGGTATCAAAGAGCACACCCAGGTTCCTAACTGACGACGAAGACTTAACAGAGCAGCCATCAAGTGTTAGACAGTATTCTAGGTTATTACGTGTGAAGTTTTTGGTCCAAAATTAGAATCTCTGTTTTTCTGAATTTAGAAGTAGGAAATTACTGGTCATCCAATTTTTATATCAGCTATGCATTCTGTTAATTTTGTGAATTGGTAAGTTTAGTCAGGCGCGAAGAAATATAGAGCTGAGTATCATCAGCGTAACAGTGAAAACTAACGCCATGCTTCCTAATGATATCTCCCAAGGGTAGCATGTACAGAGTGAAAAGCAACGGTCCTAGTACTGAGCCTTGCGGTACTCCATATTGAACTTGTGATCGATATGACCTCTCTTCGTTTACTACTACAAACTGATAACGGTCAGATAAGTATGATTTAAACCATGACAATGCAGTTCCACTAATGCCAACATAATTTTCGAGTCTATTTAAAAGAATGTTGTGATCGATAGTGTCAAATGCAGCACTAAGATCCAGTAACACTAATAGAGAGATACAACCACGATCTGATGATAAGAGCAAATCATTAGTAACTCTAATGAGAGCAGTCTCAGTACTATGGTACGGTCTGAAACCTGACTGGAAATCCTCACAGATACTATTTCTGTCTAAAAAGGAACATAGTTGTGATGATACTGCCTTTTCTAGTATTTTTGACAGAAAAGTGAGATTTGAGATCGGCCTGTTATTGACTAATTCTCTAGGATCAAGTTGTGGTTTTTTAATAAGAGGTTTAATAATAGCCAGCTTAAAACTTTTTGGTACGTATCCTAGTGATAAAGACGAATTAACGATATTAAGAAGAGGATCTATGACCTCTGGAAGCATCTCTTTCAATAGTTTAGTCGGTACAGGGTCTAACATACATGTTGTTGATTTAGATGATTTAATAAGTTTAGACAATTCTTCCTTTCCTAAAGCAGTAAATGAATTGAATTTTTCCTCAGGGACACTACACTGCACTGTCTGACGCGATACTGTAGTAGACGGTTGCATGGTTATAATTTTTTCTCTAATATTATCAATCTTGTAAGTAAAGAAGTTCATAAAGTCATTACTGCTGTGCTCTTTGGAAGCATCAGAAGTTGAAACTTTATTTCTTGTTAATTTAGCCACTGTATCAAATAAATACCTAGGGTTGTGCTTATTTTCTTCTAAAAGTTTTGAAAAATAGGCAGATCTAGTAGTTTTTAAGGCCTTTCTGTACTCAATCATTCTCTCTCTCCACGAAATGCGAAAAAACTTCTAGTTTTGTTTTCTTCCAGCTGCGCTCCATTTTTCTGGCTGTTACCTTTAGGGCCCGAGTGTGCTCATTGTACCATGGCGTTTGATTAATTTCCTTAATCTTTTTTAAATGCAAAGGAGCAACTGAGTCTAATGTGCTGGAAAAGACAGAGGCAATAGTTTCTGTTTCAACATTGAGGTCTTCTAAGCTATCTGGTATGCTAAGGCGATGAAACTGATCAGGAAGATTATTTAGAAAGCGATCTTTAGTGGTAGAAGTGATGGTTCTACCATATTTATGGCAGGGAGGCAGTTTAGCTGCCTTGACTAAATGTAGTATACACGAGACTAGATAATGATCTGAGATGTCGTCACTCTGCTGCAGAATTTCAACGGCATCAATATCGATTCCATGTGACAATATTAGATCTAAAGTATGATTACGACAATGAGTGGGTCCTGACACGTGTTGTCTAACACCAATAGAGTTTAGAATGTCTGTAAATGCCAATCCCAATGAGTCTTTTTTATTATCTACATGGATATTAAAATCACCAACAACAAGGACTTTATCTGCAGCTAGTACTAACTCTGAAAGAAAATCCGCAAATTCTTTGATAAAGTCTGTATGGTGCCCTGGTGGCCTGTATACAGTAGCCAGCACAAATGTCAACTTACATAATGTTACGTAAAGCACCATCACTTCGAAGGAATTATATTTGGAAGACTTTTGACTAATACTGTAAATATTAATATAAATTACAGCAACACCTCCCCCTTTGCCTTTCTGACGAGGATTGTGTCGATAATCATAACCTTGAGGGCTAGACTCATTTAAAGTAATGTAATCATCTGGTTTTAGCCAAGTTTCTGTCAAACACAGCACATCTAGATTATTGTCTGTGATAATATCATTTACAATAAGTGCTTTTGAAGAAAGGGATCTAATATTTAACAACCCAAGCTTTATCATTTGTTTATCATTTTATCTCTATTTTTTATTTGTTGAACATCAATTAAATTTTTACCATTAAATGGGTTTGGAAGTTTTTGTTTTTACTAATTCGGGGTACAGACACAGTCTCTATGTGATAATATCTAGGTGTAAGAGTTTCTATGTGTTGGGAATTATCTGACTTCTGCAACGTGAGGCAGCTAGCAGACGGTCGGTTTAGCCAGTCTGTCTGCTTCCTGACCTGGACCCCAGTTTGTCATGTTTTAGTTCTAAGACTATGTGCCATATTACTAGAGAGAAGAGCCGCACCATCCCGGGAGGGATGAATACCATCTCTTTTCAACAGGTCAGGTCTGCCCCAAAAACTTTTCCAATTGTCTATAAAACCTATATTATTCTGCGGACACCACTTAGACAGCCAGCCATTGAGTGATGATAATCTGCTAACTATCTCATCACTGCGACGAACAGGAAGAGGGCCAGAGCAAATTACTTCTTCTGACATTGTACTTGCGAGTTCACACACCTCTTTAATGTTAATTTTAGTGATCTCCGACTGCCGAAGTCGAACATCATTAGTGCCGACGTGAATAATAATTTTAGAGTATTTACGATTAGCATTAGCCAGCACTTTTAAATTTGCTTTGATGTCAGGTGCTCTGGCTCCCGGCAAACATGTGACTATGGTGGCTGGTGTCTCTATTTTCACGTTCCGTGTAATAGAATCGCCAATAACGTCTCGGTTACAAAGGTAACCCTCGTTCCCTGAAGGAGGGAACGGAGACGTACGTCGGACAGACCGACGAATAGGAATCTCGCTAGAGAGGCCAATCTACTTCGAGTGTAACTACAACGAGCCAATGCACATTGGCATGCAATCATATGCAGCAGCTGCTCGCCTCGCAGCGCGGGTACATAATGAGCAGCAGGTGCGTTGCATCTTCAGGTTTTCGCTGAGGAGCCGAACCGGATAGGCGGCAGCAACAGCGGGGTACAGGGCCTGTGGCGGCGGGGCGTGCGTCTCCGTTCCCTCCTTCAGGAACGAGGGTTACCTTTGTAACCGAGACGTTCCCATTCAGTCGGTCACGTTCGGCGTCGTCGGACAGACCGGCGAATAGGAATCCCTACCAAAGCGCCACAGGAGCTGCCCTTCCAGCGCTCTGTTGTAAGCCACCTGAACCCCCTTGCCTGGGGCGGTGGGACAGGGCTAACACAGAGAGTGTCGATCACTGCTGTTCCCCAAAACCCATTCAGTGAGACTATTGGATAACGCTGGGAAAGCGTACCATTTCGCTGGGAAAGGAACGCTGCGGAAGCCACATCCTTCCCCGAAGGAGTTATGTGGAGAAGTACATATGGACTAACCCCGTAGGGCTGTACTACATATGGAAGTACTGGGGTGACTCCAACTCGATGAGAGGTGGGTTCTCCCAGAGGGAAAGACACGGGCTTCGTTTAGGAGCAACCGTGGAACTAGACATATGGGATCCCCGTAGGGTCACACATATGAAACCCAGCCTAAACCCGGTTCTCAAGGATGCAGCGGAGTATAGGCCTGGCGCCAGACGCTCCGCCACGTCGGCTGCCGAAGGGAGAACGGAGGACTCAACAGGGTCTGCCTTGTAGGGACTCTCTGGAGAAGAAGCGCGTGTAGCGCAGCAAGCCGACACTAAGCCGGGGCCTCTCCGTGCCTCTGACCTGAGGTGAGAACACGGGAGGAGACCGGCTCGACACGAAGGCTATAAAATCTAGCGAACGTGTTAGGTGTCGCCCAGCCCGCAGCTCTACAAATGTCTGTTAGCGAGGCGCCACGAGTCAGCGCCCAGGAGGATGCAACACCTCTCGTAGAGTGAGCATGCAACCTGAGCGGGCAGGGCACGCCTTGGGCTTGGTAAGCCAAGGCGATGGCGTCCACTATCCAGTGGGCCATCCTCTGCTTGGAGACAGCCTTTCCCTTCTGCTGGCCTCCGTAACAAACAAAGAGCTGGTCTGAGGTCCTGAAGCTTTGAGTTCTGTCTATGTACAGTCGCAAGGCGCGAACTGGACAGAGCAAAGCTAGGGCTGGGTCTGCCTCCTCCGAGGGCAGCGCTTGCAGGTTCACTACCTGGTCCCTGAAGGAGTGGTAGGAACCTTGGGCACGTAGCCAGGCCGGGTCTCAGTACCACGTGGCCATCACCCGGCCCAAACTCTAGGCACGATTAAATCGACCGAAAAGACTGCAGGTCCCCTACCCTCTTGATGGAGGCCAATGCAACCAGCAGCAAAGTCTTCATAGACAGAATCTTTAAGTCTGCTGATTGCAAGGGCTCAAAGGGAGCAATCTGGAGTGCTCTCAGCACCAGAGCAAGGTCCCAAGAGGGTATGGAGGGAGGGCGAGGAGGATTTAACCGTCTCGCCCCTAAGGAACCTGGCGACCAGGTCGTGCTGACCAACAGACTTGCCATCTATGTGGTCGTGGTATGCGGAGATAGCAGCAGTATGGACTTTAAGGGTGGAGGGGGACAGCCTACGCTCCAACCCTTGCTGCAGGAAGGAAAGCACAACACCGATCGAGCATCTTCGGGGTCTTCTCGGCGAGAAGAACACCACTCGGCGAACAGGTTCCACTTCGAGGCGTAAGCACGCCTCTAGGACGGTGCACGTGCCGAAGTGATGGTGTTAAGTACCTCGGGGTAAGTCACCTAGAACCTCCGCGCGTCCGTCCAGGGACCAGACATGGAGTTTCCAGAGGTCTGGACGCGGGTGCCAGAGAGTGCCCGTCTCTGAGAAAGAAGGTCCTTCCTCAGAGGAATGGGCCAGGGAGGGGCTGTCGCGAGAGTGAGAGTTCTGGGAACCAGGTCCGGTTGGGCCAGCAGGGCGCAACTAGCAGGACCTGCTCCTCGTCCTCCTGACTTTGCACAGGGTCTGTGCAAGTAGGCTCACTGGGAAAGCATATTTGCGAAGGCCCGGGGCCAGCTGTGTGCCAGCGCATCTGTTCCAGTGTTCCTCGGACAGGGAGTAAAACAACTGGCAGTGGGAGGTTTCTGGTGAGGCAAACAGGTCTACCTGAGCCTCTCCGAACTCTCTCCAGATCAGCTGGACCACCTGGGGTGGAGTCGCCACTCTCCTGGCAGCGCAGCTCGTGATAGCTCGTCGGCCACGGTTGAGCACACCGGGGACATGAATGGCACGAAGCAACCTCAGATGCTTCTGACTCCAGAGGAGGAGATGGCGGGCGAGTTGCGACATGCGACGGGGCGTAGACCACCTTGACGGTTGATGTGCGCAACGGTCGCAGTGTTGTCGTGCGGACCAGTACATGCTTGCCCGTAGCAGTCCTTTGAGGCGGCTCAGAGCAAGGCGTACTGCCAGCAACTCGAGGCAGTTGATGTGCCAATGCAGATGGGGGCCCGCCCACACCCCTGAGACTGCATGCCCGTTATGCGTGGCACCCCAGCCGGTGGCAGAGGCATCTGTGAATACCACAGCATGCCGGGACACTTGCTCTAGGGCACTCCTGCCCGAAGAAACAAGGGGTCCGACCACGGGCTGAAGGCTTGGCGACACTCCTGAGTGATTGCCACCCGGAGCGTGCCACGTTGCCACGCCCATCTCGGGACTCGGCCGTGAAGCCAGTGTTGAAGCGGCCTCATATGAAGCAGACCGAGCGGGGTTACGCGCTGCGCCGCCATATGCCCCAGGAGCCTCTGAAAGAATTTCAGTGGAGCCGCTGTCCTGCCGTTGAACGTATTCAGGCAGTTCAACACCGACTGAGCACGTTCCTCTGTGAGGTGTGCTATCTGTTCGACCGAATCCAACTCCATACCGAGAAAGAGATCCTCTGCACTGGGGAGAGTTTGCTCTTTTCCCAGTTGACCTGAAGACCCAACTGGCTGAGGTGTCTGAGCACCAGATCCCTGTGTTCGCACAACTGATCCTGGGACTGTGCTAGAATGAGCCAGTCGTCGAGATAGTTGAGGATGCGAACACCCTGTTCTCTCATGGGAACAAGGGCTCCCTCCACGACTTTCGTGAAGACGCGGGAGACAGGGCCAGCCGAAGGGTAGGACTCTGTACTGATATGCTCGACCTTGAACGCGAAACGCAGGAATGGCCTGTGTCGCGGAAGAATCGAGACATGAAAATCTGGCGTCCTTCAGGTCGATCGCTGCAAACCAATCCTGGGGACGGATGCACTCAAATGCGCTTCTGCGTGAGCATCTTGAGCGGTAGCTTGTGAAGGCTCCGATTCAAGACTCGCAGGTCCAGGATAGGCCGTAACCCACTGCTTTTCTTGGGTACAATGAAGTAGGGACTGTAAAACCCTGACCTCATATCGGCTGGAGGGACCGGCTCTATCGCGTCCTTCGCCAGTAGGACCACGATCTCCGCACGCAAGACATAGGCATCGACAGCCTTCACTGCAGTGAGGTGGATGCCCCTGAACTTGGGGGCGCCGGGCGAACTGAATCGCATAGCTGAGCCTGATGGTCCGAATGAGCCAGCGAGACGGACTGGGGAGCGCTAACCAGGCTCGCAGAGACCGTACAAGCGGGACCAAAGGGACTGCAGGCGTACCCGCAGTGAGGCAGCGAGGTGGAACACAGGGACGCGGCTCGGGAGGCTCTCTCTGCGAGGCAGCCCGAAGCGGGGTCAGAGTGTGCTGTGCAACACCTACCTGGTTCCACAGTCGGGCAGGGGGTGCAGGAGAGGCTTTGCTGCCTTCAACTGCACGCTGCTGCCCTCTGGCGAAGGAAGAGGGGGGATGAGAGTGGTGAGGTTTTTCTCCTCCCACTGCTCTCCACGCCCTCTTCAGACCCAAAGATGGAGGAACTGCTCTTTTTTGAAAATTTGGGTACCGCTGGCTGTTGGGCCAGCAGCAGAACAGAAACCCAACAACAGGATTTACCACCCGGCCCTCCTCCGGGGGGGAGAGCAGCCCCACCCATCTCTGGGTCACCCGTCTCAGGTGATTTTACACTAACCACTTAAACAGTAGCAGAGACGGGAGGCGTCATCTTCCTGCAGCGGACCCAGTAGAGCAGGCTGGGCCGGAGTTTTTGCAGGGGACGACACCCTTAGCAACGAGCAGACTGAGGGCCCACGAGGAACTCAATGGTTTGTCGGGGGAGGCTCCCCGGTCTGCTACTAACTGAGGAGAACTGCTGGGCTCAGTCCCCGACAGTGTCACCGAAGAGGCCACCTTGTGAGATGGGAGTGTCGAGAAAGTGTTTTAGCTTGACGACCTCTCGCACCTCAGCAAGGTAAGCCAGGGGGGCGCTTCTGGACCACTGAGGTGGACATCGTCTGGCCGAAGGCCTGTGCCATGACTTTGATCACGGTTAGTCAACAGCGCAGCTCAACTCCGGCTCAGAACTACCCTCATGCATAAAGAGTGCCTTGGCCTCACATGCAGGGTGGGTGTGGTCTGAACAGCCACCCCACCCAAAAGGGTAGTGAGAGAGTGAAAAACTTTATGCAGATTTTGGCACTTTTGGCGTTCCATATTTATGGCACCAATATAGCTCCATACTGCCAAGTTTTCCCATGCACATCCGGAACACCCGGGAAAGCATGGCTGTAAACTCTGAATCTGAGTCAGCATAAGCACACACCATTACAGTGGGCAGCGTCACCCTCATTTCCAGAGCATAACAGCCCTCTCTCCGATGCTGCAATCGACATCTGACCCTCAGCTGGAGCCCTGAATGAAATGCTAGGTTCCCTTATGAGAAGGACCAGCAATCCAATCCAGAAGCTACACAGCATGCAATGCGCTAGAGAGGAGGAGCCCTAGGGGTTGGTTCCCGGTAACCCCTCAACCTCAACTCACCCAAGCCATTTCACCAAAGTAGACCTCTTCTGGTGCACCAGAGAGGGCGCTACAATGGAGATTAGGCAAGGAGACCGCGCATCTAGAGCGCCGGCGGCGCTGGGTTGCCGTGACAACCCGCGCTGCAGCCCGACAGCTCGGCGGCACACGACACGCAGAGGAGGCGAGAGGTTTGCTCGCTGATCTCCGCGGTCTCCCAGAGTGTCGGGCAGACCAGCGGCTGTGCTTTTACACACAAGCGGCAGCTGGCCAACAACAGAGAGGACTCAAGCTTCCCGGAGAAAGAAGAGTCACGACCGGCGTGTCGGCGTGATCATGTTCTCATCTGAAAACATGAACCACCCACGAACATCGTTTCAGCACGCGCCCAGACATGTGAAACAGTGATCGTGGCCGTCAGTGAGGACAGGAAAGCGACCGCATCCAGAAACACACAAATAGAATGTCATCTTTAAAAAGACGCAAGCTCTACTTGTGTAAGCTCTTTTAGGACTTTACTCTTTTAAAGTGCTGAAGCACGCGGGGAACGGCCGCAACACAGACAGGGATTGTGTGCAGCCTGTCGTGTGCGCTCTCTCTTTGAAGCGCTCACTCTTATCGGCCGTAAACGAAAATAAAGAGAGGACTTCGACCCCGCTGCTGTGCTGTTCGCCCGCACTCGAAAAAAAAAGAGAAGTTCAACCAAAAAGCTTGACTCGTCTTCTAGCAGACGCTTGCTTGCAGAGAACAGGAACAAACACCGTTCGCCTCTGAAGCGAAAAGCTGAAGATGCAACGCACCTGCTGCTCATTATCTACCCGCGCTGCGAGGCGAGCAGCTGCTGCATATGATTGCATGCCAATGTGCATTGGCTCATTGTAGTTACACTCGAAGTAGATTGGCCTCTCTAGCGAGATTCCTATTCGTCGGTCTGTCCGACGTACGTCGAACGTGACCGACTGAATGGGAACTAGGGCACTTTCAACAGGGTTCTCAGTGGGTGCATCACTGAGTGGGGAGAACCTGTTTGATGTTCTTATTGGAACGGAAGAGTGGTGTTTTCCGCGGCTAGGCCGCCTCACCGTTACCCAACTGCCCTGCTGCGCGGGCTCTACAGCCGGAACCGAACAATGTACAGAGTTCACTAAGCTAGTCGCATCCAAAACAGTATCTGAAGCCCTTGCATTCTTACTATCCTTGATTAAAGTTTGGATGCGTGTCTCTAATTCTGAGATTCTCTCTGTCAGCCTGACTATTTCCCTACATTTATGACATGTAAATCCCTCATCGCTGACAGAGAGAGCTATACTGAACATGTTGCAAATGGAACACGACACAATACAAGGAAAGGATGACATGACTCACCATTTTTGTAGACTGATCCGAGTTACCACAGCTGTTTGATGAACGCGTTGAAAAAGGAGCGCACGAGAGACTGATGACAAGTTAACAAGCTAGCGAGATGCAAACGCATTGTAACAGCGATTTAGATTCAAAGATTACAAGCTAGCGACGTCAGATTAATGTGGTAGGCAATATTATATAAAGTAATGATAATATAAGCAACAATGAACAAAAGTAAGAGATTCAAAACAAAGCTATACGGAGTTACAGACGCAAACCACTCTGAGCAGCGAGGCAGACAGGAGCAATCGAGAGACAGGAGCAATCGAGAAGACAGCCTAAGACAGTTCAATGAAGTTTATGTTGGCTGTGTATTTTGAGTTTCCTGCCTGTTTCCGTGATTAAATACTACTCCTCTTATTCGCCTTCGTCCTTGTGCCTGCTTATACACACGTGCACGTAACACATACAATTTTGAACACTGATTTTGTATATGTATTTGTTCAAAAAATATTTTTAAAAATGTAACATTTTTAATAAAACAAAAATGTAGGCATCATGAACTAACAATGAACATTTTGGTTTTTGCAATTTTTCATGGCAACAATTTCCAATAAGCTCTCATTACTTAAAGTGCCCCTATATGCTATTTTAAAGATTTCTAATTTTGTTTTGGATGTCTTCAAAACATCCATTACCATATCTGAATCTCAGCTCCAGATCTTCCTCAGCACTTCATAAACAGTGATACAAACAGTAACCATGGCATCGGTTTAATATCAATTTGCCCCTGTGTCCTGTGCTGCAAAGTGGATTTGCTTTCGCAGCGCAGAAAACAGCGTCTTCTTGACATGTTGACAACACGAACCAAACTCTTTCAGGCCTCAAATACAACTACAGTAGACGTTGTGTGTGGGCAGCCAGTTTGTGCAAATTAATTACAAACCTATTTAGGTTCAAGTAGGAAGTGAGATTGGAATTACTGACGACAGTTCAGAATCGGATCTTTCTTTTGAGAGACAGTAACTCCATTTATCTGCACTTTGATCTTTGAAACTTTTTAGACCTTTTACATTCTCAAACAGCTGTACAACACTCTGCATGAAAGGTAATATCTGAAAAAGCATAATAGCATTAACTAACATTAATGAACAGTTAGCATTAAAAGTTGCAGTATTTATTCATTTTTGTTAATGTAAGTTCATAAAAATAAACTGGTCACTAAGTTCATGTTAGCTCAGGTACATAAATAATATTAATACAACCTTTGATTTTTAATAATATATTAGTAAATGTTGAAGTTAACATTTACTAAGATTAATAAATGTTTTATAATCCGTTTTTTATTGCCAGTTCATATTAACAAATGGAACCTAATTGTAGTGTTACCATGTTGATTTATAAATATTGCTTACTTGTTAATTGTTAATTCGTATTTGTTCATTATACATTGATAATAATTTATGTGAAGTGTTCAAAATATTCGCATCTGTAAAATGAACATAAACCAAGATTAATAAATGATAGTTCATCTGAGATTCTAATTTATCTCTAATAACCATCCATACTGGTGTGATGAACATGATCCTCAACTGGATGGAACTGGAATAAATACTTTGACTGTTGCGATCCCATCGGACTGATGGCTGCCTGAATCATAATAGAGCAGTGTTCGCTGTTGGCCAGAGGAGAACTGGCCCCCCGACTGAGCCTGGTTTCTCCCAAGGCTTTTTTCTCCATTTTAACACCTGTTTGCCACCTGATGTCACCTGTTGGAGTTTGGGTTCCTTGCCGCCGTCGCCTTTGGCTTGCTTAGTTGGGGACACTTGACATTTGATCTTGATCTGCCTGCATTGACACCATTGTATGCGAACTGAACTGAGCTGGATGATGACATCACTGTTTATTCCAGTGCTGATATAGATAAATTAACTAAATTAGTAACTATTGATTCTTCCATCGGAATGAATCAATACTGAATTTGCTTAAGATGGATAATGACACCATTTTCTTTAAGAGCTGCTGTGCAGCCAAAATTATATACCAGTTATCACTGTAAAGCTGCTTTGACACAATCTGCATTGTTAAAAGCGCTATGTAAATAAAGGTGACTTGACTATTGCTGCTCTCTTTCAGCAAATGCTATTGTTAACATGTTAGCAAATTAGCAAGTTAGCATTTTTTAATTAGCTTGTTATAGCTAGCTAATTTCACACTGATAACAATGGTTAAAAAGGGTTACAGGATAATCTTAAGTTAAATGTATGAGTGTACTCAAACATTTCAAGTTAAGAACAATTAAAATGTTTCAATGTTTCATGTTTCAATGTTTAAAAAAAAAATCAGTTGAGTTAATACAACTTATCCAGGTTTACAGTGTATATATTTTAGGTCACCTTTTCTGTTTTTATTTTAAAACAGTGACTAATGATTTTTAAAGCACAAACATTTCATGTAGTCTGTCAGTGAATATGACCTCATACAACTTCTATAGCATTTTTTGAAGTAAACATGCATAGTGTTTTCCTGTGCAAAACATGCAGCCACAATGTTGTTATGAGGTTGCTATGTATGCAAAGTGGTTTTTACCCTGTTGTTGTGCGGTTACTGGGGTGTTTTGGGTGGTTGCCAGGTCATTGCTTACTAGCCAAAGACAAAAGATCCTAAACCCAATTCTTGACATTTTAAGGCTCAGGTCCCTCCCTCAGTATAATTCTGTTGTCTCTTCTTAAAAAGTCATGTATTTATTATTATTTATTATATGTAACAGATAAATAATACACAGAGGTGACCTTGCAGTGCTTTTTCAGAGATGAGAACAGAACACTCTGAAGTGCACAATATCTACCATCTCTTCTTCTCTGAGCTCTAATCGACTCATTGGTCGGCTAGACACTGTCTGTTTCACCGTAACTCACTTACAATAATGTCTAAATTACACTAAATATAATTCATTCCATCCAAGGACTGTGGAGGCCATTATCTAACATCACAAAAGAAGGGCTCCTGCCACATTCATTGTACTGTAAGTGAATGAAAAAGAATGGAACAGTACTGTTTATTGAATATGTATCCTTTTGTGTTCCACAAACAAAGTCATATACGGGTTTGTAGCAACAACTATCCCTTTTATTCAACATCTCAGCCAAAACAGAGCAGCCTAAAACCACATTAACAGGAACAGGGGTCTTTCAGAATGAGTGTATGGGTTACTATCGTATTTACAATTCTTGCGCTGCACATCCTTATATGTTTATCTTCGTCTCTCATAAGACATCAAGCTTCGACTTGAGGTAAACGAGGAAAATTAAAAATGGCTAAAGGCCCTAGACTTGGTCCTTGAGGCACTCCATGTGGCTTTCAGATAAGGCTTCAATGCTGGCCCAGGATTTCCTCAAGAACACAACTGGGGGCATTTATCTGCGCACCAAGCGCCTCAACAGTCACCCAGAGACCACTTGTAAATCAAGCAGAGTTCAAGCAGAACCACAAACTGACTTTGAGTCCTCTCAGGCTTGGCAAGAGAGTGCCAGCATTCCTTTCATGAAAGCCCTTAGTTGGAATAATTTAACAAGGATTTATACACATGTTTGAACAGGTTTTTGTTTTCAAGTGAAAAGTTTAAGCATTTCTTTCCTCATCTAAAATCAACACTCATACTTGAAACAAAACAAGAAACACTATACATTATTATCAACGTCAAAAATAGTTTAATATTTTATATGAATATAAAGTTCAATAGAACAGCATTTATTAGAATATGTTTGTAAAAGTCTCACTTTGCTCTCACTTTTGATCAACTGAATGCATCTCTGCTGGATAAAAGAATAATTTATTAAAAAAAAAAAAAAAAAAAAAACTTACTGACCCCTATATATAATATATAGGCATAATGTAATGTACAGTTACTGTTCAGTACAGCACACACCAGCTTCACGTTGTAGTCCAGATCATCTTGTCAGGATTTTGGAATAATAACTAGCCGACGGTAAACTTATTACATAGCTACTTATTTAAGTTTATTTTAGTTGAAAAAAGACTGTAAAGTGATATAACAGGGAGGAAAATATTAATAATGTGTCCCCCAAAACAAAATATGCTGCAGTGTGCTGCATAAAGTAATTTCAACCTAAAAATGACAGCATATCAGCGATCTCACAATATTTAATCTACTGTAATATGTGAAAAACATTCAGTAGAAGTGTTTTGCATTCTGTCAGTCGATGACAGGGTTTCCTTTCAAGATAAACCAGATCATTGAAACAAATCTTGGTTGAGGTTATTTCCGCATGGTGAAAATCTTATTTACGAAGCCTTTACAAGCTCCTCAACTTCCCTGCAACAGCTTCCATCTGCACATTCTGTATTCCACCTAGTGGTCATAAAAAGAGATGCATTTTCTCTACCACCTTCTTGGGCAAATTAAAAAAAGAAAAAAGTGTGTGAGGATTAGTTAGTGGATTCAGATGTGTTTCTACAGCTGTTGCTACATTATGCTTATATATTGTATAATATATTGGTGCAAGTAAGTTCAGTAAGTTTAAAATATATATATATATATATATATATATATACATACATATATATATATATATTCTTTTATTCAGCAAGGATGCATAAAACTGATTAAAAGTGAGAGTAAAGACTTTTTCATTGTTTCACAAAGATATTCTAATAAATGCTGTTCTTTATATATAACTTTTATAACTTTATATTCATCAAAAAATCAAAAATAGTGGGGAAAAAAGACAGCAGAAGAAGCTGAAAGCTGAATAAATAAGCTTTCCATTGATGTATGGTTTGTTAGGATAGGACAATATTTGGCAGAGAAAATCTGGAATCTGAGGGGGCAAAAAATCAAAATATTGAGATTTTGAGAAATTGCCTTGAAAGTTGTCCAAATGAAGTCCTTAGCAACACATATCCACTCCCAAAAAAACATTTTTGATATATTTACTGTAGGAAATTTACAAAATATCTTCATGGAACATGATCTTTACTTAATATCCTAATGATTTTTGGCGTAAAAGAAAAATATATATATTTTATAATACATACAATTTTGATCCATACAATGTATTGTTGGCTATTGCTACAAATATACCCATGCGGCTTATGAATGGTTTTGTGGTCCAGGGTCATATGTATGACCCTGGACCTAAAAACCAGTCATAAGTCGCATGGGTATATTTGTACCAATATATATAAACATACACTACCAGTCAAAAGTTTGGAATCGGTAAGATTTTTAATGTTTTTAAAAGAAGTTTCGTCTGCTCACCAAGGCTGCATTTATTTAATTAAAAATACAGTAAAAACAGTAATATTGTGAAATATTATTACAATTTAAAATAACTGTTTTCTGTTTGAATATATTTTATAAAGTAATTTATTCCTGTGATCAAAGCTGAATTTTCAGCATCATTACTCCAGTCTTCAGTGTCACATGATCCTTCAGAAATCATTCTAATATGCTGATCTGCTGCTCAAGAAACATTTATTGTGTACAATTGTACAAAATATTTGTGTACGATATTTTTTTTTCAGGATTCTTTGATGAATAGAAAGTTCAAAAGAACAGCATTTATTTGAAATATAATCTTTTGTAACATTATAAATGTCTTTACTGTCACTTTTGATCGATTTAATGCATCCTTGCTGAATAAAAGTATTAATTTCTTTAATTTCTTTTCAAAAAAATAAAAATAAAATTTCTTACTGACCCCAAACTTTTGAACGGTAGTCTATAATATTACAAAAGCTTTGAATTTCAGATAAATGCTGTTCTTTTGAACTTTCTATTCATCAAGGAATCCTGAAAAAAAAAAAGTACACAACTGTTTTCAACATTGATAATAATCATAAATGTTTCTTGAGCAGCAAATCAGCATATTAGAATGATTTCTGAAGGATCATGTGACACTGAAGACTGGAGTAATGATGCTGAAAATTCAGCTTTGATCACAGGAATAAATTACTTTATAAAATATATTTAAACAGAAAACAGTTATTTTAAATAGTAACAATATTTCACAATATTACTGTCCCTTTAACTTATCCGGCTTCAACAAGACATAATCATAAATGCATTTTTGAGAACGAGACAATGATTGATTTCTGTTATTAAACAAAAATGTGTTACCATGGACACCTTCATTGTTACACGTTACAAATGAGATGTTGACCTGTTGTGTCATAAAAACAGCACGCTATGACATCACTCAACACGTTTGATCACACGTGAAGGGTCTTATTTATATATGAAAGGCAGTCTTAAGAATAAACTACAAGGCTTTTAGAATAAGAAATCACTTTAATGTTACATTCTCATGGCTTTTGATAAGGAATATTCAAAATAAAATACAAATAAAATATATTTACATGTACAAAAACACACTTGAGTTGCTAGTGTTCATCCACCATTTTCTCAAGTTCATTTATCCAGTCACAGGGACACTCCTCTTCAAAATCCCTGCAGTAAGGAGAGTAATGTGAGGTTTATAGGAACTAATGCAGTGGGTGGAGATATGAGACACAGTACTGAGAGAGGGAAAACAGCAGAAACTCACGTGTCTTCATCGTCTGAGCGCGGCTCCAGTCTACTGAAGTCTGTGATTGTCTCCTCAAGGCCGTCCACTTTGTCTCCAGGCTCTGGGCTTAAAAAACCTGTGGAGAAAATGATCTGATTATGCACAGGCACTATATGTTACACTTTTATTTTATACACCTTTATAATATAGAGTATTAGAGCAAATTTCCAGCTTATGTTTAAATAAATAGATAGATAACTATAACAAATAATATAAAATAGAATAATACATACTGTTTACAAAAAAAAAAAGTATTATTTTGTTGTCATTTTAAAATCAAAGTTATTTTTGTTAATTATTTTGTGAGCTTGGGCTACAGTATCTTTCTTTAAATGAATGTTGCTTGCTTTGATATTTTGTATCTAATGCAGTGCCATATCTAAAATACTTTTTTTTCCCCTCCTCCACATTGCTCTGCTGTAGTTGTTATCAGTGTAATAAATCACTCTTCAGATTTAGGTCACCATGAAATGACTCACAAAAAAACATTTTGGGATTTTACTGAGAGAGTAGGTAGGCATTAAATGACCACATTGCATGTATGCAAACTAAATGAACTTTAGTCTTCCCTGGCATCATATGTCAAAAGATAATATTTATCTACAATATCAAACACCTACAGAGAAAGAAATGAGACCGTAGGCCGTAAATTACGATGCCAGACAGAAATGCAAAACAATAAAATGTGCTTTTTTTAAAAGGGTAAACTACCGATAAAAAATTTGGGGTCAGTCAGATTTTTTTGAAAGGAAGAAAGAAATTTATTCAACAAGGACATTTAAATTGATAAAAAAGACAGTAAATACTTTTAAAATGTTACAAAAAACAAAAAAAAATCAATTTCAAATAAATGTAGTTAGTAGTTAGATGTAGATTATGTACAGAAGCTGAATAAAGTAATCAAATGTAAAATAGCACTGCATAGTCTTCACTGTATAAATTAAATATAGATGAATCCTTATTAAAAGTATAGAAGTTATTCAGTCAAGAGCATTGTGTGAATTTTTTGCAGTGAGTCTGTAGTTTGAGTAACATTAAAAACACAGACAGCAGCAGGAATATTAGGCTGCTGTCACTTTAAGACTAATGCACAGATCCAATATACTGCTACACGTGCTTACTTTCTGTTTACATTCAATTAAGACATAACCAACTATGTTTAGGATACTTGCCAAGATGGGAATTTTAACAAAATTTTGTGTGAAACTGTTCGTTCAAACACAAGACATGAAAGAGAGCTCAGCAGGCAATGAAATGATATCTGCGCTAAACTTATTTTTTGCCTCTAACTCAATTACAGGCGACTGTAATCATACAATTTACTAGCCATCGGCTAATAAGACATTTTTTAGTTGCCTTTAATGAATTTGGTTGCATATGCGACTGATTTATATGCATTGTAGAGGGTTGATTTTACATTTTTCTTTCTATAAAAGTCTACTGCTGTACGTTCAGAAGGTCTTCCAGGTTTGTGGAATTGCACACAGAGACCAGGCACTAGTCATGCATTTAATCACTGGATTTACTCTTCAGAAGTGTTTTCTCAGGATTGCCACACTGCATATCTAATCAGCTCCTGACGAACACATTAATTATTATTTGAATTATCACTCAGTGAGTCATTTAACCTTCTATTACTATCTCTAGAAGGCTTTTGTTCAAACACATTAAAATGTACAAATTCACGTCATTTCATATTTACATGCAGTGCAGGGTTTTCCCAACTTTCTTGTCAGCAGAAGCTCTTTGCCCTAATATATTTACTTGAAGTAAGCCCTTAGATTTTATGTTAATAAATTAGGTTAATAAAAAAATTAAGAAAATAATAAATAATAATAAAAAGTTCACTGTTCTCTGATGACTGTTAATGGTCACATGACAGGTAAATATTTAAAAAAAAATTTTAGCAATGTTTTATTTTGATTGTTTTTATTTAAAAAAAAAAAAAAAAAAAAAATATTGATTATATTTATTTTTTATTTATTATGATTTACTTACTTAATAGCTTTTCATGAAAATCATGAACCCCAGTTTGGGAAATCCTGACATAATATAATTTTCAATGCACTTTATGTTGTTGATAAAGAATGGAATATATTTTCTTTCTCTTTGAGTTTCTATATCAATATGGTACAAGATTATCCTATTCAAATCAATGTGATAAACAAGTCAGGTCAAAAGTAATCTAAAAAGTAGTCAGAATTACCTAAAATGGATTAATCTAGATTTAATTGCTAACTACAAATTTTGTCACATAATTTGGAATCAGTAACTGACTACAATTCATAAGTAATCTACCCAAGCTCTGATCATAGCGATGTGGATATGTTTGCACCAGCTCTTTAATTCGGCACTAACCAGTCAAGTCACATCATGTTAATTTATTTTGCTCTTTATACAATAGATTTCTTTAAATCAAGCAGCTTTACAGTATTAAAAATGAAAAAAGAGTCACATTGTCGCTTTTACATTAGAATTATAACTAAATTTTCTACTATAAAACGGCCCTCCAGTGTGTTCACATTTTTACTTGCAGACGTCTGACCTCGACCTACTGAATAGAAGAAATGAACAGGAGAAGATTTCAACGTCAAAGATGGTGGAGCTTCAGAGCCACACCTGCTTATTACATAATCACGACTGGCCAATGGTAGTTTAAAGCTGTTTACCAGCTAGAGCGAATTTTTTCGGAATGTTCACTTAGACAAACTGTTTCTAACTCATGAAACGAACTTGATTTTGTTCAAAATGATGTCACACCAATTCATTATTCGATATTGCTTGAAGTATATCATGGCCTTTAGCCAGCTGTTCACTCCACTGTTATTAAAGGGTTAGTTCACCCAAAAATGAAAATTCTGTCATTAATTACTCACCCTCATGTCGTTCTACACCCGCAAGACCTTCGTTCATCTTCAGAACACAAATTAAGATGTTTTTGATGAAATCCGATGGGATGAGGCCTCCATTGCCTTCATGAAGCTTCGAAGCTTTACAAATCTTTTGTTTCGAATCAGTGGTTTGGAGAGAATATCAAACTGCTAAAGTCACGTGATTTCAGTAAACGAGGCTTCATTAGCTTGTAATCTTTGAATCTAAATCGCTGTTACAACGCGTTTGCATCTCGCTAGCTTGTTAACTTGTCATCAGTCTCTCACGCGCTCCTTTTTCAACGCGTTCATCAAACAGCTGTGGTAACTCGGATCAGTCTACAAACACAGTGAGTCATGTCATCCTTTCCTTGTATCGTGTCGTGTTCCATATGCAACATGTTCAGTATAGCTCTCTCTGTCAGCGATGAGGGATTTACATGTCATAAATGTAGGGAAATAGTCAGGCTGACAGAGAGAACCTCAGAATTAGAGACACGCATCCAAACTTTAATCGAGGATAGTAAGAATGCAAGGGCTTCAGATACTGTTTTGGATGCGACTAGCTTAGTGAACTCTGTACATTGTTCGGTTCCGGCTGTAGAGCCCGCGCAGCAGGGCAGTTGGGTAACGGTGAGGCGGCCTAGCCGCGGAAAACACCACTCTTCCGTCCCAATAAGAACATCAAACAGGTTCTCCCCACTCAGTGACGCACCCACTGAGAATCCTGTTGAAAGTGCCCTAGTTATTGGCGATTCTATTACACGGGCGTGAAAATAGAGACACCAGCCACCATAGTCACATGTTTGCCGGGAGCCAGAGCACCTGACATCAAAGCAAATTTAAAAGTGCTGGCTAATGCTAATCGTAAATACTCTAAAATTATTATTCACGTCGGCACTAATGATGTTCGACTTGACAGTCGAAGATCACTAAAATTAACATTAAAGAGGTGTGTGAACTCGCAAGTACAATGTCAGAAGAAGTAATTTGCTCTGGCCCTCTTCCTGTTTGTCGGAGTGATGAGATAGTTAGCAGATTATCATCACTCAATGGCTGGCTGTCTAAGTGGTGTCCGCAGAATAATATAGGTTTCATAGACAATTGGAAAAGTTTTTGGGGCAGACCTGACCTGTTGAAAAGAGATGGTATTCATCCCTCCCGGGATGGTGCTGCTCTTCTCTCTAGTAATATGGCACATAGTCTTAGAACTAAAACATGACAAACTGGGGTCCAGGTCAGGAAGCAGACAGACTGGCTAAACCGACCGTCTGCTAGCTGCCTCACGTTGCAGAAGTCAGATAATTCCCAACACATAGAAACTCTTACACCTAGATATTATCACATAGAGACTGTGTCTGTACCCGAATTAGTAAAAACAAAAACTTCCAAACCCATTTAATGGTAAAAATTTAATTGATGTTCAACAAATAAAAAATAGAGATAAAAATGATAAACAAATGATAAAGCTTGGGTTGTTAAATATTAGATCCCTTTCTTCAAAAGCACTTATTGTAAATGATATTATCACAGACAATAATTTAGATTTGCTGTGTTTGACAGAAACTTGGCTAAAACCAGATGATTACATTACTTTATATGAGTCTAGCCCTCAAGGTTATGATTATCGACACAATCCTCGTCAGAAAGGCAAAGGGGGAGGTGTTGCTGTAATTTATAGTAATATTTACAGTATTAGTCAAAAGTCTTCCAAATATAATTCCTTCGAAGTGATGGTGCTTTACGTAACATTATGTAAGTTTACATTTGTGCTGGCTACTGTATACAGGCCACCAGGGCACCATACAGACTTTATCAAAGAATTTGCAGATTTTCTTTCAGAGTTAGTACTAGCTGCAGATAAAGTCCTTGTTGTTGGTGATTTTAATATCCATGTAGATAATAAAAAAGACTCATTGGGATTGGCATTTACAGACATTCTAAACTCTATTGGTGTTAGACAACACGTGTCAGGATCCACTCATTGTCGTAATCATACTTTAGATCTAATATTGTCACATGGAATCGATATTGATGCCGTTGAAATTCTGCAGCAGAGTGACGACATCTCAGATCATTATCTAGTCTCGTGTATACTACATTTAGTCAAGGCAGCTAAACTGCCTCCCTGCCATAAATATGGTAGAACCATCACTTCTACCACTAAAGATTGCTTTCTAAATAATCTTTCCTAATCGCCTTAGCATACCAGATAGCTTAGAAGACCTCGATGTTGAAACAGAAACTATTGCCTCTGTCTTTTCCAGCACATTAGACTCAGTTGCTCCTTTGCGTTTTAAAAAAGATTAAGGAAATTAACCAAACACCATGGTACGATGAGCACACTCGGGCCCTAAAGGTAGCAGCCAGAAAAATGGAGCGCAGCTGGAAGAAAACAAAACTAGAAGTTTTTCACATTTCGTGGAGAGAGAGAATGACCGAGTACAGAAAGGCCTTAAAAACTACTAGATCTGCCTATTTTTCTAAACTTTTAGAAGAAAATAAGCACAACCCTAGGTATCTATTTGACATAGTGGCTAAATTAACAAGAAATAAAGTTTCAACTTCTGATGTTTCCAAAGAGCACAGCAGTAATGACTTTATGAACTTCTTTACTTGTAAGATTGATAATATTAGAGAAAAAATTATAACCATGCAACCGTCTACTACAGTATCGCGTCAGACAGTGCAGTGTAGTGTCCCTGAGGAAAAATTCAATTCATTTACTGCTTTAGGAAAGGAAGAATTGTCTAAAATTATTAAATCATCAAAATCAACAACATGTATGTTAGACCCAATACCGACTAAGCTATTGAAAGAGATGCTTCCAGAGGTCATAGATCCTCTTCTTAATATCGTCAATTCATCTTTATCACTAGGATACGTACCAAAAAGTTTTAAGCTGGCCATTATTAAACCTCTTATTAAAAAACCACAACTTGATCCAAGAGAATTAGTCAATTACAGGCTGATCTCAAATCTCACTTTTCTGTCAAAAATACTAGAAAAGGCAGTATCATCACAACTATGTTCCTTTTTAGACAGAAATAGTATCTGTGAGGATTTCCAGTCAGGATTTAGACCGTACCATAGTACTGAGACTGCTCTCATTAGAGTTACTAATGATTTGCTCTTATCATCAGATCGTGGTTGTATCTCTCTATTAGTGTTACTGGATCTTAGTGCTGCATTTGACACTATCGATCACAATATTCTTTTAAATAGACTCGAAAATTATGTTGGCATTAGTGGAACTGCATTGTCATGGTTCAAATCATACTTATCTGACCCTTATCAGTTTGTAGTAGTAAACGAAGAGAGGTCATATCGATCACAAGTTCAATATGGAGTACCGCAAGGCTCAGTACTAGGACCGTTGCTTTTCACTCTGTACATGCTACCCTTGGGAGATATCATTAGGAAGCATGGCGTTAGTTTTCACTGTTACGCTGATGATACTCAGCTCTATATTTCTTCGCGCCCTGATGAAACTTACCAATTCACAAAATTAACAGAATGCATAGCTGATATAAAAAATTGGATGACCAGTAATTTCCTACTTCTAAATTCAGAAAAAACAGAGATTCTAATTTTTGGACCAAAAACTTCTTCATGTAATAACCTAGAATACTATCTAACACTTGATGGCTGCTCTGTTAAGTCTTCGTCGTCAGTTAGGAACCTGGGTGTGCTCTTTGATACTAATCTTTCATTTGAAGACCATGTTTCTAGCATCTGTAAAACCGCATTCTTCCATCTTAAAAATATATCTAAACTACGACATATGCTCTCAATGAAAAATGCAGAACAGTTAGTTCATGCGTTCATGACCTCAAGGCTAGATTACTGTAATGCTCTACTGGGTGGTTGTTCCGCTCGCTTGATAAATAAACTACAGCTTGTCCAAAATGCAGCAGCTAGAGTTCTTACTAGAACTAGGAAGTATGACCATATTAGCCCAGTTCTGTCAACACTGCATTGGCTTCCTGTTAAACATCGTATAGATTTTAGAAATCTTGCTAATTACTTACAAAGCACTAAATGGTTTAGCTCCCCAGTACCTGAGTGAGCTCTTAAAGCATTATAGTCCTTCACGTCTATTGCGATCTCAGAACTCAGGCCAGCTGATAATACCTAGAATATCAAAATCAACCGCAGGCGGTAGATCCTTCTCCTATCTGGCACCTAAACTCTGGAACAATCTTCCTAGCATTGTTCGGGAAGCAGACACACTCTGTCAGTTTAAATCTAGACTAAAAACGCATCTCTTTAACCTGGCATACACATAACACATTATCAATTTATATTTTCAAATCCGTTAAAGGATTATTAGGCTGCATAAACTAGGTCAGCCGGAACCGGGAACACTTCCTATTACACCAGATGTACTCGTTACATCAGAAGAAGAATGGCATCTACGCTAATATTAGTCTCTCTGTTTATCCCGAGGTTTACCGTAGTCAGCCAGATCCGGGCCGTATCCAGGTGAGACCGAGGACCGGCGCCTTGACACGACCACAACGCAACCCTGAAGTATCAGCAGAGATTGAGTCAACTAGATCATCCATTGTGAAGGCCTCATCGACACGACAACCAGTGGCACAGCTCCTCAACAAACCGTCCATACCGGTGTGATGAATACGATCCTCAACTGGACTGAACTGGAATAAATACTTTGAATGTTGCGATCCTAACGGACATAAGAAAAATGAATCGTACCAAAGCACTGTTCGCCAGAGGAGAACTGGCCCCCCGACTAAGCCTGGTTTCTCCCAAGGTTTTTTTTCTCCATTTTTAACACAGCAGTCTATTTGCCACCTGTTTGCCATCTGATGTCACCT
Organism: Hypophthalmichthys nobilis; assembly: GCA_037950665.1. Lineage (NCBI taxonomy): Eukaryota > Metazoa > Chordata > Actinopteri > Cypriniformes > Xenocyprididae > Hypophthalmichthys > Hypophthalmichthys nobilis. Next base: position 27,756,883 of record CM075479.1, read on the forward strand.
GTTGGAGTTTGGGTTCCTTGCTGCTGTCGCCTTTGGCTTGCTTAGTTGGGGACACTTGACATTTGATATTGAACAGTGCTTTGATCTGCCTGCATTTACACTATTCTTTAAGAGCTGCTGTGCAGCCAAAATTATATACCAGTTATCAATGTAAAGCTGCTTTGACACAATCTGCATTGTAAAAAGCACTATATAAATAAAGGTGACTTGACTTGACATTACATCATAAGTGTTTCGAAATTTCAATGGTTCACCACTGGGGGGCGTGACTTTGGCAGTTTAATACACGCTCCGAACCACTGATTCGGAAAAAAAAGATTTGAAAAACTTCGAAGCTTCATAAAGCAGTGTTTTGAAATCACCCATCACTAGATATTGTTGAATAAAGTCGTTATTTTGTTTTTTTGGCGCACAAAAAGTATTCTCGTCACTTCATAACATTAAGGTTGAACCACTGTAGTCACATGAACTGTTTTAAATATGTTTTTAGCACCTTTCAGGGCATTGAAAGTCTTAATTATCTTGCTGTCAATGGAGGCCTCACTGAGCCATCGGATTTTATCAAAAATATCTTAATTTGTGTTCCAAAGATGAACGAAGGTCTTACGGGTGTGGAACGACATGAGGGTGAGTAATTAATGACAGAATTCTCATTTTTGGGTGGACTAACCCTTTAATGTCATAAACTCTGTTTCCTGATGTATGTCATGTGAGCAGACTGACCGTCTCTGTGTATAGTGTACGTCTCAAAGCCAAAGCAGAGCTGTGCTTTCTCCAGAACACTCAGGAGTTTCTCTGGTGGATCTTTGTCCCATTGTTTCCTCACTCGTCTCTGCTGGGTCTCCACACTCTCGACCTCTGTAACACAATCAGAGAATGCAAGAACTGACACTATTCACATGCCATTTTATCAATGATGGAGATTTTGCTTTTGTTTTGCAGGGTAAAAAAAAGAAATATATCTGCATTTCCATATATACAAAAAAGAATTGTGGTGGTACCATGGTGCAGTGATGGAAACAAATGGTAAAACCATGCTGCTAAATGATTACCATATTCATACACCATGACATTTACATGGCACAAGGTTTTACCATGGCACATAAACAAAAAAAACACTGTAAAACCATATTACATATCTAAGTTGTTGTACCTGAAATGAGGTCAGGCCGTTCTGCAGTTGCCACGCTACCAGTGGAAATTATGTCAGCATTTCCCAGGACCCCCAGCACTGTATTACACGATCCGACTGCCCACCTCTTTCTAGAAGCTGGGTCATCACTGCTGTTGTTTTCCATAAGGGACTGTCCAACTTGCAAAGCTCCTTATCACAAATGAATAAGTTAGCTAACCAGTTAGGTTGATTCACTACAGGTGAAGTTTGAACTAAAATCAGGAATATTAACTTGTAGCAAGTGTACCTTCAGTGGTAGATGTGGTCACTAAACTCTTCTGGCCTAAAAACATGGCCACATTCTCTCCTTCCTCTTTCCTCCAATGGCGTCTTCGTTCTTGCACCAGTTCCTTTTTCTGCACAGTAAATTAAGGGTCAGTGACAAATAAGAGTACCAATATAAAGAAGTTCAAATCTAGTTTAACCATGTGTTTAATATAGTTTTGAAAAGCCATTTCAAAAAATGTTCTAATGTCATGCGGTCTAACCATCAAATAAAGTAATAACCTATACATGCACATTTGAGTATACATCTTAATCATTATTTCCAAAAATGCTTAAATATATTTTCAATGTAAATAGTATTTTTTAAAATATCATGAATTATTAATTCTTAAATATCATCAGGTTTTTGGGGAGCCGCACCAAAGACAAACTTTTACCTAAACTAACCTTGTCTTGTCTGCTATTTTAAGAGACTTAAGGGCCGTTCACACCAAGAATGATAACTATAAAGATAACGATAACTATATTTGCGTCCACACCAACAAACGGTCTGTTTATTCACCAGTTCTTTTTTCTGCACAGTAAATTAAGGGTCAGTGACAAATAAGAGTGCCATGATAATCTAGTTTAACCACGTGTTTAATTTAGTTTGAAAAGTCATTTCCAAAAAATGTTCTGATGTCTTGCGGTCTAACGATAAAATAAAGTAATAACCTATTTTTCTTACACCTTATATACATGCAAATTTGAGTATTTCATTATTCTGAAGCAATTACTTCACGACCGTTGTTGGGGAAAGTTACTTTTAAAAGTAATGTCTTCAAATATTGTGTTACTCCCTAAATAAGTAACTAATTGTGTTATTTAGTTACTTTTCCTGGAAAGTAATGTGTTACGTTTCTTTTGCATGACTTTTTCTCACCTTTTGTGTATTATTTAACAATAAATTCATAACAAAATTGAGCATCATGTCATTGACCCTTAATACAGTTTTTTCAAGTTTGAGTCAAAATGATGATGTAATGAAAATAATGAATATATAATCTCACTGAAAATCACATACTTGCTACCAGTATTCTTTAAGAAATCCTTATTTGTTTATTTATTTATCTGTATCTATTATGTATCTATTTATGCATTTTAATGATCACAACAGTTTATTATCTTGACTTCTATCTGGATTTATAATTTTTTTTTTATTTTTTATAAATGATCGGATTTAAATAATTTTTTATAAGCTTTTTAAAAGTTTTTATAAGCTGCTGACTGGAGCCATACATAAATTGGTTGTAATTTTGTGACAATGACAATAAAGAAAAAACATACAATCTGATTTGATGATCATGATATTCTCTTGAATCGCTCCATAAAATATTGATTTGTTTTCAAAATAATTTCCATGAAGTACCTCTGGCGTCAGGTGTTTCTGCAGCAGCCGGGAAGCGCGGTGAGAGCTGAGGATTGTGTGCACTGAGGGTCTGTCTCTGGGGTTAGTCTTGAACATGTGTTTGATGAGGTAGTGCAGCTCATAGGGGAAGTGACTGGGTAAAGGTGCATACGTCCCTCGACACACCTTCAAGATCAGACTCTTCCAGCTACGAGCCTGAAACTGACGAAGGGTAGGTTGACAGTAAAAGAATACATGACATTGTTAGGGTAGGCTCCTTATTAATCTAAAACACACAGCTATAGCAGTGCAACTCTTTACACTGTCTGATGTATAAAGTCATTGTAACTTTACAATTTGAGAATGTCAAGAGGAAAATACCGGGTGCTGGAGGGTACAAAGTTCATACAAGACGCAGCCAAGAGACCAGACGTCACTGTAATATATACCACATATTAGTCCAACTGTAGTTTAAAATGTAAAGATGTAAAGATTATTAATTATTATATAATACCTTTTATTATTGTAAGGTTTGCTGTCCCATATCTCTGGAGACACATAATATGGAGTTCCCACATATGTCTGAGCGTATGCTTTTGCACTGCAAAAATACATATAAAAACATATCAAAACCTGTCACTCACATGACTGTATTCTTGCACTGAACTGTATTCACCAAATTAAATGACAAACAAATGGCTGAATACCTGTTAAGAGTACAAGCTGAACCAAAATCCCCACCTTCACAGTCCCACTGTCTGTCAAGAAAATGTTCTGAAATGGAAATAAGAAAGAAACTAGCATTGATTTTTCACGCATGAAATAAATCCTTCCATTAATCCATTAATGATTCTTCTACTTAAATGTCAACTTTCCATTCATTAGACTGTAATTTTAAACACATGGTATTTTGAACAGATGGTTGAATCACGACTTTGATTTGGCAGACAAAAGTTTTTTTTTGTTTTTTTTCAAATATTAATTGGCAGTGTAGAAATATTTTAAAATATTTTTATGTTATAATCAGTGTTGGGTGTGACACATGACCAGTAATGAGAGTTATGTAATCAGATTACTTTTTTAAGTAACTAGTAAAGTAACGCTTTACTTTCAAATTTACAACAACATATCTGAGATTCTTTTTCAAATAAGTAATGCAAGTAACTCTGTTTTCCCATTTACTGACTGACAGCTGTCCTGTCCCCATGTTGAGAGAAATTGTAAGTGCAGAAGCATTGTGTGCACTGGGTGTATAATTCTTTGTTACTAGTTAAAAGCATATTTGATTTCTTAGATATATCAGCTTGTTGCTGGGGTCATGAGGATATATATATATATATATATATTATAGACACACACATATATATATATGTATATGTATATATATATATATATATATATTCAGACAGCTGTCTAGTTTTGTTTCCTCTTTTGTTATATTCAGACACACGCTAACTTTGGCGACATTTAGTTTTCAAAAGCATATAAATGTTAATCCTGCAAGAAAAAAAAAATGTTAGTTATGATTAATTAAAAATTCCCTTCACAGTTTGTTTTGGATAGTGAGTTAAAGATGGATAGTCAAATAAACACAGTTGTTAGATCATGTTTTTTCAATCTACGTTTGTTAGCAAAGACTAAACCATTTCTATCTTTATCAGATTTTGGGAAGGCAATGTCAGCTATGGTTTTTTTCTCGAATGGATTATTGCAACTCCCTTTATTATGGAGTTGATGGTAGAGCACTAATGCAACTACAGAAAATCCAAAACGCAGCAGCGAGAATTATCAAGTCTGCAAAAAAACATGACTCTGTTACTCCGTTACTAATTTCACTAAAGTGGCTGCCAGTACGTTATAGAATTATTTATAAGATTCTCATACTTATAAATATAGTTTTTAAGACCATTCACTATAGTTTTTAAGACCATTCACAATTTAGCCCCTGTTTACCTGTCCAGGATGGTGACAATTTACACTCCCCCCAGATCCTTGAGATCCGAAAATAAATATCTTCTTTGCGTTACTAGGACAAAATACAAACATAAAGGTGATAGAGCCTTTTCTTAAGCCGGTCCTAAATTGTGGAACAATCTCCCTGTCGCTATTAGATCTGCCAAATTGTTACCTGTGTTCAAAGCCATGTTAAAATCACATTTGCTAAACTCTGACTTTGAGTTTTAATGATGGATTTTGATTTTTATTGTGTGTATGTTTTGTCTAAGGTTTTATGTTTGTTTATACCATTTTATTATTATTTTTTTTTCTTTAGCTTTTTGGGATTGTGAAGCACTTTGGACAACCTGTGTTGTATTAAACTGTGCTATATAAATAAACAAAGAACAAAGTTATTAAAAAACAAATAAGCCCAGCCCAGGTAAGAAAAAATAACGCAAAAGTAACATAACACATTACTTTCCAAAAAAACAATAAAAACAAACAAACAAACAAAAAAACTAAGTAACACAATTAATCATTTTTAGGGAGTAACACGATATTGTAATGCATTACTTGTAAAGGTAAATTTCCCTAACACTGGTTATAATAATAAAAGATAATAATATGTCATTCTTTTCAAGAATTTCTTTCTTGTAGTAAAGTTTTTTTCTTCTTTAAAATGAAATCAGGACAGTTGTATCACCCTGACATTTTTTTTACTTTATGCCCTAAAAAATAAATAAAAAATAAGAATGAATTTTAATTTATAAATTAAAAACATGCTCATCGTAGAAGATGAACTCAAGTTCCCATTCAGTCGGTCACGTTCGACGTACGTCGGACAGACCGACGAATAGGAATCTCGCTAGAGAGGCCAATCTACTTCGAGTGTAACTACAACGAGCCAATGCACATTGGCATGCAATCATATGCATCAGCTGCTCGCCTCGCAGCGCGGGTATATAATGAGCAGCAGGTGCCTTGCATCTTCAGCTTTTCGCTTCGGAGCCGAACCTCTATGGTTATCTTCAAGAGTGTGAAAGACGAGTCTTTTGTGCAGGCGGACAGCACGGCAGCGGGGTCGATCTCTCCTTTTTTTCTTTGTTTTTGTTGTTTTCCTTCTTTTGAGAAAACCCCATCGAAGAGAGTGTGCACACGACAGGCTGCACTTTCCCTGTCTGTGTTGCAGTGGCCATTCCCCTGCGTGCTTCTGCACATAAAAGAGTTCAGTCCCTAAAAGAGCTCGCACAAGTAGACTCGCGTCTTTTTAAAGATGTCGTTCTACTTGTGTGTTTCTGGATGCGGTTGTTATCTGTCGCCGCGGAATGGTCACCAACGCTGTATCTCGTGTCTGGGCTTAAAGCACGCTGAGGCAGCGTTTGTGGACGAGTCATGTACCCATTGCGGGAACATGACCGTCTCGGAGTTGCGATCTAGACTCCAGTTCCTGCAAAGGGGCGGAGTCCCGGTGCCGCTGCCTCGTTCCAATCCTCCTCAGAGGGTTGCTTTGGGCAGCGGTGCTGGTGATCTGAGGATCACGGTGAGCACGGTTCCTTTCGGGGAACCAACCCCCTAGGAACCCTCATCCCTCCTGCACTCCACAGCCAGTAGAGCTGCCGGAGGAACGCGGTGGACCACCCCAGAGGTGTGTACCATCCGTATCCTTCGGAGCTCCCCAGGATGATAGAATGTCGATCGCTGCATCGGAGGGTGAGCCTGACGCTTCGGGGGATGATGATTCGGCGCAGCTGCCTCCTTCGGGGGTGACAACTGTGCCCGATTCGGACCCGGAAATGATGGCTATGCTTTCCCGGGCCGCCAACAGGGTCGGGCTCGTTTGGAACCCTCCACCGTGTCCTGAGCCCTCGAGGTTGGATGATTGGTTTCTCGGGGTGGCCAGGGCTGGTTCTCAGCCCCCCACCCCAGTTTCTTTCTTCCCGGAGGTGCATGAAGAACTCACTGGCACATGGACGGCACCTTTTACTGCCCGAAACAGTGTCGGTGGGTCCTCCTCCCTCACCACCCTTGATGGCGGAGCGGCTAAGGGATATACGCGCATACCCACTGTGGAACGGGCCGTTGCTATGCAACTGTGCCCTAACTCCACCTGGCGGGGGGAGCCGTCTCTCCCTTCCCGGGCCTGTAAGTACTCGTCGGATCTTACCGGCAAGGCTTATCAGGCCTGTGGGGAAGCCGCTTCTGCCCTGCACGCTATGGCGTTGCTGCAGGTCCATCAGACTAAGGCACCGCCCCCGCTCCCGCGCCTCAGCAGCAGCCGTCATCGAAGCGGCGCCGTGGAGCCGGCCGCGGTCAGGATGCCCAGCCCGTCCAGCCCGCCCCCAAAAGGGGCGGCAAGGCCAAGTCCAAGAGGCCCTAGGACGGGCGACCCGGAGATGGATGGGACTGCTCTTCAGGAGATGGTGACCGCACCGCTCCTTCCCCCGGGCCGGGTGGAGAATCCTTTGTTTCCTTTTGTTTCTGTTCCGCCGCTGATCCAACGGCACCCAAATTTTCAACAAAAGAGCAGTTTCCTTCATCTCCGGGTCCGAAGAGAGCTCGGAGAGCTCACCACTCTCATCCCCCTTTTCTGTCGCCAGCGGACAGCAGCGAGCAGCGGGCAGCCAAAGTCGTGGAGGGAGCCCTTGTTCCCATGAGAGAACAGGGTGTTCGCATCCTCAACTATCTCGACGACTGGCTCATTCTAGCACAGTCCCGGGATCAGTTGTGCGAACACAGGGATCTGGTGCTCAGACACCTCAGCCAGTTGGGTCTTCAGGTCAACTGGGAAAAGAGCAAACTCTCCCCGGTGCAGAGGATCTCTTTTCTCGGTATGGAGTTGGATTCGGTCGAACAGATAGCACGCCTCACAGAGGAACGTGCTCAGTCGGTGTTGAACTGCCTGAATACGTTCAACGGCAGGACAGCGGCTCCACTGAAATTCTTTCAGAGGCTCCTGGGGCATATGGCGGCAGATATATATATATATATCTGATGATCACAATTTCATCCTGAATTTCTCCATCAAATATTGGTTGGTGTAGTTACAGTACTGTGTTTTGCCTTTGCAGGGTAGAATAGTTGTGGCTGAAAACTTAATGTACAAAAAGTATTACATAAATATTACACTTACACTGGGCTTCCTTTCTTTGTTCTTAATTTTTTTGTAAAATAAATCATAAATAAAACTTTTAAAATAAGAAAAAAAGTTACCAGACACAAAGTGACATGCACCTTTGATTTTAGATCCCTGTGAAGTACTCTCTTGTCGTGAATATGTTTGGTGCCTAGACACATCTGTCCAAACCACTTCAGGATCTACAACAGAGAGATTAGTAGTTATTAATTATTCCAAATCTATTATCAAGTTCATGTAAGTACTCATTACAAAAAAAAAAGTATATTCTACTAACAACTGTACCACAATAATACAATATTTGTTGATATTTCCCCCAAAATAAAAAATAAAGAAAATAAATTTTATAAAATTTACATTTTTATTTTATTTTATGCACTGATATTATTTTCAAGACACTTTCCCCCACACAATTCTCATTAGTGTAATGCATTTAGATTTATCATATTTTTTTTCATAGTTAGTCATATTTTTCCCCATTACCATACTGGATGTGTAACGTTCTTATTGCTCGATATGCAACGTTCTTATTATATTCTCATTACTGTACTTTTAATTTAGTAATTCAATTCAATGGAATTACATTTTTACTGCAAAATTCTATATTTTATTGTATTTATACAAGGTTAAATTAAATTGAAAGCAGTAAAAAATGACACTATTGTATATAAATACATTACAAATTAAATAATATATTGTTCTTGTGCATTTTGCATTGCAGTAATTTGAATCGGGGGAAGGGTATGTGCTTAATTGTCATGGAAATAATATAAAAAACATAAATAGCAGTAAAATAGGGTATATATACATTTTTGCATAAAAAGGGAACCTTATTTTATATCTATATATATCCAGACAATTCTTGTGTTATAAACCTGACTAATTTGAAGATTTATTCTGAGAAGAGTACTATCATCATCGTTGTCATACCACATCTTCAGGGAACAGAACGTTTTTTTGCTGCCGTATCCTTTGAAGAAGATCTCCACCACTGCAGAACTCCATCACAATGTACAGATGACCATCAGCTGAAGACAGAGAGAGTCCATGTATCTTTCTTACAAACTCTGATCTTGTGAAATTTGAGTCATTTACAGTATATAAAACACCCTCGACAAACCTTCAAAAGAATCTTTGAATGCCACAATGTTTGCATGCTTCATTCTGGACAGAAGCACAGCTTCTCTTCTGCTGTTCCTCATCCCAGAGTCAGCCTATAATAAATGCATGAGATCAGTATAACATCAACACAATACAGCACATAATCTCTTTCATGTTATTAGTATGATCAGTACAGACTGTTTGAATTATTATTATTATTCAGAGATTTCATTACCTTTGGCAGTCGTATTTCCTTCATAACATAATTTTGTTTCTCTTCGTTTATTGGCTGAACCAAAAGAGCTCGACCAAAAGATCCTTCGCCAATGACTCTCACCAATGAGTACTGATCCATAACTTCAAATTCAGACAGAATTAATGCTTACAGCTGTTGTTCTTCCTTCTTAAAGCAACACTACATAACTAAATATACTGCTGTTATACTTGCTCGAGCTTTATGGTTACAAAACACCAGACAATTAAATGGCAAGACTTATCTTCATTTGCTTAATAGTTTTAAACAGTGCAAAACTAGATAAATGATTTCTTTTTCGGGACAGGATAGTGGTCCTGCAAGTACAGTACAGCACCATCAGTTAATGTTTCAGGTAAACACTCGATAGTTTCACTTCCGTATTGTTACATGACGTAGCGATGACGCTTTTGATCTGTGTAGAGACTGCACTGTTTTTTTTCCCTTTTGAATGCGAGAAAAATATATATATATTATAATATATATAATATTAAAAAATACAGCACGTGGTACCCGCTTCTTTTCTAAGTGCTGGCCAGATATGGAGGACGAAACAAATAAATAATAAATACATAAATAAATCCACAAAATTATACATACATAAATAAATAAATGTGCAAATAAATACATAAATAAATGTATAAATCCACATATTCCTGTGTAAATATGTGCAAAAAGATAAATAATTAACTAAAAACGAATGTTGGGGGAAATAAAAAAAAATGTTAAAGGAAATGCTAAGCTGAAAGTTGACTTTTTTATTTTAAACCGTTTATTCATTTTTTATTGTAACTTCTCTTGGCGCAACATGCTAATGAGGGGGTGTCAATCAAACATCAGAAGGCGGTCTCTATGCAGCCATTGGCTGATCGTTGTAAAAGCACCACTGGCTGACACTGTTGAAAATAGTAGTATACAGTAGCCTATAGGCTTTTATCACACTTCCGCGTTTGAAAAGCGGAAGCTTCTAGTATTAGCGTAAAATAACTTCCGCTGCAGCCTTTAACGTTGGCCGTGCCCATAGCACGGGAATGTTGTGATTTAGTTTTGTAAAATTTAGCACAGATACTTATTCTAAAGATACCAACCTCTGTTTACAATCATTAATTGAGTATTGTGAAACAAAGAAAAAAGGCATCATAATATTCTGGCGCATGTTTCGTTATTAAAAGGGGAGCGTGCAAGCCATTCTGTATGTGTATGCGCAATACTTCAGAGTCTTATCACCTTATTTTTATCACAGAACTGCAAAAATAGAATACAAACAACATATCACTTTAAAGAGCTTTAATTAGACAAATCTTAAATTATTAACTACAACTAAAGTCTATTTTGGGTGGATTAAATTAAAGGTTTGGGGGAAATTTATTGTATTTAACGAAAATGTTCACATTTTTTTTCATGGACTTACTTTACGATGCTGGCATCAAACTGAAGTTGTTTAATATGTCCAGGCAATAGACGATTATTCAAAAATAACTGGTTTGAACCCTGCTGAAAAACCCTGCCTGGTCATAGCTGGTTTTAGAGGGGTTTTGGTTAGCTAGGAGACTGGGAGGCTGGGAGACCAGCTTAAACCAGCTGAACACCAGCTAAGTCAGGCTGGGAGACCAGCTAAAACCAACTGCTTCCAGCTTAAACCAGCTAAGACCAGCCAACCAGCCTAGGCTGGTTTTAGCTGGATTTTTCAGCAGGGAATAAATCATATCCTCCGTGTTTGAGTGCAATATTGGATAGCATTATGCTATAGACAATAATGGTGGTTATATATTGCAAAAATAAACAAAATAACATTACAAATAAAATGAAATCACACGTTAAAATGAAAGATGACATACATGGTAGGATAACATGTAAGTCTAAATAAACAGTTTTAAATATTGAAGTTTATTGTTATGTTAAACTAAACAAGTATAATTTTCTTCTCAAAACTGGCACCTGTCCATTGACAATAATGCAGGTGGAAATTCCTTTACACTTCTAATGAAAGCCGGATGCGATGACACACATACTGTGATAAAGGCCTACTATCTGCTGATTATGTTCTCTTCAGAGTAGATTCATCTATACATGCTTTAGGTCAGCATTTGATGTGGCTGTAGATCCATTTGTCCGCTAAAAGATCACAGTAAAGTTAGTTTTTGATTTGATCTTTCAGAGAAAATCCCCCCAACAAAAGAGTACAATATTTCTATAGAAGTCCATGGCAAAGGTTGACATGATTCATTGCATCATTTTTCTCTAATATGATTGGTTCTTCATATGTATAATTCAGACAGCTGTCTTGTTTCCTCTTTTGTTATATTCAGACACACAACATAACTTATTTTTAGGGAGTAACATGATACTGTAATGCATTACTTTTAAAAGTAAATTTCCCCAACACTGGTTATAATAATAAAAGACAATAATATGTTATTCTTTTCAAGAATTTCATTCTTGTAGTTTTTTTTTTCTTCTCTAAAATTATATCAGGACAGATGTATCACCCTGACATATAAAATAATATTAAATAATAATAATAAATAATAGTTCCAGACCAAAAATGAGTTTCAAGTCATTGACCCCATATATTTTTTCAAGTTTTAGTAAAAATAATCTAATGAAAATGATGAAAAAAAAAAAATCTGATGATCACAATTTCCTCCTGAATCTCTCCATCAAATATTGATGTGATTGGACGTTTATGTTTTTGAACTGTGAGTGTAATTTGCAGACGGTCCCTTAAGCAGCCTAGGCGAATATGCAGCGAATATCAAATCAAAAACTACAAATGGATCTACAGCCACATCAAATGTAGCTGCTAACTGACCTAAAGCGTGTATGGATGAATCTACTCTGAAGAGAATATAATCAGCAGATAGCACTTCAACAGTGTCAGCCAGTGGCGCTTTTACAACGATCAGCCAATGGCTGCATAGAGACCGCCTTCTGATGTTTGATTGACACCCCCTCATTAGCATGCTGCGCCAAGAGAAGCTACATTAAAAATGAATAAACGGTTTAAAGTTAAAAAGTCACCTTTCAGCTCAGCATTTCCTTTAACATTCCCCAACATTCGTTTTATTTAGTTAATTATTTATCTCCTTGCACATTTAATTATTTATATATTTATGAATGCAGGAATATGTGGATTTATATGTATATTTATGTATTTATTTGCACATGTATTTATTTATTTATATATAATTTTGTGGATTTATTTATTTATTTTCATGTTTATTTATTTATTGATTTCTTCCTTCATAAGAATGGACCAATCACAGAGGTTTGTGATTACTGATAAGAATTTACTTTTATATGTTTTAAGTACCAGTAATTGTAATTGATAGATTTCAACGCTTATAATTTATAGTGTGCCGATTTTCCCCTAGTTAAACCGTTTTAACTTTTGTGAAATGTGGCTCAATGGAAGATCCAGTTTCTGGCCGCAGAGCGCCCTCTGAAGGTATACAATGGACCTGCCGTTGATGTCCTAATGTTTAGCCACTAGATGGCAGGAGAGGCATTTAGTAAATATACAGTGTGCATTCAGACAGTGTTTAACAAATCAGCAGTCACTTTCATGCAATTTTAAATGCTCTCGTGTGCTAAAGCTTATTATAATGACAGTGAGCAGGAGCTTAGTGTGTGACAAAATAAGCTTTATATGCAGACTTCAAATAAAGTCCTTCCTCATCCTGTCGTTCCTCAGCATCCAGGCAAATGACACAGACTATAATAAAGCTTTATTCTTACTTTTAAAAGGAGGACTTGCCGGTGAGTTGGCAAAAAGTTTGTCATATTAAAGTACACTTAAAAATCTATCTTATATTTGTATTGTGATTTTACCTGCTTTTTATCTTTTATGAAGGCCTAATCAAGAAGTGAATGGTAATCACTGGACCTTTTGTCCGAGGTTGTTTATGTATGTAACACACGTATCCTTTTAAGATAAATTGCCCAATAAAATGACTATATATATATTTATATATATATGACACCATTTGAGAAAAATGTCACAGTTTGAAAAAAACTATCCAACACAATGTAATAAGCAAAGATGAAAATCATTAAAAGTCAAAATCAATGATATAATATTTGATTAAAAATATATGATACTGTACACAGTGTGAAAAAAAAAATCACTTTAAGAAATTTTGAAAAAAGCTAATCAACACAAATGTAATAAGCAAAGGTGAGAATCTAAATCCAAAGTCAAAATCAATTCGCCTTCCTTTAAAATGTGTAAAACATGCATGACAGCATTGATGAAAATATTAGAATCTACACAGTTTGAGAAAAAATTAACTAATGTAATAAACAGTTATGAAACCACTGAAATCAATAACTGTATTGCTTTCTCTTAAAGTGTGTACATGATGAAAACAGGCATGCCAAACAAATTATAAAATAGATGTTTATTAATATTTGATGAAAAATGCTTACTCCAGTGCTTTCAAAGTGGGCCCCCACTGCGATCATAAAGAAATATGAATTCCCGCCATTCTGAAATTAGCTACTGCATCCTTCAGTTAACCCCTAATTTCCATTTCACTGAACCTCATCCACCCACACATTTATTTTATGGTTTGAGATAGACTACTCATTGAGCTCCTGTGTAGTCATTACCGCACGCCATTAATGTCATCGCCGAACCATTAGATTACTGGCTATCCCACTGGAAAAGGCCTCTGGATTTAAATGTGATGATAAGTCATTTTCAGCTGGCTTTAGTGTACGTGACTAAATGTGAATGCTAGTCTCAGTCTGATCACGTAAACACTACATTGATTTCCCACCAATAATACATGTAATTGGTGCACTTTGATGCACATAAGTGAGTCTGTTCAGATTGTCTCAGTGGTTAATCCTTTAACCAGGTTGTGGTGCGACACTGAGTGACTCTCAGAGGCATTCTGTACATGCAGCTGTGTTTGCATACAGATGTCAACGCATGACACATCTTTCAAATGCTGCTCTCAAAGACTCAAGGCTTTGTTTGGAGAATGTAACGGCAGTGAGCTGAAGCAGGAGATAGATGTGCTTTCGTCGTAGCCGGATCAAACAGTTCTGTCAACATAACACGTCTATATACAGTAACAGCACACTGAATTCTGAATCTTGAGAGATTTTTGAAATGTCAAAATATATGAGAAAAGCACATTTAAATTCACGCAATCTGCAGGTTTTGTGATTGTTATCATATATGTGAGCTTGTGAAAGGCAAAACTGTATGAAACAAAGTAAATGTCAATATATTGTTATTATATTGCTTATTTTATTACAAAATGATCCATGCAAATGTGCAAACCATCATGAAATAGAAAAAAAAAAAAAAAACTCAAAGGGTTAGTTCACCCAAAAATGAAATTTCTGTCATAAATTACTCACCCTCATGTCGTTCCACACCCGTAAGACCTTCATTCATCTTCAGAACACAGATTAAGATGTTTTTGATAAAATCCGATGTCTCAGTGAGGCCTCCATTGCCAACAAGATAATTAACACTTTCAGATGCCCAGAAAGCTACTAAAGTTATATTTAAAACAGTCCATGTGACTACAGTGGTTCAACCTTAATGTTATGAAGCGATGAGAATACTTTTTGTGTGCCAAAAAAACAAAATAACAACTTTATTCAACAATATCTAGTGATGGGCGATTTCAAAACACTGCTTCATGAAGCTTCGAAGCTTTACGAATCTTTTGTTTTGAATCAGTGGTTCGCAGCGCATATCAAACTGCCAAAGTCACGCCCCCCAGTGGTGAACCATTGAAATTTCGAAACACTTATGACGTAACGAAGCCTCGTTTACTGAAATCACATGACTTTGACTAAGGTGGAACTTTATTTTGTCTGTTGGGAATTGATTGGATGATTGTGGTTTGCTATTGCTGTGATGTCATGTGATTGACAGGTTGATCCCACCCTCGCGCCAGTAAACACGTCATCAGAGAAGAGAAAAATGAGCTGCAAGAGGGAAAGGAAGATATTTTGATTAAAGATTATGAAGGTAATAAAAATTTTATTACAAACAATATCTTATTCTTTCAGGGAACCATTCAAGGCTTTATAGGTGTCATGAAAGGACTGATCCAGCCTGAGGCGTAGCAGCCATTAAACCTGATATTTACAGTCTGTAAACTGACACATTCTGCAGAACATGTGTTTATCGCTGACACTTTACTAGTGTTTGCCAGATGCTGAAAATTGCAAAAATTGAAAAAGCATACCTCAAGTCTCTATGATATTCGACATCTCATTGCCCACTCCCATGAAGCATATACTGTATATATTCACATAGTTATTTCCCTCCTAATATCCGTTAAGTACCTTATCTGTAATGTTGTAATTCATTGTAGCTGGTTGGTTTGATTCTTGGTGTTTTTAAAATGGGAAAAATTAATAGAAAAAAAATACTCTTTTGAAAAAAAGGCTGCTGAAAAAGTGGGCAGACACTGTTACACTCTATAATAGTCCAACAGCACTGTGACTAGTTTACTAGTTTGTATCACTACGTTTCTGTTTGTGCGTTCCAGACAGACAGTTTGTGGTGGGGATTTTCCAGTGTCTCTTTCTGCATATGGTACATCATTACAGGTGGCGACAGGTGAGGGATTCAATTAACCGATTCATTCAAAAGGATTCTTTCAGCAATGAGAGAGTCATTGAATCATTCACTCAACTGATTAATTTAAAACGCTAATTCATTCAGGAACAAAACAACTGACAGTTTTTATGAGTAAGTCATTGAATCATTTACTCAATCAATTTGCAAAAAAATTCTGATGATTCGACTTTAACTTCTTTTGAACTATTTCCATTAGCAGAACTAAATACATAAGTTAACTGGCAATATTGTGTCAAAAATGTAAAAGTTTGGTCACAAGTGTAGTTTACCATTGCTCTATGAAATTTCGTAAATGAAATCCAGTCATTTCAATAGGAATCCGCATAATCGAGAGTTTAGGTGTAGTCACATTTACCGTTGTTCGGTGAAATCAAGTCATTCAATAAGGCATAAGTGAAGGTGAAAGGTTTCAAAATACACATTTCGCAACGGGTTCAAGTTGGTCATGGAAATTCACTGTGTTAACTAACAAAAAACTGCTTGGTTTGAAAGTGACTTTTGTGTTAACTATGCTTCATACATCTACACTATTGATAACAGACAATGGACCTTTTTTTGCGTGTGAATTTTTTTGTGAGAGTGAAAAAGTTCCCTACACAGACTTTCTGTGATTTTTAGTTGGCGTGCGAATTTGCTGCATTGACCAACAGAAAGCTGCGTGTTTTTAAAGTGACTTCTCTGTGAGAGGTTCTTCATTCATAGATACACTAGTTTGCCTGTGAAATTTTGCTCATCTGACCATACTTTAAGTTAGTGGTCTGAGCAACAGCAACCCAAAAATGAAAATTTCTGTCATTAATTACTCACCCTCATGTCGTTCCAAACCCGTAAGATCTTTGTTAATCTTCGGAACACAAATTAAGATATTTTTGATAAAATCCAAGAGTTTTTTTTTTTTTTAACACCCATAGAAAGCGACCTAATTACCGTCATTCAAGGTCCAGAGAAGTAGTAAAGACATTGTTAAAACAGTGAACGTGACTACAGTGGTTCAACCTTAATGTTATGAAGTGTGCAACTGTAAACAGCATAGGAGAATGACAGGGAAGAGGAGAAATTGTTGAATAAAGTCATTATTTTTGTTTTGTTTTTGCGCACAAAAAGTATTCTCGTCTCTTCGTAACATTAAGGTTGAACCACTGTAGTCACATGGACAATTTTAACAATGTCTTTACTACTTTTCTGGGCCTTGAATGTGGTAATTACATTGCTTTCTATGGGGGACAAAAATAATCGGATTTCATCAAAAATATCTTAATTTGTGTTCCAAAGACGAATGAAGGTCTTATGGGTTTGGAACGACATGAGGGTGAGTAATTAATGACAGAAATTTCATTTTGGGGTGAACTAACCCTTTAATTATATGTCATTAGCCCAGTTGGGTATTTATTATCAGTTTATTAGCATCAGAAATCCCTTTCTCACATCTCTTTCACATGTCAGGGCTATTAATAGTAATGTGTTCAGTGAACCATTGCGTATAATGGCAGTAACAATATCAAACAGTCTTTTTGCTGTATCTTCTCTGACTGCCAGTGGTGAGATGTCAAGCTGAGATAATGGAGGAGAGAAATGCTCTCTTCACTTGACCCCAATGTGTCACGCTGCGCACCTCAAACTTCCAACAATCTCCAGCAATATCAATGGGAGAAAAAGATCTTACACAGAAATGAGAGACACTTAGCACCAAAAGAACAGGATCTCTTAGAAGTGAGAATGAAAGAGACACAGAGGTTTCCTCAGTGTGTATAAGGTATCATGGGTGTTCTCATTATGGGAACAGATCACAGGAGCAGCTTCATGCCTCACTAATGAGTGAGCGAGTTCAGGGTATGAATTATAAACACCACATGTATCATACAACTTTAGCTTTCTTTACCACCTGATATTAGGGTCATTTGGAAGATCTTTCACAGGTATTAAACAAGAAATCAAAATTATTTTTTTTATCGCTGCACATTATTCGAAGATTTTACAATCATTCATCAAATGTAACAACTTACTCACATTGAACCATCTAATCAATTCCCGATGGATACAATGTCCCAACCTACTTTTTTTTTTTTTCTTCTAGAACTGTCAGATTATGGAAGTGGTTGCAAATGCCATTTAATATTGACTTTTAATATGCATCATTATGCAAATGGTATGTACAACAATGTATATTCTGTATGAAAAATGGTTGTAGCTGGTGCTAATGAGCAAACACACATTCTCACAATAACTAATGCAGGTACATTTGTGGACTTAGATTTAATGCATTGTGGGCAATGTTTTCTTTTACTTTGCGTGATCTTTTCAAGAGTTTCAGTGATGAGGCAATCTTGTTTAATTTGGAATTTTGGCTAGCTAGACTACGAATTGATTTACAAAGGTTTCAAAGCTTCACAAAGCGTATTTCGAAAGTGCCCATCACTACCAAACTGTGACAATTGCCTTTGAAGACGGTTCTGGACCATATAGGCACCGGCTCTGCTGGTGGGTGCCCAGACTTCATACTTCATACTGGCATACTTGTTATTTATACTTAGTGTTAGTTTTTCAACATTAATGTCCTTTTTTTTTTTTTTTTGTGCGACGGAGCACTTGATGAATCCATTACACCAAAGTTATTTGTGTCTCGTAAAGAGAAAAATAACTTATACACCTTTAAAGACAGACCTTCTTTGAGCTACGAGGTGGTTAATCGATGGTATTTGCTTCTGCTGAAGCCATCAGACCGCATTATTTCAATTTAAAAAATAATAATAATAATAATCGGGTTTAACAGTAGATTTCATTGTGAAAAACTACATTACCAATGATGCTGTACAGAAAATTCCACCAATCAGGGAGTCGAAAAAAGTAAAATGCGGCAAAAGAGTTCTTTAGCTCAGCCCACTCCCTTGAAGCACATGCAAGTGTAATCAAGTCAATCTCTCTACGCTCTTATATATATATATATATATATACACTACCAGTCAAAAGTTTGGAATCGGTAAGATTTTTAATGTTTTTAAAAGAAGTTTCGTCTGCTCACCAAGGCTGCATTTATTTAATTAAAAATACAGCAAAAACAGTAATATTGTGAAATATTATTACAATTTAAAATAACTGTTTTCTGTTTGAATATATTTTATAAAGTAATGAATTTTCAGCATCATTACTCCAGTCTTCAGTGTCACATGATCCTTCAGAAATCATTCTAATATGCTGATTTGCTGCTCAAGAATTTTATTCTTTTTGTTCATTTATTCAATTTTGTTCATTTATTATGTACAATATTGCTTTTTTTCAGGATTCTTTGATGAATAGAAAGTTCAAAAGAACAGCATTTATTTGAAATACAATCTTTTGTAACATTATAAATGTCTTTACTGTCACTTTTGATCGATTTAATGCATCCTTGCTGAATAAGAGTATTAATTTCTTTAATTTCTTTTCAAAAAAATAAAAATAAAAATTCTTACTGACCCCAAACTTTTGAATGGTAGTGTATAATGTTACAAAAGCTTTGTATTTCAGATAAATGCTGTTCTTTTGAACTTTCTATTCATCAATGTTACATAACTACCCATCTAGGGCTGCCAGTAACAAAATAAGAAAACAAATAAAAATAACTAAAGAAAGAAAACCTTGGAGAGAGAACCAGGGCAATCCAACCTCCCGTCCCAGAGTCAACACAAACACCAATTCAAGTTAAGGTCTTTTAATTGAAAAGATAAAGATTTATAAACAAAAATGGTATTCTCAAAGTATTAACAAATATGTAGGGAACAAAGACTTCAGGGGAGGGCTAAGCCAAAATAACAAACAAAACCAAAGAATATTTATAAATTACCTAGACAAAGATAATCCACAAATAAAAAAAACATACAGGAGAAAAAAAGAGAGAAGTACAAACAAAAATGGCACCCTCCCCCTACATTCCCTTAAATCAAAAAGAACATAAAATACTAACAAACATAGATAACATAAGACATAAACATAATCAAAAGATGTTAAACAACTTCAATTCTCTTTCTGTTAAAGAGCACAACAAAATACTGAGTTCATTTACTCAGAAATAAATCACACAATCTAACAACAAATGAATCTGGGCAACAGGAGGAAGTATTTGCCCTAGCAGAAGGAACTCTCTCTTTCCTCCACAAATCCACCACGTCTTAAATTCCTACTCCTTCCCGTCATCATCCGATCACCCAAGACATCACCGGATTGAACACAGCTGATTGGAGCACCTGTCTCGTGACGAGAGAGAGAGAAAAAGGAGAGAGAAAGAGCAAACACAACCACATCCAAAACACGTACATGATTGTAAACACATTGAATACGTCCTTGGACGTAACATCAAGGAATCCTAAAAGAAAAGTACACAACTGTTTTCAACATTGATAATAATCATAAATGTTTCTTGAGCAGCAGATCACCATATTAGAATGATTTCTGAAGGATCATGTGACACTGAAGACTGGAGTAATGATGCTGACAATTCATTACTTTATAAAATATATTCAAACAGAAAACAGTTATTTTAAATTGTAATAATATTTCACAATATTACTGTTTTTACTGTATTTTTAATTAAATAAATGCAGCCTTGGTGAGCAGACGAAACTTCTTTTAAAAACATTGAAAATCTTACCGATTCCAAACTTTTGACTGGTAGTGTGTATATATATATATATATATGCATATTAAACTTGAAATATATTTTTACATATAGTCAACATTTGTAAATGAGTAGTTTAAAAATTTCTCCACCATTTTTAATTTATGCTGTTCTCAGTGCTTCATGGGATTGTAGTTCTTTCTATCACTAAAGCCTTTAGGTACACAGTCTTGTACCTTCGTATTTTTGTCAGATTTTTAAAAACTTTTTTGCTTTAAATCAAAGTTTGTAATGTTATGATTCACCTCGTAACTGATTGGCTTGGTTCATGAAATAACGCTTTAATGAAGACCTTTTTTTAAAATTCCGATGGGAAAAATGGAAATGGAAAAAACACTTCTGGAATCAGTGCAGCAAAAAAAAAGTGGGTGGGCGTTGTTGCACTCCATTACGACCCGTCGGGACCCGATGTGAGATCCACTAGTCAGAGATTTTTCCGTGGGTGCTCAAGCTCCCGCCCTTACAAAAATAAATATAGGGGAGACTGGGGAGTGATGTAACACAGTCAGTTGTAACACTGTCAGTTTGACAAGTCAGAAAAGAGCTGTGATGATGTCATCAATATCAAACACTCACATCATATTTTTGAGAGGAGAAGTGGCATGTGACTGTGAGCAACATTTTAAGACCAAAACAAATGATTTTCAGGAAGGAAAGTAAAAGTTTATCCAGATATTTTTTTTGCCTAGCAATCATTGTATTGTAGATACAGTTATTTGAATTGCATAATCTAAAGCAGCTGTTTCTCTAGTTTAATTTGATGGTTTTCATTCATGATAACTTTAAACCCACATCCTAAAACAGTTAGCAAAGTTATGGCTCTTAGGGGTGGGGATAGTTGTAACAGTTTATTAAAAATGCTTATGATGATTCCAGTTATCAATCACATCCCGTTAAGAAAAAATCATGTGTTTTTTGTTGCATTGAGGTTACATTGTTGCATTTGTTGCATTTCCATCATAGTTTATGCGCATGTCTTCTTATCGCATAAAAGCATTATCCACCTCAATTGAGCACATACGACTTTTTTTTTTTTTTGCATTTTTTAGAATTTATGCACATCTCCTCTTGACTACTCCTAACTTTTCACAGGTATAGGAGCTGGTTTTTGCACTAAAATGCTTCGCGAAACACTCTTAGACCAATAAATTAGGAGTCCTAAATTTAGGACTGACACACCCATTACTTTTAAGAATTTCTCCTAAATCGGCAAGTTAGGAGCTATTTTTGGCATTAAGATATTTTGTGAATACAGCCCCTGGAGTATATATATGGAAACATTAACACACATGCTACATACTAATTTGCATACTACTTGCCCCAAATATGCAGATAAAGAATTAGTGTGTCCCAGTGGTGCCCAGATGGCGCAGGTTTGATCTGTGCATGCTTTTTTAATTTTTTTTTTTTTAACAACATTAATAACAAACTTATGCGTTTTATGAGTTTTTGACGTTCTCTATCATTGTTTCTCTATCAGTGTTTTTGGTTTTAAATGTATGAACCTAAAGTTAATAATAATGAATATAACTGTAATAAAGTTAGCCAGATGCTAATGCAAACAGTACTACATGACAAAGGCATTTGTGATATCAAGACTTGCGTACTTGTATCTTACTAGACTTGTATCTTACTACACACTCAAAAGTATGTATTTTCCCATTGTAATTCCATTTGGTGCCACTATACTGTCTGTAAAATTACACACTTTACCTTTAATGTCCTTGTAGGACATCAGATAATATGACATGTTTAAAATCCACATATAAAAAAGAGATCCAGCAGTAGCAGCCTCATTAACATAAAAACCAAAATGTTGATAAACAGATTTTATTCACGAACAAAAGATGAATCAAATAAGCAATGATTCCTCTTTGTTGTCTTTTTTTAACACAATATGTCAATAAGATAAAAACATATGTCACCAGAACATATATTGTACTCTATATATCTAGCATACATTTATGTAAAAATGATCAAGCTTTGAAACAAAAAAGGTAATACAGAGATATTAACCATGAATATTATTGCATTTCACAATGGATATGTAAATATAAAGACTTCACAATAATGATAAATATATCTTTTCATAACACTTGAAATATACATGAAGTCTGCATATATAATGTATGTATGAAGGTATTTTTTTAATTCTTTAACACATTTTAATTGTATATATTTACATAAATAATATATACATTATATATATATATATATATATATATATATATATATATATTAAATGTAATATTATTTAAATGTAATGCTGATTAAACATTTTTAAATTAAAGCCTAATTATTAATGCATTTTATTTTTAGAGGTCTTTAACTTACTAGTGATTATAAGATGTATTATAGGGCATAATAATACTAATACATTATATATACAGACTTCAAGTAAAGTGTTACTTATCTTTTTACACTTGAACCAAAGCTTACTTTTACGATATCAATTTCAGAGAAAGGGAAAAAAGAAACAAGCACGCCTGTAAAATTCATAACAGTGGTCATAAAAAAAAAAAAAAAAATAATTGGTCCTTTTGCTTTAAAGACTCTCTAGTTTTTTAGAGAGCAGAGGAAGTATTGTCAAAAATCACGCCTCTTTGAAAAGTGCATGCTCATGTGAATCACACAAATGTCCATATGAGCATTATTGTTATATAGTCTTTATGAGTCGGAGTTGCAGTAATTGAGGAAAGCCATCATGCCTTGGGCCGCAGATCCGGTCTCCACTGAGTCTAAGGCATCCGTCCTGCTGTGGTTCAGGCCGTAGCTGAGGTCTGTTCTTCTAGTATGGGTATTGCTTTTGTTTCTTCCCTGCGAAACAGGCGAGCCAAGTGCACAGCAACATGGCGGAGGCGGCGCCCGCCCCGGTGCAGTAATATGCCCAGCCGATCTGACAAGAGCCTGAAGACAAGAAGAGAAAAAGAGTGTGGGCATCAGTGCATGAACTTCTCAGAGCTTCAAAAGACAAAGAATAAAGGGATCATATGTGTGATGGATTAAGTTTATTATTTATTTATTATGTGACAAAGAATATTGTACAAAGTTGTAAAATTTGGCACACTGATTCAGACATTCTTAATATTCCTAAAGTCTCTCAAATACCGTGACCGGGAGGGGACATGTTCGGTTCACTTAGTTTTGACGTGGCCACAACATGTTAACTCGTGGGAACATGATAATAAGTCGTGGCCATGAGATCATTTTGTCGAGGTATAAGTACATCCTTATGTCGTGGCCACACGATGTAAAGTCGTGGCCTTGAGATCATTTGGTGAGGGAACGACATATTTTTCTCGTGGCCACGACTTCTTTATTTTGAGGGAACAACATAATTTCTCATGGCCACGAGTTAAATGCGTAAACAACTTGCGCGACCATGGCAACCTGGAATTATCAGAAATGGATAGGCCTATAATAATATTTTAATTAAGAAAAAGCGCGGAATTAAGAAATTATTATATTAATATTGCCTATTGTGTTGTGTGCGACGAATACAGTTTAGCAGCATTCGAATGAAGTTTATCAATAAATGTTAGAATATGCCGTGCATATTTTTATCACATCAGTCTTTCAAATCCATTCACTTATTGTTCATTTTAATTTCATATTTTTATATTATTTATTATTATTATTATCATTAATGGTTACATTTTTTTTATTTATTGTTATGTAGCCCTATTTGCTTTATTTTCCACTTCATTTCCCATATCCCTTTACCTTTCTGTAGGCCTATGTTAGCTATATTTTGTAAATACTTTAAATGCCCGATTTAAAGTATTTACAAAATATAGCTAACATACATGTTATTATCAAATTGATAATAACTTCATTTGAATGCTGTCTACTGGCAACATCGCGTGCAATACAGGCTATTTATAGCTTATTACATTATGACTATTTAAACAGCATTCAAATAATATATAATAATTTCTTAATTCCGCCCTTATTTCATTCTTAATTAAAAATAAATATTATTATAGGCCTATCCATTTCTGATAATTCCAGGTTGCCATGGTCGCGCAGGTTCTTTACGCATTTAACTCGTGGCCATGAGAAATAATGTCGTTCCCTCAACATAATGAAGTCGTGGCCACGAGAAAAATATGTCGTTCCCTCGACAAAATGATCTCGTGGTCACTACTTATTATCACGTTCTCACAAATTAATATGTCGTGGCCACGACAAAACTAAGTAAACCGAACATGTCCCCTCCCGGTCACCGTACTCAAACCTTCAAGCATCATGAACACAAAATTTGCTCCTGTTTCCTTGGAACATGCAGAGTTCAGTGCACCAGTGATATTTTAGTATCATTGATATACTATTATATATATATATATTTAATATCTTGCATTATATTTTATTTTTATATGTTTTCATTTTAAAGTGTTAAAGTTTTAGTAATTTTGTTGTGTGTTTTTTAAATTTTTTATGTCTACATGGTTTTTAATTAAGCTTCCTTCTAAGTGGAGTTTCAATGCTGCATCTGGTATTGACGCTATGGGTAATGCCATCAGCATGACCAGTTTCTGAAGCATGTGTAAACAAAAGCAAAAAATCATTGGCAGATGGCGGTCCATGACGTGACACACGGAGCACCCGTGAGTATAAAAGGGTGCCTGAGTTACATGTCATCAGCTTTTTTGTCTTCAGGAGCCTCTTGTTTGTATGCGTGTGTAAGATAAGAGTCAGTTGGAGCGTTTGAGGGAGCTGGATGCACTCATTACGTTGCATTCGCGGTAAGAAGCTCTGTTCTTGTTTGATTTTCTCTCTGTTGCCACTTCAGAGCTGACTGATTAATGTGATGTCTGATTTTGAGGAATTAGATGCAGAGAGAGTTGAGGCAGGTGTTATTAAAGGGGGGTCTAATGCTATTTCATGCATTCTGACTTATTTACACTGTTAAATAGCTGGATTCTCTTTCTAAACATGGCCAAAGTTTAAAAAAAAAACGAGCTGGACACTGTAAGATTTTTAATGTTTTTAAAAGAAGTTTCGTCTGCTCACCAAGGCTGCATTTATTTAATTAAAAATACAGTAAAAACAGTGATATTGTGAAATATTATTACAATTTAAAATAACTGTTTTCTGTTTGAATATATTTTATAAAGTAATTTATTCCTGTGATCAAAGCTGAATTTTCAGCATCATTACTCCAGTCTTCAGTGTCACACGACCTTCAGAAATCATTCTAATATGATGATTTGCTGCTCAAGAAACATTTATGATTATTATCAATGTTGAAAACAGTTGTGTACTTTTTTTTTTCAGGATTCCTTGATGAATAGAAAGTTCATTTATCTGAAATACAAAGCTTTTGTAACATTATACACTACCGTTCAAAAGTTTGGGGTCAGTAAGAATTTTTACTTTTTTGAAAAGAAATTAAAGAAATTGATACTTTTATTCAGCAAGGATGCATTAAATTGATCAAAAGTGACAGTAAAGACATTTATAATGTTACAAAAGATTATATTTCAAATAAATTCTGTTCTTTTGAACTTTCTATTCATCAAAGAATCCTGAAAAAAAAAAATGTACACAAATATTTTGTACAATTGTACACAATAAATGTTTCTTCAGCAGCAGATCAGCCTATTAGAATGATTTCTGAAGGATCATGTGACACTGAAGACTGGAGTAATGATGCTGAAAATTCAGCTTTGATAACAGGAATAAATTACTTTATAAAATATATTCAAACAGAAAACAGTTATTTTAAATTGTAATAATATTTAACAATATTACTATTTTTACTATATTTTTAATTAAATAAATGCAGCCTTGGTGAGCAGATGAAACTTCTTTTAAAAACATTAAAAATCTTACAGTGTCCAAACTTTTACCGTTTTCCTCCCTTTCCTGAGTAAAGGGTAAGGATGTACTGTATGCTCCCCCTTGGATGAGTGGCAATATCGAAGGGTGGTCCTTCAATATTGCCACGGTCCCTTTAGTAGGCTGCTCAAGTACCCCTTAGGGTAGAGCAGGGTGAGTGGAACTATGATGGGCAATTCACAAGAGTCAGTCTGTTTCGATTACCCGGAAGAAGGAATATATGCTCCCCTTTGTTGGGGTGCTTCTATAGGGGTGATCAGTGTTACAAACTGGTGACTAGAGGTGGATAGCCAATGGCATCACACCTTATCATTGTAGCATTCTATAATTTAACCATTAACTATAGTGAGTCCTGGAGAAGTGCCTTTTCTCAGGGTGTGAGCTATTCTACCCTAATCACTCTAGGGTTGTTAAAATGGAGTAGAAACTCCCCTGTGGTAGGCTGCTCCCTAAAAGCCTTGTCAAATACTGGTGAGATATGCCTGACACAGCTGAGGCTATATGCTGGGTATTTTCTCCTTCGAGTTCTGCTCTTGGGGCCATGTAGAGACCTGTCCCACAAGGGAGGGAGGAAAGTGTAACAGCCGGGAATTCCCTTGCTGTAAAGCATAGAAGCTTGGGGGATCTTTCCTAATATGGCTTAGGGAGTTGTGCCACTATATGAGTCAAATGGGATGTGCCCAGGGGGTTGACACACTTCTGACTCCGGCTGGGTAGTCTTTAGAGTTGATTTATGCTATGCCCACTATGTGCATATTCACAGTCTAGTGAGTCAGGCATTCCCTCAGCATGGCGTAATGGGTAATGGTTTCCCATAGTGTCAATACCAGACACAGCGACAAAGTTCTACTTCAAAAGGGAACATCTTAGGTTGTGTATGCAACCTGGTTCCCTCAGAAGGGAAACGAGACGTTGTGTCTCATTTGTCTCCCTCAGACAATAGAGTTCATGACGTGTAACTCAGGCACCCTTTTATACTCACGGGCACTCCGTGTGTGACGTCATGGACTGCCATCTGCCAATGGGTATTGACTTTTCTTTACACGTGCCTCAGACACGTGCCTCAGTCATGCTGATAGAGTTCCCCATAGCGTCAATACCAGACGCAGCATCTGGTTCCCCTTCACAGGCAAGAGGGTTTCATACGCAACCTAAGACATTTTAGTTTTTCGTTCTAATTGTTATTTTAGTACTTCAACAACTTAATCTAACAGATATGTTGCCTTGGCAACTAACTGAAATAAATCCTGAAATGAAAACTTATTTATATTTTATTTCAAGTAATTATTGAATTTTTATTTTTTTAAATTATTATTATTATTTTATGGTTTTAGTTTTACTTTTAGTCAAGTACAAAAATATATTTCTCGTACCAAAATATAAAGTTGTATATAAAGTAACATTCATGCCAAAGTCAACTGGAACATTATAGGTTCTAAAATCAGTGAAGTGTTGAATATTTTATAAGTACAAATGAAGCTGCTAATTAAAGGCAGAAAAACAGTGGCATCATAATGATGATTAATTACATAAAATTGGAGTGTGCCATGCAGTTATTTGCAATTATAAGTTCAAGGGCATTCATGCTAAACATAGTATCAGACTGAAGGGAATAAAACAGACTCATGCTGCTTAGTGGATCAGCAGGCTATTCAAATTACAAAATGAACAGAAACAACAAGGTTCTATAACTTAAAAGGAAGAAAGACAGAAAGCAAGACACTGAGGCATTCATTAAGGACTGTTACAGGTTCCCTACAGGTACATCAAAGGACCAAAACCCCTGATATCTCATTTAAAGCAACACTCATAGGGAGACAGACAAAACTTCTGGGCAACATTTGTTTGTTCCAACATTGCGGCAAATATTTCAAACAACTTTGACGCATTTGCCCTTAGCTTTCAAATCATGTGCTGCCTTTAAAATAGTAAAATTCCCCAGAGTGAGAGCAGACAACCTCAGGAAAGAAATATTCTCAATTCCAACCAATTCTTTTGAGACAGACCCACTTGATGTTACACTATAATGCAGTTTCTTACTTTGAAATCATGCAGCGCTTTTCACTCTTAATAGCTGTTGCAATAGCAATGTGATATTGTTTTTTATTATGAAAAATATTCCTTCTGACAAACAGCCGAGGTCTGGGATTTTCCTAATGCAGACACAATTGTATTAGAGTAGTATGGGCACTGAATGCAAAACAAGCTCTCTCTATGACAATCTACAAATCGGAGTACTTGAATCAACGGTCATTTGCATTCTATCCTTTTCATGTTCCCCAGCCTCATGGTGATTCATAGTTTATGTTGCAACATTTTTAGTGGTGTTTGCTAAGACAAGCATCACTATTACTATCACTCATACTTAGTGCAACTGGTTTGAACGTGAATGATGCCTCAAACCATGCGGCTTGTTGAGGAGAGCTGTGATGTTACTGTTCAAAGCAATTGAATGCACAGTTTTCATCTGGTGGATGATAAAATGGGCAGCAAATTTTTGAGTGAACTATAGGCTGCCTTGTGAAAACGAAGCGTACTTAATTGTATTGAGTGTGCATTAGAGTGTAGGTTATATATATACAGTAAAAACCTTTACATGCAGATAATAAAAGGCCACTTAAGGTACACTTTCATGACTTTTCCTTAACACTTTAAAGTACATTTAAAGACAGTTATAAAACAATATTTTGTCATGCTTTAAAAAAGTACACTTATTTTGGTGTGTTGAACTTACTAAAGCACATGCAAAGTACTTGATAAATAATTTAAAGTGCACTTTAATCGTGTTTCAAAGACAACAGAAGTAATTATAAAATAAATATGTACTTAAGTCCTACCCTAAGTGGGTCAAAAAAGTTCAGCTATTTGCATTTAATATAAAGTTAAACTATAATACATTTATATTTTATTGCAAATAGTATGCAATTAACTGTCTGAACACATTACATTTACTTTGCACTTGAGTATGTTCTTTTAAAGTATATTATTTCCATAATAAATAGTATGCTAAAGTGCACATCTTTTTTTTTTTTACAAGGGATCTCTTTAAGCAAGGTCAATTGTTGGACATAGTGCATTGATTGTTCAATGCTATCACTGTGTAAATAATGTAGATGTTTGAAGATGTATATAAAGTTCAGAGTGAAGGTGACACGAGGACGTACCAAGTTCAAACTGATCTGAGCTGTTGTTACACGTCTGTCGGACCTCCTCACTGTCCCACCCGAGAGGATACAGAGCACACCCTGAACCGATGAGCAGACCTGCAGAAACACACACATCAAGACATGAATGACGTTACTCGTGTATAATAGAATAAACACAAGCACACAATCATTAGTGGTGTTTGCTAAGGATAAGATTTGCTAAGTTTGCTACGATTTTTCAAAGTTCAAGCCCTAAGTATTATACTTTAATCACACAGTTTGTACATAGACATGAATGATACCCAAAATCCCATAGACCTAAAGTAAGCAGCCATCTAGTACTACTCCGAACACCTAAACTAAAGCAATAAGCCCCAAGAAGCCGTGGTTTACAGTGAATTTATAACAGCTAAGGGGGCGTTGTTAGGCACGATGCAGAGCGGAAACCCCCTTAGCTGTTATAAATTTATTGTAAACCACGGCTTCATGGGACTTATTGCTTTTATAAAACGGTTACCACACAATACAAATATTATAGCTAAAAAATATGTATCAATGCAACCATCAATGTAACTTTCATGAATTAAAATCATTAAAAGGCTTCCTTCCGCTGGAAAAATATTCCATGACCATGAACAGCAACATAAGTTACATTTATTATGCCATTAGATGGCGGCAAAGATTGTCTCTATGAGGGAGTCACTCAGTCGCAATAACTTTTATATTGAAACTCATTGTGAACATGGAACAAGACGCAAATAACAAATGCTTTGACTAGCGCTGTCAGTGTCAGCAGGGTACGGAAAAACCCATTAAATGTTAAAAGGACAAGATCGCAGCGGACATTCAAATGGATTTTTTATTATGAACATAGGACTGACCTGAAGGAAAATGCTAAATTTGAATACAGGTAATAAACTCGGTCACTCGATATCTCTCTCAGAATACTCTTCTACATAATGCTTCAATGAACAAAATCAATAGAGAACAAACATATGTTTAAATTACTAAGACAGACGCAGCAACATACACATTTCAGTGGCGCAGCGATACTTATGTAATGTGGTCAGCTGTATGTTTTCGGGAATTTTACAACGGCTTTGAACGCGGCTCAACCTGTTTTATAAAAGCAGTTTACTAATGGCAGCTTATTGTAAAGTGTTATCAAAAATCTAAATATTATAATTGTTACAGTGTAGCAGGGAAGAGGAGAGGTGATGATCTATTTGCAGCAGTTTATTGATGAATCCAAGCAAACAAACAAAAAAATCTAAAAAGTAAAACAATAATCCAAACTAGAACAAACACTATATTCCAACAGGACTGGAAACACAACAGCTTTAAGCCCGGGATACACTGCACAATTTTTGGCTGTCCCAGACGAAAGATTGCCATCGTGAAACAATCGATTTCTGTGATCGTGGCTCTTAATCGGTGGTCCTATGTCGTACAGTGAGAGAGGTTCAAAGACGGACGTTTTCCCGGTCTTGCGACCAAAGATAGCCTACGACAGTTTTCTGACAGTGTCAGAAATTCAGAATGATCATATGTTTGCTTCTACGACCAACGTCTACTGACCAGCCAATAAAAATGTGACATGAAATCAATGCGACATGGCGCTAAAACTTAAAACTGCTTACCTGAAGCTCTTTTCCCTTCTTCTTTCGCCGCTTCCTTTTTATTTTCAGCACACATAAAAACTACAACTGCCAAAGGTGTTTTGTTTACCACTAGCGCATGCTGATGACGTTTTATTCTTCTATTGAAACTTGCATTGTAGCCTACGAACAACAGGTGTCATCATCGTACAGTTTACATGCGTGTCATGCCCAAGCTTAATAGATCCATGTCGCACAGTGTGATTTGTTATGATCTTGTAGGATTGCTAAAATCGTGCAGTGTATCCCGGGCTTTACTAAAACATGTAAAGACAACGACGACTGACTGAAACACATATACTCTGGGTAACAAGGTGCTTGACAAGGCACAGGTAATAGAAATGAATCACTAAAGTAACAAATGAGAGTAACTATGGAAACAAAGTGAAACAGGAACTAAAAACAAGAAGTGAACACAGGAAACAATATGAAACACTTCAAAATAAAAGTCCATAACAAAAACCATGGAACAAAATCAGTGAACATGTTACAATAATAAGACAAAAACTGCCTTTAATCCAAAAATGAGGTCAGTAATATAATCAAAGGCTGGAATACACTACGCGACTTTTGCTCAGATTTTTGCTCTGATTTGCAGTCTAGACAAGTCGACAATAGTTGCCGAAAATCTGCGGCAGTCTGCAGATTTTGGGCAGTCAGAGTTGACAGATTTCACAGAAGATCATGTAGCGTATTGGGGGCACAGACTCTAATAAAGTTCTATTTTTGGCAAATGTAAAGGCCCTTTCACACCAAAACTAAAATGAATAAGCCTCAGGCTGAAGAAAATGCAAAATGACCCCTGTACAGAAGAGGGCGCAGCTCAAACAAACCTTTCAGCTGTGCTGCCATTTCTGGATTACAGGAGAATAAGTCACAGGAGAAGAAAGTTCAACACTCTTACTTTAGCAATAAAAAAAAAAATAAAAAAATTAAAGTCATTTTTGCTTATTTGTATGGTTGAACTGGATCATCAAAGGTCAGAAGCAAAGACACTAGAACAATAACAATTGATAACAAAATTTACACACTTACAATTTCTCTCAACATGGGGACAGGAGAGCTATCAGTCAATAAATGAGAAAAAGTAACTTGCATTACTTATTTGAAAAAAGTAAATGTTACTGAAAAAAGTAATCCGTTTGCGTAACTTGCGTTAGTTGTAATGCTTCACAGAAGCGAATAGAGAACAGAAGCAGTTCTCTATCTACTGGTGTTGCAATAAAATACAATACAATAGAAATGCAATAACAAAACAAAAGTAAATTAACAGAACCTGCATAACATATTGGCCTCCATATTTGACCCAACAGCACAGATAAAACAACTGACTGCGCCACTCACTTCTAACATACATTGTAAACTGTAGAGTCCACACTGACTGTGTCTACCCACCCAAGACACATCCAAATGCGTTTTTGTTTTGCAACTCAGCACAGAGTCACTACAACAACTACTTGCTTGTTGTGCTTGGAAGTCTGGTAGTATGTGATCCTTAGTTGTTTATAGTGTATGATGCCCAGTTTTTCTCTGTAACCAATTTACAAAGTCGACAAGTGTATGATGTATAATATTCAGATTTTAAAAGTTGTGTGGTGTATTCTAGCCTTTAGAAACCAAGAAGGAAAAAAAAAAAATCATCCTAAAAGTATTGTATAACCAAAAATGGACCGGGATCAGTTGAATCCCTGCTGAAACTAGCGGGCCGAGGCCTGGTCCCCAGTGCCACAGGAAGATAGTGCTGCTTCTCTGAAATTTCATGAGCTGGGGTCTTGACACAGAGTCCCTCTGAATTCAGCAGCTCTGTCTCTGGACAGATACCGGCCCGCAGGTCTTCTGCTAAGGGGCTTTTCTATCACATTAGCTTAATCCTTTCCAATTCTCCCCTCACATGCCTATCAGTTTTAGCGGGGCTGGAGAGAGAGAGCGAGAGAGAGGGGCACTTTGAGGCACAATGATTAACCCCTGTCACACCGCACAAACTTACTGCGGTGGGCTGAGATAGCAGACAGGAATTCATCTATACGCTGCTGTACACAGTTTGAGCGAGGTGAGAGATGTCCTTACACACACACAAACATAAGCACACAGATAATCAAATTCTCTGTGCTGCTCATTTTTAATATGTGTACAGACGTTGAGATATTAATCGGGACTCGAGAGAGGAAATCATAAAAGCCCTCCAGAATGTATATTAAGATCATCACAATGTGCATGTACATTTGGCAGTGCAAATTATTAATGTCTCATTGATGCCAGTGTTTTTTAAGGGCAAGCTCTAAATGAAACTATTTCACACCCTCAAAAATGCATAACTATATCTAGTTGCTAGATAAAAGATGACAACTTCTTATACGCTTGGTTTAATCTCAAAGCAGTTTCATAGGGCTCGTAATGCCTTTGTAGATGTAGTAGACCTTCTGATAATATTTTACATAATATAAAATTTTTACATTATATAGCTTCTACTTTTGATGAATGATACATCAAATCACACGGGAAGAAACTTGAGAAGAGCGATGAAATGGCAATAAAGAATATATAGGGATCAAAGCCACTATTAATTTAGTATCATTGACATACTATTATAGATTTTATCTTTTATATTTTCCATTTTCATTTAAATTTTATTTAAGTCATTTTATGTGTCTATATAGTTTTTATTAGTTTTATTTCAATTTTAGATTTATTTATTTTAGTACATCAAGTTATACTCAATGAAAATGAGAAGTTTTTTATGCTTTTTTTTTTAGTTAGTGTTTATTTTATTTCAAGTAAAAAAAAAGTTTTAGACATTTACACCTGTTCCCATTATGAATGCTCTTCTAAAAGGTGTGTGTCATCATGTGTCAAACAGATACAGTTGCTTCATAGATTTATATATACAAATACGTTTTTTATGTATTTCAATGACCAATAAAGCTTTGGTTATGTGGCTATGCATAACAGAAAGCTTACCAACAACTAGTGAAACAGAAGTTTCAATTAGTGTTTTCTTCCATATTGTGACATACATCCAAGTGAAACGGCTTCTCAAACAAGAATAAATCTAGGGTGGGACTTGAATTTGACCTTTGAGAATTGATTGGATGGTTGTGGTTTGCTATTGGTCGATCTCATGTGAGTGACAGGTTGTCCCGCCCCCACAGCAGTAAACACATCATCAGAGAAGAGAAGAGATGAGCTGAAAGAGGGAGGGGAAGTTATTTTGATTAAAGAATATGAGGCACATGAATAAAAATATAAATAAAAAAACTAATGATGTGCACAGATAAATCATTTATAATAACTGCAATATTCTATAAAAAAATAAGAAGAGTCTATTTTGATTTCACTGTAACTTTAAGCAGTGGCGCCTGCAGCCGTACTGTGCGTACCATGAAAGGGCGCTAATTAATGCCGTTTTTATTTTTTACATCATTTTTAAATTGATTATTAAAATCTATCTGCATACACTCATGAAATATTATTTTTCCACACGTTACAGATAGTTAATGTTTAAAAACAGGCTCAAAATGAGTAAACACTCTCTAAAACAGCTAAATTCGATTTAAATATTTGAAAAACTATTGAGTAGGGATGGAGAAATGAAGCCTCTTAAATCTTTGAAGCTTTTCTCTAAATGTTTCGGGAAAGGTTTCAAAGCATCAAGAGTGTCGAAAACAGCGCCATCTGTGGCAGGTAAAATTTACAGCACCCATAAACCTGAGTACGCAGCTCTGTTGTTTTATCCATTAAGCACAAATAAAAGCCTGACGACGCGAAATGTGTTCAGTTTTCTGATAATATAATTCACATATTAAAGTTTGGCAATAAATAAAATGGATCAACAAAAACAATAATTATGATAATACTAATACCTACTGAGTTGTTTGAGGCAAGTAAATTGTGCTGTTATTTTATTGTTTTTATACTGTTTATATGACAGAACATATGATAATGTAATATAGGCTACAGGCTTATATATTTAAAATGTTAGTAAATGGACTTGAACTTCCATATAGTAGTGGTCTGGGTTCAAACATTCTGACACGCAAAGTGAAGCATTCACGTGACTGGAAACAATCACATTTTTCGTTAATCACATGTTTCTCTGAAAACAATACGCACATTTTGGGACAAAGCTGCTCAGAGATTACATAAAAAACAAAACAAAACAAAAAATTCACAAAGCATCTATCTACAGCGCATCAGAGTGCAGTTACGTTCATTAGTACAGCATTAGATCAGTACAGCATTAGATTGTTCCCACTAACGCAATGATTGATTTAATCTTTTTTATGGATAGAAAAAAAAAATAAAAATCTCAGGGTATGATGTAACCAAACAGCAAACTAACTAGTAGAACATAGGTTTGATTCCAGTGAATGCATGAACTAATCAAATGTATACCTTGAATGGATTTTTTTTTTTTTTTTTTTTTTTTTTTTTAGGATAAAATTGTCTGCTGTTCTTTGTACCAGGAAGCAGATGCTACATTCAAATTGTGGAAATCGAAGGGACTTAAAATGATTCAAGATCTTTATTTGACAGATTCTGATATTATGATGTCTTTTAAAGAGATGTAATGAGATGCAATGCAGAAAAATTAAATTATTCTGGGAAGAGGTAAAAGTAATAATTCAGAAGATAATTTCAAAACAAATTTTACTGGACCCTAAGCTTTTTCTTTTTGGCTTATACCCAGAGAAACAAAATTATAGTAGAGGTGAAAGAGCGTTTATAGACTTCAGCTTGCTTTATGCCAAAAAATGTGTCGCTCTGTTGTGGACAAAGATTCACAGACCAAGTAGTACTCAATGGATAAAACAGATGTTGTCAAGCCTTCCATTAGAGAAAATAACTTACATATTAAAGGCTAAACAGCATGTATTTGAAAACATATGGAGCCCTTTCATTAATTATATTAAGGATTTGAATTTAACAGATGAAGAAGTGGAAGATTAATCTTTGTGGAC
This sequence comes from Hypophthalmichthys nobilis, assembly GCA_037950665.1. NCBI lineage: Eukaryota > Metazoa > Chordata > Actinopteri > Cypriniformes > Xenocyprididae > Hypophthalmichthys > Hypophthalmichthys nobilis. The sequence goes on from CM075479.1 coordinate 27,792,961, forward strand.
ACTGTGGTTCCGACCTTGTAGAATTGATAAATTCTTCAACATATATATTTTTATTTTTGCATTTGTTATGACTATAATAGTCAATTTTGAATAGATTACCATGGGCTAAAACAGAGGGAACATTCTTGTTCTGAGTGTTGTTGTTGTTGTAGTTGTTTTTTTTGGTTTTTGTTTTTTTGATGCAGCGATCTCATGGTTGTATGGAATTCGAAAGAATGTACATGAATGTAAAAGGCTGTATTTCAAAGTGTTAAAAAGTGAAAATAAAATAAAAATATTGCGGGAAAAAAAAATTGTCTGCCAAATATGTATCTGTAACCCTGCATGCTACATAACCACTCAGTCCACATTAGTAACAACAGCATATAGCATGAGTTTAACATTGGAAAGCACCACTTAAATTTCAGAACATGAAAACAATTGAGTGTTCATCATGCAAAACCATCCAAAAGAAAATCAAGCTTCTAGATTTTGCATTTAGTGCGACTAAAACTTTTAGCGCTGCTGAAATTTGAAAAGTTTGCATTTATATAATCTTCGCTGCGGCAGAGGCACAAATGTGTTTGCCAGCAGCCCATGTTGTGACGCTAATGTATTCCTGCTGAATATTAAACAAAATCATAAATTCTCTTTCAAGTCGTCAGTAATGTCAAGAGATAAAGAGGCGTGTAATCAGCTTGAAATGCCCCACAGCACTCAAAAGTAAAAACAAAAGGGGTACAGCCTCCACCATCCTAAAAAATTAAAGGAATGCAGCATGAGGGATTTTTTTGGTCTTCATTAATCATAAAGTGGGTGTTGTCCTCATTTTAGCACTGAGAGACATAACACTAATACAGCTAATTATAAAACTGTGTTTCTGTTATCCATCCTTCATTTAGTTACGGACATTTTACTTCTATCTGTTAGTAGCATAAAACATGTTTGAGGTCAAAAACTGAGCGAAAAATCCAATTATTATGCTTGCTGATTCATTTTTGTATATTCACTTGGGAAAAAATTAAAATAAACCTGTTTTATGAAACAGTAGGGAAAGGAAAACAGGAAGTGCAGAACATCTAATGACTGTTCTTCTCATCCTATTCCTCTGCTGTAACAGGATGACAAGGAGAAATGGAGAGACGGTTTCATTGCCTGTTGATCAAAGTGTTGCTCCTGTCTTTTATCTTTTCATTTTCTTCCCGATGTTCGCGCACTTTGTTCAGTCAGGAATATTCTTCCATTGTAAAAACGTTAATGATGCATATTACTTATTGATTCAAATGGGGACGTGTGACAAATAATGATGGTCTTCCTGTGCGAGCAGGAGGTGAGGCAACATGGCTAATCATCTCAGGATCTGAGGTGGGAAACCACAAGAAATAGCTTTCAATAAAACTTGGTTGCCTATGCAGTAGAAAGGCATTTTTTTTTTTTTTTAAATTGGTGCTTCCTGACTAGAGAAAACAGAAACAGGCTGTTGTCTTCACTTTTACCAAATAGGTAGGAAAACTTCAACACCCATAATGCACTGGGCATGTTGCCGTCCAAGGCCACTCCCACCAGTCTGCTTTGGATACACTTACCAAAGTCAAATACTGCCTTGCTTTAGTAGGAAATACTTCTTAGCAAACTTTTAGTCATAATGGTATCGACTAATCGTTCTCGGTGCAAGATTTCAAAGAGTAAACGTTTAGCGGGAGTGAGTTACTTTCGTTTTCCAGTGAAGGATCCATCGTGTTGTAGGCAGCGGCTAAAAGCTGCAAAGAATCGCAAATACAGAGAGAACGTTGCAACAGTTTGAAATGTTGTAGTCAACATTTCAAACTGGATGACCTAAAAGAAACTAAAATAAACAAAAATTAAGAAATGATGCCTTGGCAACTAACTGAAGTAAGTTTAAATTTAAGAATCATGATTTGGATTGCGTGTCAAACTGCTGAAATCACGTGACTTTGGCGCTCCGAATCGCTGATTCAACACAAAAGATTCATAACGCTCCGAAGCTTCATGAAGCAGTGTTTTGAAATCGGCCATTACTATATAAGTAGTTATTTAGTTTTTTTTGGTGCACAAAAAATATTCTTGTCGCTTTATAATATTAATATTGAACCACTGTACTCACATGAACTGATTTAAATATGTTTTTAGTACATTAATGGATCTTGAGAGAGGAAATGTCATTGCTGGCTATGCAGGCCACACTGAGCCATCGGATTTCAACAAAAATATCTTAATTTGCGTTCCGAAGATTAACGAAGGTCTTACGGGTGTGGAACGGCATGAGGGTGAGTAATAAATGACATTATTTTCATTTTTGGGTGAACTAACCCTTTAAACTAAAATAATATATTGACATTTTGAGGCTTCTTAATAAAAATTTAGATGGTAGCTGCTTTCAAAATGCTTTTGTTTAAAACAAGACAAGATGAAATACAATGCAAATTATGCCCACAATAAACATCCAACCAGAACATGGACCAATGAGGGGTGAGCTACCCAGCATGACACCTCAGAAACAAGCCTGTTCTGAAATCCTGTCACTCAAACTAAAATTAAAGAGTTGTATGGAAAAAATCACTTATTGATTGTCGCTTTATTGTGTATATTGGCTAAGACAAGCTGAGTTTGGAGTCTAAAAACCTCTGGTCTGGATCTTGGACTTCGGTCTATAAATGTCTTTGGTATTGGTCTGAATCCTGGATGGTCAATTCTTGATTCCAAGTCAGTTTCAAGTCACCTATCTGTAAAGCAACCAGCAGGACACTTCATCTGAATTAAATAACTAAAGAGACAGTCTTCCCCCAAGGCATGGGTTAAAAGTAGCGCCAACCACATGCAGTCTGTCGTTTTTCATCTTTATTTGATTGCATTTCATTAAGTGTTGTTTCCAGAAGTTTAATCCTATCCTCCACACTTCTTATGTGGGTTATTGAAAGACTGAGATGGGTAGAGGAGGGACAGAGGGTGGGTGGAGATTACCAAGAATGGAAACAGCAACTTTACTGATGTGCCAAGAAACCACAGGGAGGTGGAGGATCTAAGCACCAGCTATCAGAAGCTCTTGTTCAATGGCCTCCGAAGTTGCTCTCGAAAACTGGGCTATGATCTGTCTGTTTTGTGTCTTGTCTTTCTGTTTCCTGTTTCATCAGACTTTGTGACCTCTTTACGTCTGTTTTTCGACTTCAATGATGGGCGCAAACAAAAGCCCTGTGAGTGCATCGATGATTCACTTCACGTCAGTGTCCCAGATGTGCCTGCAATTACTTGTTGGAGGTGAAAAGCGGTGCGTTCTAAACCAGCGTAAATGTGCTCTAATGAATTCCATCTATTTTAGAGAGGTTTTGACATACAATAAGAGGTGGTTTTTAGAAGCATGGGAATGAAAATTAGTTACTATGGAAATCTACAGCTCTGTTTCTGTGACTTATGTTGCTGATGGCAGGTGTGGAGGTGTAATTTTTTTGTTACACTTTATTGTGCACTTGTACTAATGAACAATCTCTCCATGTCTGTCACCATGCCATGATAGAATGTGTTTGTAGTTTTATGATATTGCATTACAGAAACAGAATATTGAGGTATAAACCAGCAAAACAAGTCCCTCTGTCATACTTAAATCTGATTAATCAAATATTTTTGTATAGTAACTGCTAAACTATGTAATTGACTGCTGTACCAAATCAGTCAACAGTCCAATTTCCTTGACCAATAGCAAACCACAACCATCAAATCAATTCTCAAAGGACAAAATCAAGTCTTGTCCTACATTTTCTAGCTGTGCTAGTTTCATGTCTCTCAATTTACATCAATATTTTAATTTCAATTTATTTCTTTTATAAGTAATAAGCTTGTAATAAGCTGGATATTATTGCCATTTCTTGGATAAGCGTTATAAACAGCCTCTTAGGGTCTAAGGCCAGAGTATTTTTTCAATTGTTTTCAATAGTAAAACAGCAAACGGCAGCAGTGCAATGAAGTGGCACGCTGAGTGTCTATTTCAAGATGAGCATTTGCCATTTTTTTCTGGACCTCAAGAATTGAAGAATGTTCAACTTTGGGTAAATCAATTTACCCAGTTGTCCAATCACAGTGGAGGAGGGGTGGGACAAATACCACACTGATCAACCGCCACATCTTGCTGGGACAACGGCAACAGATGCAACATGTTCTCCAACCAATACGCCTATATAGGTCGTTTGTCACTTCCCTGAAATACGACCCATAGGAGCGTTTACTAAAGTTGCGCCCCTATCGACAACAGGACACTTTCATTTTAATGCATTGTTCCCTTTTATCTGCGTCATATTTCGGGTTTCGCATAGCTCAATTGGCAGAGCATTGCAGTATATAACAATATGCAATCATGTGATCATGCGATCGTGGGTTCGATCCCAGGGAATGCATGTGCTCATAAAGTGTATATGCACTATAAATTACTAAGGGTAGGTTTAGGGGTGGGGTTGGTGTAGTAGTTAATAAAAAAAAAATGAATTTTGCTAAATGGAAATAGGACAAATGGTGTAAAAATTCCACACATTGCATTTAAATGAACACACATTTTGATTGGTAATGACAGTCATACGTCATTTCATGACGACAGACGTAACACGACACTGTCATTATTTTTACGCCAGCTAGAGGGCGCATGACTTTAAAACGTAAGTATAGGTCATAATAAGGTGCTTGAAAAACGACCTATAGGGTCGGGGTTTTTTTAGAGGACAGTCTCAACAGATGACAACAACATGCACAGAACGGAACAAAAGCATTTAAAACAAGAGCCAGAGCAAATACTTTACATTGTATTGACATTTTTTTTTTATATTCAGAAACAAACTATCTGCGAAATCAAATACTAGTAACAATAGTAGCGTTGGCTAAAGATGCTTTGGTGGACACACAGCCTTATAGCAAGATGTTGGCCAGCCAATATTGGCATGTATCAGTGAAACAAGTTGGCATGGCAACCAGTAGATTGGGTTAGTTGACAACCCTCTGAACAGGTGGATGTGGGTGAGATGATATGAAAAAGACTTCTGCAACTTGCGTCCACCCATGTGTCAAGGGTCAACGCAAACAATCCCACACTATCCATCCCAAATCTATGACAATCTCTCACCTTCTATTAAGATCAGATGCCTGCATTTGAGAAGACATCGATCGCTGAGAGTGCAAAACCAGTCCATTACAGGCTGCCATTAGTGTTGTCCATTAAAGAAGCACTCAATATCCGCCTCTGAGTGGGTCATAATGAGTCTGCAGTTAATGCGTGCGCACGCTCTGTGATTATCTCTCTAAGTGCCATTTATTCAGTCTGGCCTGAAAGGCACCCTACCTCTTACATGCCTACAAGTAATTAAAGATCAAATCACATGATCATATACCAAACAGCGGGGTTTAAGGATTTAAGAGGAAAATGTGAAAAGCACACACCCTAGTAGACTAGTTGCCATTGGTTGAATTTGGAGGTGTGAGATACGCTTGTGGAAATCTGACAGTTGGTACACATTTTTGATTGTGTACTTAATTACCTAATTACTTGAATTAATTACCTAATTAACTTATAATCTTGATTAACCATGCATTTACAGTATATCTTATAATCATAATATAGTCACAAACATTTCTAGTATGCCATGAAAGGCTACTGTACATTCAAAATGGTAAATTGGGTAAATTGAAACTGTAACATATATCCACTTAAACAAGTCAAATTTGAGAACCCAAGTCCAGTTTCAATTAATAAAAAGAGACAGTAAAAAAAAAAGACTTAAATTAGACTTGAAATAGATTTGACATTAAACTTGATTGTTTTAATAGTTAAAATAGACTTGACCTACATTAGACTTGACTTGAATTAGACTTGACTGGATTTAGATTTGACCTAAATTAGACTTGACTTGAATTAGACTTGACTAGATTTAAATTAGACATCACTTAAAATAGACTTAAATTAGACATGACTTGACTTAAATTAGACATGACTTAAAATAGACTTGACCTAAATTAGTCTTGATTTAAAAAAGACATAACTTGACTTAAAAAAGACATAACTTGACTTAAATTAGACATGACTTGACTTGACTTAATTTAGACATGACTTAAAATAGACTTGACCTAAATTAGTCTTGATTTAAAAAAGACATAACTTGACTAAAAAAAGACATAACTTGACTTAAATTACACATGACAACTTAAATTAGACATAACTTGACTTAAATTACACATGACTTGACTTAAATTGGACATGGCTTAATATAGACTTGACCTAAATTAGTCTTGATTTAAAAAAGACATAATGACTTAAATTAGACATGACTTAAATTATACATGACTTGACTTAAATTAGACATGACTTAAAATAGACTTGACCTAAATTAGTCTTGATTTAAAAAAGGCATAACTTGACTTAAAAGACATAACTTGACTTAAATTAGACATGAATTGACTTGACTTGACTTAATTTAGACATGACTTAAAATAGACTTGACCTAAATTAGTCTTGATTTGAAAAAGACATAACCTGACTTAAATTAGACATAACTTGACTTAAATTACACATGACTTGACTTGACTTAAATTAGACATGACTTGACTTAAAATAGACTTGACCTAAATTAGTCTTGATTTAAAAGACATAACGACTTAAAAAAAACATAACTTGACTTAAATTAGACATATTTTGCCTTAAATTACACATGACCTGACTTAAATTGCATGACTTGACTTAAATTACACATGACCTGACTTAAATTGCATGACTTGACTTAAATTACACATGACTTGACTTAAATTAGACATGATTTAAAACAGACTTGACCTAAATTAGTCTTGACTTAAAAAGACATAACTTAAATTAGACATGACTTGACTTAAATCAGACACAACTTAAAACAGAATTGACCTAAATTAGTCTTAACTTAAAATAGTCTTAACTTAAATTAGACTTGACTTGAATTAGACATGACTAGTTCTTAAGACGCAGTCATAGCATAGTGGCTAAATTTGTGCAATGGCCCCAGAGTGTAAAGGATGATGATTTTGAATCATAATGACCATAATATATAATTAAAGCTAAGATAAAATATAGTTTTTTTTATTTGTTTCACGTTTTGCTCACTATACGGTAAAAGTCCCACATTACCACTGGTGTTGTTTCATAGTTCCAATAATGACTGTAATATTAATCTAAAGTGAAGAATTAAACTTTTAACTAGCACAGCAGTTGGCACAGAAAGCTCTTGGATGGAAAGCAACTAAAAGCAGCCAAATGCAGTGTGAGACATCATTTGCCTATAAATGTATTAGGGAGTTTTTATTCTCATGGTGAGTTCTCTTTTATGAGTTCATGAGTTTAAATTGTGTCATTTCCACCGGTGAGCAGAAATAATTTTCCACATTAACAACACACTGTAACTTTCACTCGTAAATGCCTCAATTGGCCTATGGCCTATGTTTATCCATGTAATAAAGGTTAAAAGGTGAGTTCTTAATCCAGCCATCAGAGGTTTATGTTCTCTGCTGAAATCCTCTTTGGAGTGAGAACAAGGCTTTTTTTTTCATCCGTCTGCCAGTGTGCTGTCTCGGGATCACTTGTACCTTTTGTCATCCTTTCCTAGTCCTCTTCAATGGCGCCTCAGGAATTCTGCCCCCTGCTCTCTGGCCCACACAATACCATTCACGTTTAGCATTCAAAAGGGCAGAAAGGAGAGGGCAGGGCGAAAAGAAATAAGCCCAGTTGAGTTTTAGGGAGCCAGCAGAATGGGAGCCGTGAATAGGTCACGTCGGAGCCGGTTTTAAAGGGCTGCTGTCAGAGGCTTTGAAAGAATGAGGAGTGCAGTTAAAAAAACGGCCCACCGAGGGCTGAGGGCAGCGCGGTAACTGTCGAGGTGAATGAACCATCAGGACGGGACCTGCCTCTCCCTCAGACACTTTCACAGGGGACGAAGACTGATGGAAGGAGAAAAGAATGGCCAAATGGGAGCAGATTAAAAGAATACAAGAGGAAGTACAAGGACCAACTGACAGAAAAAGACACATTAAGATGAATGTGAAAAACCAACAAAAGCCAAAGTAGTTACACAAAATAAGACATACGATTTATATAACTATTTAAAATAATATAATGTTTCATATTACAAATAGGATTTACTTTTTTATTATACATTTAAATATTATATATTAATAGGGCTGCCATTTTAATGTTTTAAATTAGTGTGATGAAAGAAAATAATCAATTATATAAAGAATTATGCCGCTTGACTCATACATTAATTTGTCAATAAGAAATTATCCTGTAATCAAAACAGGACTGTAGGTCAGTGATATGCTGTTAAATTATATGGAAATTATATAAAAACACTTCTAAAGACTGTATTGAATGCTTTCTTCTGCCAAAAAAAATGTATTAAATCTGCATATGTAATGCATTTATTACTAATTTAATTAGTTTCTATAAATATTTTAGATATATAATTTTTATTAATGATTATTTTATCATTATTGAGATATTGTTTTATTAATGTTTTGAAGTAGTTTTTATATTATTTTTATTATTAATATTATTTTGTGCTATTCTCTCTATTTATAAATTATTAGTATTATATATATATATATGCACTACCAGTCAAAAGTTTGGACACGGTAAGATTTTTAATGTTTTTAAAATAAGTTTCATCTGCTCACCAAGGCTTCATTTATTTAATTAAAAATACAGTAAAAACAGTAATATTGTGAAATATTATTACAATTTAAAATAACTGTTTTCTGTTTGAATATATTTTATAAAGTAATTTATTCCTGTGATGGCAAAGCTGAATTTTCAACATCATTACTCCAGTCTTCAGTGTCACATGATCCTTCAGAAATCATTCTAATATGCTGATTTGCTGCTCAAGAAACATTTATGATTATTATCAATGTTGAAAACAGTTGTGTACTTTTTTTCAGGATTCCTTGATGAATAGAAAGTTCAAAAGAACAGCATTTATCTGAAATACAAAGCTTTTGTAATATTATACACTACCGTTCAAAAGTTTGGGGTCAGTAAGAATTTTTAGTTTTAGTTTTTTGAAAAGAAATTAAAGAAATTAATACTTTTATTCAGCAAGGATGCATTAAATCGATCAAAAGTGACAGTAAAGACATTTATAATGTTACAAAAGATTATATTTCAAATAAATGCTGTTCTTTTGAACTTTCTATTAATCAAAGAATCCTGAAAAAAAAAAAAAAAAAAATTGTACACAAATATTTTGTACAATTGTAGACAATAAATGATTCTTGAGCAGCAGATCAGCATATTAGAATGATTTCTGAAGGATCATGTGACACTGAAGACTGGAGTAATGATGCTGAAAATTCAACTTTGATCACAGGAATAAATTACTTTATAAAATATATTCAAACAGAAAACAGTTATTTTAAATTGTAATATTATTTCACAATATTACTGTATTTTTAATTAAATAAATGCAGCCTTGGTGAGCAGACGAAACTTCTTTTAAAAACATTAAAAATCTTACTGTGTCCAAACTTTTGACTGGTAGTGTGTATATATATATATATATATATATATATATATATATATATATATATATATATATATATATAAGCATGATGAATCGCAAACAGTTATTTCGTTACCGCACCCCAGATATTAAGATCCTGTTCATACCTGTAAACTATACTATCCTTAATTTTGCAATATTTCAAGAAACCATTATGCCTTTTTTACTTTTAAGGCCTCTTAAAACACATCAGACAAAAGTCTTGTATAATGTGAATATCTTTAGACTATTCGAATTGTATTGTTCCAGAGTAGCCCATCCTCTTTGTTAGGTTTATTGTGATATGCCTTTCTTTATTGCAAAGTGCTTTGATATTCCCCTGCTGTTCCTGTAACATTTCATTTTCTTTTACAGTCCAAAAAAATATCAGAGTAGAATTTTTGAAGTTGCTTTATGCTACAGTGAGTTTATCATTAGAGAAAGCTTTCCCATAATCCTGTGAGACAGCGCTATGGATTCGTCTAGGGTCATTGAAAGGATGCATTCCCCAGCTTGGAGTGGGAGGGGATGGAGGTGGGCAACTTCGGTGGGAAAGTTTGGATCTGGAGTGCAGTAAGTGGAGGCTTGAGCGATTAAGTGTTGAAGACCGGATAGTTAAAACTCTTATGCCATTAGATGGCTGAACCTGAGAGGATCAGATGTGTTATAATTCTGATTATATCTTCTGTGTAAAGCAGTCTGGGAATGTAGCGCTGACTTCAGGGCATTAGAGGGAGATTTGAGGCAAGTCAAAGGTCAAATCACTATAAATAAGTAATTGTTTTTCATTAGTGTCATCTTCATCAGTTCACACATACAAGAGAAGATCTGCTGTATGAAAGAGAGAGATGGCTGTCAGCCCATGAGAATTGCTCTGAGGAACTACAAGGTCAGGTCAGACTGCATTAATCTCAGCAGGCACTGACCCAATAAAGACAGAGGTCACAGCATGCTAATGAACATGACTAGATCTATTTAAAGAAGTAGATCACCCCAAAAAATTCAAATTGTGTTTTCATTTAGGACCTTTGGAATTTAAGACATTATTACTACAATATTCTTTCAGTACAGATGATTTATATAAATACAAAGTTCTGTCATGAAACTCTAGATGGCGCAGGCTGATGGGTCTTTAACTCAATCTGCTTGCAATCACATCATTCTCTATAGAGCACAGCTGATTGGTTCCTGCTGTATCAGCAGCCAGTGAGCTCGCTGCTCAATCTTCAAATACTTGGTCAGCATTTGACGTACAGTAGCAGTTTGCAGTGTGCTTTCAGAAACCCTCCACCTTCCCCAGCTCCACCTGTACAGATCTGTTATGGCTAATTCTTGTATGCTGTATGCTATACAGCAGCAGTATGTCTTACGCCCGTTTAACACTGCAAACTCGAGTGGCACGTGAGCAGCGCGTGAGCATAACTACATCGTCACTGCAGCTGCAGAGACGCGTGAGTATTCACACTGGAAGCGTTTGTACGGCGTCACAGCAGCGACTCCAAGCTAAATATTTAGTAAGCATTTCTTTACAAAGACAGCTATACATTTGTTTTTATAAGTTGGTAATTTATAAACTTGATAGTCTTGAAAGTTTGTTAACATGGGGAGGTGCACAACATTCACATATAAACATGTGTCATCCATTGCTGCACACAAATGAGGTAAGCTTTGTGTTTTACATCATCTGCCGCATGTTTACAAGACAGCAAACTCGGGTTTGATTTGGGTATGCTAGAGCATATATATATAGCTGTCTGTGTAATAACTAAAAGAATGTTTATATATCATATTTTCCGGTTAGTTTACTTTAGTTTTTTATAATGCACCATACTTTAACCCAAACTGAATAATTAAAAACAAGTTTAAATAGGTAAATCTAAAATTTTTGATTCTTAATTTTCTTTTCTGACATAGGCCTACTCCAATTCTTGTTAAAACACACTAGACATGCTTATTCTGTGCACTTTGAGCACTTTTTGTGTGAAATCATATTCATTTTGTCCAACAGAAGTGTGCTTTCACTTTAATTGAAAAATCCTGGTGTGAATGCACCCATTGGTTAACATGCATGGCAAAAAAAAATATGCGCTGCTCACGTGCCGTTCACGCTTGAAACCGGCGTTACTTTCTCACAGCAGCGTGTCGTGTATGTATTGGCAGTAGCAAGTCCTGTACTTGCTCTGCAGCAGCAGCAATAACAGCAGCAGCGATAGCCAACAGCAACAGTAATAACAACTGCAGCAGCAATAAAAGCAGCAGCAGCAATAGCAAATCTATTCTGCCAAGACCAAACATGTCAACAATGTCATATCCATTACTATGCCAAACACTCCGAGAGTTGTCATAACTGAAATTTATATATACAGGAGAGATGCAGTTACAGTACATGACTTGAGGTACAAATTGAAGGAATTGTGATTTTACTAAATGAAAAAAATGACTTCATTTGACATCACACTGCTTTGCTTCGCTCATATGCTCTGGTGTGGTACATTCTAAGTCTTCTGAAATCTTGTGTGTGGAAAATTATATTTAAGTCATCTTTCACTTAAAATCTTCCCCTTTAGGAGCTGTAAATCAAAAACTCTCGGCGAGTTGAGATCAGGAACGAATCATTCAGAACCAATTTTTTGAACCAGATCAACTAAGCATTGCTTCTTCTTTCATAAATAGTTATTTCTTTTGCTGCCATTCATATATAAACTTGAGGCTGAACATTTTCTGAAAGTAAAGCATTTCCTTTCACTGACCATGAAAAAAAGACTTAATTTCAAGGATGATTTTGGATTCTTTTCCAAAGAGAATCACTGCTGTGACCGGATCACTGAGTTGAAATCAGAGACTCGACTTGGACTTGAACTGGAACTGCATGACTCGACAATGACTTTACAACAACTGTAATTAGCCATGGAATCACCGACACCACAGATCAGAGTCTGTGTGATTGCTGGCGCTGCTCTAGTGAAGTAAAATGCAATGCACCAAATACAGAGAATCTCCCAAGGTTGTTTCTTTTGAATATAAACACTTCAAAGCTGAACGTATTCATAATAAGAGATTTGCTGTATGCATAATATGCAAAGCTAGGATATCAGACATTGAACTTCATTGTCAACTTCAAAAAGGAAAGCTATGTAAGCTGACCTATTCGTTATAGTTAATTTGACTAATATCTAAAGAGAATAATGTGAAAAACAGCATGTGTCTTTATACAAAATTGTTTTCAAGTGTAGCTTAAATCTGTCTTAAGATTTTAATGATTATTCACTTTGAAGTTAACTTGATGTCAGACTTTTAATTTGCTGACATTTGTCTCTTTTCATTTCAAATCATAGAGCTTTAATGTCATATGTCACTCTTTATGATGGAAAAAAATATACAGAATTTTCAAAGAAGTCTCTTCTGCTCACCAAGGTTGCATTTATTTGATCAAAAATACAGTAAACAGTGAAATATTATTACAATTTAAAAGATCTTTTTTCTATTTTAATATATTTTAAAATGTAATTTATTCCTGTGAGGCAAAGCTGAATTTTCAGCATCATTAGACCAACAAGAAACATTTCTTATTATTATCATTGTTGAAAACATGCTTTGTATTTTGGTGATTTTTGTTGAAAGTTCAAAAGAACAGCATTTATTTGATATATATATATATATATATATATATATATATTTTTTTTTTTTAACAACATAAAAGTCTTTAATGTCACTTTTGATCAATTGAATGCATCCTCTCTGAATTAACGTATTACTTTTTTCTTCATATATAATAAATATTTTATTCTATTAAATATAATAGACATTTTCTGAAGGTTAAGCACTTCCTTTCAGTGACCATGAAAAAAGTACTTAATTTTTATGAGTTTCAAGCACAATTTTGGACTTTATTCATGGCAAATGCTTTACAATCCTGTTCCAAGGAAGAACTCGACTTGACAAGCAGTCACCTTTGAACATTTCTTCAGGTTGTTTGAGTCATTACTGTCTTATTTGCAAGCCAAGGCAGAATTAACCAAATTAAAGCCTCATAAAAACCAGTGGTATCTTACAAAAAGTAATCGTTTCAGCAGTACAGGCAGATGTCAATGATACTTCCCTTGAGACAGACCTCCGCAGTTCTTTGGCAGGAACTCAATTTGTCCGCATGGCTACTATGTCATTCCTGAAACCCATACATCTTTTTTCAGCAATTCCTCCTTCATCTCCATTGATCTGTTGTCCACTGAACTTGTCAGAGGTCTCCAGTCAATAGCTGAATTGATCAAATCGAACACTTAGTAAATCAGGCCCTGTTAATGATCTAGGGGTATAAATTCACACCAAATGTAAACACTTTAATGAAGCACTTTAAATCCAATTTAAAGGGATAGTTCACTCAAAAATTAACGTTCTGTCATCATTCACTTACTCTCATGTTGTTTTCAAACTTGTATAACTGTCTTCCGAGGAATACAAAAAAAGATATTTTGAAGAATGTACTGATGCTCTTTTCCATACAATTGGAAATAAACTGCACGCTGGAATGGAATTGGATGGGGACTGAAGCTTTCAAGATTAAAACATAATCATAAAATTGGTGCAGTGTTGGGGAAAGTTACATTTAAAAGTAATATATTACAATATTGTGTTACTCCATAAAAAAGTAACTAATTGCGTTAGTTATCTTAATGTTTTACTTTTGCACTACTTTTTCTAACCTGGGCTGGGCTTGCTTGTTTGTTTTCTAATAACAAAGAAAAACTAAAGTTTTATTTTTGGAAAATTAAAGGCTAATAAAGGACCTTTCACACCAAAAGTAAAATGAATAAGGCTCAGGCTGAAGGAAATGCAAATTCACGCCTGTACAGTAGAGGGCACAGCTCAAACAAACCTTTCAGCTGTGCTGCGGTTCTGGAATACAGGAGAAGAAAGTTCAACACTCATACTTCAGCAATAATAATAATAATAAAAAAAAGTCATTTTTGCTTATTGATATGGTTGAATTGGATCATCGAATGTCAGCAGCAAAGTGTAATGTAACATTAAGTTTGCATTTCACTGTTGTTATTCATTTTAAGCAATACTGAATCTCTATTTGTGAGGTGAGTAAATGCATGTTCACTTTAGTCTAGAATTACAATAATCTCATTTTCACAGGGCACACAGTGTCTTGGCACTTTCATGATTTCTCTCAACATGGGGACAGGACAGCTGACAGTCAATAGATGAGAAAACAAAGTAACTTGCATTACTTGTTTGAAAAAGTAACTCAGATATTTAGTTGTAAATTTAAAAGTAATGTGTTACTTTACTAGTTACTTGAAAAAAGTAATGTGATTACGTAAATCGCATTACTTGTAATGTGTTACACCCAACACTTCTTGTGTGGTATATTCCAAGTCTTCTGACAACTGTTTAGAAATCAGGAACGAATCAGTCTGAATCATTCAGAACCAATTTTGTGAACCAGATCAACTGATTCATTGACAAAAATTTCTTCATGAATTAGGCATTGCTATATATATATTAAACCCCTTTAGATTCTATTCAAAGTTGAATTATTGCTGTGACAATGATTTCTTCACAAATTGGATGTCGCATCTCTCATAATACAGCAGATGTTTCTTACAAAGAGCTAACATATGACTTTAGTGGACTTGGAATATAGCACACAAGTCATATGGACCACTTTTCTGATGTTTTTATAGAGCTTCTGCATTGTTTTTGAAGCTTGAATTACCCATTAATAGTAATCGCATGGAAAAGAGGAACAAGTAGATACTTTATAATTTCTCCATCTGCATTCTAAGATAGAAAGTCATATGGTTTTCGAATTACATTCGAAAATAAAGTTATTAAGTAAAGACCATTTTCATTTTCCAATTAATTGTTACTTCAAATTCAGCTGTATTGTTTTGGAGAAAGCTGAGAGTTAATACAGCATGTGGGATGATAAACTGCAGTCTCGCTGTGAATGACTTTAAGATTGATATCAGAAGCTCACAACTCCGATTTAACAGACTTCAGACGTGGGGAGCCATTGAGGTGCAGCTGGCAGGAATAGGAATGGTAAAATCCTAATACCAGAATCCCTTCTACATAAAAAGCCATTTTTATGATAGTGAACTGAAACGTCTCTCTCCTTAAGCCTCATTTCAGACATGTCCAAAGAAGATTCGGAGGAGGGTGCATGAGGACATAAAAAGGAGGACTAAGGAATGCATTAGTGCTTGTGAAATATTCCACTTTTTCCTCCTTTCAAAAATGTCTGACTGCTTTGCAAAACTGGCGCTAAAATCCTTGCTGAGGTACAGCTCAGACACCAAATAAGTCCATGTGAACTCCTACAAAGTGCGAGTGACTGAGCTATTAAGCCAACTGAGTGCTTCTCAATGCTTGAGGATTTTCAAATGTTTCCTTTATGATTTTGATTGACATCCACAGCATGAAGAGAGCAAGTCAACATCTCTCTGTTGCACATATCTTTTAGTAAACACTCCTTTGCTCTAAATGCTGAAAGAGAGCAGTAACTCCATCTCAAAGACGTGATCATTCCTCAGAGGGTTTCGCCCAGTTCCCATGACCCCACGCTTCTCTGGCTTCCATTAATAATGGGAAAATTTTTATTTTATAAATAAATAAAACATTTATTTTATTAATGAAGTATGAATATGACTTCAGAGGTATGCTAAGTTTAAGTTAAGGACTCATTGCTGCTGAGTTTGTGGTTGATTTGGGTGTAATGTTGATAAAACACTGATTAGCTAAACATAGTTTTCAATGCCAAACCTGTTTAAAGCTGAGTGGTTAGATGCGTTAAGGGCCCAGACATGCAATAGTGATGTCCAATTGACTTAAATTGTTCCTTTTAGAGCTCGCAATTACAGCTTGTAAAGTAAGATTTTTTTCGGAGAACTTCTGCTTGCACCACATGACTGCTGTACCACCTGACCACTGCAGATTTGTTGATAGTGTTGCCATAGAAATGCATAATTCCCAGTCCTAGGACGTGAACAGCTTAGAGTAGACAACACGTCATCATCTCGAAATTACGGTAATTACAAAATGGCGTGAAGGCAGCATTAGCATCATTGATCTTCATGTGCTTTAAGTACCAATGTCACAAAGGTGTTCGATGCTGCACTGCCATCTATTGATATGGATCAATATGATCGTCTCTGAGTTGTATGTGTCTCATTAAAAAAGAAGCCACTTCAGCATCACTACTCATGATTTTCTTCGCCACGTTGTGAGCTGTACCAATGTCTACGCTCATTTTTGGAATTTTGGTATCTTTGGCCATAGGGGTACTGATTCTACCACTGTTTCCACTGGTAAAGCATGATAATAAGTGTTTCATTGTCTAATTTTCGCTCTTCCATCATCAAACAACACTATTAGTGTATCTACAGAGGCGGCAGCCAACGAGCGTGAAGATTCTCTCAGACGTTTAGTGAAACACCATCATTTCAACATGGCGCAATACACTGAGAGGGGCAACCTGCACCATATATAATTAAAACACTTTTTATAGAAAATATTATGAGTACAGTCTTCATCTCATGTGGGCTTACACCATTCAGATGACTAAAACAGTGTGTAAAACTTTCTATATTTGCACCAAACTACTGAATGCACCTTTAATAGCCCCTTTACTTTCATTGTATACTCCATTTACTTTCATTTTATAGCAAAGGGCTGCTTCAACATTGCATCAAAAACATCAACTTTTGTGCTCCAGGGAAGAAACATACAGGTTTGAAACAACATGAGGGGGAGTAAATGATGACAGTTTATGGGTAAATTATTACTTTAAAATGCCTACTTATAAACCTTAACAATAACACTTGATCTTTACGCCTTGGGATAAGCAAAGCACAACACAATTCATCAGCAAGAAACTGTGCTATACTTGGCTATAATCACACCTCTTTCTTCTCTGAAGCACACGAGGCAGTTTTTTCCCCAGAGTTTTCAGTCGGGCTGTCAAGATCTTTACAACAGCAGTTACTGAGCACCGAAGAGAAGTCACTAAAACTGCATTTAATAATATTTCTACTGCTGGAGCCAGAATATACAGCAATATGCAACATTGGATGACAGGAAAAAAAAAAAAAAGGTACAGAGGACATAATCTAAAGTATGTAGTTTTCTGCAGTGGTCAACTAGGGTGTAATTTAAGTTTTCACACTCTTAGCCTACTGAGGTTTGTATGAGCAAATTAATCTCAACCCCAAAAGGGCCTTTTACCATAATATGTATTTCCACATTTCTGCTGCATACTTTTGTGTTACATTAATGACCTCAGAACCGGGTTAAGCCGCTTTGCTCATTTGGTCAGTCTTTGTAATGGGCAGTGAACTATCAAAGTAAGCCTCTTTTTGCAATTGCTGATCAAACAGGCGTTCATTTCAAAGTCTGCTGGCAATAAAAAACAGCTTAGATCACCAAGTTGAGCTGACATCACACTTGTTACTAAACTACACAATCACACTTTCAATAAAAAATCCAATTGTCTTACATTGAAAGAGGGTCTGTGTCACATCTATATACCATAATATCATAGAGGGCAAGTAAACAACCAACTAGCAACCATCCAGAACACCCTAGGAACCATATAAGGACACTTTTACAATTAGTAACCACAAAATGCCCCTGGAATCATCTAGAACACCCTAGTATAATGGTGACAAGCACTACAGTACTCTTCCGAAAATCTAGTTTCTATAAATAGACATTGAATGCCATAGCTTATATAACCATCTTACCCAAAGAACGGAGTTAAAAAGAGGTAACACGCATACTGACATGTAATGCACAATAAATATGTAAATATGCATGAATATAAGAAGATCTAACTGCTCATTTCATATAGCCGCACAGTCTGTCGACTTGCCACAGAGATGAAAGCCATCATATGTGCTTCTTAGCTTCTCTAAGCCAACTCTCTGAGCTGCTTATTTTGGGTTTCCTCAGTTTCCATCATTTTTTGGGGGGGTCCTGTCTGATGTGTGTTCACCTCTGGGCACATGACTGACAGCTGCTATTTTGGTTTTTGGGTTGTTTCAACATAGCAGAGGAACCTTTTGGTTTAAAGCCGCACACACAGAAATATCTTGAGGCGAGACTTTTCCAAAACAAACTCTATGTCAAGTGCAGGGTCCTAAAAATCCTGACCAGGGGCAGAATAATATAAAATGATCACTGCTTTCCTGGGGGGGGTTGATAGAGAACAAGAAAGTGTTTGTATTATGCTAATGTATGACTGGGTGTTTCTTCAACTTTGGGCATTTTTTTTTTTTTCTTTTTGTGACGTGATGGTCACATTAAAGGGATGGTTCACCTAAAAATGAAAAATCATTTACTCCCCCTAAAGTTGTTCCAAACCTGTATAAATTTCTTTGTTCTGCTGTACACAAAGGAAGATATTTTGAAGAATGATTGTAACCAAGCCGATCTCACCCCCCATTGACTGCCATAGTATTTTTTTCCCCTACTATGATAGATAGATAGATAGATAGATAGATTGATTGATAGATCAATAGATAGATAGATAGATAGATAGATCGTTCTAAACACCGCTTTTAACCCCAGGTAAAAGAGCATTTCACACTTGTAATTTAGATGCAGGGTTAGCACCGCTTTTTACCCGGGGTTATGAAACCCTGCTCTGGAGCAAGGTTAGCACCGCTTTTGTGGTGTTAACCCTGCATTACAGTGCCAAACTTGTATAGTGTGAAACAATGTCTTAAATGCTTCTCAGTCAAGGTGTATTATTGTAAGTATTGCTTTCCACTGTGCTGCTTCTTTTTCTATGTAAATATGAGCTAGACAGATGTTTTTGACTGTTGCGCTTGAGTCTCGCATTTTTTGCAGGATCTCACGCATTAAACAGTGTTCTAAAAATGCTACAATTGAGTTAAAATAAGTTGAGTAAAATAAATAAGTATGAATAAATAAAAAAATAAGTATGAATATCTTGAGTTTTTTTCCTTTTCCAGTGCTCTGCATCTCATGTTTTTAAATGCAAAGTACATGAACCGGCCTTAAATATGTGAACTCTACTCTTTCCAAGTTTACACTCTGTATCTCTCCATATACTTGAGTTTGAACTGTTTAAAGCGCATCTGTGTGGGCCATGGGAATTATTTTCCATCAGTACTTCAACCACATTCCACATCTATCTAAATCGACACGCACAAACATTCTCAAATCAGTATCTCTGCTTCGTCTCGCTTTCGCAGCTTTCAAGTCCCAGAAGCCCTCTGCATGCTGATGCCTCGACACTTTCAAGACCACCCGTCTAAGCGGCTAATTAATCCCGCTGCAGATAGAGGCCTGATAGAGCTTTTCCCTCACCCCGCTTCCCTCCGCTCTCGGTCCAGTGATGGGTTCGCTGACAGGAAGTTCAGCAAGGATCAGTGTTCCATTACACCACTGCCATATTCAGCCTCCTGTGCTCCTCAATCACTTTAGCAGCTTTAGGACATCAGGTTGCGTACCTGAGACACTGCATTAGGAACGGTGCTTTCACCCTGTGGATTTGTCCTCCTTAGGGTAATGTGGATAATGTGATGGAATCCTGTTTAGAAATGTGATTGTCTCACTTAAGTATTACTTATGTCTCCACCTCAAATGGTACTTCAATATTCACAGACTGATACAGACCATTTCCATAAGTGAACTACCTTAGTTGAACTTGAAAATTAACCTTTTAAACTTTTTCTTTAACATGGTGATTTTCACAACACGCTGAACGGGTTATCATAGTTCTAAACCCTGCTTTTAACCCCAAAGTAAAGGAACATTTCACACTTTTTTTGGTTATGAAACCCTGCTCCGGAAGTATTTTTCTACTCCAATTCATTTTTTAAATATGATCATTTACACTTGTCATAACTTGTTTTCATGACAACTTTATTTGAACATACATTAAAAAAGACATTACTAACAGGTAAATATAATGAATAAGCTAATATAGTGCTAATATAGCAACCAACAGCCAATCATGTAGCTCATATTCACGTGCTTTGGACGGTCATGGACACACTGCGTGTTGTAAAAGGTTCAGGAATGTACAGTGTGAAACGGCAGTTTATGAATACCCAAGATTAATTGTTAACCACAGGTATGAGCACTGTTGAAACGTGAAGCAAGATAATCCAGGATTCCTGTGCAATGACCCAGAAGAAAAGTGAAAAGCCCCACTGTGTGCCATCTTCCATGTATAAAATTTTCTGAAGTGGTAAATAGTGAGGAGAAATAAAGTCCATAAAGTCTGTAAAAATGAGTCTGTTCAGGTGATCCTCAGATGACAGAATATACTCAAATCAGAGGGGACCACTTTTTAAAGCAATTTTTGCGAACTGGTGGTTAATTTGTAAGAATTTGACAATCTCATTTAGATGTTTTTGTACAATCTGCTCATGCCGGTTAAGTTTAGGGTTAGACCTTCATGCTATTTTTTCTAAAAATCGTACATAAAATAGATAAGTTTTTTCATGAGATCATGTTGGCACCTTATTCTCCCATTTGAATTTCAAGCCTAATGCAACTGACAACAAATCTTTACCTTTTTATAATCATTTATTTACATTGCAACTGAATAAAATAAAACAAAGAGAGACAGACATCTTTACTTGCATGGATGTGGCTATTGTGCATCATTGTAATAGTGCACAACTGGCAGCAGGAAGTGTGGCATATACAACAGACTTTAAAATAGTACACTTATATTTACTCTCTTAAATGCATGTGCATTAGTTTTCAAGTCAGTGCTTGCAGCTATACTTTTTTCTGTATTCATTTTGTTATATTTTTAATTTAAAACTAACAAAAAAAAAGTAGTCATATTTTTCTTTGTTGTGTTATCCCTGGGAAACTCCTTGGAGAGGGTGCTGTTTAGGTATTGGTGGTGAATTGTACAGAAACCTATATATTAAAAAATCAACAGTTACATTATTCTATGGTTGTCGCCATTAATATTCTTGCTGGTAAAAAGTACACTATATACAACTATACAGACCATCTGCTGCAAAGCAATTTCAGCTAAATCTAAACTTGAACTGTTCTCAATCTTGATAATGTGTACTTGTAATCGTGATTCCACATCATTGAGGTCATTGTTTCCATGATCCTATAGGCTCTGCATCATGTGAATCAATCATCAAGCAGCTTCAGGTTCATTTAAACCTTTCCACAGCTGTTTTTACTCACACCAACTCGTATAACATTGAGTCACAGGTAGGAGTTCAGAAACACTGTAAAATAAGACACCTGGATCTGTTCTTTCTCAGTAAAGTGTATATGAAATGTCTGGAGGCAATTTAGTTCTCCAAAATAATGAAAATACAGGCTGAGAAAATGTTCTTTTCACCTATGGACTGCAGTAAATTCAAGCATGTGAGGTCAAACATCAGGTATTGGATTGACCCAGAGCTCCAGAACTATAGTGAATTTAACACTGCATGAAAGCTCGACGTTAAAGAAATAGCAACAATTCTGTCTCAATTCTGATATTTTTACCTGATTCTACCTATAAATTCTAATTTTGTTGTTGTAACCTACTTCAATAAGGTTTATGTAACATAAAACAAGGGAATGCTGTTTTAACTTAATTAAGTTACATTTACCCAACATTCAATTTCCAATAAACCTCAGGATGGACTGGATGGCTCCTTGCTGATTGGAATTTTATTTTTTCAATGAGAAATTGTGATTTGGAGTTATTATACATATTATGTTGCAGCAAAGTGAAAATCACAATT
This sequence comes from Hypophthalmichthys nobilis, assembly GCA_037950665.1. NCBI lineage: Eukaryota > Metazoa > Chordata > Actinopteri > Cypriniformes > Xenocyprididae > Hypophthalmichthys > Hypophthalmichthys nobilis. Next base: position 27,815,240 of record CM075479.1, read on the forward strand.
GGCAGCGCTACTCTTCAGCACAATGGTGACATTCAATAAATAAACTTCTAAATGTTCAACATAACTGAACATTAAATATTAACATAAAATACTACCAACATCTTTCCCTTTACTGAAAAACACATAAAATAACACTCAATCCCTAAATTTACTACAGATAACGTCTTGGGTTACGTTTGTAACCCTGGTTCCCTGAATAGGGAACGAGGCGCTGTGTCTAGACGTGGTGAAACGCCTCTGCATGATTGCGTTGTGAAGCATGTGTAAACAGTCCAATAGCGTGACGGAACGTCATAGGCGGGTGATGTCACAGACCAGGAAACTATAAAGCATACCCAGAACAAAGAACGTTAGCTTCTGATTGGATGAAGCAAGACGCTCACAGGCATGCAGGGAGTATGGCAGAGCGACGCAGCATCTCGTTCCCTATTCAGGGAACCAGAGTTACAAACGTAACCCAAGACATTCCCTTTCATGGGAACTCGAGCTGCGTCGAGACACGGTGGGAACACCATACCCACTACGCTATAGTACCAAATGCCTGACGAAAGTGCAGAAGACCCCGGAGTGGAGTCAAGATCCAGGTTATGAAACCTGACGAAGGTGTGAGGTGAATACCACCCTGCTGCATTGCAAATATCTTGCAGGGACACTCCAGAAATCAAAGCTTTAGAAGCAGCCATACTCCTAGTTGGATGAGCCCAGACGGCTAGAGGTGAAGGCTGTCCGGTAGACTCATAAGCGAGTGAAATAGCCTCAACTACCCACTTGCTCATTCTCTGCTTAGATGCAGGACACCCTCTCCTGGGTGACCCAAAACAAACAAACAATTGATCTGTTTTACGCCATAAGCATCTAACGCCCGAACAGGGCAGAGCAGATTGAGTTTTTCCTGAACTGGTGTAGTAAAAGGTGGAGGACAGAATGCCTGCAGCATAATAGGACCTACAGTATTAGTAGGGACCTTAGGCACATAACCTGGTCTTGGAACCCTTTTCTGGAACCTCTTCCAAGGGTTCGAATGGAGCCAGGGTAAAACCCTCCAATACAATGGCTAAGTCCTAAGCCGGTGTTCTAGTGCGCTGAACAGGCCTCAACCTCAAAGACCAACGGATTTCTCCCTACACATGTTCCATCAATGGGTGAATGGTAAGCATAAATAGCTGTTGCATACACTTTTAAAGTGGAAGGAGATAATCCAGTGGAGAAACGTTCTTGCAAGAACTCAAGTACAGGACCCACAGTGCAATTAGCTGGGTCTAGATGACATTCTAGAAGAAAACAGCCTCCACTCAATGGCATACAATCTCCTCTTAGAAGGAGCTCTGGATTGGTCTCTACCACCTCAGTGTACAGACCAGAATCTATGAGCTGAACTCCCTCAGGGGCCATGCCCACAGCTTCCACAACTCCGGGTGAGGGTACAATATCGTGCCTCCTGCCTGAGACAGGAGATCTCGTCTGACTGGAATCTCCATAGGGAGACCATCTATCAGGGACACCAGGTCCGAAAACCAAATTTTGGTCGGCCAGAATGGGGCTATTAACAACAGACGAACCCCATCCTGGCGAACCCTCTCCAGAACTTCTGGGAGCAAAGCGATTGGGGGACATGTACAGATGCAGCCTCGGCAGAGATTGTGTGTATCCCCACCCATGATGTAGCGAGGGCAGGGAGAAGCACAATGTCTAAATGTTTGTTTGCTCGCCATAATATATATATGCTTTGTAACTGGACAGACAACAATAAATAGGACTGAAAGATACACAGAGCACTTGCTGAAGACACAGAAGCTAGCGTTCTTTGTTCTGGGTATAGTTTCCTGGTCTGTGACGTCACCCGCCTATGACATTCTGTCACGCTATTGGACTGTTTACACATGTGCTTCACGACGCAATCACACAGAGGCGTTCCCACCGCGTCTCGACGCAGCTCGAGTTCCCATGAAAGGGAACTACAGATCCACTGCCCAGGGCTGCGTTTCCCAAAAGCATTGTAAGTCTAAGTAGATCATAGAGCCTTTGCCACCAATGGTCTCTCCAATCAACATAGCTCATGATGCTTTTGAGAAACGCAGCTCTGGGCATTAGATCTGTAGTTCCCACGATGCTTTGCAAGGAACTGCATTAGGAGAGTAAATGTAGGTAGTAAATGTTATTTTATGTGTTTTTCAGTAAAGAGAAAGATGTTGGTAGTTTATGTTAATTTTAATGTTCAGTTATGTTGGACATTTAGAGGAGTTTCTTTTACTGAATTTTGTGGGTTAAACTTTAACCATAATTCAAAGACAATAGACGTAATTATGAAGTTACATTTTAAGATGTACTTGAAATTGAAAATGCCTTTTCATTTAACCTCAATTGGGTGCAATTAAGTATGCAAAATACTCCATTTATTTTGCATGTTTATTCATATACGTATATTCGTTTAAAATATATTATTCTTGTAAGTACAACCCGAATTCCGGAAATGTTGGGACATTTTTTAAATTTGAATAAAATTAAAACTAAAAAAATTTCAAATCACATGAGCCAATATTTTATTCAAAAGAGAACATAGATAACATAAATGTTTAAACTGAGAAATTTTACAATTTTTTCACAAAATGAGCTCATTTCAAATTTGATGCCTGCTACAGGTCTCAAAATGGTTGGGACAGGGACATGTTTACCATGGTGTAGCATCTCCTCTTCTTTTCAAAACAGTGTGACGTCTGGGCATCAAGGTTATGAGTTTCTGGAGTTTTGGTGTTAAAATTTGGTCCCATTCTTGCCTGATATAGGTTTCCAGCTGCTGAAGAGTTTGTGGTTGTCTTTGACGTATTTTTCTCTATAGGTGAAAGATCTGGACTGCAGGCAGGCCAATTCAGCACCCCGACTCTTTTACGACGAAGCCATGCTGTTGTAATAGCTGCAGTGTGTGGTTTTGCATTGTCCTGCTGAAATACACAAGGCCTTCCCTGAAATAGACGTCATCTGAAGGGGAGCATATGTTGCTCTAAAACCTTTATATACCTTTCAGCATTCATAGTGCCTTCCAAAACATGCAAGCTGTCCATACCGTATGCACTTATGCACCCCCATACCATCAGAGTTGCTGGCTTTTGAACTGAACGCTGAAAACACGCTGGAAGGTCCCCCTCCTCTTTAGCCTGGAGGACACGGCGTCCGTGATTTCCAACAAGACTGTCAAATTTGGACTCGTCTTACCATAGAACACTTTTCCACTTTGAAACAGTCCATTTTAAATGAGCCTTGGCCCACAGGACACGATGGTGCTTATGGTCCATGTTCACATATGGCTTCCTTTTTGCATGATAGAGCTTTAGTTGGCATCTGCAGATGGCACGGTGGATTGTGTTTACCAACAGTGGTTTCTAGAAGTATTCCTGGGCCTATTTAGTAATGGCATTGACACAATCATGCCAATGAGTGATGCAGTGTTGTCTGAGGGCCCGAAGACCACGGGCATCCAATAAAGGTCTTCGTCCTTGTCCCTTATGCACAGAGATTTCTCCAGTTTCTCCGAATCTTTTGATGATGTTAGGCACTGTAGATGATGAGATTTGCAAAGCCTTAGCAATTTGACGTTGAGGAATATGTTTTTACAGAGTGAAAGAGGCCATCTTTACTTCTGACAGACTCTGCCTCTCTAAGACATCCCTTTTATAGCTAATCATGTTACAGACCTGGTATCAATTAACTTAATTAGTTGCTAGATGTTCTCCCAGCTGAATCTTTTCAAAATTTCTTGCTTTTTCAGCCATTTGTTGCCCCCGTGCCAACTTTTTTGAGAGCTGTAGCAGGCATCAAATTTGAAATGAGCTTATTTAGTGGATAAAAGTGTAACATTTCTCAATTTAAACATTTGTTATCTATGTTCTATTGTGAATAAAATATAAATTAATATTAATAATAAAAATATAATTTTATTCAAATTTAAAAAACGTCCCAACATTTCTGGAATTCGGGTTGTACTCTTTTACTTCTTTTTCAAAAGGCAGTCTCAAACTGAGCACTCACAAAACCCTTTTCACTGAATAACAAAAAAGATGTTTAGCAGAATATGCAAGTCGCTCTTTTCCATATAAAAGCTATTGCCAATTCCAACAGTCAAAAAAATAAATAAATAAATAATAAAAAAATCAATACTATACCTAAAGGTAGAGTAAACTGCATTTAATGATATACAGCAGTAATGAAGGAAAACCTAAACTTAAAGGTAAATGCTCAGTAGGAAAGGAAGCCCCCATTTTCAGTTAATGCAAGTGTGCACATGAGACTGTGAGTGCTTCATTTTAAAAGTGGTCACACTTTAAACCCTCTCTCAGGGCATTTACCTTTGGTCTGTGAGCTTATTAGTGTGTGATTTCAATATCCAGACCATGAAAATACTTCCTATGAGATGTAAAATAAATGAAATAGCTCATATAACAAAATCTCTTGTCTGCACAAACAGCCAAAAGCATCTTATTTCCATACAGATCGTTCATGTACAGCACACTTTCATTCATCATCAGTTATTATAAACATTGCTCCATACATTAAAATACAAATATATATTTTTATGAATAAATATGCTAGTTATTTCTATTGCAATAACCAAAAAATAGTAATTTGTCAGCATTATTCTATTTGAAAATACTTAAAATCTTTGTGCAGTTTGGTCATAAGTTTACATACCCCTTGCAGAATATGTGAAATGTTGATAATTAAAAAAAACAAAAACAAAACAAAACAAAACAAAAAAACGAATTATTTTAAATAAAAGACTTATGAATACTTACATATATTATTTATAATATCTATTATATATTTTTTAGCTTTTCAGTTTAATAGTAATAAATTAATAAGTATATATATATATATACATTAATGTAAAGGGGTCATGACATGGATTTTTTTTCAAAATATGTTCCTTGAGGTTCACTTATAATGTTAATAAAGTTTTTTGCACAATATATATATATATATATATATATGCAACCTTACCAAACCCACCAGGAAGCACCAACACCGGCCCCCTTTCACATGAACAAGAACATATATATATATTGTTATGAACCCAGTATGGGTCATATTTGTTGGTTGCTTGTTTTTTATCCTTTTGTTGTTTTGCAGGATGGTGTCAGGGTGAGTGACGTCATTATTACTGAGGATTTACACCTGTGTTGGAGCTGATACTGGCAAATTTAAGCAGTTCCCTTCAGTGTGATGGGCTCGCTCTCCCCTCCTCGCGTCGTGCTCGTTCTTCTTTCAGTTATTTGTTTCGTTTTCATTTAGTCTTTTTTCTAATTTTATTCTTATTTTAATAAATGTTATTCCTTTTTGATCCTCATCCAACGTGTTGTCTCCTTCTTTGTCGCGGCTTGTGAGCAGCGTGACAATATATATATATATATATATATATATATAGTAAATTTATTACCACAACTGTGTGCCTCAAATTTTGTTTCTGAATCAACCATCTTAAGAGACTGTGGGGCAAATTCCTTCACAGACTCAGATGTGTGTCTGTGTGTGTCCCGGCACAACCCCCCTCTGTCCCAGACTGCTCATTAGTATTCCATGCATTTATGAGTTCACACACACCCATCTGTGGGAATATGCAACCTTACCAAACCCACCAGGAAGCACCAAGACCGGCCCCCTTTCACATGAACAAGAACAATGAGAACCGCCCCAGTCCCTTAATCTCTCTCACACACTCACAAACCGCTGTCCTCTAAAGCTCAATGTCACTGTGTCCTTACCAGCTCCATAAATGATCTTATGATCCGAGACGGAACAGAGCAGTCTGTGTTCGACATTTTTATCACTACTCTGTGCTTTCTAAATGCATTACATTAATGTGATATTTATATCCCAAATCATCTTACTTCACAGTGGGGATGTGCAAAACTAAATCGATCGAGTTCTTTCTTGAATTAAAGGGGTCATGACATGGATTTGTTTTCAAAATATGTTTCTTGAGGTTCACTTATAATGTTAATAAAGTTTTTTGCACAATATATATATATATATATATATATATAATAAAATATGAATAAACTAACCAAACTATAAACTAATCAACCACTAGTCAAGGGATTTTCAATCTCCAGGGGGCCACAGGGTATGTTAGGGGGTCTACAAAAAAGTTTCAAATGTAAAATAAATAATAGTAATAACAATAACAATTCTAAATAAAATAAGTTAAAATGTACCAAATAAGACTATATCACTGTAATAACACTATTAATATCACTGTTTCCTTGTGTTTCCAAATGACTGGATGGAAATCATGAGAACAATCTTTAAGTAATTATTGACAGCCATAGTATTGCTTTTCTTCAGGTTTACATATAACTGCATTCTAATGGTGAGTAGAAATGCAGAAAACAGTGTCATGTTAATAGAAACTAAATATTTTTCCCATTATATTTTACATATATCATTTAATACATTTAATGTCCTTGTTAATACATTTGAATTTCAGCAAACTTTGTGTTTACAGTTGTAGTCATAAGTTTACACACTCCTTGCAGAATCTGCAAAATGTGAATAATCAAAAAATAAATACGAGGCAACATAAAAATTGCTTGTTGTTTTGTATTTAGTACTGCCCCAAATTAGCTATTTTGGTCACACTTTAGATTAGGGTCCAATTCTCATCATTAACTTACTATTAGCTATGACTTTTGCCTCAGTAAACTCTTAATTACTGCGTATTAATAATAGTTAGTAAGGTAGTTGTTAAGTTTAGGTATTGGGTAGGATCAAGGGATGTAGAATATGGTCATGCAGAATAAGGCATTAAAGGGTTAGTTCACCCAAAAATTCTGTCATTAATTACTCACTCTCATGTCGTTCTACACCCGTAAGACCTTCGTTCATCTTCGGAACACAAATTAAGATATTTTTGATAAAATCCGATGGCTCAGTGAGGCCTCCATTGCCAGCAAGATAATTTACACTTTCAATGCCGAGTAAGGTACTAAAGACATATTTAAATCAGTTCATGTGACTACAGTGGTTCAACTTTAATGTTATGAAGCGACGAGAAAACTTTTTGTGCACCAAAAAAACAAAATAGCGACTTCATTCAATAATATCTAGTGATGGGCGATTTCAAAACACTGCTTCATGAAGCTTCGAAGCTTTACGAATCTTTTGTTTCGAATCAGTTGTTCGGAGCATGCCAAAGTCAAACCAAAGTCACGCCCCCCAGTGGTGAACCATTGGGTGAGTAATTAAGTAATTAACAACAGAATTTTCATTTTCGGGTGAACTAAACTTTTTATATGTGCTTTATAAGAACTAATAAACAGCCAATATCCTATAGTAATATACATGCTAATAAGCAACTAGTTAATAGTGAGAATTGAACCCTAAACTAAAGTGTTACCGCTATTTTATATAACAGACGCTGGAATGTGGCATAGCCAGATGAAAAAAAAGTGATATAAAATTATTCATAACACTCATATACTCAATACTCAGTGTTTAATGCTTAAATAATGACTTCAACTATATGAATTCCTGTGAATTTTAATGCTTCCTGGTTCTATTTTAACATATCCATAATCACGGGATAAACAGAAACTTGACTCGAGACAACACAAATTCTTGTGTTCAACATGAGCGCATCCCTTCTCCCGCTCCCATGGGAGCTCTGTAGCAATCTGTCACACTTCACACACCTCCCATTGTGTTATAAACCATGACATTTCATGACTTTTCCATGTAAGTCATAAAAATAATAAGTGAGATCTGTGTTGCAGAAAAATCCCCCAGCAAAAATCTACAAGGAGAAGAGTGAGTAAGTGTTGGCAGTGAGACACCTTGTTCAGAAATCCTGATGGTTGCTCTAATGACTCATAAATTATATTATGAGTCCAGGCTGCTCTTTGTTACTCGCAATGAATCACTCCGTACAGAAGCACACTTCAGCCAGTTTAATGAAACTCACCAATCCCATCCTACATGAGCACCTCAACCCAATAAATCAACCAGCATAAGGGAGGTTGGTTCTAAAACAAAATGCAGCTGACCATGAGTGTGAAGGACAATATTTATATGAGCAAAATGGCATTTTCCTAAACTGTCTAGTCTGTATACCATTCCTGTATTCTAAGTTAAATCGCTTTGGATAAAAGTGTCTGTAAGATGGGTTTGAAATTAAAGGATGATTATGATATCACTTTTTAAACTTTAGTTAGTGTGTAATGTTGCTGTTTAAGAATGACATCACTAACCCTAACATTTCCATAAACCCTGCCCCCGAGAACACGCAAAAAAGGGGGTGAGGCCATGTTGGGCTGCTTTAGAGAAGAGGAAGAGTTGTTGTAGTAGAGTGTTGTTGCCATGCCGTCATTTTACGGCGGATTGCTTCACAAACGAGGGTCAAATCAACGCTGGATTTGCACAAAAGATTAACATGACGGCACATGTTAGTCGATGAGTTGAATCAACTCCACAGCAACTACATACATTTATCCACTAACCATTCAGAAACGTCCAGATGCAACTTCTTCCTGAGTCTCTCCATCAGCGTCCGACTCCGGTTTGAACAATGTAAGGCTGAACACCATTACTGACAATTGTCATTTTGGCTGTGTGAGATTCTCCAGCTTTGTTGTTGCCCTCTTTTGGAAAGTGGCTGGGAGCAGCAGCTGATTTGCATTTAAAGGGACACACACAATAACGACATGTTTTTGCTCACACCCAAATGGGGCAAATTGACAAGATAAATGATCTGTGAGGAATTTTGAGCTGAAATTTCACAGACACATTCAATTGAGACTTATATTACATCTTGTAAAAGGGGCATTATAGCTCCCCTTTAACATCCACCAAATGCAGGTGAAGATCAGCTGTGGCTGGTAACGTGTATCAACAAACTAGCCAATTTGGCTGGGTTTTGATTCATAAATTGTGTTCTATCACTTTGCATGACATCACCCTTCCCCTTAAAGGAGCCTCAAACATTAGCAAAACAATGTGTAAAGAGGGTCGCACACTGAGAGAAATGGCACGCAGAGCCACATCTTTAAAATCCAATGTCTGTCCACGTCAAGCCGCGCCACAGCTTCACTCACATAGTTTTCCATTAAAATACAACGATTTGGGACAAATATATATATGCACTAACTTCACCCTATGAGACTGTGCACTTTGCAATAGTCTATGCTTCATATAGAGCAGGGATAGCCAACCCTGCTTCTGGAGGGTTCCAAATTTGGTTCCAAATTCCAAACCTGCTCCAACACACTTACCTCTTATACCTTGAACACCTTGATTAGCTGGTTCTGGTGTGTTTGATTAGGTTGGAGCTAAACTGTGCCGGATGGTAGCCCTTGAGGAGCAGGGATGGAGACCCCTGATATAGAGAAATAATATTGATCACTCTTTCTCTTTCTGCTTGCACTGTTTTTTGAAATACCTTAATTCAAACTTATTGACGGCAGTTCTTAATTTGAACTTGTGCCTATCTGGTGATTAGATTCACTGTTTTGGACTGCCACCTTGAAACTTGAAAACGCGAGTACAGAATGACACGATCAATGTGTGATAGGCCTGTGAGATGTCTGAGGTGTTTGGTGTCAGCTGTGTGACCTCTTAATGCTCCGTCTGAGACCTAGGAGACATAAGGCACTTTTTCCAACCCGTTCTCATAAATGTTGCAATGTGAAAGACTGCAATGTCAAAGACTTTTGCGCAAAAAGCACCTTAGCGTCTTTATTGCTACACGCAGGTAAACTCATGGCTTTCATTGAGAAACATTTGCCATCATGAATTTTATCATCATGAAAGTATACAGTATGCTGGGTTAAATGTAAAAGTTTGAGAGGCTTCCATACAAGTTCAGTACATTGACTTCTGTGAAAAAACAGCTGATGATTATGAATTGACAGCCTGTCTGCTAGTCTTTAACTGTCACGTTTAGCTTGCTTTTGTTTCGTTTTCATGGACTCTAAGTTGTTTCTCATTGTTTCCGTTTTCCTGTGTTCTGTTTATCATTAGTTGTCATGGTGGTTTGTAATTGGGCCAATGATAACAATATAAAGGGACCATTTTGGATCAAGTCATGCGGTCAGTATTATGTGACAGGATGTGACATCATTCAGACACCTGCAAAGGACCACATGATCGTGAAGCAAACTAACTCTTTTTTAACTATTTGAAAAATTCATATTTTCCCTTGCTCATATGCATGTCCCGAAACATCAGGTCAATAGGTACAACCACTATAAAACATGAAAAATGTTGTAATATTTAAAAACTTGCACTAAATACAAAATGTTTGATTGTCCTTTTGCTAGCTAGCTAGCTAGATATCAGCCTGTTAGCATTGTTTGAAAATATCGTCATTCGGTCTAACCAAAAGTGTCATTTGGTATAAACAAAATTTTGGTTAAACCGAATGACTTTTTTGGTGACAAATTTTGTCCATCTTGTAAAAAATGACAAAAGCAGTGTTAATTGATTATAAAAACCACATAATCTCATTGTTAACACTAAAATCTCCATTATGTTTTTTTTTTTTATACTTTAAGCAAGACTCCAAGTTTCTGTGAGTGAATTAACTGCTCTATATAATTTATCTGCCCACATATGCAATACAACCTCATATTTTCAATGGCATGAAACTTTTGCATGCTAAAACTCTATTCTATCATATGTATATGATATAATAGATGTATATGATAGAATGTACTTTTTATTGATTAATTTTACTATATATGTGTTCATATCTATAATATCTATTATTATATATACTGTAGATATCTATATAATATTTTTGTCTAACTTTTTAGCTTGAATTTATTTATTTTTATGTATAATTCACCACCCCTAATACCAAACCATGTCATCTTTTGTCAAGTTCAACTTAGCCATTATTGATTTTTTTTTTAAAAGGTACCAGGCATTATAGAACATTGTATTAAAATGATAAAGCTCAATTTCCTCAAAGCAGGGCTGAGAGCGAAGAAACATTGGGCGAGAGCTATCTGAGCAGCGCATCCCTCCTGAGACCTTTCTGTTATATAGCAGAGCTTGTCTTTTTGTTTCTACCATCAGGATGTGGGAGAGATGCTTTGATCATGGGTGGAACTTTTCTACAGCCGAGAGCACAAGAGGGCAAGAGGAGCTTCCATCCTGCAGTGCTGAAGGAGTTGAATGAGAAAATGAAGTGCAGAAAGTAGGACAAAGCGTGTAAAGAAAAGCACGCCTAGAATAAACACAGAAAAAAAAAGTGCCAACAGCTTCAAATCGACGTATACTAAACCATAGTTGAAACAGAAAAGAAGAAAAGAAAAGAAAAGAAGAGGCAGAAAATACTCTATATTTGGAGCTTCCCAGAGGGGGAAAAAACACAGACACCACTAGTTAAATGCACATAGATGTTCCTGTGGCGTCCAAGGTCAACGCTGACAGGAAATAAATTATCGTTTGATTAGCTATCAGTGTAAATCTGACAGAAATTCTTCCTCGTCTGCCTATGGTGGTTCCAAATCTAGGCTGCATTTTACTTTTGCTGTGCAGTCAACTGTAAAATAGGATTTTTCTTGGCAGGGGGCTTTTGCTTTTTAGAAGAGGCCGACATATGATGCCAGGCAAGGCAATGCAACACAATGGTGTTAAGAACAAGAAAACAAACGAATCCAGACAGCCCTCCTAAGGCATGTGAGCTTCTGATGGCTTCACCAGGATTCAAAGACATTTGACAAGAATCAAGATTCATGGGGAAAGGGGGCGAGAGCATTGTTATACTGTATGTGGTAACATGAAGCAAACTTTACTAAAAGTCAGTGTTGTTTTTAAAGCTGATATACAGTAGTCAACATTTGAAGTGGATCAAAAAGTTGTCCTAAGACCTAAGTTTTCCTAAGAAGAAGGTTTTAGGACAACTTTGATGAAAGGTTTTGATCCACTTCAAATGTTGATTACTATATTAAAGGATATAAACATACACAAATATATGCAAATGTAACTGTTCCTACTCGCACCGCTCTGAGCAGCATCACCAGCATGGGAGTCGCTAGTGCACCTCTTGAGGCCAAGGGAGTGAGGTTTACCTTCACAGCTCTTCACTAGCTGGCCTCCATTATACTCACCCCCCACAAAACTCACTCCCATCCGGGTCACGGCACCAATGTGACTGGTCCTATAGACGATGCACTTACAAGAACGCTAAAGACCGCAGCCGCTAGTGCAATTCTTGAGGCCGGGGGAGTGAGGTTTACTTGCACAGCTCTTCACTAGTTGGTGTCCGTTATGCTCACCCCCCTAAACCTCACTCCCATCCGGGTCACGGCACCAATGTGACTGGTCCTATAAGCGGGTGCACTAACAAGGATGCTAAAGCCCGTAGCCGCTAGTACGCTTCTTAAGCAGTGTTAGGGAAAGTTACTTTTAAAAGTCATGCATTACAATATTATGTTACTCCCTAAAAAGTAACTAATTGCGTTACTTAATTACCTTTTATGAAAAAAGTAATGTGTTACATTACTTTTGCATTTTTCTCACCTGGACTGGGCTTGTTTGTTTGTTTTTTAAAAACAAAAAAAAAGTTCTATTTTTGGCAAATGTAAAGACCCTTTCACACCAAAAGAGAAATGAATAAGCCTCAGGCTGAAGGAAATGCATATTTACACCTGTACAGTAGAAGACGCAGCTCAAACAAACCTTTCAGCTGTGCTGCCATTCTGGATTGAAGAAGAATAGGATACAGGAGAAGGAAGTTCAATGCTCTTATTTCTAAATCTAATCTAAAGTATCATTTTTGCTTATTAGAATGGTTGAATTAGATCATTGAAGGTCAGCAGCAAAGACATTGCATTTAATCTCACTTTATTAACCATTTATATATTTGTGTAATTTAATATAATTAATTATAACAGGTTTGTGTACATTTCTGAGATTGCATTTCACTGTTTTTATTCATTTTGAGGAATACTGAATGTTTTCGTGCAAATGAGAATGCATGTTCACATTTAGTCTAGAACTACAATAACCATCATGTTTACAGAGCGCACACAACACCTCTGCACTTTATTTCTCCCAACATAGGGACAGGAAAGCTGTCAGTCAATAAATGTGAAAAATAACTTGCATTACTTATTTGAAAAGGGAAGTTATATATTTTGTTGTAAATTGAAAAAGTAATGCGTTACTTCACTAGTTACTTGAAAAAGTAATCTGATTACGTAACTCAAGTTACTTGTAATGCGTTACCCCCAACACTGTTCTTGAGGCCAGGGGAGTGAGGTTTACTTGCACAGCTCTTTACTAGCTGGCCTCCATTACACTCACCCCCCTAAACCTCACTCCCATCCGGGTCACGGCACCAATGTGACTGGTCCTACTCACACGGCTCTGAGCAGGATTAGAACCAGCGTCCAGGGAATGGGAGGTGGGCGCACTAACAGGGACACTGGACATCTGCCTTGCACCTTCTATTATATTCTATTATTTTCTTTTATTTATTTTTTTATCATTTTGCTTTATTCTGTTATTCTATTCAACTCTTTGTTACTCTGTTCAGCACTTTGGTCAGCTTTGCTGTTTTTAAATGTGCTACTGTATATAAATAAAATGTACTTACTTACAAAAGGCCGCAGCCTGTAGTGTCTGTCGCTAGTGCGCCTCTTGAGGCCAAGGGAGTGAGGTTTACGTGCACAGCGCTTTACAGGCTGGCCTCCGTTACACATACACATAAAGATTGCCAAAAAAATGATAAAAGTTGGAGTCTCTTATACTTCACCTGGAGAGTAGAAATACAGAAAGGAAAAATAGAAAAAGAGAAGCATCCAAAATTACAATTATTTCTTACAGGAGTGTTTGGGAAACCTGTTCAAAAGAGTCATTTTGTTTGCAGTTCCATTTAGTGCCACTAGTGGTGCACAAATTTTACACTTCATCTTTAAATAATATTTATTTTGTCACAATGACAATGGAATTATCTAGCTCTTTATATGCAATGAGACCAGAATCATTTTTTTATCAGTTAAAAAAAAAAAGCAATGGTCATGCTATCATTCTTTATTTTTGCAAACTTTTTTTTCTCACATTTGCTGCTTGTCAAGTGTTCATTTTAGACCCTGAGGAAGAAATATGCAAAACTATGATAATGATTTTCAAATAAGGGAGTGAGAAAGATAGACAGAGAGAGAGGGAGAGAGAGAGAAAAATGTAGAACAGTGATCAACTGTGTGGGAACTATGCCAGTGTGTGGGTACCAATTACTGCTGAGGATGGTGGCACAGGGATTAGAGATGCCCAGCGGGCACAGATGGCAGTGAAGTCCTATGGGTCCCATTCAAAGGTCATCAGCTTTACAATAACCTCTACTCCACCTCCAGGCTATCATAATTTAACACATCATTCCCCATCTTCTCAAAGACAACCTCTTAATGTGCTTCATCCCTCGTTTTCTTCAGTAACAAACCCTTCAAAGTGGGGGCATCTGTGTTATCTAGTGAACAAAGCCTGAACTTTGAAAATACACCCTCGCAGGTGAAGTGATGTCATTTCCAGAGACGCTGACTCAAAGGGGGCGATTCAATAAGACACTTGTGTAGACGGGGGGAAGAAAATAGATGTTATCGGTGTCTTTTGTCAAGACATTTCATCAAGAGAGCCACAGTGAAATGTCACGTCCCCTTCAGGTTACGCCGAGGGGGGCGTATGTTGCCGGACGGCACCCACCAATTGCGACGTTATTACATTGGCAATTTCCTTTCTGAAGGTCATTCTCGGTCTGTTATGCCTCCTAACTCTCTAAAATGCCTTTGTCTTCAGAGTGATATCTACTTCTCTTTGTCCATTCTAAGAGGCTTAAGATGGAGTTAAGATGGAATATTATATATAAACTTATTTTATTTCAGCTAGTAACCAAGGAAATTGCCATTTCTTATTTTCATTTAGTTCAACTAAAACTGAAATAAAAAATAATTAATATAGACTTACTAACTAATAAAAATTACAAAAATACACAATACATTTACTAAAACTTTAATGCTCTGCCCTAGAATGTGATATCATCTTATTGATGGTAGAGTTGGGCTATAACACACATAATTTATGTTACTTGGAAATAATAACTATATAACATAATAAAATAATTTTATTATTATTTATAGAATTGCATTTATAGACCCCAGCATCCAGCATCCCAGCAACCCTAGGGCAAATAGGACAAGTGGTTTATGGGTGTATGGGTGGATATTTATTATTTGCATAAAAATATAAATATATTATTTCCATTTTAAATGTAGAAATCCCATTGTCTTCTGTTTTGACAGTCCACTGGGTCTTAGGATTTCCTGTCACAGGAACAACAACCCAATAGGCACTGGCTTCAACTCTATCACCATAACATTAAAATAACATTCAAACCTCTATCAGGGAACATTTAGTGATGTATTGCATTTTAAATCATATTTTCTAGAAAACGCACAAATGGAATATACACCTCGATGATGTTTGTACCACATTTTCCAGTATATAAGAATCTGAATCATCTGAAACATGCTGCAAACTATATTCCAAAGTGGCTTATATAATGCAATTAACATCAAGCACTTAAAACGCACACAAATATGCACAACATATCAGTTCTAGCACTGCTCACTTGACATTGCAACCTATTCATCATCAAACTAAAATGAAGTCAACCAAACATAATTTTTTTTTTTTTTTTTTTTTACACAGCTCAATTTAAGTCGTCTGTTGTGAATTAGGGCTGACAACAGCAGACAACCACCCCACCGCAGTGGTACAGCAAACACATTTTTGCATGGATATTGGGACACCAGTGACGTATAGAGCCTTGTTTGCATAATAAATAATAGTTACATCACGAAAATAGAAACATTTGGATTCATGCCGAATGAGAGGTAAGATACCTGAACCGGAAACGATGCAACCCGTTTTACAGAATACAGAAGATTGTTACGCACATCACTATGATCAGACGCTTTCTTAACTGCTGTTTTCTCACCGCAGTCATTTTTGTTGTGTGTTTATTTTGTTTATTTTGAGTGCAGCACATCCCTTTTTATTCCTAAGTGAAGTATGAAACAGAACTTTGCTGTGAGTATATGGGAGCCTCAAAGCCATATGTCATCTTTGTATTGTGTTTTGTGAGCTGCTCAGCTGATTTTCCACAAATTTAACAATATTTTTAAATGCACATGGTTTCTCTTCCCACATCCTCACTCAAGTCTCATCTTTTTACAGCTAATTATAAATGACTGGACTGTGCATTCAAACAGAATTGTTTTATCTTTCAGTTTTTATCTTTACTCACATTCAATTTTAACACAGTTTATGCTTGTTAGGAAGGTAAGATGTTTATTTGTATAGAGCAAATTGTACAGCACTTTAAATTTGCTAAGGTGTTTATAATAAAAGTTGTTTATATGTTTATTTAATACTCACATTTTAAATTCTTGTTCTGTATACCGTTACATTTTAAGACTGTTTAGTGGAGTAAGGGGAACTAAAATACATGTTCATAGTGTTTATAATCGTTGTAAATGTTTGTACTTTTAAATTATTTCTGAATGTAAAAATATGACTTATCCTTTTTTTTTCAACAATGCAATTTTTGCGGAGCCCCACACATGACATAAAGAAAAAAATATGTATAGCATGGCAATGAATTACCAATTCGTTCACACGACTTAGTAATACATCAGCACGTTTTACTAATTTACCAAATGAGGGAAACGAATGAAGTCATGAGAAAAAATTTTAATATATGGTCACAATGTACTAAAACAAGTGAACAAATTCTTAATTTGTGGGAAGGAATTTTTAATTCGTGGCCACACTATATATATTTTTGTCTGCATGTCATGTGCTGGGCGCCATCATTTTTAACCGAGAATGATTTGTTTCAGGTACAACTTTTTTTTATCTGGAAAATACAGTATGCTAGTAGAGCAAGTGGCTTATGCTAAACAGTGTAGCATTGTTTTGAGGTTTCATCAAGTGAAAGTGTATGTGTGTGTGTGTGTGTGTGTCTGCCCTGTCATGCCCCAGCTTTTGTTGTCCACCAAGTGTAGCATGTGTGACTGATAGCCTCTCTTTAATGTAGCGTGATAAATGTTAGCCTGTTAGCAGGGTGATGAATAGATCAAATTTCCCCTTGAGATCCAAACCTCTTATTACCACTTGCTCTCCGATGTCTTAATTGAACCTCTAGGGTTCTCATGCTGACCTTGTGGCCAAAACCCATGGGGCGGCACCTTTATCTTTACTTGAAAAAGGAAGCCTTCCTCTGAAAGAATACAGCATCTGATAAGGGATGATAAGTGACCATCCGGACCACCCCAATTCCACATTCAATCTCCCATCTGTCAGACGGACATAAATCTACCAGAGGGAGATGGAATAAACCGGCACTATTGGTGTGCCAGCGTCTCTACATTACTTTCCCAGATTATTAGATAGCAGCCTGACAATGTATAACAATGAATTTCATTCATTGAACACAGAAAGTAATCATAGTAGACTTAGCAATGCTGTGAATATACGCAGTAGATCCAGCGTACGCTAGTGTGGGAGAAGCAAAAATAAGCAGTGATTACAGCTGTATGCTTCCGTGCACTTTTTCTGCCATATTTATAACCTTGTGGCCTGATTTAGATTCTCCATCTGGTCTTTTCGCTGTGGGGATTTTTGCGGTCTGTCTGTCCCTCTCTTTGGCGACATGGCACCTCTACCCTCAGTTTTTATTTAAGGAGCAGATCCTGATTTTTGTTTTTGTGTGCTTAAGAGGTTGAGGTTTAACTTCAAAAAATAAATAAATAAATGAATAAATAAAATTATATTTTATATATACATAATTTATGAACCTTATGCACTTATGAAACAAAATCAAAGAAATGGAGGGCCAGAAATGTCCACCCTTTTAGGGACAAATTAACAAGTTTGAAAGACTTATGATTTAAATGTACAGACATTTTGTGCATTATCTTAGAAAATTGATGTCCCTTTGTCCTTTTCAAAGCTTCATATTTTTTTTAAATATATTTATTGCATGAATTGTTTCTTTGTTTATACTACTATAATCCTAAACAAATTTTATTTAAATAATTACATCAATTATTTCTCAATCAATTACACATTGCTTCATTGTATTTTTTTAATGTTGTTCGATTAACATTAATGACTTAATAAACAGCAACTGCATAATGTATAGATCCTATATTTTGACACAAATCCAATTTGTTCTTGTCCTGTATGTTTACATTCACAAGATAAACCGACTGTTTTTCCCTCACCAAGACAAGTGTTTTGACAAGTGCATTTGCTCTTGTGCGCAGTGTGTCTTACTGCGAGACAAGAGTGCGCTTCACAGAGCTTGAATGCAAATCTGCATGTGAGCACTCAAACAGATCCAACTTCTCAGTTGTTTTGTGCTTGGCAACCAAATCGAGTTGGTATTTTGTATTACCGATACTGTAGAAAAACCTATCATGAGAGTGTTAAAGTTATATTTTTAAGATAGATAGATAGATAGATTTTAAATGTTGAAATGTTGAGCAAATTTAAGGTAATGTAATCTAAGTACTTTTTGATTACTTTTAGATTACTTTTGACCTAACTCGTTTATCGCATTGATTTGAATAGGATAATCCTTATTTAATAATTTAAAATCTCAGGGAGTACTTCAGGTCTACTTTAGGTCAAAGAGGTTCAGCTGACAATAAAGTTGGGGAATCATGTAAATATGAAATGACGTAAAATCATGTAATTAGAAAAAGTAACTGTAGTCTGAGTATTTTAAAATGTAATATAATCTATTTACAAATACTTTGTATCCAGATTACATGTAATCAGTTACTACCCACTGATCGCCACAGTACTTATGTGAGGGTTAAATTGAAGGTATAGCCTAGGCTGCTTTGTCAAAGGTGCTTAAAGGGGGAAAATAACATCATGAAGACTTCAGGGTTCATAAATCAATGCAATATAGTGCAATATAATGCCACTACTATTATAAACATGCACAAATGTTCCAAAAAATAAAATGAACTGGAAATGTAGCAAGCATCTGGTGAGGAGTAAATATATCTCAGGCATATGGTTTGGCACTCTTCTGACACACACCAGTGGTCAGGTATCTTGTTGAGTTTATAGGGAGGAGGAGGACAGTGTTTGAGTGCTTTATTACACACTGTGGCCCCTTTATGTGTTCCCTTTGCTTCTAAACTTCAATTAAACTCTTTCTCCTTTCACCATAAATCTAATTTACACAGTTTATTTCCTAAACCTGGAGCATAATTGGAAAGTATTGCATAGGCCAATCTCATATTTCTCAATTCATTCTAAGGATGATATATTACATGCAACACTGAACAAGCTGAGGATAAGGTGTTGGTCACACAATAACTACATGAGAACGGTATCATTATATCTGTTATAAGACATTAAAGACAAAATAAAAAGGTTTGACAAACATATTTCTTTCCAGTTTTAAAGTATTTCCTGTTGAAACAGGAAGTTGTGGCAAGCATTAGCATATATACTGCCTCAAAGCTAATCGCTGTATAATCTTTCAGAGGTACAACACTCATCTTTATAACAGCAGAGCTCACAACACCAAGCAGCTCATAAAGAAGCATTATTGTTTTTACAAGGTGACATAAGCAATAAAACATGAGCATCATTTCTCTTTATGCAATAGACTCTCACCAGCTAAGATAGATTGCATGTTAACCAGCCTGATCAGTGTAGTCATGATGAGTGACCAGCTAAAACCAGCCACAAACTGCCCAAAACAGTGCATCTGGAAAGTATTCACAGCGCTTCACTTTTTCCTCATTTTGTGTTATGTTATAGCCTTATTCCAATAGGGATTAAATTCATTATTTTCCTTAAAATTCTACAAACAATATGCCATAATGACAACTTGAAAGAAATATGTTTGAAATCTTTGCAAATTTATTTAAAAAAAAAGAAAAAGAAAAAATCACATGTACAGCCTTTGCCATGACACTCAAAATTGAGCTCAGGTGCATCCTGTTTCCACTGATCATCCTTGATTTGTTTCTATAACTTGATTGGAGCCCACCTGTGGTAAATTCAGTAGATTGGACATGATTTGGAAAGGCACACACCTGTCTATATAAGGTCCCACAGTTAACTGTGCATGTCAGAGCACAAACCAAGCCATGAAGTCCAAGAAATTGTCTGTAGACCTCCGAGACAGGATTGTATTGAGGCACAGATCTGGAGAAGGATACAGAAAAATTTCTGCAGCATTGAAGGTCCCAATGAGCACAGTGGCCTCCATCATCTGTAAATGGAAGAAGTTTGGAACCACCAGGACTTTTCCTAGAGTCTGCCGCCCGGCCAAACTGAGCAATCAGGGGAGAAGGGCCTTAGTCAGGGAGGTGACCAAGAACCCGATGGTCACTCTGACAGAGCTCCAGCGTTTCTCTGTGGAGAGAGGAGAACCTTCCAGAAGAACAACCATCTCTGCAGCACTCCACCAATCAGGCTTTTATGGTAGAGTGGCCAGACGGAAGCCACTCCTCAGTAAAAGGCACATGACAGCCCGCCTGGAGGACTCTCAGACCATGAAAAATAAAATTCTCTGGTCTGATGAAACAAAGATTGAACTCTTTGGCCTGAATAGCAAGCAACATGTCTGGAGGAAACCATGCACCGCTCATCACCTGGCCAATACCATCCCTACAGTGAAGCATGGTGGTGGCAGCATCATGTTGTGGGGATGTTTTTCAGTGGCAGGAACTGGGAGACTAGCCAGGATCGAGGGAAAGATGAATTCAGCAATGTACAGAGACATCCTTGATGAAAACCTGCTCCAGAGCGCTCTGGACCTCAGACTGGGGCAAAGGTTCATCTTCCAGCAGGACAACGACCCTAAGCACACATCCAAAATAACAAAGGAGTGGTTACGGGACAACTCTGTGAATGTCCTTGAGTGGTCCAGCCAGAGCCCAGACTTAAACCCGATTGAACATCTCTGGAGAGATCTGAAAATGCACCGATGCACCGATGCTCCTCATCCAACCTGATGAAGCTTGAGAGGTCCTGCAAAGAAGAATGGGAGAAACTGCCCAAAAATAGGTGTGCCAAGCTTGTAGCATCATACTCAAAAAGACTTGAGGCTGTAATTGGTGCCAAAGGTGCTTCAACAAAGTATTGAGCAAAGGCTGTGAATACATCTATTTTTTTTTTTTTTTTTTTTTAAATTTGCAAAGATTTCAAACAAACTTCTTTCACATTGTCATTATGGGGTATTGTTTGTAGAATTCTGAGGAAAATAATGAATTTAATCCCTTTTGGAATAAAATTGTAACATAACAAAATGTGGAAAAAGTGAAGTGCTGTGAATACTTTCCGGATGAAGATATACTGGTAACCAACACTTGCAACATATTCTCATGCCTTTCTTATTTTACAGTGCGCTCATAGGTGATATTTCATTCTTGTCGCATTTCAGTGGTAATTAAAGTAGCTTTTTGGAATGGCACAAACTCAAAAGTCCCTACAACCTGACAGATTTCACTGAAATAGGTGTCGTGAAAAATCCCACCTGTCTCTGTGACAGCCCTAGAATATAAAAACAGGAAAAAATAGTGAGGGGAGTGCTTGTGCTTTTTATCAGCTTTCTGCCTGTCAGTCAGAGTGAGTTCAGATTTGTTGACATCGGGTTGGATGACATGTCTGTGGAGGGCAGGGTTCTGTAGTGAGCCATGTGTGGTTGAAGACAATTGCAGTTTAACATCAAATTAACTCAATGCATTTCAATTATGACATCTCTCTGAGTAGTTTAGGAATGTTAAAGGTGCAGTAAGCAATTTCTGAGAAGCACTGTTGAAAGTGGATCGGACCGAGCACCACAACACACTTGGGTTACAATCAGGCAAGAGCTTTAGGATTCGTGTTAATATTAGAAAAGCTTTCCAGCACTGGAGAAACCTAAAACAGATGCTGAGGTTGCACTGTTTCTGCTCCACACATGAGAAACAGTGATTTTGCTGTTTCACAGAACCAGGATATGCTGCCAGGATATGATGCTGCTGCAGAGCAAGTATAAACTTGCTACTGTCATTAGACACACAGACACACTACTGTGAGCATGTAAGATATGCTGTTGCTGGATGAATAGACATTCAAAAATCCCATAGCAGATTTAGGCAGGTGGAGCTGAGGGAGATGGAGGGTTTCATAGGAACTCTAGAGGAGCCTGCCAACATTGAACACTGAACCAGATTATTGAAATGTTGAGCAAGCAATTTCATTGGCTGCAAAATCACCAGAGGCCAATCAGCCTTCGCCCTCTAGAGTTTCATGACTGAACTAGATGTTAAAGGGTTAGTTCACCCAAAAATTAACTAATTACTCCAAACCCGTAAATCCTTTGTTCATCTTCGGAACACAAATTAAGATATTTTAAGAGGTTTTTTTTTTTTTTTTTAAGTTTTATCCCTCACAGAAAGCAACACAATTACTGTTATTCAAGGTCCAGAAAAGTAGTAAAGACATCATTAAAATAGTCAACGTGACTGCAGTGGTTCAACCTTAATGTTATGAAGCGACGAGAACTCTTTTTGTGTGCAAAAACAAAACAAAAATAACGACTTTATTCAACAAATACATCTCTTCCTAATTCTCCTACACTGTTTATGTTCAGCGCTTCCAGGTTCTACGTCAGATCGCCAACTCAGTATTGGCTGACACTGTTCACGTGAGCAGCACGATGCATGCATGTGACGATGACGCAGGAGCCGGCCAATAATGAGTCGGCATTCTGACGTAGAACCTGGAAGCGCTTAAACAGTGTAGGAGAATGACAGGGGAGAGATGAATTTGTTGAATAAACTTTTTTTTTTTTTTTTTTGGTGCACGAAAAGTATTCTCGTCTCTTTATAACATTACAGGTTGAACCACTGTAGTCACGTTTATTTCAACAATGTCTTTACTACATTTTGGACCTTAAATGACATAATTACATTGCTTTCTATGGGGGATGGAAAAAAAAAAAAACTCTTGGATTTCATCAAAAATATCTTAATTTGTGTTCCGAAGATGAACGAAGAACTTACGGGTTTGGAACGACATGAGGGTGAGTAATTAATGACAAGTTTCATTTTTGGGTACACTAACCCTTTAATTACATAAAAATGCATTAATGCAAATAAATAAATAATCCCACATTAATTTAAATCTTTCTTTTTTTTGTTAAAAAATATATATATATTAAATTATTATTCTGATTTTGGAGTCAAATGACCCCCTTTTTTTTTCTTTCTCTTACTTTCTACCTTTCATTATGCTCTTTTTTGACTCTGTGTCTTCTGTCAGGTGATGTGTGCCCCCTGCACCCATAGTTGACACACATCTGCTCTACAGGAACAAACAGAAGACTGCATAACCTCCACCAGGAGCTGCATGTCACTCAGTTGTCCCTGGCTCTTGACTGTAGAAAGAGCAGGAAACAGGCCTTGTAAACCTCCAAATTCAAAGCCCTTTCTCTCACACTGATAATACAATATCACAGAGGATTCAACAACACCTCTGTGAAAAGCCATTCTCAGAGGAGCTAAATGGAAATACATTAATATTGTCAATTCAAGCAGAAAATTGTTCAAGAAATAAAATGAAGCTGAATTCAAATGTGTTATTCTCAGGCCGCTAAAGAACTACACGACTGCACAAATATGTCACACTAGCTCATGATAAATTGAAAATGTATTATGTATTGTATTAAATAAATGTATTAAATGTATTTCTTACCTAATACATTTTTTTTTAATCTTCATTTGATGGTAATCTTCATTAAACAATGCTGAGATTAAGTATTCATAATTTATAATGCCATTCATTTTAGAGACAAGGGTCAAAAACAAGCCCATCCCCAACATTACTCTTCCCAGCAGTAACCGTCTGGTCATCTGGTGAACAGTCTGTCCTCTGGCTTGCTCCATGCTCAGTGTGCTGTCCTCCTCTACTGAAGACAGATGTGGTAATAAGGTTCAGTCTGGGGTTTCTCTGGACCCCCTGAGATCAGGGCACCAGGTTGTTGGATTAAGCATGGATCAATGTTGACACCCCTGGGAGGGATGATGCCCTGGAGGGTCCGCTGGCTGCACCCGACCCAGAAAACACCTCCACCGTAATCAGGTATTTGAGACTCAGGTGATTTAGAAATGTTGACACTAAATCACATTGAGAAAGGGGGTGTAAAACAGCCTCAAACTGGAAAAAAATGGTTCAGCAGGTTGCTTACTTGCTAGCTGCTGTAGGGTTTCTCACTTCTACTTAGCTCAAAACTAGGCACAGTACTGTAAAAGGCATTGAAGTGTAGGCAAGCTTAAGTCCACAAGATAATTTTGCCTGGTCTCTTTCTGTGCATGGATGGGTTGGAATCCATTGACATACCTGTGAACCAAGTCGCTAAATCTGCAGTCAGCCCTTGACCCAAAACAATTAGCATGACAACTTCAAGGCTGCCAAAGGGCTAACTGCTAGAAATAGTGACAGGGACGACAAATGTAGCTGTCTATCATACTTGACCTGAACACAAGGTGTCTCTTCTAATGGGTCTGGGTCAATGTGCCAGAGTCATCCAATTATGAGGCCATTGGAGGACCATGACCAGAGCAATGTGGCAGTATGAGGATAATTGCTTTGTAACTGAAAAAAAAAAGTTGTGCTTCCTAACAATCTTAACAAAGGTTACCACAAAACTATTTCCCTAAAATCCCCATGCACATATTGTGAATTCTTAAAATTAAGTTCTTCAAAAATTGTTTTGCAATCTGATGCCAAAGAAAACTTTCATAAGCTTCTGTGAAGTCTTCTGTGAAGCAGATTTTTAAGGAATATTTCCCAACCCAACAATTGAAATTCTATTCCAACTAGATGTTACAAGATACTGCATTTCTACATGTTCCAATTTGAGGTTACAAGAAATTCGGGAATTAATAGCTGTATTTGGTGTCATTGATGTCAAATCTGTTGCAATGTTTAAAAATGGACGCAAATATAAAGATTTGAGAGCTACAGCTTTTGTTGGAATAGAGCAGTTTTAATTTATCAAAACATCTGCGTTTGTGTTTCACAGTAAAAAATAAAAATAAAGTAATAATCTGTGTCCAAAATCACATACTAAGTAAGTATTACATTTGATGAAGAACTTAATTGGCGAATGTTAAAAACATACATTCAGTATGAATGTGTGTAGTATGAATGAAATCTGGACATACTACATTGGTCATGTGTTTCACTGCCAGTCACAACTCCTCCCCCATGGCGTCATGGGATAGTAAAGTGTCCATCAGATGCACACTTACGAATATCAGCAGAAGCTATAGTTCATCTGATTACTTATCACCTACTGATTTGAATACCATGAATTCGGACAGACTACAATTTTCACAGTGTTTTTCGCCTAATATATTCGGACTCAGGAATACAGATTTGGGATGACATGAGGGTGTTACTGATGATTAAAATTTTAACTTAATATAAAAAAATATTCTTTTCAATTCTGTTTTAATCTACAGGTGCTGGTCATATAATTAGAATATCATCAAAAAGTTGATTTATTTCACTAATTCCATTCAAAAAGTGAAACTTGTATATTATATTCATTCATTACACACAGGCTGATATATTTCAAATGTTTATTTCTTTTAATTTTGATGATTATAACTGACAACTAAGGAAAATCCCAAATTCAGTATCTCAGAAAATTAGAATATTACTTAAGATCAATACAAAGAAAGGATTTTTAGAAATCTTGGCCAACTGAAAATTATGAACATGAAAAGTATGAGCATGTACAGCACTCAATACTTAGTTGGGGCTCTTTTGCCTGAATTACTGCAGCAATGCGGCGTGGCATGGAGTCGATCAGTCTGTGGCACTGCTCAGGTGTTATAAGAGCCCAGGTTGCTCTGATAGTGGCCTTCAGCTCTTCTGCATTGTTGGGTCTGGCATATCGCATCTTGCTCTTCACAATACCCCATAGATTTTCTACGGGGTTAAGGTCAGGCGAGTTTGCTGGCCAATTAAGAACAGGGATACCATGGTCCTTAAACCAGGTACTGGTAGCTTTGGCACTGTGTGCAGGCGCCAAGTCTTGTTGGAAAATGAAATCTGCATCTCCATAAAGTTGGTCAGCAGCAGGAAGCATGAAGTGCTCTAAAACTTCCTGGTATACGGCTGCGTTGACCTTGGACCTCAGAAAACACAGTGGACCAACACCAGCAGATGGCATGGCACCCCAAACCATCACTGACTGTGGAAACTTTACACTGGACCTCAAGCAACGTGGATTGTGTGCCTCTCCTCTCTTCCTCCAGACTCTGGGACCCTGATTTCCAAAGGAAATGCAAAATTTACTTTCATTAGAGAACATAACTTTGGACCACTCAGCAGCAGTCCAGTCCTTTTTGTCTTTAGCCCAGGCGAGACGCTGTCTGTTGTTCAAGAGTGGCTTGACACAAGGAATGCGACAGCTGAAACCCATGTCTTGCATACGTCTGTGCGTAGTGGTTCTTGAAGCACTGCCTCCAGCTGCAGTCCACTCTTTGTGAATCTCCCCCACATTTTTGAATGGGTTTTGTTTCACAATCCTCTCCAGGGTGCGGTTATCCCTATTGCTTGTACACTTTTTTCTACCACATCTTTTCCTTTCCTTCGCCTCTCTATTAATGTGCTTGGACACAGAGCTCTGTGAACAGCCAGCCTCTTTTGCAATGACCTTTTGTGTCTTGCCCTCCTTGTGCAAGGTGTCAATGGTCGTCTTTTGGACAACTGTCAAGTCAGCAGTCTTCCCCATGATTGTGTAGCCTACAGAACTAGACTGAGAGACCATTTAAAGGCCTTTGCAGGTGTTTTGAGTTAATTAGCTGATTAGAGTGTGGCACCAGGTGTCTTCAATATTGAACCTTTTCACAATATTCTAATTTTCTGAGATACTGAATTTGGGATTTTCCTTAGTTGTCAGTTATAATCATCAACATTAAAAGAAATAAACATTTGAAATATATCAGTCTGTGTGTAATGAATGAATATAATATACAAGTTTCACTTTTTGAATGGAATTAGTAAAATAAATCAACTTTTGATGACATTCTAATTATATGACCAGCACCTGTATATACTGGTGTTTCAAAGAAGAGCTTTACCTTTAAAATTTTTTAGCTCTTGAAAATAAGTGGGTTCTTTTACAGCAAGAACCACCAAAGACCTCTCATTTTTAGAGTGCACTGAAGATCTGAAGCTTGAAAAGGGCTCGGTTGCTTGCAAATGAGAATTCAGTTGCCTGTGAGTAGAATGTTAGTGGACACATATCTCTCTTCCTCCAGACAGCAAGTACACCACCATGTTTTGTATCTGAGAGCGTGTGCAGCGAGCCAGAGACATCTCACCGGTGACAAATAGAGGGTATCCCTGACTCTGCAAATGGACAGGATAGTGAAGAGGTAGATCTCTTTTTACAGATCAGTAGTGCTTGAAAGTGCTTGTGTGGATTTGCCCCAGGTTGCCGTCCTCTGGGAATTCTGGGAAACAGAGTACTCCATGCTGAAAACTAAAGAGCTGGTCTCAGCAGGAATCAAGTCATGGAGGAGATAAGAGCTTTGATAACATTTATAAAGCCTCAGTTCTCCCTCTTTCTCTCTCCCTTTGATTCAGTTTACTCTATCAGCTAACAAGTATCTCTAGGGAAAAGCCTTCTCAACACTGACACATCACTAAGATTACCTGAGCATTTTAGCCCAAGACTAAAGTTTATTTTGAAAACTGTTGAAATCGTATTACTGAATAAACTTGAAATTCACGCTCACACAGTACCTAACAGCAATAGACTCTTGAGCCAGTTCTTTTCAGTGAATCAGAAACATACACAGTGACCATATAGTCCAGTTTTTTGGGGGTTTTTTTTAATTACTTTCAGATGTTTTAGGTGAATCAAAAAATATAGGAGAACCAGTGTTGACTGATAACCAAACTAGCTGGTTCAGGTAATTGTCATTTTCATCAAAAAAGTACATCTGATTCTCGAACAAATGACTCTTATAAGCCAGATCTTTTAAGTGAATCAAAAACATACAGAGTGGCCGGTGTAGTCCGATTCCTAAACAAATGACTAAACATATGCGTCAGTTCTTGAATCAAAAACACTTATAAACCAGTCAAAGTGGATATTGAACTTACTGAACCACCACATTTTTCCATATCCAAACTCAAAATGAAGGAACTGAATTTGTATGCATTTCTTTCTTCTGTGAAACACAAAAGACGGTATTTAAAAAAACATCACAGTATTTTTGCTCATTCACTAAAAGTTAATGGGGTCCAGTGCTGTTTTTGTCCCTACTGACTTTCAAAGTATTTGCAAAAACAGTTGAGCATTGTTCTGAGTATCTTTTGTGTTCAGCAGAAGAACATTTGAAATGCCATGAGGGTGAGTAAATGATGGCAGAATTTTCCATTTTGGTTGAACTATGTCTTTACAGCATGTCCATCAATGAAACAAGCTCAACACACAAAAGGCAGCCTAGAGATCATTTTTCCATCACAGTATTGTAATTCTCACAACCCAAACCAGCCTCCTCAAAACTAGGAATAACTCTCTTATGTCAGCCAAAAAAGTGCCTTACGGTCACATTTTTTAACTTTAATACTGCAAGCCAAAGCTCACATAGCTGGAATAACCTGATGGAAAAACCACACGAACCACACCCACATGGTCCCCTCCCATAATGCATCTGGTTCAGGCATTAGTAAACTCTGGGTTTCCTCTTATGTTTATTGACTGGCTTAAAGCTGTTTCTCTATCACTAGCGAAGCCAAACTGAATGTCTTTTTCTGAAACAGAGAGTGGGTCATCACAAAAAGCTCTGCTCAATTTGTTCTCGAGTGCATCATTTCAAGGATGTGGAAAGAGTGGATATTACCTTACAAGCAGTGTAAGAGTAACATGCATTCTCCTTTCTC
Source organism: Hypophthalmichthys nobilis (assembly GCA_037950665.1). Taxonomy (NCBI): domain Eukaryota; kingdom Metazoa; phylum Chordata; class Actinopteri; order Cypriniformes; family Xenocyprididae; genus Hypophthalmichthys; species Hypophthalmichthys nobilis. Next base: position 27,844,220 of record CM075479.1, read on the forward strand.
CCTTCACTTGATTGTGAAGACCTGAACAAAGGCATGGACTATTAATTTATGCCAAACCTAGCCCATGCATTAGCCGAGAGTTAGGGGGAACGTGTATTTCACAGAAACCTGGAGCATATTTAGCCCTCTGGCTCAGTCAGTGCTCATTATATAAACACTTTCTCAAGTCTTAAGAATGACAGGAATCCCAAATCCAAACACAGCATTTTGCAGGGCTTAGAGTAGGCTGCAGAGCCAACGTAATAAGCTGCCAGACTTTCGCATAAGCCTTTGACATTTCATTTGCTTTTGTTGCTCTGGCTGAAGACTTATTCCCTCATTAGATGGGATACCTCACAGCAGAAGTGAATCTCAAGGCTGTAAAAGGTCATAGTGATGCTTAACTCTGCCATTTAAACATCACTTCTTCATTTATCAGCCTCTTATCTATGCAAATTTGAAGGTTGGCGAGTATGTCGGGTGGGATGTGAGGAGCAAATGCATGGTGAAAGTGAGAAGTTTGACTTGTACTGAAAGTCTTGTAGTAAGATTCTTGTTGGGGCTCAATGGTGGTGTCCGAAACCATAGTGGACATAATTGAGTGTATAACCAATGTATGCTCAACGGCTAGATAATACCCATAATGCACTGTGAGAGTTGCGCACCGAATGAATTCCCACGTCTGACCAGAAGAAATTCCTTTTTAACTGATTATTAAATTAATTAAGGTTTTTACATCTTTTTCATCTTACTACTGGAGCTGCTAGTTGGCTAAGTTTCAAATGATTATTAAACAGCAAGCACAAACTATGCAAAAGTGGCAGTCCTTGCATTAAGTGTCCAAATTCCCTCATTCTTTTTCATTCATTCCTTCAAGTAGACTATATTAGTGGACTAATGTAGGAAATATAGACTGAGGATATAGGGGCGGTTTCGGACACAGCCCTAGATTTGCTGGTTCAGATGTCTGGGTTGGAGCTAAACTCTGCAAGAACAGGATTAGACACTCCTGGTGTAAGGGTATTCTTCTTGCTTTGGGTGTCAAATGTTCTTGCTTTAAATCCCAGAAGAGCAGAATGTTTGAGCACTAGGAGTAAAGATCTGAGCTGTTAACTGATACCCCTTTTCCACTGCAATAGTGTCAAAGTTGTTGCTTAGCCGAAGGATCTGCTGTTTTCTTTCAGAATGTGCCTTTCCAACATTGTAAGACGTGAAAGCTGACCTACCAGACTATAGTAGCACATAACCTGACAAAAACAAACACAACAGCCTTTGTTTTGCAAATCTTACAAGTTGTGAGAACATATTTTAACCTCTAAAAGAATTTGTTTAACACTAGAACCGCCACGGGGTAAATTTTACCCGTGGCTGTTTTTCAAATGTACATAACAGGTTTTCAATAAAACAGTCTCCCAGTCATTGACTTTTACTAAAATTGTGTAATTTACAATCCCTTGGTGTTAAAAATTGTTTAGATAAAACCAAATCAAAAAACGGGGCATTTATACCTATAAGTGTCGCGCGGGTCAAATTTACCCGCTATATAATGCTTGTGTTTTCGAGCTGTCATTTTCGCACCCCTTATGTTTAAACATTGTACATTGCTAGGCAATGCCTTTTACTCACTGAATTAGCGGTTATTGGTTTCATAAATAAAGTCACAATGAGTAAAAGGCGGCGTTTTATGGATGCCGAAGAGGTATTAGAAGCCCTAAATGTCATGAGTGATGGAGAGTCTGATGGTGGTGAGATCAGTGAGATCAGTGATCGGCTCAGCATCTGACGGCTCATCTGACAGAGATCCAGAGCCTCCGAGAAAAAATAGACTGACTGAGTCTGTTCTTCAGGACAGGATTGCTACAATAGTTACAGAGGGTGAGCATCAATAAACTTTGGATGTAATTAATTAGGTGAAGCTGTGCGCTTGAATTTGTCATTGCATCATACATCCTATGCAGTGTGGTGAATTATTATTGTTCATTATTGTCTATAGGCTAATTTAGTAATGTAAATAACATGGGTTATCTTAATATATGATTAATTATAATATTACACCACCCAAATATGTAATAGGTATACAGCGACCCCTGGCAGTTCTAGTGTTAAGGGGGTCCCCTGGTTCGAGACCGAAGGTTTTAGGTACCATGGCGTAGCCATTTTTTCATGGTCTAGAACCATTTTCATCCTAGTGGAAATATGTGGAATGGTTCCAGATTGGACAACCTGTCCTTGGACAAGGAACATGAAAGTTTATTGGATTGAAATTCACAAGAAACGATCCTTGAGCTGTTACCATTGTGCCCTTGAGCAAGACACTTAAATCGTTGGTTCCAGAAGGGAATCCTCCAGTAATGTTCCTGTTCCTGTTAACATGGCAACTTCACAGTTTCCACCATTATTAATTGTGTAGCAAAAAAATAAAAAATTCTGAACTGATTTAAGGAGTTAAGAGTACCTGTTGCTTCTATCCTGTTTAATGCTCTCTATAAAATTGAATAATGTTTGTAGAGCATTTGGAGAGCTTTGAGAGGAGATTCTTTGAAAGTGAATGTTATGGACATTGATGGTCCATCTCTCTTCATCCTGCTTTGGGTGCCTGCCTACATGAAATTTACATTATATGATCAACTCCTGGATGCCAAGTACCCTTCTCTTCCCAAGTGCAAGTGCTGTTCATTCCCACTATGCTCAACACAACGAAAACCCAGGCAAGATGTTTCACATTTTGAAAACCCTGTTGAAAAAAAAAAACAGCATATGGTATGTTTTGAAGCATGGCAGCTGGTTTGATCTGGTTTAAGCTTGTCCTTAGTTGGTCCTTAGCTGGTCATGAGTTGGTTTAAGCTGATCAAGTGGTCCTAAGCTGGTCCAAAGCAATTAGCTCCAGCTCAAGACCAGCTTATAACCAGCACAAGACCAGCTTAAAGCAGCTCATGACCAACTAAGGACCAGCATAAACCAGCTCAAACCAGCTGCCACGCTTCAAAACATACCTAACCAGCATATGCTGTTTTTTTTTTCAACAGGGAACACTGCCAACAAATACAAAACACACTGATATGCATGTGCCAAAAGCGTTTAAGTCAGCATGCAAATACCAACATCATATTGACTCCATTTGCCATTGTGAAATCTTACCCTCCTCCCCACGAGAAACTGACCCAAGCTGTGGCCTTAGCAAATGCCTTCAATGAAGAAACTGAATAGCTGGAAATGAATGAAATATGGCTCAGCGGATTGAAAAGCACATAATGATGGGAGATTTGCCACTACAATAGCCGAGGGGCCGGCCCCAGGCACTATCAAGGGCTCCAAGACCCTGAGTGTGTCCTCTTCTCTTATTATCACCATCTTAGCCCCAAACTTCCCATTTAGGCATTAGTGGCCCGCCGTGATTGAGTGCATCGTGGGCCTTCTAAAAGAACCAGGCTTTTGAGTCTCCCCCCCTCCCCAACTGCATCCCACTGCATGGTTATCTCTCTGTCTCAGAGAAGGCAGTCATTATCGCCAAGGCCACATCCAGAGCCACAGCGGTGTAAATGCCTATTATGCTGGGACAAGGGTCGCTGCTATGGGCGGCTGGGATAAATTTGCTCAATTTAGGGTGAAAAAAGACAGCAGCCTTACTTGTTAAAAAGTTTCAAGTTGCATGAAGTAACTTTACTCCACTGATGCAAAACATGTATTTTTTGGTAGTGCATTATCATCATCTTATAGTGTAAATTTTCATTAACAGTATGTTTAATTATCGTCATGATACATTTTTTGCCTCATTTACACTGAATAACAGCTTTGTCAACAAACATTTTCGTCTGTAAATTCATAGGCAAAATTGAAGAACATCTGATTGTTAAAGAACTCCCAGTTTATTGTTGACCTGTCCTGTTCAGACCAGAGAGGTCTCAGCTTCACGTTTCTGACATCAATTCTAATTCTGATTTTCATTCTGGAATGTCAAGTTCTTTGTGAGATGATAGATGAGTAGTATAGTGTCAGGGTTTAGGAGGGTGAGAACCATCTGGCAGGGTGACGGGAAAGGTGCGTATGCTAAAGTAACGCTAATGAAATTCTCTTCGAGTGACAGCCTAGCTAATAATCATATTTTTGTCAGTGCAAGAGGACGGCTCTCGTACAGTAAAACCCTGAGCTTCTTAAAACATATGTCTCTCTGGATTTAATGACAGCTTAATTAATGACTTCTTCTTATATTTCCCATAATATCTAGAGAGGCTAACATTTGCTGATTCATCTACTTCATTAAGCTTTCAGTTCTATATTTTTTACTTATAAAGTAGATCAGTCACCATGTTAATATCAAAGGCGTCCCTTATGATATCTTCTGCAAATATGTAATACCAGTAGAGCTGCCTGCAGTTGCATAACATGTAAGAAAGATGAATAAAAACTGCAGTGGTTTGTTTCATCACTGCTAAGTGCTAAAGTTTTTCTTGATATACAAAACCTGTAGACTATCCCATCTTACACTAATATAGAGAACTATTAAATCATTAAAATATATTTTTTCTTTGGCCTCATCTAATCTTATGAGCAAGGATTGCTACAGAAAATTGGTGCATGATGCCCTTGTCCACAAACACTAAATCACAAAAGAGAAAAACACTTGAGTATTGTTTGTCAAAATTACTTTCCTGACATGAATTTTGCATTAAAATCCCAGAGCCCATTGCAATAACTTACACACACACACACACACACACACACACACACAAAAACATTTAGACTCAACAGTCCCTTTAGTACTATTGCAAAGATGTCAAACACATGGTCTATGGATGATATATACAAAGTTCTGTCATGAAACTCTAGATGGCACAGGCTGATATGTCCTTATCTCAATCTGCTTGCAATCACATCATTCTCTATAGGGCACAGCTGATTGGTTCCTGAAGTATCAGCATCCACTGAGCTCACTGCTCAACCTTCAAATACTTGTCAGCATTTGCTGTAGCAGTTTGCAGCGCACTTTCAGAAACCCTCCACCTTCCCCAGCTCCACCTGTATAGATCTGTTATGGGTAATTCTTGTATGCTATATTGTACAGCAGCAGCATGTCTTACATGCTCACAGTATAGCGTGTCGTGTATGTATTGGCAGTAGCAAGTCACGTACTTGCTCTGCAGCAGCAATAACCAACAGCAGCAGCAGCAAAAACAGTAGCAGCAGCAGCGTAGATCTATTCTGCCAAGACCAAACATATCAACATTGTCATGTCTATTACCAACACTCTGAGAGTTGTCATGACAGAAATATGGTTTAGCTACAGCCAGACTGTAATAGACTGTATGTTAACTGTGTATAGCTTGCACCTTAATGGTAGAGACCCGTATGCAGTATTTGGATTTGGCACATATGCATGAATTTGTGCTTTTCAGTTGAAACTGGATCCATGTGTGACACACCTGTCCCAGGGCAATGTTGTTCATTTTCCTACTGTTTTTGCAAATTGCTCGCTGTAACATTGACAACATGGGCAGATGCAAAGAATTTTAGGAATAATAAGTACATTTCTCCACCGAATACTTTTTTTTTCTTTTCAATATTATTGTTGGACTAATATTTCCTAATTACTAATTTTTATTTATTTTTAAGTTGTTGTTTTTTTTTGTTTTTGTTTTTATCTACAGGCCTCTGGTGAATAAAATTAGTATGTGCTCCATTTGTGTTACCATGATATTGAATATTGAAAGTTGATTCTGGACTGTAAGGAGTAGCTAGTTATCCTCATGTCATTGCAAAAATGTATTTTCTTTCTTCTATGGAACACAAAATGAGGTATTTATAGCAGAATGTCAAAGCAGCTATTTTTCTGCCAGTCGATGGGGACCACATCTGTCAAGCACAACTTTAAGTGAATAATTACTTAAATTTCAGTCTGCTCCTCACATAAAGTCTGACTTAAAGGTGCAATATGTAATATTTTTGCAGTAAAATATCCAAAAACCACTAGGCCAGTGTTATATATTTTGTTAACTTGAGTACTTACAATATCCCAAATGTTTGCAACTATTTGTAAATCGTGAGAAAATTGCAATTTTAACCAAGGCTCCGGGACGTGTGAGGAGTCGCCTGTCAATTGTGTCAAACCCGCGTTACCCTCGGTTTCCACTTTTATTTTGTAGAAACCATGGAAACACCAAAGATGCTTTAATATATTACACGTTTTAATAGACAAGGGAACAACTGTTTTAATATATTTATAGACAGAAAACTAATTGTTGTTATATAGCTCAACATATTTAGTCTTATTGTTTACATCTAATTTTCTTGATTTTTTGCGAGTACCATGCTTTACCATGCCTCAGAGAAAAACACAATTTTGTCAAGTAGCTAACATAGCATAATCAGATGCAGCTTTATTTTTAGTAACAGTAATACAGAATTTTCTCCATCATACAATACGTTTTAAAATGAATTGCATGCCATTTATCAACACAAGCCATCCAGCATTTAATATGATATTCTAAAATCGATCTATCTTACTGCAGTGTGTCTCAAACAAGTGTCTCACAGCAGCCACCGAGCGAACGCACAGAGTAACGCTATAACATCATTTTCAACACTCTCAAATGTATCTAAGATGATAAACAGAGTGTTACCTCATAACTCATGACCGGAAAAGCGGAAGCGGCGCCGGCGACTGTGGCATAATAAAAGTTCGGCTGCTCGTGAGGCGTGTGTTGCGCAATCGCTCCAGCGGCCTCGTTCAGCTCCCACAACACTCGGTCCTGCTCTGCTTCATACTACAGTAACGTTAATAATCGCATCCATGAACATGATTTCTTCCCGAGTCCTATCCCTATTCTTTTGCACCATCCTTTGTGGTGAAGACCACATGTCCCAAGATTCCGCTCTCAAACTTGGCGTCATCAAGCTACGCCTTTGTTTTGAATAGACCTCTAGCGACCTCTAGTGGACAGAAATCCTACATACTGCACCTTTAAGTAGTTCTAGACTAAATGTGAACATTTACTCATCTCACTTGCACAAAAACAGATTCAGTATTCCTCAAAATTAATGAAAACAGTGAAATGCAAACTCAGAATATTATGCAAACCTGCAATAACTAAATAGGTTAAATTACACAAATATACTTTATGTATTTAATCTCACTTTATGAACCAATGTCTTTGCTGCTGACCTTCGATAATCCAACCCAGGTGAAAATCTGCACTAAAATACACTTCATTTCAGTACACTTAGTACACTTCCATAATGTACTTAAAGTGCTCTATTTTCGCACACTAATTTGGACATTTGGACTAAATTTTGTAATAAACATACTAAAAATTCTTCTTTAGTACTTCTTAAGATGATCTTAAGAACATCTATGTGTCCTCAACTGTGCTATTTTGAGACACCGAATATGAACTAAAATTAACATACTAATTAACATAACATAACATAACTTTTAACATACTATCTATGTATTTAAAAAATGTATTTAGTTACCACTTGTAGTACACTGTGGGTTCAAGTTCATGTGAAAAGGAGCTTTACATTTGCCAAAAAATTTTTGTTATTAAAAACCAAATAAGCAAGCCCAGTCCAGACGAGAAAAAGTATTGCAAAAGTAACGTAGCGCAATCAGTTACTTTTTAGGGCGTAACGCTATATTGTAACGCATTACTTTTAAAAGTAACTTTTAAAAGTAACTATGGACAAAACATATTAGAAATATTACACAGCATGAACATGTGTTGTGGGTGTGCTCGTCATGTTATGAGCAAAATGCAAAACCAACATGTAAAGACTTGCTTTAAGTGCATGATATTATATAGTACAGTATTCCGAATCTCAACAACACCATAATAATGCCACAAGCGGTTTCATTAAAGTTGAGTCATTCAGTAATTCAGGTTTTACAGTTGCAGGTACCCAAAAGAGACGACGTGGAACATGCAAATGTGCATCTCAAAGCATTTCTATGTGTCTTGGAGACAAACATGACCAGCAGTTATCTCACTGTCATGAAATAATTGTCTCAGTCTCGAGCACATCAGATATGACTGGCGGATTGTTACTGTCATAAATCAGTTGTCTCTGTCTTAAATATTTCTTGGTTGCCACCAGCATTCTTGAGGCAGTTATTGGGTTTGATTGACAGTTCATAGACAATTCAGATTTAGAAGCTCCATCTGGTAGAGTGTTTACTGCTCATTACAAGATACAGACAGTAACTGTACCTGCTACGTGCGACTATAACTGTCAGAAACTGTTTACTTGTTATAAAAACTGTCCCATCTGGCATCACTTTGAGCACTTGACCGGATGTGAAAAATAAGGATTAAATATGGATTGCACAAAGACAACCAGCATAATAGAAAGAGAAAGGGAACATTGTTCAGTGCTTTTCATTCAGACAGGTGAAAAACAGTGTAGAAAGGAAGTGAAAGTTCCTGCATCTCACATTTCACTCAAACTATAAATACAGGTCGTTCCACAAAACAAGCAGCTGGAGGAGTTCAGGAGTAACTGAAATCAAACCCACATCTCCATATCCCTGACTGAAGTTCAAGACAAAAGCACTAGCTGTTCTTCAAAACAATGAATGTCACGTGTCCGTCTCTTTTACAAAATCTTATTGCTGTCTAGAGAAACAAATGAGATATTCCTGCTAGTCTACATGCAGCTTCAACCTCACATGTTCCACGGATCTTCTGTGCAAAACGACTCATATATGAAGTTCAGCCTGCATAAACAAACCAGTGTAAACACATAAATTATGGAAAGGGCCATTTACTGAACAATAAGCTGGTGGATTCCAGAAGTCTTGCGTTACCGGTTCATGGGTCTTCGTGGGTCATGTTTTGAGATGTCAGTTTTAAATATCTTCATGTTTCCCTGCTGTGGGTGGTCAGGGCAGGATCACAAACTCAGAATGTAGTATTGGGAATATTAGCTGTATAGATGGTTTATTATAAAAACTGTGCTTTCGCTAATACTAAACACGTACAATAGCCCACACACAAGCATGTTCACATCCCAAGAGAAGTATATATATATATATATATATATATATATATATATATATATATATTATTAATTTATTTTTATTTCTAACAACCAAAGATGTTGGCATACAAACATTTTAATACACTACTGTTCAAGTTTGCAATCATTAAGATTTTTAGGAAAGTTTCTTATATGCTGAGCAAAGCTGCATTAATTGTGAAATATTATAACAGTTTAAAATAACTGTTTTCTATGTGAATATATTTTAAAATATAATTTATTCCTGTGATCAAATCTGATTTTTCAGCATCATTACTCCAGTCTTCAGTGTCACATGATCATTCAGAAATCATTCTAATATGCTGATTCGCTGCTCAAGAAACATTTATTATTATTATTATCAATATTGAAAACAGTTGTGCTGCTTTTAATATTTTTGCATTTATTTGTAGTATTTTTTTTTAATTTTTTTAACAATTTAAGTCTTTCTGCGACCTTGCTAAAAAGTGTCCTTGATGGAATAGAAAATCCTAGTAATGAACTGTGACATTCAAGATGGCAGAAAAAAAATAATGAAATATAAATTTAGTTTAAAAATGAAAATAAAATAAAATAGTTAAATCATACAATTGTGTGTTCTTTGTATTTTTCTGCTTATAAGATTATCAAGTTGTTAGCTTAGCAACATGCTAATGTAAAACTACTGGAATCAACTGTGAGTGTCAGTCGATTCTCTTGTGTGGTTCATTTGAAGTAATTATTTATGTGTTTTGTGTAGGTGACAGCAAATGCAGTGTCTACACCAGACAGTTCACAAGGGTTTGAAATGATGTAAAACCATGGAGAGCAGCATTGTGACGTGTAAAGTTGTGGATGAAGCCTGTCATAGGGCTGTAAGCTTTGACAGTTTGCTGGACAAGATCAAGTATCTGTTCACACCAACTGTTGCTCACCCACTAGACGTCTGTGCCCTCCTGCTACCATGGAAACAAGATCCCATAATAATCACAAGCCCACCCAACTGCTGTCCATCAGCAAATGGGATTTGGAGGGCCAGCAGAGGAGAGAAAGAAGACAGATAACAAGAGACGATGATTGAAAGTCCATCCTTAAAAATCTGTTCATTTGGTAGTCAAAATATCTTCCCCTCCCTCTTGCAGCTCATCTCTTCTCAACTCTGATGATGTTTAACTGGCGTGAGGGCAGGACAACCTGTCACTCATATGAGATCCACCAATACCAAACCACAAACATCCAAATAAAACTCAAAGGACAAAATCAAGTCCGTCCCACATTTCTTCTTGTTCCAGAAGCCTTTTTACTCGGATATACGTCACATTTCCATCCAAAGTTATGAATTTAAAGGGTTAGTTCACCCATAATTTTCATTTTTGGGTGAACTAACCCTTTAACGTATGCTCAAAATTGAAATATCACATAAAACAGTAGTGTATTAAAATGTTTGTATGCCAACATCTTTGGTTGTTAGAAATAAAAATAAATTAATAATAAATAAATATATATATATATATATATATACTGCTTCCATCCAGTGAGTCGAAGAGAACAAAATTGTCATTTCCTGATAAACTGATGCTAAATATCACAAAGAAAAGTAGCAAAAAGGCCACTGTATGTAATAATGTTGTATATAATAAATCACTTGTGCCTTAGAGGGAGCAGACGAAATACCTTAAAGTTATCTTGCTTTCGGAGGTGGATGCCTGCTGTTTGGGAACGCAGTTGTGTAAGACAGATCTGGGAGGTAATTATACCAAACCACTTTAACAACAGACTTTTGCTCCACTGGTTGGTCCAGTTATACCGTCACATGACTTTTTTGATGTGCATCAAGGAATTTATTTGGTAAGTTTGTTTCCATCGTATTTTATGCACATGTTTTCTTATCAGATAAAAAGTTTATCCAACTCATCTTTTAGAAGTTATGCCCACATCTTGGCATTTCTATCCAGCGTTTTTTTATGCAATATCCCAAAATGTGCATAAAAATAGGTGAATGGAAACATAGCTAGTAGAGAAGAAAAGACTGTTGCAACTTCTGTTTCATGCCGTCTTTTACCTCAGAAAATGTGAATATTGTTTGTACTTAAAAAGTTGCTGTTACTAACATGCAGATGGTTTTGCTGTGAGTGGTTGCCAGGCTGTTGCTAAGCAGTTGCTAAAATTTAGCAATAGCAATTAAAAAAATAAAATAAAAGCAACAGGTAATTTTAAAAATTCAACTTTGTGGAAATATGTCAACACAAGAAAGAAAATGTCATGAAGTCTTTAAGGTATTTGAGTGCCTGTGGTGTTTTTAAAATGGAGGTCGGTCACTAATGCACTGATGACGCTTTTTCATCTGTCACACAGAGCTACTACACGGTGTTATATTACCATGGTGACAAGTATGCATGTTCTCCAATAAAATGGTATTTCAAGAGCTGTCAGCTTATTAATTGAAATGAGTGTGCATTGTGGAACACAGGACCTTAAATCACACACACACAAACAGTGCCTACTGGTGCAAAATCAAAGGAATCCATTTCTTTGACTATAGACATTCAAGCATTTACATATATTCACTCACTCTCATTCAGCCAGCTGTCTCACAGCCTCAGTCATCAAAGGTCAACTAAGACACATCTTTTTCCATACACAGCTGACGGCAAATTATGTCACCCCTAACCTTTGAATACGGGTGACATTTGAATCGTTTCCTGTACGGTATCTCCAAACACCTGTTTAATAGTGTGTTGTTGTAGGTGTGAGGTTTCACAGGCCGTTCGAGGTGAAGTTCCATAAGTCTGGCGTCCCACTCAATGCTGAGTGATTATGCGGAGGTACAGGAGTCAGTCAGCAGGTATTTCTTTCTGAAATGTCATTATATTCTACAATACTAATACCATCATTGTTATTATACATGAAGTGCTGCTATCTGCACATCAGGACCAGTTCCATTTTCTCTCTATTTCTTTTCAGCCAGTTATTCAAATGTCTCTCACCTCATCCATCACTCTCACACGCAAACCGGCAGCAAAGAAAACATCCTCCTGGATGTCTCCATTGTCTCAAATGGAGAACAAATGAATACTTTTGCTGTAATCTCCTGTTTTTTAGATGTTCCTTCTCTTGTAATAATAAAAAAAGATGTGAAGAGATCTCAACAATGTTCTCAGGTTCAGACATCTGCAAATGTATGAGTCAAAAATTCCAATATGAACATACATTTTTCATCAAATTATCTTAAGACCAAAAATATCTGGCATGTCTCCTCAAGAGTTTTAGAAGAGATCTCAATTATGTCTCATTCTGTGCTCAGTTTAGCCAAAGCACTGAATTCTGCAAGTAAAAGTTAGAGATCTCAATATGACCTCAAATATTTCTCATCAAATTATTCCAACTATTATTCCAAATTCTCATACGAGTCTTCTCTAGGGTTTTTTTTTTTTTAATTTTAATTTTAATTTTCTAAACAATGTCTTATACTGTATTCAGACAACAAAGTCTGCAATAATAAGTCAGAGTTCTCAATATGAACTCAAATATTTCTCAACTAATTCTTCCAACACACAACGTGTGTCTCTTCTATAGCTTTAGAAGAGATCTGAACAATACTCATACTATGCTTTTGCAAGATAACAAGATCTAACATTTGCAAATCCGTTTGAAAATCTTGACATAACTTCAAATATTTCTCATCAAATTCTTCCAAGAACATTTCTCACATGAGTCTCCTCAAGAGTTTTTGAAGACATTTCAACAATGTCTCACATTGTGCTCAGACACCAAAGTCAAAAATCTCAATATGAACTCAAATATTTTTCAAAGTCCAAAATATCTCACGTCGTTTCTAAAGTTTTTAAAGAGATCTTAACAATGTCTCATATTGTGCTCAGATTTGCCAAGACACCAAAATCTGCAATTAAACATTAAAGATCTCAATATAAACTCTAAGGGCCGTTCAAGTTTGTTATTTTAAACGTAGACGCGCAACAAGAGTCCTCAAATAGAGAACGATGCCGTCTCGACACTCATGTGTTGTGCTCGTTTTTCCCAGGCACGTCTACAGCGTGAAAAAATGAAAAAAATCTCAACTTTTCAGAATGACGCAAGCACACCACAAGTCATGTGACAAGAACCAACCAATCAGGCTTTTTCCATTCGTTTTTAGACGCGACATGTGAACGGCCCCAAACAGAGTTCTCAACAAATGCTTCCAAGACCAAAATATCTAGCATGTGTCTCCTCTAGAGTTTTAGAAGAGATCTCAACAATGTCTCACTCTGTGCTCAAAAAAAAAACAAAAACAAAGCCTGGAATAAGTCAGAGATCTCAATTTGAACTCAAATTCTTCTAATACCAATTATAGTTGTCTTATTTGTATCAAACAATTTTAAGAGAATCATCAAAGACAAAGTTGACACTTTGAGTGAAAGTAGTGAAAGTGACGTGATATGTGGCCAAGTATGGTGTACCATACTTTGTGCTCTGCATTTTACCCATCCAAGTGCACACACACAGCAGTGCATATTGAACACACACACATCTGGAGCAGTGGTCAGCCATTCTTGCTGTGGCACCCAGGGAGTGATTGGGGGTTAAGTGCCTTGCTCAAGGGCACCTCAGGTGTGGGTAATAAGAGTGGAAGAGAGTGCTGTTCATTCGCTCCCCCCACCTACATTTACTGCCAGTACTGAGACTCGAACCTACAACCTTTGGGGTACAAGTACTGTATATTCCCCAGCATAATGCAGCTCTAGCTGTGCTCTGGCCAAACAACACTGAGATTTGCCCCCGAAACGGCATCTCTCTTTCGGCCCAGTGGAGTTGCATAACAGCAGGTCACAATAACACCTCTGAGGTTTTGTTCACACTTGGCATGTTTGGTTTGATTATTATGAATCCTGGTGGAATTGCTCTGTTAGTGTGGTCCATTTAAATAAGTGTGAACGCTGCCATTCAAACCCTGGTACACTCCATACAAGTGGGCAGAGGCCGCTGAAAAGATGGGTCTTGGTCCACTTCCAAATGAACTCTGTTGCATTCATATTTCAGTCGAACTGTACCACAGACCAAAAACAGGATGTGATGCCACAAGGTGCTGTCCTAAAAAGGACAGAATGCTCAAGCATACCTGTTTTGTTCTATAGTCGCAATTTTGCCCATTACAGTTTGGTACAGGCATCAGAACTGCGTCTCCTCACAGCAGATCTTCGTTTGTGTGTGTGACGGAGGGATTCCAGTCGCCGTTTTGACTCGTTTAAACATTTTATAAGCGCTTCACAAGTTCTCAGGTGGTCAAAATACCATCATATGTAGGTTACGTACATACAATGAGAGCATTTAGCCCAGCACACAGCATTGTTTTGGATGTTAGGTAAGTTCCATCTCAAAATATACAGTACGTCAACCAATCAGGTTGTGAACATATCCCTATGCCTTTAAGTTCGGTATCTTTAGGTTTGGTGTTAAAAATGCCAATGTGAACGCTAAGCGGACCAGGACTAAATGGAATTTGTTTTGGTCTGAACCAAGCGAACCGAACTACAAGTGTGAACACAACCTTAAATAGAAAAAAATTACTAGTATCAAACCAATCACTTTAAAAGTCCAAGATGCCTGAACGTAGATTGAGGGTGTGTTCACACTTAAGGTTCAGTTCTCTTGGTTCTTTTGGTCTGGACCAAAAAAGAAAATGATACATTTAGTCCTGGTGCACTTAGTGTTCTCATTTTTAACTCAGAATCTAAACATACAAAACAAAAAAACAGCTTTTATGACGTATATTTACCGAACATCCAAAAAAACTAACAGAGCCATCTCACTAGAGTACGTTTTAATCAAACCAAACCTGTGAAATGTGAACACACTCTTAGACTCCAAAACTTCTACAGAGCGAAATTCTCCTCTTATGTGACAGAGAGCTATTTAAGGAGCTGTCAGCTTATGTCCTGTTCACACTCAGTGTTAAAATTTGTCTCAGATGATCACCTATATTTAGCACTGTCCCCTTGTTTTTGCATCACCCGAAACGGATGTTAATACCAGGTGTAAAGGATTTTTGAACATACGGCCGTGTTCTACTGCTGCTTGGAAGTAGTGAAGAGAGATGGAGTGTAAACTGAGAGAGGTAGTGTGGTGGGTGAAGTGTTTTCCTCTCCCTCACTGTGCAGTGACAGATGACTGAGCTGTCGGGGCTCTCTGGGCGGCTGCCGACAGTACTGTATTTCACTAGAGCAGTGGTCACCATAGCACCACAGTGCTCCTGTCATTTTACATGGAGTCATTGTGGAGCAACATAGGGCAAAACTGGCTGCTCTTTGAAAGTGAATGGAGACCGAAGCTGTCAAACCCTAAAATTTACAAAAGGCACCATAAAAATTAACCATATGACAGATGTGCCAAATTCTTTGAAATCTCTCTGTACTCTGGTTGGTTTCATATGGTATTGAAACTTTTGCACCATTTTTAAGAAAGTTTACTTTTAATGACTCTAAAAATGTTATGTGGTTTAATCATAAAGTAAAAAGTAATGATGGTAACACTTTACAATAAGGTTCATTAGTTAAACATTAGATAATGTATTAACTAACAGGAACTATGAGCAATACATTTGTTACAGTATTTATTAATCTTCATTAATGTTAGTTGTCCTAAAAAGAAGGACAACTTAGTTCTTATATATAGTTTTTAATAGAGTTTCAAGGTAAAAAATGTAACCAATATTATGAATTAATGATTAAATATTAATTCATAAATATCATAATCACAATCACAGCTTGACATTTTACAAGCTCTACAAACCTTACTTTGTCATAAATTGTTTTTTTATTATTATTTCCTGTTATGTTTTTGTCTGCAGCAGCTGTTCAAATATTTTTTTCTAAAATAAAAGAATATGCCAAACTTGTTTCGTTTACAAAAACAAACAAACATTATTTTAATTAGGTTTTTTCTTCATTATAATATCATGAAAGTTGTATCACCTTGACAATTTTTCATTTATATTAAAAAAAAAAAAAAATCAAAATAACTGTTCTTTAAAAATATGTTCACCATTAAAGAGGTATATTCAAGTCATTGTATGTATGAAATGTATTCTTAATGTATTTAATGAATGGAATGTATGGAATATTAATAGATCCAGTGTCATTAAATAATTACTTATTTGCTATTACAGTATTTATTAATATTTATTAATTAGCTTTTATTTTATATTTTTTATTTTAATTTAAGGTTTTATTTTAGTTTAAGTAAGATTTGGTTTTAAATTTCTATCTAGCTTTATTTACTGTATATTTATTTCAGTTTTGGTAATTTATCTTTCATTTTATCATATTTTATTTCAGTTAGTTTCCAAAGCAACATCTCTAATTTTTATGTTTTTTTTTTTTTCTAATTTTTATGTTTCATCTAATATTATATATTTTATTGTATTTAAGCTTTATTTCAAATAACAAAATATAATAGTTATAAATAATAGTTTTAAGAGTTTTAATAGTTTTTAGTTACCAATAACTGAGCTTCATATCATTGTCACTGTTCGCATCAAGCCTAACAACACCCTGTATGTATAATAAAATCACTAACGCACAGCCTCTCTGCTTATTGCTTTAATACAGTACAGTCCCACCGGCCCTGAGCTTTTCTGCCCAAGGTGATTTCATAATAAATATGTCAATTACAAGTAAAACACTTCTATACATCAGCTGAAAGAGCTTTGAATTGTTTTAATGATCCACCTTCACCTCAGTGGCTCTCATTTTCTCGAACCCGTACAGTTTACTTCCATAAAACAGAAAGCTGAAAGCACGGTCCATAAATCAGCTATGAAACAAATTTTCCCCACTACTGCTCCTTTCATTTTAGGGTTGGCTGTGCAATAACAATCCCCTTATGTCAGCGTGGTTCATTTTGCGGAGTGCTGAGTGTGAGGTGGTACAGCGATGTGTTGCGCTCGACCCCGTGCCGCTGAAAACAAGGACTTAACAACCCAAAGCGCTGAAATAACACTTCCTGTCTGTCCTTTGGCAGGCCAGACTTCCTGTTTGTCTGAAATAAATCTTTGCTTAAGCTGGACATTCCACTGTGAGCCAGTGTTTCTCTCTCTCTATGCTTTCGCAAGCTCTCGCTTCCTCTGCTTCTTTTTTATTCTGCCGTTCTCTCTCAGGCTGCTCGACTACCCCACAGGTGACAGAGCTGTGAGTGAAAGAGGTTAAAGAGAGCTGAAATAGAGGGCTGGAGATCAGGTCACAGAGAGATAAGACCTCCTGAACGTGGGTAATTGAAAAGTTTAGAAGGACAGAAAGGGAAAGAAAGAGAGCTAGTAAACGACAGAAGAGAAAGACAAACAGCACACGGTCAAGCGCAAATGAAGAGGAGGAATCACACAAGACCAGCTGTCCATCATGTTATACCTTCAACAAGCTCTTCTTTCAGAAAACATTTGCATGTGTCAGTGTTTAAAATAATATAAGTCAAAAGACAAATAAGTTTTTGTCTTTAAAATGTACGCTACCGTATATTGGTGCATTATACTGGTTTTCAGCCGATAATCTTACAATAATGTCAGTTTAAAGAAATTAATACTTTTATTCAACAAGGATGCATTAAATTGATCAAAAATGACAGTAAAGGCATTTATAATGTTGTAAAATATTTCTATTTCAAATAAATGCTGTTCTTTTGAACTTTCTTTTCATCAAAGAATCCTGATGTATTACAGTTTTCCAAAACAATATTAAGCAGCACAATTGTTTTCAACATTGATAATAATAATAATAAATGTTTCTTGAGCAGCAGATCAGCATATTAGAATGATTTCTGATAAATCATGTGACACTGAAGACTGGAGTAATGATGCTGAAAATTCAGCTTTGATCACAGGAATAAATTACTTTATAAAATATATTAAAGAAAACAGTTATTTTCATTTGTAATATTATTTCACAATATCACTGTTTTTTATCTAATGTAGCCTTGGTGAGCAAAAAAAAAACTTCTTTCAAAAACATTTTAAAAATCAACAAGATTTCGATCAACATAAAATCAATCAATCAACATTTTAAAGTTCAATACTCTTACTTCAGCAATGAAAACAAAAAATTAAACACAAATGTGAAGTCATATTTGCTCATTAGTATGGTTGAATTGATTCCTCGAAGGTCAGCAGCAAAGACATTGGTTAATAAATTGAGATTAAATACATAGAGTATGTTTGTTTTATTTAACATGTTTAATTATTGCAAATTTGCATAATATTCTGAGTTTGCATTTCACTGTTTTTATTCATTTTGTGGAATACTGAATCTGTATTTGCACAAGTGAGATGAGTAAATGCTCACATTAGAACTACAATAACATCATGTTCACACACAACACCTCTGCACTTACTCGCGATTTCTCTCAACATGTGGGAGAGCTGTCAGTCAATAAATAGGAAAACAAAGTAACTTGCATTACTTATTTGAAAGAAAAAAAAAAAAAACTCAGATATTTTGTTGTAAATTTGAAAGTAATGCGTTAGTTTAGTTACTTGTGTTACAAACTGCCTGGAGACGCAAAGGCTGAGGATCCAAACGCAATAGTTTATTAAAGGGCAATCCAAAGATGTAATCCAAAACAAGCAAAAGGTCAAAACACAGGCAAACAGTCCAAACAGATACCAGGGTAGGAACTCAGGCAAACAGGGTAATCCAAGCAGTGTTGCCTACTGCTTTCAATTGAAAGTAGCTAAAACTGGTAGCTAAATGTCACTAGATGACATCATAATGGCAAAATCATTTATCTTATCTATATAAATATGAATATAGATCAGTGGGCAAAATAAGAATCTAGATAAGGTTTGTCCAAGAAGTTGCTAGATTTGTCCCTAAACTTTTGAAAAAAGTCTCA
This sequence comes from Hypophthalmichthys nobilis, assembly GCA_037950665.1. NCBI lineage: Eukaryota > Metazoa > Chordata > Actinopteri > Cypriniformes > Xenocyprididae > Hypophthalmichthys > Hypophthalmichthys nobilis. The sequence continues at coordinate 27,863,069 of CM075479.1, forward strand.
AAAGGGGCAGGGAAGTCAATAAATCTAGTGACAGAATCCCTAAATTGGCAACACTGGATCCAAGAGATTACGGGGCAAATCCAGAAAACAGGCAACAGGGTCAAAACCATGGAACAGATAATAAAAGGAGCGCTCAGAAATGCAATTCTGATACATACAAGACTTCGCCATGAGTGACTGAGAGATACATGACTTTTAAAGGCAGAGTTAATTAGATAACGAGACACAGCTAAATGCAATAAGGGATAATGAGACAAGACAGTGAGTCCTGGGAAATGTAGTTCCTAAGGGAATGACTTATAGTCTGGGGTGGAGCGCCCTGAGGTGGCTATCAAGGGCATTCCAGTGGATGATTGTGACAACATGAAAAAAGTAAACAGATTACGTAATTTGCGTTACTTGTAATTCACCACAAAAATCGTGTTTTGCTTAACAGCCCGTAGTAGTTCCCACGACTAATACGTCAGCATGTTTTATGTTCTCTCGTTTTATGTAAATCGTGCATACAATATAATAATTCATTCCCTAGTTTTAAAAAAATTGTGTGGCCACATTAGCTGCGTTTCCATTACCCTTCAAATTGCACAAATTGAAATTGTGAATTAAAAATATGCCAATTTCGCAAAAACTCCCATATATTGCAGAATTTTTTTACGCTTGCATGAGGTGGTTTTTCAAGGAAATTCAAAGAAAAGGAATATTTTGCAAAACTACAATGGAAACCAGGCTATTATAATAATTCATTCACTAGTTTCAGTTAAAGGGTTAGTTCACCCAAAAATGAAAATAATGTCATTTATTACTACCTTAATATAAAAAAGTGACGAGAATACTTTTTGTGTGCCAAAAAAAATAAATAACGACTTTTCAACAATATCTAGTGATGGCTGATTTCAAAACACTGCTTCGGAGCTTTACGAATCGAATCACTGGTTCGAAGCGCCAAAGTCACATGATTTCAGCAGTTTAGCCGTTTGATAGGAGATCCGAATCACTGATTCGAAACAAAAGATTCGTAAAGCTCAGAAGCAGTGTTTTGAAATCAGCCATCACTAGATATTGTTGAATTAAGTCGTTATTTTGTTTTTTTGGTGCGCAAAAAGTATTCTTGTCGCTTTATAATATCAAGGTTGAACCACTGTAGTCATGTGAACTGTTTTAAATATGTTTTTAGTATGGATCTTGAGAGGTTTGGTGGCATTGCTCTCAATGGAGGCCTCACTGAGTCATCAGATTTTATCAAAAATATCTTAATTTGAGTCTGAAGATGAACGAAGGGTGTGGAACGACATGAGGGTGAGTAATTAATGACAGAATTTTCTTTTTTGGGTGAACTAACCCTTTAAATTAAAGTGAGGGAATGAATTAGTGCAATGTGGCCAGGGTTTACTAAATCGAGGGAACAAATTATATCATGTGCACAATTTACATCAAACAAGGAAAACATATAGCCTAAGTAAATTGTGCCCACAATATATATTTGTCCGCATGTCCACATGTCATGTGCAGGGCTCCAAAATGTTTAGTTCTTTTTTATTTAATTTTTTATTGTTCCAAAGTTCTAAAAACGGGAGTCTAAACAAAGCAATAATGTTCTTTTCAGAACTGACTATGTGAATTCAAATTTCCACACAACAAGCTTTTTATCAATTTAAATAAAGGGCAATAGCATCACCCATCACAGCAGAAAGCTTTTATTCAGATATGACTCAGTATATTTTGACTGCTCCAAAACAAATCAAGTATTCAATATAAGTTACTCGGCCCCATTCAAACAGTATACGGTCAGCAATTCATCACAGTTTGAAACATAAAGGCACCCAACAATGATCACTTGCTGTTTTTAGCATGACGAACACGGACATGTCAAAGGGGGATGTCAAACAGATAAATCTATAATCCAAGAGTTTAAACATGAAAGGGAAAAATAGGATAATTTCTGTACTTTCATGAACAATTCACTTATGATGAGCAATTCTTCCAACATCTCATCGGCCTGTCTACCATCTTTTAGCCAAAAGGACACAATCCACACCAAAGCAGGAAGAACCTGTTCTCTGATCCCTAATATTTACATGCTACTTCAAATGTACTTGTCCAATAAGCATGGTAATACCTTTCTCTTAGTGATATGCAGCTGAACTGAAAATAAAATGAATTCAAATCAACTACAGCGCCTGAGTAATATGTCCATTAGTTTGTCTGAAGAGGTTTTCCATTACGTTTTATTGGTTCAATTCCAGCTGGCAAACACATACACACAAACAAACACACATTAACACACACAAACAATGCAATTATCCGTGCCTGTTTATCTTTATCCTGTGCAAAAGGACACATGCTGCTACATTTGTAATCCAGGGACATTATTAAGAAAGACCATATTTTGAATACAGAAAAAGAATCAATTATAAATGTAATTCAGAAATAGAAATGTAAATAAATCACATTTGCATATTAAACAAAAAATGTAAAATATTTAATAAATGTGTTACAACAGTTAAAAATAACATTATAATAATAAGGGAAGATGTATATATACTATTTTTTTCCACTATGATCTGATTATAAAAAGCTCCAAAAAGACTCCTAAAAGTCTATCTTTTGTGTTTTACAAATAAAATAACAACATAAAAGTTTGGAACAGTGTTATTTTAGTATTACTTATATATTGTTAAAGTATGTATTAATATGTCTAATTAGCTTTTATTTTTATATTTTCAGTTTCATTTTAGTTTCTCTTTTGCCAATTTTATTGTATGCTTTTGTTTAGTTTTTAATATATTTTCAGTTTTAGTACTTTTATTTTAGTACTTTAGTACTTGCTAGTTTAAATTTAAGTACTAAAATAAAAGTACTAAATATGTACCTGTCAAAAGTTTGGAATTTTTTAACATTATTATTATTATCGATGTTGAAATGTTGCTTGGTGCCTTGGTGAGTATAAAAGACTTCTTTCAAAAACATAAAAAAATTGTAACTTTCCAAACTATTGACATGTACTGTATATTTACATTATTAAAAGTAATTAATTAGAGCATTTTTTTTAATTATTGAGTGTACTAAAAAGTGGCGCTCCCCATAATTCATGTGCATTTTCAATTTATAAAATATTCCTTGATGCATTTCTGACCAACTTGCCCATGACAAGGAACCTTTGAATTATTATAGATGAGATTAAACTGCATAATTCTGGAAGGGTTATCCAGTACTTCACATCACAAAGGGAAACATCATCCATCTCTGAAAGAACAAAGATAGACTTTTGAACAAAAGGGCAAGAGGATGGCTCTAATCAAAGATGCTTTTGGAGACACATAAAGGGCTTATCAAACTCATTATCAGTAAAATGGGCATCGGATGAATCAATGTGAGCCGCAAAGAGGTGCCGCCTTTGCCAAAGCCCCGCTGCTCAGAGCCCTCGCTGCCAGACAGCACTCATTAACACACCACAATACAATTGAAAAGGTACTCAATTGGCAAGGACAGCCGCGGTCCAGTGATTTAACATCAGTGTACTGTTCGTGTCCCTCTCTCTCTCTCTCTCTCTCTTGGTCGCTCGTTTTTCGCTTAACCCCTGTCTGGTGCTTTTCATGTCTCTGATTCACTCTTGTTCAGTCCCGCATACTTCAATTTAACGCCACGCTTTAACTCATGCGGCTAGTTCAATGTCAAGTGTTTAGCCACTGCTCTCCAACGCTCTGTTAACTTCCTGGAACTCATTACAAATTGTTTGATAAACCTGAAATTATGACCACACTGTCCTATCTACACTTACATGACAGTAGCATGGTAATACTGTGTTTATTTTGTTTTTGTTTTTGCTTTGTTGTGGGTTTTTTTTGGACATGGTAATGCCATAGTATCTCATTAAGTACCATTTATTAACTTTTTCAATATGTAATATCATTGTTTATGGACATAAACAAAGTAAAGTAGCAGTAGTACAGTGATGGTGTCATATGGTAATACTACTGTACTTTGATAAATATCATTGTGCTGAAATTCATATACCATGGTATTAACATGGTCCTCCAAGACATGTTCAAGAATATGATATGATGCTACAATGGTACATATCCCCCAAAAAACATGGTACTATGATACTTTTTAGTACTTTTTTTACACTTCGTTTACACTTTATTTGAAGGTGTCTTTGTAATGGTGTTAATAAGTACTGAATAATATTAATTAACATGAACGTACTAAAGGGTTAGGATTAGGGTTAGTTGCTTGTAATTATGCATAATTTACTGTTAATACTACAGTAACAATGTAAAATACTGTTCTCTATTAAGTAGCTTTTACCAAGTAAATACCATAGTAATTCACCATAGTTTTATGATGATAAAACTGTGGTACTGTTACCATCTAAATGCAATTACTATGTTTTTTTGAACATTTACCATGGTAATAAAACCATGGTAATGCTACTGTATATTTTTGGACATCATAGTATACTCAAAAGTACCTTGCATTATCATCTAAATACCATGGTAATAATGTTTTTGGATGACAGAAGTCATAACACATACAAAAAAAAAGGATCCTTAATGAACAGAAAGTTCAAAAGGACAGCATTGTTTTGAAATAGATAACGTTATATCAACTTAATGCATCCTTATTAAAAAAAAGTATTACATAAACAACTAGAATTGTAGTGTATATGAACACTGGAATAGAGAAATGGCCACTCAGCCTGACTTATATTCTCTCCAGACCAACAAAAACACAACGTCAGTTCATTTGACAGAACATCACTTTCATGATACAACTAAACAACTGATTGTCAGTTTCCATTGATTGTGAGTGAAAAACTGCTGATAAGGGGTATGATGCTTGCTTACATCAGCCTTGAGGTACTACATCCCTCTGTGTGATGAAGGCAGTGCTATGGGCAACATGACAGGAAGTGATGCGTTCAGCAGCCCTGCATTTCTGTAACCTCCTTGTGTCTGGCTCTCTTAAGTCAAATGCCTCTGTCTGCTAGTTAGTAGCGACAGTGGATACCTCAGCTGTCTGCCATGAATACACGATGACGCACCAGTGTAGCTGACTGGAGATCAGGTGAAATCTACCCTGACACTGTTGGCTTTGGGGCCAATCTAATGTCACAATAATTATGAGGGGAAACCTGAAAGGATTTATACATGAGGACAGCACATGAATGCACTCTGTAAAAAAATAAAAAAAACATAAAAAAGAGAGAGAGAGAGAAAAAGTTGCTCAAAGAAATATTAAGACAGTATTTTGAATGAGTTTTTCTGAGGGGACCTATTATGCCCCTTTTTACGAGATGTAAAATAAGTCTATGATGTCACTTGAGTGTGAAGTTTTAGCTCAAAATACCCCACAGATTGTAGGACAGATTGCCAGAACACCGGCAACAACAAAACAGGACAATTTCACACACTGAAAATGTCAGAAACTGTCAGTAGCTGTGTTCAGCCTTATATGTTTCAGAATCAACCTTTGTGAAAATCCAGCACTGAAAAGACCCTCGTTTGTGAAGCAATCTAGCGTAAAATGATTGGTGCAAACATATAAGACTTTACCGATTTTCTTCGGGACATTTCCCTCAAAAATGAAATTTAACCATGATGTCCTCAGTGACTCAGATGCCGGGAGTCTATGGAGACTCTTATGTGCATTAGTACATCCCAAAACGTCATCATAGGGGTGAATCTGAAGACTGCTTTTGATTTGTATGAAAAACTTAATGAGTGGATTTTTACCATTACAGGCTGGTTGTTCTCATACACTGTGGAGGTGTTATACACCTTATAAAAGTGAATTTTGCATAATAGGTCCCTTTTAATACATGTACTACTTTATTATAATTAAAATGAATGACTATCTAAAGTAGATTTTTTTTAAAGTTATATCAATAAGTTTTATGCAAATTGTTCACTTTAACATGAATTTAAAAGAGTGAGTGGGACTGAACCACAAAACCATTTTTTGTCTGTCCATTTGAATTCAAAATACATTAATTCAGCTCACTTGCTGAGCTTGTTGGTTCAACTTAAAATATATATATTTTAAAAAAAAAATCTAGACTAAGTAGGCTACATTGTAACAGAAAAGCTTATATTCCCGAATGTTAGAACTTCTGAACAAACTGTAAAAAGTTTTATTGGTATAACTTAATGTTTTTAGGTTGATTCAGTGATTTTCAATAATATTTTTCATTTGAATAAAATCAGTTTAGATGACCATATGAAGCACATCTTTTAGTACAGTAATCAAGAAACTACAATAATCAAATAAATATTTGTATTTTTTTACGCATTATGTATGTACTATTCTAAGATTTTAATTTTTTACATTTTAAGATTGGAATGCTTAAAATTCAAGAACATGAAACAGTGGAACCCATTTTACATTCTTGATGTATTTCCAATTGAAACAGGATATTCAACAAGGCAAAAATGTAGCAAAACTGATTATGTCCATCAGCATTTCGGCCATATCGGCCATTATAACAGGAAGAAAGCAGGTGATTGGCACTAGCAACACCAAGGTTATGGGTTTGATTCCCAGGGAATGCTTGAACTTTATACCTTTGCAAGTCATTTTGGATAAGCATCTGCCATAAGCTTAAATGTTAATGAAAGCCTTTACTTTACCCTTAACCCTTGCCATTCTTTACTGTTTGAGCTTCAAGAAAAGTAAAATCATTTAAGAGGCAGAGGAAGTTATTGCATTTTGACAAACATTATGATAAATTGCACACAATAACCCAAGAATGTGCACTAACATAAAAAGGCTCCATTTCAATTTCATGCAATTAGCAGTTGGTATGTGAGTTTGCACATACTAAGCTAATGAGAATGAAGATGACTATTGTCACTTCGGGTGACACAATAGAGACAAATGGGTTGAGTTAATGAAGATAAAGCATTTTCAAACATCAGGAGTCAGAGAGCCTGACTAGAATTTTCAACACTTTGAGCCCCTGCAGTACAAAGAAAACTTCATTCTAAGACGCCCCACGCAGTATTTGTTTCACCTTCTCTGTCGTGTGCCAAAAGCCCTCAAGACTATCGGAGCAGCAAATAAAAGGCACCTTGCAGGCGAGAACTAAACAAACTGAGTTTGGAATTACAGACCCCAGTTTCCAGTCTAAACTCAATCAGTTTCCCTTCCCTCTCTCCTCGCTGAGGCAAAGGCACCCTGAATTACACTGGCGGGAATCAATGTTCACTAGAGACAAAGAAAAAGGGGCTTGTACTCAATGACCTTATATGAATTTGAGTCATTTCAGATTATTCATTGTGAGAAAATTACATCAGTATAAATCAATAATGATCCTGATATGTTGTTTGGGTCCTGTCACCTTGATTGGGCTTGTTTGGTGACAGGATCCTGCCATTGGTGTTTGTCCAGAATGCAGAACCGTGCATTTTGCATATGGCTTTTTGTTTGTTTCTGTGTGCCATGTGCTCTTCTGTCAGTCTCTAGTCTGCACCTGACAGACCTTAGCATGGATATTTTAATCCCATAACTTTGGAAACATTATAACGCACACATAAAGTGAATTTATAAATCAATTAGCCTTAAAGGGATAGTTCAACCAAAGATGAAAATTATCCCATAATTTACTCACCCTCAAGCCATCCTAGGTATATATGACTATCTTATTTCAGACGAACTCAATCAGAGTTATATTAAAAAATATCCTGGCTCTTCCAAGCTTTATAATAGTAGTGAATGGCACTCCCAATTTTGAAGCCCAAAAAAGTGCATCCATCCATCATAAAAGTAATCCATGAGGTTAATAAAGGCCTTAAAGCGAAGCGATAGGTTTTTGTATGAAAAATATACATATTTAAAACTTTATAAACTATATTAACCAGCTTCCGACAAACATCCATAAGCAAGTTGACTTATGGCATTTTTCCGGGCTTCAAAATCATGCCATTCCCTGCCAGGATAACTCTGATTGTGTTTGTCTGAAAGAAGATAGTCATAGACACCTAAGATGGCTTGAGGGTGAATAAATCATAGGATAATTTTCATTTTGGGGTGAACTATCCCTTTAAGTCTGTATATAAAATATACACTACCATTCAAAAGTTTGGGGTCAGTAAGATTTTTCTTTTTTAAGATGGATGCCAAAAATATGAAGCAGCACAACTGTTTTCAACATTAAATGTTTCTTGAGCAGCAAATCAGCATATTAGATCAAAAGGATCTGAAGGATCATGTGACACTGAAGACTGGAGTAATGATGCTGAAACTTCACAGGAATAAACCATATTTTAAAGTAGATTCATTTATAAAACGTTTATTTTATTTTAAATTGTAATAATATTTCACAATATTACTGTATTTTTGATCAAATAAATGCAGTCTTGGTGAGCAGAAGAGACTTATTTTAAAAACATTTAAAAAAATCTTACCAACCCCAAACTTTTGAATGGTAGAGACCATGAAATGAACATGAAATGGTCATATTTCACCTTTAAATCAAAAGACAGAAATAAGAAAATACATTTCAAAAAACAAAACAAACAAAACTATATTACGGTAATGAGAATCATAATCACTAACTAACTAAACAAACAAATAAATAAATAAATCTTACATTACAATATTGAGAATTTTGAGGTAAATCTGTGAAATTGTTGTGAATACAAAATATTATTATTTTTTTGTCTTTCAATTTTGGAGTGAAATGTGACCAGGACGTGTTTGTGAGTTTCACCCTAAACTTGTCTGTATGTAAATATACTGTAGCATGTCAGACTGACAGTCAGTTACTCACCTCCAAGAAACTGCATGCCCCCTGCTGTGCGTCCGATGGTTCTGGAGATGAGCTCTGATATGCAGCAGCCCATGAGCGCCGTGAGTGCCACAAGCAGCAGCAGGCCGCATCCGACCCCCGTCACAACAGTACAGATCCGCCATTCCACACTCGGGATGCCCTGAAAGCTTGCGTAGCGCCCGCACTGCTCCAGCATGACCGTAGCCTGCCTCTCCTCATCCCGAACAGGATACGAGCACCGCCGGAAAGTGCCGAAGGACACCGGCTTATCCATTTGGGAGCCCAGCAGCCAGTAGGGCATGAAGAAGCCCACGCAGGAAGCTGCTGCGCTCAGCAGGGACACCAGAGCCCAGATCATCCCTGTGCATGTCAGGCTGGATGCCATGCTGGACAAATGTCTTTAAATATTGGACACACTTCGAGAAGAGAGCTTGGAAAATGAAGATGTTACAAAAATAGTTCCTTTTCCCTTGTTGGAAAGAGGATGTCTATCTCCATTCAGTTTTTACCATGGTTCTGTGTGCCGTCACCTGAGAAAGAAGCAATAAAACACACTGTCCCATTAATCGTCACAACGTTTTGACTGACATTTAACAATCAGAAAGAGTCACAATTCCTGTTATCTAATGCAACAACATCTATATACACCAGGGGTTCTCAACTCTGGCACTCGAGATCCACTTTCCTGCAGAGTTTAGCTCCAACCTCAAACAAACTCATCTGCCTTTCTAGTAATCCTGAAGACCTTGATTAGCTTGTTCAGTGTGTTTGATTAGGGTTGGAGCAAAACACTGCAGGAACTAAAGGGGCCGTTTAACTACTAAAAACTCAAAACTTTGGTAACACTTTATTTTAATACTCCTTTTTTATAAGTAACTTTGCAACATGTCAGCTAACTCTCATTAGAGTATTAGTAGACTTTCTGCTTAATATCTGCTAACACTTATTGTGATGGTCCCCCCAACAGACATTCTACTGACTGCAAGTGTAACGGAGGCCAGCTAGTAGTCACTGTGCAAGTAAACTTCACTCCTCTGATCTCAAAAGATGCTGTAGCAACTGACGCTAGAGGTAGCAGCCTTTAGCCTCCTTGTTAGAGCGTCCGACTCCCATGCGGACCGGGCCAGGGTTCGCGTCCCGCTTGGAGTGGGCAGGTGCGAACTGGAGGGGCTACATTGGTGCCGTGACCCGGATGGGAGTGAGGTTTAGGGGGTGAGTGTAACGGAGGCCAGCTAGTAGTCGCTGTGCAAGTAAACCTCACTCCTCTGATCTCAAGAGATGCTCTAGTGACTGACGCTAGAGGTTGCAGCTTTTAGCCTCCTTGTTAGAGCGTCCGACTCCCATGCGGACCGGGCCCGGGTTCGCATCCCGCTTGGGGCAGGCAGGTGCGAACTGGAGGGGCTGCACAAGTACATGTCAACTAAAGCCCAAAGTATAGTTCACTTTTTACGAGTACGCAAGGGTCAGCGTACAGTGCACATGATGTGAATTCCATCATCAGAGGAGTACGCACACACTGTAAGTGCACTGCCGGATTTTTGTAACTGCGGAGAACTTGTACGCGCAGGTCGCGCATGAGCATTTATTATTTTTTTTTTATTTATTTCTTTTGCAGTAATTAGTTTATCCACAAGGTGGCAATCATGCCCTGGGGGAGGCGTCGATTCACAAGGCAGTCAAAGAAAAACTGCATAAACAGAGCAGATTGGAACACATGCAAGCTACAGCAACAATGGAGGCTTACATAGATGAGAGATTGTGCGAAGAGGTTAGAAAGTACCCCTATTTGTACAGCTCTAGCAAGAAAGAATACAAAGATGTTTACATGGGTTGTAATTTGTGGTGAGAGATTGCTCAATACTGCGCATGCGTCAAACACCTGTGTATGTGTACGAGTCAAATGAAGTATACTTTCCCAGGAGTTCGACTTTCCGTATGCATTCGATTGTGCGCGTACACTAGCATACGCATAAAAAAACTAAGTATACCCAAATCTAACACTACTAGTCAACTAATATTCTACTAACACTCTAATGACATGTACAGTAGGTGCAACATTGTGTTGGGCAGAATGTGTTAAAGGGACCATCAGAATAAAGTGACACCAAAACTTTTGGTGCATTTTGGCTGTTCATTTAAAAGACATGGTGTTTTGGGGGCCTGAAAATGCAAACTTTTATAAACGGGTTTTTAAGTGCAAGTTTTTGAAAACGATACTGTTATCGTCTCAGAGTAAACTACAAAAATGCAAATTTGTGGAAATGGTGATGTCATGCGCATGCGTATTACATGTTCAGTCTACAGGCATGTAGTTTTTCTTTACAAAGTGACATCGCCATCTACTGGCCTGCCAACATAATACAGCATTTTTACTTGTTTTCGCTGATCTGTGTGAATGTAGGACATAACAATTAGGGTCAATATTGTCCCACCCACTTTTTGAAACATCTCGTGGCACGGAATATAAAAGAATCATCTCTAGTTGAATAGCAAATTGTTTGTTTGTGTTAAAGAGGTGATCTGGCTCTGGGATGTGCTGTTTTTGAAATCATGTTGAGTGCTTGTTGTCACTGTTATCTTGTGTTATCTTATATTCTTATTGCGGATACATGTATTTATTCACTAATGTAAATACTCTCGAGACTAACAATATTTATTTTGCAGTAGATGTAAGGATTAAACTATCACATTAAACATAAGTTCTATGTCAATAAACTTTGTGCATTTATTATTGTACATTTCTAATATGCAATCTCCACAACCCACAACAACCCCCCCCACCTGCACACACACACACACAAACACACTAACCCCTGTCCCACCCACTATTTAAAACAAAGTTACACCACTGAATGGTTTTCATCTGCACGTGAAAAACACAAAAGAGACACTTTTTCGTTTTTAGTGTCTTGTAAACATACACTAAGTGGACCTTGAGGGTCAGAGTTGAGAACCGCTGGTATACACTATTTAACTGTTCAAAATTTTAGGGTCAGTAAGATTATATATTTTTTTATTTTATTAAAGAAAATAATGATTTTATTTAGCAAGGGATCATCAAATTGATCAAAAGTATCAGTAAAAAATGTTTATAATATTGTAAAATATTTCTGTTACAAATAAAATGTTCTTTTGTTTATCCGATTCATCAAAGAATCCTGAAAAAACATGTAACATGGTTTCTACAAAAAAAATTAAGCAGCACAACTGTTTTCAACACTGAAATTAATAAGAAATGTTTCTTGGGCACCAAATCAGCTTATTAGTATGATTTCTGAAGGATCATGTGACACTGAAGACTGGAGTAATGATGCTTTTTTTATTATTTTAATAAATGCTGCCTTGGTGTACGAATTGTATGCCTAAATATTTATTTTCTGGCAACTTAATTATATAATTTTACTGCACATTTTCACTCTTACAGTGTAACAGGTGATTAGTTAATGTACATTTCAATATGACATGGAAAAAAAAAAAAAAAAACTCTATACATATCCCAAAGATTTGATATCTCTAACTTTGTAAACATTGGAAAGTGCAGTGATTATGTTTTCCTCAAAAACACTTACTGAAAAATATTAACTGAAAACAAACCTAAAACAAAAGAATGTATAAAAATACAATGCATAAACAAATAAACAATCAAGTAAACATTTCCATTCCTGTTTGTTCTCCGTAGACTTTACCATGACAATGAGAGCAACAGTTCTGAATAGATTGATATTGAATACTTTCAATAAATAAATGATTTATTAAATGAATGAATGAAAATAATTAATCAACATTTCATGGCATGTCTAACTACAGAATCTGATTGAACTTTAACAAATGATTTTAAGCTTCTAGAGTTTAATTTGATGTTTGTTCGTGTGGTTAATGAAAGTTGCCACCCAACTTCTTTAAAACAGTGCAGGAAGAGTGAACAGAACTCCATATAAGGCTGACTTCTCTAATATTTACACAAATGATTGCAGAGGGACACTAGCAAAGAAAAAGAAAAGAAAAGAAAAGAAAAGAAAAAAATGTTTTGGTAACATCTATTGATTTTATTAGTCAAAATATCCTTATTTGATACAAATCTAAATATAGTAAGTTAAATAAAGTAAGTTAATAAAACTAATTTTAAGGCTCGTCGGAATAACTTTTATGATAACTGCACATTTTCACTTTTCACAGAGTGTGAATCTCATAATCAGTAATTATAATTCTCGTTAATAAGACATGCTTAATAGATCAGCCTTGCTCATGACATTTCTATAGCCTATATGCATGTTTATCCAAGGGTGTTAAGGATTATAAGGTTTAATGTAATCATATTTTTTATGATATGAATGTAAATTACTACAAAGTGTTATGAGAGGTGTTAAAGGGGCTTAAGCATCTAATATTTACAGAAAAGAAAAGAAAAGTTTCCGGGAAAACAGACTGATCATCTAGGCTATTAATAGTGCTAATGATACATTTATGACAGTTATGATATTAACTCATGCCATGCAAAAGACAAGCACAACATCATGCCAAAACATGAATAACCATAAAAAACCCATCGTGTGTGATAACTTACATATATATATTCTGACTGGCGTGTTAATTCAAACTCCGGTCCAGCTTCATGGGACCGTGAGGCAGAAATAAACTTTGTCCGCTGAACGGGGCGCAACTCGCTCTACGCACGCAGAAAACGCGTGTTAAATTCCGTTAAATGAGGTCTGCTGAGGTCAGCTTGTGTTTAGTTCACTGTCACTCCTGCAGGAAAGCGCTGAATTAATCCCAGTGTCTTTAATAAGAGACGCGAAATACTGAGCAATGCGCCTGTATCCCTGCACTGAGCGCAGTGTGGCAGCAGTCAGACTGTGAGTCCAAGTGCGCTCCCTCACTCGCTAACGTCCTCGAAGCTCCGCCCACCTTCCTGCTGCCTTTTATTCACACCGGGGCTAGTTGTCACACTTTTTACTCCAACAATATTTCTCAGGATAGATTTATTTTAAAATCAGTTTCTATACAGACATATACCTTAAAGTCTTTATTACAAAAAACGATCGAACATTAATGCCCAGCTGAAAATAAAGCATGTCAAACATTGTCTATAACTTACAGCTGGCAATGTTATCTTTATGGAATATGTTGTCACAATGGGAACCTGCCTTTGACACCGATTTTTGAGACGAATACCTGCGTTTGAAAATAAAAGAAATAGGCGTATCGTCTAAAGCAGGGGTATTCAACCAGGGGTCCTCCAGAAGGTTCTAGGGGGTCCCCAGAAAATTTCAGAGAAACAAAAAGACAAAGCAAAAATGGTTAAAGCCTACCATTTTCCAACATTAAGTATAGCCAATTTAAGTTTGGAAACAATATGTTGTATTTATGTCACACTTATTATTTATCTAACAGTTTAAATGTTTTTTCATACATAAAAATGTATAGATGGAATTTAGGAAGGGGGTCTCTCATAGAAGTTTCATCATATTTGGGGGTCCTTGGCATCTTTAAGTTTGAAAACCCCTGGCCTAAAGGGGTTTTCAAACTGCAGGGACCCACAGGGGGCACAAACGAGTAGGGGTGGTCCCTGGAAAAGTTTAGACTAGAGAAAACAAACAAAACAATCTAAAATTAAACAGGAAATAAAAAATAAGTTTAACTAAATAAATAAATAAAAAAGAAAAAAAACTGATTTAATTAAGTAAAATATTCAATTAATACATTAAAATGATTTTATTAATAAAATATTCAATAAATAAAAAATTTAATAAATAAATAATTTAAGAGGAAAGTACAGAGTAGAAAAAAATGTAACATAATAGAAACCTTTACACATAAAAAGAGTCTTTACACATAAAAATATTAGCTACTTTTTACATTTTTGGAGGGGGGTTCCTAGCACGAGGGTGATAATATTTGGGGGGTCTGTGGCATCTAAAAGACTTTTTTTAAGAAGCTGATATATAGAAATAAAGTAAAGAAAAAGTAGAATTCTATCTATCTAAAAGTAGAATTTTAGTATTTTAAATGTTTTATAGGCTTTTTTTTAAAACTAAATTTATGTCTATTATATATTTATATCTAAATAAATAAATAAAGTAAATTAGTAAGTAGCTAAAGTATAAGTAAATTATGGTGTGGCAGTCTTAGACTAAAGATTTTTCAAAGATTTGAAATCACACCTTGCAAACATTTCCTTAAAAGCACTTCAAATCGAAGTAAAACCATTAAACAAACAAAGGAAAAAACAAGAATGTATAAAATATAAATAAATAAAAAAAATGAAAAAATAGATTTCCGATGTTTGTTTTTTCTTAAAGGGTTAGTTCACCCAAAAAGTTCCACACCTGTAAGATCTTCGTTCATCTTCGGAACACAAATTAAGATATTTTTGATGAAATCAAAATGTGGTATTTTATCTCATAGAAAGCGAGGTATTTTATCTCATAGAGGTATTTTATCTCATAGAAAGCAAGATAATTGCCACATTCAAGGTCCAGAAAGGTAAAGACATCATTAAAATAGTCAACATGACTACAGTGGTTCAACCTTAATGTTATGAAGCGATCAGAATACTTTTTGTGCACAAAAACAAAACAAAAATAACGACTTTATTCAACAACTTCTTCTCTGTCAGACTCATACACAGTGAACAAAGTTCAGCGCTTCTGTCTTTACATCCGAATGCCAGCTCAGTATTGGCCGGCTCCTGCATCAGCAGCACACGGATGTGTCATGCTGCTCACGTGAACAGCCTCGGCCAATAATAAGCCGGCATTCAGATGTAAACACGGAAGCGTTTAATTACTCACCCTTATGGAACGTCAAGAGGGTGAGTAATTAATGACATTAATTTAATTTTTGGGTGAAAGATATTGCTCTAAATATCATTCTAGATATAAAAGAATAGCAGAGTACAACTATAACGATAACAGCACAGAGAAACAATATCGTTGGAATCATTCCAGCTGATGAACGGTAAAAACATCGACAACCAATCAGAACCCATCCTGATTTAAAGAGACAAAACTGCAGCATGCGCTTATAATAAACAGAACAATATTATGCATTGGTGTGGACGCTAATCAAGCGTAGCATTAGTTCTTACAGGTCACGTTAGTCAAGCTCGCATCAGCTGACACTAAGCTGATTCACATTGACCTATAGGAACACGACGCCTATCACCGCATTTGTATATATATATATATATATATGGTCCGTTCAGTATTATCAGCAGCTTTATCGCATTGCTCAGGAGCTAATTACCCTCCTCCATCCCCAGCTCCTCCTTTGTCCAATCATGACTTGCCCTTCTGATCTCTCTTGATCAAACTAATTTCTTTAATTATGTTGTTACATTAATTATTGTCATTAAGAAAATTAATGATATCGCTGCTCTCCCTGCTTGTTAGACTGCATGGATGGGCAGGGAGTTTTTGACCAGAACAGTACCATACCGCCAACGGGACAGAAGAGAGCATGTTAGTAAAGCTCAGGAGATGCTGGTGTAAAGTGGTGAGTGCTAGAGAGGAGACCATAGCTGTGAATAATTCACAAAGTCTCACATCCTGAAACACTACAGAGAGCGTAACCCTGTGCCCCACCTCCACTCTCCATTTAATCCCTCTGAGGAGAAATGGGCTGAAATTCAATTGTGTTTGCCCTCTCTGGTGCAATATCTGTAGTTGTTGTGATTATTCATTGTCAAGGTAACTCCCCTTTTCCTTTTGGCAAGGTGAAGTTAATGTCAAGGCACTGGTTTGAAGTGATTTGTTGTATTTTGACAACAGTTACAGGCGCCATTTGTCACGGAATTAAATTGACAGCAAGGTGTGTCAGCTCAAAAGATCACTTTTATTATGTTTGTGAACTTGTGAACTGGTTAAATCTCCCCCAAAAGAACCCAAACCCCTCTCATTCTCATGGGTCTGCCAGATTTTTCCAACAGTTGAGACTTTCTGTTGACTTTTATTTATTATTATTTAAATATATAAATATATTGAGCTAATGTCTCTTCTAACCCTAAGCCTCCTTACACAAACCTTTCTGCATTTTTACATTTTCAATACATAAGCAATATCACACTCGTAGCCATGTGATATTGCTCTATATCAGCACGGCTGTGATTCGGCCGTAGGTCACAGTCGTGCTGATATACAGCCATATCACATGGCTACAAGTGTGATATTGCGTTTATACAACAGTTCAATGGCACAAGTGTGTAAATAAATAAGAAACAACAACGGATTGTCTTTAAAAACCCTCTTTTGTGAGGAACTACTTCTTCTGCCACATATTCAAATCTCAAGTTGACAGTTTAACAGTTGAGCCCAAGCCTCCGTTATTAGTTCTAAAACGTCACTTTAGAACTAGTAACGAAGGAATGTTGAGTCGCTTCATTGAAGTTTATTATAATATGTAGAGTAGATTATGGTATTATGAGAGAGATATTGACTAAGCGATTGCATTACCTGCATCTAGCTGATATTCTTCAGGTCAATCATAATCACAAAATCAGTTTGAATGTCCACTGAGGAAAGCAATATCTTTGTCCTTTTAACATTTAAGACATTCCCATGACAACGCTAGTCAATGCATTTATCAGTTGCGTCTCGTAAGATGTTGTTTAAAGTAAAAACAATGTCCTTGTTTTCCTTGTTTCAGTCGATTTAAATTTAAAAGTCTTTGTGACTGACTGACTGACTGACTCACTCACTCATAAAGACAGTCAATTGCTGCCATCTAATGGCGTATTAATGTAACTTTCACTGAAGTCGAAATCACTAACAGACTCTCTCAATACCAAAAAATACGGCATGTTATTTATATAAAATGTTACTTATTAAACAATAATATTTAAATTAACAACAATAGCCATTATAACAGTATAAGAAGTAAAATAGGAAATAAATACGAGCAAACAGTTCAGTCAAATGTACAAAAGCAGCGCTCTAGTTAGTACAGGATTTAATTTCAATGCAAATAAAGTTATGAAACTTAATATAGCCATTAAGCAAAATCTATTAGCTCTGGAACAAGTAATATATTAATAAGACCAAAGATTGCCCATTTGATATACCCAAAACGAATTATACCTCATGTTTAAACACTATTTACACAAGAGCCAGCAGCAAATTCCCGAAGCACTGGCCGAGATGAAGCTGTTCTCTGTGGGTACACGAGCACTGAACGGTTGCTGACGACCTGGAGCTCACACCTCTGAAAGCATCTAAACAAATTTTCAAATAGGTGCTATGTTTATATATAAATCGCATATCTGAGGTCTAAACAACTAAATTCTTGCCTAAAAAATCAATTGCCTACAAAACAACAGTAGTATCTATAAAAATATGGTGGGTTTGCTCATCCACCATGACACTCGCTGTGAGAATGCTGACAGTGGAGTGAGTGATTTAAATGGTGAACTGGTTCCCGTGGTGTTACTGGTAGAATGTCGCATGGCTGGAAATACCTCTCAGCCAATCAGATTCGAGAACCAGAACGAACTGTGGTATAAATAATTATAATATATAATATAATTTACTATCCTTATTAAGACATTTGGTCTCCACAATGACTGATATATGCACACATTTATACCTACAATGGGGACATACCATAACCTTCTGTTTTTTTTAAGTATAGGCTAGTTGTTTATAATTAAACAAAACAAAACAAAACAACAACAAACACATATTTACAATATATTTAAAAATATAATGATAATAATAAGGCTATTATTGTATATCATTATAATAATGTGAAAATATATTTAATATTTTTTTTTAATATATATTTTTATATTTACTTTATAAAATATATTTTGTTAAAATATATTAAAATATTTCAAACATTATTTATTAAGGTCTCCATTAAAATCAAAATCTTGGGGGAATAATGATTTATCTGTGCACATCATTATTTTTTATTTTTTATAATTCAGGTACCCTCATAGTCTTTAATCAAAATAACTTCCTCTGCTTCTTGCAGTGACGTCTCTTCTCTGATGACGTGTTTACTGACGCAAGGGCGGGGCAACCCGTCACTCACTCACATGACAATACAATCAATTCCCCATGGACAAAACCAAAAAAAGTTTTCTTGTTTTTTCGTTTCACTCTGATACGTCGCAAAAGGGAAAAAAAGAGTATCACAATTTCCATTTCATGCCGACTTTAACTATTTCCCTTCAATGACAACTTCAAAAGGCGAGACTCTTATTTCTGGAGACTATTCAGTACAAATAGCCAAAGAGCCAAGTGGTACCACTTAGGACGCGGAACTAAAGTGTTCAGCACTTGTGGCAGTGGGACGATTTTCTGGTTACTCAAAACAGCTTCCTGGAGGTTGACGTGGATGTTGATGATGGCAGAGACTAAAGCAGATCTGTCAACTGATGCTTCAAACCTTCACAACTCTAACAGCAGCGGGAATGTGTCCTCACAGACCAACAACCCTCTGTCCAGAAAACTCAACAAGATCCTGGAGACCAGGCTGGAAAATGACAAGGTCTGTGTCGGTTTGGTCGCATTAGCTAACTTATTAGCCTCGCAGTGCACCTGTCACTACGTTCTCTTTACAAGTATAATTTATAATAATAGTAAAAAAAAAAAAAAAAAATGCTGCATCCTTGGTTTAAACAGAGATAATAAAGCGGTACAAAGATAGCACCCAAATGTACCAAAATTTCAGTACTGTGGTGTACTCTATATAAAAAGCTTTATCATGTTATTACATGCTAAATCAATGATACTTGAAAGTAAAATATACTGACGTTCATTTACTTTGGTATTTACTTATCTTTCTTTTTTAAAGAACTTAATACGTGTATTAAGCAAGGACATATTCAACTGATCAAAAGTGACAGCAAAGATTACTACATTGTTACAAACCTTCTATTAATCAATGAATTAGAAATATACTAAAATTGAAAACAAAATATTACTGATTTTACTGTATTTTTAATTGAATAAATGCAGCCTTGGTGAGCAGAAGAAACTTCTTTCAAAAACATTTAAAGAAAATCTTACCTAGTCCAAACTTTTAAACTGTTGTGTATATCGAAAGACCATTGAATTTCCATGCCATCACTGTACTGTACTGCACTGTCACAGTACATTTGGTAAAGGTTTGCAGTAATGATTAGACATATTGCTTTGATGTTTTGTAAATGGAATTATATCATTTGATGTATCTAGCCATGATCTTCATGTCATATGGGTTGTAGACAGGATGCAGTTGATGAACAATTGTCTCATTTATTTTCTTTATTTCTAGGAGATGCTGGAAGCGTTGAAATCTCTCTCCGTGTTTTTCACTGAGAACAGTCTGAGAACCAGGAGGAACCTGCGGGGAGACATCGAGAGACGCAGCCTGTCCATCAATGAAGAGTTTGTACGGATATTTAAAGAAGTGACTGAGGTAAATTCACAGGCAGAGCAGAGTAGAGCACAAGCAGTTGGAAGTTCATTATAGGTTTATAGGTGCAGAAATATACACTATATTGCCAAAAGTATTGGGACACCCTTCCAAATCATTGAATTTAGGTGTTTCAATCACTTCCATGGCCACAGGTGTATAAAATCAAGCACCTAAGCATGCAGACTGCTTCTACAAACATTTGTGAAAGAATGGATCGCTCTCAGGAGCTGAGTGAATTCAAACGTGGTACCGTGATAGGTTGCCACCTGTGCAATAAGTCCATTCGTGAAATTTCTTCATTACTAAATATTCCACGGTCAACTGTTAGTGGTATCATAACAAAGTGGAAGCAATTGGGAACAACAGCAACTCAGCCACGAAGTGGTAGGCCACGTAAAATCACAGAGCGGGGTCAGCGCATGCTGAGGTGCACAGCGCTCAGAAGTCGCCAACTTTCTGTAGAGTCAATAGCTACAGACCTCTAAACTTCATGTGGCCTTCAGATTAGCTCAAGAACAGTGTGTAGAGAGCTTCGTGGAATGGGTTTCCATGGCCGTGGAGCTGCATCCAAGCCTTACATCACCAAGTGCAATGCAAAGCGTCAGATGCAGTGGTGTAAAGCACACCGCCACTGGACTCTAGAGCAGTGGAGACGTGTTTTCTGGAGTGACAAATCACACTTCTCTGTCTAGCAATCCGATGGACAAGTCTGGGTTTGGTGGTTGCCAGGAGAACGGTACTTGCTGACTGCATTGTGCCAAGTGTAAAGTTTGGTGGAGGGGGGATTATGGTGTGGGGCTGTTTTTCAGGGGTTGGACTGGCCCCTTAGTTCCAGAGAAAGGAACTCTTAATGCTTCAGCATACTAAGACATTTTGGACAATTTCATGCTCCCAATTTTGTGGGAACAGTTTGGGGATGGCCCCTTCCTGTTCCAACATGACTGTGCACCAGTGCACAAAGCAAGGTCCGTAAAGACATGGATGAGTGAGTTTGGTGTGGAGGAACTGGCCTGCACAGAGTCCTGACCTCAACCCGATAGAACACCTTTGGGATGAATTAGAGCGGAGACTGTGAGCCAGGCCTTCTCGTCCAACATCACTGCCTGACCTCACAAATGCGCTTCAAGAAGAATGGTCAAAAATCCCCATAAACACACTCCTAAACCTTGTGGAAAGCCTTCCCAGAAGAGTTGAGGCTGTTATAGCTGCAAAGGGTGGGCCAACTCCATATTAAACCCTACGGATTAAGAATGGGATGTCATTAAAGTTCATGTGCACGTAAAAGCAGGCGTCCCAAAACTTTTGGCAATATAGTGTGTTTATTTTTTGACAACAATTTCTATGAAGCAGCTCAGAACAAAACTATTACATTACATAAGCTGCCTGTGGAGCTTTTTTATGATCTGTCATCTTTCTATGTAGTATGTACATTATATTTAAAGGGGTCATGATATATATATATATATATATATTTTTTTTTTATATATGTTTCTTGAGGTTAACTTATAATATTAATAAAAAATGTTACACACACACACACACACACACACACACACAAATATATGTGATAAAAGGATTATTTTCAACTTTAATTTTTGACATTTTTGAGGGGCGGCTCTTTTAAGGCTTGTCAGTAAACGGCCACTGTTATGATTTGCTAACGTCACTGCATAGGAAACAGTATCAACGCCCACTCACTATTGTAAAAAAATAAATTCTGTTATTTTGAACACTCTGTTTATCAAATAATCCTGGAAAAAAATACATTGTTTCCACAAAAATAAAAAGCAGCACAACTGTTTTCAACATTAATAATAATTAGAAATGATAATAATAATTATTTCTGATAATAATAAATGTTTCTTGAGCAGCAAATCATCATGATCTCCGAAGGATCTTGTGACACTGAAGACTGGAGTAATGATGTAGAAAAGTCAGCTTTGGAATAAATTATATTTATGTATTAAAATAGAAAACAATTACTTTAAATTGTAATAATATTTCACAATATTACAGTTTTTACTGTATTTTTGATCAAATAAATGCA
Source organism: Hypophthalmichthys nobilis (assembly GCA_037950665.1). Classification (NCBI taxonomy): domain Eukaryota; kingdom Metazoa; phylum Chordata; class Actinopteri; order Cypriniformes; family Xenocyprididae; genus Hypophthalmichthys; species Hypophthalmichthys nobilis. The sequence continues at coordinate 27,885,286 of CM075479.1, forward strand.
GCTTTGATAAACATAAGAGACTTCTTTCAAAATCCTTACAAAAGTATACCCAAACTTTTGAACTGTACTGTGCTTCAAATGTTGTTATTCTGATTATAAATTATGGATAAAAGCTTCTGACTAAATGTAAATGAGATATACATAATAAACTTTGCTCCATCTGCACATGCTCTGCACCTTCTACTGCTGTATAGGACAGAGATCAGAGATCTTAAGTGTGTCTTTCTGCTTCAGGAACTAGAGAGCGTTCATGAAGATGTTCAGGCTATGAGCTCCTGCTGTGAAGAAATGACCAACAGGTTAAAGGTAATCACGCATCATTGCTTTCAGATAGTTACCATCATCATCTGTAAAAGACCATGTGAAATCAAAATGGACTTTTGGAACTTTATATCCATGTCTATTGGTTTTGAGGTCGTCTAGTGTACTCCAGAATGTTGATAAAATAAAAATTTTAAAGCCATTTCAAGGGTTTGAAGAAGATATTTAAATGTACTTAGTTGAAGGACCAACATGTTCTTTCGTGTTCTGTGTGTCAACAGGCAGCCAAAGAACAAACACAGGACTTGATTGTGAAAACCAACAAACTTCAAGGAGAGAAGTGAGTTTGATATAATACTCTGCAGTGTTTGACTGATATGAGGTTTTCAGTAGCTGGAGAGCAGGCTTGCTGATGGCATATATTGAAGCAATGTCAAAAGAACAAGAGTTGCAATACAATAAAAAGTCCCTGTGGCATTAAATATCATATGGAGCCTGCGGTGTAACAACACATAGTGTCACAATATATTGCAATACGAAAATGCAACAATATGTATCATGGATCGTGATGATATGTATTTTAGTTCACCCAAAATTAAAGTTTAGTTTAGACAGATTTTATTTAGCATCAAATAGAGTAAAAGTCAGACATTTAAGCTTCCATGTTTATTAATTGTTATTAATAAAATAAAAATAAAATGCATTATATAATAGAATATTTAAAACTTTAAATATATGCATTTAGTCAGGTCCAAGCCTATTCAAGTTCAAAAACGTTAAAAACTCTATTTTGGCATTGTTTTTGGCTTTTCTTTTTCCTGAATGTGGAAGTCTCGCCCGACTCATAGCGGAATTATCCTTTACATTTTCCAGTATCTGATGTTTCTGGTCAAATTAGGGTATTTTTCTGAGCTGATAATGTAATGTTAAACCTATGAAAATGGTTTAAAAAAGCACATGGCTTCATAGTGCCACTACTTTACAGTGTCGCAGTGACCGTCTTTTATCAGTGCCTCACCCGTCAAAGTTTAATAAATGCATAGATGACATGAAGCTGCCCGAAGTTAGCTACATTAAAAACAGATGGGTGCTCATATTCTACATACAGCTCCAGATCGGGGTGAAGTTTTGGGGGGTGGGTATGTGTGCGCTCTTATCATGTCCTCAAAATGATAAGGGCGCACATATACCTTTTATGGTGAGTATTTTAACTTAAGTACTGCCAGCCATACTTTTACAAATGCCGTATACAGACATTCTTTTCAGATTTGCTGGTGCTCAAAACACATACTTTCCAGGAATTTCTTCAGTTTATAGCTGTTGTTGTGGCAGTCGCTTAACAGCACAGCTTAACTCTGATTCATCAAGCTCAAATTGTGAAAGAATGGTTGAGAGGGAGCATTAATAATCATTTTCACACATGAATTGGCACATCTAAGTCCACTTGAAAGAAATAAATGTTGTGATTTTATTTAACAGTTTGAACTGTTGTCATACGCAGTTGACGTAGTGAACGCAGTGCAGGCTTCCTTGTTCTACACCAGAACGCCGATTCATTATTGGTCGGCTCTTGCCTCAGCATCACACGCATGTGTCGTGCTGCTCACGTCATAAATACTGAGCCGGCATTCAGATGTAAACATGGAAGCATTGAACTGCGTTCACTATGTCAACTGTGTATGACAACATTTCAAATTGTTAAGTAAAGTCGTTATTTTTTTTTTGTTTTTACGCATAAAAAGTCGCTTCATAACATTAAGGTTGAACCACTGTAGTCATTTTAACAATGTTTTTAATACCTTTCTGAACCTAAAAAGGTGCAATGACATTGCTGCCAATGTGTGCTTCAGAAACCCTCTGATTTTATAAAAAATATCGTAATTTGTGTTCAGAAGATGAACGAAGGTCTTACGGGTTTGGGACGACATGAGGGTGAGTAATTAATGACAGAAATGTCATTTTTGGGTGAACTAACCCTTTAAGAGGTGCATCAATTTTTGATCAAGTTCTTGTATTGACAATGCAAGAGTCAAGCACTCTATAAAGTCTACTCCAGCACATCCCTAAAACTTTAAATGACTCACAATACACTGTATGTGTGTTACTAACCACAGTATAAGATAATTTCTCCCGTTGCCATTTATTCTGTTTCTATGCACTGATGTTTGCTTCTAAAATGAGAAGAAAAGTTCTGTAATTTAATTTAAAAGTATTGTCTTTGTAATTAATGAATATCCAGCACTCCTACCAGAATGTCACAGTGTTCTATTTCTGGTAAACATCACAACACGACAAGACTGCAGAGTTACACGAATCTCATTTCCATTTATACATCAGAGAAATCTGAAAGAGTGTGCACATGTTCACTGCTGATCACTGTGATGTCCAACTTTTGATGAGTTCAATGAAGCATTCATCGTCTTCTGCTGGAAAATGTTATCTCCATTATACTATACAATATACTATGATGGTGCAGTTTTGCAATTCCAATTAATATTTCCTTATCTGTTTTGCTGCTAGCTTTGAATGCAACTGATTACAAGCTAGCTGCTGATAACGAGACAATGCGATACACAAAAGTTAATAATGACATGGAGAGAAGAGGATTCTGGTATGAGACAGTGTTCCTTGTTGACTTGATTGGTCGAACCATATCATATCAGGGAATTTGGCTCTAGGTCTGAGACTCAAGGTGAAGGCACAGAATGATAAATCGAGGCTCTAACTTCAGCATATCTTGTACTTCTTGCGACCCACAGATCAAGTTTATGGCCCTCACTGGTGAAATATACTTGTTTATGGCCATTGAGAGACTGCCGATGAAAGTCATTTGAGTGGAATTGATTGAAGAGAGGGCTGACAGGGCATTGACTCTGCCGGACTGTGGTGTGCCATGTGGTGGGCCAATGAGATGCGGAGAGAGACAAATAGCAGTGAAGTACTTTGCTGTCTGCTTTCTATGGACAGCTGCCTTCTAACAGCATGTATGTGTCCACTGGTGTGGAGCTGAGTGGGTGTTTTCTGTTCAGTCTCTATGAGAGCTGAGCGGAAGGCTTATGCAGGGGATTGTGGGATTGACAGTGAGTGGAGTATTTAGAGGGTTTAGAAATGTAGAAAACTATATTCAGTTTTGATGATTGCTATGAGGCAGTGATTTGTAATATGTTTGTTTGCTAATACTGCTGCAGATTCTGGCAGATTTAGTCCGAAGTAGGGCTGCCCTTGACTAAAGATTGCCTATGCACTTTTTTATACGTATTACATGAGAATATTTGTTTTCCAGTTGAATTGGTTCATTTAAAAGTAGACATGTAGCTTTCTATAGATATATTTTTCATGTCTGTGAGGCAAGTTTACATTGAGTTTGGGTTCTTTTTTATTGTAAAAGTGAGCGGCCATGTTAAGTTGCTACTACTTACGTTTCAGATGATAAGTCATATTTGAGGTCGATGAATGATGATAGGCGAGCGTTTGGATGTCCTGCCCAATGTACTGTATTTACCACATAGACCAGCTGTTAATGATCTGTCCGTCACAGACTGCGTGACTTTGCCACTTCCTGTGGATTTTTTTTTTTCCCTGCAACTAAGCGACTAATAAAATTTTGGTTGACTAAGCCTCTTCTCGTCGACTAATGGTTAGTTGACTAATGGTTGGTCGACTATTAGGGGACAGCCCTAGTCCTAAGCATATTTTTACACACTACTACATTTAATTTAATTTCAAATATAATCTACAAGAAACTCATAGTGCGATTGCATTCTAAGTGAGGGATTAATGTGATGCTGCCTTACAGAAGGTGTTAGAAGGCAACATAACTTATGGAACAGACTTCACACCAGGGAAGCGCCTATGATGTCTCAGTAGGTTGGAAACTCATTAGGTTTTGGAAAAGAAATGCAGACTTCAGTGAGGAAGGTGAACATTGTGAAGACAGAACAAGATCTTTTGATTAAGAGATGAGCTAAGTTCAGAGGTTTGTGCGATTTAAACGAGTCTGAGATTGGCAGAGGAAATAATCCTGTTGTTTTAGAAGCGAGAGTCCATCGTGTCTCTGACCTTGTGGAACGGCCCTTGATTTTGGCACCAAAGGAAATGCTGACAGCTGTGATGGACAGCTGGTGTCTCCACGCTCTACTACCATCAACCCTGTACTCGTCCAGCAGGAGAGTTTGTCTAAATCCACAGAGTGGCACACAAAGACAGACAGGTGAGAGAGAAGAGGTGGATCAGAGAGAGAGAGAGAGAGAGACATCGATGAAACTATAATGAGGTCATTTTTCTGGAATGTATTGTAATGGAACGCTGTCAGGAAATATTTGTCCAGGCCAATAAAAATGCTTAGTGTTCATTTCATGCCATTCTGTAAGGTTTCAAATTCATTCATTTTAAAGGGGACATATCACGGAAAACAAGGTTTCCCTTCCTCTTTTTGCTGAAATAAGAGTTTGGTCTACTGAATGCAAAAGCTTTCTCCTCAAACATGGCTTGTTTATGATGCCATAACCATGAGCTTATTAATGATTATTGAAATTTGGATAGCAAAACCTGTTTAATATTCTGCAACTTGGTCCTCCCAGATCAGGGGTATCCAATCCTGCTCCTAGGGCCAACATCCTGCAAAGTTAGATCCAACTTACCCCAACACACTCGCCTGGAAGTGCCCCAACATCACTTTCTGTTTATCCTGAAAGCCTAGATAGTTTGGGTATGTTTAGCTTAGAGCTAAACTCTGCAGGAAGGTGGGCTTCCAGAATCATGGTTGGACACCCCTGTCCCAGATGAAGAAAAGACAATGTGAAAGTATGGTGGTACACAGAGGTTAGCTGATCATGACTTTTTATGGTACATTCACACAGAATGAATTTTTGAAATCTACTGGGCCGCATTTCCATTATTTTTCTATTTAAACATTGTGCTCACGTCTTTTGCCGTGTCTTGCACATGACACAATGTGGTCTCTAGACCAGTGTTGCCAAGTCTGAGGTTTTCCTGCAGAATTGGGCAACTTTTACACTGTTAACGTGGGTTGTTTTTCATGTCCGTGGGTTGAAGCTACCCCAAATGACATGATTTTTAGCTCCTGGAATCCGAATTTTACCAGGGGAACCCCACTAAAAACACGGATTTACCCCCCGAAATGCGATTTTTTTTTTACCATGGGACCCCCCTGAAACACGATTGGGCTAGTTTTGGGCTAGTCTTGAGTAGCAATTGGGTGGGTTTTGTTGTGAAAACCTGGCAACCCTGCTCTAGACTTTGCAGGGTTTTTTTTTTTTTTATTTCACTGCCCTGCCTCTCGTTTTTTAAATGCAAAAACGTGTTCTGTGTGAAGGGCCCCTAAGAGTGTCAAAAGCCTTTTTAATGTTCAGGGATGGGGCAATGCAAACAAAATCCCCAGAATTTTCATGGTTAAAAAAAAAACAAATCCTGTCATTTAAAAGGAATCTGCACGATCGCGAACTTTGCATGAGGACGGAAGTTTTTCTCACGCTGATTTCACAAAGCAGTTAAGGATTCACCACGTTGACCAACAGAAAGCTGCTTGGTTTGAAAGTGACTCCGGTGAGTGTGCTTCTCTATATGGACAATATACAGTGGACCTTTTTGCTCAAAAAATTACAACGAAAATTCGTTAATGTACTACACCTTAGGGGTCAGTGAGAAATTGGTCATGAAAACTAAATTAGGACTACCATTAAGTTGACTTTAGGGGACAAAAATAAAATACTGAAGAGTATGTCTACTTTACATCTAATAATTGTCCCATATGGAGTCACATTTGGTATTCTATGAATATATATATAGTGTCCTTCCACATTATGTTGTCCTGCTGTTCTGTAGGGACATTGCCTGTCTCAGTGACATTTTCATCAGCCAGATGGGATTGTGCCTGCTTGTCCAGCTGCTTTTTAACCTTGCCTGACCGTGTCTCTCCCCAGAGGGACAGCTGTGCAAGGGACAGGTCAGGACATGGCTTGTCATGCTTTCATAGAGGACAGAAAGCAGGATCTTAAAATATTAATACACACCTGCTGGTGTTCTATTTTCTCAATCTGGAGTTCGTCTTGCCGGATGACCTTTCTTCCACTGATATTGACTGAGAAAATTGTGTGGCAGAAATACCTGCAACAGGAGTTGATTTATATTACAACATGCATTCGTTTATTAGTTTTCATAGATTCATTTATAAATAATTGGTGTAGAGGCTCAAGTTTGTGAGAGACTTGATCAATTAAGTACGTTTTTATTCTTTACTCTTCAACACTTTCTGCATATAAAGTATAATGTGATTCCGGACGAGCCCCCAATTTTTCACTTCTTAAACCTCTAGACTCACTTGTGGTGTAACAGGATGTTTTTTTTCCTTCTGTATCAAAGATTTTGAAAGCACTTTGATGTCAGTGGAAAAGTCTGAGCACTGTTTTATTTGAAACTGAGAATAAATGTAAATATCATTAGTGACAGCAAAACACCAGTTCTCGCACAACAGCACTAAAAGCTCCAACATAAAAGACCAAGGACAGTCAAACAGACCAGGACCTGGCAGCATTGTTTTTCCACATCCTTCATCACTACCTCTCATTATATCTTCATTCATATCATTGCTTTAGTTGGTGTTGAGAGACCTTTTTATTAAGAGGCAGGAAGAGAGTGTCATTGTGATGGCTGTAGCCCGTCACCTGTCTGAAGCCTGGTGATGCCTCTTGCATCCAACGCTCGTTACTGAAGATCAGCAGCAGATAGTTTAGTGTGCGGTACCATTGTTTCTCAACTGGTTTTGCTTCAGGACCCTAATTTTACACTAGACGTCAAGTGGCAACCCAACCCGTGGGATGTTTTTTAGTCTGCGGGGTGAAGCGAAACCACCCAAGGAACTTGAATTTTACCCCCTGTAATTTTTATCCCTCGGAACGTGATTTTTAGTGGCGACCCTCCCCCATGGTACAGAATTGGGCTAAATTTGGCCGTGATTGGGCAGGTTTTGAATAGCAAATGGGCTGGTTTTGTTACACAAACTTCAAACATCTGGATATTTTATTTATTTCTGGATAATTATATGGTTAGGTTTATAATGATAATAATAATTTAATAATATTGAAAAAATTGGGGGATCGTCCAGGATCACTGGGGAAAATTATACCCCTGATATCCTATTATACAGACGTACTAAAATACAAATTCTTGAGAGATGAGTTACTAAGATGTGGGAAATGGTGAAGAAACATCTTCAGACAGCCCTTGTCTTTGTGAGTCTAATGAATGTCCTTTTAATCTCTCATGAATTCTTACATGAGTTCAACTTCTCTGTTTCCTTCCTGATCAGTTGTCCAAAATTGTGTAGAATTATGTGAATCCTGTAATCCTGAATATTTGGAAGCTAAATAACTGATAACTGTCCAACCAGTGACATTTTGAGATGTGCTCAGCACCTTTCTGATGGATTTCTGATATAACATCAGAATAACTGATATAACATAAAGGGAAGATCATTTTTGATTTGTCTAAACCCTGTTATTGTTGTTCTGGTTTCTTCGATAAACTAGTTTCAAGTTTGATGGCTCTTTCTCTGGTAGTGATATTGCTGTAAGTGGAGACTTGCAGTGAAAGTCCTGATATCCAGAAGGGTCTGTTATCTTAATGTGCTAATTAAGCTGGGACCTTATTACCCACCCACACAAATGTTCTCCGTCTTTCATACACCCCCATCCACATAGAAAGTAAAAGAAAGTCAATAAGTAGGCAAGCCTGCTGCTTTGTGTTCTGGGCTTTTGCAGATATGTTTTTCTGGGCTGAGGCATTGATTAAGGTCTTTACCACTCATTTCTGTAATATGTTGCATTTGATAATCAGTAGATTTGATTGGAGGAGGTGTTAGGCTGAGGAACGAGTCATCCTTTGGATGGTTCCTTTAGTGTTAACAGATGCACTGTTATTGTGGTGCATCATAAAGCTTGCAAATTATTAAATAATAATGATGAAATTCTACCTATATTCTCTGTCCCTCTTTCTCTATATATGTATATATATTAGAGGCTTAGTTGACCAAGATTTTATTAAGTCAAAAAAAAAAACAGTCAAGTGTCGACATGTTAATTTTTTATATAATGTAGTTGTAAAATATTATTTCTTTTGCCATGCACTTTCTTTTTTCTTCTTTGACATCCTGTAGTTCTAAAGTGGTCTTGTGGAACCAGCAGTTCTCATTAATAGGCTATGAGGAGATTCAGAGGATGACTGACAAAACACACTCCTCCATCACAGTTTGGTGTCTGATGTGATGTGAAGTCACTCATGCTCATCTCAGCATAAATGCACAAAACTTACCGTCTGCAGATCTGATAGTCAAATTTTTTCACACTTACACTTCATTGAAAGTAGTGTGGTTTTGTAGTCTTAAAGGATTAGTTCCCCCAGAAATGAAAATTGTCATCGTTTACTCACACCATATGACTTTTTTTTTTTTTTTTTTTCTGACAAGAAACACAAAAAGAGAAGTTTTAAAGCAGCAATAAAAGTTTAGTGCCATAAAAACATTATAAATAAGGGTGCTCCGATCAGGATTTTTGGGGGTGATTACCAATTACGATCACCGGAAGCAGTATTGGCCGATACGATCGCTAAAATAAATAATACTATTCTTAAAAACAATTTATTTTAAGTATTAAAAAATGTAAGAAAGGAGAAAGTATCATGAATTGACAACCCTTTATTTATTGGCAAGCAACATGTGCAACATATTCCATTCACTCTCTTAGAGGTAATTAGAAACTGCTTAGAGCTTAACAAATGTAGCTTTCCTGTGAAATAATATAAATAAAAAAACAGAACAGTCATTAGCAACAGAAAGTAATCACATGTAAAATAACACTGCATAGTCTTTTCTGTATAAGTAAAATATAGATGAATCCTACTAAATCTACAAACGATTTTTTGTTGTTTGATTAACATCAATGACAGGAATATTAGGCTGTTGTCACTTTAAGACTGAATTCACGGATCCAATATACTGTTACACATGCGACTTATTTCCCAACTGTTTATGTTCACTTATGACATAACCAACGATGTTTAAGCAAATGCTCACCAAGCCGGGCATTTTGACATATTCTTTTTAACATTTTAGGCTTGAACCCGAAGCTTAAAGTTCACTTTGCTTGTCCGTGTTCCACTCTGTCTCGGAGGCGCACAGAAAGCCACTTGGGGAACAGTATCCTTTTCGCAGCTATCATTGCTTTCTCCACTCTCTGCAAAGACATTACACATTTATTGTCCTTTTCAGACACCTGGTAGAACTGCCATCAAGTCTTCTGAAGCCATGCAATAGCCTAGTGATGCTTCAATTGAAATCTAGTTAGCTATTCACTGCAAATCTTCCCCTGCAATGGGCTGTTGTGACCGAATCATTGAATCACCAAGGCTGCATTTAACTCCACTTTTAGAAATACTCGCAGTCTTCCCTAGTTTATTTGGACAGACCCTCAATTTCGACCAAGGTCTACTCCATAGACCACAATGATGTCACAACAGCAACTTGCAGTGCTCGTACTTGACTAACCTACATATGATCAAGCGCTTAGGGCTTTCAGTTTAAAACCAGTTGCAAGGGTTCCGCCAGTAGTGGGCACTCGTGCAACGTAAGCAATAGGGATGTGCCGAAGCTGAATTCCCAATTCGGAAAGGAAATAATGCATACGGAGCCCCTAAAGGGACATGGTGAAGGGAAAAAATATATTTAAATGCTTTTGCGTTCTCTCGCAATTACATAGTTGGGTAATTAGGTATAATTATAATATGTAATAATTATAATATATAATTTGCGGGCATCTATCAATATGCTGTGTTGAAATCCGACTACTGCAGCAAGCCTAACCATGTCCCTTTTGGGGCTCTGTAGAATGCGTTATTCATTTTCTGTGCCTTTCTGAACTCGGAAGTCGGCTTAGGGTACCTCTAGCAAGCAATGACGTACATCCGAATGAACAAGACGGAGGGAAGTTAGCGAGGGACGACATAAAAAAGTGGACTTAAATGCAGCTTAAATTGAACTTCGGACCATTTGCAAACATATCTTTCAGATCGGGTTTCTGAATTGGATCAAGATCTGAAAAGATCTGACACAAAAGAATGATTTATTCACAAAACCGTGTTATTATTATTAACTAAAACTAAAACTATTAAAATGTATTACTGTTAATTGAAATGAAGCTGAAATCATATAAAATATAAATAGTAGATAAAACAGAAGCGTGAACTTTTCCTTTAAATCGGATGCCTGAATTCCAGTTTTCTTTCCAGCAGGCTTGTCTCTGTCTTTGAGTTGTAATTTACATCTTCTCTGACATTTACGATGTCCCTCACAGACACACACACACCCTGCAGAGGTAAACCTTGGGTGGCAGGGAATTACAGCCATTTAATACATCTTTGGCATGTTCTCATTGTTCAATTTTTCCAGGTTGGATATCTTTCCCCTGGCCTAAAGCAAATGTCAAATAATTCTTTGAAACCGGAAACATGGAATATGATCCCAAAGCAAGTCCACACGACTAGACACGTCCTCTGAAAGCTTACATGTTTCCTTTGGCATGTTAAATACTGTTACAAGCACGTAGCCATGGGGAGAGTTAAGGTAACATTATGTATTAAAGTATTTATAGTAAAGTATAGTCTTAAAAACCAACATGAAAAATGAATTGTGATAGTTTGCCATATCACCCACCCCTAGTATGATTAGAACTTGCCTGAAGGCTAAACAGTTTTTGCTAACTGCTTATGAAATGAGAGTTCCTTTACCACAATGTTAATGTAAAATACATTACACTAAAACATCTTAGCTGCTATATGACACTTGATGTCTATTGGCTAGGTTCGTCAAATTTGTTGTCATCAAATTCTCTTATTAATTCTCTCCTTGCGTTTTCTGACTGTGTCTGTTGAAGAGAAGAGTGTGTGAAACATTGTGCTGTCTTTTTTTGTCAGTTTAAAGCATATATAACATATATTGTGTTTGTTTGAGAGATGTCTAGTGTTGTATTGAGCGTTACCTAAAACTGGTGCATTCTGGGTGTAAAAGCTACTTTGAAACGATAACTATACGATAACGAATGATACCTATAAAGATAACACTAAAGATATAGCTCTAAAAAATCTTTCTAAATATAAAAGAATAGCACTGTCCACACCACAGCTATAAAGATAAAGAGAAACAATATCATTGGGATCACTTTCAGAGCAATTTTTTTTTCCAGCTGTTGAACGATAAAACACTGACAGCCAATCAGAATTCGTTCTAATTTTAAGGTCTTGCGCATTTAAAATGGCAGAAGTCATTGCAGAGACGTTAATCGCCAAGGTCCAGAAAAAGCGCCACTGTTTGACAAGTCACACCCCCTTTTCAAGGATACTTTAAAGAAAATTAATGTATATGGAAAACAATTGGTCATACCCTTGGAATAAATGGTGAGAAGTATTAACGATGAGATCATTATGCCAGGCTATAGCAAACAGTTTAACATGAAATTACCTCAGGTATCCAGCGCTAGTTTCGACAACATGTTGTCTAGCTTCATTTGAAGTTGCAGTGAAAAAGACTAGGCATTATTTTATTCCACTATTGACTTCGTCAACTAATGCCAAGTTTACACTACAGGACTTTTAAACGTCGGCAGATCGCTGTGCTGTTCAGACTACATGACTTGCTGTGGTGTTTTTAAGTCGTTGTGGTGTTCACACTACGTGACACTACGTAAATGATCTGCTCCAGATCCGGCTGATTACGGTAAATCTCGAGATAAACAGAGAGACCAATATTAGCGTAGATGCCATTCTTCTTCTGATGTAACGAGTACATCTGGTGTTATAGGAAGTGTTCCCGGTTCCGGCTGACCTAATTTATGCAGCCTAACAATCCTTTAACGGATTTGAAAACATAAATTGATAATGTGTTATGTGTATGCCAGGTTAAAGAGATGCGTTTTTAGTCTAGATTTAAACTGACAAAGTGTGTCTGCTTCCCGAACAATGCTAGGAAGATTGTTCCAGAGTTTAGGTGCCAAATAGGAGAAGGATCTACCGCCTGTGGTTGATTTTGATATTCTAGGTATTATCAACTGGCCTGAATTCTGAGATTGCAATAGACGTGAAGGACTATAATGCTTTAGTAATCTAGCCTTGAGGTCATGAACACATGAACTAACTGTTCTGCATTTGTCATTGAGAGCATATGTCGTAGTTTAGATATATTTTTAAGATGGAAGAATGCGGTTTTACAGATGCTAGAAACATGGCTTTCAAATGAGAGATTGGTATTAAAGAGCACACCCAGGTTCCTAACTGACGACAAAAACTTAACAGAGCAGCCATCAAGTGTTAGACAGTATTCTAGGTTATTACGTGAAGTTTTTGGTCCAGATACAAGTTTATTCATATCAGATACAAAGTGTATCTGATATGAATAAATGTCGACAAATTGTAGGCTATTTGAATGGATTGTTATTGCTGCTTCCAGACATCAGTGTATATTTCACTGGCTGTTGCGTCACGACACGTGACAGCACAGGATATCGAGTCAGCCGACAGCTCCAGATATTTAGCATGCTAGATATTTGTCTGGCGTCAGCAAGCATCTTTGATGCATCGTTAAGTAGTTCACACATAAAGATTGGCGAGCGTCGATCACTCGCTGATTTTCCCCGATCACAGTCCGACCTGTCAGCGAGCTCGTTAACCTGCAAATCGGGCTTAAAATCCTGTAGTGTAAACTTGGCATAAATTGATTGTGAGATTAGATCAATTACACTAGCGATTCACTTGAAACATAGCATGCTGAGGACATCTGCTGGTTAAAGCCGTGTAAATGCAACAAGAACAGTAAAAACATGTTGTACACACTTTGAAACTGCAGTGCATGAGATTAGAATAAACCGTTATCGTTTGTGGGTGTGGACGCAAATATAGTTAATCGTTATAGTTATCGTTCTTGGTGTGAATGGGCCTTCAGAGTGACAACATTACTCATGATTTAATAATTTACACTAAATTCTAAAACTTGCATTAAAAAAAAAAAAGTGGAAAGAATTAGAGAGAAGGGTGCTTTCTACGATTTGGTTATGGATAGGACCGTTAGCCTCGTGGGCAAGCTCTCCAGCATATAGCGCAACTGCGCCTCCGGTGATCCGAGTTCAATTCCTGACTTCATGTTCTTTGCCGATACCTTTCCCCTCTCTCCACCCAGTGCTTTCCTGATCTGTAACTGTCCTATCCAATAAAGTAGGAGTCTGCAACCTATGTAGCCTCTGTTCATGCATACCTGGTCACTTAACTATCCAATCCTGAAAAGACCAGGTGTAAATGCCCACCAAAAGATAAGGCATAATCGCATTCTAGACCAAACTGGACAAGTATTAATGCCTGTGTTTGTTGAAACCACCAAACCACCAAATTTTACTCCCCTCAAAATGATAAAAAAAAATAAATAAATAAATAAATAAATAATGTATGCATGAAATTGTGTTGTAACTGCTCCCGGTAGCCAGATATGACAGCGCTATTGCAACAGGCATCACCACAGATATGGCCTGCAGCAGATGAGTAGCTGAGCATCTCTTCAGCAAGCCGACATGCAAACTGCCCAAATTAATTATCTTGCATGTGTTGATGCCTCTTTTTTTTACTATTGCGGTCTTTGATCTTGAAATTAGGTGATGATAAATAGGCCTAAATTGAAGCTTATATATGTTGCTGTCATTGGCATGAACTCCGTTGAATTTGCATACAGCTTGTGAATTGAAGATTAGAATTATATTCGTTTCAAATGTAAATTTGGTAAAGTTTTGGTAAACAAACATGAATGACCAGGTGTAAACAGGCCCATTGGAAATCTGTTCTTCAAAGTTTAATTTAAACCTGAAAACCAACTAAAGGATTTTGACAAATCTAAAACAATTTTTATTAAAAAATGCTTCATAAAATTTTAAGATTCTACACTATTTCTATGTTAGTCGTTATAAATATTTAAAATAGTGTGTGTTTTTATACATGGCACAGTGATTTACTCAGAAAATTAAAAATTGCACTTAATGACAAAAAGGTCGCTGACCCCTGCAATAAAGGCATAAAAATGCCAGAAACGTAACTTAAAAAAAAAAAGTTACATTACATTTGCTCACAACAGTTACATTTCCCAGAGAATCAGTCACAAAAGCATCGAAATATAGATTTTTCCTCTGACCTCATATTATTTCCTTCACAAATTTTTGTGTTCTCTTGCAAAAGTTTTGCGAGCTAATGCAAAGTTTCTTGGGGGAATACAAAAGTTTTTTTCTCCCATATCGAATTTTTTCCCCATCACCATGTTATCATGTTGGGAGACAAAGGCTGCATTCACAATGTCAGTCCAAATCCGATTATTTGTTTATCAGATTGGAATCTGATTGTCCACACTATTTATCGCAGCTGTTCAGATCCAATTGTGTGTTCTGTGGAGCTCTTTCATTTTCCAAAATATCTGGATTGGATTCTGTGGCAATGTTGCTTTGGTAATGCCTACACCAAAAAACAACAAAAGCAACATGGAGGGGTTTTGCAATACTGATGTTGTCTTACAACATGTGTAGTCATGGTGCTGTACTACTGCGTCTGATGAAGCAGCGACAGTTCACACTTGCTTAAAATGATCCGATTCCAATCGGATATGCCCAACCAAAAATTGATTCTTCCAAAAAATTGTCACGTGGTGCTTTAACGTTCTGAAAATATCCACCTCAGGAGGTCAAAAGAAATGCGGAAGACTTAAAAAAAAAAATTGTAATTATACTTTTGTTTGTCATTACACATATTATTTAACTATAGTATTGCTTTAACAATAGCTACGTACAAGCAGCTCCTCAAAATAAATACATAGTCTGAGTGCTGGTAGGCTTTATTGGTGAGAGGAAAGTGAAGAAATGAAAGAGGGCTGAATCAGCAGTGAGTTGCTCTCTGAGGACAGCGGTTGTCATGACTGCTATTGTTCTGATGTCATACTTTATAGATGTTCTTGTTCAAATAATGTCGCCTCAAGCCCTTTTTTCCCTGTGCTAGTTTTCTACACTTGCTCGCACAGTGCTCTTTTCTTAAAAATAAATAGATGAAAGACTAATGATATGTTTCTTTCAAAAGTTTTAAGTATAAATGTGAGTTGTGTTTTTGGCAAGAGTGTGACTGCCATCTAGTGCTGGCTCAGGGAAGTTGTTTTGGATAGAATTTTCTGTGAGTACATAAATGAAATGTGTAAATATGTCTTGCCCAAATGAAAACATCTCTTTCTCTCTAGTTATATTTATATGAAATTATTGAATTGTTATGTAAAGTTATATTCCTTCTCTCTTTAGTCATCGGTTGGAGGTTCGAGCTCAGGTGGCCCAGGCATTCCTGTCAAAGTTCCAGCTGTCCGCTGCCGAGATGACAACGTTACGCTCCGCACGAGATGGACCCATCACAGAGGTGACCTCACGTTATCCTACAAGACACTGCTTGCTATTCCCTATGTAATTTGATTTGAGAATCAAAGCATGTGAATGCTGTTGAACTACGAGACAGAGTGGCAGCATTATTTTTTATCTTGAATGATAATTATAAACAGTGTTGGGAGTAACACATTGCAAGTAATGTGAGTTACATAATTCGATTACTTTCAAGTAACTAGTAAAGTAACACATACAAAATATCTAAGGTCCATTTTTTTTTAAATATGTAATACAAGTGACTTTGTTTTTCTCATTTATTGACTGGCTCCTGTCCTAATGTTGAGAGAAATGATGAGTAAGTGTAGAGGCGTTGTGCGCTGTGTAAACATGATGGTTATTGTAGATCTGGACTAATGTGAACATGCATTTACTCATCTCACTTGCACAAAAAAAAAAAAAAAGATTCACAGGTTTCCTACACAGTATGGAAAAGTATTGAAAAATATGGAAGGTCTGATTTGCAGGTCTGGATAAGTGCAGAAAAAAAGAAAACAGTGTATGGAAAAGAAATTGTGTTTCCAGACTATTGCCCCTATTCTGTTTTTTAAAATATAAAATGAGCATTTTTAAAAATAAGTGTTTTCATGGTAAAAGTTTAGAGATCATTGATTGTCGAACGCAATGATTTCAGGATTTTCATTATGAAACTTTATCAAACTGTTACCATTAGCAAGTCTCTTTTGAACGTAATTGCCACTCAAACCAGCAACAGATAAAGGATGAAATGATCATTTAATTCAGACTGTACTTTGTTGTTTTGTGATTGTGCAACATTGAACTACATTTACATTATCAAACCAATGTGGCAGAGGTGAATACATGCAGGTTATGAAGCATTTTAGATGTTGTTGCATGTTATCAAGTGCATGTTATCACTTTAAGAAAATAATTGGAAAAACAACATAAAACAGAATATAAAACAGAAATATAATTACAGATGACTGTACTATATACCGATATAATGCTGAAAATAATGTTGTATGATCCACTTATGTTAAATATGGTCTAAAAAATCTACAGAGAGGTTTAAAAAATTTGAGTCTGCAAAAGTATGGATTTTGAAATGGCAAATTGTTGAATGGCAATATGTTGAATAACACAGATATACTTTATTTAATCTCACTTTATGAACCAATGTCTTTGCTGCTGACCTTTGACGATCCAATTCAACCATACAAATAAGTCAAGTCAAGTCATCTTCATTTATATAGCACTTTTCACAATACATATTGTTTCAAAGCAGCTTCACAGTGACAACAGAAAAATTCTTATCGAGCTAAAGTTGTTTTTTGATTGAATCACTTCCGTTGTAAAAATTGTTAATTATTACTTTAGGGGCCGCTTAAATGACACCTTTCCTACTGAAAACCGAATACCTTTTTTAGGTTTGCGTGTTTGAGTGTGTATGTGCGCAGAAGCTTGGTCTTTTTTAAAAAAAGTGACATTTGCCAAATTGTCTGGTCCGCATAATACAGAATTATTAGTTGTGTCCACGGATCTGTGCAAACTGGAATAATTTTGATAACGTTTTATCTATACATAGGGAAAAGAAAGGGAAATGGGCCTTCGCAGGGGATAGTTTAGTTGAAACGTCAGGGCTGCGTTATCGTCATGTCTAGATGCAGGTTCTTCATGTCATCTGGATACGGCCCGGATCCGGCTGACTACGGTAAACCTCGGGATAAACAAAGAGACTAATATTAGCGTAGATGCCATTCTTCTTATGATGTAGCAAGTACATCAGGTGTTATGGGAAGTGTTCCCGGTTCCAGTTGACCTAATCTATGCAGCCTAACAATTTACATGATTTGAATTATATGATTTGAATTATAGATTTGAATTATTTTTAGCCTAGACTTAAACTGAGTGTGTCTGCTTCCTGAACAGTGATAGGAAGACTGTTCCAAAGTTTAGGTGCTAAATAGGAAAAGGATCTACCGCCTGCAGTTGATTTTGATATTCTAGATATTATCAACTGGCCAGAATTCTGAGATCGCAATACACGTGAAGGACTATAATGCATTAAGAGCTCACTCAGATACTAAACCATTTAGTGCTTTGTAAGTAATTAGCAAGATTTTAAAATCTATACGGTGTTTAATAGGGAGACAATGCAGTGTTGACAGAACCAGGCTAATATGGTCATACTTCCTGGTTCTAGTAAGAACTCTAGCTGCTGCGTTTTGGACCAGCTGTAGTTTGTTTAACAGGCGAACAGAACAACCACCCAGTAGAGCGTTACAGTAATCTAGCCTTGAGGTCATGAACGCATGAACTAACTGTTCCGCATTTGTCATTGAGAGCATATGTCGTAGTTTAGATATATTTTTAAGATGGTA
Source organism: Hypophthalmichthys nobilis (assembly GCA_037950665.1). Taxonomy (NCBI): domain Eukaryota; kingdom Metazoa; phylum Chordata; class Actinopteri; order Cypriniformes; family Xenocyprididae; genus Hypophthalmichthys; species Hypophthalmichthys nobilis. The sequence continues at coordinate 27,903,395 of CM075479.1, forward strand.
GAATGCGGTTTTGCAGATGCTAGAAACATGGCTTTCAAATGAATAAGCAAACATCACATTTCCTTTTCATTTTTTGTTTTTATTGTTGAAGTAAGCGTGTTGAACTTTCTTCTCCTATTCTTCTGTAATTCAGAATAGCACAGCAGCACAGCTAAAATGTTTGTTTGAGCTGCGCCCTCTACTGTACAGGCATGAATTTGCATTTCCTTCAGCCTAAGGCTTATTCATTTCACTTTGGATGTGAAAGTGCCCATGGACGTGGTTCCTGCAGCCGTACGGCTGTACGCACTGTGCATACCATGAGAGGGTGCTAATTATTTTTTTATTTTTTACATAATTTTTAGATTGATTATTAAAATCTATCTGCATATACTCATGAAATATTAAGAGAGCAAGAGAGAATGAGAATAAATAAAGGTGTGCGTTTGTGTGTTGTAAAGTCAAATGCGTGTATGTGCATGCATGGGTGGGCGTGGGGATATGGGTGAAAAGAAATCTGATTGGCTAGTTTAGTCGTTCCCTCACCATATGATCTCGAGGCCACGACTTTACATCGTGTGACCATGACATAAGGATGTTGTTACCTCGACAAAATTATCTGTGAAATGATAAGTGGCCACGACTTATTATCATGTTCCCACGAATTTATATGTCATGGGCATGACAAAACTAAGTGAACCGAACATGTCCCCTCCTGGTCACCGTAAGGTAATGCAGAAGTACCATAACACATAACTTTCCATAAAAAGTAATTAACACAATTAGTTACGTTTTAGGACATTAAAAACACATTACTTTTCCCCAACACTGATTATAAATGTAATAATTATAATAATACATCTAATGCATTTAATTTAATTTATTTTAGTTTTTTAACATCCCATTTAAAACATGCAGAACAGACAGACATAATTTCATAGAAGTGAACTGACAGGAGAAGTGTACAAACATTTCAACTCAATCTTCCAATTTTTATCAACTAGAATGTTTCATGATCTTCTCAGATAAAACTCTTGGGTGAAACCATGTCTTGCAGACTAATTGAAAAATAAACGTAGACACAATTAGCTGTAATAGTTGAGTGAACTCTATTTATTGTGTAGGACTTCTTCAGAGCGTTGAACCGTGTGAAGAACATCCATGAAGATGTGAAGGTCCTACTGAGGACCAACCAGCAAACAGCCGGGTGAGAGAAAATAGAATAAAATAGACTTAGAAAATGTCAAAATTTACAATAAAAATAACTTAATGATAACTTGATTCTCACAGGCTTTTTTACATGTAGATGTTCAGTGATGTCTTTGCTTAAACTGCAGGCTGGAGATCATGGAGCAGATGGCTGTGTTACAGGAGACGGCATATGAGCAGCTCTATCGCTGGGCTCAGAGTGAGTGTGTGCTCTGGATCTCACACATATACACACACACACACAGCAGAGGCGAGAGAGAAGTTTCTGGAATATAAGCACAGCTGCTACTGCCAGAGAATTTGGAACAGAAAATTGACTCATAGCATATAAGAATGACTTATAACACTCCTCTGTTTTTTTTCTGTCATTCATGATGATTTTAGTACTATGTTTTAGTTATGTAATATAAATAAAACAAGTAATTTATGTGGCTTAGTGCTATAGGAGGCCTTATAGATGTTTCTGTGTCTGTCTTTGGTGTCTGTAGATGAGTGCAGAGGGTTGACTCAGGAAACATGTGATATTTCTCCTGTGTTGAGTCAGGCTATGGAGTCTCTCCAGGATCGGCCTGTTCTTTATAAGTGAGTTCTTCTGTCGCTCACACATGCACTTCAACACAGTCTTCTAGTGCCTGTAGACTCTACAGCACAACAACGCACATTCTTTTTCAGCAGTGGTTCATTTTCTCTGTAGGCTTTTTAAAACATTGTTTAATATAGAGTTCAAAGCCATGAATCAAGCCAGTCAGCTCCGAGGCGAATCACAACTTTACAAATATTGATTTGAACCAATAAAGTATGTGAAATTGGATAAAAGATGAAGGTACAAGGTTGTCTACTTAAATTGTTTGAGATTTATCAAATATATAAGTAGAAGTGTAGAGAGACCAACTCGATATAACTTTTTAAAATCTTTATTAAAGAGTTCAGTCATAATTTTAATTTGTGGTGAATACTGTTCAGAAGTTTGAACAAAACTTTTTTTGTCTCTTTTGCTCACCATTCATTTGGTTGCATTTATTTGATCAGAAATACAGTAAAAACAGTAATACTGTGAAATATCATTACAATTTAAAATAACTGTTTTCTATTTGAATTTGTTAAAATGTAATTTATTCCTGTGATCAAAGTTGAATTTTCAGCATCATTACTCCAGATGATCCTTCAGAAATCATTCTATGCTGATTTGCTGCTCAAAAAACATTTATTATTATTATCAATATTGAAAACAGTTGTGCTTCTTCATATTTTTGTTGAAAGCCTAATATATATATATATATATATATATATATATATATATATTTTTTTTTTTTTTTTTTTTTTTTTTTCAGGATTCATTGATGAACAGAAAGTTCAAAAGAACAACATTTATTTGAAATAGAATTGTCATCTTCTGATCAATGTAATGTCCTTACTAGAAAAAAAAACTGAATCTGAACTTTACACAATACATTAACAATTTAAAAACTAAATGTACTGAACAAAAATATATAAGGGGCAAATCTGATATTAATTAATCTTGAATTGTTATTCATTTTAACATATTAATTAATAAAATTATTAATATATTTGTCCGCTATTTAATAATAATAATAATAATAATAATAATTGTTATTATTATTATTATTTAGAATTTTGTGGTTGCAAGTAAAAGTGATGTTTTTGCCAAACTATGGGATGGACTGTCTTGTCAAGTGTACATGCGATTATGTAAGATTTAGCATTGGTACTGTAAACACAACAGTGGTTAACCATACCTGTGAACAACAGGGACTCAGACTGCAATTCCATCATGTACCACAAGGTGTCAGACTCACACATCCTTATGGAAGCAGTTTCCTGTGTTTACTGTATCTTCCTCCAACTGTCAGTACATTATGAATGTTCAGACTTCCGTAAAAGAAAACAACCGTCAAGATTGATTAGTATGTTTGAGTTAATGAGCCATATCAATACAGTACAACAACAACTTGGTTTGCATCAATGAACACAGCCATAAAAATGACATATTTCTACAGTTTAAACAAACTCACTTCAGTATGTTTTGAACTTAGTTTAAATTACATAACATATTTTTGGTGAAGCCCACACAGGTTGTAGATATTATTCATACTGTTATTATTACTCATACTTAGGGCTAGCCATCTGAGAAAACCCCTTACCGAAAGTGCTAAACATCAGCACATCCCACACTTTCGTGCTATGAAAATGAATGATACCTCATATTGCATATAGAAGAGGTAATTAGACGCATAATCAACCCAAGCTATCTAGAGGCCTGAAAATCACAGATAACAACTTATGGGTGGGATTTTTTTGACTTTGGCCAATAAGCAACCACCCAGAACACCCTAGCAACAACTCATAACACCATGTCAACTAGCAAAAACACTCTATCATCATTTTGGTGATTTTTGAGCTCAAATATATTCGTAGGTTTCCAAACTTGTCAGCCAAACCCCGCTGACTTAAATATTTACTTGAAGTACCCCTGAGATTTAACAACATATTCGCATGTTCACGGTTCTCTGATATCAGTTAATGGTCAAATTACAGGCAAGTAAATGCGAAATATCTAACCTTTTATTCAGTAAGTTTTAAAACAATCAAAGACTGTCATATGTTGTGATATGGCATTTCATATGAAAATGTCTCATTGCTATACCGAGACATCCAGACACAAAAAACAAAGACTCTACTGCTATTTTCTAATGGAAATAGTTACTTTTAAGGGTGTTCGTACTTGGGTTCACTCTTTCCACCTGTTTTACACATACTCTGTTTGCAGTGCGTATGTGGTGCATATATTTTCTGTGCCTATATTCATAGATTAGTGCATTCACACGTCACACAGATGTGGCACGCAAATGCATGCAGGATCGGTGCGGTGTAGAAGTGAAAAGATTGTTTCCACACAGAGTCTATTTTTGGTATAAGTTCTTTGACTGCACTCATTCACTGTGAGCTGAGACACAGATCTGGTCACGTGCTGATCGCGTGAACGATGCGCACGCTTCTCTTTGCGTGGTGCAAACAGACAGTCTTTTGCGGTTTGATAAGGACAAAGCCTTATCGCGCTTTCAATTTTAGTTTTTTTGACAGCAATGGTGAAAAACACAACATTAACAACCATTTATGTTGTAATGTGAAGTTTAAATATTATTTATTTAATATAATAAATCTATGCATGGGATACACTACATGTAGTTACCTTATATTACACAGTACTTTCTTAGGTAAGTACTCTGTACAAGTACTTGTAAGTGCACATACTGTAAAATAAAATGCAGCCCTATTTTTGCTGTGCTGCACGTGGGGAGTTAAGTTGATAGCGCATGGTTTGTTGTTGAAATTAACTTGGACAAAGACAAGTGGTAGTTGTGTGGACTGTCAATAGAGGGCCAGAAATCTTTGAGATTTCATTTAAAAAGTCTTCATTTGTGTTTTGAAGATGAACATAATAAGAAGTCATTTTTTTTTTTGGAAATGTTTTCATTTTTGTGTAAACTAACCCTTTAAAAAAAACTTGTTTCTATTGTGATCCTTGATTTCTAAAACAACACTATTGCCATTGGATATATCGCACAAATACAACTTCACAACCAACTTTTCACTTTAAAACTAAACCAACTCTATTTGTTAAATCCTTAATATCCATAAGTAAGTTATTCCACTGTCCTGTTCACTCTTGTAACTATTCAAACAACTCCTGCCCATACATGGTCTTACAATGACACCGATTAAGATCCATAAGACTTTGTCTAGTATTGTAAATTGTACTCTACAGGTAATCTTCTGTACTATTTTTAGTTTCAGGTGAGCTACTCTTCTTTCATTTAGTAACCAGCCAAGCTGTCGAAAATGGTTATCATCCACATTAGTAAAAATATGAATTCCTACAACTAATCTAATCAATTTATCTTGTAATTTTCCCACCCACATACTAGATAAATCAGACATCCAAGAGTTACAGGCATTCTCAAGATGGCATTGCACTAAGCCTGAAACAAGCAATTTTAAATATTCTTTATCCAGAAAACTAACATGTCTAGCTAGAAATTTAATCTTGGCATTTACCCTGCCTAAAACTTTCAAGGCCATGCTTGCACTAGTGAAATGTAGGGTAGGCAATTTGTTTTATAAACACTTTTTGTTATACTGGTTAAAACTCTCTTCACATCCTAATAGCAATCAATAATAGAAGTGGTCTAAATATTAATAGATGTATATAAATCGTCTGTGGAAGGCATAGGAGCATAAAATGTTCCGTCCAATCATTGCATTCTGTCTTATAACATATGTATTTCCATATCTCCACGCAACCTGCTCACACAGACATCACACGTCATCAGTGCGTTCCATAAGGCTATGCAGAGTTGTAGACAGACAGTCACTGAGTGCCACAAACAAACAGCAGTCGCCTTTTACAGTTCCTCCTGAATTAAAAACGCTTATGCTGCATTCACGCCATGTCGTAACCATAATTACAAGATGGCAACCCGTGACATTCTACCCAGAGCTGTTTTAGTCCTCAGACTCTGATTTATGTGTTTCTATGTCAACACTATCAATGCCGAAATGGATCTGCAGCAATCAGGTGGTACAAGTTGGATTTCTGTAAGTTGTTTACTTTCATTACTATTGTAATGTGATGTGCTTTGAGACATGAGGTAATTTAACACCGTCTCTCATCTCGTGACGCTTTGCAGACTCTGCTCTGGTTGTGTGGGTTCGTGTGTTTTGGAGGCGGCATGGCTTTGAAGAGCGCTCTGAAGGGAGGGTGGGATTTAATGCTTTCAAAGCTAACTTGCTATTGCTAGCCTTTCCGACGTTGCCTACCCTACCTTTAAATTAATAAAATAAAATCAAAAACACAACCTAGATAATTCTTTTTGATATTACACAGTCACCGACTTGACCACCAACTCAGCAACTTTGCACAATTTGAATTTAGAACCAAAGAGTATAGATTCTGTTAGGGCTGCCCTTGACTAAAGATTTAGCACAACGTTTTTTTGTTATTGAGAGTGCACACAAATAAAAGTAGACTCTTCACAGATTCAAAAGATATATTACTCTTATCTGTATGACCACAAATGACAGAGTATTTTAACTGCAAGTGATCACACTGGTGCCTCCATGTTGGCTGTCATGCAGCGCTCTATTATTCAGCTTTCACACTCCGTACAAACACTTGAATAGCCCACATTTATCTAGGTTAATGTAAATTTGCTACTACTTGCATGTTTCAGATAGTAAACCATATTTCATAGGGCTGGGACAATACTATCGATGCATCGCGATTCGTGGATCATTTCTGATATTTTCCAAATGCATCGCAAATCGATTCTGAGCTCAGTTTTTAACAGCAGATGGTGCTCTAGGTTATTTTTTTTAACCGCATGCTCAAATGATCACATAGAAGACCGCTCGTGCGTTCGGCTGAGTCTGACAATGTATCATGACGCGAGATGTAATTCGCTTCAACCTTTTCGAACTTTATGAATGATTATTTTATAGAAGGTTCAAGTGGTGTGTGTAAAGAATTGGAAGGAAGCAGAGTACGGCTGTTCTAAAGCACTCAGTGCCATCTGCTGTTGAAAACTAAGCTCAGAATAAATTTGATAGAGAATCGTGATACATACGGAAATAATCATAATTGATCCAGAATCATTTCTTGATTTGCGATGCTTTGATGTATTTTCCCAGCCCTAATATTTGAGGTCGATGAATGATGATTTTGGTCGACTAACAGTTAGTGACCTATTAGGGGGCAGCCCTAGATTCTGTTTTACTAATAGAAGTTTGTTTTCAGACAGCCAATCTCCTCACTTTATTTGTTCTGTATTCTACTAGTCTCCTTATCTGAAACCAATAGTGCAGAATCACCAGAATATAAAAACAAATTACAATTACAAACAACTTTGATATGATTTATATATAATAAAAACAAAACAGGGCCAAGTACACGACCCTGAGGTACTCCGTTATTTACAAGTTTCCCCTCAGAAAGGATTCCTCCAACTTCTACCCTCTGAACTCTTCCTGTTAGATAAGAAGCCAACCATGCAATCACTATACTCGAGAAACACTTAACACTTAATTTATCGAACAGTATTGAGTGGTTCTCTGTATCAAAAGCTTTTTGTAGGTCCAGAAGAACCATGCCACACAAATTACTTTCATCAGTCTGCTTCCTTATGATGTATGTTGAATAAATTAAACAAGTGTCTGTTGAATAAGACCTCCTATGAAAATCATAAATTAATCTATTCATGCATATTCATACATCTGTTTATGCACAACCTTTTCTATTATTTTTAAAGAATGGAATGGAGAATGGAGACCAGACGACCAGATAAGTTCCCGGTTCATGTCTATTTCCTTTCAATAGCTAATTTCTTCATTGCTACTTTCGGTACATCTGTAAAAACATCCCCAGCATCTCTCAACAGTTGTCAAAATGTTCAGATACTCTCACATTGTTTCCGTTTCTATCTTTCCTAAAACTTCAGTTTATCTTTTTTTATAGACCACACAGTTTCCCAAGGTGCCACAGTAGCGTCATGCGTTTTAACACGTGGATGGGCTTGTGCGTTTCCTTGTCATTCCATGTTTTTTTCTCACACATTTTTATGTTTTCTTGTTCTCTCTCTCATTCTGTCTGTGTCCCCTTCTCTTTTATCCCACACTCTCACACCCCCCACCCACCCCCGCCCCCTCAACCCGCAGTGATTTTATCTACGGGAGTCCAAGGCCGTAGGAGAAAGAGCGAGAGGACGGGGCCCCCAGAGTTCCTGGAATCTGTGCCAAACTTCTCCATCCCTCCTCTCCTCCCTTTTTCTCTGGCCGCTGCGGTCGCTACTGTTTAGTCTGCACAGGGCCGTTCTCAGCCCATAGATCAAAACATGGCCACATTTCCGAACTGCAAACGGGGCCCTCCATTGTTTTTGTCTGTGTGTGTGACCCTGGGTCTTTCTAAACTAAAGTATTTTTTCTTGCTGATTTCGGTGACTGTTATGAAGGTCTCGCACTGTCTGTTTTGTTTTGTGGCAGGGCATTTAATCTTGTTTATAATAGAAATGTACAAACTACATATTTTCAGTATGTACCTCAATATGACTTAACAAGGCAAAACAAGCATTAAAATAGGCTTGAACCAGGAAAACCTGGATAACTGAATTTAAATTTTAAAAGTGTAATTTCTAGACATGGAATAGTCATGTAAACTAATACAATCTTAAAACTCCATGGGCATTTTTATAATGGATAGTTGGAGTCAAAAAGGCTGACAACCACTTTGCTAGGGGGTCTTCTGAAAATGTTAGAGAAAAACATTTTAAGAAAGGCGAATTTTACATTATTACCTATTAATTTTACTTTGTAAGGACTGAAATTAGTAGATTATTCATGATTTCATACAATTGACATCCCTGGTTTTCAACAGTATGAAGTCAAAACAACTGTGTGTAAAGAATTATATAGAATTGTAGAATATTTTAATTATTTATTTATTACTGATGTTCATTTTTCATGTCTCCTTTGTAACAATCTTTTTTTATTAAAAACACAATTCAATTTGAATCTTATGTGAAATTGAATCAAAAAGATTTCTCTCTACATTTTACTATATATAACTTAGTTAACTAACTAAATATTTTCCAGATAATATTTTAATAATTATTTTGGTTTTAGTACAATGACAATATAAAAGACAATTATTTAATTTTGTAAACAACATGTCTTTATAATTTCAAGCTTACTCTTCCCAGTTATATTCGTGAACGTCCTTTTTTTGCGAATGGGGTTCCTCGTTAGAGGGTGAGCATATATGAAAGTTCTCAGCAACAAAACATGACCATGTGTCTAATCACTAAGGGGAAAAAGTCATAATGACAAAGTTGTTTGATGGCAGCTCAAGAATGACTCTGCACTTGCACTTTTTGCACTTTTGCACTTTTTGTGGCCTCTGGACAATAAATTCGTTGGAGCTTTTTTGACTTCATTCTCGTGTGCAGATCTTTAATTCTTTTTGAACTCAAGAATCAGCACATTTCCAGACCCTTCACACACAACTCTCTTGAGCGGTGATGTTGCGCTTTTAACAGGCCTATAAAAAGAATCAGCCACTGCTAAGGCATTGACTCTACATTAAAAGAAAATTGAAATATTTGCAATATATATTGTTGTTTTGAAAAAAATAAATGCCAGAAAAAAACCTCTTGAATTCATATCTAATTCTCACTCTTTTTTTCTGCTTCTCCCAGGTACACACTGGATGAGTTCGGAACGGCGCGGCGTTCTGCCGTGGTCCGAGGCTTTATTGACGCCCTGACCCGCGGAGGCCCGGGCGGCACCCCGAGACCCATAGAGATGCACTCTCACGATCCGATGAGGTAGAGTCCACGACAAGTGCACTCATTGCGATCATTCCATTCAAAAGCTTGCAGAAACACAATGGATGACATTTTCTATTCTACACGCTAAAAATAATCACTTCAAACCAGCTATAATTGGGGGTCATTTTGAGGGTCACGCCATTGTTAGCCACTAAAAGCCTCTCCATCGCTGATTAACGTCCTCACATGTAGAGCCGCCATGCTCCTTTATGTGCTGTGTATCCCGAAGCTGCAAATCCAATTCAGCATCTAAGCACATTAAACCCAACCTGATTCTTTCAGGGAAGTGCTTCCTTTTTCATAGAATTACTTAGTGTGGGTTCAGAGAAAGGTCGGGCTGTTGAGATCTATGGATCGTCACACGTGCTCCAGGCCGGCACCCCATCAAGCTTTCGAACGCCCTCCTCTCCCCTCCCCCCTCCCGTCAGGAACCCGAGGAGAGAACATGAGGTTCTTGGCAGAATGTCGATAAAAGTGGGAAGCGGTGGTTCTCAGAACAGCGCTTCCCCCTGCTGTCCGGTGTTAAAGGATATGGAGCCGATGTAATGATAGCTGACTGTGTGATGGCCTCAAATCTTAGGAAATCTATAACTCAACTAGGTGTAACTACAAATCTAGAAGAAACGCTTCTAGTCATCCAGTTCCTACCTGTGCAAGCTGTTTTTGTTTGCTAAGACCATCATCACTATTGCAATTGTTCATTGTTAGGGTTAGAGATTTGAACAAACCCCTAAAATGATGTATTAAAGGAATAGTTAACCCAAAAATGAAAATTGTCATCATTTACTCACCCTCATTCTAAACCTGAAAAGGGACCAGTCACATAGAAAGCGTTTTTGCATTCCACTGTGCTGCTTTTCCATTGTTTTTATGTAAACATAAATGTGCTAGATGGATGTGTTGACCATTGCATCTTTTGAAGACACAGCATGGCTTAAAAGAGTAAAAAGTTTAACGAAGTTCAACTGATGTGTGAGCTGACATTATCAAGTATGTCACTCACTTTGCAAAAACCAAACACTCCTTGAGAGTCTGTGCTTTCACGGTGTGATGTAGCCTAGTAGAATGCAGTTAGAATGACCCCAAAATTCAAGATATGGAGGCAAAAAATGTCCCTGTATGAGGTTTTGTCTTATATTTCTAAACTGTGTAATTAATCATTATCACTTTAACAAGAGTACTGTTTTTCCCGAATATTAGCACGATTGCAAATATTGATTTTATACAGCAGTTCAATAAACAAGACGTTACTATTGTGAGTTACATTTTAGGCACAATGTTACTGCTTAACTACTTTACTAAAGAGAAATTGTGTTTCATCCCTGAATGAATCAGCATTTTTTTTAACGAATCAATGATTTAATGACAAAGACCGTCACTTGCTTATTTCCTGAATGAATCAGTATTTTTGAAGGAATCTGATTAAATAACTGACTTTTTTTGCATAAGAAAATAGTGTTTTTTGTTGAGTATCATAAATGATACATCAGGCTTTTATGACTCATATAGTATGATACACACTCAGCAAAAAAAAGTACAAAAGCTGTCACTGGGCTGGTACCCTTTCAAAAGGTACTAATATGTAGCATTTATGTATTTAAATGGTTAGTTTTATGATCAAAGCTCTGTAGTTTTTTAGTGTGGAGGCATATAATGCAATAAAATCAAATGATGATTGAAAGATGTAAAAATAATACAGATTTCTAAAAAATGATGTATAGATAATGATAAATGATGTTTGTATCTCTATTTGTACTTATACATGTCTGTTTGAACATACAATCATCCAAACAGGTATGTTGGGGACATGTTGGCCTGGCTTCACCAAGCCACAGCCTCAGAGAAGGAGCACCTGGAAGCTTTGCTCAAGCAGGTTACCGTGCAAGGTACGGTATCTACACTGTGTCTTCAGTGGAAGTGAGATTTGCTAGTTCAGAACTAGTTTGCTTCTAATATGAACAAATCTGTCTACAATGTGACGTGTCACATTTGAGTAGAGGCCCGTGTCTTTATTTGTTTTCCTGTTCATCTATATACTATAGATATAATGTGTCAATTGATTGTTCTAAATTTAATTTTTTTTGAAGTTATTCAAATTATTTCACTCACCAAAGTTTTCATACCAGATCAAATGGGATGCATTCACTCATTGTACAGCTGCTGAAGTCTTGCCTCAAGCTGCTCCATTGTTAAGAAAAGCTCTATCGTCAATACAGTGTTAAAAAAAAAAAAAAAAAAAAAAAGGAATTAAAACAGATTATTGGAGTACGTTTTACAAGCAAATACTATTTCAGTCTTTCTACTTTAAAATTTCACTTTTAATTCAATGTTACTTGCCATTTCTTTATGAAGACAAAATATAACTGCACACTCTCTTAAGCACATTTGCTGAAAATGATTACTAAAATCATTTCCTGTTCCTGCGGTGTGAATACACCAAAAAGCGGATACTTCCGCCAATAGTTATAGGAACTATGAAAACGTCCCTCCGATGCGAAAGCCCCGTTGCTCAGTGCGACAAATTTTCATGCCCTCAAGCGAAATTCCTGATAGCACTGATTCCTATTGGAATTCGGTAATGTGATTTCGCTACGCTGATGAACAGAAATCTGTTGGTTTGAAAGTGACTTCTGTGTGAAAAAAAAAAAATTTGAAAAGAACAGGTGTAGAAACAATTTTCACTCCGAATTCGCTAGAATATTTCACAAATAATTCGCTTAAGGGCATGCAAATTCACCGCACTGAGCAATAGAAACGGGGCTTTCGCATCGGAGGAACGTTTTCATAGTTCCTAACTTTTGGTGGAAGTATCCGCTTTTTGGCGTTTTCACACCACAGGAACTGGAAAAGATTTTAGTTAAAGGAGCGCCTTTTGGGGGAAATAAATTGGCTCCTACTTCAGAGTAGGATCTAACCCAGCACAATAGGAACTACCAGTGACGTACGCTGATTGGCCGAACACACATGCCATACAAAACACCGGCACCCTCCATTTTTAAAAAGCCGTGTAAACTCAGTTTACATATACTTACTCCACGAACATGGAAAACAGCAATAAGACATAAACATACAGAAAGTTAATGTTAACAGAATTTACCTGTCTCCTTTGTCTGTGGCGTTGTGTTCTTTTCTCTGCCTTGATGCAAGTTGTCGTGGGAGATTTCATCTTTCTCCTTTTTGCTCTTTCAATCACTTAACTTAAACGTCTACATTCCATCTCCGTTATCACAAAGCCCATGACACACAACAAAAACACAGCTCTGATCATGGCGTCCTCCATCCTCCAGTTGTTGACGTTGTAAAAGGCGCACTTCATAAATGACATCATTGTTGACCGGCTTCCGTCACTTCAGAGTTCCTACTGGCAGTGCGAATTCAGCCAGGAAAATGTCCCTAGGGGAAATTTTGTTCTCGGGGGACCGCCCTGGTGGCTAGTTCCTATAACTGAGTTCCTATAACTACCCGGTGTGAAAACCCCTAAAGCTACTTGGTTTGCAAGTGACTTCTGTGTAAACTGTGCTTCATACTATTGACAATGGACAGTTGACCTATTTTTGCCCATGAAATTTCACAGAATTTTCGATAATGTGACTTCACATTGGCAGTGTACAATGTACACACTGTAAAGTTTCAGGAGTGACAGCCACATTTAAATACTGGGAGTGAATCCCCTAAATTACGTTCCATGTGTTTATGGACCATGGCTCAATCTTGAAATTGTGATGATTGACAGCATGGTAACCATAGCAATGTTCTGGTGTCGTTTGTGTTTGGTTTGTGTTTGGTATCCGCTATTTTTGACCAATTTTAACTAAACCACTGTTGACTCGACAGAGACGTGTTTTCTTTTTGTAAGCCTGCTACGCAGTGCACACACTTGAATGTTGCCATGTACACTTGTTATACATGTTTTGTGACTCGTTGTTTGCACTTGCCTCAATAAACGATCCAGTTTATGGAGTTAATAAAGTAGGCAGATGTGGTTCGTAATATTTAGGTAGTGTTTTCAATATAAAGCATTTTGATTTATCTCTGTGTATATGGGCTTGTTCTTGATTGTTGTTTTTTCTAGGAAGATTTGGCAACACAAATGAGTCAAGACTCTTAACTCTTTCCCTGTGGTTTTCTTGCACCTCACACATACAGAAGAGAGACACATCTCTGATGCGTGTTCAAATACGTCATTAACATCTAGTTGTTCAGTTCGGTTCCATACACTGCATAGAATTTTTTTAAATATGGTTGTCACTACCTGCAATTTTCGGGAGTAAATTACTGAACTGTGTGTGTACAGAACGGGATTAATCACTAAAAGGTGAACTGACAACTGAATTTAACTGAAGGATGAACATGGCAATTTACAGAGTTTTACCTCGTTCTCTGAATGTAGTTGAGTTGTAGATAAATTGTTCTGCTATGTTTGTGCAGGGGTTGAAGAAAACATGCAGGAAGTAGTTGGCCACATTACTGAAGGAGTGTGCAGGCCACTCAAGGTGAGATGAAACAATGTCATTAGAACTAATAATTAAACTTAAAAAAAAAAAAATCAACTCTGAGTTGTGGATTAGTGGTTAGTAGATGAGCTCTGGTGCTCAAATGGGCAACCAAGGTTCAAGTCCAGCTTGCAACACTTCTTAATCCCATAAACACCTCAAATGATTTTTTTTTAAACATCTTTTGTACTTTCCTTGTGATTGTGTGGTATCATATTTGAGTGATTCATATCTAAGCAAACCTGATCTGTTTTTTTTTTTAATTTATTTTTTTTATTTCCTCCACCAGGTGCGAATCGAGCAGGTGATCATTGCAGAGCCCGGTGCAGTTCTTCTGTATAAACTCTCCAACCTACTCAAGTTCTACCATCACACCATCAGGTACACACACACACACCTCTGTGAGCTTTATTGTCTTCATTTCAGACTACATTTGATGGAAGGACAAATCCTTCTTCTTATTTTACTGAAGAGCTTGGCATACATCCAAAACAGAAATGGCATAGCCTTTAATATTGCAGTTTTTCTAAATGCATCTGTCTCTCTCTCTCAGTGGTATCATGGGTACCAGCGTTTCCTCTCTATTGATGACCATTGATGAGATGCACATGCTCAGTAAGAAGATGTTCTTCAACAGTCTTAGTCTCCACGCCAGTCGCCTCATGGATAAAGTAAGTACCTATCAGTTTTTTCATTGTCAATTAAAATGTAAACTTTTAAGAATAGTGTACAGTGGTTGAAATAAAGCTGAAATAAAATAAAATGTAAATATTAGAGGAAAAGCCTAGACTTAAAAATGTAAATGAAAATTTAAGTTTAAGTTGAAGTACTAAAATCACTAAAACTAAAAAAAATAAATTAAACCAATATAGAAATATTTACAAAAAACTAAAACTAATAAAAATGATAAAAGCACATGACAAAATTACTAAAACTTAACCTAAAAAAAAACAGAAAAGTATTAATAAATACTGCAATAGTACATAAATGATACTAAAATAACACTTACTGTACATATACCAAGTTCATTAAATATCTCTTCTGTTCCGTTGTTCCCATTTTCATATATCTGAAAAGGTATGAAAATTCTGCCATTATTTACTCACCCTCATGCTAGTAATCCAGTAAATAACACCTTAACGGCCAGTAAAAACACTTTTTTCAACAACTGCCTGAAAACAACCCAGAACACCCTTGCATTGTGGTGCTCTAACACAACATCCTATCCTTCTATAGTGATTGACACAACAAGTGTGTGTAAATGTGCCTTACGGTCATTCATCAGTTGGATCGTTTTTTTAACAGGCTGAAAAACAGCATTCTCAGACCAAGGATTTTAAATTATCCCCAAAATATCCTTGAACACGAACAGGCTACTTTGGAGAAAAAAAAACAACACTTCATTGATAAGTGGATCAATAGCCAGAACAAGATGGCCTCCTCTCCACACTTCTGAGAGAATTATCGCCTTAGCAGCACGCTAATCAAATCACCTCGGGCTTAGGACGTTACGTATCACTCCCTGACGTCGCTCAGTGCCAGGAACACTAGGCCAAGCTAATAAGCTATATTAGAGGCAGCAGAGCCTTAGGTAGTGTTCGCGTAGCAGGGTGTTTATTAGTCAGCCTTCAGAGGTGTCAGTCTCACTGTCAGACATGCCTGGCTTGATTTTTAGGGTCTTGGACATGAGTTAGAACGGTAAATACTGCTATTAAAAGTCTGAATGTGCAGAGTCAAAAGCTCTGAATGTTTTGTCAGAGGGCCAATGACATGATGCATTTTTTTCTGTCTGAACCTATGAATTTATTTAAGAAGACATTAAAAATGCATAATGAAAAAGTGTTACATACAGTGTTTTTAATACATCTCATTTTTTCAGTTTTTTTCCATTAAAAGTCATTTTGATATTTTTGTGGGCTTAAAGTCAAAATGTGGTGTAACCAAGAGAAAAACTTGACATTCTGTCATCATTTACTCACCCTCATGTCGTTCCAAAACCGTAAGACTTTCATTTATCTTCAGAACACTGAAAATTTGGACTAAACTGCTCAATTCAAATGGATTAGTTTTACGATCTCTTTATGAATTTTTTGAAGCGTCAAAGTGATTGTTGAAATGGGTATAAAACACACACAACCTAGGATATATTACTTGTGTTTTAAACAAAACCCTTAAAATAATTTTTTTTTTTTTTTTTTTTTTTCTTCTTGTTTTCTCAGGTAGAGCTTCCACCTCCTGATTTGGGTCCCACCGCCTCCCTCACTCAGACTTTGTCTCTCCTCAGAGAGGTTTTGGCCTCCCATGATTCATCAGTTCTGCCTCTTGATGCCCGTCAGGCTGACTTTGCACAGGTGACTTTTTATTTGATGTTTTGTGGAGGAATACAGTGTGTTTCACAGTGAATGTGGTTGTCCATAAGTAATACTCACAGGTTTTGTGTTTGTGTTTTGTTTTTTTGTTTTGTTTTGTTTTGTGTGTGTTTTGTTTTGCCAACTTGTATTTATGTACTATACAACATTAAGTGGTTTTGTAGAAGTGATACATTTTGTAACACTTATGTATTTTTTTTTATTATTGTTTAATTCTAGAAATGAATCGGTTGTCTTATATTTGTGTTTATGTTTATCTATGTGCATTTCAGTAATATTATACACTATTTTGCATAAGTGCTGTACTTATGTTGTAACGCGAGTTACGTAATCCGATTACTTTACGTTATCAGATTACTTTTTCACAAATATACCTTATGTATTTAATCTCACTTTATTAACCAATGTCTTTGCTGCTGACCTTTTGATAATCCAATTGAACCATACTAATAAACAAAAACTACTTTTGTGTTTGGTTTGTTTGAGCTGCACCCTCTACAGTCGTGAATTTGCATTTCCTTGAGCCTGAGGCAAAAGTAACGCAAAAGTAACATGACACATTATTTTCCATAGACAATAACTAAATAATACAATTAGTTACTTTTTTTAGGGATTGACACAAATATTGTAACGCATTACTTTTAAATTACCCTAACACAGCTTATGATTATGTCAAACAGAGGTCATGACTTTTTTTTTTTTTTTTTTAATCCTTCTCGCTGGTTCTCAGGTGTTGTCCTGCATCCTTGACCCATTGCTGCAGCTCTGCACGGTATCAGCCAGTAACCTGGGCACAGCAGATATGGCCACCTACATGGTGAACTCCCTCTACATGATGAAGACCACACTGGCACTCTTTGAGTTTACAGATAAACGCTTGGAAATGCTGGAATTTCAGGTGTGTTACACATGGACTTATTGCAAAATTAGAAATTATATGGTAATTTAGACAATTTAAAATTATAAATGGGTCAAATGGAGTTTAATTTTTTTGTAATTATTTTTATTGGTGACTTACTCTAGATTGAGGCTCATTTGGACACTCTAATCAACGAGCAGGCGACGTTCGTGCTGACCAGAGCCGCACTGAGTCACATCTACAGCTGTGTCCAGCAGCACGCGGCAGAGCAGGTGAGAACTAATGTGAAGGATTTAAGTAAGGAACGGCTCTTCTTGGATCACAGCTTGAACTGGCTGCTGTGATACAGTGTATGACACATGCAAAAATCCCAAAAACTCTCCCCTTCTTTGTTCTGCTCAGTCGCCTGCTCTACAACTGCAGAAGATTCTCAGTGTTACGGGAATTATATAAATTATACACAGCTTCACAAGACCCTGAAATAAAGCTTTTAAAGAAATTGTCTCCACAGAGCAGCTCATTGACAATTATTATCAGTTATATTTGTGCTGCTTTCATGCTGTTATTGCAGCCTGAACATTTTGAGTGTTTCTTGCTTCTTATCAAGGGTACAGGAGCAAATGAGTGTATAAAAAGGAAAATTTCAGTTCTAAAATCTGATCGAATATTCAAAGCCGATAAACCTGATAAACAGCATGCAAATGAATGTGCTTACTGCGTAATCCATTTTGGTTCGGTATTCTGTAACGCTGATATCCACAGAAGACAAAGATGAAGATAGTAATCCAAGGTTTATTAAATAAGTACTAACAAGAGAGCCAATGTGCGAAACAATACCGGACCATGAACAGACCGAATGGAGGAACTTAAATACACCATGATGATTAACTAAAAGACGAACAGCTGTGATGATTAGTGTTGGTGTCCATGGTGACTGATGAGTGGCTGGAAACTAGAACAAAGAACAAACAACACATGTTATGAATGAAACTAAACTAACTGAACATAACTGTGACAGTCAGCAAATTGCCATTGAGAGCTACTTATGATGACTTGACAGCTGAGCGGGCTTTATTCTCACGTTGGATGCATCAACGTCACATTTGCAAAGACTTTCCTATTTGAATTTATGATTGGTTGACTGCCAAATTAAAATATTAAACAGAACAATAAAATATTGTTATTAACCAGTTAAAGGTGCTATTAAATATGTGTTTCTGTTCAGAAAGATTAAACTTCATTTGGTTTTTGTTTTTGTTTAAATTTTTTTTTGGTTTTTGTTTTTGTTCCTGTTAAAATTTCATTATTTCATCTGTTTTTGTTTTCGTTCCTTGAACCAGTTCAGGGGTCCGTTCTTCGTACCTCGCTTAATACATCTGAGATGATTTGAGAGATGCCAGATCTTTTAATCGTGATATCTGAACTCTGGCTAATTTGGTTCTTCAAACAAATTTGCGGATTGGATTAAAATATCTGGATTAAATTATCTGTGATTACTGCACGTTCATGTGTTCCTCGAAAAGGGCAGATGTATCGATACTCGAAACCACGATCAGCAACGCAGCGATTGGCTGGCGTCAAGATGGAAACATAGTGACATCATATAATTAAAAAAGACACCTGACACAGAAACTCGACAAATTTCTGCACCTTTTATAAGAAAACAGCCTAGCAAAAAAAAAAAAAGAACTGACTCCCATTATTTAGGCTATATTCACGATTTCCAAATCCCTACACAACATTAATATTATTTGCAAATTTATTTTTAAATCATTATTATTGTCCCTGGTTCACATTAGGGTACGTTTGTAAGAAAGTAGCTGTGGCTGGGACAGATTTTAAGTATCACCTCCACTTAAAAAGATACGTTCTAATCCTGTTTACATGAAATAAGCCTGCTCCCAAGCAGGTTTAAGTTTACAGACCTGTTGCTATGACAGCAAGTCCAGGATGAGCGTCAAAGAACCGAACAATCCAAGATCATGCCAAATCGTCATCAATCAAATCCAGCTAACCGAGTTAGCGACGTACGAAGAATGGGCCCCAGAGCCCTGATATTCTGGCAATTGTTTATTTTAACAGTCGGATGTTACTGTTAATATGGGCTGGAAAATATACAAATGAGTCTGGATATTTGAGTCTGGAAAAGTATGGATTTTTGAAAAGGGAAATGTGTAGGAACCCTGGGCCTTTTTGAGCTCTCTTTTGCTAAACACTATTTGTGGCCATCTTTCCCCTTTTATATCACCTCCAACACACATGCACACACTAATAGCGCACATTACTTCCTTATTATCTTTTTCTCATTTCACAGGAACAGTCTCTATTGTCTATTCCTTCCCTTTAGACCTTATTACCATGGTTACCCTATGGTTAGAGGCTCATTAATAAAATCACAGAGCATGCATTTTCAGTCAAATTCATCACATGGCAGGAAATGGCCTGAGATTGAAAAAGAACACAAAAATAAAGCTTATGCTGTAAACACGATTACCTGTACACATCTCTGTGCGCATTTACAGATTAGACCAAGCAAATGATTTACCTTTGTTTTGTTGTTGTTCATTTAATGATGTGGCTTCGCACAGCTAAAAGCACTCAGCATCTCTTCTCACATTGTGTACTATATAAGGTGTATTTCAGACATTTAAGATCGCTGAAGATCTTATAACAACAACATTTTAGTCTGCTGCTGGTTTCCATCCACTTTCACTGTTGGCTCTTCTCTTTTTCAACCGTTCTTGAGTTTCGAATAGATTCAGGAACTGGGAACCAGTTATTTTTTGGAACTCATTCCAGATTTTTTTCTTTGTTGTGAAACAAAAACTTAACAGTGTAGTCCAATTCTCAAACCAATGAGTCTTATGAGTTGTTTATTTGTTTTTGTTTTTAAATGAATCAAAAACATACAGTGCAACCAGTGTAATCTGATTCCTGAACTGTTGACTTCTATGAGCCAGTTATTTTAAATGAATCAAAACTGTACAGCTTGACTAGTGTAGTCCAAATGATTCTCATCTCTCATATTTTTAAATAATACAAAAAAAAAAATACAGTGCAACAGATGTAGTCTGATTCTCGAATGAATGATTCTTCTTCTAGTGAACTGACATTAATGAGCCAGTTCTTTTTAGTGAATCTCAAACATACAGCGCGACCGGTGCAGTCAGATTCCCGAATAAATGATTCTTTTGCCAATGAACTGGCATGAATGATCAAGTTTTTTTTAATGAATCAATAACACCTGTGTTAGTCCAGTTCTCAAAAAATGACTCTTATGACTCATTTGTTTTAGCATATCAGAAACATACAGTGACCTGTGTAGTCAGATTCTGAAACAAATGTTTCTTCTTCCAATGAACTGGCATGAATGCTCCAGTCCTTTTAAATGAATCATAACATACAACCTGACTGGTGTAGTCTGATTCTCAAAAAATGACTCTTAAGACTCGTTTGTTTTAGGGAATTTGAAATGCATAGTGCGACCAGTGTAGTCAGATTCCCAAATGAACAATTCTTCTGCCAGTGAACTGGCACTAATGGTCCAGTTCATTTTAATGAATCACTTGGAACAGGTACTGACTCACTAAATCATTATTTATCATGACATGACCAAGAATTGTTACCGTTTCATGTTGTTCCTATGGCTTTGAGCTTTGCTCTCGTTTATGGGTGTTTGAGTTTATAAACCAGCATGGTCTTTTTAGTTCAGCTGACTAATTGTCAGGTGAAAAAGTTTCCAGTAAACTTGGTGACTCTTTCGGACATGTAGCGGCACTTTAAGCAAGGTGTTATATTACTGAAGACAGGCGAGAAAGCAGAAGCATTGAAAGTAAGCACGGCTGTGTGTGTGTGGGTCTTGGCAGAGCAATGCAGTCTGGGCATTTCCACGCCTGTCCTCATCACACACCCCCGTAAAAGGCTGGCGTGTGACTAAGCGTCTCTGGACACCTGCTGTCCACAGCACAGGACACAACTGTCTCGCCTACTGCTTCAATGTCTTCTCTGTCCACTCAACGCTGTTAATTAAGGCCTGTCTCGGCTTTATATGGCTCCTGTTGCCCACAACAGACGTGATTCATGAATCAGACCCTCAAAAGCCAGTTTTGTGTCTCATGTCGATGGCATCATTTTAAAAACATTACGACCCTCCAAATTGTATATGCAAGCAAAAGACCATGAGGTTAATTGAAGATCCTGTTGATGTTTGAAAATCTTAATGCATCTTTGTACACTATTCATGTTGTTAGGCATGATGTGAAGTACCTAGAACTCTAGTCAGAATGATCAGTTTTATAATAAAGCACTAAGCCATGAGAAGTTGTGCATAGCAAATTCAAATTTACCTCCTTAATTTTGGTAAAAAAAAAATCACTGTATGAATGTTTCATCATTAAATGGTGGAAAGAGTGCCATGGTAAAAGCAAAAATAAAAACAAATAATATTTATATTTTGTATATATACATTGCCAATAATTATTTTAATGTTATGGCTGATAGCTAATAATGACCAATGTTGATATTCTTTACTATTTTGTCTAAATAAAGAAAGAAATAAAAATTAAAAATGTCTACAACACTATCAACACCTAAATGAATCTTTAGCAGTCAGGTGGTACAAGTAAGAGCTCTCTAAGATGTTTACATTCATTATTTATTATTGTAAAGTTATGTGTTTTTGAGACATGAGGTAATTTAAAGGGTTAGTTCACCCAAAAATGAAATTTCTGTCATTAAGTACTCACCTTCATGTCGTTCCACACCCGTAAAGACCTTCATTCATCTTCAGAACACAAATTAAGATATTTTTGATGAAATCCGAGGGCATCTGATCCACACATAAGCAGCAACATCATTGCACCTTTTGATGTCCAGAAAGGTAGTTGACAACATGGTTAAAATAGTCAACGTGACTACAGTGGTACAATGTTATGAAGCGACGAGAATACTTTTTATGCGCAAAAACAAAACAAAAATAACGACTTTATTCAACAATTTGAACCGTTGTCATACGTATTGAACTCAGTGCAGGCTTCCTTGTTTACGTCCGAACGCCAACTCAGTATTGGCCAAAGCTGAACACGTGAGCAGCAGGACACATGCGTGTGATCCAACATGCGTGTGATCCAGGATCCAACCAATAATGAGCCGGCATTCGGATGTAAACAAGGAAGCCTGCACTGAGTTCACTACATATCACTACAGTCATTATTTTTTTGTTTTTGCGCACAAAAAGTTGACTATTTTAACAATGTCTTTAATACCTTTCTGGACGTCAAAAGGTGCAATGATGTTGCTGCCTATGTGTGGATCAGATGCCTTCGGATTTAATCAAAAATACCTTAATTTGTATTCCGAAGATGAACAAAGATCTTATGGGTGTGGAACGACATGAGGGTGAGTACTTAATGACAGAAATTTCATTTTTGGGTGAACCAACCCTTTAACGTTGTCTCTAGTGGCGCTTTGCAGACTCTCCTCTGGCTGTCTGCATTCATATGTTTTGGAGGAGGCATGGCTTTGGACAGCACTCTGAAGGGTGGGTGGGATGCTTTCAAAGCTAGCTTGCTATTGCTAGCCTTTCTGAAATTGCCTACCCTACCTTTAACCAGCAAAAAGGTCCATTGTCTATTGTCAATAGTGTAGCAATGTTTGAAGCATAGCTCACACAGCTTTTTTGTTGGCGAACGTGAGAAATTTGCATAAAATTGAACCTGTTTCAAAATCTGCATTGTGAAATGTTTCACCCTTACTCAAAATTCCCGATTGTGTGGATTCCTCTTGAAATAACTGGATTTCACCTGACAATTTTTCATCAGGAAATGTAACCACATCTTAACTGTATTATTTGTAGTGACCAATTATAATTCATATAATGTTCAGTCTATGTGTATTTACGAGTTTATGTAAATTGGCTATTTTATAACGACTTAAAACATGCCTCATCCATTCAAATTTTAGAATTTACTACTACTATTACTACTGCTACTACTACAACTATTACTAATCTGTACAAGTGTGTGAACATAAAGGATTCTTGGCACATTAGCTTGATCTGCTGCATTCTGAAATGTGTCATTTGGGATACGTTGTGTTATTTTTTTTAGCCATATATTTGTTCGTTTTCTCTCCTATTCAAAAAAAAAACAAAAAAACTATTCAACAGTCAAAAAGCATCTACGAATTGAGTTGAAATGTGAAATATCTCACTTCATGCGTTTTCAAGCTGTCCTGTTGCACCTATTCCTTCTCCTCTTTGTTTATGTGTTATATCTGTGCCACAGGCTATGTCAGTTCACAGAGCTGAAGGGAAGTAGTTGTGTATCCTTCACTCATGTTTTGCTGTGTTCTTCCTCGTAGGGTCCCTTGGCCAACCTTCCTGGCATGGACAGCACATCCTTAAAAACAGCAATGGTGAGGCCTGTTTCTCTTTCTTTATTAAAGTGCTCCTATTATGCTATTTTTCTAATTTTGTTTTGGAAGTCTCCTACAATAGTTTTTCATGCATCCAAGGTCAAAAAACACTTAAAGTGTAACTTTGTCGATTTTCAACCCATTTTGTATTGTTACAATGTCGGTAGTATATAAATGAACAATGTTTATTCATTCACCATGTTACCTGGACTGAGAAATTCACGTGTATTCATCAGCAAAAGTCCACCAGGTCATGGAAAACACATTTGACACATCTGAAAACTGTATCATACTTTGTCTACTCTTTAAACAGCATTATGGTGAAAATTGAACACTATGGCAACATCTTTCTTACTTGTACGCGACAGCATTTTGCTTCAGGGAGAACTGAAGGAAAGGCAGTCTCTTTCAGTTTTTCCCCTCTGTTTGGCCTAAAACTGTTCTCATGGTCATCAAGTTTGAAATGTTGACTACAAACAGAGGTTTTTCAGATTTCATGTTACGGCATTGTCTCCATATTTATGATTCTTTGCACCCTTCAGGCTGTGTGTCTACCAAAGCGTTTTTAGCCAGCTAGCTTCAGCTAGGCTGAAAACGCCTGCCTGTGAGCACCTATCTGCAGTGCAGCGTTTTTTTTTTTTTTTTTTCAGTTGAGATGCTTTGCTAGTGTTACTAGTATCTCATTTCAGTTTGTTTCTGTACTGTTTCTATATAAAAATGTTGATACAATGTAAAGTATTTGCTCTGGCTTTTGTTTTAAATGATTTTTTTTATGCTTGTTGTCATCGGTTGACGTTGTACAAGCAGAATGTGGAGATTGGTCGGTGTTGTATTTGTCCCACCCCTCGTCCACTTTGATTGGATGGCTGGCTAAAAAGTGACACTGATGAGTGCAGAGTTTTACTCAAAGTTAAACATTCTTCAACTCGAGACGACTGGTAAAAAACGCTGAGTGCTTAGTTCTTGAGCGTGAAAAAGATGCCTAGCACCTCGCTACGCTCCTGCCGTTTAAAAAACGCGGTGCTCCCATTGAAAACAATAGAAAAAGTACACTAGCCTCTGGAAAAAAAACACTTTGGTAGACACACGGCCTTAGCCACTGCCTACAACACGCTGGATCCTTTACCGGAATCCAAAAGTAACTCACTCCTCTTTAATATTTACTCTTTGAATTCTTGCACCGGGAACAATACAAGTCAAAAGCATTATGACTAAAAGTTTGCTAAGAAGTACAAAAAGCAAGGTTTTATTTGACTCTGATAAGCATATATAGCAGACTAGTGGGAGTGGCCTTAGATGGCAACTAATATGGATATTTTTCTTCCAAAAACCCATCACCCACCATGCTTCAGAATTTATTCACCCACTGGAGTCGTAAGAATTACTTTTATGATGGATAGATGCACTTTTTGGAGCTTCAAAAACTCTATTCAAACTCTATTCAGTGCCATTACAAAGCAGGAAAATCCATTAGTAGTTAGTTGTGTTGAACTGAAAGAATAAAGTCATATACAGCTAGGATGGCTTGAGGGTGAGTAAATTATGGGATATTTTCATTTTTGAGTGAACTATTCCTTTAAAGGTGCAATATGTAATATTTTTGCAGTAAAATATCCAAAAACCACTAGGCCAGTGTTATATATTTTGTTCACTTGAGTACTTACAATATCCCAAATGTTTCCAACTATTTGTAAATTGTGAGAAAATTGCGATTTTAACCAAGGCTCCGGGACGTGTGAGGAGTCGCCTGTCAATTGCGTCATACACTATTCTGTGAAGTAGCTAACATAGCATAATCAGATGCAGCTTTATTTTTAGTAACAGTAATACAGAATTTTCTCCATCATACAATACGTTTTAAAATGAATTGCATGTCATTTATCAACACAAGCCATCCAGTCTTTAATATGATATTCTAAAATCGATCTTACTGCAGTGTGTCTAAAACAAGTGTCTCACAGCAGCCGCCGAGCGAACGCACAGAGTAACGCTATAACATCATTTTCAACACACTCAAATGTATCTAATATGATAAACAGAGCTGTGTTACCTCATGACCGGAATAGCGGAAGTGGCGCCGGCGACTGTGTCATAATAAAAGTTCCGTTGCTCGTGAGGCGTGTGTTGCGCAATCGCTCCAGCGGCCTCGTTCAGCTCCCACAACACTCGGTCCTGCTCTGCTTCATACTACAGTAACGTTAATAATCTCATCCATGAACATGATTTCTTCCCGAGTCCTATCCCTATTCTTTTGCCCCGTCCGTTGAGGTGGAGACCACATGTCCCAAGATTCCTCACTCAAACTTGGCGTCATCAAGCTGATTAATTAATTGTTAATTTAAACAACAGTCGATTATGGTAATTTATGTAAATTGACATCCCTAGTCTGAAATGGTTCGATCAAGGATTTAGTCACTCTAAATCCCTCCTTTTCAAAAGTCTACTCTGCTCTGATTGGTCAGATGGCCCAGTCTATTGTGACTGGTTTACCGCTTATAGCATGTGTTGGAAACCAAACGCCCATTACCATATCTGAGTTGTAGGATTTCTCACCACTTGATACACAGTGAAATAAACGGTAACGATGGCGTTGGATCAATTCGAGCCTAATTCCTCATCCTTTTGAAGTGCTGCAAAGTGGATTTGCTTTCGCAGTGCAGAAAAGAGTGTCTTCTCGACATGTTGACAGCATGAACCGAACTCTTTCAGGCCTCAGATACATCTACAATGTTTGAGGGCGGGTCAAAGTAGACATTGTTCACAGGCATGCAAATTTGTTAAAACCTATGTAGATTCAAGCAGGAAGTAAGAATGAAATTACTAATGACTCGTTTCAGGCAGTTCAGAATGAATTATTTTTTGGGAGACAACTCCATTTATCTTTGAAACTTTGCAGACCTTTTACATTCACAAACAGCTATATTACACACTACATAGATTCATGTATTTACTTTGTGATTTTAATCCAGTCTGAATTGAAAATGTCTTTTTCCTCACACAACCTGCAGAGCAAGTTACTTATTAATTAATTAATTAATTACGTATTTACTAATGGATCATTAGTATTCATCATTAGGATTCAGACCTTTTTGCCACTTTTTTAGGTGAAATAACAGACATCCTTTGTTAATAATTGGAAAATTAACTAATCAAATCCTGTCCGAATAGTGCTACCTAATGGTTTTAAAGGTGCAGTCACATTTGCAAAATTTCAGCAACATTTAAAGCTAGGGTAGGCAGTGTTTTTCATAAATGTTTTTTCTTTCCATTCTTGTTTTGTCTAACGGTGTCATGTTTGTTTTACTCACAGGTCCAGTTTGACCGTTATTTGGCATCTCCTGATACACTTGTGATGCCGCAACTCAACTTCCTGCTCAGTGCTGCTATCAAGTATGAGTCAGCTTGCATTTATCACACAAATTTCATCTATAATACAGCCATTTGCTGTTGAAGAGCATTTAAAAATGACAAGTTTACCCAAAAATGAAACTTTTGTGACACTTTTTTTCTGACCCTCATGTCAATCCAAGCCTGTATAAGTTTCTTTCTTTTAACACGCTATTTTAAAGAATGTTGTTCATCAAACAGTTGACAGTAGCCATTGACTTCCATAGTAGAAAAAATACAATGGAGGTCAATGGCTGCCTGTGTGGTTACCAACATTTTTTTTTTAATATCTTTTGTGTTCAACAGAGAAAAACATCTTTTGCGCTTTTGTAAAACATCCCATTTTCAATTTATTTTAACTGAACACCATTTAAGTTTAGCTACACTATTCTTATTACTCAATCACATCCCACCTAAACAAATAAGGTTTTGGTCCATAAAATATATCGGTTCGTCAAGGAATTAATGAAGTGGTCAAGAGCATGACAGGTTTCTGGTGCGTTTGTCATGATTCTTGTTTCCCCCTCTTCTTTACAGTTGGTGCTTTTAGCATCAGCACATCAGTGCGATGTTGCTATTTGAGCGGTAGAGAGGCGCACACATTGAGTCACATTGTTACTGGGAAATGTAACAGGCTTGAGGAGCACTCACTGTCCCTCAGGTTAATGTTCTCTATTAATGGAGATGGACTTGTGCACAGGCTTGGCACAGCTAATTAGCTCCTGGTCCATTTCTCTCTCTCTTTCTGGCTATCTCTCCCACACATAAACACGCCGCACGTGACTCAACTCTGCGTGAGATACAAAGACGAGTTAAATGGAGATGGATCCATATGCACACACACACAGATTTTGTTCTGTTTACTTCACGTTAAAGGGATAAGTTCAACCAAATCTGAAAATATTGCCATCATTTAATCAGCCTTGTGTCTGTTCAAACCTTAATGACTTTCTTTTCTCCATGAGGGAGAAGATTTTGCTGGAAAACCTTGACATTCACCCATGCTTTCCTGTCATTCATAGGAATTGTTTTTTGGGTTGAATCTTTTTAGTGAATTGTTTGATCCGATTCATAAAACTGTTCTGATTTGTTCACAAATCTGACTATCTGTCTATCTGTTTGTCTGTCTATCTATCTGTCTGTCTGTCTGTTTAACATTATGCATTTAGCAATTCGCTTTTATCTAAAGCAACTTAAAAATAGAGGAACAAAAGCAATTAGTCAGAAATATTTGTAATGTACAATGCCAAGTTTATTGTATTGCTAGATTACAAAGCAAGCTAGAGCAGAGGAGAAATACAAAGAAGAAAAAGATTAGGATTTTTATTTCTTTTTATTTAATTTTATTTTTTGTGTATGCATGCAAGTGCATTGGTTTAAGTGTGTGGGGTGGTTAAGTGGTTGTGGAAACGGTGATTTATGATACGTTTATGGTGCTTTTGCATCCCATTTGAAGCTTGCAGCCCCTTTCATTATAATTTTATGGAAAAGAGCAGCCTTTTGGGTTTCACATAATTAAAAGAAAGTCACACGGGTTTGGTACAACATGAGGGTGAGTAAATGACAACAAATTTTTATTTTTGGTTGAACTGTTCCTTTAAGGCCAAGCATGAATCTGACTTGATATGTATATTTGAGATGATGGTTTACATGCATGTAAATTGCGCAGTTACCTTCAAGATTGCCGTATGTGCATATGTGTAGCTGTACTGGTAGAAGTACATCTGTAGAGGGCAGTGTTAGTCCTGAACTGAACCCAGATCAGTGCCTTGTGTAGCTCTACTGTCTTTGCTCACTCGACCAGTAATATTCTGACCAGTTTATGTAGTTTTCAATTAGGGCCGATTCATGTGTGATGTGTTTCCAAGAACCTAGATCAACAGAAGTACCCTCAAAACCAAAACAGCACCAAGTTATGGCTACCAAAGTGTTCCTAGAGTCATTTATCTATGGTGTTGTTTTGAATCATTTGGTTTGTTCAGTCACACAATGTAAAATGTGGTTGTCAGATTAACCTTGACTGGTTTATTTACCAATCATATATGGTAACCAGTTTTTAATAGCTACCCTTTTTATTATTTGACATTGTAGTGTCTGTCTAACATGATACATGATTTAATGATACATGAGTTAATCATAAAAGTTGAAGTTAATTTTTTTTAAAGATATTGTGAACAGTTTATCCATCCATCCATCCATCCATCCATCCATCCATCCATCCATCCATCTGTCTACCATTTTATCTATCTCTGTCTATCTGTCTGTCTCTCTCTCCATCTGTCTGTCTATCTGTCTATCATTTTATGTCTGTCTATCGTTTTATCTATCCGTCTATTGTTTTATCTGTCTTTTTCTATATCTGTCTGTCTCTCTCTGTCTGTCTATCGTTTTATCTATCTATCTATCTATCTATCTCTATCTGTCTGTCTGTCTGTATCATTTTTATTTGTCTGTCTGTATCATTTTACCTATATCTGTCTGTCTGTGAATCTGTTTCTATATCTGTCTGTCTGTCTCTTTATCTGTCTGTCTATCTCTCCATCTGTCTATCATTGTGTCTGTCTGTCTATCTATCTATCTATCTATCTATCTGTCTGTATCATTGTGTCTGTCTGTCTCTCTGTCTATCTATCTGTCTGTCTCTGTCTATCACTTTATTTATCTGTCTATCTAGATTCAAGATTCAAATAGCTTTATTGGCATGGTGAAAGAAATCTTTACATTGCCAAAGCATTAATAACACTGTACAATAAAAATAAATTAAGAAATAAATAAAATAATAACAATGAAGCAAAAACAAAAAATCTAGCAATAAAAAAATTGCAATAAAAATGTTCAGTCTTATAATATTTATAGAAGTGTCTCTAGGCATATAGTGAGTGTGCTGGTAGTTCTGTCCCGCTGGAGGCTCTTTCGTTGTGACAGGACCTCACATACCTGGCAGCCAGTTTGAGCTTGCTGGGCTTTCTCCTAGCAGGTATGGAAGTTTGTCCATGTTTGGTTTCTGATGGAAGTCTTTGTGGTGAGTTGTGAAATGGGGATAGAAAGTGTCCCTAATTTGTGCATATTTAGGGCAGGATGTCAGAAAGTGCAGTTCTGTTTCCACTTCATTCTCTGTGCAGTGGGGACACAGCCGTTCTTCCTTTGGTAGCCAGGTCTGTCTGTGTCTGCCTGTCTCTATGGTGAGATTGTGTTCACTGAGTCTGTACATGCTCAGGACTTTTCTAAGTTTAGGGTCGCTCACTATACTCCGGTATCCTGCCAATTCATATTCTCTATTTAGGGCCAAATAGCATTCCAGTTTACTTTGTATGGCTGTTGCGTCTGTCCAGTGTTTTAGGTGTTTTTCTTTTTGTGTTTTAATTATTTGGTTTGGTCTGGCTAAAGTTTTTATTTTCAGTAATTTTGTACTAAATGCATTTTAGTTGTCCAAAAGCAGTGCTGAAGTTCAACTAAAGTTGTATTAAATATACTTGTTTGTATATTTACAAACAAGTAAATATACAAATATATAAATAAATATATAGTGGAACTATTCCAAGTATACTTAAATACTCTTAAAATATACTCTTGTGCAAAACTTAAAAGTTTTGAAATGCAGAATTCACTCAGCATAAACTTTAAATGTATTTTGGTGACATTAGAATTGCAATTCAATTACATTGTAAGAGTGCTGAACATACATTAATATTATACTGACAACAAACTTTTAGTGATTTTTAAAACACATTGCAATGACATTCCAAGTTAACTTGAAGTGTGCTAATGGCATCATTATAGTGTGCTTCAAACAGGCTACAATAAAGTAATCTTTATAAATAAAGTCACAGCTTTAGAATATGCCTTTTACAGACAAACCCAGTATACCAGTAACTTACTTATCCAGTGAACATCAGTGAGACAATGGGAACAGATTTATATGTATATTGAATGCAGGAACCAGTACGGGCTGGAATCGAACCCGGGTCACGCGGGCCGCTGTCGCACAAGAGCACTCGGCTTACCTGTTGCGCCACCACACAGATATAGACTACGCTAAACTGGTGTCACTTTGTGTTCTCTTTATACTGTTACAAGTACAGCTATAAGCGCACAGACATTATTAATGATGACAGCACAAATTATATGGATTAAAAGACTGAATCGCTGACAAAATTATTTATATAGACACAGTAAGTGATGCGTGAAAATAAATGTGAAACGGCCTGTAGCTATGCAACACGAACGTGCATTAAACTTCAAGCTGTTGAAGAAATAAAACCAGTAGACGCAACATTAAATATCAAGAATGTTTTGCTTCCCTTTTACTTGACATTATCTGTCATTAACGCAACATGAAGCAATTGCATAAACCGGCACATTAGTTTTATTCTTGTGCACGCACTAAAACACAGACAGTTCCGTTCGTTGGTGGAAAAATGTGAACGTGCAGAACTGCTTGTGTTTCTGTGCGTGCGGATGAAATATAATCATCCGTAACATTCCTCTGCCGATTGTCTCTGCGCGCTTCAACTCTCAATGCACCACAACTGCTCCTGACTGAAAACGCAATTAAATGATTTGCCGCTCTTGCATTAAGCTGCGGATTTATATGTGACACATAAATTAAAATGATTTACTTTTCATGCAGTAAATGTTTCTGGATTTATTTGACATTTTAACTTTTTTGCGTTTTTTTTTTTTTTTTTTTTTTTTTTTTTTGCTCAGGATGAGTTTAATAATTAATTTAATAATTCATAATATTTTGACAGCCCAAAGGGCTGCAGTCCATATTTCAAAGTGTAAATAAGGGCCATTAAAGTAGCATTAATGAGAAAAGTGTATTACAGTAGGTGCATTGAAGTGCATTAGGAATACACTAATGTAATAAAACTTCTGATCAGGTACGTGAATTTCTTTCACCATTTCAAACTGACTATATGTTGTTTTCTTTATTTGTCATAATTACAAATATTTACTTTTGTAACTACTTTCTATATGTATGTATGTATATCTGTTTGCAACCATGCAAAATTGTGAAAAGTGCTATTGAATTTAATTAAACAATAGCCTACCTGATATTCAAAGTGTGAGCAAATTATTAAAAAAGGTAAAGGTCATAATTATAAAACTTACTTATGATTATTTTTTGCAACTCAAAACACATTTCCTGTAAACTTTTATCTAGGCCAATACTATTTTTTTTATACTAAACAAGTAGAACTCAAATACAGTTCATTGAATTGGACATTTAATCATAACAGGTCAACATAATATTCAACAAAAATAAATTACTGAAGTACTTAAAAATTTAACAAATGAAATCATTTTATTTGCAAATTTCTCATGGTTACGTCTGAGCTGTAGGCAAAATTTGGGTTTGAAAATTCTGCCCTTACAGCCAATTAGCAGAAACAAACTAGATGTTTCAGTTCATACCTCATGTTTTCTGTGGTTTGCACAAAAAGAAAGTCTCATCTAAAAATTACATAGCATCATCTAAAAATAATTTGATCATTCTCGGATTTGAAATACATGGTGAGACTTGTGTCTTTAGCTACAATGACTTTCTAGACTCTAAAGTTTCCTTCTGACAAATGTGCCAAAATCTGCAACCAATAGAGTGCACTCCAGCGAGTTCGGTTGTTTAGCAAAAGTACAGCAAAACCGATTGTTGGTGAGTGTGATGGCATTGGCTTTATGGCGTGTTCAAAACATATCAATCATTGTGGTTCAATCAATAGTAGGACGTTGGGGCAGGCCAATGGGGGGTCAAGGTTTAGCTTCAGCAGTTTCAGTGTTTTCAAGTCATGTCAGAAAGAATGTATTTATGAGTTAAAATGCACATGAACATCAGCACAACTCATAATTATGAGTTTAGGTAACTCTGGATTTTCTTAAGAGTTTCCGAGTTAAGTACGTGACGGTGAAAAAACATGTCAGAGGCAATGGATGCAGAGTCTGCCCTACATTAATTTCACACTAACTACAAACCCATTAATATACAGTAGTCAGTATTTGAAGTGGATCAAAAAAGTTCATCAAACTTGTCCTTAGAAGAAGGTTTTAGGACAACTTTGAGGGGTTTTGATCCGCTTCAAATGTTGACTATTCACAGACATACTGACATAAATATTTTAATTAAACTTTATTTGCAGTTCTTCTTTATTGCACAATGCACAATGCATATTTCTAAATATTAAGCCTAAAATGTGTTTAATATCACTATTAGTAAGGATAGGATGATCACTGTATAATTTGAATGCAAGATTGATATACTTGTACTAAAGTATACTTACAATAGTTCCACTTTAGCATAATCAAATATACTTAAGTATATCTTTAGTTGGACCTCAACACAAAAATACTTGTTCCAGTTTAGCAGACTTTAAGTATACCAATTTATACAATTGCAGGGTATTTATATTAAGTACATACAAATGTAAATGCAATTGTAGTACACTTAGCATAAAATAAATGTATTTCAAATACATTTGAGTATATTTATTTTTCACTAGGGTAATTCTGCTCTGCAGGCATTATTTGGGGTTTTGCGCTGTACTTGGAGCAAAACTTTGCAAATTCACTGTTCATATTATTAATTAAAAAGTCAACATGGTGACATGGGTACTGTGATGTATTATGTAACCACTGAATGTGCAAATTTAGCATATAATCAGAAAAATTCTCCCTCTCTTTCTCTCTCAGGGAGCAGATCTTCAAACAGTCCACAGAGCTGGTGTGTCGTGCGTATGGAGAGGTGTATAAAGCTGTCACCAACCCTACAAACGCCTATAAAGATGCTGAGTCTGTCCTGCACAGATCTCCACAGCAGGTACAAACCCTGCTGTCCTGAAATGTGCCACACACCACAGATTGTAACAAGCCAGGATGTGATACACAACACACTCAGTGTTCTGGGACTGGCCACAAGACCATGTTCATGTACTCGTCAGGTGATGGGAGGGGTTTCTCACTGCGTAATAATAATTATGTGAAACAAAGACACTCCAATGACAGCGAGCGTACAGAAACTGTCTGGATTTCTCACACGTTGCTCTGTGGACGCTGCTGTGTGCCAGAGGAGAGGAGAGGACAGCTCACAATGAGAAAAAAATATTTATTTTTCCTCCCCACGTGAACGGAGATCCCCACTAGCAGGCCTGGGGAAGCAAACTACAGACCATTCCACTGCTACACACATATTCACATGCACTCAAATATAAGTATAGTCATTGCATTACATACACAGGGGCTTTTTTCATTCACCGCCACAGAAGCCTGATGTGACTCAGCGTCGGTCTGTAATCAGAAACAGTTCTGTCTTCTCTTTAAATCATATTTTTTCCTAAACTGCATTAAAATACTCGAAAGTTCACAGGCTTATGTGTGTCAGTTTTTTATCTCTCTATCTATCTATCTATCGTCTTCTCTTTTAAATCACATTGTTTTCTAAACAACATTAAAATACACTCAAAAGTTCACAGGCTTGTGAGTCTCACACACTGTTTTTTCCCTCTCAGCCTCTTCTGAAGGAGATAGTTAAATGAAATTTTGCGGCCACCCAGTGGAGAACTCGACCAATGGGGAGAAAGTCGAAGGCATTCTCTCAGACAATGGTGCTTTCATGTCAGCGGCCCAATGGCCAGTCACGCCATCCTTTAATTGCCGACAAAACGCCTGCCAGTGCTCGTTCGTCAACTAAATTTAGCAAAACACTGAAAAACAGCAGAGAAAATAAAAGCAGTATTACTCTCAGACTATTAATAGAAGTTTGTACTAGCTCTGAAATGAAAGCAGATGCAATAGTAAAGCCTCACAGAAGCGCAGGGTGAAGGATAAAGAGAGTTGGGGTGTGAGGAGACTACAGTGATCTCAGTGTGTGAGAGGCGCTGGGGGCCACATGGCCTCTCATCTGGGGGAATATTTTGAGCGTGTCACATGGCCGCATTAAAGGGACTCTCCCCGCGGTGCCCGTAGCCAAGACGCCCCTCACATGCCTCGCATTCAGCTCAAGGCATTCAGCTAGTGAAAAGCAAAGTCAAGTGAAGTACAAGTGTGATACTGTGGTGTGGTTTACTGTGAAATGGGTTATGAATATAGACAACTATTTTTAACCCAGATCACATCTGTGGGAGGCACGGAAACCCATTTTGGTTATCACACAGCATCTAAACCTGCAACACTCCAGCTGAAATAAAAACGTTTGTGTGCAGTCCAGTGTCAGTATGAGTTGAGCATTTGCTTTTTTTAGATTCACTGGCTACAAGAAGTGTTCAAACACTGAAATGCATTTAAGTTAACTCAAGTATGAATACTGTACAATTATCGAGCAAAAAAAAAAAAAAAAACAGTACTTGTGAAGGTAAAAATGTTTCACATTTAATTGTGAAAAAGTAAATGTTTTTTCTTCGTTTTTGAGACTAATTAGTAACAATTTACAATAAGGTTCCTTTTTTTTTTGCTTAACGACACTAATTATCATGAACTAACAATGAACAGTTGTATTTTTAATATTAAAGATTAATACATGTCATTGAATGACATTGTTGGTTGCACCACATGACTTTATTTTAACAAACATTTTTCACATATTAGTAAGTGGTAAGAAACATTAACAAAAAAAGTATGCCAAACTACTTAAGATTTAAATTTAATAGGGATTTTTTCTTCATTATGATATCAGACAGTTTTACCACCCTGACATTTTTTACTTTATATTCCTTCAAAAAATATTGAACTGAATTTTAATTCATAAATTAAAAACACACATCATAGAAGATGTGTATTCAAGTCAGCGTACAATATGTAGTTTTGCATTTTCTTTATTACAGTATAAATTAATAAATCTGGATAAATGCAAATCAAATTAAATGTTTTATTGTTTTACAAGGATACCTCATTCCTTAGAATGTCATTTCCCAATTTTATTTCTGAAATTCGGTAACATTATCACTGAAAGTTAAATTTGGGCAGCTCCAAAATACATGAAAATGATCAAGATCCATATAACTAAAAACACAATTTTTCTACCCAAAACCTTTCCATCTTCTTGAAGTGCAGGTGTGTTGTATTGTACACAGTGTTCTGTTTATCATCAGAAAGGTCTTTATCTTGCTCTACCTTCCATTTGCATTACATATAATGTGATAGAGTGTTTTCTCAGTTCTCCATCAGAACATGGTACAGTGATTATTATTAGATTAAATTTTTGTTTAAATCCATATTTGTACATTGAATGAATATGTGGCATAAAGGGGTAGTTCACTGCTGGCAAGATGGGCTTTTAATAAAACTTGGTTATTGTGCAATTTAATAGTTTTAATTGGTGTGCATGACTAGAGAAAACAAGGCTGTGCCGTTCCCTTTTGCCAAAAGGTATAGGAAAACTTTAACATCCATAATGCACTAATGTGAAAGTACGATCTGTAGTTTCCACAAAAGTCCTGGAGCTGTCAAAAGTGTCAACTTCTGCTAACAAATAACCAGGGATAGTTTAGTGCAGGTAACACAGAGAAAGAACACACATTGTTATTTTACGTATTACTGAAATTGTAACAATACAAAGCTGGTTGAAATTTGGCAAAGTTACCCTTTAAAGGTCAATTTACTCACCCTCAGGCAATCCAATATGTATTGTGTTTTTGTTTCTTCAGTAGAACAGTAAAACAGATTTTTAGCTAAAACCGTATCCTTGGTGATTCGTATAATGCAAGTCAATGGCTACCATCACTTCGAGAGTCAAAAAAAAACATAAACAGGCAAAACAAAATTAATACCCGTGGCTCCTGATGATACATCAAAATGGTACTTACTTGTGCTTATCCTGGATGCTGCAACCTATATAAAAATTAAGATTACATTCACTTGCGCAGTCTCAATGGGAAAAATTGACTTTTCATTCCCAACATTTGAGCTTCCACACATACGTCATTATGTGTCAGGAAGCCCGAGCTCCAGACTGCTGTGAACACACTCAGGATCGTTTCCCCAGGCTGTAATTTACAGGTAATAATGCTGTAAATAATGTTCAGTTTCTTGCACAGACTGATCATTTTGCTTCATAAGACCTCAATGTATCATCAGGAGCCACGGGTATTAATTTTGTTTTGCCTGTATATGTAGTTTTGACTCTCAAAGTGATGGTAGCTGTTGACCTGCATATATATATATATATATAATCACCAAGGACTGAAGAAAAAAGGCACCTATATCTTGGATGGCCTGAGGGTGAGTAAATTAACAGCACATTTTTGGGTGAACTGTCCCTTTAAGTGTCAAAATATTTTTTTTGTGGGGACAGTAGTTTGGGCTTAAAGCAATTATATATATGTAGTTAGCATATTAAGTTTGTCCCTGCAGGCCAACTCTTAACCTTACATGCTCTTAAGTGTCACACCATGAGACGTTATCTAAGCGGGGTCGATACTGAGGTGTTGGACTCTGTAATGTGATGACATCATGGCTGTGGATAGACCGCTGGATTCAGATCTAGACTAACCCCACCCCAACCCGTCCAAACCCACAATCAACACAGACCAACATAGTCCAGCTAACGAAACTTGATGAGGTCCTTATATTATAAGCAGACGGGTTTTGTTACTTAAAATAAGTTATAATTGTATGGCTATTATCTAAGGGCTTTTTTTAACATTAGTGTTTTTTTGCAACTGACTGCGAGTCCTCGTAGAGTTTACTTTTGGTAGATACAGAACAATGTTATTTTAGTATCATTGATGTACTGTTATAGTGTTTGTTAATATTTTGAATTAGATTTTATTTTTAGATTTTCTGTTTCATCTTAGTTTTAATGAAAGTTTTAGTAATTTTGTTGTTTTTGTGATTTTTTTTTTTTAATAGTTTTATTTTATGTAGTTGTTTTAGTACTTCAACTTAAACTAAAAATTGTTTTTGCAACTAGCTGAAATATATATATAATTTCAGTTAATGTTTGTTTTATCAGTTAATTATTTTATTTTGAACTTAAAAATTAGAAATGTTGCCTTGGCAACTAACTGAAATAAAATTAGTTTAAATTGAAGTACTAAAATTATTTAAAGCTGCAGTCCATAACTGTTTATGGTTAAAAATTAACGAAAAATCAATTTTTGAGCAAGTACATAACCAGCCAGTGTTCAGAACTATCTCCTTAACATAGCCCGATTCACAACGGTAAGCTTGTAATAATGTTTTCTAATAAGAGCGGTACTGGTGGATTTCTGCGGGAAATCCAAGCATGCAGCCGTTCGTCTTTGCGTCATTACGTCACGTCTGTAAACAGAAAGGAAGTCCCAGCTAGTAGCTATATCATGTGAGGTGGATGCTGCTTGTAGCGGATCATTTATAGCCCTTTCTCACAGCAACTGAAATAATTAAACTTATCATTTTGATGGCGGATTGTAATCCAGAACACAATCATCAGTGACAACTAGAGATTCACCAGTAGTCAAAAGCAAAAGAGTCTGCAGAGTGCAGAGTGGCGACAGAAATTGAAATCTACAGTAACTAATACACACTAAATACACATAGTCACACAATGCTGATGTTGTTAATATTAACAATTTGAGAACAAAGTATAACAGTAATAATAATTTGCACGGTTTGGAATGATCCGAGCTAAGCAATTGCTAGATTTAAATCACTATTGGCAGCGCGATTTATTGTAGCCTTAATGCTTTTTTCCTCATTTGGTCAGAACAAGTGTTACTTGTTCAGATGACATTTTCCGGTTAAAACTTCCAAGACGTAGAATCTGTGTTTCCGAAGTACAGTATGCACACCGATGTGGTGACTTACACCAAACATTAGATTCATCCGCACGGAGTCATGCCGATGCACAACGCACGTAACGATAATAATTCTGCATATAACTGCAATTGCAGGTTTCAAACAGAGATGGCGACAAAGAGGCAAAACTTCCAGACTGCAGCTTTAATTGAAATAAAAATAAATTTACTAAAATAAAAATAGCTAAAATAATATTGGTCATTTGGGGAGAAATGAAATTATAAGCAAAGAATATTTTTTTGATAAAGTCTCAGCTTTCAAACTGTCAAGTCATCTTCATTTATATAGCGCTTTTCACAATACATATTGTTTCAAAGCAGCTTCACAGTGACAATAGGAAAATTATTATCGAGCTTAAGTTGGTTTTTGATTGAATCACTTCCGTTGTAAAAATTGTTAATTATTACTTAAGGGGCCGCTTAAATGACGCTTTTCCCACTGAAAAAAAAAAAAAACTAATACCTTTAATGCATTCTTGCTATTCATTTACGTGTTTATAGGTTTGCGTGTTTGAGTGTGTATATTTTTTTATTAAATATTTACATCTCAATTTTACATATCAGCAAACTATACAGCAAAATATGGAGCTCTCATATTGTCTGCAGGGTTTGGATTTGGTCTAGGATCTGGAGGGTCAGGTACTGGTCTAATCTGTGATGGTCTGGTGTGGTTTTGGGACTTGAAAGGTCTTGTTTGGATCTGGGATTTGGAGGGTCATTGGTTAGTCTGGTATTAATGCCCGTTCACACCAAGACCGATAACTATATTAATGTCCACACCAGGGGGTATTCCAGAAAGCAAGGTTATCTTACCATCAAACATACACTTTGTTGATTAACCCAAACCACGCTTACTCGAGGTCTGCTGATTCCTAAAATGCGTTTGGGAGTAAGTTCAACCAACCCAGAGTATGTTCATGGTTAACACAAGGCATTCTCAACAGAGTAACTATTAACTATTTCCTTGCCATTTCCTTTGCCATTTTCATGGCCCCCAGAATATTTTGCTGTATGAACATATGAAAAGAAAGAACTGAGCCTTTGCTTTTAAACAAAAATAGCCATTTAAGGGTACGTTTACATGACAACAATGTACTAAAAACAATTTTTTCTTTGCGTTTTGGAAAAGTTTGTATACAATGATCCCCGTGCAAGGATTCGTGAAAACGACTAAAAACTCCAGGCCAGTAGTTGAATCGACGAGTCACCATGGAAATGTATGCTAAGAAAAAGCGTGCCATACTACTACTTTCTTCTTTTGTTTAATGGCGATTTACATACGTAGTGCATATCGCCTCTATGACAACCCACACATTGCGAACTGCATGCTTTTAATCACAGTTCGTTAGGGACATGCGGAATCTCGCTGAATGACACAGACCAGAAGCGAATATTTGTCATTAAAGGGTTAGTTCACCCAAAAATTAAAATAATGTAATTTATAACTCACCCTCATGTCGTTCTACACCTGTAAGACCTTCGTTCATCTTCGGAACACAAATTAAGATATTTTTGTTGAAATCCGATGGCTCAGTGAGGCCTGCATTGCCAGCAATGGTACTTCCTCTCTCAAGATCCATAAAGGTACTAAAAACATATTTAAATCAGTTCATGTGAGTTCAGTGGTTCTATCTTAATATTATAAAGCGACGAGAATATTTTTGTGCGCCAAAAAAACCGAAAAACGACTTTTTAACAATATCTAGTGATGACCGATTTCAAAACACTGCTTCGGATCGCATATTAAAGCACCAAACTGCTGAAATCACGTGACTTTGGCGCTCCGATCCACTGATTTGATTCGTAAAGCTCCGAAGCTTCAAGAAGCAGTGTTATGAAATCGATAGATTTCACTAGATATTGTTAAAAAGTTATTTTGTTTTTTTTGGTGCACAAAAAATATTACCATCGCTTTATAATATTAAGATAGAACCACTGTACTCACATGAACTGATTTAAATATGTTTTTAGTACCTTTATGGATCTTGGGAGAGGAAGTACCATTGCTGTCTATGCAGGCCTCGCTGAGCCATCGGATTTAATCAAAAATATCTTAATTTGTGTTCTGAAGATGAACGAAGGTCTTACGGGTGTAGAACGATATGAGGGTGAGTAATTAATGACATTATTTTCATTTTTGGGTGAGCTAAGCCTTTAATATTAATAAAACAACAAAAGATGTTAAATAAATGTATACATGGTAAATAAACCTACTGTATCTGAAAAACAAGTTTATTTAATTTGTATCTCTATAGTATTCATTGTATTGTTTGTAATTTGTTTGTAAATTTCCTTTTATATAACAACAGTTATTTATGCCCTTTGAAGGTTATTGGACACTGTGAAATTTTTGTTCTTTAAGTTTGTGACAAGCACATAAAAATTATTACTTTTTTCATTAGAGTTATAATAAAGAAGCTGTCCTACATTCATTAGTCTCACTGTGTTGTGCTTGGAAAACTGCAACATCACTAAAAAAAAAAAAAAAAAGAGAAATTAATAAATGTATTGGCATCGGTATCAGTATCGGCGAGTACCAGAAAAAAAATATATCGGTACTCGTACTCGGTCCTTAAAAAATGGTATTGGTGCATCCCTAGTTACTATGTACTATATACATACCCTGAAAGTTACCTCCGTTTTTGGAACCGAAAGTTGAGGTTATCCGTTACTTACCCTTAAACATAACCTGCTTTCTGGAATACCCCCCATGGCACAATAAGGTTCTCTTTATTGTAAGCGCACGCTGCTGGATTCTGATTGGCTGTCAAAGTTTTAATCGTTATATCGTTCCTCTGTGTTGTTATTGTTATAGTTGTGCTGTGGACTTCTCTATTCTCGATTAGAATGGTTATTAAAACTTTATGATTATTGTTATAGTTACCATCCTTCATGTGACCGGCCTTTAGTCTGAGTCTGGCTCTAGTACTGGTCTAGGTCTTGACTCCAACTCTGGTACAGCAAGTACACACAAATACCACCTGCGAACAGGGCTCTTTTGATGGGCCTCCTGTTATCAGTTATTATTTTACACCTTTCCTCAAAGACCCCTCTAAAAGGTTCGTAAAAAGTATCTAACTGTGTTATAAACATTTATACCCGCTTGTGTCAGTGAAAGTGTTCTGGGTTAATGAGTATTACACCAGCTGGTGGTTTGGGTTTGTGCATGTATCAGTGTGCAATGAAGCACATGGCCATGTTTAACTAGACTCACACACGCTCATACCTTCCCATTAGCACGTGTTATATGGCGGCCGCACCGGTGTGCAGCAGGTGTTGTGTTCCATGAGCAGGTGTAAGAGGAACCATTAGGGTTAACACTTCAGTGCACACAGCTGACATATCCTTCCATCCATCCGTCCATCCGACCATTTCTCTGTCAGTTCCCTAAGAAATGCCCTGCGTTTGCCCTTTTGACCTACTTTGCGTTGAAATTGCTTTCGGTATACACGAAACTGTTGGCAGGAGATCAGTTTCACTTGGAACACTTTGCCCTGTACTGTGTCCCAATTCACCCTAGTATGCACTAAAAGTACTTTGTTTGTGTTAGGAAAGTACATACTTTGAGTGTGTTCTAAGACAAAATCTGGTGCAATCATTTTGAGTTGGAAGTCGCAATGAGTTGTTTGCAGTGTTATTAACTATTTCCTTGCCATTTTCATGGCCCCCAGAATATTTTGCTGTATGAATATATCAAAAGAAAGAACTGAGCCTTTGCTTTTAAACAAAAATAACCATTTAAGGGTACGTTTACATGACAACAATATACTAAAAACAAATTTTCCTTTGCGTTTTGGAAAAGTTTGTATACAATGAACCCCGTGCAAAGATTCGTGAAAACGACTAAAAACACTGTATTAATCATACCAGGCCAGTAGTTGGCGATGTCACTTTGTAAAGAAAAACTCAGGGACTATAGACTAAACACATAATACACATGTGTATGATGTCACCGTTTTCACAAATTCGCATTTTTGTAGTTTACACGGAGACGATAACGGCTGTTTTGATTTATATGCTTTTGAATGCTTGATGATCACATTAGATTACATGTGTGTAAGCAACTTCTATTCTACTTCTTCACTTGTTTTTAGATCGGGAAATTCTGTACTATTTCAGAAGAGGCGTAACAGCACCCCCTACCGTATAACACTGAAAACACGGATTGCCAGAAATTTCTGTTAATGGCGGGGAAAGAGTTAAACAACTTAACTAAAACTATTAACAATAATTTTCATTAGCTAAAATAAAGCTTAAATAAAATAAATATAAATATTAGATTAAAAAACAAACTTGCAAACCTAAAAACTTAGAAATGTGGCTTTGCACTGAACTGAAATAAAGTTCTTTAATTAAAAAAATGGCAAAAGCAAAAAACATAATTACTAAACCCTAAAATAAAAACTGAAAATATAAAAATAAAAGCTAATTCAAAAAATGATTAAATAATAGTATGTAAATAATACTAAAATAACACTGGTCATTTGTGGAGCCTTCAAATTATGTCAGTTTTACTACAAAATTCATACAATAAACATTTTGCTTCTCTTTAATGCGGTGTGACAGACTGTTGTAGCACAAATGCAGAAACCAATCATCTCTTCCTCTTTACTGTATGGAAAAACATGAATGAAATGTATATTGAAATATACAGTACAACTTGCATCATTTCACTTTTATTTTTTGTATTTTTTATTTACTTGTATGTATTTATATTATTTTTTAAAGTATGCTTGAATAAATCTAATTCTGTCATAATAATGTCTGAAAAAATAATTTTCTCAAAAACTACTTATTATGACAACAGCATTTAAATAATTACATATATAACTACAATTTAAAACAAAAATTTATACCTAATAATTATGCCATTACAATGCAGAAATGGAAATAATGACCTTTTTCATTCAGTGCATGTAATTAAAAATGTGTTTCTGGGTCAAAATGGTTTAAAATGATATAGCAGGTCAGATATTGGGATGTGCTAACACGTCATAAATGAGCGTCTTTAGCCACACACCCTCCTGTTCATTCTTTCCACACATGAATAGTATGCAAATCAGGATTGGTGCATGAGAGTCAAGATTTGGGCCAGTTCAATCAGATGTGATAAAGCTGTTCGATGGGAAGCAGTGGTTGAATCAATGAGTGTTGTTGGACTTTGTCCGTTGCTGCCACGAGCTCTGCATGATGTCAGACACATTCCTCAGACTGAATCCTATTCCTATCTTGATCTGTTGCATATCTAATTCATTAAAGTGAAAGGCATCCAGTCTAGCAGTGTGTCAATAATGCTGATCTCTTTTCTAAGGTGATATCAGAGGTTAGTTCAATCTCTGGCAATAGATTTATGCATTCCTTAATCACTTAATCATGCATTCCCCTCGTTTTTTTGCTTCTAAAGTGGCCGAGACCATTTTCTGCAGGAATTCACCATCGCAGCCAAATTCCTCAACTGCTATTGTCTGGTTAATCTTGGCACCTGTCTCCTCCCCTTTACATTCATCAAATCAGAATGAATGCCTTGGTTATGTAATACACACGCTTGTTACCGCCTGTTTCATTTAATGAGGAAAATTAGGATTATTCATGAAATGTCCTATGATGCCAACAGTTTT
This sequence comes from Hypophthalmichthys nobilis, assembly GCA_037950665.1. Taxonomy (NCBI): domain Eukaryota; kingdom Metazoa; phylum Chordata; class Actinopteri; order Cypriniformes; family Xenocyprididae; genus Hypophthalmichthys; species Hypophthalmichthys nobilis. The sequence continues at coordinate 27,947,887 of CM075479.1, forward strand.
GATGACAGTGCTGGGTTAATCGCAGGGCTGCTTTTGTAAAATATTGGTTAATCCAGAGACAATAGAAAAGTTTTGCCTATTTGACCTTGAAATTGTACTTAAATTATATATTTACATTTAATTACATATTTTACAAATTTACATTATTGTCATTAATCTACCTTGTTAAGTAAAATCCATAGAAGGTTCACTATAGCAAATTATGCAGGTTTACTAAAATATTGTAATGGAAAATTGTTTTGTTTTGTTTTAGGGTTTTTTGTTTTATTCTTATATTAAATTGTTGTATTGTTTTGGTTTAGGGTTTTGTGTTTTTGTTTGTTTGTTTGTGGTTTTGTTTTGGTTTGAATTAGGGCTTTGTTCTTGTTGTATTCCATTTTAAGTAGGAGATTTATGTTTAGTTTTGTTTTGTTTAGGGTTTTGGTTTAGGGTTTTGTGTTTTGTTTTAGGGTTTTGGGTTTTGTTTTGTGTTAGGGGTTTGTGTTTTGTGCTAGGAGTTTGTGTTTTGTTTTGTGTTAGGGGTGTTTGTTTTAGGATTTTGTTTTTGTTTTGTTTTAGGGATTTGTGTTTTGGGGTTTTGTTTTACGGGTTTTGTATGTGTTAGAGTTTTGTGTTTTTTTGTATTGTGTTAGGGGTTTGTGTTTTGTTTTGTGTTAGAGGTTTGTGTTTTGTTTGTGTTAGAGGTTTGTGTTTTGTTTGGTGTTAGGGGTGTTTTGTTTGGTGTTAGGGGTTTGGGGTTTGTGTTTTGTGCTAGGAATTTGTGTTTTGTTTTGTGTTAGGGGTTTTTGTTTTAGGGGTTTTGTTTTGTTTTTGTTTTGGGGTTTTGTTTTAGGGGATTTGTTTTGTGTTAGAGTTTTGTGTTTTTTGTATTGTGTTAGAGGTTTGTGTTTTGTTTTGTGTCAGGGGTTTGTGTTTTGTTTTGTTTTGTGTTAGGGTTTTGTGTGTTTTGTTTTAGGGGTTTTGTTTTGTGTTAGGAGTTTGTTTTAGTGTTTTGTTTTGTTTTAGGGGTTTGTGTTTTGTATTGTGTTAGGGGTTTGTGTTTTGTTTTGTGTTGGGGTTTTGTGTTTTGTTGTAGGGTTTTGTGGATTTGTATTGTTTTGTTTTAGGTTTTTGTTTTAATATGTCTTAAGTAGGAGGTAATAGTCCACTATAGCAAATTATGCACACTGTAAATACTGTTAAATTTACAGATTTTTGGAAGTGAAAAAGAACAAATCATTGTATAATTTGCAGTGAGAAAAAAAAAAATGTAAATTGACATTCCCAGAACTATCAGAACTTTCTTAATAGTTTTTCTTAGTTTTTTTTCTAATCAGTTATGTACATTAGGGTTTTATGTTACATCTAGTGTTGTTAAATTAATGTTTATTGCATTTTTTAACGTCATGTGTGATACCATGATGGAGTTTGTGTGAATGACACAGTGCACCTTCTATATTCTATATTAGCAATTACTTTCTCAGCTAGTGGAAAAGCCTAAAATTTTACTGTATTTTTTACGGTAAATTTCTGGCAACCACAGCTGCTGTTTTTTTGTTTGTTTGTTTGTTTTTTGTTTTTTTTACCGTAAATTGAATGGATTTTTTTTTTTTTTACTACACTGTCAGGAAAAAAGGTACACCGCTTGTCACTGGGGTAGTACCCTAAGGGACAAAAGTGAAAAGGTACTAATATGTACTTTTAAAGTACTAAAATGTACTATTTAGGGGTAAGTAAGGTACAAAGATGTACTTTTTCACTTTTGTACCTTAGAGTATTGCCCCAGTGACAGCTCCGTACCTTTTTTCTGAGAGTGTAAAATATCTTGTGTTTTGTTTTGCCTATGTGATTTTCACCGTGATAGGTGTGATAGGTGTGGGTGGTTGCCAGGATGCTCCTGTGTTGTTGCTAAGGTGCTCTGATGGATGTTATCTGATTGTCTTGCTGATGCTAAGGTGTTCTGGGTGGTTTTAGGTGGTCATTTACAAGTCGAAGGGACCCTATGCCAATATCATATTCTGTCTGGACCGTAACCAGAGTAGACATTAAAGGGGGCCAGTAATGAATAAGTCCTGTGCTCTTTAAGAACTGCAGTATTTGACTTTAAAGAGGAAGACATGCAGTACTTTTACCCTTCATTATCATAGTGCATGGCATCTCTCTGAAAGAGAGTGAGAAAGAGATTATCTAATGTAACATGAAACACATGAGACACAGTGTCCCAGTGATTCTAGCGGGCAGCTCAGCCGAGCGCTCTGGTCTCTTCTCTTCTTCATGTGGTTATTCATTGCTCTGTCAGAGAGCCAGACGCTCATGGTTGGACCAACTCTAAAGAGCTGTAAAAAACACTGCCTGCATTTCTGACACTCTAAATGGGAGTGGAACTTTTTATAACACTCTCAAACTAATTTGGACCATTCAGTGCCACGTCAATATTATACTGCAGTTTTCAATCTCCCTTTAATTTAAAGACAAAAATAAATGCTCTAGTTTTGCATAGGGGGTAATACATTTGTTTTTAAGACAGTTAGCACTTATAAATAGGTAAACGCATTAGAAAGAAGAATCATAAATTAGATCTCTTTAATATCTTAAATGGTTTTCTTAGATTGCAGTGAGATTATATGAAAAACAAGTGGAGATTATCCATAGCTCTATACTCTTATGTTGTATGTTAACAATTGTGTAATTTGTCATATTTTTCCCAAGAGTTTTTAGGAGAAACATTTGAGACAAAGATGATACATAAAACATAAGAGGTCTCAAACTGTGTTCAGATCTGCCAAGTCTGCAATCAGTATGAACTTAAAGGGGTACTTCACTGCTGGCAAAATGGATTTTCAATAAAACTTGGCGGGAAAGTATTGAAATTGGTGCTACCTGACTAGAGAAAACAGAAAAAAATGCTGTTGTCTTCCCTTTCACTAAATAGGTAGGAAAACTTCAACACCCATAATGCACTGGGCATGTTGTCGTCCAAGGCCACTCCCACCAGTCTGTTATGGATACGCTTACCAGAGTCAAATACTGCCTTGCTTTAGTAGGAAATGCTACTTAGCAAACTTTTAATCATAATAATGTCGACTTGTATTGTTCCCAGTGCAAGAATTCAAAGAGTAAATGTGTAAATTGTGTTGTAGGCAGTGACTAAACGCTACAAAGTATCACAAATGCGGAGAGAACGGCACAATGGGAAATCTATTTGTAGTCAACATTTCAAACTGGATGACCATGAATACGGTGTTTTAGGCCAAACGGAGGGTAAAAACTGAAAGAAACTTCCGTTCCATCATTTCCCCCAAAAGAAAAACTTTGTAAGCATAAATCTATAGATTTCATGAAAGCCTGGAGCTGTCAAGCGTGTTTTGCATAAACTTCTGCTGACAAATAAACATAAATTTCTCTGTCCAGGTAACACAGAGAACAAGTAAACATTGTTTATTTACATATACAACCGAGTCCCGACATTGTAACAATACAAGCGGGTAAAAAAATCAGCGAAATTACAGGCGACGTGACATTTGCAACTTTAAGGTCCGATATACTTCAAGCGAAATTGAAGAACGAGCTGGTGTGATGAAAGTTTGAACAAAATCAAGCCAAAATGAAGTTCGAAACGGAGTTTGAAACAGCTTGCCAAAGCAAACTTTCAATGAAACGGTTGCTCTGGCTGGTAAACACCTTTTAACTACCATTGGTCCATGGTGATGATGTAATAGGTAGGTGTGGCTCTGAGGCTCCGCCTTCTTTGACGTGGAAATCTTCTCCGTTTCACTTCTTCTGTTCAGTCTGTCGAGGTCATACGTCCTCAAGTGACAACATAAACACTGGAGAGCCGCTTTATAGTAGAAATTGAAGTGTAATTCTAATTAAAAGCAACACTGTTTGGTTTAAAGTAAAGTAAATAAACTTGACGTGACTTCTGTCAAATTGCAGAGCTGGTGCAAACATATCCATATCACTATGATCAGATGCTTTCTTAACTGCTGTTTTCTCACTGCTGTAATTTTTGTTGTGTTTATTTTGTTATTGAGAGGAAAACGCGCAACACATATTTACATATTCATCTAAACGTCACTCTCAGCAGCGTGAAGTGTCTGGATGTTTGTTAACATTATATTGCTGCAAAGGTGTTTCGAACTTCTTTTTAACCCCTAAGCGAAGAGTGAAAAAGAACTTCACTGTGAGTATATCAGGCCTTCAGATGACACCAACTTTGGATCAACATATAAAACTATCCAATACTATCCTTACATTGTATATTATCCTTATATTGTAATCATTATGAGCACAAGTTGTAGTTGCTGCTCAACACATTCGTTGTCTGCTTAACTGAATTCCATGATGTTAACTAACAACATAACATATTATGTTATAGCTGTGTATTATATGCCATATGAACATTACTTTGACACACTCGTCTAATAACAGAATACTTCCTAAACTGTAACATTGATACAACTTTTTCTGTAAAGCTCCTTATATATTGTGAAAAGTGCTATACAAATAAACTTGAATTGATTTAATAGCTCTATGCTCTTGCTGTATGTCATCAGTTTGTGTCTTTCTTTAGTCTCAGTTAAGCTTTTTATTTAATTTTAATGGGGATTTTAGGAGGAACATCTGAGGCAATGTTGTCACAGTATTTGCGCAATCACATTGTTGTTATGTATCTTGACAGTGCCTCAAAATGCTTTTACTGTACCAAACATGCCAGCAATGCCCTATTGTGCAAATCGTTTCCTCTAATCGCCAAAGAAATGTGTTTGCTTAGCTAATGTGAACACTTTGTCCGAATTCCTGGAACCTTTACAAAACCGCTTACATAATTTACAAATAGTGCCACTTCAGACCCTGTTTTTGGCTCTGCCGTGGGTCATTGTTGTGCCCCTCCTCCCCACCCCTCCCCTTAGTGATGCTGTTCTTGTTTTTGTTGTTGTCAAGTGGCAGGAAAGCAGTGACACAGTTGTAAATATTCAGCTCGGTGAGCGTAATCTCTGTTGGCCCGAGTCATGATTACATGGTGTACGACATCAGAGGTCTGATAGTAGAGTCGGGTGGAGTCGGGTTACTCATTCATGACTTTATGTCTGGCAGTGTGAAACCATCATGTTGACAGTGACTTTCACACTAACACTCACTAATTGGTTTATAGTTATTCATTATGTAGTGTGATTAGGACTATATATATCCTATAATATTTAAAAAAGAAATCTAACATTTTACTATACCAGCTTTGAACTTAGGAAATTATTGCTGTTATTATTAAATATTAATATAATGAAATATATTAAATATTCAGTTAAAAAATTAGACTGATACTTTTTACCTTTTTTTTTTTACTCTTTCTGCTTTTTTTTTTATTTTTCATTTTAAATTAAAATTCAAAAAACTGCATTTTTTATTTATTTAAAAAAAACTTGCCTCTTAAAAATGCCACTTTCAACTATATTTGGGTTGTTATTTTTAAATGAAATAGAAAAGGCAATATTTAAAAGAGTGTGGTTCTTTGTACTAAATTTTAATTTTAAAAATGCCTCTTTCGACTGTAGTTGTTATTTTTAATAAAAAAAAAATAAAAAAAAAGATTTTAAAGATTGTGGTTCTTTTTACTAATTTTTTTATTTTTAAATAAAATTTAAATATAAATTTTAAAAAATCCTCTTTCGACTATAGTTGTTATTTTTAAATGTATAGATTGTGCCTTTTTCTACTTTTTCATTTTTACATCTATTATCTATTATATATTTAAATATAAATTATTAAACAACGGGAGTTTGATTGACAAGCGATCTAACCAATCATAACGCTGAATCCGCCATTTTATCTGACAAAGCAGTCAGGAATTAGTAGATTAACCTTGGTGGACTTGAACTTGAAAAATGGTGTGTACTGACATCTTTCCGTGTTTGAAACAACATTCCTTCTCATGTTCATTCATGTTTATTTGATGCTATAAATTAACTAGGAAGAGATGATCGGTTCACGAGCCTCTTGAACTGAGGCGCTACAGCAATCTGTCACGACACATTAAAGAGCCACAAAACGGTTTTTATTGTTCGAATTTCTTAAAAAATTACACAATTTGATAGCTGGGACTTTGTTTAAAATCATAAGTAACCTGCTCTGTCTTGTCTGTCAACATGTTGTCAGTGTCATCTTTGCTCCGCAATGTATTTTTCCCTCTGAGTGGCATGACAGTGCCATGGCTTGTCGGACAAAGCAACAGTAACTAAGGGGGGTGGGTCTTTGCGAAGGGTCAATTGCTTTTAACTATAGCCATTATTTTTCAATAAATGATTTTGGTTCTTTCTACTTAAGTATTACTTAAAAATAAATAAACAAATAATTTAAAAACTGCTTCTTTCAATTCTAGTTTTTATTTTTAAGTACATTTAAATAAGAATTGTAATGATTGTTGCTCTTTCTACATTATTTTTTTACTTTTTTTTTTAAATAAAACAAGATTCGAAAAGACTGTTTAAAATATCAATTTTATTTTTAATAAATATTTAATAATATTTTTAAAATCTTTGCTTTGTTCAATCATTTTTGTTTTCAAAGAAGAATTTAAAGATACACTATGTAACTTTTGGCCCTCTAGCAGTTAAAAAACAAAACTGCATGCATTTTGCAGAAGAACATTGTTTTGGTTGTGCTTGAGTTCTTTCTCATACCTAAAAAAAGAGAGAGAGATTATCCTACTGCTCATAAATGTTTTCACTACAAGGCTTAAGAGATATAACCAGTTTAGATGGAAAGGATCTCAAGCTGACTAGCTGAAGATGTTACTGTAGCTTTACCCATTAATAGACACAGCATTTCCTGTATTAATTCCAGCACAGCGCTACAACAACCATAATGAAATGACCCTTCACTATAGATAATACTTTACAATGAACTCTGTTAGAGAGCTACATATGGAAATTTATCTGCTCAATAAAATACCTTATCTGTTGAGTAATAAAAATGTCATCTCCGCATCTCTTTCACATTTCAAATCCCTCAATTCTCACCATCTCTGAAAAGCCAAGCCAATGTTGATTCTTGTTTTATTACAAGCTCTGTCACATTCTCTTTTTGCCAGCAGACTCTCCTCTGTTTGCTGTTTGTTTAAAATGGATGATTCTCCTCGAGGTTAGAGATTTAGCTGCTCCATGTCAACCTTTATCGCTCGTTGTGACAACTAACCTCTGCCTCTCCCACATCATACACACGTCAAAGTAGAGACAAGTAGTAAGACAAAACATGTTTTGGAAGAAGGATTGATGACGTATTGGCTCATTATTTCAATCTTGTTAATTCTGAACAAAAAAAAAAAAAGTTACATAGTGTACCTTTAAGAGACTGTTCCAGTCATTGCAACAATAACTACCACCATAGTGCAAAAACAGCAAACGGCTCCATCCTTCCCGCTTTGTTTGAAAAACAAATCCAAGCTTTGTCACACTGAAGTCAGTTTTCCCGTCAACAGTGTGCTGGTGTAGATCTGTATCACGGGGTCATGACAGCAGAGCAGGTACAGTGTTGTGCTGCATCTTGTGGGTGGCATGGTCAGTAAATAAGCAGAGCGAAGATGACAAAACAGAAGGAACAGGAATATAGATCCATTTCCCACCTTAATACTGGATAATTTATCATGCAACATGTTTCTTTGGTCATTAGCTTAGAAGAGCACTCAGTAGGGTGTTGACTAACTCGATTAAGGAAAGACCGAAAGGCTGGGGTTAGAAGAGGAGGATGGGTAGAAGCGCAACAGAAGCGCTGCCGGAGAGGCCTTTAAGAGGGAGGCAATCGCCCTGGTTACTCAGTAACCCGGAGCAACAGTTGTCGCTCACCTCTCCCCTAATACCCTTCACCCTCAGGCCCACGTGAAGAGGGACTGCTCTGATCTGGCCAGCTCTCTCTCTCTCTCTCTCTCTTTCTCTGTCGGAAGCTGGCAACCAGTGCCTTAAACACTTTGATCATAAAGAGACTTCCTTCTCGTGATCTTTGCAATTGTGTCCGGGGCTGGGTGTGGCGGATTGGAGCATTTATTTAGATGACAGCTTGTCAAATAAACCAATTCTTCTTATGACTGTGTTGACGTTTTGCGTTTCAATAGCAAAGCCATAATGCAGCAAAATATGCACGGGGTACCTCACCGCATGCACCATAATCCAGAGGCCCGAGAGGTTTGTGTGACTCACTGGAGGAGTGGTGTGGCTTTTGTGTGCTAGATGCGTATTGGGATTTTGTCGCACACACACACACACACACACACACACGTCCAGACTAGCACAGGGAGGTGCTGAACGGTTGGTGGCAAGAGGAACCAGACTGAACCAGTCAAAGTTCTGAGACTGCTTTCCACAGCCAGGGAGGGTGTGACTGAAGCCTGTTTGGAGGCCAAGATTTTGACTAACGCACAAAATGGTACAAACACAAAGACTCTGGTTAGGGTCACTCTATTAGGATTGACTCAAGAATAAGAGAGCTGCTGATTCTGGTGGATGCCCCAATATTTGCTGATATACTTTTCCATGAAGATATTGTAGCCATAACCATACTAGATTATTTGGGTACACCATGTTTGGAATAGTAATGTTAATGTTGATTTGATGCTATAGAATATTTAAATAATAATAATAATTAAAGCTGCAAGCAGTGATGAAAGGGCCCTCGCGCCCAGGCTCACCGCCACCCGTTGGCCTTAGGAAAACAGTGAACAGTGGGCTACATGCATGTAAGCGAGTAAATTTAGCAAGAATTATGGCCAAGTCATTTCAAAGTGCCACACTTCCTACTGCCAACAGGTGGCGCTTTGACTATAACTGAATATTGCCATGTAGATGTCTTCAGGCCAGGACTCTTATCAAACGTGAAGTTTGGAGCAGATCAGACATTTTACACCTGAGTTACAACAACTTCCTGTTTCGTGGCGTTCATCGCATACATTAGCCATGTGTTGCATGATTTAACGTGTTTCTAGCATGTTTGGCACTTCGTGACGTATGGAAATGTGTTTCTGGGAGTGAATTACAGTGTAAAGCATGTCATTTCCTGTTGCCAGCAGGCGGTGCTATGACTAACTGAATATCGGCATATAGATGTCTTTAGGCCAGGACTCTTATCACACATGTGAAGTTTAGGACAGATCGGACATTGTATGCCTGATTTACAACAGCTTCCTCTTTCATGGCGAAACATCAGACTTTGTCAGTCCGCCACGGACACGCCCTTCAGCGAAAACTCAAGATCTTCGCAATTTAACGTCACTAAGGCCTTAAGATTAGACTGACCATATATGATGTGGTTCTGTTTAAATCTCTATGAGGAGTTAATCACAGTGTAAAACATATAATTTCCTGTTACCCACAGGTGGTGCTATGACTGTAACTGAATATTGCCATGTAGAGCTCTTCAGGTCAGGACTCTTATCACACATGTGAAGTTTGGGGCAGATCGGACATTGTATGCGCAAGTTACAACAACTTCCTTTTTCATGGCGAAACATTGAACTTTGCCAGGCCACCACAGACACGCTCTTCAGCGAAAACTCAAGATCTTCGCAATTTAACGTCTCAAAGGCCTTTAGATTAGACTGACCAAATATGATGTTGATCTGATTAAAGCTCTAAGAGGAGTTCGTTAAAGTAGAACATGTGGAAATGGCAAAAACAGTTTACAAGTTTACAGATTTTGCACCCGGGGGCTTTTTTGGAGGTACTGGGCTGTTAGATGTGTGTACCGAATTTCATACCTGTACGTGAAACGTAGCACGAAGGACGCTTAATTGAAATTTTGTAGGTGGCGCTATCAAGCCATTTTGCCACACCTAATTCTAAAACCCATATCAGATGTAAATTTTCACCACTTCTGACGCGTGTGCAAAGGTGAAAAGTTGACACGGAAAGTTTGCGATTCATTTTGGCGAAGAAGAAGAATTGTCCAAGCAATTACAACAGGGTCCTCACACCATCGGTGCTCGGGCCCTAATAATAATAATAATAATAAATGTATTGCTTTTTTGTATCTCAGTTTCATTCAGGTCATGAGTGCAATTTCCAGGGAATGCAGGGGCTAATAAAATGTATATAAAAAATACAATATATTTACAAATATGTAATAATATATACTTATTATATGCAAATATATAATATTTAAATATTAATAAATTATAATATACTATGTATATTATAATTATTGTATTATATAAATATATATGATAAATTATAATTATATAAATAAATATTCTAAAGTTATAATTGTCATTTTAATTATCAATTAAAATTCTAATATAAATTTTGAATATATATATATATACACACACACAAATGTGTAGTATAGTTTAATAACAATTATATTTTATGCAATGAATAATTTACAACATGTAATTATATATATATATATAAATATATATACACACATACATGCACATTATAAATTATATTATATAAAATATTAGAAAAAATTCTAAAATCATTTTCTGAATACATATATATCTGTATTTTTATATATTTGCAAATGTGTAATATATCTTAATAATAATCTCTTTTATATATTAAAATTTATATATATATACACACATTTTCTTCACTATAAATATATTATTTATATTATAAAACAAGATATAAACTGTCTTTTTTTTTTTTGTTTAAACTAAACATTTTTTTGTTCATAATTTCTTGAACTTTTTGTTTACAGAAATGGGTCTGGGGAGATTTCTGGGTGGTTGAATATGCTGTTTGCCATTACTCTTATTTAACCTTTTGAATTTTATAAACGCTGGAAACCGTACGAAAACATCCAGAGACAGAATATGTAATTCAAGAACAGTATTTATACATTTGAAAATCTCAGATACAGTTGTTGTGGTCTGATACCTTAAGTCATGTAACAAAAGCAGATTATTCAATCTCAGGTCGGGAAAACTTTTCCACACATGTAATGGGAAGGGGGACTTAGCCGGAACAAACTAAACTTTCAGTACTGTCACCGAGGGGTCAGAGCCAAGTGCTCATTAATTGTAATTGAAAAGTAAAACATGAACTTTCTCTCTAGCCTTTTTGCTGCCGTTGCGGGCCTAGTTACACTAATTGAATGTTTTTCAGATTTACTGAGCAACAGTGTTTTTTTTTCTTTTCTCTTACATCAAAGAAGACAAAATTTGAGAACTTTAAGCTTCAAGGCCATGTGTATGCTAGTGTACTTCTCAAAGTTGAAAAAAAAAAAAAACTTTAATCAGATATACACATTTAAAATGTTGTCTTCTGGGAAAATGAACCAAATAAGGGTGTATACAAAGTTTCGTCCAATCAGATGCTATGGAAATCCCACATTTCTTCCCTGGCGTTGCATCAATAATCAGCTATTGAACAAAAGCTTCATTCACAGACTTCCCTACAAAGAGCAGAGTAAAGACAATAAGCAAAGCCATTTACAGCAGGTTACTGTCCACCGCCGCTGTGAAAAGACTATCTCACGCTCTACGTGACTCCTCGTTTTGTTCCTTTGGCTGCTCCGCTTTGGACAGCCATGTAAATGAATGGCCGTGGGTGAATCACACACACGGATGGAGATTAAGTCTCGAGTCCTGACTCACAAGATGAATCACGCAACCTGTTGAGAGCCCAAGTCATCAGAGCAGCTGTCTCAACACTGCAAGGTTACAGCCCTCCATCGGTACTCGCGGTGGGGTGTGTTTTTATGGCTATCAATCTGGGGGCGTATTTTGGATTCTTTTTCCGATTTTTGGCCTGAGAGAGTTCAGCTGGTCTACTTCACAATAATAGTTGAACTCGGTGGCCACTTCGAAACAGGTTGAAAAATAAACAGTTTTAAGTGTCCGCTCGGAAAAACATGGCCGTTTACCGGCTAAGAAATGCCTCATATTGTTTTAAGTTACTGTTACTCAGGATAAGCTCTCTTAAGGTCATTTCCTGCCATTCAGTGGTGACAGATCTCCTCTTACTTTTGGCTGAGAGTCCTTAGCTGATGAACACGGTCCAAGTTGGTTTTGAAAATAAGCTGGGTAAGCAAATAATAATTGTTCCACCACGGTACATTGGTAAATGGAAACTGGACAAAGCTAAAGTATTTTTTGTTGACATATATATATCTACATAATCATGAGGGTCTCTAGAATCATCCAAACAAAACAAATCTTACAAGAGATCTATATTTTTTTTGTACACTTAGTCAAAAGTCCAAGCGGCAACTATAGTTGCCGGTGGGCAAATGACTTGTAAGTACATATATCATGGGGAAATGGGGTATACTGTGTTAATAGCTTATTAAGTCAAGGTTATTGGTCTTGTTTAGTGCTTTTTTCTTTCGTAATATCCCACCTAGACCATAACTTAACCCTTTGACATCTCTGCTGTACAGCTTAATTTGATAGTGATGGACGCACTTCCTTTGCATGTGAGAAATGCGGTGTTGCCTTGCATGTTGAGTGCTTCAAGAAATTTCATGCAAACCACTAAAACTACTCAAGAGCGATAGAAAAGGGGAGTGAGGAGGACACATGTGACATAACTTCCTATTCCGAATGTCTTTTAAAAGAAATTGTCTGTATGCACTGTTATTTATTTATTTGTTATAGGCTATGTGACCCTGGATCACAAAACCAGTCATAAGGGTCCATTTTTTTTTTTTTTTTTAATTGAGATTTATACATCATCTGAATGCTGAATAAATAATCTTTCCATTGATGTAGTTGTTAGGATAGGACAATATTTGGCTGAGATACAACTATTTGAAAATCTGGAATCTAAAGGTGCAAAAAAAAATCAAAATATTGAGAAAATCGCCTTTAAAGTTGTCCAAATGAAGTCCTTAGCAATGCATATCCACTCACAAAAATATATATTTGATATATTTATGGTAGGAAATTTACAAAATATCTTCATGGAACATGATCTTTCCTAATGATTTTGGGAATAAAAGAAAAATCGATAATTTTGACCCATACAATGTATTGTTGGCTATTGCTACAAATATACCCGTGAGACTTATAACTGGTTTTGTGGTCCAGGGTCACATATAGATGTAAAATTTTCTTCATTCTATTTATTTTTTTAAAAAAATTTTTCATTTAACTTTTTGATTCACAATGTCCTGTTGGGGCAACTTAATGGCTGCACTTTGTTCTGCACTGTGTTCCGCCACTTTAAAACAAATGGATTTGTTGTGTTTTCATATTCAAGAGATTATAAGCTAGATGCAGCTTTTTTGGGTTTGCATCGAATGTTCTTCGACTTTAATACCTTATAAATGTGTTTATGAATAGAGATTTATCTGTTGAAAGCAGTTATTTTGAGTTAGATGCCAAATGTTCTCCTCCTATTCAAATTTGACAATGAAAGGGTGCTTACAACATATTTGCCCACCGGCAACTATAGTTGCCGCACATTCAAATACAATTTTTAAGAAAAAAAAAAAAAAAAAACCTGGGGAAAATAAATGCAGAACATGTTCACTTGGGATACTATTAACACAACTATATGCATGAAACCATTTAGAAATATTTGGGCACAAATGGGTTAAATTGATGCGCAAACGTGGTCCTTTTGCAACTTGACTTGTCGAAAATGTAAATAAGCTCTTTGCTGTTGCAGTATACATTGTTAATTTTTGAAAAGTTTCTTTTTTTTTTTTCATGGGTACTTTTTTATGGTTGTGCATACATTTATGTGTTAGGCCTCTATGGACTCACTCCTTATATCATTTGGTTTTCTTTTTTTTTGGAAAGATACCTAAATTTACCTTGAAAAAAGCTTTCAGAAAATACAGTTTTGTGAGAATCACCCTTCAGTCTGATGGTTTACTTTGCTGGATATAGCAAATGATTACAAAATGAACATATTAAACAAGATAAATAGTGTGTGCTTAATTTAAATTATGCTTAATTAATTGTGATTAATTGCACACATCATAAAAATGTTCATCTGATTTGCCCTTATATATATATATATATATATATATATATATATATATAGATTAACATCTTTTATAAGTGTGCAATTAATCACAGTATATATATATATATATATATATATATATATATATATATATAGATTAACATCTTTTATAAGTGTGCAATTAATCACAGTATATATATATATATATATATACTAAAGATAAAAAGACATACCTTTTATGTAATGTCTGTTTAATCTTATTTTTAAAAATAATTTGTATAATTTACACACACACACACACACACATATATATATATATATATATATGTATATATATATATATATATATATATATTAGAGCTTCTGTGTAAGTCTATGGGTTGCCCATTTTAGCACTAAACATATGTGTGGTTTACCATGTGAATTTATATGCATGATTATTGTTTATTAATTTTAGAGCTCTGTTGTGGTCATGTAGCTATGAATCATAAAAAGAGAGACCAAAAGAAATTTGTCCAAGTTCATATTTAGACGTGCTTGCTGGTCGTTATAGAAACCGTTGATCAGATGGTACAGCGAGCATGTGAGTCAGTGATGTGACTGCTCAGATCTCATCTACTGTCACGATATGAGAAGAGAACGCTGCTGATTGCATAATTGCCATCACGACTCATATAATTACTTGCCATTTTAACAGATGCTTTTTTTTGTGTAAATCAAATTACAGTACACCAACTGCAGTCACCAGGAGCAGCTAGGGTCTCTAAACCAAGAAACCATTACTGAGAATGCAAAACCAATAGTTGCTCAAAAGACAAGTGCTGATTTTGTTGGAAGACTGCCTTTTCTGCACTGATATCGTGGTAAGATCTGCACAATGAATTTAAAATAGGTTACAGAGTGTATTGCACTTTTATTGGCTGCTGAAATTAAAATAAAATGAATCCTGAAATTTTATTTTTAATCTGTTTAATGTACTGATCTGTACAGCAAAACAGGCAAATCAACCGCTAAATCCAGCCTTTCACTTTCTTCTAGTGTGAAGAACATTTTAATAATCAGAAGAACCATTTTAACAGATAGTTCTGGTTTTGGACAAAATACAGAATATATAATATATAATCATCGTCAAAACGTGAAATAGTTGTGAATTGCCATTGGCTGCTCAGGTTGTCATGTCATAAACTAGTGATTCTCACTCTCTGTGACCAAAATCTATTATCTTCCTCATTTTATATACTAGAAATGATTGCTCAGACTTTGGATTAATAGAATTCAGATCCTATGACATTAAAAGCTGGGAAATCACCACCGCTATTTCACAGCTCATGAAACTACTCAAATGAGTGTCGAAAGGTGTCTAGTTGGCTAAAATATCTGTACTAAACATTACTAACAGTTGATTTTACCTCAATAAAGTGGAATTTTTTGAATTATTGATTGGACTGTGAAAAGTAGGTGTTCAGTACAAACATGCAATCAAACTTTAATAACCATGATACCAATCATAATATGTGTTGTTCGCCAACATAACTTGGGCTGAAACCAAGCAATGAAGTCAATGACAGGAGCAGCCAGCACTCTTTTTACTGTCACCCAGCCAGCCCTCCAGCTGTTTGCTTAACCTGATCACATGCAAATCTGCCCATGTCAGGATCACTTCTCACATACATCCCCAGAGATTCAAGCTATCTTGCTCAGACTTGCCGTTCTGAATATAATCCAAATCCCACTGGTATCAAACAAGCCTGTTGTCATATAGTAGCATATAACTTTATCACAGAAGTCAAGTAATTACCAGAGCCATGAGGCTGAATCAGACCTGTTTATATGGATTACTGTAACATAAAATGTATGAGGTCTATGGAGTCATGGAGGTTTCCACACTACAGTTTTAGGTGGAGATGTTTAACATGGATTAAAATGAGTAACTTATCTTTATTTTGATTGCAAAACAATAAATTGATGATAAATGATGTGTGTGTGTTTGTATATATATATATATATATATATATATATATAGTCACAAGGGACAGACACAAAGGATGAGTGCAACACTGAGCTTTTTAAGATTGCCATAGGACAGAGCAAAACGGAATGTAAGCCATGTAGTAGAGAGAATTGTAGCACTTAACTGAACTCTGTGAGAAGAGCTGGGTCTAAGGGTGTACTCACACTAGGCACGGTTGCCTTGAACCGAGCCCAAATACGATTGTTCCCCCTCCCTACTCCCCTGCTGGCCTGCACTCACACTTGCACTTAACATTCCAGGCCGGAGCATGCTTACGTCATGTACGGTGCAACTTTTTGAATGGAAGAACACATGAAGAAACGCACTTTCGCTAAGATACTGCCTAATATATAGACTATTTATAATTTATGCCGTGCAGCGATTAATGGAGGAATTTGCAGCTTTACTCGCAAACTACAATTCCTGTTCATCAATAAGGTGAGAATCAGACCCGATATAAACCCAAATATTAATTACATGAATTGATAAATGTACTATCAGAGCAGTAATAAAGATGTTTGCCATCATAATGATGACAGTAGCGCACACAAAAGTAGTAACTGTTCCGTGCTCAGGCACAGTTAGCACTCACACTGCATGCGAACCGCGCTCGAGCTCAACCGAACCGCGCTCTGGCGCACCTCTTCCAAGCGGGCCAGGGCCGGCTAAACGAACCGCTCCAGGGCACGGAACGGAGCGCTCACACTTGTCAAACGTACCGGGCTTTGGGGGTCAAACACGCTCGGGCACGGTTCAGAGCACCTAGTGTGAGTGCACCCTAAGACATTGTCTTGTGGTACCCATGATCTTTCCTTGGGTCCATACCCCTCCTAATCAGTGACATATTCCAAATGACCACCCTGACATTGGGGGTCCAGGATGGTGCAGTCTACATACACTTGTCCATCATCTAGCAAGGAAGGAGGAGAACCATCAGCTACACTAGACCCTGCAAGAAGAGGAACAAGTGAAAGAAGTTTTAGAAGAGAGAAATTCTGTAGTGTGATGGTAAGTTTAGATGGTAGGCAACTGCATTTGTCCCTGGGTGGTGAATGAGCCTATGTATCTTGGACTCAACTTGTGACAAGGCAGCCAAAGGTGGATGTCCCTGGTGAAGAGCCAGACCTTTTGCCAAAGTTGGTATGTCTCGGATCTTCTGATGTAGACTTGGCTCTTGTGCCGTCTAACTGTTTGTTGCAGATGGACGTGAGCTGAGTCCCAGACACTCTCACTCTCCCTAAACCAGTGGTCAACAGCTGGAATCTCCGATGGCTCACCTGACCAGGGAAACAGAGGCGGCTGAAAGCAGAGCATGCACTGGAATGGAGTGAGTTTGGTGGTAGGTTGTCTGAGGGAGTTCTGTGCGTACTTGGCCCAGGGAAGGTACTAGTTCCAACTGTTCTGATGGTTGTGGCAGTATGTTCTCAGGAAGTGGCCTATCTCTTGAATATTCCGCTCCATTTGCCCATTCAATTGTTGATGATAGCCAGATGTTAAACTCTCTGACATACCTCGAAGAACGACTTCCACACTCTCAAGATAAACTGGGGTCCTCGATCGGAAACCATATCTTCAGGTAGGCCATAGTTTCTAAAGACCTGCTGTAAAAGGGCCATCACAAATGCGATGGGTAGTCCCTTTATTGGGATAAGGTAGCAGGCCTTAGAGAACCGTTCTACTACCACTAGAATGCATGTGAAGGTGTTGGATACCAGTAAGTCTGTGATGAAATTACTCCTAGGTGTGACCGGGGTTGGCGTGGAATGGTCAACAGAAGAAGCTTTCCCTCTGGCAAGTGGTTTGGAGATGGCATAGGTAGGACATCCTTGTATAAACCGATAGACTTCTTGAAACATACTTGCCCACCAATATCGATTGCGGAGGAGTGAGAGGGTTTGTTGGCTGCCAGTGTGACCAGAGCCAAGGGAGGAGTGAACTGAGTCCATGAGGGAAAGTCAGAGACAGAGAATGGAACATAGATTTTTTTCTTTAGGACCTCCCGGTGGAGCAGGTTCAGATCGAGTGGCCTCTGCTTTTTGTTCCTCAAGGGACCATTGCATTGGGCTGATGATTATGGAAGGAGGGAGGATGTTTTCAGGAGGAACTGTCTGGGGAATGCAACTGAGAGAGAGCTTCTGCCTTTACATTCTTGGATCCAGGTCGGTATGATACAGTAAAATTGATATGGTAAAACTGGCAAGGGTTGAGACGTCGAGCTTCATAGGTATTCTAGGTTGCGGTGGTCTGTAATTACCTCAAAGGAATATTTTTTTGTTTTTCATACAACAAATATTTAAATGTGGACATGAATTTCACTGTTTGTTTATGTTATACATGTAATAATTAATATTTTTATGATGGATTTTCAAGATTGGAAGTTAAAATTGAAAGTCTGGGTCTGAGATCAGGGTTAAACAAAGTCTGTATATAAAAGTTATTTTAAAAAAGGGGGGCTGTGTAGGGTTGTGTTTGGGAGTAGGGGATGGATGGATGGATGGATGGATGGATGGATGGATGGATGGAAGGATAGATCGTTCGATCAATCTGTGTCGCCCCACACAGCCCAGCTAATCAGGATGAGGTGTAAGAAAAAGCCCTGACCTGGCTATTCTCTGCTCCAGACCTGAGGCCCTACTTAACAGTCTCCTATATGAGTCTAATGAGGGGTTAGTATTTCAGCTCAAGGGCTCAAAGCTCTGGAGACCTGGTCACAGCTCTCTTACTGCGGCCTGGATTCAACAAGCCAAAGGCAGGCCGTATTAATTAAAGCAGACAGATTCTCCTGGGATCCTGGAGCGTGAGAGAGAGACAGTATGTGTGTGGAAAGGAAAATGCAGGCACCTGTTGTCAGAGGCTGTCAGAGCTTAAAATATAGATAGTCCACTCAGAACTCCACAGGTGCATGATAAGTTATGCAATCCATTACAGTACATTCTGTGCAATCTTATTTCTTGTTATGTTACAGTCATTTTAAATCAGGTTATGTAAGAATTTAGTACTTTTGTAATGGTGGATGTAATATTGTTAATTCGCTCAGCTTGTATAATGCTAATGAAACTCAGGACTATTGATGGGGGCACAACTGATCCCCCTGGCCCTGTGATGAAGGAGCACACAAGGAGCACAAAAGCTACTTAAACTGCAGCTAAGCTCATAATAATTTAAAGCAGTTAATCTGCAGTCAAGCTACTGTACATGAAAAAAAGTAGTTAGCTAAAAGCTACTAACAAAAACTAACTGCATTGATGCTAAAATATTAATTTATTTAAAACAGAAGACATAAAAAGCCACAGAGGGAATAAGTGAATATTTATTTATTTGTTTGTTTGTTTGTGTGCCTAAAACAGAAGACTTGAAAACACACACGGGATTAAGTATGTATATTTATAACAGAATACATAAAAGCCCACACAGGGAATATTAAATCATTTTTATTTATTTTTATTTTTACAGATTCATTCATATGATTCATTCAAATAAAGTGATTCACTAAAATGAATCAGACTTCCCAGCATACAGTATGTTGAGTGTTGAAGTGAATCTTTAAAAGTGAATCTTTGTCTGTTTGTTTGTGTGTTGGTTGGTTGGTTTGTTTAAAACAGAATACATAAAAGCCACACAGGGATTAAGTTTATTTATTTATTTATTTCCATACATAAAAGAATAAGTACATCTTTATTCATTCATTCATTCAAAATAGAAAACATAAAAAGCCACACAGGGAATAAGTGAACACTTATTTACAGTGCCTTAAGTATTAATACCCACTGAACTTTTCCACATTTTCACGTTACAACCACAAACAAAAATGTATTTTATTGGGATTTTATGTGATAGACCAACACAAAGTGGCACATAATTGTAAAGTGGAATGAATATGATAAATGGTGTCCAATTTTTTTTACAAATAAATATCTGAAAAATGTGGAGTGCATTTGTATTCAGCCCCCTTTACTCTGATACCCCCAACTAAAAATCAAGTGGAACCAACTGCCTTCAGAAGTCACCTAATTAGTAAATAGAGTCCACCTGTGTGTAATTTAATCTCAGGATAAATACAGCTGTTCTATGAAGCCCTCAGAAGTTTGTTAGAGAACATTAGTGAACAAACAGCATCATGAAGACCAAAGAACAAACCAGACAGGTCAGGGATAAAGTTGTGGAGAAGTTTAAAGCAGGATTAGGTTATAAATTAATATCCCAAGCCTTGAACATCTCACGGAGCACTGTACAATCCATCATCCGGAAATGGAAAGAGTATGGCACAACTGCAAACCTACCAAGACATGGCCGTCCACCTAAACTGACAGGCCGTGGAAGGAGAGCATTAATCAGAGAAGCAGCCAAGAGGCCCATGGTAACTCTGGAGGAGCTGCAGAGATCCACAGCTCAGGTGGGAGAATCTGTCCACAGGACAACTATTAGTCGTGCACTCCACAAATCTGGCCTTTATGGAAGAGTGGCAAGAAGAAAGCCATTGTTGAAAGAAAGCCATAAGAAGTCCCGTTTGCAGTTTGCGACAAGCCATGTGAGGGACACAGCAAACATGTGGAAGAAGGTGCTCTGGTCAGATGAGACCAAAATTGAACGTTTGGCCTAAATGCAAAACGGTATGTGTGGCGGAAACCTAACACTGCACATCACCCTGAACACACCATCCCCACTGTGAAACATGGTGGTGGCAGCATCATGTTGTGGGGATGCTTTTCTTCAGCAGGGACAGGGAAGCTGGTCAGAGTTGATGGGAAGATGGATGGAGCCAAATACAGGGCAATCTTAGATGAAAACCTGTTAGTCTGCAAAAGACTTGAGACTGGGGCGGAGATTCACCTTCCAGCAAGACAACGACCCTAAACATACAGCCAGAGCTACAATGGAATGGTTTAGGTCAAAGCATATTCATGTGTTGGAATGGCCCAGTCAAAGTCCAGACCTAAATCCAATCGAGAATCTGTGGCGAGACTTGAAAATTGCTGTTCACAGACGCTCTCCATCCAATCTAACTGAGCTTGAGCTATTTTGCAAAGAAGAATGGGCAAAAATTTCACTCTCTAGATGTGCAAAACTGGTAGAGACATACCCCAAAAGACTTGCAGCTGTAATTGCAGCGAAAGGTGGTTCTACAAAGTATTGACTCAGGGGGGCTGAATACAAATGCACTCCACACTTTTCAGATATTTCTTTGTAAAAAATGCTGGACACAATTTATCATTTTCCTTCCACTTCACAATTATGTGCCACTTTGTGTTGGTCTATTACATAAAATCCCAATAAAATACATTTTTGTTTGTGGTTTTAACATGTCAAAATGTGGAAAAGTTCAGTGGGTATGAATACTTTTGCAAGGCACTGTATTTGTTTGTTTGCTAAAACAACACAGGGAACAAGTTAATCATTTTTATTTATTTTACAGATTCATTCATATGATACATTCAAATGAACTGATTCACTTAAATGAATTAGACTTCCCAACATACAGTATGAGAGAGGCATTTTTATTGCAGTCAAACGGGCAAGTTTGATTATGCTAGTTTAATTATTGTTTTACTCCCTTGAGTGTTGGGGTGTGTCCACAATACATGACATAAAATGACATGTTTCTTGGAAATTAATTTTAATGACATTCTTGTAAATTAACCTAAGACTAGTAAAACACTAGTCCACAAATCCAAAAATATTGTTACTACTCCCCGACTGCACAAAGTCTGCTCACAAAAAAAAGTGTAAATGTGACATAATGGTGTACATATAAAGAATTTAATATTTTTACCATTCATTAAACTTATGATACACATTTTGTAGATAAATTTGTTGTAGATAAAATCAGCCTGGCAACCCCCTTAGCGACATATATATGGCCTGTTTATCAGTGTAACCAAACATTGTCTCTGGCCTGTAAATTCAAGTCACGACTCTGATGCAACTACATCCCATTTCCTTGGTTCAGCCCTGTAGGTCTTTTAACTCATAACTGTGTGAGTGTGTGTCCGTGGCTACAGGTTGTGTTGTAATATCTCTCTAACCAGGCGCTGATGGATTGGTTTGGAAAAGCTCCTGGTAGAGGAGGAAAGCACATGTGCCGTACGGCGTAGCAGGTGGCAAGCGCTGACTTGACAGCAATTAGATGTACAAATCTTTGATTAGGCTCATGGGAGCGGGAGTCATTAGTGCGGCTGAGTGCTTCTCTCTCTCTCTCTTTGTCTTTCACGTTTATCACCTTCTCTCTTTCATTGACATTTTAACTCAGTCATCAAATGAAATGTCCTTAGGTGAACTTTTTGTGTGTGTGTTGGCTTGATAAAATAAGATGTCAAAAAGAAGTATTGATTTTTGTATTAATAGAATATTGTAATATTATAATACATTTATTATTAAATAATATTACTATATATGATAACATATTCTTACATATTCATTTTATTAACCATCTAATATTATTTTTATTCATTTTAAATTGTTACTTTATTGTTTGCAACTTTCTTATTTACCTGTTTGTTTTAACTCTGTAGTTTCAGAGGTTCAAATTGTAACCAAGAATACTTTCAATAACTTGAAACATGCATTGTTTTATATCTGTGGTGTAAAATAACGTGCTCACTGAGCTGGGAATAATTTATGTGAAGAAGAATAACTTTAGATATTTTTTAAGAAGCCTATCATTTGGTGTTAGTGTTGTAAATTTAATGCTTGACACAAGAAAGAAGCTACAAATAGAATTTATTTGCACTTATAAAGTAGATAGAGGGTGTAATAATGCATAATAACCACCTTGAAGATGTAGCCTGTTTTGGGAGAGTTGAATTTTGCACTAAATAACTGTCATTAACTTCAAGATAACGGTTTGTTGTAACATTAATGTCAGTTTGTTCAGCATTTAAGTGCTTTGGAAATGCCACTGTATTTCACAAAGGCAGTTTGTCAGAGAAATGCTCAGCATTAACCAAAAGTATTTGTATTGGTCATGACTTATATACAGAAAACTGGTCTTTTAATGTCTTTTTTATGCATCAAAAGCATGAACTTCAAAAGCGCAATACAGTAAATACATTTAGTCAAATTAAAGGTACAATATGCAAAAACCACTAGGCCAGTGTTATATATTTTGTTCACTTAAGTACTTACAATATCCCAAATGTTTGCAACTATTTGTAAATTGTGAGAAAATTGCAATTTTAACCAAGGACGTGTGAGGAGTCGCCTGTCAATTGCGTAATACCCGCGTTACCCTCGGTTTCCGGTTTTATTTTATAGAAACCATGGAAACACCAAAGACGCTTTAATATTTACGTTTTAATAGACAAGGGAACAACGGTTTTGATATATTTATAGACAGAAAACTAATTATTGTTATATAGCTCAATTAAATAGCTCAACACATTTAGTCTTACTGTTTAGGCTAAATCTAATTCTTGATTTTTTGTGAGTATCATGCTTTACCATGTAGCTAACATAGCATAATCAGATGCAGCTTTATTTTTAGAAACAGTAATACAGAATTTTCTCCATCATACAATAGATTTTAAAATTAACTGCATGCCATTTATCAACACAAGCCATCCAGCATTTAATATGATATTCTAAAATCGATCTATCTTACTGCAGTGTGCAACAGTGTCTCACAGCAGCCGCCGAACGAACGCACGGTGTAACGTTATAACATCATTTTCAACACAATCAACTGTATCTAATATGATAAACAGAGCTGCGTTACCTTATACTCATAACCGGAAAAGTGGAAACGGCACCAGCAACTGTGTCATAATAAAAGTTCCGCTGCTCGTGAGGCGTGTGTTGCGCAATCGCTCCAGCGGCCTCATTCAGCTCCCACAACACTCGGTCCTGCTCTGCTTCATACTACAGTAACGTTAATAATCTCATCCATGAACATGATTTCTTCCCGAGTCCTATCCCAATTCTATTCCACTGGCCGTTGAGGCGAAGACCACATGTCCCAAGATTCCGCACTCAAACTTGGCGTCATCAAGCTACGCCTTTGTTTTGAATAGGCCTCTAGCGACCTCTAGCGGACAGAAAATCTTACATATTGCACCTTTAAATGAGCTTCAAATAACTAAAATGAAACATTACTTCGGTCTTGATTAACTGTTAATTAAATTCTATCATTACGATATCTAGTATATTTAATCAAAGTTTATTGTTACAGACAGAAAATACAAAGCAGTGACAATAAACACATTTATAATGTTACAAAAGATTTCTATTTCAAATAAATGCTGTTCTTTTGAACTCAGTTTCCACACAAATATGAAGCAGCACAACTGTTTTTAACATTGATAATAATCAGAAATGCTTCTTGAGCAGCAAATCAGCATAATAGAATGATTTATGAAGGATCATGTGACACTGAAGACTGGAGTAATAATGCTAAAAATTACATTTTAAAATATATTACAGTAGAAAACAAAATTGTAATAATATTTCACAATATTACTGTTTGTACTATATCTTTGATCAAGTAAATGCAGCCTTGGTGAACAGAAGAGGCTTCTTTCACAAACTACCAATGCCAAACCTTTAAACAGTGTATACCACTTTTTTGAGCATTATTTTACGTGAAAACCTTCGTCTTCTTTAGTAATCACATACAGTTTAAGATTTTGTGGCCATCAGCTGATTGGGTGCTAAAACAATGTAGACAGCATGAACAAATAAATGGCACTATACAGAGTATTATATAATGTAATTAGTAATGCATAATTGGTGTATTTACTGGTATCCATTATATTTTTGAAAACTAAAAATGAAAATATGATTAAAATTATTACAAATGGAGTAACCCAAAATAGTCAGGTTGATTATATCATTAGAAACAACATATTAGACTTGACTAAAACCTATTCATTTAGATGTTACTGCACAAAGCACATTTTAAATTCTTAATACAGTGTGCTTTCTTTAGTAATGCTCAACCTAACGAGTCCCCTTTGACAGTCCGTCACCTCCAAACTTCAGCGTCTCCCTCGTTTGCTAATTAGAGCTGCAGGTCTTTCCCGCTTCACACTTTCCCAGGTGTGGGGTTCATTGTGGACGCCTCTCACCACGGAAACCAGGCTTGGATTGCCCAGAGGCCATTCACCTCTTATTACTCATCTCTCAGCATTCCTCCAACAATACACGACTGCATTTCATAATGCACTGCCAGCAAATACTCTGGTTACCACACTTCAATTTACAATAACATGCTTCCACTGTCAAATGTTTAACTCACTGTCTGATATGTATGATTGTCTGTGCAGTGGTTAGATAGGATGATCCGACGCTCTTGGCTGTGGATCTCAAAGGAGGGCCATCATATGAGCTTTGCTCTGGGTGTCTTGGGAATATGTTGCTATAGTGTTAAGATGGTATTCCCAACCCCATTCATTCTAGAATCTGTCTTAACCAGCCCTCTCTAGACCATAAAGGAAAAAGTGCTTTCACTGTTTTAAGTATAAATGTACTTTTGAGTCACAAAATAATATGGTTACATTCTTTAAAGGGGTCATAATTTGAGAAATCAAATCTTTTGACATTCAAGAGGTCATTGTACTATAAAAATATCCTGTAAGTTTCAGAACTTCCCGATTAATACAAAAACAGCTTTTATTGAAACCAAGCTCCCAAAATGACTCAGATTTTGTCTCAGTATGACATCATAGTGCGACGAAAGACCGCCTCTGCAGAAGATCAACACCTACATCATTGCCTCTTTAGCCCCGCCCACTGATTCGCACATGTCATGTTGTAGTAAATACGAGACAGACGTAGGATTATTCCAGAAACAAAACCATAGAGATGCCTCTGAGGATTACAAAACGTTTTTAAGTGCCAAGTTGTGGAAAAACATTGCATTCTCATCCTTGTGATTCTAACATTAAGAAAGCATTGATGAACTTTTTATTTTTAACTAAGTTCCAGATCACGTCACTTAATTTTACTGCAGATTCATTTTTAAACAAGGCTTTTCAGAGAGACTGAAATAAAAGATGCTGCAGTGCCGACTATATTCAATTAAACAGTAATATTGCAAAAATGTTTTTACCATGTGTCACTATTGCTAGTCTGTTACATAGTTTGATATGTACTCACTTTACTTTCATGATGAAAGATGAATATAAGAGCGACAGTGCGACAAACAATGGTACATTCAATCATAAGTTGTTTACATGAAACACAGCAAGTTTATCAACTGTAACTATGGTAACTCCAAGTAGGCTACTTAAACTTCACTTTTAAAAATAGCACTTCTAAAAGGTTTTTTTTTTTGCAGTGATTTCGTAAGGGAACCATTTTTGGTTCCCCAAAAAACCTTTCAGTAAACAGTTCTTAAAAGAACCTTGATTAACTGGCATCTTATGAAGTTAAAATGACCTTCTATGGGAACAAAAGGTTCTTCAAGCTATAAAACCTTTGCTAAGACCTTTCTTTTCAGGAGCGTCTGCATAATTTGATTCGCATCAGATTGAATTCCTGTTTCTCCAATAGCACTCGTTTTGTCTTTTGTGGAAGTAATAATCAAAAATCTTTCAAGAGGCCCACAGCTCAAGATTAATTGTCTTGCTCTGATTAATTACATGTCATTTCCCGTAGGAAGGATTGTTCTCCACTGTTTTGCTATTTCTGCGCTCAGTCAACTTCTCTTTCTTGGTTCTCAATTCAGCAGCACTTTAGACATTTTTGGGGGAAGAAAGTTTACATTTTAGTAGGCTGTAATTTCCATCTATTAATGTTTAGGTTTGAAACCTTTGTTTAAAGAGTCAAATATCATAGCAGACTGTCTGTTTTTTGAGGGAAAACAGTGCCAGCAGAATCTCAGACAGGTTATATTTGGCTGTAGCCTACTGGACTATACAGTCAGACTCAGATTATGTTTTGCGTTTTAGTTTATTAACCCCATTAGTTGCCTGCCAACGTAAGCATTTTTGATTATATTCACAAAACTTTTATGGCCCCCAGAGTATTTTATTGTATGAAAATGTAAACAGTCAATGTATCTGAAGAAAAACAAAGCCTGTTCTTTCTTTTTTTTTTTTTTTAAAAAAAAAAAAAAAAGAAAAGAAAAAAACTAGCTTCATTCATTATTATTCTTTTTATCAATACTTAAATGTGAGTAAGTTTCATTAAAAAGCAACATTTTGGACAAAAAGCAGAGAAAATTGCGTTTTTGTCAAAGACTGTCCGGATCAGATTAGGAACGATCATCAAAACATAGATTGAATAGACATCAACAAAGCTTCACAGTCCTGTTCCTCTACCTGTGTCAACAGTTTATTCAATAACGTTACACAGTTTTGATTTATATGCTGTTAAATAGTTAATGATCACGCTTACATGCATTGTCATAAATGGTGGAAAATCTTGTCAATGACAGGGAAAGAGTTAATCATTTTCACTGTATTTTCACAAGCTCCCCAGTACCGCCAACCAATATGATGTTTGTTCAGCTAAACCATTTTCAAATCCCCCTTCATATGTTTTCTAATAGACTCATCCTCCCCTTTAAAACTGAGCCAAACCCGCTAATCATGCGATCAGGCCGGCGCTCCGAGCCACGCATGCCTTTGCACATGGCAGGGCAAATTAGAGTGTCTCCAGCAGTCTGGATCTCTAATTCAGCAGCAGCAGGCCTTCATCTGTCCCCTGAATTACAGCTCAACGCTTCCCGCTGTGCATCCCGCTCGGCCTGGCCCTGCGGCGCTTACACAGAGACACTGCAGCTCGGAGAACAACATGAAACGAGCATGCAGAGTGCATGAGATCAATGAGACACAACCTGTGGTAAACACCTCTGGATTAACCATGTGAAAGTTGAGGTAAAATAGGTAATTCGGATCATGGCAGTGTAACCTTTAGGGCAGGCATGGTTTGAATATCCTGTTTTATTGGAAATATGTCACATTATACAATATAAGACAGTGGCTCTATCCGAAAGCTTAGGCAGCTGGCAATGACTATCGGACAAACTTCTGAAGCAGCGTAACGGTTTAATGATCTACAACAAAACAGAGAGAGCTTTGGTGATAACTAAGTGAATATTTAATTACTTCAATAGTAATTTATTGCTAGAAATTACATCAAAAGTGGAAAATGTTGGTCAAAAACATACATTTACACACAAACTGACCACCAACCACAACTTTCAGATGCTATCTTTATTTTTTATCTCCACTGGCACAGAATGGAACGCACAGGACTGTGGGATATTAGAAGCAGCAAAGTATACATCTATGCTGCCTTCAGAAATCGATCAGATGAAGGTATCTCAGGAGACAGGAAGTGAAGCTAACATTGGATTTGGACGTGCCTTGATGCCTTCCTAGCTTGAAATGCATCCTCCGAAGGTGGCATTTTTCAGCTTTCGGATGCAGCCAACATGTCTGTTAAAAAAAAAAAAAAAAAAAAAAGGCCTATGCTGGCCAGGTATGTTTTGACAGCATGACAGCTGGTTTGAGCTGGTTTAAGCTGGTGCTTAGTTGGTTTAAGCTGGTCAAGTGCTGGTCCTGTGCTGGTCCTAAGCTGGTCCTAAGCAACTAACTCCAGCTCAGGATAATCTTTAACCACCTTATGACCAACTAAGGACCAGCATAAACCAGCTCAAACCAGCTACCATGCTTCAAAACATACCTAACCAGCATATGCTGTTTTTTTCAACATGGGTGTCAGAGATTTTCTGACATTTGTTCCTGTGGAGCTGTAATCTTCATCCCATGATGGCCGTTCTCTCTGGAGATGTTTCTCTGGGAACATGAGAAGCCCAGAAGAGAATCTCAGGTTAGAAAGACCTGAGCCGTGGAGCCATGACTCACTAAACTCTTAACAATCACTAGCAATGTCTTTGCTTATTGTGAGATGTAGCTTATTTTATAATTTATTTTTGGGCTTTTTGCCTTTTAATAGGAGAGGAACATGGAACAGTGTTGTTATTGTTAACTAAAAGTATTAAAAATCTTTTGAAAAAAGTCTGAAATAATATAAATATATTGATTTTTGATGAAAATTACTTAGGGCATTACACCCCATGTTAATAGGGTAAACAACAACAACAACAAAAACTGTACTTCCCCAGTTACATTAACACTTCCCTGCCATTGACAGAAATTTCTGGCAATCTGGGTTTTTACTGTTATATGGTAGGGGGTGCTATCATCTTCTGAAATAGTACAGAATCTCTGGATCCAAAAACAAATTAAGTAGAAGCAGGAACAAATGAAGAAAGCATTGCTTACGCACATGTAAAAACATGGATGTCCTAAAACTTTTTGTGTCTCAATAGTGATAAGACAGAGGTCTTGCTTAATGGCACCTCTAATCAGCTTCGTAAAGCTGGTTCACTATTTTTAAACGTAGATGGCTCTGTTTTGGAATCACAAACCAGATTAAAAAATCTTGGAGTAATATTTGATTCAAGTTTGTCTTTTGACTCTCATGTTCAGTACACTGTAAAGAACTCCTTTTTTCATCTCAGAAATATTGCTAGACTCCGCTCTGTGTTATCGCTTTCTGTGACTGAAAGGCTTATTAATACTTTTGTGTTTTCCCGCATTGACTATTGCAACGCACTTCTGGCTGGGGTTCCTAAATGCACACTGAACAAACTGCAATGTGTGCAAAATTCAGCTGCTAGGATCCTGACCGGAGTCAGGAGAAATGAGCATATTACACCAATTCTCAAGTCCTTGCACTGGCTTCCGGTCAGGTTCAGAGTTGATTTTATTGTCCTCATGCTCACATATAAGGCACTGCATGGTCTGGCCCCCCCAGTATCTGTCTGCACTTTTTTAACCTTATACACACCCAAGCGTCACTTACGCTCCTCACAAGCTGGTCTATTGGCAGTCCCACAGACACGGCTGCGTTCTGTAGGGGATAGGGCCTTCTCATCCTACGCTCCTAGGCTTTGGAATGCACTCCCTCCTCACATCAGAGATGCACAGAATTTAAGTATTTTTAAGTATTTTTTTTTAGGGTAGTTTTTTCTTGATTGTCTTGATTTTTTCTTTTGTATGTATATATATATATATATATATATATATATATATGTATATGTATAACTTCTTTTGCTTTGTGTGTGTTGTATTCTCATTTGCTTGTTTTATGTAAAGCACCTTGAGAAGCTACTTCAAACGGGACCAGCTTCTATGGTCAGAGCTTTTTGGCAGCAAACCCACCAGATGGGTTTGGTGCACACAGGGATAAAAAGTCCCCCATGTCCACAGTTAAATATACTGCTGGATCTTTAATGTTGTGGGCCTATTTTTACGCTGGAGGTCCTGAACATCTTGTTCAGATACATGGCATCATGGATTCTATCAAATACCAACAGACAAAACCTGACCGCTTCTGCTAGAAATCCTATAATGGGCCGTGATTGGATCATCAACACCAAACTAACACAAAAATATGTCACTGAGCACAAAATGAAGCTTCTGCCATGGTCGTCCCAGTTCCCTGACATGAACCCTAAAGAAAACGAGTGGGGTGAACTGAAGAGGAAAAGCACCAACATGGAGCTGGGAATCTGAAGAATCGTGAAGATGCTCTGGTATGGCAGCCATGATGGGAAGAGGCTCTGACATGGCATGCAATGATGGGAAGAGGCTCTGGTGTGGCAGCCATCTTGTCTGAAGACACAGATGTGCTGGCCATCTTGGCTGAGGACTCTGGCATGGTGGCCATCTTGGCTGAGGATTCTGGCATGGCGACAATCTTGGCTGATGACTCAGGTGCGGCGGCCATGTCGTGAACAGGCTTTGGTGTGGCAGCCATGTTGTGAGCAAGCTCTGGTAGGGAAACCATTGGACAGGAAGTTACAGAAAACACTGGACTGGATCATTAAAACAGGACATGCTGGTGACCAAGATGGGCCAAGCTCTGTGGCCATTGGAGCTTGGTGTATGGCCCCTGCAGTCTGGGGATAATCTCGAGCTCTCTTGTGGGAGCAAAGGACCTACTTAGAGATCCTGAAGGGGAGGCCTAGGCTCGACCACATTAACTCCAGCACACATGTGGAAACTACCTGCTTTAAGGGGCCACAAGTGGGGGAGGCAGTTTCTACTTCACTACTTACACAAGGAAGCTGCCTACATAAGGACCCCTTCATTAGGATGGGGCAGCTTCAACCTTAATACAGTGCTATGGCTCATGAAGGAGCCGTGTGCTTAAGAACCCCACTCATGGGGGAGGCAGCTACAACTTCAAGGACAAAAGGGAGCTGCCTGCTTAAGGGACCCTAATCCTACAACAGATCAGCCTGGCACGCTTATAAAACAGTCATCACCAGCCTGACCTGCTGATACACTGCTATCTTACAGGCCGGTGGAGAGGGAGAATCTAACATTAACACCTGCCTGCACTCCCTTTGCATCCAATTCCTCAGAATTAGGCCTCACACCTTAGACAGTTAATACTTAACCTTATTTCTGCATCTAATTCATCAGAATAAGCTCTAGGAAATTAACAAGTAACAGTATCAGAGCTAGCTTAAACAAAAATATTCCTGTTCCTGTTCAACTCCCGTGCTCCACCTCGATCCCACCTCACCGCAATGGCAGCCACGGGACCCAAGCCACAGAGAGTAGGTGTTTAACTCTCATCCATCAAGAGAGAGTCAAGCCTGGGTAGAACAAATCACTGCGACCACATCACACTACGTGCATTTAACCACCTTGGGAGTTAAGCGTGCTAAGTTCAAGCACCAGATTCTGTCACTCTGAAAGAATCATACGAGAACAGCCACAAATGCATTGCAAATGCTCCCTTGAGAGCCGAATGTGCAAACACTAAATACTATCTCTCAGGAGGGAACAGAAAAGACAAAGCTCCTTACCTGTCTCTGTAGATATTTTTGTGAATACATCCTCTTTGGGTGGAATGTCTCTTTGACTAGTCAAAGGCATTCCACCCAAATCCACCTCCCACATCCATAGAGAATAGTGATGATGCGAACACAGCTTTTCATTGAGAAATCCTTCCAATGTGTGCATTCAGCTCCCTCAAGAACTAAACACGCTTGCTCCTCACTCATGCGCAAGGCGCACCAGCAAACACTTCCTGAAAATGCTTGATATACACGTTCTAACATACGCAAACAAACGCACCTGAAGAAAAAGAAAGCTGATGACGTCTAATACAGGTGCCTTTTGTACTCACTGTCACACCAGTAATGACGTCACAAACTGTCGTCGGCTGATGACATTGTCCCATTTAAACACATGCTTCAGACACCGGTCATGCTGGAGGCATTCCGCAAAGTGTCCTCTAGAGGACGCAGTGTGAGTTCCCATTTGAAATGGAACAAATAGATATGTGGAAAAACAAGTATTTCCAACTTTCATTCTGACCCTCTGTCTGA
Source organism: Hypophthalmichthys nobilis (assembly GCA_037950665.1). Lineage (NCBI taxonomy): Eukaryota > Metazoa > Chordata > Actinopteri > Cypriniformes > Xenocyprididae > Hypophthalmichthys > Hypophthalmichthys nobilis. The sequence goes on from CM075479.1 coordinate 27,980,132, forward strand.
AATGATCAGTTTTTGAGGGGCGGCTCCTTTAAGGCTTGTCAGTAAACGGCAAATGTTATGATTGGCTAACGTCATTGCATAGGAAACAGTATCAACGCCCACTCACTGCTGTACATGAGTAAGAGTTTTGAAAACATTATCCATATAAAACCGCCATTTACAGACAAAGCATTATGAAATCATTTACTTACGATTTACTTACAAGCTGTTTAAACAGGACGCGTTAAAGCAAACATTCTTTCACTCTTCCTTTTGTCCTGTTGTTGACAGATTCAAGTGTGTGGAGTATGTCAGAAAATGAACATACATCTGTATACTGTCCAGTGTAGACAGCGTCAGTGATTAAAATGGGTTCTATTTGTATTTGATGCGATGTGATGCTTTCATCTGGTGTAGGCAAATGTCAGCCGCTAAGTGACTGGATGCCAGTGGGCGGGGCCTATGGTGTGATGATGTATAACTATTTGTCAGGGACTTGCTCTGGAGGCAGTCATATGCAAATGTATTTGCCTGTGTGATGTCACAGATTGTGCAATATCAAAACAAGCCGTTTTTGGAGTTTGATTAAATAAATGCTATGTTTTTAATGAGGAGTATGTTTAAGCTATGAAACTTGCAGGATGTTTTAACATTACAAAGACATATATGTCAAAAGATCAAGGAAAATGGCCCTTTTAAGTTTGAGTGTTACATCAGCACAAAATGTTGTGTTACACAACTCAAACATTTTTACATTTCTATTCAAACTAAATGAAAGTATCTGATAGGCCTTCATCTCTCCTGTCATGTTCAGCTGCTGTGACAGACTCAGGTCATGGCTTTTGCTTCTCTGATAAATTTGTTTGAAATAATTCTAGTGCTGAAAAAGATGGATCAGGTTTGGTTGAGTGCTGGTACAGTTTCTCAAGCTGTAGTCTTGAAGCACCTGTGTGTGTCTCAGTAGTGGGCGACTCAAAGCTTATTTCTCTTTGCTCCAGAAATCTGCTGAGGAGGCAGAGACTTACAGCAGATGGGCTGAGATGGAGCCAACATAACATATTTCTCCAGGATTAATTGTTTGGCCCTGTGCTCCGTCTTTCTCTCCTTTTCTTGTGCATTAGACAAATTCAAATTCTCATTGGTAATCAGCTTTTTGTTTACAACTCCTTCGCCTGTATTTAAAACAGCCTGACTTAACCCAAACCTGCAGGAACATATAACTTTAATATTATTTCAAACCCACACCCCAACCAACAAGCCTTTTTTTTTTTTTTTGTGCATCACAAGTAAATGCACCTCTTGCCATGCAACGGATTCACAGTGGTACAGTATGCATCTAGTACATCCCTCTTTTCAAAAGAGTACTTATTACCTAAACAATAAACTTTAAAAAAAATATTCTTAAAGACCCCCTTTAAAGAAAGTTTTAATGTTGTTTATGTCTATGTGGTGTTTTAATATGCTTTTAGAAAAAAACATGTCCAAATTTATCAGTCATTGCTAAGAATTTTCTCTTTAAAACTGCAGTGTACCAAAGTTTGAAACACCCCTGTTGGTCAGAATTGTGAGATGTAAATGCGCTATTGTGAGAAAAACAGTCAGAATTGTAATAAAAGATAAAAAGGTGCAATTACCTTTTTTATTCCATGGCGGAAACAAGCTTCCATAAGTACATCTGTATATGTCATTTCATAATTTTGTGTCTTTGAAATATGATTAAAGTGCAGAATGTACTGACAAGCATTTATGGTAAACTAAAATATAATTGAATGTAATTTCTTTTGAAACTTCTATGTGTCACGGAACGGATGAAGCAGACAGGTAAGTTCAACACCGAGGACGGATAACCCCCACCCCCCAAAAAAATACAGACTCTGGGTGTTTGGGCTAGAAAAGACTCTTGAGCAGGCTTGTGGGCTGGAGCAGAGCCTGGAGCGGGCTCAGGGACTGGTGCTGATGTGTGTGTTGCCCAGATACACATAAATAGGTACAATGATAGGTACAATAAGGTCCTCTGGGCTAGGAGCTGGACGAGGGCGGGAGTCGCCTCTGGACTCGGGACTGGGACAGAATCCTGGATGAGGAAGAGATTCATAGCTGTGGTGGTGGCCATCTTGACCGAGTGCTCAGGTGTGGCAGCGGCCATCTTGACTGAGGGCTCAGGTGTGGCAGCGGCCATCTTGGATTGGGTTATGAGGTCTATATCTCGTGGGAAGACTGGAGGTTCAGGAGTGGTGACCAAGGTGGCAGGAGTGGATGAGGGTGACGGTGGTTGAGTGGTGGTGGTGGTGTCTACATCAACCTCACAAACTGTGAGGGAAGAACCACTCAACCACAGCACATAATCAATGTACTGGGCCAGGGAGCATGTAGTCGCTGCCGCTGGGACCTGCTGGTAAAGTTAGCCATCTAACCCACCCCAAAAGACGGCCTTCAGTGGGTCGTCGTTCCAGGACACCAACTGAGAGAGATCGAGGAACTCAGTGACATAATCCTCAATTGGGCGGTCATCCTGGAACAGGGTGAGCAGACGATTAGCAGGCACAGTATGACATGTGGCAGATGGAACCGATGTTTGATTCCCACCAGAATCCGTGGAGCTCTGCATGAGGTCTGGTCTTCTGTCACGGAACAGATGAAGCAGACAGGTAAGTTCAACAAACAAGTCTTTATTAAAGGCAGAGGCACGGATCTGGCAAAGGAGATGACGGGTGAGTAATATACTGAAGGCACACTGTAGTATGACTTAGCTGGAGAAGTAAGACAATGTCTCTTGATGCAGGAATGGAGAGTGGTAGTAAGGCTGGCAGATGATGGAAGGCGGATGAAGAAAGACGGAGGATGGAGGACAGATGAATCTAGTAGTTATCAGGTTAGGAGTCTGTAAGGTGTATAGTGATACACATAGACAAGACCAGACGCTGAGTGAAGTGTGTGAGGGCCTTTTGAGTGGTGCAGATGATGAGTGACAGCTGGTGGTGATCAGTGATTGCAGATGGAGTGCAGGTGAGAAACCAGAGGGATGCTGGGAAGTGGAGTCCGGGGAAGGTGAGAGATGGTGAGAGATGTCATCTATTAAAATATATTTGTAATTACACATTTGTAAAGAAGTTGTAATTAAGTACCTTTAAAATATATCAACTTTAAATGTAATAAAATGTAACTTTACATGTGCTTTAGTATGTTAGTAAACACATCAAAATAAGTGTACTCTTTAACTATAATCACTTTTTGTTATGCTAGCTGAAACTCTCCTCACTTCCTGATAGCAATCAATAATAGAAGTGGTCTAAATATAAAAATGTACATACAGTATATCTTCTGTGGAAGTCACAGGACCAAAAAACTTTGCTCAATAAGTACATTCGGTCCTACCTGCCTGTCAACGTATGTATTTCCATAAATCGCATTTATGCATTTCTATGTCAACACTATCAATGCCTAAATGAGTCAGGTGGTACAAGTATAAGAGCTCTGTAAGTTGTTTACATTCATTATTATTGTAATGTTTTGTGCTTTGAGACATGAGGTAATTTAATGTCGTCTCTCGTCTTGTGATGCTTTGCAGATTCTGAAGTGTGCGTTCATGTGTTTTGAAGGAGGTGTGGCTTTGGGGAGCGCTATGAAGGTAGGGTGGGATCTAATGCTTTCAATGCTAGCTTGCTTTTGCTAGCCTGTCTGAAATTGCCTACCCTACTTTTAAGTTGCATTTTATTTAATTAATATTATATTATATGCAAGTACAGTTTTTTTGAAAATATACTTTTAAGATTTGAAGTACACTACAAGTGCACATTCAATACAGTCAAGCACACTTCTTTTCACAAAGTACATTAGTTCCCTAAAAACATGTTCATAAAAAGCAGTATTTAAAGGTACACTATGTTACTTTAAAAAAGTAACTAATGTTACTTTAAAAAAAGAGAATGTGACAGAGCCCGTAATAAAACAACATTGGCTTGGCTTTTTGGAGATGGTGAGAACTGAGGGATTTGCAATGTTGTAAAAGCGATGTGGAGATGACATTTTTAGTACTCAACAGATAAATTACCATATGTAGCTCTCTAATGCCTGCTGCAGACTGTGTGATTTCGGCAGTCTTATAAGATCATTACAAAAATCACACTGTATGACATGGATCTAATAAACTTGGGTACGAGATGTAGATTGTACAATGATCACACCTCTTGAATCGTAGGCATGATGCAAGTTAGAATAAAATGTAATTTCCATGTGCTAGTGGTAAACCCATCTAGTAACATAAAGCTACAGTAACATCTTCAGCTAGTCAGCCTGAGATCCCTTCCATTTAAACTGGTTTTATCTCTTAAGCCTAGTAGTGTTTTATGATCAGTAGGATACCTTTAACAAACTATTAATTTCACTACACAAATAAATGAATGAATAACATAAAAATGCCAGATTTCTGGGAACACTATTGCGTGATGACTCAAATAAACCATTTAAATGAGCTGTCCAAACGAATGATTCGTTAAATTGATTTGGTCTTTTCTGCCAAAAATACTCAACTGACGCTTACAGTCAGCCAGCCATGGCTCTAAATGATGTATTTTAACATAGTTTAGTGTTTGTAGTGTACACATTTTGCCTTTGAAAACTAGACTAAAAAAAGAAAAAGAACAAAAAGAACAAAAACAAGATTGTCCTCTGAAAATCAAATTGCAAAACAGCAAAAAAAAACTTGTCAAATAGCAAACAATGTAGGTTAAATAGCAAACAAAATGTCCATGTTGAACACAAAGAACTAGCATTGACTCATTTAAGTTATTATGGCACTTAAACATCCAAAAATCCATATAAAAAAACTCTGATAAATGTGTAACACTAATTGAAAACAGTTGTTGAACTTTATGGTACTTTTCCAAGTTTGTTCATTGGCTTAGAATGCAAATATTTAGTATTAACACACAACTGGAAATAACATGTTTGGCTGTCGACAAAGGCTTTCGTGAGAGCAGAGTGGTGTGGTGAAAGTTATATCCTTTACAGTACGGCAAATAAATTTGTTATTAGCAAACATGCTTGTTATTGGTCAGTGTTGTTATTGCATTTCGAGAGTGTGGCTCGAAAGCCTTACTGAATGGAGCATGCTGGAGTAAAGTAACAAAGCAGGGGAAGGAAACACGCTCACGCACACACGGTTGTTTTCGCTGTGCTACGAGGTGTTGTTTTCAATCCTTTGCCACCCACGTGGCATGTTGGAGTGTGAGGAGAGGGTTCAGGTAACGCCATGTGTTCCCGATTAATACAAAAACAAACACTGGAGGTCAGCAGGCAGAACAGACGCCATTACACTCATTAATATGTACATGACTTTTGACTGGCCTCATGGGCTGATGGATGCGTGTAACCATGGGTCCTGCCATTGAGAATGCCGTGCCATGATCACAAACATCGGTGGTCAAAGATGGCAAACTCTCCAGATGGGAAATTAATGTTTGCGCCATCAGCTTTGGTTGTTTAATTTACAAGTACTATTGTGTTTATATATTTTTCCCCTATTGATGTGTATGCTTGGATGTTTTTGTCCTTTCCCATTGGCAGATGAGAGCAGGGAGGCTTATATATAAAACTGATTAGTGATGATAAACTGATATCTGTTGGGCTAATTTTATATATATATATATATATATATATATATATATATATATATATATATATATATATAACATTTGTTACCAATGTTTATAGCCAATTGTATTTTGTTCTTTTTATTGTTGGAAATGACAATCATTGCAAAAGCATTCCTGTAGCTCAAACAGTATAGAAAATTGTGTAGCAACGGTTTTGGTTCCCAGGAAATGCATAAACTAAAAAGATGTAGCTTGAATGCAATTAAGTTGGTTTGGATAAAAGTTTCTTATGAATGTGTAAATGGAAAAGCCATTTCTCTTTATTTCCTTTACACTTCTTACAGTTGTTACCTTAGTTGTCACTACCTTTTGCAAAAACTTTTTTAGAGCCAAAATTTCACCACAGACCTTATTTCGGGTATTTAACTAAAAACTAATTGAAAAACCTCTCTGACTTTAGGATGATGGAGCCTGAAATGCTAAAATGTGAACTTGTAATGTATAACTGTATAATGTTACAATGCAAATTTTTTTGTGACATGGATATGATCTTGACAGGTTTCATGAGATTCAGACACTCTCAGATTTTAAACAAATAAAGTGAAACTGAATATTAGAATATGCAGAAAAGTTAGTTCATGCATTCATGACCTCAAGCCAGAGGTATAAAGAGTACCTGAAAACCATACTGAAGTAAAAGTACAGATACCTTACATCGAAAATGACTCCATTACAAGTAACAAGTAACCAATCCCAATAGACTTGAGTAAAAGTCTTAAAGTATCTGATTTTAACAGTACTTAAGTATTTTACTCATGCTGAATGTAGGCTCAGAGATGCACTAGTCCTCGACACCTGAGAGACATGCCGTTGAAAAAAATAAACAATTGATTTGTAAGATGAGAAATCAAGTTTATTTTCTAAAATCAAAATAAATCTGAACACCTCAATATTGCAATAAATCAAGGCTGACACAACAACCTTTTAAATGTCTACAAACTCTCAAGTCTCAGTTAAGATCAAGTGCACAAAAATGTCATAAGTAAACCAATATCCTTCAAAAAGGTCTTGTCAATATAGCAGATAAATAAAACAATGTTAAGTAAAATTAAATAGTCAAAGTCTACTGTATGTGCTGGTTTGAGCCTCATCACCAGCTGCAGTCATTTCCTCATCTCAAAAATCAACCACCTGCGATCAGCAACTACCTGCTAATGCACTCACATTCACGTAAAGTAGCCTTGTTGACAAGTTTGGGTGAGTAAAGGCAAAACGCACAAAATATAGTGCCTTCAATGCCCTTAGATGGCGATATCGCTTCTTTATATCAGAAACAAACTGCTGCAGAAAAAGTTAGGTGTCATGCAAAATGTAATGTGTAATTGCATTACTCATCAGAAATGTAGTGGAGTAAAAAGTACATTTACTTGTTCAAAAATGTAGTCAAGTAGAGAGTAAAAGTTGCCAATATCTTTGATACTCAGTACAACTACAAGGTAGCCAAAAAGATACTTAAGTACAGTAACTAATTACATTTACTCAAATACCACACCTCTGCCTCAAGCATAGATTATTGTAATGCTCTACTGGGTGTTTGCCCTGCACGCTTAATAAACAAACTCCAGCTGGTCCAAAACGCAGCAGCTAGAGTTCTTACTAGTTTCTTATGAATATGTAAATGGAAAAGCCATTTCTCTTTATTTCCTTTACACTTCATACGGTTGTTCCCTTAGTTGTCACTAACTTTTGCTTGAAATGACACCAACTGAGGAACAGCCATCATTTTTTAAACATCAAATAAATTTCATTTGCATAAAGTAAATTAAGCCTATTTTAGGAGTACTACTTTTTTTTAATTGTGAAATTATTCCATGACAATTATTTGGCCCCCAAATTGAGTGTTGAGTGTTTTGTTTCATAATAAATTATAAGCAGTGCAACAAATACTATCATCAATGCTTTTTTGAAGAAGAAGAAGAAGAAGAAGAAAATGTGCTTAATTGTCATTAAAATGGAGAGCTGCAGTGAAGAAGTTTTTTGTAGCACAACCTGGAAGTTTGCATCAACTTGTGTCCCTTGACAAAAACCCAATAGGATCTTTCCATTGGCTTTTGGATTATTGCAGAAAATAAGCTCTGTGACCTACGGAGCCCTGGACATGACATGCAGGAAAAAAATAGTAGGCTAAATCATGCGCACAATTTACTAATTCGTTCCCTCGATTTACTAAAACGTGCGGACGATTTACTATTTCGTTCCCTCGATTTATAAATCATGCGCATAATTTATAAATTGAGGGAACGAAATAGTAAATCGTTCGCACTATTTAGTAAATGAGCGAATGAATTAGTAAATCGTGTGCACGATTTAGTAAATGGTATTATTGATATAATTTTTGTTGTAGAATAAAACGTGAAAATATCTTGATCTTGTGTCCACCACAACCTTATTTCAGTATTTAACTAAAAACTCATTGAAAAAACTCAGTGACTTTAGGGCAATGGAGCCTGAAATGCTAAAATGCGATCTTGTAATGTATAACTGTATAATGTTACAATGCAAAAATTTTTCTAACTGAATATTACAACATGCAGAAAAGTTAGTTCATGTGTTCATGACCTCAGTTTAAAGCAGACACAGTTTAAATCTAGACTAAAAATGCTCTTTAACCTGGCATACACAAAATACATTATCATATTTCTATAATTCACATACATTAAAGGATTGTTAGGCTGCATAAATTAGGTCAGCCTGAACTGGGAACACTTCCTATAACATGACAGCCATCGGCACAGATCCTCAGCAAAGACCACAAGAACCAGACAGGTCCTCAGCACAGACCCCTATGGACAGCTTCAGCTCCATACCGGCATAATGAATCCAAACTTCAATCATAAGGAACTGGATGAAATATTTGAATTCTACCAATCCACAATCTAATTTCTGACTTGTGAATCATAATCACACCGCGTTCGTTCGTTGGCCAGAGGAGAACTGGTCCTCCGACTGAACCTGGTTCTCCCAAGGTTTTTTTTCTTCATTCTGTCACCTGATGGAGTTCCACAGTTCCTTGCCACTGTCGCCTCTGGCTTGCTTAGTTGGGATCACTTAATATTCAACAATATTATTGATTTGACTGCACTGACACTATTGGATGAGAACTGAACTGAGCTGGACGATGACATAACTGTTTTCTGCAGAACTGCTTTGTAGATGAATTGAACTAATTGAATAATTGACGATCTTTACAACGGAACTGAATCAACACTGAACTGACTTCATCTGAACAATGACACTATTTTCTTTCAGAGCTGCTGTACAGCCGAAATTAACTCTGTTTGCATCACTGAATCATTTTCCTGTTATCACTGTAAAGCTGCTTTGACTTGACTTGAATAAAATAAAATCCACAAATCTAATAAAGCAATGGCAGAAGTATGGCAAAGCGATTCAGTCAACTCATGCTACCTCAAGAGGCATGCAACATGGGCAGCATGAGTGTACCAATGTGTTTTGCTGTAAAATACAAGGAAGCGAGTCATAAGACAGGCACTGGATATCAGCATGGCACCACCCATCAGTCCCGTTCCTGCCTCACGTGTAATCATCAGTTTGCGGCACCCGTGCAGAACCCACTTCCTCCTCTACCTCCTAATTGTGTGCAACTCTCTGTCATATTAAAACACAGTCTTGGAGTGACAATTACTGCCTGTGTGAGACAGAAACAACTTAAATTAGTGGAGTTTCAGATATTTTGGGTCATTTTTGTTTGTTTTTAAAGTGTATGTGTTTTTATGTCATCCATCCATCCATATAAATGTCCGGTTTATGTTCTGTTTTTTGGACTTTTAGTTTGTTTCAACTTGTTTTCCTGTGTTCTGTTTCCTTTGTTCCCCATGTTCCTGCTCTTCATCTGTTGCCATGGTTACGAATATGTTGCACACCTGTTTCTTTTTGAGTTTGTCATTATCTTTTGTATTTAAGCCCTGAGTATAGTTCTGTCCATTGTCTTTTATTGTCTTTGCTTTAGTGTGAAGCTGTTGTGTTTTTTTTCTCCTGTGGCCTGTTGGACTTCTTGTTGGATTACCTTGTTTTTTGTTATTAAAAAGTTACTATGGCTAGTATTATATCCACATCTTCCTTGCCATTGCCTCGGCTGCACCGACAGTATATATTGGTAAATGTAGTTATATATATATATATATATATACACACACACACACACACACACACACACATACATATATATTCATTTTTACATTATTTATTTTAGTTAATTAATTTATATTAATATTCACACAGGGAATTTGTACAAGCCTACAGTCCACAACAATTATTTTTAAAAACAGGTGGGCTGCACTTGCTGTAGAAAAGAAAAAAAAACATGAAGGTGATACTTCAGGCTTGAATTACTCTGATGGTTGGAAAATCCATCATAACTGAATTTATGAACATATCAAGGGTAGCATATCAATAATCACACTAAATGAATGTGTTAAAATGTCAATCTTAATTATATTATTTAAAATAATTATTAGTTTATTTTATTGCACCAGTTTTCAGAACCACAGCCACAAGATTTACCAAATCCATATATATATATATATATATATATATGGATTTAGTAAATCTTGTTAATAATAATATATATATATATATATATATATATATATATATATATATAAACACATTGTGTATCTGAGATTGAGATTAAAACATTCAATCATAATGCTAATATTGCAGCTTTAAATTTGGCTAAAAACAATGTTTTCTGAAACCGTTGCCCATGAGGTGAAATAATTCTCAGCTACAGTCATACAAACAAGCCACCTGTGCAGTTTTTGTGACATGGTTTCAATGGTTATTAGCATGTGGCCAGATATCTTTCACTTCCCCAGTGTAAACTCCGTGACCTTCTTTGGAACTGGTCTTTCTTAGATAATGCAGAAATGCTGCATCATTTCAAAGTGATGAAATATTGCTGGCACATGCAGCAGTGTGATTCACACACGCTTAGGTTCCCGAAAGTTAATTCAGATATTTTGTCACCTATTTTAACTTGATTTATTGTTTTAAGTAGTGCAGTTAAAAAATAAAACCTTTGCTGTCGTTAGTTTTGCTGTTGTGTTCATGTAATGAGGTGCTGACTGGAAATTCAACAGGAGTCTCCTAACCGCACAGTCTTCAAAAGAGGAAACAGATTAAGTTATAGCACTGTGGCACTTCCAAAATACCACATTATGATCAACCATGAGACTATGTCTGCACAGCCTCATGCACTTCCCTTAAGAGAACTGAAGACTCATGCCACACCATGACCAATGGACTGAAAGAGTCCGGTAGATTGAAAGAGTTTTTCCAAACTGCAAAAAAATAAAATAAAAAAATAAAATAAAAATCTTCCACACAAAAGACAGGTTTACACCCTAGAACCTTTTTGATTGATAAGTGATTATTTATTTTTGTGCAGATTTTTTTTTATGCTCATCTGAACTGATACATATAAACCTTGATGACTCAAGAAATTGCTAAGTTTTAACATGACAGCAATATTTGACAAAATAAAATATGACCAATTTATGACACTGTTTAATATTTAAACCAGTATATATGTGGGGGAAAAAACTGTAAAAGAGTTTTACAGTTTCTAAAGAAAATATGAACACTCCCTCATGCAAAACATGATACTAGGCTGTGTCTGAAATCACATACTTCTTTTGAATAACTACTTACTTTTTTTTTAGTATGAATGCAATCAGGATGCACTACATTCGTCATGTTGTCATTATCATGTGACCTACAATCGTCATAAATCCCCTCCCCGTGGCCTCATGTGCTAGTAGGCTAAAATCCCAGGGAATGTGCACGTCAGAATCTTGCCGGAAGTAGTAGGTCATCGGGGAACTTTTCACCCACTGTGAACTTGGACATCCTGCTGTTCTCACATATTGCTTTTCACCTTTACACCGATCAGGCATAACATTATGACCACTGACAGGTGAAGTGAATAACACTGATTATCTCTTCATCACAACGCCTGTTAGTGGGTGGGATATATTAGGCAGCAAGTGAACATTTTGTCCTCAAACTTGATGTGTTAGAAGCAGGAAAAATGAGCAAGCGAAAGGATTTGAGTGACTTTGACAAGGGCCAAAATGTGATGGCTAGACAACTGGGTCAGAGCATCTCTAAAACTGCAGCTCTTGTGGGGTGTTCCCGGTCTGCAGTGGTCAGTATTTGTCAAAAGTGGTCCAAGGAAGGAACAGTGATAAACTAGGGTGGCCAAGGCTCATTGATGCACGTGGGGAGTGAAGGCTGGCCTGTGTGGACCGATCCAACAGACGAGCTACTGTAGCTCAAATTGTTCAAGAAGTTAATTCTGGTTCTGATAGAAAGGTGTCAGAATACACAGTGTATCGCAGTTTGTTGTGTATGGGGCTGAATAGTTGCAGACCAGTCAGGGTGCCTATGCTGACCCCTGTCCACCGCCGAAAGCACCAACAGTGGGCACGTGAGCAACAGAACTGGACCACGGAGGAATGGAAGAAGGTGGCCTGGTCTGATGAATCACATTTTCTTTTACATCACGTGGATGGCCGGCTGAGTGTACCTGGGGAACACATGGCGCCAGGATGCACTATGGGAAAAGGCAAGCCGGCGGAGGCAATGTGATGCTTTGGGCAATGTTCTGCTGGGAAACTTTGGGTCCTGCCATCCATGTGGATGTTACTTTGACACGTATCACCTACCTAAGCATTGTTGCACACTTTCATGGAAACGGTATTCCCTGGTGGCTGTGGCCTCTTTCAGCAAGATCCTGCCACAAAGCAAAAATATTTCAGGAATGGTTTGAGGAGCACAACAATGAGTTTGAGGTGTTGACTTGGCTTCCAAATTCCCCAGATCTCAATCCAATCGAGCATCTGCGGGATGTGCTGAACAAACAAGTCAGATCCGTGGAGGCTCCACCTCGCAGCTTACAGGACTTAAAGTATCTGCTGCTAACATCTTAGTGCCAGATACCACAGCACACCTTTAGGGCTCTAGTGGAGTCCATGCCTCGACGGGTCAGGGCTGTTTTGGCAACAAAAGGGGGACCAATACAATATTATGAAGGTGGTCATGATGTTATGCCTGATCGGTGTATAGTAGGGAAGTGATTTCGGATGCAGGATGCATGCAAGCTGTTGGTGGAGGCAGGAAAAAAAGCTTTTAAAAAAATCGACAGGGTATTACTAATGTAATTTATGTCAGAGAATAAAACATGAAAATATCTTGAGTTTGCATTAACCACAGACCTTATTTCAAGCATTAAACCAAAAACAGATTCAAAAAACCCGTTGACTTCAGGAAGATGGAACTGGGTTTTGGATTACAAAGATTTGGCCTACGTTATTCCCGCAGCACACTATGATGGACCATTTAGACCACACTGTATAAGCTCAAGCAGTGCTGATGGCTAACTTTGTAATGTGTGATATTTAGATATTTTATTCTGTTTAGCTCTCACTTTGACAAGCTGCAAACAGCCAAATAATCCCCCTAAGGAGCTGAAACAGTGGGAGGTGATTTGGAATGGGTTACTGCAAAACTGCTTTCTCATCGGCAAAGGAAAGATCAACTAAAGATGTTAAAACTGTCATCATTTACTCACCCTCATGTCATTCCAAACCTGTTTGACTTTCATTCTTCCATGAATCACAATGTTTTGCAGAATGTCCGAGCTGCGCTTTTCCATTCAGTGAAGTTAATGGGGGCTGGGGTTATCAAGTTCCAAAAAAAAAAAACCTTGCTTCTCAACTGGTGGGCCGCAGAGTGTGTACTGTGTAGTCATAGTCAAAGAAACAACAACAACAGTGTAATTCTGAATGTTTTACTGATGTGAGACTTTAATTTTGAAAGCTGTTGAATTTTCTGTCCGACGCAGTTTAAGTAAAGTGTGCCAGAGTAAAAACGCATTGTCCTGATTCAGTATATGCTGTCAGATGAAATGTTGTCAGGCTGTATGTCAGTGTCATTATTCTAATGTTATATTTGTAATTTGTTAAGAAATAAAAAGTCTCTCACCTCAGAAAAACAAATGTTCTTCTCCTGTCAGAGGTTATTTACTTAATTACTTAACTGGTACATTGTGTGTTAGCTGGGAAGGATTTGCATGCAGGTAGGCCTATCATTCATCAGGATCAGTAGCTTACATTTTATTAATACTTCATGTTAGTATTGTGCATTTAGCATGGCAGCTGTAGTTTCCATAACTTTAACCCAAACTACCACTTATTTTCAGTTTGTCTTATTTTCTATATTTTTGATGACTGCACTGTAAAAAGTAAAGTTGAGAAAACTTAAAAGTTTAAGTAAGGCAACCAGCTGGAGGAGATTTTTTGAGTTTTCTCAACTTCTTGTTGCATAAAATTTTTTTAAAAATTTGTTGTTTACAACAAGTTGAGGAAACTCAAAAATCTCCTGCAGCTGGTTTCTCAACTTTAGATTTTTTTACAGTGTGTGGTGGCTCATAACAAATTTACTATATTAACAAAACTAGTTTGAGACTGCTATATAATAGCTTTACCTTTTACTGTTTATTCATCAGTGTAAGTGATATTCTCACAAAATACGTCTGTTAAGTAAAGTGGGACAATACTTACCGGTATGTGTGTGTCAACCATTTTTGAGAAATAAATACTTCATTCAAATTCCTACAAATGTGGGTCGTGGGTTAATGACCATGAGAAAATGTGGGTCCCATGGCCAAACCAGTTGAGAACCACTGCTTTAAAGTATCAAAAAAGTAGCACTTATAAGCACTATAAAGCTTTAAGTCTTCTAAAGCCATATGATAGGTTTGTGGGAGGAACAGGTTGAAATGTAAGTCTCTATTCACTGCAAATTCACCACTGTAGCTTTCAAATCTCATTTGTAACTGAGCACATTCAAACATGGTGCCTCAGGTTTGATGTGGTCTCAGATATCATTAGATCTTGCATGTAACATGAGTGATCCTGCTTTTGAATATTTTCAACAAATAACATATATATATTTCGGTCTAAGGGGCCGTTTACACGACACTGTTTTCAACTAAAAACAAAAACTTTTTATGCATTTTGGTTGTTCATTTTACACAACAACAGCGTTTTGGTGGTCTGAAAACGCAGACTTTTGGAAACGGGTTTCAAAGTGGAAGTTTTTGAAAATGGTCTTCATGTAAACAACAAAAACACGTATCTGTGAAAACTATGACGTCATGCACATGCACATTACACGTTCAGTCTATAGTGTTTCATTCTGCCAGCAGAATACAGCATTTTTAAACATTTTCACGGATTTGTATGAATGGGGATCGTTTTGACGATGGTGTCGTCTGTATTTCTCCGTTTTAAGCATATTTTTGCCGTGTAAATGTACCCTTAATTATGGACTATTTTTATGGTTCTTTTATTGTCTGTTTTTTTTTTTTGACTAAATTGGATGTAAAAGAGCAGCTTGTACATTCTGCGAAATAACTACTTTTGTGTTTCATGGAACAAAGAATTCATACAGGTTTGGAATGACATTAAGACAGAGAATGATGACAGAATTTTCATTTTTGGGTGAACTATTCCTTTGGAATGATTGGAAACATGTCAATATCCAAGGCTCTAAGAGTTCTTTCCCACCCAGTCGGGTGATCGTCACACCAGTGGGGAGTCAATTGAGGACAGCAGTCTGAGACGCCTCATCTTTTCTTCACACAACCATCCGCTACATGCTTCTCTTTTTTTCTTATCCTTTTCTCTGTCCAAGTGGGTTGATGAATGCACTAGCTACGTTTGCTCTTGGCAGAGCATGTGTAATTTAGGGGCTGAATGCTTTTTCAGAGTCTCTAACTGGCTCCATATGGAGAAGCAGTGTGAGACACTTCAGCGTTTCGTCTCCAGCCACCAGACTGACTTCCATGCAAAGACTGCCATCATATATACCACACTGGACCAGTCTCATATGGTGACTTTCAAATCCCTCTTTTGGAATAGCTTGGCTTTAGAGGCATTTTATATATTGGATGGGTATTTTGGACCTTGTAATAAATAGAAGTAGGATTTCCCAAGCTTTTAGGGTTTTTTTTTTTGTATATTGAAATAACTTTATAGGAAATTAAATTATACATAAAAAGGTGGCAGACTACATTTATGAGACCATAGATTAAATGTAACCAAACAGTTCCTTGTATGGGCACTTCTCCCTGAATAAGCGTGTGCACACATCACCCAGAGCGAGAGCAAGAGCACCCCATCAATGCGCTTTGTTCGGGTTACGGAAGCCGAGAGATTTTTCAACAATGTCACCAAAAGAGTGTGTTTTTAGTTGTGAGGGAAAGATAACCTTTTTCAACTTCCCAAAGAACGCAGTGTTAAGGGAACAGTGGATGCAGTTTGTTTTTCCGGAGTTGTGTGTGTATGTTTGTTTGTTCCTGGAAGTCCCAGTTCGACGCTGGATTTGCAGATCGCGGATGGTGAGTAAAACTGCATCAAATGTCTGTGTTTTGTTGGCAATCGGCACGCAAGTGCATATAATGTAAACAATATGAACGTTTTTGTTCCCTTTTTATTTATAATGATGTCGCAGCTTGCAAACAATCTCTACCCAAAAGCTGCGCGCGCTCGTGACTCTTTAGCTCCGCCCACAGCACGCCTCCAGGAGCTCGGCTTTTTTCGGAAAGAGTCGGTACAGCGTATCTATCTTTTATAAATATGACAAAACTATAGACCTTTAAGAGATATGAAGGATGCATTGTACTCAAGATTAACATGAGATTGGCAGAAACTGTGTGTGTTACCTACCCTTTAAGGATAACATATTCATACTAAAAGCCAAAAACTTTTTTTTTTGATTTCATGGGGACTTTAAAGTTTTAATTAGTTTTGCTTGTTAAAGCAATAATCACTACTATTATTGCTTATACATACACAAGTTTAGAGGATGTACTAAACCCCTAACTAACCCCTACTAATCCTAAATTTTACACTTTTATACTACAAATATGAATACTACCTCAAATCATGAATTTTGTTGAGGAGAAGTGTGCTATTACTTTAAGTGGATTGGACTGACAAATGATAAAACAGAGAGATAAAATCCCATGGATTTACATGTGTTGACCCAAGCCATAGGGACTTGAGTGTGGCGTGAGCAACGGCATAGTAACACGCAACACCCTGGAACACTCAAGCATTGTGGCGGTGACATTTGTACTGGATAGATCCACTCTCATTATCTCCAGAATTAAACAGTTAAAGATGACAGAATTTCTGCACCACTAGGCTGAAAACAGGTAATGTTTTCAAACAGGTTTCCTAAACATTCCCCCATTGGTTGGCCCAAACTCACACCAGTGGTCGAGTCAGTGTTGCTATGTTGGGCTGGTCAGGAAGATCAAACAAACAAACAAACAGTTGCCAGAGAAACTGTTTCATGTTTTTAGATGAATCAACCTCAAAGTGCTTTAGTTGTCAGCATATTAAACTGAAATAGGCAAAATCCTTTTAGCATTAGAAAATTGTACACATCACCTTTCAATACTGTGCCTATGCTCTTTGCGAATAAAGCTATCAATGTAAAAAATCATGGTAACATATTTTTATATTACTCTAACCCATCAAAATAATGTAACCAATTCATGTTTTCAGTTATACGAATTTCAACTAGACAAGTTTAAAATAAAAATTGAAATGACTTGTACAGTCAATGTGATTCCTTCAGTTTGTAAGTTGAATTAAGTGGGACACTCCAACGAGGGAAAAATTTTTTGAAATAGAAGAAACCCTTTTTGTTCACTCAATAATACAGGAGGTTGTTGAAAAGAACCTGAAAAACCACCTTAAATGACTCCAGATTGTACCAGCGTCACATCTGTGTGTCCTCACGTAACCTGTTTTGCCTTGTGCCCTCTGTAATGTAAGGGCCACATATACATTTGGCTGCCGTCCACACCAATCTTACGCACACACGCGGAAAACTCACATGTACTGCATTCCACAGGAGCCTGCTCATAAGGGGCCTTCAGCGGGGTGGAGAGCCCTCCTCCCCGTACTTCCTCCTTCTCTCTGTCAGTACATGCCGCTTAAAGCGAATGTTGGACCACACTGCTAAGGAAAGGAGCGAGATGGAGAGCAAGGCAAAACTCAGGAGAGTTTTGAGAAAAAGTAGTAAATGCCAGTTCTCATATTGCACTGAGCTTTACCACCTGTTCATCTCTCAGAACCTAACGTAAGTCCTTGGTTGACCCACTCAGAGCCACTTCTGGGCATTTCAACCCTCATTTGCTGGATCTTAAGAGATGTATATTGGATCCAGATAACTCTCTTGGCTGGGTGTTGTCCAAAGGCAGAGAGATCAGGGCATAATGTCAAGATCATTCTAGTGACGAGGACCAGCTGGAAGCCTGAACCATAATAGAAATCCAACACCCAGACCTGGAGAGAAGTGCAAGGAGAAAAAAGTGCCAGTTAAGCACTTTTTTTCCTGGCGTCCTTTACTATAAAAGCCAGGACAAAGATCCCCACTGCTTTTCACACGATTGCTTTCCACAGGACCATCTGGCTCTAGAAACCCCCAAGCCGATCACATCTCAGTGCTGAGGAGGAGCCAGAAAGAACCCAAAGCCTGAAATGGGGTGACTGAGTTCATTCTAACTAAGGGTAGAGGGCTATTTCTGTGAGAAAAGTCAATGCGCTCCACTTTTTACAAACTTCGATTTATCAGTGAAATATCTCCAGCAGCTCCTTTAAAGTTGCACCAAGTCAGTTTTAGATCACAACCATTTTACCCCTTAAGAAATAACATACTTTAGATTACACTACTGGTCTTTTTTTTTTTTTTTTTTTGCCAAAATATTTCTATTTCAAATAAATGCTTTTCTTTTAAACTTTCTATTCATCAAAGAAAAAGATCACAGTTCCCACATAACTATTCTGTTTTCAACATTGATAACATTGATTCTAATATGATGATTTGTTGCTCAAGAAACATTTATGATTAATAAATGTTTCTTGAGCAACAAATCATCATATTAGAATGATTTCTGTAGGATCATGTGACATTGAAGACTGGAGTAATGATGCTGAAAATTCAGCTTTGATCACAGGAATAAATTACATTTCAAAATATGTTCAAATAGAACACATTGAAAAATAACTTTTAACCAATAGTGTAGCCTATATGTTTAAAACGATGCATTCTCACATAGTGATCTAATGTCTACATAAGGCTGGTCCTATCTTTCAGATCACATGATCAGACAAATACCACTCATTTAATCTTGGTAGCCACCTGTTATTGTATATGTTTGGTTGTATATGTTGGGTGACAAATATGCCTACGAAAATATTGTATTTTAACAATACTAACCAAAAACACTTTCATGATTGGTAGAATGTAGGGGAAATATTTATGGCAGCTGTCAAAAAAACATTACTAAAATGGTTCAAGAAGGACCCACCAACATTTGAGGAGTACATGTGGACTGTGATGGAGAAGAGGTATGTGATGGAAAAGATAACACCAATTACGGCTCCAGATGAGTCCATTCATGGAGAGTCTGGATTAAGTTAAAGGGTTAGTTCACCCAAAAATGAAATTTCTGTCATTAATTACTCACCCCCATAAGACTTTTGTTCATCTTCGGAATACAAATTAAGACATTTTTTATCCTTCATTAAAAGGAATAAAGTTACCATCATTCAATGTCCAGAAAAGTAGTAAAAACATTGTTTAAATAGTCCACGTGACTATAGTGCTTCAACCTTAATGTTATGAAGCGACGAGATTACTTTTTGTGCGCAAAAACAAAACAAAAATAATGACTTTATTCAACAATTTTTCCTCTTTTCTGTCTGTTATGCAGTTGGCGCCGTGCTGCATTTCCGTGTTTACGTCCAAATGCTGGCTCATTATTGGCCGGCTCCTGCGTCAGCATCACACGCATGTGTCGTGCTGCTCACGTGAACAGGCTTCGGCCAATATTGAGCCGCAGTTCGGATGTAGAACCTGGAAGCGCTGCAACGAATATAGCATAACAGAATGACAGGGCGGAGACGAATTTGTTGAATAAGTTCGTTATTTTTGTTATGTTTTTGTGCACAAAAAGTATTCTCATCGCTTCATAACATTAAGGTTGAACCACTGTAGTCACGTTGACTATTTTAACAATGTCTACACTACTTTTCTGGACACTGAATGTGGTAATTTAGTTGCTTTCAATGGAGGATAAAAAAACTCTCGGATTTCATCAAAAATATCTTAATTTTTGTTCCGAAGATGAACAAAGGTCTTACGGGTTTGGAACGACATGAGGGTGAGTACTTAAAGGTGCAATATGTAAGATTTCTGTCCGCTAGAGGTCACTAGAGGCCTATTCAAAACAAAGGCGTAGCTTGATGACGGCAAGTTTGAGTGCGGAATCTTGGGACATGTGGTCTTCACATCACAACCGTTGGAAACAATCAGGATAGGACTCGGGAAGAAATCATGTTCATGGATGCGATTATTAACGTTACTGTAGTATGAAGCAGAGCAGGACCGAGTGTTGTGGGAGCTGAACGAGGCCGCTGGAGCGATTGCGCAACACACGCCTCACGAGCAGCGGAACTTTTATTATGACACAGTCGCCGGCGCTGCTTCCGTTATTCCGGTCTTGAGTATGAGGTAAAGCAGCTCTGTTTATCATATTAGATACATTTGAGTGTGTTGAAAATGTTATAATGTTACTCTGTGCGTTCACTCAGTGGCTGCTGTGAGACACTTGTTTGAAACACACTGAAGTAAGATAGATCGATTTTAGAATATCATATTAAATGCTGGATGGCTTGTGTTGATAAATGGCATGTTATTCATTTTAAAACGTATTGTATGATGGAGAAAATTCTGTATTAATGTTACTAAAAATAAAGCTGTATCTAATCTAATAGCTACTTGACAAAATAGTGTTTTTCTGAGGCATGGTAAAGCATGGTACTCGCGAAAAAATCAAGAAAATTAGATTTAAACAATAAGACTAAACGTGTTGAGCTATATAACAACAATTAGTTTTTCTGTCTATAAACGTAACCAAACAGTTGTTCCCTTGCCTATTAAAACATATATATATATTATATTATTATGTATATATATATACACATAATATATTAAAGCATCTTTGGTGTTTCCATGGTTTTTACAAAATAAAACCGGAATCTGAGGGTAACGCGGGTATGATGCAGTTGACAGGCGATTCCTCACACGTCCCGGAGCCTTGGTTAAAATTTTATTTTCTCATGATTTACAAATAGTTGGAAACATTTGGGATATTGTAAGTACTCAACTGAACAAAATATATAACACTGGCCTAGTGGTTTTTGGATATTTTACTGCAAAAATCTGAATTTCATTTTTGGTAAACTAGCCCTTTTAATGAGCTTTTGATAGTTTCAGAGCATTTTAATGTAGTAATGTTTTTTTGGCAGCTGCCATAAATATTTGTAAAAATGCTTTCTCCCTACATTCTACCAATCATGAAATGTTTTTCGGTTACCATTGTTGAAATATTATATTCGCAGGCATATTTGTGGCCCATTGTAATGTATCCCACAACTGATAAAATGATTGGTATTTGTCTGATCATGTGATCTGAAAGATAGGACCAGCCTTATGATTATTTGAAGGTTCAACTGACCTTGTCTGACAGATGACAGTCTGGCTACTGATTTAGAGGAACATCTTTACAAGTCTGTCAAAACTATTAAAGATGTGTCCCTGAGAATATAACACTTATGTATGTGTTACATTTTTCAAAATCATAATAATTTGTTTCTTTACAGGTTTTTCAAAGAGGTCACATACCTGTACTGTATTTTTTTGACATTGATTTTAAGATTTCCCACAAGAAGATTCTTCATCTCACATTTCTCCCTCTCAGCACAGTAGATTTAGGGCTGATTTCTCTCCTTTCTGTTCCAAATGCAAGACAGAAATAGGTAGTCTTATTCATTGCCTGTGGTTCTGTAACAAGATACAGAGGTTCTGGTGCAAGTTTTCTGAAGAACTGAATAAAGTTTTTGGTGTTTCTTTGGTTCCAGATCCAGTGTCTGACCTATTGGAAATGTCTCCTCCTATAGTTCTTGATAAATTAGGCTTTTTAATCTCCTCATTTTCAATGCTAGAAAATGTACACTTCTACAGTGGATCTCGGATAAGGTCCCCTCTGTTAAAATATGGCATCGAAATATTCTTGAATATGTGTCATCTGACTTGTACGCTATATGATAGGAGTGGAATGTTTCATAAAATTTGGGAACCTTATCTGACATAATGCTGATCTTGTTAGCCATACTATAATGTTTACTTATCACTACTACTTCATTATTGTTTTATTTTTTCAGATTTATTGATTTTCCATGCATATGTGTATATGTACATGTAATTTTTTTGTGAGCTGAAATGTATTTTATTGTTGTTGTTATTCATTCTTTTGTTTAACTGTTGTCATGTTCTTATTATTATAGTAAATGTATAATACTATGGCAAATAGTTTTTATTTTTGTATAAAAGGAATATATATATATAATTAAAAAAATGAAAAAAGAAAAAAAAGTAAGATTTCCCACAAGCCCTCAAAGCTTTCAAAGTACCCTTGTGAATGAATAAAGAGAGACAGTCACATTGGATTCTTCTTTATATAACATAATTTATATACACATGGCTTTTTACAGCGGCAGCATGTTTCTTGTACAGAAATACAAGCACAACATCGGCATCAAGAGCAAAAAACAGAGCTCCGTAGCCTCACATTTCACAAACTGTTTGCTCTCTGCTAATGAACTTAATTAATGAAGATATAATATACATATGTCAGTATTGGCATGTCAGCTTAACAATATCATTTCTCTTATAGATTATTACTTTCTCAAATACATAAACAAATTGCACCTTTAGTTATATCATCTTTTGATTGTGAATCAAATCATTTCTGTACACAAGTTAAGAAATGTAACAGTTTGTTTCAAAATAGATAATCTTCACTTTTTCGTCTCTCTAGGAGAACTCATTACATCTATAGACAAAGTGCAATATTTTAATTTAAAGGATTTTTTTTTCATTAAAAATTGGTCCAAACTCCACAATCTGAAGAAAACAGCAAAATATTCTTCCAAATTTGTCTCAATTATTATTATTATTAGTTTTTTTTTTTTTTTTTTGCCTTTTCATTTGTCCATGTTTTCTACAAACTGCTGCTGAATACAAGAATAACAGTGTCAGTGTACAAAAAGCTTTGCATGTAAATTATCTTCTACTCTAAATATACTTCATCAGAACTATGAACTAACATCTGTGACATTAACATAACATTAACTCCACAGCTCTATCAAACATGAAATATCAAATATCTCGTCATCGATAAAAACATACTGGAGATGACAATAATCATACTAATCATTAAAGTACATGGATGTGCATAGGTGGGGTCACCTGCTAAATTCACAAAGCAAATGCATGTTCATGATGGTGGGCACAGTGATATTAGTAAAAAGTATCTGATCTTTTCCCTGTGCTGAGTGAGGCAGTGTGGGTCAGAGGTTAATAATAATATATTTTTATGGTGTGAGTTATTTGTGAAGTAAACAGATGTCTGACTTTTATCCCACGACTGAACCTCACCGTATCCTAACCAGGTGCAACAAGAAATTTGTCTGTTGTTCATACTGAAAGTGAAAATTATGGCACAGCCAATCATATTTTATGTTACATATAGAGTTATGTAGAGTGGAATTTTGGACCAATTAGATTTTACAATGGCCAGGGCTAACCAGTACAAAGCCACAGGAATATATAGATACCAAAACACCAACCAAATGTGAGTAACCTGTAGATTGTTGCTATATCACATTCCATTTGGTTAGAAAACGGTGTTACCATCCTCAAATTAGAAAGAACACTTCTAATAACATTAAGCATTTAATATTTAAAATAACCTAATGTATCATAGTCTTCTCCAAAGCATTAAAATGTGTTTTATAACACTACTCAAGAAATCATTTTCAATCTTTTCAAGTCTTCAATGAATTATCTGAGATATGCTTCAATTTTTGCTTGCCAGTTTGAACATTTTAAGGTCTACCTGTAGTAGTACAAGGAAACAAAACTGTTGAAATTTTCGGCAAAATTAAGTTTTAGGCAGCACAGACCTGGAAAATCACCACAAACTTGTAGAACGTATACATCACAGTGCCAGCAATTAGAGAGATGTGAAATAAAACAAATATAATACAAGTGTAAATGATACAATCACACCACTTCTCCTTTAGCCAAATAAATAATATTATTTCAAAAACTCTCTATACTTTCTTAAAGGCAGAAAACTATAGCATTACTACAGCAACAAATTCAATATGGTGGCGAAGGCATAGGAGTCTGCTAGCGCTGTAGCTCTAAACTACTTTAACCACTGTAAAAGGCTTTGGTGGTGTCTGGGGCCCTGTGAGAAATTTTTAAGAGCAAATCCAACAATCCCCCCCACACACATTTTTCTTACCAATGGAATCTTTAGATTTAACTCTTATATGGGTCATAACAAAGACAGGCTTGATCTTTTTTTAATGCAGGAATGCACAGACGATTTTATTTATTTCATTTTAAATGCTAAATTTGTCTTTTGAGGACCCCAAACCTCTGAAGAAACACACTATACACAGCTTAGAGGAGTAATTCATCCAAAAATTAAAATTATGGGATCATTTACTCGTCCTCCTGTCATTCTTCCATTGCTTTCTTCCATGACACACAAAGGATGCATTTGAATGAACCACTGGTGTTTGCCATTAAATGATAATGATGACGATTTGATTTATTTTCATTACATGTGAAAGAGCAGCCAGGACATTGTTCAAAAAATCACCTTTTGTGTTCCACGGAATAAATAAATGAGTTTGGAATGACACGAGTAAATAGGTTTTTCAATATTGGGTGAACTATTCCTTTAAATAACAAAAATCTCAAACCAAATAAATCTGAAGCCAATAATAAACAGCAATACGAATAATTAGGATAATACAAAAGGAAAAAAAAACAAAAAAACTAAATATTTCTACTTTATATGTTTTGCAATATATATTTCATGTATTTACAAGAAATGTGGAAAGATGTATACAATTCAGATGAGAAACATTCTTCCATGTAAGCCCACCAAAATGTAAAATATCAAATCCAGTTTCTCTCAGGTTTAGAAAACAACATTAAATATGTTGCCCTGATTGTTGATTTCATTGTGTAAACTCTCTGTACACCAGTTTATAGTAACATACTCTTTAGAAATGTAGTACTGTACATCTGCTCTACGTCAAATATGCTGACGAGACAGAAATGAAAGTGTTATGATGTGCTGTATGCGACATAGTTCAACTAGTCTGCAACAATTTCCCTAACATTTTTAAGGTCTTGTTTCTGCAGGACCATTTCTAAATAAATCTATTTACAGTCATTCCTGCCTACAACTGTTCCAGTTCTTCTTCCCAATAAGGCCAATCATGGAGTCTCCATGAAGCACAGCATGAATGCATTACCCTCAGCAAAAATTGCAGGGTAGGGTTTTGAACTGACAACACAATGAATGAAAGAGAGCTATTAACTTGGGTGTCACTTTTCTGAGGTGTATCAAATGTACTTGAGGTGTGCTGCCTGGTCTTGGATTAGATGGTTATTCCTTATCACAGTTTGCCCTTAATGGAAAATGTGGCTTTAAAATCATTGGTGTGGACATTGGTAAGTGTGTGCTGCAGCAGATGTAAGGGCCTCAGGTTTTCATTGCCCTGATTTGAGCACAGATCTCTACAGCAAGAAGAAGGCAGTAAAATAAAGCTTGTCAATTTGGCTATGGAGCACAGGCACCTGGTTTGGCACTTGGTTTGAACGTGAGTCCCAATGTCTGAGGAGAACGTCTTTGCAATTTAGCTCCGCACTGAGCCAATGTGCTTGGCAGTGTGAGGTTTATCTCAGCCACCTCTGCTGAAGAAAGCGAAAGAATAACAGGGGCTACGTTCCCTGAAGAGGGGTTGACGAGAGTTTTGGATGCATGTGGACAGCCGCTCAGTGTTGCTGTACTCTAGTTGAGAGTTTTACCTGTAATAAAAACAAAAAAGATGTCAGATTTTCTTACTGCCCAAGAGGCCTCCTCACATATCTAAGTCATCTACATAGTGTCTACATAGTTGTGCTTTACAAAACTACTCAAGAAGGGAAATGGTTAGTTCACCCAAAAATGAAAATTATCCCATAATGACTAAAACACAATCTTAGTTACATTAAAAAATATTCTGGCTTATCCAAGCTTTATAATGGGAGTGAAAAGTACAAATGATTTTGAAGCCCAAAAAAGTACATCCATCCATCCCAAAAGTAATCCATACGGCTCCAGGAGCTTTAAAAAAAAAGGCCTTCTGAAGTAAAGTGATGCATTTTTGTAAGAAAAATATCCATATTTATAAACTAGAATCACTGGCTTCCTTATGTGAGTCTAGTTGCTGCAGAAGAGTGACCTCTAAATCGACGCACAACATATTGATAAAAGCGGAAGCAGAGGATAGAGCAAAACAAAACACTGGTCACAAATTAGTCTAAAACGAGAATTTTTAAAGAGAAATGTCGGAGGAGCTTGAGCTTTTTGCCCAGCCCTATTTGTTTGAACCGCAAGAACCGTGTAATTTTGTTACACGGAAGCTAGTGATTACAGTTTATAATGTTATAAATATGGATATTTTCCTTACAAAAATGCATCAATTCACTTCAGAACTCCTTTATTAACCCCCTGGAGCCGTGTGGATTACTTTTATGATGGATGGATGTGCTTTTTTGGGCTTCAAAATCGTGGTTACTATTCACTCCCATTATAAAGCTTGGAAGAGCCAGAATATTTTTAAATATAAAAATAGGATGCAATAGGATGGATTAAGGTTGAGTAATTTATGGGATAATTTTTATTTCTGGGTGAACTAACCCTTTAAGGTTCAGGTCTCTAGATACTGATTAGTTTACATCTTATTGACCCCAAAGTATAATAAAAGTAGTGTCCTACCCAGACACCCAGCTGTGGGTGGTGGTCTTTACACTGTGAGGCGGGAACCCCTGTTGGGTGGCCATGGGGTCGAAGTTGAAGTCCAGCGATTCTCCATCCATGAGCGTATCATGCAAGATGGACTCCACGTCACATTCGAAACGCTCCACAGGCATACCGTCTAGATCACTGGGCAGCTTCTCCAGGTGTTGCTGTTGCTGGTGGGGCATCATCCCTGGACTGCGGACATATCCGTTGCTGTTGATGCTGCAGTAAGGAATCCCACCTCCAAGATGACTGGAGCCTCCGTACTGCATCTGCATGGCTGACTTGATGCTTCCCAGGCGTCCACCGGGACCGCTGTGGCCAATCGCAGCCAGAGGGTGCAGCGATCGCCCGTTCAATGCCACAGATGAGGGTGGGGCTTGTCCGTGCATATTGTGCGGATGAGAGAGGGCATGGCTATGAGATGCTCCACCTCCCATAAGTTCATTCCGCCCACTGCTGTAAGGGGGTAACATACATCCACCACCTCCAGCTGACTGGGAGACAACGGTATCCACCGAGGGCAGGAGCTCTCCTGGCTCCCCATCAGATGTAAGAAGCTCCTTCAGCAGCCCTGCTGTACAGTTAAACTGGCCCATAGTTCCTGGACCGGGACCAAAACTGGACTTGCTTTCTGGCAGAGACTGCATCGGCATGGGGGACATGCTGCCCATTCCTGCCTGGCCGTAGAGACACTTACGATAGTCTTGTTGGGTCTGCTGGTTGACTGCAGCCAGGCCTGGGGAACTGTAGGTGGAGTAACCAGGGCTGGCCTGCATCAGCGAGGAGGGAGAGGACTGGTTGGATCCTGACCCAGGGCCTCCTGTAGGCCCCACTGATTGGTTCTTAGGTGAGAGCAAGTTGAGGTTATCCAGAAGGTTTTCCATCACATTCTCAGAGCCATTGTGACCCATAGAACCAGCCATTTCAGACAAGCTGGGGAGGGTGGAGGTCATTTTGGCCCCTGACCCAGGGCCTGGGTAGACCATGTGGACGTCAGAGTCTCCAAGTTCGTCGTCAATAAAGGGCGAGAGACGACCGCTCAGTGTGCTGGCATTGGAGCTGGTGCGGGGACGGAAAGCCGTCCAGGCATCAAAGTCGTCGTTGCTGTGGGAGTTTGGACTGCCGGGCCACTTGCCGTACTGAGACCCTGGGCTGTCTGCACCCCCCTCTGGCCCACCTTGAAGAGCCAACTATAAATATAGAGATGAACAGAACCATTCGTGAGAATTGTATACTTATGGATAGTGTGTACTGTTTATCAAAGAGATAACAGCAAGGTTTGGTGTGCAGCTTTTACCTTTTTCTTTGCCGCTCGTCCTCTGCTCTTGGCAAACTTGCTGTTATTGTCCATGGAGGCGGCTCGGCGTCGAGGCGACTTGCCACTTTTGCCGCCTTCAGGGTTGAGCATCCACCAAGAACTCTTACCTGTCCCCTCATTCTGCACACGGATAAACCTACTATGTAGGGACAGGTTGTGTCTAATTGAGTTCTGTAGAAGAGAAGGAGAGCAAGGAGAAAAAGTATGAGTGTTATGTTCAGAGTTTGCCTCGTTCCCGTAAATTCCCCTCTGACGGTAAATCAACAGAGTGCAAATCCTCACAGCAGCTGTTTTCTATTAAACTCTCTTTTCTCTTCACCTCCGCTTTTGTCCACTCACCCTTTCCTTCACCTTTATGTATCATTTTCTGTCATTCAAAGGAGACAGTTTTTCTTGAACATAAGCCATTCTTTTAAACATATTCTTGCAAATATTTACAAATTGCTCTCAGTGGTGCATTCAAATAGAACGGAGAATCCCTTCAATGTTTTGCTGTGAATCATAAAAACATAATTCTATTTTTAGTGAGGATGGACATTCCTATTTGAAGTATAATCCTCAAGTTTAGACCACGTTTAGACTATGCGTCTTGGAAATACTACTCTTTATCTAGTAAACAATTTTAAATGATACAATTTGTGTACAAGAGAAAGAATCTGTTCCTCTGAATGTGGATCAATTGATTTGAAAGTATTAAAGGTTACATGTCCCCTATCAGTTTTATATGCAAACATAACTATGAGTAAGCCATTCGTAAGTTGATTTAATATAAGAGCATAAACACTGGTACTTTCAAAATTGTTTGTGGCTTGGCCTGCTAACTTCTGCTCTCAACCAATGATGTGCTTGGGGCAAGAATACCTGTTCATCTGATCAATGGAAGATGAGGATTGTTTCAAAATCCTATTTCAAAATATTCACATGCAAGTTCCAAGAACATTTTTGGTTTTTATATCTGTTCCTTTACAGGAGACCTAAATGATCAAAGAAAAGCATTGCCACATGCTCTGACTTAATTAGCAACAAATCACTTAAATAGCAGCCTTACTTAATGACCAGCCAAAGCAGCCATTTCTATGCCTGCTATTCTACTCTTGCCAATAAATAGTTGTGGCACTAGGGCGAATTTACTCTAGTATAATTATGAACTTTTCTATCATTCTGATGAGTTCACATACCGTAATGTCTGGCAAACATGGGTAAACATTCAGCCTGGCATAGACACATTACCTACGTTGTCATGGTGATCTCAATCATTAGGACCATTTTCCCTAGAGAGGTGGAAAATGGGGGATTTTTGAAATGCTGGCCTAATGCTTCCTATGTCTAATTTAGAGTTGTTAATGGATAGTTACATGATGTGATGGCAGCTTAAGATGGTCTTTGCGGTTGTTTGTGAACTAAAAGGCTTCATGAAGCACATGCAGAAACATGATTTTATTTTTATTCTTTTTTTTTCTTTTCTTTTCTTTTCTTTTCTTTTCTTTTCTTTTCTTTTCTTTTAAATCTGACCCATTAATCCTATAGTGGAGCAGTTTCACATATGGTCATTGTGACGTGCTCACAATGAAACACATCTTAACAGATTGAATTTAATTAATATAGAGAAATACTATTAAACATTAATTCATAAAAAAATGTTTTGTCTTGTCTTTGGTATTTGTATTTGTCTTGTATTGGGTAAGATCAATGCAGACTCATTTTCTGCCAATTCTTTTTTTTTTTTTTTTTGTTAATTGGAATTTGTGCAAAGGATTGTGGGTGATTGGAAGACACAGATGACACACTTGATGCATCCTTCAAAATAAGCCAAATTAATCTTTCAAATTGAGAAGGTGATTTAATATGTGGCATGTTTGTGTGCTTCTGCGTGTCCCTGTGTGTGTAACAAGCACTGTACGCGCGCTGGGCACCCGCCTAATAGCGCATATTACTAACCCGCCCTTTAAATAACAAAAAATAAAAAATGCTGCGCCATTGACTTTAGACCAGATTGGTCAATGGTGGAGTCATTTTCAGTTGCTTCAAAATAGCAACACGCCAACAATGCACCTAAAGACACCTCGTTTTCAGACCAGCACACCCACGGGCGAACAGATGGGCGCATGTAAATTTGCTATTTAAATAACGTGGGCGCTGGACGTGAAAATGATAACTGCATCAGGCAGAAACTAGCAAAAAACACTCGCGTTGCGCCTGGAGTCACATTGGCGCAGGTGTATGATAGGGCCCTTTTAGAGTCGTAAATCAATCAAACTTTTAGTTGAAATGGTATAAATGTTTTTCAAAAATGCAAGGAAAAAACAAGACTCCCAGAAATTGCGTGAAGCCAGCCAATCAGAAACAGCTCCTGCCATTGTTGTGAGCAGTATGCATCACGTGGTCCATGAACAGGGAATTATCACAGATAATATCCTATGAAGACTTACACTATATGTGCCAAAATTAACAAAGGGAAGCAAAACCTGAAAATCACCAGCACTTCAGAGCTACGCACAACATGAATCCAAAGCAGAAGAGAACCAACTGACCCCACTAACCATAACACTGTCCATCTGGCATAAATTTTAAAATCCTTTCCACACATGGCAGAACAGAAAACACAGCATCACTGCTTTAAAACACAACTTTGCATGTCATGTGAAATGACTCTTGGCCAGTCCGCAAACTTGTATAGCGTGACGAATTTAACCACAACCACATTAGAAGAGGATTCACTGATGGATATATGGAGAGGTTTGGAAGAATGGGAGCCCCCGGGGTCTGGGGAATATCAGGACAGAATGTAGCATTCTGAGGCTGCGTCCATATTAATCCGGATACATTTAAAAATGCATCTTTTTCTCTGCCCTGTGATGCATATTGCACCAATAGATATCTATGTTTATACCAGTATGTACCTGCTATGTGCTCTTCACATTCACAGTGTTGCTGAAGATAAATGTTACTTTGTACAATCTTCAAATTACATTCCTGCAAAGATGACAGAAAATGTATTCACAATTGCTGTCCTGTGGCAAACATGAAGGCAACTGCATTTTTAACCAAATATGGAATGGCAATTGAGTGCGACCTTGACACTCCTGTAAGTGGTGAGATATTTTGCTAATAAAATGGTCGTGCCAGAAGAGTACCTTGAGAACCTTATTATGTCTGGTCTCTCTGTATTATCTCAGTGAGCTTTTATTATGTTTTATGCATGCGCAGTAAGGTGATTTTAGCATTTTCCGATGGATGGATGAACTTTTGGAAAATGCTTGAAAACGCTAGTGTGGATGGGGAGTATTTTGAAACAAAAACACTCTGAGAACATACGGCAAAGAGAACCCAAATAATATCAAAGCGTGCTCATCCTGTGTGCAGGTCTGCGGCTTCCTTCCCGATTGACACATTTTTAGCCTGTTTTGACAATAGTTGATGTATTAGTGGCGGCAGAACACAGGAACTTCGACATTCCAGCTAATCACTGTGTTCAAAGTTCAAACGTAATCACAGCTAGCCTGCTAATACCCTATCTCTTCTGGAACTACAGTGTCCCAATACACATTCCTGTCTGTGGATACTAAACCCCAACCATCACTCTTGTTGTGTGAAGATCCTATAATCTTGGGTTCACAACAATACTGCCATTCCACAGATACCACAACAGTACCACAATGAGACAACATTATATAAAACGGAGTGATTTCTGGAATGTTATGATTGAGTATGAACACAATGTGTCATCTATACAAATGAATCATATCATTATGTTGACCTACAGTGGAAATGTGTATATATTTTGTTGTCAGCACGGTATATTGTAAAGTGCTGAAAAACTCTACAACTGTACTATCTGAATAAAAATGACTAAAATGCCAAAAATGAATTACAAATACATTTGTAGTAACTTGGTGTTATGCTGTATTCCATTCATAGTGAGATATTCTTACTTTATATCACTGATTTATGATGTTTAAAGAAATGAAATGGTAATGCATTTGTTTTGCAGGTGTGTGGGTGTCAACAGAGAAGATTGTTTTCCACGTTTAGCACATTGACCTCTGCAAATGTTTGCTAAACTTTTTTTATAAAGTTTTATGATCATATAAAACGCATCTATGTGTCAAAGTGCCTGCATTATGTTTTAAACATTTCCGTGGGTGCCGCCATCTTTGCCTGAGGTCATGCATCTGTATCTTGAAGTAGTTTGGCAAACTATTGTACTTTTCAAAATTTTATTGGAAATTCAGGTTTTCATTTACATGGAGCACACCACTGGCCACAGCAAAAAGATTCTGCAAGCTGTACACCGTATGAAAAGAAAATAATTATTAATTTTATATTATTTTTCAATTTTCATATTAATTTTTCTGAGCAATATGTATATGTATATTTTAAATTCAGCTTCCAAAAAAAAAAAAAAATCTTATTTGAAAAAAATATTTTTTTCAGTCCATTTGTGTACAAACTCACTTTTCTCATGGCACTGGAAATAAGACTTTCCCCCCATGGAACACAAAATGTTTCACAAATGCTCAGGTAGAGGATTTTGGGAATGAACAAACCAGGGTCCTCAAACCTTTTGATCACTGACATTTCCATGACATTTCTAGTCATTTGTAATTGCTGAATAAGATTTTTTCAGAATGATTTTATATAGGTTGTGTTGACAATGAGCACTCTCTTGCCAAGCTGAGCATAACAATTTCCATGACTTTCCCTTGACTATTGAAAAGTTTATTAGATTATGCCTGGACAAGTCTTTAAAAACACAACTTTCATACTCCCTGATATTTGCAAGTTTTCCATAACCGTGGGAACCCTAACAAACATGTCATCATACCCTTGCATGTACTGCTATTACATATTCAAAGTACTAATTTCACGTACACATGATTTGAAGGCCCTGCTGCAGGAACAATGAAGAAAGTCAACAGCAAGAGCCAAACACCAGGAAGTGACCACATGAAAGAGGACTGTCACAGGAAACCAGCCTCACTTCCTGTCTTTCAGGAAGCAGTGGTTGTGTATTTGAGCATGTGAGTGTGTGCAGAATGGACTGGAATGCCAGGCCACAGAGCCGAGCTGGAGGTGGAGAGAGAAAGAGAGAGAGCTGCCCCACTGCACTCCTCCTCTGGCAGACTTCTGTTTGGCACCAGATCCAGCCACAGTCATTCTCACTCCCAAGAGAATAAACAAAGCGCTATAGACCACAGATACAAACCCAAGAGCTCAACTACTGCCCACTCCATTGCCCCCTTAAATAATGAACATCTAGACATGCCTTAAAATGTCTCTATAAATCACAGCCATTCAAGCCCTATGGCCTGATAAGTATAAATGTTACAGAGAACAGCTTTAAAGGAATATTCTGGGTTATTTAGCCTATCTAAGCACCGCATGTGTAGCATGCTGTTGATTAGCATGCCACACGTGATACATAAAGATTAGGGTGAAAATAACCCGGGAAATTTCTTAAATATGCACTCTACCCGAGTATGTGGATTCAAATGCTTCGGGTACAAGCGTCATTACATTTGGAAATGTGTTCATAACCCGACGCAAAGTACACACTGCATTCTCAGCATCACCACAAGGGGCACTATAGTAGGCATCGGTTTAAAAAATGTCTTCTTTTACCCTGCACTACAAAGGCACAATGATTGGATCACTGTTTTTTTTTTTGTTTGTTTTGGGTTTTTTTCATGATCAATTAATTTTTCCCAAAAATACATTGAAAATGCAATTTATACACACCTATTCTGTGATTAACACAAAAACAGAAAGGTCACTGTGATACAACTGAAATTAATCTAAAAAAAATCATCAAAAGCACAAAAACCTCAAAACCTCAAAAGGACGTCATGCTGCTACACTGGACGTGAGCAGCATGACACAATACGCCAAAATAACTGAGAACCCATTATAGTCATTGATTCTGTCTACACTGGCTGTGGTGTGATGTGGTGTGAAAATGATGCCACATTGCATTTTTGATGTACTCTATGAGCTTGCGTAACTTCCGACAACAGTACCAATGGATCTGGCGCAATAGTTGTGTCTGGTGTAGACATGGTGTTATTTGTCATTGATCCAACTAAGCCGACAATGGAACAGAGAAAATGCATTTAAATACTTCGATTATCAGTTTTTAATCTGATTTTGGTCATAACGATAAGTGTGTATAGTAACTGCATTTTGCCTTCATGGAGCGGCATGGATCTTTCAAGACCCATGGTGGATCAACCAACAGTCTTTCTGAGCAAGTTAGTTGAAGTCAGTTAAACTGTCGACATGTTTAAAGCTAGCTACCTGAAAAATAACACATCCAGTTCAATAGTGCAGATATTTCAAAGTAACTCTATTGCCCGCTTGAGTATTGAGGTTGGTTACTGCCAAAGTACGCACACTTGCTGGCCAAGAATTCGTGTCTGCATACTTACGAAGAGTATAGTTCTGGCTTAAGTGAGTGGTCATATCTGTCTGTTTGGTTGTACGTGAAAATGTGAGTGATTTTGTGACACACTAACATACATTAATGCGTGTGTGTTTGAGTGCGTGTCACTGTAAGCTGCACAGGCAGATGGGGGTCATGTGTTCGGGCCAGTCCACAAGCCAAGGACACAGAGTTCCATTTCTATTTCTCTCCCTCCTTACTTCAATCCCTTCCTCCAAGGAGCCTGAAAGGCCACACTGTTCTACGGCTGCGACCCCTCCTTTCCCCTCTCATTCCATCTCTAAGCATCCAAGATTCACTGAAGGCATCAGCATTAGAAATCAAAAACCAGTTCTTAATCAGAACTAGGGATGTGTAATATAACACATTTTCAAAATTGATTAGTTGGTGGGTTGGCTAAACGACTTTGACTAATAGGCTTTAACTCAAAATAGTCGCGATGTTGCCCATTACAGTTCGGTACAGGCATCAGAAACGCAGTCTCCTTGCAGTAGATCTTCATTCGTGTGTGCAACAGAGGAACTGTTTTGACTCCTTTACATATTTTCTAAGCTCTTTGTGAGTTCTCAGCTAGTAAAAATACCACCATATGTACATACATACAACATTGTTTTGGATGTTCGGTAAGTTCTGTCGCAAAATATACATCATGAAGTCATTTTGTTTGTTTCTTTCTTTCTTTCTTTATTTTGTTCAGTCTTAAAAATGACAGTGTGAATGCTATGTGAACCGGGACTGAATGTATAATTCACCACTTCCAGAGGTAGTCGAAAACGCATTTGAACCGAATCCCGATTGCTTTCGTAGTGGAAATGCTCATGTGGTCGAATGTGTTCAAACAAACCGCCTACTGACTTAATGCATAAACATTATAGAAAGCGTGCTAGCCAGATGGGATATAAACTTTGATGAAAGACCCAAGTTTGGTTTGAAGGCAAAAATGTACCAAACACAATGTTCTCCCACCATTCCTGATTTCTAACACGCACTCACCGCGTTCGCCGTGGTCTTGCGGCTTTCAGAGCATAAACGAAAGCTGATGCTCTCCGTGTTTTTTCCTCGTCTCTGGGCGCGTTCATATGTAAATTGTGCAAGCTTATTTTGTCCATTAGATCCAAAGATCTGGAAAAAAAAAGACCTGCACAAAAGATACTAGGTGGAAATTGGTGTGTGTTTCCCTCGTCCAATTGTGATCCTATCGACCAAAACGCATCTTAATACCAGGTGTAAACAGGGCCAAAGAAGTTATTTTACACCGACACCGGTTCAAGCAAATGATTTTTCAGGAGCAACATTCTAAAGTTAGCAACAAAGTTGCATAACAGCAAAATATATCATGTTTTAGCTGATTTGTGAGTTCGCAGTCTAATTTGAACGTGATGAGGGAACATGTAGGCCTGAAAAAGCAAGGAACAACTTCTTAAGCAGAATTAAATGTCACTAAAAT
This sequence comes from Hypophthalmichthys nobilis, assembly GCA_037950665.1. Taxonomy (NCBI): domain Eukaryota; kingdom Metazoa; phylum Chordata; class Actinopteri; order Cypriniformes; family Xenocyprididae; genus Hypophthalmichthys; species Hypophthalmichthys nobilis. The sequence continues at coordinate 28,016,009 of CM075479.1, forward strand.
TGTCTTCTGCACTCTAAAATGGAAAACTCCCCAGGAAAGAACGGCGAAGAGAGCTCGGTGTGACTCAGATGTAGCCACATTTGGAAGCTTCTCTTCTGGACGAAAGCCAGCACTTGATAATCAGACGTCAGAAATGACTGAGAAATAGCACAAAGTGTGCTAAGATGATCTTGTTCCTAAAGGACTTCAAAGCAGTTTCTTGCAGCCGTGGGGGAGCGAATGTTGTGACGCCTGTGCAGGAGAAAAGCAGAGGCCGCAAAAAGGCCACAACAAAAACAGTTATGCACCTCACAACGTTCATATCTTCAAAACACGAAGTCCAGCATAGTATGAGGGTCTAATTATGCATTCGTTTTGAGCCTTGGCCTCGTGTTGGGTCATGTCTGGTTGGGACAGCGCTGCTTTCTGCTGACAGACGTCAAGAATGTGTGAGTGTGGTTAGCAGGAGACAGAGAGAGCGCCCAGACCTGTCATTAGCTCATCACTAGCTCAGCAGGTCTCACACGTACTAAGTATAACCCAAGCCCCAGAACTGAAGCAGTCAGGTGGAAACTAATCCAAACATTTCAAAAGGTTAGCCCTGGAAAGAAGCTTTAAGTTTAGTGTTATGATCAAAATCTTAAAGAGGATCTATTAAGCCCTTTTAAAATGTCTTGATTTAGTTTTTGGGCTCTACTAGAAAAGTTTTTCATGGTTGGATGTTCAAAAAACAATATTTTTCACACGTTAGACATTGTTGCAGCACCTCTCTTTTCAATCTGTCAGTAACGCTCTGGGGTGAGTTTCCCAAAAGCATTGTTATCCAACTATGGTTGCAAGTTCTGTCATTATAAGCATAGTTCAACGAGTCAGTGTTTCCTGAAGCCACAGTTCCAAAGAACATTCTCAAACAGTATCACAAAGTTGTGTGGTTGGAATGACAGCTCTCCAGCTGTGGTTAGAAGCATAGTTTCTTGTTTGCATGACATGTGGACTTAATAAACCCTTATCTGAAGCAAAATAAGCAAGCTGACATACAATATAATCTATATCTTATATTTTGAATTATACATCATGTCATTTACATCTTATACCCCCGGTTTCACAGACCAGGCTTAAGCTATAGTCCCAAACTAAACTGCATGTTTGTTTCTAAGGCATTTTTATAAAAGCTGCTTAAATATCCTAATTTAACAAAGGCCTAATCCTGGCTTAAGCTAAGCCCTGTCTGTGAAACCGGACCTTCATTTGTCAAGAGATTTATTTTTGAAGAGTGCACATGTGCGTAAGAGCTCTAGTACGTAAAAACGAGTCTATGATTGAGTCTGGAAATAAAGCAAAATAACTGAGAAAAATGAGAATTAGTCCTCAGATGCCATGTCTGTAATTTATAGCAAAAATCTTGCATTTGCACTTGGGTGAATGACAAATTTCGACAATATGGTTTCAGGAAACAGACGTGACTAGCTAGTTGATTTCTTCAACGATGCATCATACTATGGTAGTTAAGCAACGAGTTACAGTACATCGTTGTACAAGAACACACCTCTGTTTAGTTCCTGTTTCTATGAAGCCCCTCCTTCTGAGGAGTGCAATGTGCTCTGATTGGCCGGCTGGACCAGTGTGTTGTGATTGGTCAACCGCTTCGATCGTGTTTGGAAATCGTGTCACGCCCCTTACGATAACCGCGAGTTTCAATACACTGCAAACACAACTCAATCAGGCCTCATCCCTTTTTTGACTACAATGGAGGCGTTTCAGGGAGTTCAGAAACAGCGTTTACCGATATAGAGAATAACTTCTTCAGGGAGTGACTTTGTGCTTTGGAACATTGCTTTTTTCATGCTCAAACAGCAACATTACACACTAAAATATAAAAAAGCATGATAGCATCAGCATGTGTTACATCATGATATATAAAGGTACTTTTGTGGGTAATTCAATGGAAAAAATGCTTTGTATATTAAACACACATTAGCTAATGCATAATTTTGGATGATCGAACGAATTAAATACTTTGGAAATAGAAGGTAATCTCACTTGGTTTAAAAAATTACAGAGTAATCACATAAAATTGGCTCATGCCTTTTAGGAGGTGTCACGTCTCCCATGACCGCTAATATGCTAACATGATGTGTTATGCTTTCACAAATACTGTAACTTTGTGGTGGTGTTGCACTTGATGTCATACCAACTTTCATATTCAGTTGTTATTCTTCTCCCCCAACCAGACATGACACTATTTGATGACTGTTTTCGTCATGTTGTAAATGCTTGCTTCTTGAGTATGCATAATACTGTGCTCATTTGTAACAAAGTCTAGTAAATACATTAAACATCCATCCATTTTTGACATAATAGCCCTTAGTCAAGGTAGATTTGAGACACAAATGAAATTGCACATATATCCCTTCTTTAAAACTATTATATTATGTTATATTATAATGTCTTTTCAAATTCAGCTTTGATCACAGGAATAAATTATATTTGAACATTTTCACATAGAAAACAGTTATCTCAAATTTTAATAATATGCACAATATCACTGTTTTACTGTATTTTGATCAAATAAATGCAGCCTTGATGAGCATATCATGTAATTAATTTGATTAACATGTTTAATCGATTGACAGTTCTGCTTCTTATGCAACTGCATTTTACCAGACAGCACATCAGGGAATTCCCTGAGCTGGCAACAAGTGTGGAAACTCAAAAACAATATCCGTGCCAAGTTCTGTCCATTTTAAAATTATTGTTCAGCTGTTTGGTTTTTTATTCAGCTCTCCCCAGACTAACCTGCAAAGCTCTCAATGCCAATGGTTCCTATTATCGGTTTAAACGGGGCGCGGGTTTTGCCTTTGAACAGTGTCAGTATGCAGTCACACTGGGAGATTATAAAGAGACAGGGACAGATAAGACACCCACATGAGTATATCTCTGTTCTCAGCAAAGAAGGAGACGTTGATTTATTGCCACATTAAAGTGAACACTCAAACTCTCTCTTCCTGTCATACATACACATACAGTGATTCCGATGAGCAGAAATACACAACACCAATCCAACTCTTTCTCTCAATCCTCACACACAGACACAAAGAGGCAAATGTTTCCTAACGTGCCAAGTCAGGTCAGTAAGGGTGTCAGAAGTTCAGCACTAACAAGGAAACAATCTTCTCTTAGATTTGCACAGTATGCAGGCAAACTGTGCTCGCCACTTCCTGTCGCGCATTTCCTGTAAATTCCGTCAGTGGTGTGCTGAAGCTGAAGAAATAATCATTAAAATCCACTTTTTTAAATCAAGTCATCTGCAATTTTGCTGCATATGACCAACTTCCTCATTACGACTGCACAATTAATCAAACAAAATTGAGATTATCGATGGTGATTTATCGATGGATTATCAATGGAATTATTCTGGATTCATTAGATGTTGTGATTTCATTTGTAATGATGTCCATACAGATCCTAGTTACTAGACTGCAAAGGTTTTTGTGCAAATTGGAAGGATAAAAGTAAAAACGCAATAACATGCAGTAATTATGTCTTTCTTTTCTATTATTGACACTGATGTGCTACACTAGAAATCTAGGAGGTCCATGAAAAAAAATTCGGAGAAAAAAAACTTTAAAAAATGTTTATTGTGTAAAGCATTATAACACTTGAAGACTTGAATGAATTCATGAAAAAATACTAATATTTTACTGATATTTCCAGTTATATTCTTTTGGTTTTAGTACAATGTAAATACTATAATACTAATGTAAATGTTAATTATTTCATTTTTAAACAATTGGTAACACTTTATTTTACAGTGTCCTTGATACATATGTTACATGTATTACCATAGTAATAACAGTAAATTATGCATTACATGCAACTAACCCTCAACCAAACCCTTATCCTACCCTAACCCTATAGTAAGTACATGTTGTTAATTAATATTACTCTGTACTCACACTGTAACAAGGACACCTTAAAAAGTGTAACCCAATTTTGTCTTTATACCATCACATTTGCTATTTTTCTCACATAATATAAATGAGTGTCAAAATAGAGCTGTCTTTAAATTTTAACAAGGAGGTCCAAGGAAATTATCATATTTGAGGGTCTTTGGCATTAAACAGTTTGAAAATCCCTGCTTAATATTGGCTTTGTGATGAAAAGAAATGAGTAAATACACAAAGAGTGTCAATATTATCATTTTGCGACCCAGATATCGATATAATATTGTATTCAAACACCTAGGGTGTGTCTCAATCAGCTGCCGAATCAGTATTTAGTGTACACTGGAAACCCTGTACCCTGGTACCCTGGCTCACAATAAATTGGGACACTTATGACTCTATTTCTGGCAGAATGACAAAACATCACTACTAGTATTATGAACAACAGCAGAACTGATATTTTTCTGACATTCTATTTAAAGAAAGTTATGATAAATACTTTGATTGTTACACATCCTTTCAACATTACAACTATAAATTATAAATGGTATAGATTATGTTCACTACCTGTCTAGCAATGTATATTTATGCTGAAATATAATTAAATAACGGTTTGTTTTGTCAAAACATCTATCACATGTGATGAGTTGGCTTGCACAATTTATGTTTCATGCTTCAGAACTTCCTTTAAGGGAACACTGATGCTCCCTGGTTTTCACAGTGCATTGTCAGACATTTCACGTTTCAGTGCACTGGAAGGATTTTGCAATTGAAACAGCCCTGATCAGTGGTCACTATAGGGAGCTGATTGAGATGCACCCCTAGTTGTAGGTTTATGTAAGTTTAGCAGACAAAAAGGCTTGAGTGATCAAAAGCAAAAATGAACTTTTATTAATTCTGCAGTAAAAAAGTTTATTGGCTTTTGGTTACGCTGTAAATAACCTGGAGTATTCCTCTTAAGATAGCTGGTGTTTTTCAGAAAGGGGTGAAATGTTTAAAGCCTTTTTAGAATAGGACACTAAACCAGCTTGGAGTGATAGTTGCCAAGACCTTCGTGACTGACTCTGGCCTGAATGTGTGTCTGTGGGGCCGCCTGACTCATGGGATCAGAATGTTTCCCAAATCAGAACCAGCTCCAGCTGAGGTCTCGCCAGGCCTCTAGTCTGTCTCTCTGTTTCGGATTCCACTCCGGGGAAATGAAATATTGGACTCCAGCTGAACTCAATACATCCAGTCAATAGCTGAACACGAGACTTCAGTGTGGGCTAGTTTTCCTTCCAAATAAAGATCACGCTCTATAACCCTAGATCATGCTGGTGTTAGAGAACTGATTTAGGGTCCCATTTCCTCCAGGTTGGCCCAATCTTATTTAGTGCGCTTGACAATCGGCCGGCCTTCAAGGCATTGCGAAATTAAATATATTCAGCACACTCGTTACTGCCACACTTGGGCCTAGTGATTTGGCCAATCCCGAGCTGCGCCAGAAGAAAATCTTAATACCTATTCGAGTGTTAATGTGCACAGGAGACAGTTGTGTCTCCTCGAGCTTGTGTTGATTTCCTGTGTTTGCACTTTGATAAGCTATCTTAGCCAACAGGGCACAATCACGGTAATACGCGCTGGCCTACTTTTGAAAGTCAATAAAGGAGCTCTTAAACGGCTTGCGAGGGAGAGGCGGATGGGGAAATATGACGCGCCTGGCGTCCTGTTGTATTTACATATCTGCTTTCATTAAAAACCATCCGCAGAGGCGGATATGACAATCGTCATTACAATCCTCACGTACCTGGCAACTGCAATGTGTTGCCAAGGAAAGGCAACTAAGGAAATGTGACAGTTCAAGAGGAAATCCCTGAACAGAAGGTGGGCCTTTGAAGAAAGTGGCGTAAAAATGAACCAGCATGGTTTTGTGGTTTGGGCAGCACTGGCTGTTAAAATATACTGGAAGAATATTTCAAAGACAAATTTCAGGTGTGTAATCTTCTAAACAGAAGAAAAATATACTTTTTTTTCCTCAATTAACATGACTATTGGTCAAAATAACATCATTTTATTATTATTTTTGAATTATAATAAACAAGTCACTATAGAAATAACTAAATAACTACAATTTAATAAAAATATTTTATTTTTTGTAATGAAACAACTGATTACAAATTATTTGTATTATTTTTGTATTATAATTTTTTATTTTACTATTTTTTTTCTCTACAATTTTTGAGGGAACAGCATTTACTATGAATCTAGCCGCTCTGAGACACTGAAAACACCGAATCATGAGCGGCTAGGGTGTATAAGAACACAGAAGCACACAAAAATATCTGCTAAACTGAAAATAAATGCGAAAATCTCGTCCTTTCACCCCCTTATTCCCTCAAACACGGCACTCTGACACACCATCAGTTCATGAGCCAGTTGATCACACACTCGTGCTGCTACGGCCCGCCGTCACAAAAGAAAACCTGTGTCACGCGATGATGTCAGCTCCTACTAATTGAATTTTGGGCAAGGAGAAACCTGCTAGACAGAGCTCCCAGTGTGTAACTTCTCAATCCAATTTTCTCAATTCTCTGTTCGATTTTTCCTGGAAGAAAACTCGTTTTTGCTGGTATCCTTGAAATACCACTCTTTCCACTTAAATTACCAACATTCTGATGCAAAATTAATACGCATAGCAGAGCAAATTGGTGGCAACTTTATTGGGAATTTCGATATAAGTCAATATGCACTGTTAAAAATAAATCTGTGAAATACCAGAAAAAGTACTGGCAGCTTATTACCCGGACATTATCCAGTAATTTTACAGACATTTCCCTTAACCCTAAAACACAACGCAATGAAGATCAAAATTCAAAACACAGGTAAAACACCTGTAAAAAATAAATACGGAAAATTACGTCAAATTAATACAGTACACTGTACCCTATTTTTACAGATTTTTTTTAGAGTGTAATAAGTTGAAATGATGTGAGCAATTCAAATCAAAGTCATCTTCTCAACTTCTACCTCAGTGAAAAACTTACCATCAGGAGTTTATCGAGGACACCTATAGTTTTTTTCCTTTAGAATTCTATCCCTGCGTCCGAAACTGTGCACTTCCATACTATATAGAATATCAAAAGCAGTAGGTCTATGCATGAAGAGTGTTTCTGAATCCTTCATGACACAGTGTGAGGCGGATGGTTTACTACTTTTGTCAGGATTTTTTGAGCGTGCATCCGATGGACACTCTTCCATCCCATAAGGCCATGGAAGATGAGTTAGTAGAGAAGCAATGCAACTGATTTCAAAGAGAACATGATATGTCAACATGGTGGATGTAGTATATGAATTACTACACACATACAAAAATGGTCGTGAAGGAAGTTCTTTATCTAATATAGTACCTACTCAGTACGCAATTTTGGATGCACTTTATATGGCAACATACTGTATCAAGACTCCAACATATCAAGACTCCAAAATGAATATATAATAAATGGAGATGAAGACCAGATCATATGTGATGTTGCAAATGACACAATCCATGCATCAAAATATGCCTACATACTTCCTTACTATATAGTAGGCAAAGTGTCCGAATTCATCGTAGTCATAAAACAGTAGGTAAAAAGTATGATTTCCAAAGTGCACACCTGATAGACAGTTTATTATCCCATGAGGCCACAGAAGAGGAGTTGTGATTGGCAGTGAAGTGACGCAATTGGCGCTGTCAAAGTTCTAAGTACCTTTTCAGACATTATCGTATATATATGTATACAGTATGTGTGTGTAATAAAAAAACACAAGTATATTTACAGTATTCACTTGCCACTGGGTGCTTGATAATGTGTTCTCACGCAAGTGATGTTGTTGCATGGAGGCAGAGAGCTTTGATAAGTTGTGTGAAAAGACGAGGCGGTCTGCCATGGCTGAAGGGTTACTAACGATTTTCTTTCATAACATCTGCAAAAAGATTCTGGGTACACACAACCCAGACAATATCCATCAGCTAGCATAGCTGAGCATTAGCCAAGCACTTTATCACTTGCCAAAGGGCACTTTTTCATTATTTGAGAGCAAAATCCCACTAGGATACACCACAGTGGTTTCCTAAGGCAGTCCTTTAGTGTTATGCAAACTAGCAACTAATTAGTTTTTGCATAAATCATGTTCATGCTCCAGGTTTTACAGTTTAGCCTCTGTTAGCCTGATTGATATTATGTAACTAGTGAACTCTGCTAACCACAAACAATTAGCTACATTTAGACTAGGGCTGTCAAAAGTACCGGTACTTCGGTACCAAATTGGTACTGAAAATTTAAAAATGTGATTGGCTATAATGATCAACGCTTCAAAAACATGTTGTAAATAGACATCTTTGACGCTTTTCACCGAGCGCTTACACAGATACACGGGAGCGTTTTGAAAGCAGGTGTATATCAGCGGATCCGCTGATATAGACATATCTGTTGAACGTGTGAACACAATGGCCAATCAGAGGTGTTTAAGGTAGTCCGAATCCATTCAACAGCGCTCAAAATTGCTAAAGGGAAATGCTGGTATTGTCACATTTTTAAAAGTTTAGTACCGACTTGGTACCGAAGTACCGGTACTTTTGACAACCCTAGTTTAGACAGTTAGCCATCATGCTAACACCCTCTCTGAGATTGTATTTAATGTGCACTCCTAGTGTACTTCAGATCATAAATGTATATTTTTAAAAACTGTACTTGGAGATAATATTACTGAAATAAAAGGCCACTTCAGTGTACTTAAATCAAGTACACTTTCATGACTATTTCTTAACACACTTAAGTACACTTTTAAAAGGTGCACTTTGTAATAATGTCAGGTAGTTGACCATCCTCGCCTGTAGCATATCTGCATACTGTACGTGAGTGTCACCGGGTGTATGTTATGCCCCCAATGGCCCTGTTGTGGCATACAAATTGATGGAGGAAAGGTTAACACAGGGTTTCAAAGAGCATAACAGTCGTCGAGTGCAGCACTATTAGTTGACTTCCTCTCCATTGTATTAGAGCAGGAAGTACTGGCTAGCGCTGATACGGATCCAGCTAATATCACCGTTCCGCGCAAAAACACTGGAGCCACAGTCCACCTCACAAGGGCAAGTAGCATACACTGCCCCGAAAAGGACGTGTTCGAGAGCTAACGCTTCCTTATCAAAACACTGGCGTCCGATAGCAGAAAAGGTGGGAGAAAGGGAGGAAAATAGGACAGAGTAAGTCCAACAAACGACAATGATTTCTGAAGGCATACACGGAGATAAAAACAGCATTGCTAACAATGATTGTAGGGCACACCATATTTTAAGAGCCTAAATCTAAAAGTCATTTCCTTTGAACATTTGTACAGCTGTTCCGACAGAAAACACGCTAACGTTATAAATACAGGCCCTGTTTTGGTCTCAAAGGACTCTCCTCAACGTCAATGGAGAAGATTCCATCGCTAATCCAAGTGACCTTTCTTAGCAGCGCACAAACAACACAGCCTCTTTATGAAATTCAATATATATTTACTTATGCTTGCAGTTCACTGGTGGAAAAGTGTGGTTTGGCCATGGGGTGTCAAGTGAGGTAGGCTACCCGGTGAATCAGGTTGCCGTCGTCAAGAGCAGGTGATGAATCAAACCGAGAGAGCTGCCAGAGCCATGGTGGGCGGCCTTAGAAGGAAATAGATATAACACCTCTCACACTTCTTTTCTCACACATTTTGCAGGTTGCGGATGCTCTCTCATTGGCAGGAAGTGCATCAACGTGACCTTTTAGTGGTGGTTTGCTGTGGTGATTCTGCATTGAAGGCACTGCGCCAACTTGTATTTTTGAATGGAATTACTAAGCAAATAAAATATGAAGGGGGAACTGATCTTCAACACTGATCTTCAACAAATTCACTGTGCTTCATGATCCACGACTACTTAAGACTAATTTGTGATTTATCTGATGCTTTATTCAAAGAAACTTATTATTAGTGTCTTGAGCTATGTATAAACAAAATGCTACTTATTCCTGCAGTTTGAATATGGTGTGCAGTATAATACCCAAATTCAATAGGGCGTTTCGTTTGACATGTGCTGTAAGCAGTTGACCAATCACAATAGACTGGGCCATCTGACCAATCAGAGCAGAGTTGGCTCTTAGAAAGGAGGGGTTTAGAGAGACCGAATCCTTCACTGAACAGTTTCAGACAGGTGATGCAGCAATGTAGTGTTTTTTGACCTTGGATGGATGTAAACTTTTTGTAGAAGACCTCCAAAACAAAATTAGGAACCTTTAAAATAGCATAATAGGGGCACTAATGTATTTTTGAATCTATATTAGACAAAAAATAAACATCATGTCACTGACCCAAGAATAATTAACTAAATTATATACTAATATTCCATATGAACATGATGACAGTTTAGGATTACTTCCTGCAAGGTTTAAACCACATATCACATATTTGGTTCACATCACATATCTTACATCTCCCCTACTTGTAACTACACCATACTATAAGTACCTTCACATTGCCATGTGTACTGCTTCTACACCCAAATTACACAATTAAAAAACATTAATACTACTTAAGTGACTTAAGATGATGTTTAATTGCATCCTCTGGGCTGCATGTATCGTACTAGCATCCATATAGCCAACAGTTCTACAGAATGGCACTGTGCACGGACAGAGCCACGTTTGTGGCCATCAGGGAAAGAGATATTTTAGAGTGTGCTCAGGAGAAAGTGTCTTTTTCTGTGCTTGGATAAAGACTCTGTGTGGTTAAGACACACTATTCCATGTCTTTGTGGTGAGGTGGGGTTTCATAGGTGGGTCTGAGTGTTAGCTACAGCTAGGCTACAGTACAGTGGACGAGTGTAGCCAGACAGATGTCTGCCTCTAGGGTGTTATTGCAGCCAGGCCGCAAGAGACCTTATTTGAGCACCGTAGATGTATATGTCACGCAACCTTGAACCGTGGGTGGCTTTACTGAAAGGTTTTAGTAAGAAATAAGGTGAGTCCCAATTTGCGTACTTGTGCACTAATCTATGTCTTTTTGTAAATAATATTAGTAGTGTGTTCACACAGAAAATTTGGCCTAATGGTTAGAGAGTTGGACTTATAACCTGAAGGCTGTGGATTTGAGTCTCAGTACCGGCAGGAAATGGAGGTGGGGGGACTGAATGATATCAATGAAAAGGAAAAATACACTGACAACGCACCGACAGACAAGACAGAGCAGGTTACTTTGATATGAAACAAAGCCTCCGCTTTTAAATTCTGTCAATTTTACTAAGAAATTCAAACAATAAATGTGGTTTTGTGGCACTTTAATGTTGTGTGACAGATAGTGCCTCAGTTCAAGCGGCACATTTGAAGAGGAAGAACATCTCTTCTTCTTTACTACTAGTTACAGCATGAAATAAACACGAATGAACATCAGAAGGTATGTTGAAAGGTACAGTACAACTTACTTAAGTATGTCTCGTAATCCTTCAATCAATGTTTCAACCGTGGAAAGACGTCAATAAAACAGCTTGAAACAATGTCACGTAACATTACGTTTACCTCCATTCAATGACCATAAACTTGAGAGTTAGCTAGCAAAATTAACTCTAGAGAGGACATTTTTTCTAAATATATGCACTATATTACATATTCATATTTGTACTCTATTAAAAAGTTATTATAAAACTGCATTACTGATACAAATTAGTCGATTTTTATCTTGAATATTGTTGTAATGTACCAGCTGAGTTCCCTGTATAGTTTACAGCATTAGTTGAGAGATTTTTTTCCTTGAGAAAAATTTACATGTACTGTAATTAACTCTCATATGAATCGCAAGGTTATGAATAATAAAATAATAAAAACACACCAGTCATTGTAGCAGTTGGACTATTGATGACTTCTGAGGTGGACAGAAAACCTGAAAGAGATTGGTCTATTCAGTTGGCTCGAAGTTCATTAAAAAGACATTTTCAAAAGCTGAAGTGATTTCCTTTATTTATTTATTAGTTAGAATAGGTATAACTGAAAATTTTAAAGGGGACCTATAATGCCCCTTTTACAAGATGTAATATAAGTCTCTGGTGTCCCCAGAATGTGTCTGTGAAGTTTCAGCTCAAAATACCCCACAGATCATTTATTATAGCTTGTCAAATTTGCCCCTATTTGGGTGTGTTTTTGTGCCTGTCCCTTTAAATGCTAATGAGCTGCTGCTCCCGGCCCCCTTTCCAGAAGAGGGCAGAGCTTTAACCGCTTGCACTTCAGTTGCTCAACAACAACAAAGCTGGAGAATCTCACGCAGCCAAAATGAGGATTGTCAGTAACGGTGTTCAGCCTTACATTGTTCAAACCGGAGTCGGACACTGATGGAGAGACTCAGTAAGAGGTTACAACTTTTAGAATGCAACTGGACGTTTCTGAAAGGTTAGTGATAAATGTATGTAGTTGCTGTGGAGTTGATTCAACTCATCGACTAGCATGTGCCATCATGTTAATCTTTTGTGCAAATCTAGCACTGAATTAAACCTTGTTTGTGAAGCAGTCCGGCGTAAAATGACGGCATGGCAACAACACTCAACTATAACAATTCTTCCTCTTCTCTAAAGCAGCCCAACATGACCTCGCCCCCTTTGTTGCGTGTTCTCGGGGGCAGGGTTTATGTAAATTTTAGGGTTAGTGATGTCACTAACCCAGGAAAAAGCTTGTTGTAGTCCCTACCAGTTGTTTGTTGTAGTCCTTAAACAGAGAATTCTTTAAAAGGAAATATCTCCCTTTGCATTGAACTTTGAGCATCATAACTTTGCAGATGCTGTTTATGTTCTAACAGCAACATTACACACTAACTAAAGTTAAAAAAGTCTGAAATTGAAATCATAATCAATCACCCCTTTAACTAATTGAAAAGGCTGAATAATCGATCAAAGCCTACTGATTAACCGGCGAAATTACCAACGATTGATCGTTCCAATAATCGTTGAATTAATCGACTATTAAATAATCATTTGTTGCAGCCCTACACTCAACTGACGCAGCTTTCTTTAAAATTCATATACTACACGGTTGAGTACATATGTGCATAGTGTATACTGAATCATTTGGGACACAACTTTAGTTTAGAGCGAGAGTGCTAATAACTGTTTAAGTAATGCAGCCAACTTGACTGTCCTTAAAAACTAATTAATCAAAAGTAATATCACACGTTGATTTTTTTTTTTTTAACAATTTCTACACTCATTGGCTGAATTTGGAATAGCATACTAGCATACTACTCTTACTATCTTATGATTTCTGTTACAATGTCTTTATGGGCTTTTTGAGGCATCAGAGTTTTGGGTAAATGGCCTTTCAATGGAGGAACAGAAATCTCTTAGGTTTCATTAAAAATATCTGCATATGTGTTTCAAGATGAATGAAAATCTTATGGGTAGAAATAGTACATGTAGTATGCTAGTATGCAAAATAATCAGTTATTTAATACATTTCTTCATTTTTCTCTGGACTGAAAGGTTTTACCAAGAAATACAGTTTAGAGTGGGGATGTTAATTGTTAACTGTTCAACTAATTTGTCAAATTTGGGTTGTTTTGGTAGTAGTGCCCAGCCTTGCTGGAATTGCGTACTATTTTCATGCTGAGCAAAGCTGAGAAGAATGCTAATGGTATCAAGAGTGGTGATCTCTGACATACGCTCACTTTAAATGAGAGTTGACAGTTCTTGAACTTCACTTGAGGTCACACAAGTTTGACCTGTGAGTGGTTGGCCTACAGGGTTTAAATAAAGTGCAATTCTGAATGTGAGCACTATTTGATATTCAACTCATACATCAAATATGAGGCTAATGCTGCTGTTTCACAAATGCATCATTTTTAATTTTTTTGGTACAATCAATTAAAAATTCAGGTGGTGAGATATAAAGCAAGTCAGAGCTATACAATAGGCGGCTGAGGATAATAGACTCAATGAATGTGTTATTGCGCAAATAAATGACTAACAATCCGTCGCTTAAGTACGTCATGCCACTATATGTGTAAGAAGGGAAAAATAATCTACCTACAGTAATTACTCAACGCTTGGTTTGTGTTGAATAGATTTGTCTGCATTGTGAAATCATACCAGATGCCTTCTGTATGAGTGGATCTGTCTGAGCTCACGAGAGGCATTTAAACTGAAAGGTAGACATGTATGTTTTGAAGTACTTCATGGTATAAGAATGTAAAATATATACCAAAAGGGGAATTGAGGGCATAGAAAGTGTATTCAGTGAGGAGAGGAGAACACTTATTTTCAGCAACAGGAAGTGGTCAAATCAACGATGCGGGTTATTCGGACTGGAGACATTATTTAATTTTGTTCTTTTTTTCTTTTTCTTTTTTTTTTGGCAAATTTAGGAAGTTCAGTTCTTTGTACATCATTATTTTTTATGGGGAACTCAAATGAAGTGAAATATACGTGTATTGACGTAAGAAAACTCAATTAGAGTAAATGTCTCAGACTTTTAAGAAATGTCTGAGTCAAATTTCATCCTAAAATCAAAAGAAAGAGTTAGAGAAATTATATTTTGCTTAGAGAAAATGAAGCCTAAGATTTTTTCCACACCAATTAAGAACATTTTCCACCAAAATAATGAGAAAAAAACAAAAACAATAATGATTTATTATTTATACATTATAGATGCATATTTAAATCAGAGTTGTTAATATTAATTAAAAGTAAAAAAAAATGTAAAAAAAACTATAAAACTATAAACGAAAATTAGATATGTTGCCTGAAATAATTTGAATTACTAAATACTAATGAAGTACTAAAATTAAAAACTAAACTAAAACTAAAACTGAAATAAAAATGAATTAAAGCTAAATAGAAACAAATAAAACTGACAAAAGTAATAAAACTGAACTTAAAATGAAAAGTCAAAAAAAAAAAAATCTAACACCTAATTAACTTTTAAACAACTAATTTAAAATATGTATACACAATAATAGTACACTCAAAAAAATAATTAGCCTTTTTTTTTAAGATTTACGCATTTCAATTAATGGTAAAATTCCATCAAATGGAATTGAATAACAAATCTACGAATTTACGAATCTTTTGTTTCGAATCAGTGGTGTGGAGCGCCAAAGTCATGTGATTTCAGTAAACAAGGCTTTGTTTACACGATCCAAACCACTGATTCGAAACAAAAGATTCGTAAAGCTTCATGAAGCAGTGTTTTGAAATCGGCCATCACTAGATATTGTTGAAAAGTCATTATTTTGGGTTTGTTTGGCACACAAAAAGTATTCTCGTCACTTCATAACATTAAGGTTGAACCACTGTACTCACATGAACTGTTTTAAATATGTCTTTAGTACATTTCTGGAACATGAGAGGTTCAGTGACATTGCTGGCAATAGAGGCCATCGGATTTCATCAGAAATATCTTAATTTGTGAACGAAGGTCTTATGGGTGTGGAACGACATGAGGGTGAGTAATCAATGACAGAATTTTCATTTTTGGGTGAACTAACCCTTTAGCTCTAGTTTTCTTTACCTATTATATGAATAATACATAAGGATTATTCAATTCAATTTGATGGAATTTTAATATAAATCGAAATGCATAAATCTTAAAAAAAAGGCTTAATTTTTTTGAGTATATAGATAATAAATTAGCACTGATTTAAATTAAAAAACACTGTATTACAGTAATGTTTTAATGAGTAAATAACTGTAATTACAGTAACGAGAATCTCCTTTGAGAATAATGGGCGTAAAACAAACGCAGGAGGGAAAATTTGCTTAATTGTTGTGAAAAATATCGTAAAGGTACAATTTTCTCTTACAGCAAATGAAATTTCTTGTGAAATGTGAGTCATGTCTTCGTGAGGTTCATCCAATAAAGTTTACGAGCTGTCTCTGATGTGACTGATCATTCAGTAATTGCGAGTGGAAGAATAAATGGCTTTAGTGTCTAAATACAATGATTTGTAGTAACATAAGCAGTGTAAGCGGTTCTGGTTCAGATCAAGTTAAGACGTGTGCGGATCAGAGGCCAGATCTAATTGCATGTTGAATTCGATCCCTCTTGGCTTTTTCACGAGGCGTCAGCCAAAAGCCCTATCATGCAGATTCCACTGCGACTGCTTTAACATTCCAACGGTTCCGTGTGGGAGACGGGAATGTGGAAGAGGAAAGAGGCTGAGAAAGGGAAGGATGAAAGGAAGGCTTAGGAGGTGATTTAGAGGAAACAGGAGAACAGGAAGAGGCCGCTCATGTGGCGTCAGAGTCAGCACTCTCTACTTCAGTGATGACATCACCAGCGCACGGCCACAGAGCCTCCACTTTATTCTCACTGATGATGACTTCCTGTGAAAGTCGAGGAGAACTTCTTAAACTATTGTGACTAATGTGAACACAGGATGTATAAGTGTCCTCTATTAATAGAAATTCTACTTATATTTTACAATATACCTTTAGTAATAAATTATTACTAAAGACAATACAATATAACAATGAATTATAATATCTAGAATAATTAGTATAATATTACATATGAATTATATAATCTAATATATATTATATATATATATAATTTATTTTGTAGGTCTCAGACTTTCATGTCTTAAAATCTCTTTCATCTCTTGTTTTAATATGTAAATAAGCACTCATCATATTAGAACGAAGCAGTTTGAACTTGTTTTTAGAGTTATATTCAACATTTAATGCAAATCACAGTCACCATAATATGAAGATCTCCAGACACAAATCTCACTGAGAGGTCGATCCAGCTTTTCACTCCAAGTTTTGTATGAGTCACGGAAACCCCAGCGTCTGTGACAGGAAGAGCCTGACGCATGGAAACCTCGCTCTCACTAAAACATCAACAACATGCAGAAACAAAACATAACAGAGCGAAGAGGCTTAAAACTCCCGCCACTTGTTTTCACTCTACTATGTTGTGTTCAACCTCAGTGAGTCGGCAGGCCAACACGACATGAATGATTCATTGAAACAAACGAAGTGCACATGTGGGCACACGTTTAATCTGCCCAACTGGCTCGGTCTCAACCCAGGAATTCACGATTACAAAAACAGCCGCCACACACGCAGAGCTCAAAAGAGCCAGAGAAAACAGTTTACAGTCACAGGTCGATGTTAAACCGGATACACAAACTGTCTGTATGCAAAAAAGATGCAGATTTTAGATATGTAAATAATGTTAAAGGAAATCCCAGAGTCTAACACATCCATATTCTCAAGAAATCTTGAAACAAAATCAAGATGAAATACGTGATACATTTCCACACACAACATTTAAACGATGACTCACTTTTGTACTGCCTTCAGTGTCACATGATCCTTCAGAAATCAGTCTATGTTGATTTGCTGCTCAAGAAATATTTCTGATTATTAATGTTCAAAACATTAATAAAAAATGTTTTTCAAGATTCTTTGATAAATAGAAAAAACATCATTTATTTGAAATAGACTTTTTCATAACAATGTCTTTACTATCACTTTTGATCAGTTTAAAGCAGTAGTCTCAAACTCAAACAGCCCTGCAAAGTTTAGCTCCAACCACCTCAAATTCACACCTGCTTGGAAGTTTCTAGTAATCCTGAAGACCTTGATTAGATGGATCAAGAGTGTTTAATTAGGGTTGGAGCAAAACTGTGCAGGGCTGTGGCCCTCCAGGAATTGAGTTTGAGACCACTGGTTTAAAGGATTAGTTCACTTCAGAATTAAAATTTCCTGATAATTTATTCACCCCCATGTCATCCAAGATGTTTATGACTTTCTTTCTTCAGTCGAAAAGAAATTTTTGAGGTTTTTGAGGAAAACATTCCAGGATTTTTCTTCATATAGTGGACTTCAATGGGGTAAAATGGGTTGAAGGTCCAAATTGCTGTTTAAATGCAGCTTCAAAGGTCTCTACACGATCCCAGCCGAGGAAAAAGGGTCTTATCTCACGAAATAATTGGTCATTTTCTTACCACAAATGCTCATCTTGCACTGCTCTGCGATGTGCCACGTATTACGTAATCACGTTGGAAAGGTCACGTGTGATGCGTTACCAAATAAAAAAGGAAATTTTATTTTATATATATATATATATATATATACACACACACATATAGTGGCCACTTACGGTACACCTTGCTAGTAGTGGGTTGGACTCCCTTTTGCCTTCAGAACTGTCTTAAAGGGTTAGTTCACCCCAAAATGAAATTTCTGTCATTAATTACTCACCCTCATGTCGTACCACACCCGTAAGACCTTCATTCATCTTCAGAACACAAATTAAGATATTTTTGATGACAGAATTTTATTTTTTTGTTAATCATTTTAACAAAATAAGAAGGATCATGAAAATTGCATGTTATTTTTTATTTAGTACTGTCCTGAATAAACTATTTCACATAACAGTTGTTTACATAAAGTCCACAAGAGAAAAAAAGAGCAGAATTTATAAAAATGACCGCATTCAAAAGTTTACATACCCTTGACTCTTAATACTGTGTGTCATTACCTGGATGATCCACGACTGTTTTTTAGGGCCCGAGCACCAATGGTGTGAGGACCTTATTGGAATTGCTCAGTCAATTCTTCTTCTTCTCCGAAATGAATCGCATTTTTGAGGGCCTAAACATGCTCGAAAACTCATGAAACTGACACACGCGTCAGAAGTGGTGAAAATTTACATCTGATATGGGTTTCAGAATTAGGTGTGCCAAAATGGCTCGATAGCGCCACCTACAAAATTTCAATTAAGCACCCTTCGCACTACGTTTCACATGCAGGTATGAAATTCAGTACACACATCTAACAGCCCAATACCTACAAAAAAGTCCCTGGGTGCAAAATCTGAAAACCCAACAGGAAGTGAGATATTTTGAGTTTTCTCTGCAAAATTTTTGCAGTTTTTGCCATTTCCAGACGTTGTACTTTAACAAACTCCTCCTAGAGTTTTAATCAGATCAACATCATATTTGGTCAGTCTAATCTAAAGGCCTTTGCGACGTTAAATTGCAAAGTTCTAGAGTTTTCCCTGAAGTCCGTGGCGGCCTGACAAAGTTCGATGTTTCACCATGAAAAAGAAAGTTGTTGTAACTCAAGCATACAATGTGGGATCTACCCCAAACTTCACATGTGTGATAAGAGTCCTAGCTTAAAGACATCTATATGGCAATATTCAGTTACAGTCATAGCGCCACCTGCGGGCAACAGGAAATGACATGTTTTACACTGTGATTAACTCCTCATAGAGATTTAGCCAGAACCACATCATACATGGTCAGTCTAATCTGAAGACCTTAGCGATGTTAAATAGCGAAGATCTTGAGTTTTCGTTAAAGGGCGTGTTCGTGGTGGCCTGACAAAGTTTGATGTTTCGCCATGGAAGAGGAAGCTGTTGTAACTAAGGCATACAATATCCGATCTGCCCCAAACTTCACATGTGTGATAAGAGTCCTAGCCTAAAGACATCTACATGCCAATATTCAATTAGTCATAGCACCATCTGTTGGCAACAGGAAATAGCATGCTTTGCACTGTAATTTATTCCCTGAAACACATTTAAATATGCCATAAAGTTCCAAACATACTAGAAACACTTTAAATCGTGCAACACTTGGATAAGTGCCAATGTATGCGATTAACGCCACGAAGCAGGAAGTTGTTGTAATTCAAGCATTCAATGTCCAATCTGCCTCAAACTTCACGTTTGATAAGTGCCCTGGCCTGAAGACATCTACATGCCAAAATTAAGTTATAGTCATATCGCCACCAGCTTGTAGCAGGAAGTGTGGCAAATACAAATGACTGACGTAGTCCTCCTATATTTATATACTTACATGCATCTTGCCTACGTGCTCTTTTTTCCTAAAGCCACCATGTGGCGGTGGCACGGGTGCAAGGGCCCTTTCATCGCTGCTTGCAGCTTTAATTTTGTTTTGTGATGGTTGTTCATGAGTCCCTTGTTTGTTCTGAGCAGTTAAACTGAGCTCTGTTCTTCAGAAAAATCCTTCAGGTCCTGCAGATTCTTCAGTTTTCCAGCATCTTCTGCATATTTGAACCCTTTCCAGCAGTGACTGTATGATTTTGAGATCCATCTTTTCACACTGAGGACAACTGAGGGACTCAAAACTATTACAAAAGCTGCAAACATTCACTGATGCTCCAGAAGGAAACACCATGCGTTAAGAGTCAGGGGTGAAGTTGATGTGCAAGTTTTTTTTATTTTGTTTAAAGAACATATTTTTTCATTTAGTTCTGCCCTTTTGGAAGCTACAAAAGATACTTACATGTTTCCCAGAAGACAAAAAAAGTACAATTTATTCTGTTCATCCAATTCAAAAAGTTTTCACTCCTGACTCTTAACGCGTCGTGTTTCCTTCTGGAGCATCAGTGAATGTTTGAACCTTTTTTAATAGTTGCGTTTGAGTCCCTCAGTTGTCCTCAGTGTGAAAAGATGGATCTCAGAATTATACAGTCACTGCTGGAAAGGGTTCAAATATGCAAAAGATGTTGGAAAACCAAAGAATCTGCAGGACCTGGAGGATTTTTCTGAAGAACAGAGCTCAGTTTAACTGCTCAGAACAAACAAGGGACTCATGAATAACCATCTCAAAACAAAAAAACAGTTGTGGATCATCCAGGTAACCACACAGTATTAAGAATCAAGGTTATGTAAACATTTGAACGGGATCGTTTTTATAAATTCAGCTATTTTTTTGTCTTGTGGACTTTATGTAAACAACTGTTATGTTAAATAGTTTATTCAGGACAGTACTAAATAAAAAATAACATGCAATTTTCATGATCCTTCTTATTTTGTTAAAATGATTCACATTTTTCTAGATCCTGCAAGGGGTATGTAAACTTTTGAGCTCAACTGTATATATATATATATATATATATATAAAATTATTGTGCATTTTCTGCACAATGTTTTATAAAATGTGTTAAACAGAACTAAGATGCTGATCTTGGTAAATGAAAGAGTTATCATATTAGATATGGAAATGATGTCAAAGGATATCCCACAGTGTGAGCCTGATGAAAATAAAAAGCTAACACATCCATATTATCTAGCAATCTTGAAACAGAATCAAGATGAAACACTCGATACGCTTTTCGGCACGGAAGTGGATCAGCGTTTGAATATTGTGTGTGGAAAGGTATGTCTATGTATGTGAGAGAAGACGCCGCTCACTGTGTAAGTCTATGTGTCATAATAGTGGGGCCAGTCTGACAGGCACCACGTATAATCACTTTAGGGCAAGAGTTGCACAACAGTGGAGAGGGTAATGCCTGCGGTTTGGGGCTTCAGCAGCCGGCGGGCTCATAAAAGTGACGGCTACAATATACTCGCACACAAATACTGGCATCAAGACACATATTTCTCTCTCTCTTTCACTTCCATGCACAAAAATGACCCGAAAAATGTAGCATGTTGAGTAGTGGCCCCTGTGATCAGTCTGGGTGGCCCCATTCGTCGCTGCTATCAGTCTCACTCCCTCATTTGTCAGTCAGCAGCAAATGAACCTCTTCTTTCTAGCAGGAAATGTGACGTGACGGCTCAGTCTTCTTCTGAAGGAGCGCTGCTTAATGACAAACATAATTTCTGCCTGCAAAGTGCACAAAGCGATTTTCTTTTCATCACAGCTCGGCTCTCCACACCTATACAGCAATTATATTTCCATAATATTGTGCTGACCTACATTCACATAGAAGTGCCTATATACAAGGTCAAAAAGAGCATTTTCTGTTTTAAAAAGACACACGTAAAGACTGCATTTTAAGAACTGTTTTTATGCTTTTGTATAGTTTAAGTGCACTTACGAAACTGTTCAAAAGTTTGGAGTTAGTAAGATTTTTTTATGTTTTTGAAAGAAGTCTCTTATTTGATCAAAAATACAGTGAGAAGAACAGTCATATTGTGAAATATCACTACAATTTAAAATAACCGTTTTCTACTATAATGCAAAGCTGAATTTTCAGCATCATTACTCCAGTCTTCAGTGTCACATGATCCTTCAGAACTCATTCTAATATGATGATTTGATGTTCAAGAAACATTTCTTCTTCTTATTATTATTATTATTCAACTGGACCATTTATTATTTTCAAAAAAATAGTCCAGGTGAACTGGGGAGAAAGTTTAGCACTGTGACCATTAGAAAATTATCTATGTATCTTCTAACTCTTTAATTTCAAAAGATCAAGGAAAATCTTGTTTCCCGTGACATGAGCCCTTTAACGAGAGCGTTGATTTACAGTAAAGATGGAGTAGATGAGTTTCTTATGCTGGTGCCGTGCTCACCTACTGCCATAGCAAACAACTCCGTGACTCACTCTGACTCACTCCCCAAGACTATTTGGTTTTAAATGGTCCAGTATGTCTACCCTCACCATCTGATGGGCTCTTAAATCTAGCAAAGAGAAGGAAAAACAAACCAGTTGGTGCAAATTCCTTCAGTTGGAGTTTTTTGAGCTGTAGGTGAATATTGCGTGATTGAAGTCACGCAACCATGTTGAACATTGTAGAAAGAGCTGCAAGCAGAAAACAGCTACAAACTTTAAGTTATTTTCTACCTAAATACTGATGGAGAAGCCTAAATTTATTTTTGTGGTTTAGCCGAGAGTGACCAGATGTTCCTGTTTTTGGTGGCCTATTCTTGAAATGGCTGGAAAGATCTCTCAGCCAATCAGATTTGAGAACCAGAACAAACTGTTGTATAAAATATAATACAATATAATTAATGAATAATGACGATTCTCCCATGACTTCATGGGACAGTGAAGTGTCATTTGGATGCATACTTTAGAATATCATCACAAGCAGTAGGTCATCCGGGTACTTTTCCGTTATGGCTTTGTGAATACTACATGTTCATTTGACTTATTGCTTTTTACATACTAGGAAAGTTGGCAGATTTGGACATGGTCCTCGTCTTTATATTTTATAAGTGCACATTAATGTTATTGAAAGTAGCATAACTAAGTGTTATTTTTCATTTATAGATAATTACATTGGAAATTTGAACAATACATTGACTGCTGGACTGAAACTGCCCGCGGGTTTCATTTCATAAATCTGGTCACCTTATAATAAGCCTAAGGCTCCAAACGTCTACATCACTGCTGGAACATATAATCAGTGGTGAAACTGTCCGACATCATGTATGTCCAAATATTTGTCATCTTTCTCCTTGCATTTATATGTTATGGGGCTGGAGGAGCATGTTGCAACCCAAACAGCAATCCTGCCAACATGCAGCTCTGCGGCCTGTTACCTCATGCAATCCCCAGCCCTGCTAAACTGAATCATGAGGATGCGATGTTCTGTCCCTGGGCTGCGGCCAGCGGTCCGCCAAGATATCAGCGTGTTTTGACCACAGCAAGGGCAGTTACGCCACCCTGTCACCCTGCCCGGACAGGCAGATGGGCACAGGAGGGTGTGGGGAGAGGCATGCTAACCCCCATTGGCTCTGTCGAGCCCCAAAATACTTCCCCTTCCACCTCGTCAACCAGTTTAAATTCAGCAGATGGTTTTAAAGGTCTGTTGTGGACTTGCCGGAACTGTCCTACTTGGAAGGTTTTACCACAGTGCACTCTTACATCATAGGTGAGGGAACTCAGATCGCTATGTAACGTGGCTCGAAATACACTGCGTTGCCTAAGCTCATTGTTGACAAACGAAATAAGAACAACTGTTAGTAAACTTTGAGGCGAGTTCAGGCTCTGAAAATTTCTTTCCATTTGGAAATTGTGTAGCTATTGAGAACAAACTCTATAATGACGATGAATTGTTTGAGTCTGATTTCTTTGGCCCACCAAGCACTTGCGGGAGAGCAGAAATTTGCTGAATGTTTTTTTCAATCCCTGCTAATATGTCCCTTGGATCCCACGGTACTTGAAGAATATCAAACATTGCTCTTGTTTAATTCCTTTTTCTCTGTCAGTGGTATGTTTAGTCTGGAGAACGGTGCAACATAAATCTCTGCTTCTTGTCTCTGGTTCTTCTTGCGTTCTCTGAGGTCAAAGATGTAAACAAGAGTATTGAAGCAATACAGTGTCAGGTTGGTAATCTCAACTTCCATGCAAATAAAATGTCAAGCCAAATCATTTTTCATGTTTTCATGACCTTAAATCAGGGGTGTCCAGTCCTGCTCCTGGAGGGCCACTATCCAGCAGAGTTTAGTACACACCTGAACTTGTTCATCAAGGTCTTCAGGATTGCTTGAAACTTTCAGGCAAGTGTGTTGGGGCAGAACTCTGCAGAACATTGGGCCTCCAGGAGGTTGACTGGCTGTGTAAGCGCTCTGAGAAGAGCATCAAAGATGTCTATTTACAACATATTTTTGAAGCGTTGATCATTGTAGCCAATCACAGACATATCTGTTGAACATGTAAACACAATGGCCAATCAGAGGTGTTTAAGAATCCGCTCAACAGATATCCGCTCAAAATGCTAGGGGGAAATGCTGGTATCGTCACATTTTTTAAATTTCAGTACCGACTTGGTACCGAAGTACAAAGATGATGACCAGACTCCAAAATTATGAAAAAGGACAATAATGTGTGACTTGTGAGCTATATTCTGAAGCCATACCATAGATTTGCGACCAAGAAAGTCATTATTCACTGAAAATCTTCCTATCCAGTCAGATGTTAACCGTTGTGACTGGATTATTGAGTTGATTAATCAATGAGAGAAGAGATCGGTTTGATTCCGGAATCCCAAATCATTCCAAGAGCTTTTTTACCTAGATGAATTGATTCACTGAACATTTAGTTGAATTCAAAATCCAACTCTAATTATTAGTTGCCCATTCAGATGTTGGTACTTGTCTCATGAACTGTCAAGACCTTCAGTGAAAAATTTAATTCCATCTCTTTCACACACAAACTAATTGAATTGAAATACAGTTCCGTGAGTCATGTGGACCACTTCTATGGTGCTTTTTAAAATCATTTTGGAGCTTGACAGCCCCATGTCCCCAGTATAGTGACAGGGATATTCTTCAAAATAACAAATTATTTTGTTCCACAAAAAAAAAGGAAGTCATACAGGTTTGGAACGACATGAGGGTAAGAAAATAATCATTAAAAATAAACATTTTTGGAAGAACTATCTCTTTAAAGCAGGGGTGTCCAAACCCTGCTTTTGGAGGGCCTCTATGCTGCAGCTAAACAAGGTCTTCCAGACCATTAGAAACTTCCAGGCAAGTGTGTTGGGGCAGGTTGGAGCTCAACTCTACAGGACATTGGCCTTCCAGGAGCAGGATTGGATTCCCCTGCTTTAAAGAGTCTGAAGTAAACCAAACAAGCCTTTCAAACTAAATGCTCCTTCAAAAAGTATTTTCTTCATACACAACACCTTTACACGTATGCACTTGCATACACACTACTACTCGCATGCCAGGAATAGTGATTCAGCATTTTAAACATTCACCATAACAGGGTGTAAACTGAAAGGACAGTGATACCTCAAGCTGACAGCAGAAAGGGAAAGGTTAAAAGAGGTTTATTGCAAGACTAAAGCCTGAAATAGAATGTGCTCTGAAATTACATGTCCACCGGCCCTTATACGTCAGTTTGTTGGGTCTGCTTTGGGAAAGGTAGGTTACATTAGTGCACAAGAGAGGCAGAGACGCCCCCGTCTCACTCACGCTCCGCTGAAGGAGTTCCACTGACTAACAAGTGGCACCAGACTTTGGCCCGAAGCTCTCGGATTCCAGTAAACGTTTCATTATGCAACCTTTAATGAGTGTCGCCTTATCTGAACTCCAGCAAAAGCGCGTGTCAGACAGCCAGAGCCTGAGGAGATGACTGAGGAGCTCTCTATCTGTCGCTTTGGCTTTTCACAGTTAAAAAATAACAGCAGACGACCCAGTTTATGCAGAGTCATATTTGATTAAGTGTAGCAGCCCATGTGTACGCACATACGACAACCGGAAGAAAGGCGAGGAAAGAGGTGAGAACGGAGGGGAGGTCAGGGCTTTTGGACGGATGCATGTATCCTTCGTACTGAAGTACAAGGGCAAACTGCACTGTCCCAGCAGGAGCTTCAAAAGCAAGACACATATTTTCTTCAGCCAAAATATGTGATTCTTGGAATGATGTTACAGTTAATGTTCTCAGCTCTTCAAGGAATTAACTGCTTTTTCTCGCAGTAATAGAGCAGGAGACAATGTGAAAACATGACAGAAAGCAGTTGTGGGCAGATTTTTGCAACCCAACTTGTGACCTCAATTAAAAAGGTCTCTGAAAAAATGGCATATAATAATAAATTAAATAATAATAATAATAAATTAATTAATATTTATGCTATTGCCTTATGTGCAATATAAATGTTTATACAACTCAATGTTTTTGTTTGAGAGTTAATTATTTAATAAATTTGATTAATTAATCGATTATTAAGTAAACTTTATTTTTGGTTTCAGTTAAAGAATCATTCAAAGCAAGAAAAAAATTTAAAAGGTACATTTAACATACCTGATTCAGTTTATTATGTAATTAATATTCAAGGCTCGAAATTGCGACCAACTGGGTCACATATGCTCCCGACATTTAGTCTGTGCGACCTCAAAATATATTTGTGGGCATTTGTGCGAGTGCAAATAATTTTTTTGGTGCGATCTGTTTTCTAGAGATGCACCGAAACCGGCCGTTTTTTGCTCCAAACACACGATCGGCAACCGGTTTTTAGTTTTGTTTCGGTCGATCTCTGTTCCTGACTTGCACACAAACTGCCCTGCAATCATATCCCAAAATGTCATTTGTGTGAAAATATTATGAGGTCTGTAAACAGGACGTTAACACACGCTGAAGACTGATGCAAAGAGGAGAACGCAGACGCGCCAGCAGAACAAATACTGTACCAGGCACAGCAAGCTCACTGTTCACAATGTGCAAAATATAGAAGAAGAAAAATATAAATATTGAATTGGGGGTGGGGGTTTATAAGAACTGACTGAAGGGAACTGATTGTCTTCAGAAAAGTTTTGATGGCATTTTCTTTTCCTCGTATCTATGTATAAAGTAGTGTTTATAAGCGCAGCACTGCTTTGTGAACAGCGGTAATCAACGAAATGCTATATTGCTTGTTCCATAAGCGCCACCTACTGTCAGAGAGTGAATTTACATTTTCATTCAGTTCGTCTGCTGTTTTTGATTTGTTCAGCTGTCTTATGTAGCATAATTTCACAAAAACAACTGTTCATGCTACATGTGTGTAGCATCTTTGTTTGGATCATAATTAAAATGCAGTGGTGCCTCTAATTTAAAATGGATACAGATATTTTTTATTTAAAATGTTTAAGATGTTACAGATGTTTAAGACTATTTAGGCCTGTTATAGAGCAAATAAACCTGTATCGGAATCAGCCCATTTGCTTAAAAAAAATAATAATAATAATAAATTCTAAATTGGCCATGAAAAATCATGATTGGTGCATCACTACTGTTTTCATTTCTCTAAAAAAATGCAGTTGTGTTTAAATAAAAGAAATCTGTTTATATATATATATATATATATATTGTAGTTGTGGTGCATGCTCCTAAATTTTTGCTAGTGCTCCTACCTTTTTAAAGTTGGGAGCACCAGTGCTATTAAGTAAAAAAAGTTAATTTCTCTATCAAAAAAAAAAAAAAAAAGAAAAAAGAAAAACACTAACTGTGTTCTTTATTACTGACTGAATTCTACAGTACTGACTTCAAAATATTAATACTTAAAATATTAAATGACCAATATATTCAAATATTTTATTTCTTTTTTATTCACTTATTTTTCAAATATTTTAGTAAACACAGTAAACTTTCTAATAAACACATTTTAGCCATATTAATAATAAATAATAATAATTATTTTTATTATTTAAATTGTTACTTTTATTTCAGCGTATTTATATATGTACATCTCATATACTATCCATCATTCCACTCTCTAGTTGTAATAATATTACTATTATTATTATCATTATTATTATTGTCATTATCATTATCATCATCGTTATTATTATTATTTAAATTGTTACTTTAATTCCAGCGTATTTATACATCTCATACACTATTGGTCGCTACTTGATATAGTTATACAAGTGTCAATCAAAATCTCACATCTGCAAAACCTTTGTAGAATATCACTTAGCGGAACTGTTTGTAAGATGGCCGCGGTGATTGTACCTGAACTGAAGTCTTTGTTTTGAAAGACGTATATCTGTTGATTGGAGGAGGGTTTATCACAGGAGTGATAGTGTGACGAACCACAGGACAGGAAAATCGATTGCGGACATCAAAGAGCGCTCAAGTGATTGGCGACAGCAACCTGCATCAAATATTTACACTGCGAGAGTGACGTATGTTTCATAGATATAGCAAGAGCAGACGGAGGAACAACACAGCACAGATCAACATGAACCATCTAGGCATGTTTGTTTAGAAACACTCAGAGACCTCATATCACGTGTAACCTTTCAAACCCAACACATGCAAGAGCACTAGAGTTGACCACTCCACAGACACATGATATATACACCACAGGAGCTTCACGAAAGACTTCACACCACAGCACAGCACAGCACAAGAGCTCTCTGCAGAAACCAGCAGACACATATGCATTGTCAATGTGCTTATTCTGAATTGAGACATGGGTTGAGACCTTGAATGAAACTCAAACTAGACTGAAAACTCAAACTAGACCAGACTAGTTGTTAGTGCATGTGCTTATTCATAACAGAAGAGTCAAAATTCCGAAATAAATAATAAAACACAGCAATGATCTGGATTGAAATCTGAAATATGTTCAACAAATGTCCCTTGATGGCAAATGATGTGCTCTGGAGGTTCTTTGCAGAGAAGAGATGAGCGATCATGTCAAGCTGCTCAGAGATGGCTGACTCACTAGGGTTTATTTACTATTAGTAGAGGACATTTGTCATTCACTAAAAGCTGGATGAAACAAGCTGAAAACACAACATGTCTAAACACGTCTTTTATCTATAGATATCACAACAGTTGTTACAGTCAGAATTTAAAATGGAACATATAATGACAATAAATTATTTTAATTGTATTTATTATTATTTGATAAATTATATTTGATTTATTATATATAAATAAATGTATATCAAATAACATGTAAAAAAAATAATAAAAAAATATTAAATAAATGAAAAATAGCTTAAATTATATTATTTAGATTTCGTAGATTGTATTTGTTCAGATGATTATTTATATTAAATAAAAATTATATATATATATATATATATATTTCATATAAATAATATACATATAATTTATATTTATATACTTATATATAATTTATTTAATAATTTATATTAATAAAAATAATATATTTTATTTAATAATGTATTATTTAATTATTTAATAATGTAATAATGATATAATAATATATTAATAATTTATTTAATAACTTTATATTATTAATTAATAAATTATAATTTACATATAATTTTATGTGTTTTAGAGGTGGATGACTGTATTCTAACAATTAATATATGTTAAAAGTAAAAGATTTTATGGGATTATAAGGAGATTTTCTGTAGAATTACAGTAATAAACAGTAATTATAGGATGAGAAATTACTGTTTTTTTTACAGTTTATCTATGTTTTTTCTGAGAGTATTTTTATGTTTTTAAACAGACTTTTTTGGTGCCCCTGCTGCCAGAAAATTCTTTTTTTTTTTTTATTGTTTGTTTTACAGTGAATAATTTGTTTAATAATTTCATGCTACCTTTGTATCGTAAAATAATTGTTTGCATTTATTTATTTATTTATTTATTATATTAAAACAGGCATCCAAACTGAAAAACATTGATTTAACTGAAGCTTAAGAGTCAGTAAACATGAGATTTATCTCAAAGGAATGTGTATGTAGCATCTGGTATTCATTTTGAACCGTTTTCCCTTCACTAAACAACCAATGTGACCATTTAACTGATGTTCAGTTAGTCTTTACTGAACATTACCCATGTAAATTTCACATGCCAAAGTTCGGCAACATCTTGTTACAAAAAAAAATACATCAATGCTGAAGACTAACTGACACTGATTTTCAGTGGATTGTGGGAACGGGATAAAGGGTGACCCGAGCACAGTAACCTGGCTTCAAGAATGTACCCTTTGGAGGTGTGACATTAACCGCCGAAAGTTACTTTGTCAAAAAGAGTTGCTTTATCCTCTGGACCGAAGCCCAGACTACAGCAATAAAGAGCTCTTCTCTGCTTCACGAACTGACAATTTAGCCAGATGATTCAGCACTGAGGGTTGTTAGGGGGCTGTCAAAGACTCAATTCTCTTGTCACGATCAGAGCGTGCAAGGAGCAGCGCTGATACATTTCTCCCCCTCTCACCCTTGCCTTTTTTCTCTGTGTGAATACAGATCTCTGGAGAGAACAAAGCTGGCAAAAAAGTAAAGTGCCTGCGTCCCTGTGTCTTCCCCAAGGGAACTGACTGCCTGGAGGAAGGTGCCTGCCAACCTCTATCACAGTTCAGAGTTTACTCTTCTTCTTTTTTTACTTCCAGCATCAAGATTTTGGAATAATAATTAGTAATGTAATAATACTAACACTACTTATTAGTAAAAAAAAAAAAAAATGAAATTAAACAACGAAACAACTCCTTTAATACAATTTGAATTAAATATAAAATTAATTATTATCATAAATGTAAACGAGAAAAATTTTCATAAATTTTAATCAATGTTTTGGTTTCACTAGTTCATTTTAAAGGTCATGCAATATGACAAATTAATTTTAAAAGTGCAAATAGACCATGCATGCAGTAAATTAATTCAATAAAATAAAAAAGTATTTTTAATTAAAGTCTTATTATTATCAATTTATTATTATTATTATTATTACATTTAAATTAAACAATTGATTTAATAAAATGTAAATAAATTAGAAAATTAATTATCAGTATTATTATTATCTTAAATAAAAATTATTTTCAATTTAATTTAGATTTTATTAAATAATTGTTTAATTATTTATTTTAAATTTAATTTAAAATGTTTAAAATAATAATACATTATGTATTATTATAAAATATTATTATTATTACATGTTTCAATCATTTAATTTTTTATTATTATTATATTAAAAAATCATACTAATAATTAAACTGCTAAAAATATTTAAAATAAATAATTTAAGTGGAGCATGTCACACACACACACACACAGGTTTGTTTTGCTATCAAAGTGAGCACATTCCATAGGCGTAATGATTTTTATACTGTACAAACTGTATATTCTATCTGCCTACACTACCCCTATCCCTAAACCATTACAGAAAACATTCTGCATTTTTACATTTTTAATAAAACATTGTTTAGTATGTTTTTAAAGCTATTTTAAATATGAGGACTCATATTTCATGTTTACGTCGTCATATCAGTGTAATACCCATATCATTATACAAATTTGTGTCCTCATAAATCACAAAAATGCACGCTCACACACACACACACACACACACACACACATAATGAAAAAGCTGTATTATCCAGGATAGACACCATGGCCAAGTGACCTGACAAAGTCACTATATAATGCCAGTATGTCACTTTAAGCCCATTTAAAACCTAGTCAACAAAAACAGTACAACTAAACAAGGTAACCTTAAACGCATTAACATTCATGGATATCAGTCATTCGCCAACAGAAAGGGCCTCAGGTGAAATGACGTATACCTCTAGCTCTTTCAGATAACTTAAAACAACTCAAAACCCGATGATATTCAACTACTCTCAGCCTCTCATTCCATTCAGCACATTGGTTTGGAGTGACAGAAGCTGTGTTATGGTCAAAGCTATGTGCGTGTAAAGCCCCCGAGAGGGCCTTAAACTGATCATTACCAGCGCCACATTGTTTAAGAGATCAGAATAAAATTGAACAATTCCTGTGGGAAATTTCCTGTGGTTCTCAAAAACATTGCCCTATTATGAGTCACATGTATTGAGGATCCAATCACGGCACAGATTCAACAGATCATATCAGTTTTACAACCACAACACAAACATACAGATTTGACATTGGGTTTATCAGATGTGCTTCCGATAAAAACGTGAATGCCAGTGAGTGCTGCTCGTGCTACTAAGAATTATGTGTCATTAGAGGTAAGAGAGGTAAATGCACGCGTTCGCATTCAGTCATCGTTGTGTACGCCTCCCTAACGGACACACAAAAGCATGACAATTGTGGAATGCTGGCACACAGACACACAAATAAATCAGAGGGTGGGGCGGATCCTTACTTGCACGCGTAGTCCGCCATGCTCGCATACTTGGCAAATATCAGAGGGGTATTGACAGTTAATCCCGCGGATATTAATAGTGTGTGGTGTGATGATGCACTACACCTAACAACACGACTTTGGACCCACTTAACAAAGAGGTTTCCATGGATATGAAAACCACATTTTTCCTGTTTCTCCAGTTTCCAGGGTGGTTCAGGAATACCGGTGGTACAAGCATGTCACCTAAACCTATTTATTGGGATCCACCTTATGACATATCTTTTGCTAGAATTGATGTCTTAATCTTGATGACACATAACCATGATAAAGATCAGTTTTATAGATAGGTGTCACTGCTTATGTCGAACTCTAGTTCCAGTGTATGAACAAAGTTACAAAAGACTTAAACTTTTCATGACCCCATTAAAGCTGTTTTTTTTTATTTATTGACAATGCCAGTAAGGATAGTTCAGCTTAAAATTCTTTTTCATAATTAATTTTATTTAATGGAATTTTTCTTTTTGGAAAAATTGAAAATACAGTGAAAACCTGATATTCGCGATTAAAGAATGTTGCAATAAATTCAACGAGATATTTTAGTTAAAAATTTCGTATGAATTTCGTATGAATTCAAACTTTCAATTCTTCAATTTTTCTTTTTGGAAAAATTGAAATATGGTGAAAACCTGATTCTTCTTGATTAAAGAATGTTGCGATAAATTTAAGCAGATCTCATGAGAAAACAACTATTATAGTTAAGAAGTGTCAATTTTGCATGAATTTCGTATGAATTCAAACTTTCAATTTTTCTTTTTGGAAAAATTAAAAATACGGTGAAAACAACTTTTTTAGTTAAGAAGTGGCGATTTCGTATGAACTTCAACTTTTCAAAATTTCTTTTTGGAAAAGTTGAAAATACGGTGAAATCCTCATTCTCTTGATTTAAAGAATGTTGCGATAAATTCAATTGTCGATTTCTCTTGAATTTCGTATAAATTCGAACTTTCAATTTTTCAATTTTTCTTTCTGGAAAAATTGAAAATACGGTAAAAACATGATTCTCTTTATTAATGAATGTTGTGATAAACTCAACCAGATCTCATGAGAAAACAACTATTTGAGTTAAGAATTGTCAATTTCGCATGAATTTTTTTAATTTTTCTTTTTGGAAAAATTGAAAATATGGTGAAAACCTGATTCTCTTGATTAATGAATGTTGTGATAAATTCTACCAGATCTCATGAGACAAAAACTTTTTTAGTTAAGAAGTGGCGATTTCATATAAATTTCGTATAAATTTTGTATAAATTCCGTATAAATTCGAACTTTCAATTTTTCTTTTTGGAAAAATTGAAAATGGTGAAAACCTGATTCTCTGTTGCGATAAATTCAGCCAGATCTAATGAGAAAACAACTATTTTAGTTACAAGGTGGCGATTCGATATGAATTTGTACGATCTAATTTGTATGTAAACATACCATTTTTAGAAAAAAGTCTGATAGTAAGTATGATGTCCACCACAAACCAATCTGTCAGTAGGGTGTAAGCATATTGCATGAAAATGTACAAATTCATACAAGTTGGCCACCAATTCACCAAAAATATGCGTAAAATAGTTATAAATTGCCACAAGAGTTGGATAAATGCTGCATTTTCTCTGTTTCAGCGCATGAACATGAACTGTCTTGGTCTGGATCTGGGCCTCGAGAGGTCTAGTCTTGGTCTAGGTCTTATAATCTGAGTTTCAGGGGGTGTTGTGATAGTCTGGGCCTTAAGGTACAGTCACATTTACCATTGCTCAGCAAATTTTTGCAAGCAAATTAAGGAATTAAAGCAAATGGTGATTTTATGTGAGGGCGAAGGATTTCCACACGCAGATTACAACAAGTTAAAGTTGGTAAAGTTGGTTGTTGATTCACTGTGTTCACCAACAGAAAGCTGTTTCTGAAGAAAGCATTTTGAAAGTGACTTCTGTATGAAGTGTTCGGCATAATGTACTTTGCTACACCACTGACAATTCACCTTTTTGCCCGTGAAATTTTGTCAATGTGACTGCACCTTTAGGGGTCCGGCAGTTAGGGGGTCTAAGCAATGGTCTGTGTCCAAGTCTTGATCTTGTCCTAACTCCAATGTCCTCTACTTGGAAATGTGGAAAAATACTACAAATCCTCACTGTCCGCAGGAATCTATAACACTTGTTACTCGGGACCTGTCATGTGACATGGGTCAGCACTTGAACTATTGACTGCACCGAACCACCTCACCATGTGCTGCCTGTAATGAGAGGCAATCATCTGTCCTACACGACAATGAATGGAGACTATTGACAATCCCATGACAATCCTAAAACAATAAGTGAAGGATGCACAAAAATCAGCCCTGAAACCCAGTTATAAGGCCATACGAGACAGCAAAAATCAATACCCAAAAGTTCGCATGACAGGGGGGCGTTCACACAAGACGCGTTTTTGTTTTCAAAACAGCTGGAGGGGAGCGCAACTAAATGGGAACCATGGGAACCAAGACGCGTTTATAAAAGTTGTTTTAAACAGATGACCGCGTAAAAACCCCAAACTCCTGACGCAACTGATTGACGCATGAGTGTACAGAGCAAAAATGAAAACATAAATACCTTCCAACCAGCGGAGCTGTTACTATCCCCCTTGTCCTTAAAATAAGGGACGCTTTTCACCATCCAGTCGTAGATCTGAGACAAGGTGAGCCGTTTTTCGGGGGAGCTCTCGATGGCTTTGGTGATCAGGTCCGCGTATGACATATTCCCCCAGGCGTTGCGTCGGGACGAGCTGCTCTTGCGCTGCGCGGCGGCGGCGGCTGCAGCGGCAGCGGCCACTGGAGAGGAGAGCACCGGCACCTGTTGCGGGTGACTCGGAATTTGCTGCTGGTGGATGCAGTTCTCCTGGCACTGGAAATCGCTGCACAGCATAAGAGGCTTCTGATCGGGGTAGTCCTCATTCTCTTCCAGCAGACTGAGGTTGTTGATGAAGTCTGTGTTGCTGGAGGGCTCCTGCTTGACGGACGGAGCCGGGGACGATGTGTTGGAGTCTGCGGCGGCGGGGTTAGGGAACTCCGGTCGCGGGAGCGGCCAAGTGCAGGAGCGGGGTCGGGAGAGTGGCTCGAAGTCCGGGTCGATCTCGACCATCTGGTTTTGGGCTGCGTCAGCCATGGTACCAGCAATACTGTTTGCCTCTTAAAATGTCACATATGATTGTCAAAAGAAAAAAAATGACGTGAAACGCGAAACAATAAACAGAAAGGAAATGCAGTTCCTACTTTAAACTGACTTGGTTACATTGGAAACGACTTGAAGGTCACAGTGTGGGTTGAACGGCATCAGATTTATGTTGTTATGAAGTTTTGTAATCCAGTCCAGTCCAGTAGTATGTGATAGTCCTCTTGCTGTCGCTTGTTGAATGTCTGTGTACTAAAACTCTAAGTGCGCTTACTGGAACTCACTATCATATGTCACCTGACGCCGCCCCCGTAAATGATTGACAAGTGCCGACAGCCAATCACAGGCGCGCTTTTGAAAGCGAAACAAGCCGTGTTTTCGTCCAGTGAAACTAGTAAACAAACTTTCACGGAGTTTGGATATTATGATAATACTCACTCGTTTTTTTTTTTTATCGCATGGCTTCTAGCTACATTATATTGCTCGGACATAACAGAAACACTGTTCTTTTTGTTCGCTTAATTATATTGTAACAATAGTAGCCTAAGCGAAATATTAGTGTAAAGAACAAAGAGAAACATAAACAGATAAAAGCAACAAAGGAAAGCTTGTTGGTATATAACATGCGAATAGATCTGGAAAGCACCGATTTTATGAACCGTTATGATGCGGTTTCTTTTACCTTTTTTAAACTGTTTGTACATATTTCTCATTTATTTTGGTGTATTTGTTATAAATACAAATATTTACTTTTATTTGCAGTATAGCCTATTATTTAAAAAACTATGCAAAATCCCATGATAATCTTGTATAGTATAAGTGACATTATTTTTATTTTATTGATTATTAAATAAAAATCTGAAATGGAAATGAAATTTGGAATAATTTTACATGATGTTATGTGTTTGAATAATTGTATTGATTTTAAAAAAGGATGTCCTAGGGGAATGTTATTCTTACATTATAGCTTACCAAAAGACCATATTGTACCCTATTGTTTGTAAGAATTCAGGACCACATCTTAATCTGTACAAAGTTTGTGCAGATGCTTAGATAACTGGCGCTATGTTCAATGATATCCTGCCATCTAGTGGTTAAAATACTCAGTGTCGCTGGCATTTGTTCTCTGGGAATATCGCGTTTGGTGAAGTGACCTTGTGTCACAATCTTGATGTTGAGTCAACAACTTCTGCAGGATATGACAGCAACACGATAGTCCGCTTTCTCTTCTTTCCAGGGCACGTGGTTCCAAGAAGCCCTGCATGCCGAGCAACGCACACCCCTGCCCTGCGTGTGTGGCATGTACACACCTGTTGAGGTGATCGAGGAAGTGTGGCTGTTTACACCGGCTTCAGGTATGTTTTTCGTCAGTAGCAAGAATACTCCTTTCACAGGACGCTTCGTTCCGAGGCTCTTGAACCAAGTACATTATTGGAAATAGTCTGTAGATGTGACTGCCTGCTGCCAGGACAGACGGAGTTCCGAGGAAGGGCGGGTGAGTGTGAGGATACCTGGACTGTGTGATCATGCAGAACATATGCAAGAATGCAACAGCTGAGTTTAATGTTGCTAAGACATTATGATCTTGGCATGTGAATGTTGGCACATGAGGAAGTTCAGATAGTGTTGGGCAGAAAGGGACTCTTGACCGCTTAGGGGGGATTCCCTCTGAATCTGGATTAAAGATTAAGACTAGGCTAATAATATAGATCTCGCAGGTCAGATATAAATATCCTCGTCTTACCGAGACACTCAACTTATGCAATGTTCTGTGGCGTACGTGTAAGTTAATGGTCAAAATGTTTTTCCCTATTTCTATTTTTATCACTCTCAAAATTAAGCACTCTCACTGCTTAATTCCAGCTAACAAAAATATGTTGTAAGAACGTTCCCTTTAAGTTATGAAAACGTCATGCGATCATTAAGGGAACATTCCATTTCATCATTTTGCAAACATTATGGGAACTAACTTCTGAATATTCTGTGAATGTTCTGAAACAAGTAGTAACATTTGAAAAACGTTTAACGAACGTCCAACTAAAGAGTTTCAGAAATAAAATGTTACATATGAAAAATACTATAGTAATTTATAGTAAATACTATAGTGTTTTTGAACCGTACTTGAATTAATTTGTTGTGGTAATTGCTGTGGTAATATAACAACTATAGTAATATAAAATTACAAATTACTTTACCCTGTACTAAGTTTTCTACAACTATATACTACAATACACTACATTTTACTGTAGTAAAAACTAAAGTATACTATTACAGTTTATCAGTTCTCTATAGTTAATACTACAGAATGCCGTGGCATTCATTAACAAAGTGTTGTGTGTGTGTATAATATATATATATACACACACACACACACACACACAGTATACTACAATTTACTATAGTATGGTTCAAAAACACTATAGTATTTATTATAAATTACTATAGTATTTTTTTCATGTGGAACAATGTAGGCTATAAATAACATTTTTATTGAACTGAACTGAATCAACACTGAACTGACTTGAGCTGAATAATAACACCTATTGACTTGTTAGAGCTGCAGGAGAATTTGTATTTGTTAGCTACTTTATTGTGAAGCTGCTTTTAAACAATCCTTATTGTATAAAGCGCTACAGAAATAGAAGTGACTTGACTTGAATGCATATTCAGTATATATTTACAAAATAAATGTATTTATTTCTTAAAACATTGAGTTTTGATTTCTAAATGGTAAACTTTTATATTTACACTATAAACGGAAATGCAAGGGGGTAAAAATAAATAATTTCTTCCTCAAAACAATGAGTTTTGATTTCAAAGTGAACAAATTATGTGTAAGTATTTTCACACATGATCATTAGGTGTAGGTAATCGGTAAATGAGTGTGCCATTTAAATGGCAGTGTTTTCTAAATGAAACGCAAGAGCTGTTAGTTTTGAGTGATGTGTCTACTGTCTAATGTAGAGAACTGTGTTTGTTTAGGATTTAATCAAAAGGTTTCTTTTACAATTGCAAACTGAGTATAAAGCAGATAATGTGCTTGTAGTTTTGTAGACTTGGTCTGAAGATTAATTATATGAGTGAATGATTTTACTGAGTGAGCATCAAGTACTATTTTTAGTGTGTAAGCAATTTTTAAAAAGCGCAAAATATAACAAATGTTATATTAACGTTACTGGAAGAATGTTTTTTTTTTTCATAACTTTGAGAAAACCTTACCAGAACATTAGCTAAAGTTGAGATTGTTCCCTGTTAGCTGGGTTCATCGTTCAACATATGAAGTTTTGTTTCCTACAGTATAATGGATTTTAAAGCTGCAGTCCGTAACTTTTTTTTTGGTTAAAAATGATCCAAAATAAATTTTTGAGCAAGTACATAACCAGCCAGTGTTCATAACAATCTCCTTACCTTAGCTTGATTCACAACGGTAAGCTTGTGATAATGTTTAATAATTTCAGTTATACTGGTAGGATCTCGTGGGAAATACAAGCTTCTGCCGTTCGCCTTTGCGTCATTACGTCACGTCTGTTCACATACAGGAGTTCCGGCTGGCAGGCTATATCGCGTGTGTGTGGATGCAGCAGTTGGCGGATCGTTTATAGCCTGTTCTTACAGCAGCTGGAATAATTAAACTTATCATTTTGATGGCGGTTTGTAATCCAGCAAGTTTACACCGACAATCATCGTTGACAACTGGTGCGTTGATAGACAACCCACACATACAAGTAGATTCATCCGCGCTGAGGAGCCGTGCTGATGCACAACCCATGTAAATATGATAATTCCGCAAATAGCTGCAATTTCAGGGTTCAAATAGAGATGGCGACAAAGAGGTAAAACTTACAGACTGCTCCTTTAAGTAAGCAAGAGAAGCGATGTAAGTCTTCACTGCTTTCCTAGCGATAAGAGTCGGAGAAAAGAATGGGAAGATGCCTGTGGACAAATAAAAATTTCCTAAAAACCTGCATCTTTGCTCTCTCCACTTTAGCTCTGATTTATGATTGGAGAACGTCTCAGGTTACGTATGTAACCATGGTTCCCTGAGAGGGAACGAGACGCTGCGTCAAGCGCTTTGGGAACGCCTCTGCGTGAATGCGTCGTGAAGCACATGTGAAATCTGTCCAATGGAGTGACGGAACGTCATAGGCGGGTGACGTCATGACCAGGAAACTATAAAGCACACCCAAACCAAACAGAGTTAGCTTCTGAAAAGTCGAAGTAAGTCGATCACAGGCATGCAGGGAGTATGGCAGAGGGACGCAGCGTCTCGTTCCCTCTCAGGGAACCATGGTTACATACGTAACCTGAGACGTTCCCCTTTCAAGGGAACTCGCGCTGCGTCAGCGCTTTGGGAGCAGATACCCACGCCGCCATAAAACCGAGTGCCTGTCTGTGTGAAACTGTTCAGCGCACACTAAGACACCAGCACTCTAGACCCCGGGTCGAGGCCACATCTAGGTTATAAAACCTAACAAAAGTGTGCGGCGAGGACCAACCCGCCGCATCACAAACTTCTAGGAGGGAAACTCCAGACAATAAGGCCAAAGAGGCCGCCATACTCCGAGTAGAGTGAGCACGGACCTTAAGAGGAGAAGGGAGCCCGGCCGACTCATATGCAAGTGAGATAGCCTCAACCACCCACTTGCTCATAGTTTGCTTAGATGCGGGGTGCCCCTTACGAGGCCCCAAACAGACGAACAACTGATCCGTCTTACGCCACAGGGCAGCTCTGTGGACGTAAGCATCCAAAGCCCGAACAGGGCACAGCAAATTAAGTTTTTCCTGGTCTGGATCCAGAAATGGAGGAGGACAAAAGGCCTGCAACATAATAGGGCCCGCCACGTTAGTGGGGACCTTAGGGACATAACCCTCCCAAGGAAAGAGGAAGGCTTTAACCATGCCTGGCGCAAGTCCAAGCAAGAGGAGAGACCGAAAGGGCTTGAAGGTCACCAATTCTTTTAACGAAGAGATAGCAAGGAGGAAAATAGTCTTTAGAGTGAGGAATTTGATGTGAACCTCTTCAATAGGCTCGAAAGGAGCAGTAGAAAGGCCCTCCAACACTATGGCCAAGTCCCAAGTCGGAACTCTCTGACGCGTCGCAGGCCTCAGCCTCAGAGTACCACGGAGGAAGCGAGTAACCCATGGGTGTCTGCCCAGAGAAGCACCCTCTAAAGGGACGTGGTAAGCCGCAATGGCCGCCACGTAAACCTTTAGCGTAGAAGGAGATAAACCAGAAGAAAACTTTTCTTGAAGAAACTCCAGAACTGAACCAACTGGGCAGTTAACAGGATCAACATTATGTTCTCTACACCAAAAAGAGAAAACATTCCATTTCAAGGAATACAGCTTCCTCGTAGAGGGAGCTCTGGAATGGAGCATAGTCTCCACTACCTCAGTAGGGAGGCCGGAATCTATGAGCTGCGCCCCCTCAGAGGCCACGCCCACAATTTCCACAACTCCGGACGGGGGTGGAGGATTGAGCCCCCCGCCTGCGAGAGTAGGTCCCTCCTGATCGGAATCTCGAGGGGAGAGCCGTCGAGGAGGGACATAAGGTCCGAGAACCATACTCGGCCCGGCCAAAACGGGCTACTAGAAGCAACTGGGCCCGTCCTGGCGCACTCTCCAAAACTCCCGGAAGCAGAGCAATCGGGGAAAGGCGTACAGACGCAGCCTCGGCCACGCCTGCACCATAGCGTCCAACCCCAGGGGCTGGATGTGAGAGGGAGAAATATAGAGGACATTGGGTGCGTTTCCAGAGACGCAAACAAGTCCACATCCGCTTTCGGCGCTCCCAAAGGAGCTCCACCACCTCGGGGTGGAGTCTCCACTCCCCGGGCCTCGGCCCCTGCCTCGACAGGATGTCTGCTTCCTGATTGAGACGCCCTGGGATGTACACTGCCCTGACTGACAGCAACTTCCCTTGGGCCCACAGAAGGATCTGGTGTGCCAACTTGCATAAGGGCGCGACCGCAGACCCCTGATGGTTTATATATGAGACCACCGCTGTGTTGTCCGTGCGGACCAACACATGATGGCCCCTGAGGTCTGGAAGGAAGTGTTTGAGTGCCAGGAACACCG
Source organism: Hypophthalmichthys nobilis (assembly GCA_037950665.1). Lineage (NCBI taxonomy): Eukaryota > Metazoa > Chordata > Actinopteri > Cypriniformes > Xenocyprididae > Hypophthalmichthys > Hypophthalmichthys nobilis. Next base: position 28,057,447 of record CM075479.1, read on the forward strand.
CCATCATTTCCAACTGGTTTATGTGCCAGGAAAGATAATGACCCTCCAAAGACCCTGAACCGAACGACCACTCATGATCGCTTCAACCGGTGAGGATGCATCCGTCGTTAGCGTTAAGCGGCGACAAGGAGCCCCCAACACCGGGCCTTGGGAAAGAAACCAGGGTTTCTTCCACATGACACAAGCACGAAGGCATCGCCGTGACCTTGATCATGCGAAAGGATTTCCCCTCGGGAAAACCCCTGGTCTTGAGCCACCACTGCAAAGGTCTCATGTACAGCAGGCCAAAAGGTATCACGTTGGGCGCAGCTGCCATCAGACCTAACAGTCTCTGAAACTGTTTCACAGTGAGTGACTGGCCTACCTTGAGCCTGCTTACGGCTGTGAGAATGGCATCTATGCGTGCTGGCGAAAGACGTGCTTGCATTGACACGAATCCCAAACTACACCTAGAAAAGAGGTTCTCTGAGCTGGAGAAAGCACACTTTTCTTTGCGTTTAGCCGTAACCCCAGACGCTTCATGTGGGCGAGAACAGCATCTCGATGCTGAACCACCAACTCCTCTGATTGTGCCAGGATGAGCCAATCGTCTATATAGTTCAATACGCGAATGCCCTGGAGTCGCAACGAGCCAGAGCTGCATCCACGCATTTCGTGAAGGTGCGGGGTGATAAAGCTAGGCCGAAGGGAAGAACCCGATATTGGTACGCTTCGCCCCCGAAAGCGAACCTCAGGAACTTCCTGTGTTGAGGAAGAATGGATATGTGAAAGTATGCGTCTTTCAGATCTATCGTGACAAACCAATCCTCGGACTTGATTTGTGACACGATCTGTTTCAGAGTTAGCATCCTGAACTTGAGCTTCTTGACAGAACGATTTAACAGGCGCAGATCTAGAATAGGACGCAACCCTCCATCCTTCTTTGGAACTATAAAGTACCGGCTGTAAAACCCTGACTCCCTGCTGGGAGAAGGAACCCTTTCTATAGCTTCTTTTTGCAAGAGAGTCTGTACTTCCTGTTCCATAACCAGAGCCTGCTCGGGGCCCACCTCGGTGAACAAAACCCCGTTGAACCTGGGTGGTCGCAACCCGAACTGAATTCTGTACCCAAGCTCTACTGTGCGCAGGACCCATTGAGATACGTTTGGCAGAAGTTTCCACGCTGCTAAAGAATCTACTAAGGGAATCAGTCTCTCGAGACTGACCTCTGGTGTTAGATGGGTGACCAGCTCGGTGCCCTGAAACGGCGAACCGGCAGGGAGCAGCCGAACTGGCCATCTTGAGTCCCTCCTTGAGGGGGCGAACATCCCAGCGCCACCACGTTGCCGGGTGGGCGCTGAGATATGTGTTCGCCGAGGACCGCTGCGCCCTGAGGGCACCGAGGAAGGCCGGGCACCGTGTACTGAGGTGAACACCGACCAGCCTCGGAGGGCTGCCCTCAGAAGCCTGACACCACTGGCGTCAGGACTTCTTTCCCGAAGCCCTCCGGCTGGATAATAACGGTCCTCAGATCCGTCTTTCCTTTAGAGGACTTCGGCTGTGAGCGCTGCCCCGACCCCAGTCTTTCTGGGGCGCAGGAAGCAACGCTCACTTTTGTTGCGCCCTGTGGGAGGAGCTTGTACTCGGCTGGGGCTGCACTTTTTGACTAGCAGCCCCAGAGACCTGAGATCGGCGGGAAGAAACTTAGAAAAAGCCGCCGCCTGTTTCTTGGCTTCTTGAAACCTCTCGACGACTGTGTTGACGGAGTCGCCGAAGAGGCCAGGCGGCGACAGTGGAGCATCGAGAAGAAAAGTTCTATCTCGGTCTTTCATATCAGCGAGGTTGAGCCAGAGGTGCCTCTCCGTGGCCACCAGGGCTGCCATAGACCGCCCAATAGATCTAGCGGTCTCCTTGGTGGCACGGAGAGAGAGATCTGTAGCTTTCCTCAGCTCAGAAAATGCCTCGCGAGTAACTTCCCCACCCTCATCAAGGTCTTTCAGCAGGTCGGCTTGATAAGCTTGGAGGACGGCCATAGTATGTAAACAAGCCGCCGCCTGACCTGCCGCCGAGTGCGCTTTACCCACTAAAGCAGATGATGTGCTGAAGGGGCTTAGTGGGTAACCGGGGCTTTGAGGAGGCTGCAGACTCGGGGAGAGATAGCTCGCGAGCGTCTCTTCCACCCGAGGCATCTCCCCATAACCATGCCTTTTTAGTCCTAAGATGTTGCTGTAGTTAGATGTTTGAGGACTATAAACCCGGAAAGACGCGGGTCTATTCCACGACCTCGACACCTCAGTGTGGAGGTCGGGAAAAAAAGGCAAGCCCCGGCGTGGAGGTTGTGCGCGAGAGGGGAGAAAGCGCTCATCTAAAAGACTGGACTGACGGGCTTCCTGTTTCTCGGTCGGCCAGCTTATGTTTAATCTGGCCACCGCTCTAGTGACAACCTCCACGAGCTCCTCATATGCTTGTGAATGTGGTGGCGACTCTTCACACTGATCGATGCTGACTACATCCAGTTCCTCAGAACTAGAGCAATGCAGCATCGGCGCTTCATCAGGGGCAGAAGAAACCGCAGAGCGTGCTTCTAGCTCCTGAAATGAAGCGCTGGATCCTGCAGGTAAAGGCAGAGAAAGGGCGGGGCCCGTCTCTAACCCCTCTGCAAGATCCATTTGCGATCCCCACGACGCGAGCCTTCGCTGTGCCTCGGCAACAGCGGGACCCGAGCCGCGGGGAGCGCGAGCCGAACCGCTTTCCTCGAAAAGCGCCCGGCGGGAGCGGAGCGTCTTCATAGACATCTGCTCGCAATGCACACAGCCAGCTCCCTCGAGAGCTGACTGGGCATGCTCCACTCCCAGGCAAACAACACAAAGCTCGTGTGCATCTCCCGCCGGGATGTAACGAGGACAAGGAGACGCACACGGTCTGAATTGCTGCACTGGTGACGCCATTATAATGTCTTATGTAAGAGTGCTTGAATAACTTGAGAGACAAACAACAATAAATAAGACAGACAGTTTCACAGAGAGCGCTTACTGAAGACACAGAAGCTAACTCTGTTTGGTTTGGGTGTGCTTTATAGTTTCCTGGTCATGACGTCACCTGCCTATGACGTTCCGTCACTCCATTGGACAGATTTCACATGTGCTTCACGACGCATTCACGCAGAGGCGTTCCCAAAGCGATTGACGCAGCGCGAGTTCCCTTGAAAGGGAAACAAAGCTTTTCATCAAATGAACCAATTGATTCGCAAAATGATTCACTGTTTTGAAGCGTTTGAAACACCACACTGATGACCCCTGCTGGTCAAAACAGTGCCATGCATGCATAAAAACACCTTTTACAAACCCCTTACAAATGATTTTTTATCAAAATAACAATAGCTAGCGCCAGTAGCTCACCGAGTGCAACCATTTGACGTCAATGACGTAGAATGCGCTACGCACCTAAACAAAATGCCCAATTGTCCAAAATATGTATAAAACGATGTGGATTTTTAAAATAACGTAAATCCTTCATGGATTTTCAATTACGTATTTCAGTAAGAGACATCATTTACATTATATGCTGTGTTTAATGCACAGCTTACAAAAGAAACCAGAAAGACATCCAAAAAAGACGTCAGTCTGGTGCATGTTTACATAGTATCCCGAAGCATTGTAGGTACCGCTGAAAATGATTCAGTGTGTGAGTGAATTGTTCAAATGGATCGAACAGGATCGCCAACAATTGTAGTCGTTTTTGCAAACCTGACCGATTACACAAAAAAGGTAATACATTTGTGAATTGGGCATTGTTGTTTTGATTCCACATTAATTCTGATTCTAATAGAAGCATTGCTACATTAATTCTACATGATTTCTGAAAAATAATTAGTAAAAATTACTCTCAGGTCTGTATACAGTAATCCACTGTATCATGGTAGGGTGACAGTAGACCTACTTTTTGGTAACAGACATGGGTTTGTGTATATATATATATATATATATATATTCTGAATATGCTATAAATTGTGTGTAATATTAGCCTAGGCTACTTTTTTTCTATATTGATGTGTATGCTGTTTGAAAGATGGTAGAGGTGTATGTTAATCAGGGCAAATCTGAGTACAATGTTTTTCTGCACTATTTCTACACAGGAAGTGATGCAATATAGCAGAAGTTAACCATGGCGCCACATCCTGTCACTCAAGCCGTCATTGATCTGTCAGCCGGAGCATGTGGTAACAGCCTTTATTGATCATTTCCTGTGCCTACATTAAAAAATGTAATATATGGGATGTTGCATGCATGTCAGATCCAGAACCGATTAGATTTAAAAATCCCAATTTTCATTTCAAAGTCATTTTGACAGGCTGCCATAATACAGTGTATTTTCCACCTGTCTGATTTGCACAAATTTTGCATGATGATGGGAATTTTGTTACAGTAATGAACAAGACAGAATCAGTTATTTAAAAACACTGAAGCATGTTCTGCAGTGCATGTTCTTTTTATCCTCTCTTCTGTCCTTGTAAGGTGGGATTGCATGTGTGTTTAGCGGGCAGCCCTTTGATACAGCCAAGGTGAAGATGCAGACTTTCCCCGGCTTGTACAGAAGCTTTGTCCACTGCTTCGTGTCCGTCTACAAACAGGTTGGACTGCGAGGCCTCTATCAGGGCACCACACCTGCCCTCATAGCCAACATTGCTGAAAACGCTGTGCTCTTCATGAGCTACGGCTTCTGTCAGAATGTAGTGCGCTTTATTTCAGGAGTGGCCCGAGGCACAGAACTCAGGTGGGGTATTTTTAACGTTAAACTTTGGGCAATTAAACTATGAAAATCCATGATAAAAATGCAAATTATTACATGTTAACAACTATGAAAATCTAAGCAAATAGTGAATTAAACATAACATATTTTTTATTTTTTGTGTGAAAAAGATTAGTTATTTTTTTTTAGTAATTTCAACTACACCAAGTTGCGTGACTGTGCAGATGAATATGGTTATTCTACTGCTCATAAAACATTCACTTACTAGGCTAAAGAGATATAACCAGTTCAGATGAAAAGGATCTCAAGCTGATTAGCTGAAAACGTTACTGTAGCTTTACCCATTAATAGACATGGGACTTCCTTGAAATTCCAGCACAGTGCAACAAAACCCATAAAGAAATGACCCTTCATAATGGATAATGCTTTACAATGAACTCTGTTAGAGAGCTACATATGGCAATTTATCTGTTCAATAATATACCTTAATTACTGTTGAGTAATAAAAATGGCATCTCCTATTATGACATTTTAAATCTCAGAAAAGCCAAGCCAATGTTGATTCTTGTTTTATTACGAGCTCTGTCGCAGTCTCTCTTTTCCAGCAGACTCTCCTCTGTTCATTTTTTTTAACGGATGATTCCCCGGAGGTTGGAGATTTAGCTGCTCCTTGTCAAACTTTCTCTCTCACTGTGACAACTAACCTCTGCCTCTCCCACACCATACACGCGTCAAAGTAGGCAGGGCAACTTTTTACTATTTATGGATATGAGGAGACACACACGGGCGAGTCTCATATACGCAATTTCCTGCAAAAACCATCCTGTCAGGTCTAAAATATAAACACTCAATAGGCTTACTATAATGAATTAAATATTGACTCATTATTTATATTTTGTTCATTTTGAACAAAAAAAAACATAGTGTACCTTTACATAGTGTACCTTTAATTGTGTGTATTTAGGATAACATAACATGATAGCTGTGAAATTAGCCTTAGCAAGACAAAATAGTGATAAATATTTAAAAAACAATTAAATGTATACAGTGGGAATTTTCAAGAGTGCACAGGACCAAAAGTTGCCATAGTTGAAGAAACAGCCACATTAGTGCTTGTCATAAGCTGGAGTAACTGTCATGATACAGTGAAAACATGAAGCTCTATTAGACTTGTGGGCAGATTATGTTATTTAAATGGTATGTGTTACAGCGTTGAACACTTCTCTTCCCCCTTTTGTTACATACAGTAATTCTCATGTGCTTATGTTTCACAAGTCCACTCAATATGCATAATGAAATTCAGTCCTCAAGGACAAGTGCTGTGTCATGTGACCCACTGCCTGCATGTTCAGAGTGCTTTTCTTGACTCCATAAACATTATGTTTAAAGTCAATACAGGGAATTCTTTCATGTTTACCTCTGTGTAAATCATGGTACAGTAGCTAATGGGATCAGATGGCAATGCTATGGTACACTGATTTAGGTTACCATGGTGCTTTGATTACCATATTTATATTTATAACCATGATATTTACTATATCATGATAGGTGTATATATATATATATATATATAAAGAATAATATACTGATTTTTTTTTAAACATTTCCCACTAGCTTCTATAACTTTTGACCTCCTAACTGAACTCCTTTCCAAAAATGTATAGTCTTAAGTCTTAATTTAGTCTTAAGTGCAAACAATAAGTGCAACCATTATCAAAGTACTCTCTCAATATTCAAAGTGCAAACAGAGACCAAATTTATCTACAAGCATGATACAGAGCCCAGTCTAAGATAGCTTTCATATTGGGAGATATTTGCATGCATCAGGGAGCTGCTCTGAAAATGAGGGGTATCGAAATCTTGTTTGAACTCACGCTCGCGTTTTACTTTCGCTTTCGCAATCGCACGTACTCTGTGAGAGTGCCGGTGCTGAGCACACATTCTACAAGATCAGACAATAGTCAGAGTTGTGTCAGACTCTGTTGTGCAACGAATCCTCCGTCATGGTCTAGTCAGTCATAATATTGCGAGATAGATTTTCACCTTGATGAGAAATCTCATGTGCATCACTAATTCAAAATAAAGGTCTGGACATGTATACATACATACATACACACACACATATACATACATATATACATACATACATATATGTATGTATGTATATATGTATATGTGTATATATATATATGTATATATAGTGCACAGCATAAATGAGTACACCCCCTCTGAACAAATACAAAAGATGTATTTTCTTTATGATTACTAATACAATTCATGGAAAGATGGCAAAACTAAAATGCATTAAACATATACATAATAAAAACTGAGAAATATATGTCATTAATAGCCATAAAATAACTAAATTAGCCAATTTTGTTTAAATTAAGGATTGCAGAAATGAGTACACCCTAGATTTAATTCAACAAATGTATTCTAGTACTTAGTATGCCCTCCAAAATTTTGAATATACTGCTCTGACCCATCTTGGCACGGAGTATACAAGTTCATGACAAATAGTCACATCTGTCCTGTTTAACTCCTGGATGATGAGCTCCTTAAATGCCCTGATCTTTAATGGGGAGTGTTGCTCAACTCGTCTCTACAGAATCCCCCACAAGCGCTCAAGAGTGTTAAGATTGAGTGCAATGCATATCCACAAAAGGTTTTTCACTTTGGGAGAATGCATATCCTCATTGTCATGTTGAAAAAATGCCCAACAATGCAGGGAATGAGGAAAGGGTAACATCTTCTGTTTTAAGTTTGTGTATTAAATTACACAGTGGTGTGGGAATTCATGACAGCATTGATAAAGCACAACTCCCTCACACCTTTAGTACTCATACATCCCTATTTAAGAGCTTTACTACCACTGAACTTTACTGTGGGAACCAGGCACTTCTCACTGTACTCCTCCTCTAGCAACACTTTGGTTAGATGCTGTTAGATCCAAAATGACTGATTTGGTCTCATGAGACCAGAGTATTGATTCCCAGAATCTATATTTTGTAAATCTGGGCTTTGGAAATGGCTAACTGACTTTATTGTGCTTTGGTTACAGTAGGTAGTTCCAGTGAGAACAACAACCATGCATGTCATTTCTGCAGGCTGCATCTTACTCTGTGAGATAAACAGTCACTCTTTTCACAGCTTTTGCTGGCTCTAAAACACTCACTTGGTATTTCTCCTGCTCTTTGTCTAGCAAAAAAATCCCTCATCACTAAATGAAAGCTTAAAATGAAGGCCTGATTATTTCAGGGGCCTTGTCACAAGTCCATTGTTTTTGAATTTCTGTTACTTTTGCTATATTTTCACACTTAAAACAACGATTTGGTAATCCTCTTGTACCACTGTCCTCTTTTGTGCTAAAAAATAAGTCTCCTGACAGTTCTCTCCCAAGTGCTTCCATTGTTATCAGCAATAAGTCTGAGAATGATTCAGTGGGCTATATAACACTTTTAATTGACAAGAAATTACATCTCTTTAAATGTTTTAGTTCAACATACTTACCTGTTGATTAAACATTGCCTTAAACTTACACCAGAAAATTTTTATTTTGTTTTATTTAGTAACTTTTAGGAGGGTGTACTCATTTGTGCTTCACAACATTTTATCACCTTTGATAAGAAAATCTTATTTTCCTGAATAATTTTGACATGCTTCTTTGGTAATTGATTAAGCAGACTTGCTGAAACATAATATCTCTAAAGAACCCTAACATGTCTTCTAAGTAATTGCTGACTTTCAGAAGTTTTAGAGGGGGTGTACTCATTTATGCTGAGCACTGCATATATATATATATATAGTTTGTCAGTATTACTTTAGGTTGGTGGGACAGTATTAATCCTTTTCATTTGGGGTCACTGTTCAGAAATGGGAGTATGTTTTGATTCATATGCAGTCCTTTATTTTACATTTGATTTGACATGAAATGATGAACTATATTAATAACTGCGTGTGTTTGTTTTCAGTGATATTCAGAAGGCCTGTTCAGGTTCTGTTGCCTCTATCTTCTCCTCTCTGGCTTTATGCCCCACTGAACTGGTTAAATGTCGACTACAGGCCATGCATGAAATGGAGGCATCCGGCAAGATTGCCAGTGGACAGAAAAGGTCTGTTTGGACAGAGGATGTTTTGGTAGTTGAAAATGAGAAATGAGGCATGTTGTGTCCATTTTGAAAGCGATGATACAGGGTTAATCAAATAATTTGGTCATTTTTAGAAGTATTTACATTTTTTTGAAGTAAATTTTATGAGTGTTCAGACTAAACTGTTTTTTGTTTTGTTTTTTGTCATTCAATTGTGGCATTTGCAAGAGATATGTGACGTTTTGCATGTTGTGTGTGTGTGTGTGTTTTGTGGCTTTTTGTGTAGACTTACTCAAAACTACTGTTCTTAAGTTCATAGTACTTTTTATGTTTTTAAACTTTCAATTTAAGACAAAATGACCTCAAAATCACAGTTGTCCTGCAGTTCTGCCACTCACAGTTGTCATATCTTGTTGAAGTTCCTCTCTGTCTTTTAGCACGGTGTGGTCCGTTGTGAGAAATGTGCTGCGGACAAACGGTCCTCTGGGTTTCTATCAGGGTCTCACCACCACTATAGTCCGTGAGGTACCTGGATACTTCTGTTTCTTTGGAGGATATGAACTCAGCCGCTCCATGTTTGCCCACCACATGGGCAGAGACAAAGAGCACATAGGTCAGCCCACAGGAAGAACATCATATACTCACCTTCATGTCATTCCAAACTCATATAACATTCTTTCTTGTGTGGGAGATGGGAGAAGGAAACACAATTTTGATGTGTAGATCACAAATAATATGAATGAGTAAATCAGACGTAAATTTCCCATTTTTTTCCAGTGTACCAAATTTAATCAATATATTTTTTTTAAATATAGATTCTTCAAAACAAGCCAAAATGTTACTTAATGAAGTTCAATATATTATTTTTAATTTAAAACAAAAACTAAATTAGCTATAATATGAAGGTTTCACTTTTTTAAGAATTTTGTTAGTCAATGTTTTATTTGTTTTTCTTACCATAAATAAATGCAGCAAAACAAATGTTTTATTCAAATTCTGAATGGATTATATATTGCCTAGAAAGTACACAAAGAGCTCTCCCTCTATAATCACTAAAAAGCTGTCACTCATTTCAATTCATTGCGATCTCACAAAGTTCCGCTATAATCAATGAACCTGACTGCACAATGAATCTCTTATTTATTTGTAAATTAACTTATACAGAGAGGATTTGCGAGCATGCAGAGCTCAGCACTGGACAAAAACTCAGGCGTTTTGAGTAGTGAGTGGATTCTAACTTGGACACATCTGATTTGCCATTGCATTCAAGAAATCAACAGATATGTTTGTGATTGGCTACATTGCTCAACGCTGCAAAACACTTTGTAAATAGAAACCTTTGAGCTCTCAAGAGCGCAAACACCAAAACTGTTTCACCAATATGTTATCATTATAGAGAAAACTGATCCTAGACCAGCAGTTATGAGCAGCTTCTCCCTCAAAGCAATCAGAAGCAGCAGTGGTTTGAGTGAGAAAATTCCACGCTAGTCTCGAGTCCGTGGCCTGGGAAAGGCTAATCAGGGGAAGTGTAAGCTGTCAAAATGATGGACTAAATAAATTGACAGAATATATTCGGTTAACATGACCACTGATGGGGACTGTTATTTACTTTTAGACCAATATAAAAATGCACTTTAAATAAATGACACAGCCTTTTTACTTTTTTCAGTGTATTTAACAGGATATGCTCCTCACGATCCGTGTGTTTCTGACAGGTGTCGTGCCATTGATGTTCAGCGGTGGTTTCGGCGGAGCCTGCCTGTGGTTGGTTGTGTACCCCATAGACTGTGTGAAGTCTCGCATCCAAGTTCTGTCTTTAGCAGGGAAACAGGAAGGCTTCCTCAAGACTCTTATGGGAATTTTACGAAATGAGGGTGAGATTTCTGTATTTATACTTGTTTCAAAACATAGTGACGCATAGCCAACATCCTATGTGTGATCTGGAACCTCATTAGTGGCTAGTTTGGAAAACTCAAACACTTGGCACAGGAAAGTCAACTGTTGATTTGAATTTTTAGCTTTCATGTTGCTAGGATAATGGCATGATATGCTTATAAACATAAAACTGCAAAGAACACAAATACAAAATTATCATTTATCTCTAATATATCTTAATATCTTTAAAGTTTTGTTAGTCTTTAATTCCCTGTTGTGACTTACACTCACCGGCCACTTTATTAGGTACACCTGTTCAACTGCATGTTAAAGTAAATATCTAATCAGCCAATCACATGGCAGCAACTCAATGGATTTAGGCATGTAGACATGGTCAAGACAAGTTTCTGAAGTTCAAACTGAGCATCAAAATGAGGAAGAAAGGTGATTTAAGTGACTTTGATCGCCGCATGGTTGTTGGTGCCAGACGGGCTGGTCTGAGTATTTCAGAAACTGCTGATCTACTGGGATTTTCATACACAACCATCTCTAGGGTTTACAGAGAATGGTCTTGTTGATGCCAGAGGAGAATGGACAGACTGGTTCGAGCTGATAGAAAGGCAACAGTAACTCAAACAACCACTTGTACAAGCAAGGTCTGCAGAAGAGCATCTCTGAACGCACAACACGTTGAACCTTGAAGCAGATGGGCTACAGCTGCAGAAGACACACTGGTGACACTGAGCCTACAATTCACATGGGATCACCAAAATTGGACAATAGAAGATTGGAGAAACATTGCCTGGTCTGATTAGTCTCAATTTCTGCTGCGACATTCAGATGATAGGGTCAGAATTTGGCGTAAACAACTTGAAAGCATGGATCCATCCTGCCTTGTATCAACGGTTCAGGCTACTGGTGGTGTAATGGTGTGGGGATATTTTCTTGGCACACTTTGAGACCTTTAGTACCAATTGAGCATTGTTTAAAACACCACAGCCTACCTGAGTATTGTTTCTGGCCATGTCCATCCCTTTTATGACCACAGTGTACCCATCTTCTGATGGCTACTTCCAGCAGGATAACACCTTATGTCATAAAGCTCAAATCATCTCAAACTGGTTTCTTCAACATGACAGTCAGTTCACTATACTCAAATGGCTTACACAGTCACCAGATCTCAATCCAATAGAGCAGCTTTGGGATGTGGAGGAACAGGAGATTCACATCATGGATGTGCAGCCGACAAATCCAGCACCTTGTTGAATCTATGCCACAAAAAATTAAGGCTTTTCTGAAGGCAAAAGGGGGTCCAACCCAATACTAGCAAGGTGTACTTTATGTGTAGATTTACTCGAAACTACTGTTCCTAAGTTCGTAGTACTTTTTTATGTTTTTGAACTTTCAATTTAAGACAAAATGACCTCAAAATCACAGTTGTTTTGCAGTTCTACCACTTAAAGTACTAGCAGTACTAGCAAGGTGTACCTAATAAAGTGGCCGGTGAGTGTATGTCAGAGTGAAATGGCTTCTCGAACAAGAACAAATGCAGGGTGGCACTTGATTTTATCCATGGGGAATTGATTGGATGGTTGAATGGTTGTGGTGTGCTATTGGTGGATCTCATGTATGGGCTGATATTCCAATGAAAGACATTTAAAAATAAAGTTAACATTTGTTAATGGTATCAGTATATAACAAAATTTATTCTTGGATTGCAGCATGTTATATTCTGGTGTCTTGTTTACAGGAGTGGCGCCTCTGTATTCTGGTTTGACCCCGACTATGATCCGAACTTTTCCTGCCAATGGAGCGCTCTTTTTGGCCTACGAAGTCAGTCGGAAGGTCATGATGCAACAATTTGATCACTGAGTCCATCTCTCAGTCTCTGGAGTTTTTCAGAATTTTTTTAATCCCATCTTGTTTTCAGTTGCATTGAGAACATGCCTTGTGGACATTTTATCCACCTAAGTGTTGTTAATTTATGTGCATCTTGAATATTTTATGTGCGAGAAAGAATATTTAAATGAATGAAAAAACTAAAATGAATATGGCTCTGAAAATCAATGTTTCAAACTAGGGTTATTTTTGTTAACAAAAAGTATTAAAATGTGTTAATTGAAATAAAGCTGAAATAAAATAAAATATAAATATTAGTTGAAGAAACTAAACAGACATTAGAAATGAAATAAGTTTAAGTTGAAGCACTAAAGTTATTAACTGAAAATAAATAAAAACTAAAACTGAAAAAAAAAAAAAAAAACCTAGTTCAAAATGCAAAGAATACACAGAAAATACTATTGTCCATAAAGTACAGGACACAGCTTACAGTATGTAATAATGGCCAAATTCATATACATATATTGTAATGGTGGCTCAGTGTTTCCATTGAGTTGATCTGTGCCTGTCTCTATGGTGAGTAGCTCTTGACTGCATGTTACACTCGGTTCTCCAGAGACCCAAAGCTCTGCTTTTATTGTTTGTCTAGTTTCCTTATAATGATGTCTTGGTTTATGCATCTGAACAACTTTGAAAGTTAAATAGTCATGTGTGTGATAAATGTGTGAAAAAACAATACTGTATTTTCCTGCTACGCTTGTAATGTTTTTGACATAAAATACACTCCTTATGTTGCAGTGCCTCATATGCCATACAAATAAATGTAATTCAATGATTTTACAAACACTTAAGCTGCACTGCTATTTGGACTTGATATGATTAAATATTTATTAAATATTAATTAATTCTAAATGAATTATTTAAAAATATAATATATATGTATTAAATCATCATTAAAAGTATCAATATTTATTATTATAAATGTTTGGTAACACTTTATAATAAGGTCTCATTCATTAACCCTTTAAGCCCTGAAGGCATTTTTAGAATTGTCTTTTTCTTTCTTTTTTTTTTTTTTTCCTGAGTGACATAACACAAAAATAAAGAGTCATAACTCCAAAACTATAGCAAGGAGAGTCAAAAGGTAGGTATAGTTTGATAGAAAACTTTTAAAATTTTTAGAAAAAAAAAAAAATGATTACATTTGGACATTTTCTTGCTGAGAAACTGCTGATAAAATAAAACAAATATATACTGTAATTGTTTATTATAATTTTACATATCTTTCTTATTTGACATGCAATGACACAGGAAGGAAATAAGGTAGTAAGGTTTTTTAGTGAAGTTCCCATAAATGTGTGTGTGTGTATATATATATATATATATTTGTGCAAAAATAGCTTATTATAAGTGAATTATAATTGAACCTTAAGGAAGATATTAAAATAAAAATAAAAAATCCATGTCATGGCCCCTTTAACCAACAACTACAGCAAAAAATATGATATTGGAATTTAAATTTAGCAGACATAATACACAGGTCATATCTGGTCATATGTAAACATTTTTCATGTGTGATGGTATGTTATGTGATTACACATCTCAGATTTCCTGCCTTGTGATGGTGCAGAAATCTTTGAATTATAAATCTCCCACTACAGCTAAAACGATATTTGATAAATATACTTTGCACCACACAATATTCAGGATCATGGTATTCACAGATATGAGTCTGAATGCTCCCCTCCTCCAGTATTGTGGTCTAGCAGGAGGCAGGACACACCCTCATGGGAAGTTGAGCACACGTTAAAAGCTTCTGTTACCTGCCATCTGCCATAACACATCTTACGCTTGTGTCGCTCCTCAAGATGACCACCGTAATCAGGGTTCAAGACCGGGAGACTGAGAGTGGCAGACATATAATACAAGGTATGCCTGTGTACATTTCTATATCTTAAAATCTTACAAAATATTCTAACATTATTAAAAAAAAATTTTTTTTTTTCAACTGCAGTTGTAATAATTAACAAAACTGCCAATAAAATGAAAAAAGGTGTTTATATTTATTGTACAATAACAATACACCATGGCAAATAATGTCACTTTTGTACATGACTAAGTTCTTAAGGACCGTGATACTAATACATGCAGTGAGGGATTGTATGCGTAATCATAAGCACGAGGTAAGTCAGCAGGATTGTCTCTGTGGAATTTGATATGTTTACCTGACATGTAATCTAGGGATAAAAAGAAATTTAATATCCCATTGATTAATCTATCAGGGCATTATCTCATTGTCTGGTTTGCATGTTTCACAACCTTTGCCAGTAAACCTTCAAGAGGCTTCTTTATAAAGTTTAAATGTGTTTCAGCTACACGTTTAATTTTGTAGCCATTTTAGAACACTGATGTAGGAGGACACAAAAGGAGGTGCTTCACATTCAGAAAATGTTCATTTATCCAACTCAGGAGGTTTTCAAACGGGGGAAAAAATCAAATGCATAAAACAACAGAATGTAACAGTGTTGTTAGTAACAGGGTTGCACATTTAGCCACATTTAAGATCACTTAGCAAGGGTTAGCTAGTTTGAAATAAATATTGTTAAACTTTTTTATTTCCCATTACTTGTATTTCCATCATGCTGTAGAAAAGTTTCCATATTTGATTGATTGAGGTGATCTCTTAAAGATCTCCCGCAAATGTGTGCCTTTTATGCTTTTAAAAACAATCAAGGGTGTACCATGCATAGAAAGTCCCACTAAATGTTGGCTCCATGTCTTTCAGATGATAAACCGCCCTCGCTGGGATGCTTCGGCTGGTTTATTATCTTTATCGCCATCATTATCACCATTGGATTGCTTCCTGTTACCATTTTTATGTGCATCAAGGTAAGATGTGTTTTAAGAAGACTGTTATGATAGATTTTCCATAGACAATCAATGTCTTGTTAAACACAATAATTATCATCTATGTAAATGATGACTGATTGTACATACAATGTACTCACTGGCTCATTCTTAGATTGTGAAGGAGTATGAAAGGGCCGTGATTTTTCGATTAGGTCGTATTGTGGACAAGAAACCAAAAGGACCTGGTATGAAAAAGGTTTTCATTTTCAGTTTCATCTTATGGAATCTATTTAACACCTGGATCCCATTAATCAAAGGAACACATAAGATTAATCAAAATTGTTAAATCATACAGTCATGTGAAAAAGAAAGTACACCCTATTTAAATTCTATGGTTTTCCATATCAGGACATAATAAAAAATCATTTTGTCCTTAGCAGGTCTTAAAATTGTAAATACAATCTCAGATGAACAACAACACATCACACATTACACCGTGTCATTATTTATTTAAAAAACTAGGCCAAAATGGTGAAGCCATGTGTGAAAAACTACACCCTTACTGCTTCCATAGGAATGAAGAGGTTAAGTTGCGGTCAGGCACTGCTATAATCTAATGCCTTTGACTAATTGATCATCAGCAAGTGTGATCACCTCTATAAAAGCAGAAGTTTTGGCATTTTGCAGGTCTGGAGCATTCAGGTGTGTGTTAACACAATGCCAAGGAGGAAAGACAACAGCAATGATCTTAAAGAAGCAATTGTTGCTGCATATCAATCTGGGAAGGGTTATTTTAAACGATTTGAAGTCCATCATTCTACAGTGAGGAAGATTATTCACAAGTGGAAGACATTAAAAACAGACACCAATCTTCCTAGGAGTGGACGTCCCAGCAAATTCACACCAAGGTCAGACTGTGCACTGCTCAGAGAAACTGCAAAAAACTCAAGAGCTACACCTCAGACTCTACAGACCTCAGTTAACTTGTTAAATGTTAAAGTTCATGAGAGCACAGTTAGAAAAAGACTAAACAAGTATGGCATGTTTGGAAGTGTTGCTAGGAGAAAGCTTCTTCTGTCTAAAAACATGGCAGCATGGCTTAGGATTGCAAAGTTTCATCTGAACAAACCACTAACTACAAACTACACAACTACTTCTGGAACAATGTCCTTTGACCAAACACAGCATATCAGCACAAACACCTCATACCAACTGTCAAGCACGGTGGTGGAGGGTGATGATTTGATGATTTGGCCCTGGGCACCTTGCAGTCATTGAGTTGACCATGAACTCTTCTGTATACCAAAGTATTTTTGAGTCAAATGTGAGACCATCTGTCCTAAAGTTTAAAGGGTTAGTTCACCCAAAATGAAAATAATGTCATTTATTACTCACCCTCATGCCGTTCTACACCCGTAAGACCTTTGTTCATCTTGAACACAAATTAAGATATTTTTGTTGAAATCCGATGGCTCAGTGTGGCCTGCATAGCCAGCAATGATATTTCCTCTCTCAAGATCCATTAATGTACTAAAAATGTACTGAAGCTTCATGAAGCAGTGTTTTGAAATCGGCCATCACTATATAAGTCGTTATTTAGCTTTTTTTTTGGCACACCAAAAATATCCTCGTCGCTTTATAATATTAATATTGAACCACTGTACTCACATGCACTGATTTAAATACGTTTTTAGTACAGTAATGGATCTTGAGAGAGGACATGTCATTGCTGGCTATGCAGGCCTCACTGAGCCATCGGATTTCAACAAAAATATCTTAAGTCTTATTAAGATATTAAGTCTTACGGGTGTGGAACGGCATGAGGGTGAGTAATAAATGACATTATTTTCATTTTTGGGTGAACTAACCCTTTAAGGTCATGCAACAGGACAATGATCCCAAGCACACCAGCAAATCTACAGCAGAATGGCTGAAAAAGAAAAGAATCAAGGTGTTGCAATGGCCCAGTCAAGTCCAGACCTCAACCCGATTGAAATGCTGTGGCAGGACCTTAAGAGAGCTGTGCATAAAGGCATGCCCGCAACCACAATGAACTGAAGCAACATTGTAAAGAAGAGTGGGCCAAAATTACTCCACAACAATGTGAGAGACTGCTAAAGGTGATTCTACAAGCTATTGAATCATGGGATATACTTAGTTTTTCACACATGTACTCCATTTTGGCTTTATTTTTGTTAAATAAATAATAGCACATTGTAATATGCCATGTTGTTGTTCATCCGTGGTTGTATTTACCTAATTTTAAGACCTGTGAAAGACCAGATGATTTTTTTATTATGTCCTGATACGTAAAAGCATAAAATTCAAAGAGGGTGTACTTTCTTTTTCACATGACTGTACATATTTATATAATGTAATAAGTCATTAATAGAAAAACATCCCTGTTCATAATTTTTAAAATATATAATCGTCTACATTTGAATAATGTTTATACAATTATTTTATAGGAATTTTCTTTGTGCTGCCATGCACTGATACATTCAGGAAGGTGGACTTGAGAACTGTGACATTTGATATTCCTGCTCAAGAGGTAAGAGGTATGTGCATATAGGCCTATACATATATAAAGTTATCATTTTAATTTTAGTTTAAGTTTTAGTAATTTTGCTATGCACTTTTTATTTGTTTTGTTTTTTATTTTTGAAATATTTCAATTTAGCTTATTTATAAATTTTAGTACTTAAACATTTTATTTCAGTTATTTTAGGCAATATTACAAATTTTCAGTAAAGTTTTTTTCTTTTTTTAAAGGTGCAGTAAGCGATTTTTTGAGAAACACTGTTGATCTTTGAAATCTTGCTTTATTTTTATAAAGGAATAATTTTTATACTTTTAGTTAACAATGGCAACATATATATTCTGATAGAGGGTTGCAGACAGTGTTGGGGAAAGTTACTTTTAAAAGTAATGCATTACAATATTGTGTTACCCCCTAAAAAAGTGTGTTACTTAGTTGATTTTTTATAAAAGTAATGTTACGTTACTTTTGCGTTACGTTTTCTCACCTGGGCTGGACTTTTTGTTTAATAACAAAAACAAAGTTCTATTTTTGGCAAATGTAAAAGGC
The DNA here is from genome assembly GCA_037950665.1 of Hypophthalmichthys nobilis. NCBI lineage: Eukaryota > Metazoa > Chordata > Actinopteri > Cypriniformes > Xenocyprididae > Hypophthalmichthys > Hypophthalmichthys nobilis. The sequence continues at coordinate 28,075,915 of CM075479.1, forward strand.
CTTTCACACCAAAATTGCAATAAGCCTCAGGCTGAAGAAAATGCAAATTAAACTTTCAGCTGTGCTGCCATTCTTGATCGCAGAAGAATAGGACGCAGGAGAAGAAAGTTCAACGGTCTTACTTTAGCAATGAAAACAAACAAATTTAATGTTTATTTAAAGTTATTTTTACTTATTAGTGTGCTTGATGTGGGCTTGGATCTTCAAAGGTCAGCAGCAAAGACATTGGTTAATAAAGTGAGATTAAATACATAAAGTATATTTGTGTAATTTAACATATTTAATAATTGCAGGTTTGCATTTCACTGTTTTTATTCATTCTGAGGAATATTGAATCTGTTTTTTGTGCAAGTGAGATGAGTAAATGTTTGTTCACATTTAAAACTACAATAACCATCATGTTCACACAGCACACAACAATGCCTCTACACTCACGATTTCTCTCAACATGGGGACAGGAGAGCTGTCAACCAATATATGAGGAGAAAAAGTAACTTTTGTTACTTGTTTAAAAAAAAGTAACTCATATTTTGTTGTAAATTTAAAAGTACTGCATTACTTACTAGTTACATGTAAAAAGTAATCTGATTACATAACTCGCATTACTTGTAATGCATTACCCCCAACACTATTTACAGTTATGTAGCCCTTATGACAACCCAAAGTTTGCCAAATAAAACAGTCATACAAATATAATGTTAAATCAACACGATTTGGCAAGCTAAATCTGAATAAATAATTGATAAAGGTTTGGATCAATATGACAAGATGAATATCTATATGTGTTTATGTGAGAACAGTTCCTGACGAAGGACTCTGTGACCGTGAGTGTGGATGGAGTGGTGTACTTTCGTGTCTTTGACCCAATCTGTTCCGTGGTCAACGTGTCCAATTCAGACCACGCAACACGGCTGTTGGCACAGACCACCCTGAGAAATGTCCTGGGCACAAAGAACCTGTCTGAGCTGCTGTCTGACAGAGAGGGCATCTCAAACAGCATGCAGGTACAAGAACTCTCTTCTCTGATCACATGTTTACTGGTGTGAGGGCGGGACAACTTGTCACTCAAGTCAAGTCAAGTCAGGTCACCTTTATTTATATAGCGCTTTTTACAATGCAGATTGTGTTAAAGCAGCTTTACAGTGATAACTGGTATATAATTTTGGCTGCACAGCATCTCTTAAAGAAAATGGTGTCATTATCCAGCTTTAGTAAATTCAGTGTTGATTCATTCTGTTGTAAGAATCAATAGTTTTTAATTTAGTTAAGTTATCTATATCAGCACTGGAGTAAACAGTGATGTCAACATCCAGCTCAGTTCAGTTTGCATACAATGGTGTCAATGCAGGCAGATCAAGACACTGTTGAATATCAAATGTCAAGTGTCCCCAACTAAGCAAGCCAAAGGCGACAGCAGCAAGGAATCCAAACTCCAACAGGTGACATCAGGTGACAAACAGGTGTTAAAATGGAGGAAAAAAAACCTTGGGAGAAACCAGGCTCAGTCGGGGGGCCAGTTCTCCTCTGGCCAACAGCGCTTTAGTGCTTTTCAACAGTGCTTTAGTATGATTCAGGCAGCTTTCATAAGTCCGATTGGGATCTCAACAGTCAAAGTATTTAATTCCAGTTCCATCTAGTTGAGGATCGTATTCATCACACTGGTATGGGACGGTTTGTTGAGGATCTGTGCCACTGGCTGTCATGTCGATGAGGCCTTCACAGTGGATGATCTTGTTGACACAATCTCTGCTGACACTCCAGGGATGCTTTGTTGTTGTGTCTATCCACAGGTCCTCCATCTGATCTGGATACGGCCTGGATCTGGCTGACTACAGTAAACCTAAATAAATAAAAAGAAAGACTAATATTAGCGTAGACGCCATTCTTCTTCTGATGTAACGAGTACATCTGGTGTATAGGAAGTGTTCCGGTTCCGGCTGACCTAGTTTATGTAGCCTAACAATCCTTTAAAGGATTTGAAAACATAAATTGATAATGTGTTATGTGTATGCCAGGTCACTCACCATCCAATCAATTCCCCATGGACAAAATCAAGTCCTGTCCTACATTTGATCTTTTTCAACAAACTGTTTCACTTGGATATACATCAAAATATGAAAGAAAACACTATCACAACTTCATGCCGACTAAATGAAAATTAGCAAAAGCTTAAAAAATCGCTAAATATTAAATGAGCAAATAGTACAGTGTATACGGGTGTAGGAGGCAACTTTAAACACGGCCCAGGATTATTTCTTTGCTGTTAAATTGATGCTTCAGCTGTACGGCTGAATCATACTCATGGATCCTGATAGCTTTGTATCATCTTGATGACAGATTGCCTTGGATGAGGCCACTGGCGTATGGGGCATTAAAGTGGAGCGAGTGGAGATAAAGGATGTTAAACTGCCTCTCCAGCTCCAGAGAGCCATGGCTGCAGAGGCTGAAGCAACTCGAGAAGCCCGTGCCAAGGTGAGACTCCTACAACCAACTCTAATGCAGTGCTTCTTGTGCTGGTATTCAATTATGAAAGTCAGCTCAATACTGCCCAAATAAAGGGCACAAAATTTAATATAGGTTGTACGAATAAGGGAAACTAAGATCCACCAATGTATTCTTTTGTTGCAATGCGATCTACACCAAACAGTGGCAACGTACATAATAAATTATCCTTAAAGATATGTATATGACAGCCCCAATCATAGTTATTAATGTTTTGCGTTGCTGTTTGAGAGTTCGCGCTGAAGCTAAATATGATCATCAGCACACAATAAAGTGCTTAATTATTTACCTCAACGAAACGCATCCTATATGAGATTAATCAGATATTTATACTACATAAATTTAATATTACGACTTATATCTGCGCAAAATGACGCGAATGCACAAGTGAAGCTTGAACTAAGTTATGTGCTAATCAGAATGCTTAACTCCTGAAGTAGATGAGCTCTTCCCACAACAACACGCTGAAACAACAAATAAACACATTGAATTCACAATGTTTTATTACAATAGTGTTCTCATTATAATGTTATGTAAATGACAGTCCCAGTAGTTATTAATGTTGTGCATTGCTGTTTGGCTGCCAGTGATCCCTTCTGATTGAAGCCAACCATTTTTTCTGCTGATCTAACTCCTTTGAGTTCAAATACAATTGTAGTTCTGGGTTTCTCTGACGACTGTACAGCTAACAGCATAATATATCCCCGGGCATATTGTAACCTTGTGTGAAACTTCTGGGAGTGTTTCGTTGATCTTCCTCTGGTAGTTGTAGTGACCATAGATCGAAACAGATAAAGTGTAGGTCTCTGCAGGACAATAATAGGTGTTACCAGATCAGTGGGTGAGGCCATAAACAGAGGGGTGTTTTTGAGAGCGTTACCTGATTTGCCCACGTCAGTGTGGGTAGGGTTTAGGGGTGGGGTAGGGTGAAGGGGATCATTTTCATTGCATAATTTATAAACACCCACCATTTTGAAAACACCCACAAATTCAGAAACGCCCACATTTGTTCCACAGAGACCTCATACTCAAACAGATCGCTCAGCTGTGACCGGGCACAAAAATGGCACCTCACATGGTCCTAATGAATATACTACCGTGTATTGTGCACATTATTTTTTGACATGCATCGATGTTGTGATATTTAAATGGTGTGTATTTAAAAACTAATAACTCATAAGGTAGTAATAATTATTTATTTCTTAGCAAGTGTACAGTGAAGTGTTTGATGCCCATGTCAATGTTTTTAGTTCTAATATTCCAACTGACATCTAACTTCAGTTTTTGACGGACGTGATAACATGCGTAAGGGGAGAACTGTTTGATTTTGGGGTAATTATAAATGATGCTGGAGACGTTCGAAGTTCATTATACTTATTTTACGAAATGAAATTTATTTCGTGGCTTAAATAAATTGTTACTCGGAGAATAACATGTTTGGGTTGTCAAAAATGTTTACATTCAGCTGGCACAAATTAATTGACTTCAAAATCAAGTTCATATTTTTCTTTTACCAAGAAAAGGAGTGGTTTTGATGCACAAAGTTGTTTTTATTGTCTATTATAACAAAGGTCTTTTATTTAAACCCATGAAAATGCAGATCCTATTGTAAATAATAGTGAAAATCACTTTCTAAAACTCTTTCATTATTAACCCTAGCAGATTTTGACTCGCATACATTGGTGCATTGTAATTACATTTTGCATTTAATTAACATAGTTACACTGTTAACTTCACCCCTAACAACTGTAACTGTAACTCTAACCCCTATAATTATAAGCCTAACCCTACTCTTACTCCTAAACACAACCATACCTCAAACTCATTAGCACTAAATGTGGGAATTTGTAGTTAAATAACATGCAGTTACATATAGTAAATCCATAGTCCTGTAGGTATTTAATGTTAGCACAAGGCCATCTAATATGAAGTGTGACCAAAAATAAAACATGTATTTTATAGTTAGACCTTTTGAGGTTGACAATCAACATTTTATTCCTTACTTTTATTCACTTACTTTTATATGACAAAAAATACACACTTCCCCTTAAATTAAGCTATTTATTTGGATTGAGATTTCTCAAGGCTCTAAGGGCCTTCAGGGATCATTTAGAGAAAATCTAAATTACAGCCCTGCAATCAAATATTATATCTGAGACAAATACATTACGCTGAGGAAAATCCATATATCTTTTGACACGTGGCTCAAGTGTATTATTCTTGAATGTGTGTGTAGGTGATTGCAGCCGAGGGCGAGATGAACGCCTCGCGGGCCCTGAAGGAAGCGTCTCTGGTGATGGCTGAGTCTCCATCAGCTCTTCAGCTGCGATACCTCCAGACTCTGAACAACATCGCAGCAGAAAGAAACTCCACCATTATCTTCCCCTTGCCCATTGATATCATTCAGCATTTCATATCTAAAAGAGATTGATGAATCCAGATTAAAGCTACACTGCTTGTGTTCTTAGAAAGTTATGTAATGTGACATATTTCAATGCAGCCTTTATCCATTAAATTAACTGGGTAGTGAAATATAGTTAATATTTTTTTCCAGACTCTTTAACAGACTAAAGATAATTAATTTCCCTCAAAAGTCTTGTAGCTGACGTTCAGCTCATTTAAAAGAAACAGGATGCTTTTACATGATCTTTTAATAAACCGAAAGTGCAATAAAGTGCAACATAATCATCAAAAGAGTTTCTGAATGCATCACAACAGTGGTCAGCTACACTAACAAGGTTTGAATCAAATAAATTACTGTATATCACAGCGTTAAGACATGCTTTTCCATTAACGTGTTGTAACATAGATCACACAAAGCTCATATAAGCTGTACAACACAAATTAGGAGAAGAGAAAAAAAACAAGAGGACATTTCAGTAACACAATCATGGTACAATCCTCTCTTAAATATACGATAACAGACAGTTGTGTTTGTATTCAATTTAAAGGAACAGTTCATCAAATGATTAACATTGTGTCATTATTTATTCAACCTTAAGGCCCATTCACTCCAAGGACAATAATTATAGTGATAACGATAAAGATATAGATCTAAAAACCATTCTAAAGATAAAAGAAAAGCAGAGTCCACACCACTATAACAATAACGGCACAGAGAAACGATACCGTTGGAATCACTTTCAGAACCATTTTTTCCAGCTGATGAATGATAAAAACATTGTCAGCCGATCAGAATCCATTCTGCTTTAAAGTGGCAGATGACAAAACTGCAACATGCACTTAGAATAAACAGAACAATATTGTGCGTTGGTGTGGACACTAATATAGTTATCATTATAGTTATCGCTCTTGGTGTGAACGGCCCTTGTATCAAACTCGCATGCTGTTCTTTTTTGTCCTGCAGAACACAAAAGAAGAGTTGTGAAGTCTTCATGCAGCTTTCGTCCATACAATGGTTCATAGTATGGATTTAGAAAACTTGGAACATAGTACACAAGTCATATGTATTACTTTTTATGATGTTTATGATGCTTTGACATCTTTTTTGGAGATTGACAGCTTATAGTCACTATGAACTGTTGTATGGAAAAATGCTACATTCCCTAGTGAAAAAGTGCACATTAGCATGAAAAGAGTACTTATGGAAAAAAAACATACTTTAAGTGTGAACTAAATGATGTTTTCAGACATTATTTGCAATTAAACGAAAATGCATTATAGCTTTTCACTTAAGTAGGACTTTATATATCTTTACATATAAATTAATCATTCTATGGTCTTTGAGATACAGCTAAAGTTTACTGCCGAAAGTACTGACAAACTAAATCTGTTTATGGTAAACTAAAATATACTTTTATGTAATTTCTATTGAAACTTGTATGTCAGGTATTTAAATATATTTGTAATTACACATTTATATGAAGTTGCAATTTCAAATATATCAATGTTAGACTTAATATTGAATAACACACTATAGTTTAAATTATAATCAAGTACATGTGCTTTAATATGTTTGTCAACATCTAAATAAGTATACTTCTTTAAAGCATGACAAAAGATTGTTTAAATGATTTAAAATGTGCTTTAAAGTAGTGCTGTCAAATCGATTAATCACGATTAATTGCATATAACAAAAGTTTGTGAATATATAATGCGTGTGTGTGTGTGTATATATATATATATACACACACACATATATTTACAAACTTGTTAGACGCGATTAATCACGATTAATCGATTTGACGGAACTTAACTTTAAAGTAAAATGTTTAAAAGTGCACTTGAGTGTGCTAAGAAATATAGTAATTGAAGTGTACTCTCTTTAAGTACACTTAAGTGGCCTTTTATTTAAGTACACTTAAGTGGCTTATTTATATTCTCTGCAAGTACAGATTTTTTTTTTTAAATATACTTTTAAAATTTAAAGTACACTACACTATAAGTGCACATTCAATACACTGCATTTCTTTTTCACAAGGGTAAGATTCTTCAAAACTCATGTTTTGTGGACAAAAATAACATACGATTTTGTAACTAAATGAGAGTGAGTAAATGTTCATTTTGGCTGACCTATTCCTTTAAGAATACGAAGAAACATTCAGAAATTCCATAATCATGTCCATGGGACACACACAGAGAAAAAAAAAAAAAAGGAAAAAAAAAAAATCAGTGCATTTCACAACCTGGTTGATTGAAGATTTCCTTTCATTCGCTAGCCCTAAAGATGAATATAATCCAAGCAGACACCCAAGGAACCTTAACAGAGTAGCATGTTCCTCTGCAGACAGGTAGTTGGTTTGATACTTCAATATTTCATTCAGAGCTTTCGAATTAATTGCTTTATGAGTGAAATACATTTACAAGTCTGATATTACATTGACACCAACCTTCAAATGTATCATTTAGTTTACATTATGTACTGTGAAATGACATTTGTAACGCACCTTCCTAACCTGAGCTAGATTTCTGACTGACACGGGAGGTAATGATACTCTGAGAATGAGCAGGAAATAAAATTCACCAGTACAACGGTAAGGCTGAATAACGTAAACTAATAATGATTTTATGTTCTTATGAAAATCAGTCATGGTCATTTGAGCAACTCACAAAAATGTAATCACCAATAGCTGCACTACTAAGTACACTTGGACATAAAATAAAATAAAATATTTTCCCCTAAAGACATGAAGTAATGGAACATTCATAAACAATATGACTTCCTATCTACTGTTCCCATAGATTGAATCCAGACATTTACCTCAGCGTCAGTAAGAATGCAAGTATACATACAAATGATCCACCTAATATACAAGTTGTTGTAGGACATTCAGGTGCAGTTTGAATACTTTCTGGTTCTTATTCATGACTAGAGAACTTCCTGTATTGAGACCATGGCTTTGACGCTGTAGACCCTGAATGTATTACAATACACAAGAAATCTATGTAGAGGCCTGCGTTTTCATTTCAAGAAGTGAGGTACACATGATAGCGCATTGCTAACTTAAAATGCTAACATTATGTTCTGTAGTACTTTCGCAAACCTGTCAGTTTAATATTATGCAGCCAAGTCTCTACAAAGTAGGGCAAATGCCCTCAGTAGTGTCCACATGAATGCAATTAAGCATATTATCTGGGTTAGAGCAACTGGAAGACTTATAATAAATTCTGTACAGAGGAGAGGGACATAAACAGCCATGACTGAGACCTATGGCGTCAAGTTTACAGGCAGTTCTTATGGCGTAATGCATTCTGGAAATTTCTGTAAACAAGGATAGTTGAGATGAAGGCATGATGATCTTTTCCCTCAAAAACATGAGTGAGAAGATGAAGGGAAAGATGGCAGGTTGAAGTTTTGTAAGTCGTTTACACTACTGCATTGTCAGTTCACGCTAATATTAGCATCCTTGTAAAGTGGTTACAACATGTGGATGAACCAAGTTAAAAAGTGTAAGTACATGTTAAAATCACGTTTGCATCAACATTTAACCTCCTAGACTATATAACTATTAGTTGGCATCCTGTTTTGACAAAGTATTTACCTCATTTGAATGACATGTCCATCCTAAACTTGTCTTTAAAGCCTGTGTTTTCCTGTTGAGTGTGTTGAGTACAGTAATGCCTCTGCTTGCACAGAAGGTTGCTGGTGGGTGGCTTTCCTTTGAAAAAGGCAAATATTCCTAGTAAAACTGGTATATATGTTGTCCTGATCAATCTTTGGAGAAGCTTGAGACCATAGGCAAAGGTTGGAGAACAAACACCATGATGTCCTGTTCAAACAGAAAACCTCAGCACAAGCCCAAAAGCCAAATCCATCAGAATAGAAGGTACAAAAAAGGTACATTTCAAAATGGCCTGTGAAACATCATAATGCACAACATTGTGATGGACAACGATAAAGTCTTAAAGCAAAGAAAGGAGAATAATGTTCCTTTTTCTGTTCTCTCTAATGTAGGATCATGTTTGTGTAACCAGTCCTACTTTACCCGCTCCGAGCAGGATTCGAACCTGCATCTCCGGCATGGGAGGCGGGTGCACTAACAAAAACACTAAAGACCACAGCCTCTAGCGTCAGTCACTATTGCGCCTCTTTAGGCCAGGGGAGTGAGGTTTACTTGCACAGCTCTTAATAGCTTGCCACCATTACACTCACCCCCCTAGACCCCACTCCCATCCGGGTCACGGCACCAAATGTAATCAGTCCTACTCGACACGTTCTGAGTGAGATTTGAACCGGCATTTCCGGCATGGGATGCGGGCGTGCTAACAAGGACGCTAAAGACCACAGTCTCCAGCGCCAGTCGCCAGCACACCACTTGAGGCCAGGGGAGTGAGGTTTACTTGCACAGCTCTTACTAGCTTGTCTCTGTTACATTTGTTCATTTAACAACTTTAACAAACGCGTATTACAAACTTTTTTCATGGAACACAAAAAGAGAAATTTTGAAGAATGTGCTGGTTGCTTTTTTCCATGCAATTACAATGAATGGGGACTGATGCTTTCAAGCTTCAAAAAGAACATAAAACACCATAAAAGTGTATTGAAAGTGATCTATACAATTTGTGCACTACATTCCAAGTCTGCTAAAGTCATACGACTGTGAGAACCGTCCAAAATCTTATTGGTCGTGATTCACTAAAAATCTTGACATCTTTCCTTGGTCTTTGGGTTTTTTGTGAGAAAAATAGCAATCACCAATTGGTAAATAAATTGTTCTTTTGAGTGTTCGTTGGGACTATGTTTTCAGGAAACAGAAACGTTGAACTAACGACAGAACTTGCGACCATAGTTGGCTAACAATGCTTTTGGGAAATGCACCACTGATCGATTCTTTCAGGAATAGGACTGATTTTGTTCAACTCACTGATAGGTGAAGATTATGAGTAAACTTTAATTTGACTTTCATGCATTGTTTTAAAGCTTGAAAACTTAAGTCCCCATTAATTGCATGAAAAAAGTAACAATGGCATTTTTTAAAACTTTCTCCATTTATGTTTCACATAAGAAAGTCAGTCATGCAGGTTTGGAATGAGTAAATAATGACAAAATGTTTCATTTTTGGGTGAACTTCCCATATACATGCCTTCAGCTATGCTCCAACTCAAACTTTGACCACTGTATCAAAGCCTATCAATATTTAGTAAGAGCAACTTACAAAGAATACAGTAACACTGAACAGTAAGTTGATGAAACAGAAAATGCACTGGTGTAAGAGGTGTGGGAGCATCTTCCGTTCCATCCAATCAGAATCCATATGATGAGAAATATAAGTTAAAGATACAAAAAAAGAACAAAGAGTGTGAAAGGCAGATCATTTGACACTCATCTAGGGAAGGGCTGTTGTCGGGAGGGTGAAGCGGGACTAGAGGCTGGTCGATGAAGGGGCGACTGGGTGGGAGACATTCGAGGGCTCAACTCGCCCGTTTGAAGACGCCACAGAAGCTCTTCATTGGTACGACTCAGTCGCTTCTTCTCGTTGCTCTCTTTCTCAACGTACACCTGCAGATTGGCATTTTCCTCTGACAGTTGCCTGGTAGAATAGAGGAAACAACTAATGAGAATTCTTCTGTAGCTTTAGGCCACATACACACTGTAAAGTTTCAGGAGTGACAACCGCATTTAAATATGGGAGTGAATTCCCATAAATTATCGCTCTGTCTTTGTACAGAACACAAATCAAAATTGCGATGATTGACAGTGTGGTAACCATAGCAACGTTCTGGGCCTCGTGCATTTGGTATCCGCTATGTAATATTACAGCAACCAAAGACTCGTTATGTTCTGTAATTTTAACGAAACCACCATCGACAGAGGTGTCATGTTTTGTTTATGCTTGGAAGGCAGCTTCGTAGAGCGTGCTCTTGAAGTGTTGCCATGTACATAACATAAGCGTTTTTTGGGATTGTTGTTTGCTCATAATTAAAGTTTTTAAAGTTGGGAAGGTGCGGGTCGCAATATTTTGGTACTTATTTTCAATATGAAGCATTTGTACTTTGGATTATTATGGGCTTGTTCTTGTTCGCTGTTTTTTTACCAAGACCTGGCGATTCAAGACTCGTAACTCTTTCCCTGTGGTTTTCTTGCACCGCACACATACAGAAGAGAGAAACATCTCTGATACACATTTAAATACGTCATTAACAACTAATTGTTTAGTTTGGTTCTATACACATAAATGTAAAATGTGGTTGTCACTCCTGTAAATTACTAAACTCTGTGTACAGAACAGGATTAAACACTAAAAGGTGAATTGACTACGGAATTTAACTGCAGTGTGAACGTGGCTTAAAGTAGTCATAGTAAGGAAATCACAATTTCATTGCACTTTTGAAATTAGAGTTTCTGTCATGACAACTCTCAGAGTGTTTGGCATGGTAATGGATATGAAAATGTTGATATGTTTAGTCTTAGTCGAATAGATCTGCTATGCTGCTGCTGCTGTTGGTCATTGCTGCTGCTGCAGAGCAAGTATGGGACTTGCTGCTGCCAATACATACACGACATGCTGCTGTGAGCAAGTGTACTTTAATTACCCTTAGCAGATCTGTACAGGTGGAGCTGGAAAGGTGAAGGGTTTCTGAAAGTGCGCTGCAAACAGCTACAGCAAATGCTGACCAAGTATTTGAAGGTTGAGCAGTGAGCTTATTGGCTGCTGATACAGCAGGAAACAATCAGCTTTGCCCAATAGAGAATGATGTGATTGCAAGCAGATTGAGTTAAAGACCTGCGCCATCTAGAGTTTCATGACAGAACTTTGTATTTCATTTATGTCCTACTCAGTACCTTTAATTATATAAACTGTTTTAAAATGTTAAAATGTTTTATAAAGACCTGGACATTGCGAGGTTGCGGTCAATCCTGTCTTTTAGGTCTTCATTTTGCTGCTGTAACACCTGAATACGCTCCTCCAACAAAACATTCTTTTGGGCCTGTGCAAAAACATGACAAACATACTAAATCACTGAAAAACTGTGACATTTCTACTTTCAAAGAAGAACTTAGTGCTTTATTCCTCATTATATAAATACAAATGAGATGGAAACTCCAGTCATACCAAAGGACATAAGTGTTTAATTCTATGGGGGGGTCAACAATGTATCCCGTTAATACTATATTGTTCTTGGACACTTTTTGGGGAGACAGATACATCTGCATATGTTTTGGCTTGATAACACATCCACACTGATAGGTGTCAGTATAAGTTTAAAAAGTATAAGAAGAATATCATATTGGCTAGCGAAACTTGAGAACAACTTTAAAGACCCCATGAAATCTGTCCTATGTTGATGGATTCCATTTTGAAATAAAAGTGTGGGTGGGACATATGGAGCAGGTGGTCTTATTTATCAAAAAAAAAAAAAATGTTATGCCACAAACTATGATTGGCTACTTTCTGATTGGTGGGGGAGGGACATTCTTATTCTATAGAGCAAAAATCTGTGTAGTGCAACATGAGTCATCAAAATTTTTGGCCTATTTTCCTACAAAAAAAGATTGTCAACTTTACACATATCTGCTAAACTAAACGTATGTTTATGAGTACAGGGAATAAAAGTTACAAAACATCCAATTTCACGGAGTCTTTTATAAATAAAGAAATCTCAAAGCTATCTCTTTCTCCATTGTAAATTCACCATTTTTTCCAGCTCTGAAATTTTGAGCTCCTGTTCATGAATCTGCTGGTTCTTCATCTCCAGAACCTCTTTAAGACTCTTCAGGTCCTCCTCAATATGCTGATATGGAGCAAGAGCATCCTGTACACACAAAAACACAAAACACAGATTCAAACTATTATATATCTGTATCACATAACTAACAAGCTTCTCAGTGGTAAATGCGACTTGAGATGCCATTCATGACCAATTTTTAAAGGTGGGGTATGTATTATTTCAACAACGCTGTTGGACATTATTGATATTTGAAATCAACCCAAACAAACCCAGCCCTCTCTTCATTGCTCCGCCTCCAAAACTCACCCTCCAATCTCGAGCCCCGGCCCATCCGCTGCTGGCATGCGAGGCGAGTGTACTAACAATGATGCTAAACACCGCATTCTCTAGCGGTTGTCAGTGCGCAGTGAAAAATGCGAGTTTCACTGCACAACTCTCACTAGCTGGCCACACGCAATACGAGTGGGTGTCTGTTTATTACAGCTGATGTGCAATAAAATTCTTAATAAAAAATAAAGTGCAGATGATGATCGAACGACAAGGAAGCACAAAAAATGAACGTACAGTACACAAGAGTACTGTAAATACAAACAAGTGTTCGTTGTTAGTCGCCAACAGCACAGCAGCTCCAGACAATCAATGACACTCAAACCCAGTTTTACTCACATGTGAAGCGGAATCAAAGCAGCCTCCACGTCTGTTTTCAGGCCTTCCCACTTAGCTGTCTCCAGCACTGGAAAGCTTTTCTAATATTAACGCAGGTCCTAAAGCGCTTGCCCAGTCATAAACCTTCATTCCAGTGATATTCTTTTTAGCTGTTTTGTATTGTGTCATCATCTCTCTTTCTGCGTTTTTTTTTTTTTTCTCCAAATCTCCCTCTTGCACTTTCAGTCTCCTCCACCGTCATAAGCCCCCTAATGCTGATTGGTTAGACGTTTTTTGTTGGTGTCGGCCCGACTAACTTCCAAACAGTGTTGTTGAAAAAATACATACCCCACCTTTAACTAGGAAACTCATATTTACAATAGTCCCGTTAGCACGTGGAGGCAGCATTAGTATATGTAAACTGTGTTTATACAGCTTTTTAAAAATGACGGATGCCGGTGTTTCGTACTGCATGCATTTGGCCAATCAAATTACACTTGCGTCACTGGTAGTTCCTATTGTGCTGGGTTAGACCCAACTCTGAAGTAGGAGCTCATTTAGTCCCCCCAAAAGCCGTTCCTGTAACTAAAATCGTTCCAAGTTCCTGCAGTGCGAACACGGGTACTTTCAGAGAAAACGTTCCCCCAGTGCGAAAGCCGCTTATGACAATGTTGCAAAAACCTCCTTTTAGGAACCTTTATTTTTAAGAGTGCAGATAAGGAAATAAAGTAAACAAGTGTCCAGCATGCAAACTCCTTCAATACTGTTTAAAAAGCATCCCAGAATGTCTAGACTGTGCCGAGGTGTAATCTAGACAATGGATGGTGACCCAAAAATGAACATTGTACAATCATTCACCCTCATTACAGATCTGTATAAATCTTTCTTTACAGAGGACAAATTTTGCAAATAAATAAATAAAAATGAAGACATAATTTTCTAGGGATGAAATTTTCTTTAAATACCACTGGCCAAACACAAAACAAAAGAGAATATCAAGAACAGTACCACTATCTGCTCATCTGTGCTTCTGCGCAGTGCTTCTTCAAAACGCTTGGCCCGGTCTCGCAGAGACCGGTTCTGAAATGTCAACGTGTCCACCTGATCCTAAACACAGCACAGAAATACACACTCTTACACTTGCCATCATAAAGAAAAGGGAAAAAAAAACAACACACTGTACAACACATGTTGGCATTCAGAGTGAGGACATACAGTACCTGCAGTGAGAGTCTGAGTTTCTCAAATTCCTCTTCCATTGACTTCTTTTGCTGCTCATGTGCCATCTTCAGGTCTAAAAAGAAACAACCAGTTCATTCATGTTAGTAAGAACACACTGATGAAGAAGAATTAACACACAGTTTAGATTCAACCGTCTGTAGTGATGTTGTTAAGCAGAAGTCACCAGAGCTCTCTTAGTGGGCCAAACCTATTTGCTTTTATAGACCTTCCAGCCCAAATAATCTAAGTAGGCAACTCACTAGGTTTTTAGGCCCTGTTTCCACCTGGTATTAAGATGCATTTTGGTCGATCGGATCACAAGTGGACGATGCTAACTATAGGCGTAAATGGGGTGTAAAACGTTTTGAGCTTGTCCACGTTCGATCACTTCCAGAGGTAGTCGAAAACGCATTCGACTGGATTGCTTTCGTAGTGGAAACGCTCATGTGCTTGAATGTGTTCGAACAGCTGCTAAAGACGCCTGACTTAACGCACAAACATTATGGTATGTGTGCTGGCCAGACGGGATTTAAACTTTGTTGGCTGAAGACCCAAGTTTGGTTTGAAGACGAAAAACGTACCAAACACAATGTTCTCCCAACAGTCCTGATTTCTAACACGCACTCATCGCGTTCGTCTGTCAAAGCTGATGCTCTCTGTAAGTTTTTCTGTCGTCATGTCCATTCATACATTTACCTTCCTCTCAAAGAAATCAGGACAGAAGTGGTTGAAAGTGGACAAAAGAGATGGATTAAAATACCAGGTGTAAACGGGTCTCCCTCATCGTTGTGATCCGATCAACCAAAACGCATCTTAATACCAGGTGGAAACAGGGCCTTAGACACATTCGCTTTGATTCCTGGGAGTGTGATGGATGTGTCTGTCAGCAGGACTCACTCTTGATGGTTCTGGTGTGCTCTTCCTGTAAAGTGGCCAGTGTGGCACCATGAGTCGCTTCCATCTCCACCATGGCCGTCTCATGGTTTTCACTCATCTCCTCGATCTAACAACAAAAATGGTTGACAACTTTTAAAAGGTGCTCTGGAATATTGGATTCTGAATGGTCAAATGCAGCAATTTCTGTATAATGTATATTTGACTGTCTCTCTCTTTTCATACCAACACAATTGAGACTTTTTAACATTTTGAATGGTTTGTTAGCTACTGTAGACTTCGTGATCTTCAGTTTTGCATTGTTGATAAGTTACGAATCTCTGCCCACCGTCACATGCCGAACCAAGAAGTTTGCTGATGGTTGCCGTTGTGAATTTGAGTCAAAGTTCACCAAACTTGAATCCGACGCGGAATTCGCATAGGGAAATACACTATATTGCCAAAAACTCTTCCCACAAAGTTGGGAGCATGAAATTGTCCAAAATGTCTTAGTGTGCTGAAGCATTAAGAGTTCCTTTCACTGGAACTAAGGAGCCAAGCCCAACCCCTGAAAAACAACCCCACACCATAATCTCCCCTCCACCAAACTTTACGCCCATCGGATTGCCAGACAGAGAAGTGTGATTTGTCACTCCAGAGAACGTCTACACTGCTCTAGAGTCCAGTGGCGGCGTGCTTTACACCACTGCATCCAACGCTTTGCATTGCACTTGGTGATGTAAGGCTTAGATGCTCGGCCATGGAAACCCATTCCATGAAGCTCTCTATGCACTGTTCTTGAGCTAATCTGAAGGCCACACGAAGTTTGGAGGTCTGTAGCTATTGACTCTGCAGAAAGTTGGCGACTTCTGTGCACTGTGCGCCAGTACACTGACCCCGCTCTGTGATTTTTTGTGGCCTACCACTTTGTGGCTGAGTTGCACTAATTAGTTTGCCCACAAGATGGCAACACTGCATAGATGGCAACAACCGATATTTCACAGTTGAAAAAAGAATCTGATGAGATGGAACAACAACAATATCATTGACAAGCATTTGTGTGAGAAGGTTTAGAGATACACAAAACTAGTTTGAATGATTTCAAATACATTTTTATCAGTCATAATTTTTAAGAAGCAATAGCACAGACACTGGACAAGGATGAAACGAGTGAACTTCTGTGTTACAGTATATTTTCAAAGACGGTGCATTTGCTTCAAAACTGAAGTATACTTTGGGTTACTTTTCAGACTACTGGGTTGCCTTCCAGACTTTCTTAACTCTAGCTGAGCCTTCACACCATGTAATCCTTTGTGTGTAATGCTAAAATAAAAGCCTCTTCAAGGTGTGTCAAAGATAATCTCAGTCTTTACACCCTGTTACTTCCTCATCTCACCTGTTCCTGGTGCTGGGAACGTAGCTGCACCAGGTGGCTGGTCTGTTGTTGCTTGAGTCGCTGTATCTCAGAGTTGTGCTCCTCTACCAATCTCTCCTCAAGGGCCTTGAGCTTCTGCTGTTGCTCCTCTTGGAGTCCTTTCAGCTCCCGCTCAAAACTCTGCTCCAGCTGGGCCTTCTCACCCTGCAGACGCTCCCAGCGCTGAACACTGACCACTAGAGTGATAGAAAATAGTTTGTTATGAGCCATGAAAGGGCATGCTTAACCGTCAGAAAATGTTTGGTGTAAAAATTTCCAGCCCTGTTTTCAGCCCTGTTACTTTCAACCTTGGTACCTATTCTAGTGAAGAAATTTAATAATATATGAGCCATTTTATTTTATTTTCAATAAATATGGGGTTTGCACATTTTGTAACGGTTACCAAAATTTGAGATTTAAATTGTAATTCTAACGTATAAAAACCCCTGATTTGTGTGATCTTGTAATTTTATAGCAATACATTTTTAAAAACATTCACCAAAATAGGTACCAAGGTTAAAAGGGTTACACATTTAGTATAAATCAGGCAGGTAATTTTGACACCAAATGTTTTATTAATATTCTGAATTAGATTTTATGTTTCTATTTTGCTTTCATTTTAATTTCGGTAAATATTTTAGTCATAGTCATTTTTAGAATTGTTTTTTTTATATCCTATATCTATATAGTTTTTAATAAATGTTTATTTGTTTAGTTTTAGTATTTTTCTTTTTAAGTTCATCAAGTTAAACTAAATGGAAATGGGAAATGTTGCTTTGTTGACTGGCTAAAAATAAAACAAGTTTGTAAATAAAACAAAAATGCCATTTACAAATATGTAATCTGAGAAGGTGAGTTTTGTTTTTATTTCTTGAGTGGTGGACCTCATTCTAACATTTGTGAGTAAGCTGCAGCACAAGTGGGTGACATGAGATCACTGTTGTGTGAGATGTCCAGAGGAGACTTACCCACTTCATCCCTGATCCTGGATAACTGCAGGGATAACTCCCTCTCCTTCACAGCAGAGCTCTCACTCTGGAAAACACACAGAGAAATACACAAATGTCTTATGAATCGCTCCACACAGAATCTGCAAGCTCACATGAGTGTAGGGGAAAATTATGCAGAGGAACTGATGTAAAATGTGTTTAACAGTGCTTACAGTACCACAGTGAACGCGTAATAAAATGTTTCAAAAGTTTGTAATAAATAAAGAGAATCTGCAAAAATGCAGCTCTGTTCTGCTTACTTTTTACCAAATAAATCATACCAGTCAAAATACCACTTTAAAAGGGTCTTATTATGCTTTTTTACATTCAACTTTATTTAGTGTGTAATGTTGCAGTTTGAGCACGAAAAAGGTCTGCAAACTTCCAAAGCACAAAGTCACTCCAAAGGGAGTTATTCTCTATATCAGTGCAAACTGTTTCTGAACTCCCTGAAACGCCTCCATTGTAGTCTTGAGTTTTCTTCCGGGAACAAACAAGTCACAGTATTCCTCATTTAAATAATTCCCACCCCAAGGGGGCGAGGCCAGGTTGAGTTTGTTAGTAGTGAGTTTGTTAGTAGTGCGTTTATGGTACGGGGCATGACATTTCCCAAACACGCTCGAAGCGGTTGACAAATCACAACACACTGATCCAGCTGACCAATCAGAGCACATTGCACTTTTCAAAAGGAGGGGCTTAATAGAGACAGGAACTAAACAGGGGTGTGCTTCCCAAAAGCATTGTTAGCCAACTAGTTGCAAGTTTTGTCATTACCAACACAGTTCAATGATTTTCCAATGAACAAATAGATCATGCTCTTGGGCACAATAAGCAAGCAAACACTCAGTACATTCTATATGTTTAAAGCAACACCATGAAACATTTGCTCACGGTTCCACCATGTGGTTGATAAGCACAATTGTCTGTTACCAGTGTCATAAATACTTTCACTGTATAAGCTTCCCCGTGGGTAGCGCAATACACATGAATTTGTTGACTAAGCTGACAGAACTGGCGAATCCAAAAAACCTTTTTTGGAAACCATGTCCATCGACCAGGTAAAGTAGCTTGTGTTACATTATGTTCTAGAAATACACTGCCCAGCCAAAAAAAAAAAAAAAAAGTCACTGTTTGGATTTTAGTTGGCAAATACTTAAGAATCTATGAATGAATCATTATTACAATTATTATTATGTTTCTAGCACGTTGTTTGTTTGGCAACGGTTCTTTTAACCCTTAAAGAGTGTGTAGCTTTTCATTTCTTAAACAACCATGTAGGAAGACACATCATCGCCATATTCCAGGATGACAATGTCAAGATTCACCAGGGTTAAAATTGTGAAAGAACAGTTCAGAAAGCACGAAGAATCATTTTCATACATGAATTGGCACCTCTGAGTCCAGACCTTAATTTCATTGAAAGTCTTTGGGATGTGCTGGAGTAGACTTTACAGAGTGCTCACCTCTTGCATTGTCAATACAAGATCATGACCAAAAACTGATGCACCTCTTGATGGAAATAACATCAACATGTATGCATCGAGAGGTGCATAATTTTTTGGTCAAGATCTTGTATTGACAATGCAAAGTCTCCTCCAGCACATCCCAAAAACACAGAGGTTAAGGTCAGTGCCAATTCATGTGTGAAAATGATTCTTCATGCTCCCTCCCAACAATTCTTTCACAGTTTTAACCCTGATGAATCTTGACATTGTCATCCTGGAATATGGTCATGATAGATCTAAATACATGGCTGTTTAAGAAATGGAAAGCTACACACTCCATCTTTTAGGGTTAAAAGAACCGTTGCCAAACATATAACATGCTAGAAAAATAATAATCACTGTAATAATGATCGAGTCATAGACTCTAAAGTATTTGCCTATTAAAATCCAAACAGCGACTTTTTCTTTTTTTTTTTTTTTTGGCTGGGCAGTGTATCATTACATAGTTTTATTTATTGTTACTCCAGAATTGAAAAGTACAATGACAAAAAGAACGGTAGTATGTAAGCCTATTTTTTGTTGTTGTTGTTTGCATAGTTCGTATGTAGCATTGTTTGCAAAGGGTGTAATTTGTATAATAGAATAAAATGTCGTCCGCATGGTTTTGAGACTTGCATTTTAGATCATTTCATCTTATAATTAGCTGTTGGCTAACTCCACCCAGGCTACGAGTAAAATATGCAGAGTGTGGTTGTAGCCGCTAGGAGGCTGCTCAGGTAGCAGCGGCAGTAGAATTCGTCCAGATAGGAGTTGTTCTACCACTGAAATAATTTTAGAGACATTATTTTAAGGTCGAAAAAATACATAGTGTTGCTTTAACTCTAACTTTTAAATTAAACCAGCAAGCTCCAGATAACCATGTCACAGACCTTTATCTGCACCAATTACACTAGTAGTAACTCTGACATACATTTACCCCAAAGTGACAGAACTAACCACATCTGTAACTGACATGTTTGATGATGCCACAGCACAATAACATGCTGATGATCCATACTTGTTTATAAGAATCAATGTCAGCAAATGATACGGCATGAGTCAGCATTTTAACACAGCAGTCCTGAATCCTACACTCATTCAGCTCCAAACGCCAGCTGGGATCTCACTGTAACATCTGCTGTTAAAAACACCTTCTAACCCTCTCATTCTGTATGTAAACAAACAGCAGGGTCACGACCCCATGATCCCAGAAATGTCCTGACCTGTCATCATTGTGTCACTTCTACAGCTCTCATCCAATCAGATTTTCCTCCAGCACACAACATATCACGCAGATCCCTGGAGAGTCTTTCTATGAATACTAATCCGCCCAGCTTGTTCCTCACCTCAGCTACTTTCATTTCCTGCTGTGGAAGGTCTATAATAGTGAGAGCTAGGTGGTCTCAAGGACTCAGTCCCCACCTATAAAACAAAAGATAAATCTGTAGGGCCTAACATTGTTACACCCAAACACACCTACAGCCTGAACATGCTTTAAAAATACTTATTATTATACATGGACTTTCTTATTAGTGTTGTCTGCTGAGCATCACTATTACTACTGCTCATGTTGAGGGTTAGGACTTTAAATAAACCCATAACCCTAAACATTTTGGTTCTGTAACTTGTCCCATATGTCTGTGCTACAGACATTACGATATTTCAAACTGTATGGCTATGATATTCTGTACCAATATGTTTACACTAAATAAACTATTATTTTTGCCTTGGCCCAGTAAGTAACCATAGCAATCACCCTAAAGACATAGCAACATGCTAGATACCATTCAGAGCCCATTAGCACTCTCTAGCAATCATTCAAAACACCCTAGTGAACATATAGCAACATGCTAACAACAACTCAACGCAACCACCTAGCAGTCCCCTAGCAAACAACATGTGATCAACCACTCACAACACCTAAGCAGCGTCTTTGCAAAGCTTAGCAACCACGCAGAACACCCTAGAAAGCACATGTAAATACAACACCTTAGCAACTTCATAGCAACACCGTGCCAACTACCCAAAAGACTCTAGCAATCACATAGCAATAGACAAACATCCACTCACAATACTTTATAGCAACCAACCACCCAGAGAAAATCATAAAAATCCACATAGAAACTGCTCAGCAACACACAAACAACTACATCACAACACCTTAGAAACCACATGACAACACCCTAGCAACCACCCCGGCCATATAGTAACCTGCAAACAACCACTCACAATACCTTGGCAACCACATAGCAACGGCCTTGCAACCATCCAGAAACATCCAACCACTCTAACATTGTAGTGAGCAACACTGGCAAATGTCTACAAAAAAATTTAAAATCTAGTTAGTGGCATCATCAATGCTCATATCATGTAATGTCTCATCTCAAATGCATAAATATGAAGAGGTCAATAAAGACCAAAAGTGCAATATAAAACAATAGAATTATGATATCAGACCACCTGCATCAAGTGTCAGCAGTCAGGGTGGGGTGTTTCCCCTCACCGTAAGAGCACGTGTTTGTCTTCACTGACACCACACACACATACACACACACTTCCATCATCACAAAATATATATACAAGATGAATGTAGAATGAAGATGAAATAAACCAGGTCTTATGCAAAATGAATGTAGAATGAAGATGAAATAAACCAGGTCTTATGCAAAAAGCATCACTGGTCCTACTTTAGCAAACAGGTCAGAGAAAGAAAGCAGTATCACACACAATCATCCTGGTATTGTTTTACCGTAGTATCCGAACAGCATGTAGGATGGAGACACAGAGAGAGACATTGGCTCATGCTAGGGCAGAATGTAGCTTTATAAAAACCTGTCAGGGGAATACCATACCCACACCGCATGAGAGAGAGAGAGAGAGGTGGGGGGGAGTGTTGGACAGACAGACAGGCGGAGTTAGGAAGAATGTGATAGAAAAAGGCAAAAATCACCCAACAAACGGCCTTACCTCATCCTGTTTTTAGCATCATAGCCTGACCACTGCAACAATGAGTCGCGTGAGTCTGCGATTCTACACATGTTCTTCAGACAACCCCCCAAGCTTCTCGCTCTCTCTCTCTCTCTCTCTCTCTCTCTCTCACATACACACACTCGGAGATGTTGGGAGGAGGGGTGAATGATGGAGAGATAGAAGAACAGGAGGATGAGATCAATAAAGAACAAAATAACGTGTGCATTGTCTGATACCACTGGGTCCACTGGGAATGAACACACATTTTCATACAAGCAGACGAAATAAAGCATTCCAAATGAAATATGATAAACAACATGTTCTATAGTGCAGTGGCAACATTACAACATTACAAACTACCGTAATTGTGATATTTGCGGTTGTATGCAATAAATTATGCTTTAAAAAGGTCCTATACAAAAATAAAACAAAATTAAAATTCAGTAAGGTAATTTAAGTGCTTTATGATTATGCGACTGACAGAAAAAATAAATAAAACAAATCGCATTTGGAACGAGCTTCATGTGTTTGTTTACTACATAACAACACCCTAGCAACCATCTAGAACACCCTAGAGACTGCACAGAAACACATCAACAACCACTCACAACCCTTTAGCATCCACAAAGTAGCAACACCCTAGCAACTACTCTCAACACCCTAGAGACTGCATAGAAACACATCAACAACATATCAGAATCATTTAGCAACCACAAAGTAGCAACGTCCTAGCAACTACCCAAAACACCCTAGAGACTGCATAGAAACACACCAACAACCACTCACAATCCTTTAGCAATCACAAAGTAGCAACGCCCTGGCAACTTCTCTCAACACCCTAGAGACTGCATAGAAACACATCAACAACCACTCACAACCCTTTAGCACTCACAATGTAGCAGCGCCCTAACAACTACCCACAACACTCTAGAGACTGCATAGAAACACATCAACAACAACTCAGAATCATTTAGCAACCACAAAGTAGCAACGCCCTAGCAACTACCCACAACACCCTAGAGACTGCATAGAAACACACCAACAACCACTCACAATCCTTTAGCAACCACAAAGTAGCAACACCCTAGCAACTACCCACAACACCCTAGAGACTGCATAGAAACACACCAACAACCACTCACAACCCTTTAGCAACCACAAAGTAGCAATGTCCTAGCAACTACCCAAAACACCCTACAGACTGCATAGAAACACACCAACAACCACTCACAACCATTTAGCAACCACATAGCAATACCCTAGCAACCATCCAGAACACCCTAGTGAACGCATAGCAACATGCAAACAAATGCTCACAATACCTTAGCAACCACAAAATGCCACAGCAACTGTACAGAACACCTTAGCAATTGCAAAGCAACACACAACCACTCACATCTTAGCAACGACACAGCAACCAACCAAAACACCCTAATGACAGCATAGCAACATGCTAACAACTACTCAGAACACTTTAGCAACTACATAGTAGTGACACCCTAGTAACCACCCACAACACCATGGCAACTGCATAGAAAGACTCAAACAACACCTTATAAAACATATAGCAATGCCCTGGAAACCCTTCAAAACAATTTAGTAACCGATCTGACAAAAGCAGACAGTGACCAGTGGTTGTCAAGATCTGCAAAGTTCATAAAACACCATAGCAGTCTATAAAACTCACAACACCTTAGCAACTACATAAAGCCATAGCAACCATCCAGAACACACTAGCAACCACATAGAAACATGCAAACAACCATTCATGACACTTTAGTAACAACATAATGCCCTGGAAACCACCCAGATCATCTTAGAAAACTCATAGCAACACACCAACAATCACTTACAACACTTTAGCAACTACATAGCAACACACTGGACACCATAGCAACATGCAAACAACTATCTTAGCAACCAAATAAAAACATCCAGAACACCTAGCAATTGTTTTGCAACACACAAACACTCACAGCACCCTAGCAATGCCAGAGAAACCACCCAAGACCCCTAGTGAACGCATAGCAACATGCTAGCAACCACTCAGAACACTTTAACAACCATATAGCAACACCCTGGAAACCATACTGAACACCTCAGCAACTGCATAGCAACACGCAAACACTCATAATGCCTTAGCAATGACATTAAAAAATTTCACAGCAACCATCCAGAACACCCTAGTTACCACATAGCATCAATCACTCAGAACACTTTACCAATCAAAAAAGTGGTAACACCCTAGCAACCCCAACAACACCATAGCAAGTGCACAGAAACCACACCCACTGACAATGCTACTAATACTCATATTTAAAAACACAAAATATGGCTTGTCAATTTAAAAGGTTTTAAGGTTAAGGGGTAGGGCTATCAAATTAGATTTTGAATTTCGAATATTCATTAAATTTAAAATAAAAATCCAAAAATGGTGCATTTGAAATTTAGGTGTGCGTCAGTGGCGTACAAGATGCGATGATGATGTAAAAGTCGTTGTGTTTTAATGTTTTTGTTAGCCTATCCAGTTGAACCCACTAGATGTGGTGCTGATGTGTTGTTCATTCAACATTTTAGAAATAGAAGAAATAGAAATTTAAATAAATAATTTAATGTGGTGCATTAATATTTTGCTCATTGCGCCCTCTTGTGGCCTCAGGAGATGAGCCAAAAGCTTTTTTCCGTATTATTTTAAATGCGAATTTAATTCAAAAACTCATGTCGTTCCAAACTCGTAAGACCTTCGTCATTCTCCTACGCTTTTTATGTTCAGCGCTTCCAGGTTCTACGTCAGAACGCCAACTCGTTATTGGCCGGCTCCTGCGTCAGAATCACATGCATGCGTTGTGCTGCTCACGTGAACAGCGTCGGCCAATACTGAGCCGACGTTCTGACGTAGAACCTGGAAGCATAAACAGCGTAGGAAAATGACACAGAAGAGAAGATATTGTTGAATAAAGTCATTATTTTTGTTTTATTTTTTGCACACAAAAAGTATTCTCGTCACTTCATAAAATTAAAATTGAACCACTGCAGTCACGTGGACTATTTTAATGATGTCTTTAATACCTTTTTGGACCTTGAAAGTAGTGGTTAAATTGCTGTCTATGGACGAGTCAGACAGCTCTCGGATTTCATCAAAAATATCTTAATTTGTGTTCTGAAGATGAATGAAGGTCTTATGGGTTTGGGACGACATGAGGGTGAGTAATTAATGACAGAATTTTCATTTTTGGGTGAACTAACCCTTTAAGTTACCGGTGCTCTAGCCTGTACAGTGGTGTCATATGAAGACTTTAGCTGCGTCTCATTTCGAAGGCTGTGTCCTCCGGAGGTCACATTTGAAGGCTGCATACGTCATCGAGGTGGTCTCATTTTAGAAAAGTAACCGTTAGATTGCAAAGTAAGAAAGAAATTACAGTATTTTACACCTCCAAGAAATAACAGTCAATTATATTATGGTTACTTTTCTTAAATAAGACATCCTTGATGACGTATGCAGCGTTCAAATGCGACTTCCGGAGGACGCAGGCTCCGAAATGAGGCGCAGCCTTTGACAGAGTGTTACCTTCCGGCAGAAGTGTTGGGTGGTGATGGTGAACACATCCAGGCATCGTGAGGACTTCCTGAGCTCATTCTGCAGGCTAACCAGCTGCCGGGCCTGATCTTCACATCTCTCTTTCAGTCTCTGCACCATCAATCGCTCCCGCTCGGCATCCACACCATCTGAACGCCCACCAAGACGGGCCACACATGACTTCTGACGCACTGGGAAATATAAAAAAATAGATAAAAAAACATGAAAAATAAACTGCTTAAAGATATGACGTGTTAGTATGAAAATTAGATTTTTTTTAAACCCCTATTATGCTACTTTATAGGTTCATAATTCTGTTTTGGAGGTCTCCTACAATAGATTTACGTGCATGAAATTTTTTTTTAATTTTCTCAAAATATACATTGCAGCATCACCTGTTTTCTCACAGTGTCTGAAACTGTTTGATCGAGGATTCTGTCTCTCTAAACCCCTCCTTTCCGAGAGCCAACTTTGCTCTGATTAATCAGATGGCCCAGTCTGTTGTGATTGGTCTACTCTGCTCTGATTGGTCAGGAGGCCCAGTCTGTTGTGATTGGTCAACTGCTTACAGTGCGTCAGAAACCACACAGCTATTACCATATCTGAATTTCAGCTCCAGATCTTCCTCACCGTTGATACACAGTGATATGAACAGTAACGATGGCGTCGTAATAAATTAGAACATGAGGACCATATATTTATGGATCATAAGACTGAGATAAGGAGTAACTGCTGACTTCACTTTCCATGAACACACATTTCCACAATAATCCTCACAGATGAGAGTCAGGAGAGTGGTAACCCATAAATATGTGTAACATATAGTATGTACAGTAATATAGTAAAAATACAGTAATAGTAATACAGTAATACAGTAAAATGCTTCTACTTTGCAGTCTTTTCTAATGTAAAATATTTGAATTTTTTGAATATTTTATTCATTTATAATACTAATAATACATATAATACATAAAATATATATATATATATATATATACACACACACACTTGCACACACACAAAAATTACATTTCAAATAAATGTTGTTCTTTTGAACTTTCTATTTATCAGAGAATCCTGAAAAAAAATGTATCAGTTTATGAAACAGCACAATTGTTTTCAACAATGATAATAATAAGAATTGTTTCTTGATGATCAAATCATCATATCAGAATGATTTCTGAAGGATCATGTGACACTGAAGACTGGAGTAATGATGCTGAAAATTCAGCTTTCCCATCACAGGGATAAATTACATTTCAAAATAAATTAAATTAAATTGTTATAATATTCCACACTATTACTATTTTCACTGTATTTTGGTCTAATAAATCCAGTGAGCATAAAGGACTTCTTTAAAAACATTTTAAAAATCGTACCAATCCCAAACCTTTGAACGATTGTGAACATGGATGATCCAAACAGATTTTAGAAGAACTTTTTATAAATATGCTTACATATAATTTGTAAATATTTACAAACTGACATTATATATTGGTATATTCAATTTATTGTGTATTTCATCTGAATTATTGAGAATACAGAAAAAAATTAATCTTATTTTTAAGACCTACGGTGTCATTTTATCCTCCATTAGTCTGGAAGCATTAGTGAGGGAATTACTCACCGGTTTCCTAATGGAAGTCTGTAGTCTTTGCAGTGTTGCTATGACAACCACTGGTAGCCAGTTAATGAGGGATGGGAAATGACAGTGGGAGGGGCGGCAGCAGGCGAGCAGAATAAAACACTCATGAGACACTCACCCGGGGACTGAGGCTTGGGAGAGACCACCGCAAACCTCTTCGGGGATGACACAATGGGACGGCTGATTTCTCCATCCCTTTGAAACTCCTTTCTAGAGGCTGTAGAGAAACAAATAACACATTTATATGAGCCACTGTTGTCAATGAGAACTATTATTCTATTACAAACTCACAGCTAAATTTTGGAATTAAAATTATAGCTTTATATAAGGATAAAGTAAATGCTTAAAGTGTTCACTAGATGGAGCCCTTGGTCCACTAATGTTCTTTTTCATACTGTGACTGCAGTGTCAAGTCAGCACTATGATGCAATGCATACTTCAGCCACTAAAGGGCCCTTCAAGAATATTTTTATCCAAATATTTTTTTCTAAATCAACTCTGAATATTGGAGAACATGTTACAGGTTATATAGCGTATATATATATTTATAATGTATTATTCAGCAAGAACGCATTAAATTGACCAGAAGTGACAGTAAAGACATTTATAATGTTGGAAAATATTTTTTTAAAGTAAATGCTGTTATTTTGAAATTTGTATAAATCAAAGAATCCTGAAAAAATGTATCACTGTTTCCACAAAAAATTAAGCAGCACAAATGTTTTCAGCATTGATGATAAGAAAAAATATTTCTTCAAATCATCATGTGAGAATGATTTCTGAAGGATCATGTGACACTAAAGACTGGGGTAATCACAGGAATAAATAATTTTACAATATATTCAAATAGAATATTAGTAAATAGAAACAATATTTCACAATATTACTGTTATACTGTATTTTTGGTAAAATATTTTCTTTTTATATATGTAAGAATGTGAAATAATCAAAAGTAATTTAATTGGTGAACTTTAACATTCAGCTTAACCCTTTTATAATACATTACACCTGTTGCATTCTAGTAAGCTTATAAAACAGTCATAACTTAATATTTTTTCAAATAAAACCATAGTGTATCTGATCAGTAACTTCTCATTAATGAGTGAATGTGAAACATTTTAAAAGTTTTGAATGTTACCATGTTTGTTTTTACCATGCTATTACTTCATTTCTCCCCTTATTTTTAATTAAAAAATAAATTGAGAAATTCTTTGAAATTTAAAATGTTATAAGAACTACAGTGTGATGCAAGAAAATATATATTTTTATCAATATTTCTGAGAAATTTTATTTGAATATATCAGATGAAATTTATGAGAATTAAAAAAAAATCAGCATAATTTCATGTGTAAATAGTTATTATATCTCTTACATTTAAAAAAAAAAAAAAAAAAACTGAAAAAAAAAAAGTTGTGCATTTTGAGAGTCTCAATGTGTATCCAAAGTTTCATTTGCTTACTAAAAACTATGGATTTTTAAAATAAAAAATAAATAAAATGATGTACCTCATCTGCCAAAACAGACCAAATACATTAGAAGGGTTAAATAGTGTATTTTTAAATAAAGCTCATTGCTTTTATTGATTCAACAGACTTCTACTTCAGTCACTCTTTAACACACAGATAGAAATATGTATGTGTTTATTTTAGTGCAACTGTTATAATTGATAACTGTATTTACAGTTCTATACATTTTGATATCCCACATTTCAGTAAAGTGGGAATACATAGACGATATTTACAGTTTTTCTGCAAAAATACTGCAGTTGATATACATGTTTTGCACAGGTGTAAAAGTACGTGTGAAGTATGAATGTTGGTGTCATGGTGACAAGAGAATGCTCCGTCAGTAGCTATGTTTCCATTCAAAGTTGCGAATTTAACTAAAGCGCAACTTAGCAGAAAATCACATAAAACATTTGCGAATAAAGCAGCATTTCCATTCCATGCGTTCAAGAGAACAAAATCATCACTTCCTGCGAAAATGCTGCAAAATATCTGTAATAAAAATGGAAGTTGCTGCAATCAGGAAAGAAAGCGTGGCTCTTTTTTCCTCCATGATAAATGACTTCCCTGATAGCACACATACATCTCAGAGACGTCTATTTGATGTCTGTGTTTACGTCTGGAAGACATATTTTTTTTTTTAGAGTGTTTGCTCATGTGCAATACATCTATAGGACGTTTCCTGTCAGATGTCAAATAGACGTTTAGAAGATGTCTTTAAGATGTTTATGATTTAGAATGTATGTAAAACTGACATCTTAAAGATGTCTATCAGATGTTTGTAAACAGCAGATGCTTTCCAGATGAAGTGATCTTTAAC
Organism: Hypophthalmichthys nobilis; assembly: GCA_037950665.1. Taxonomy (NCBI): domain Eukaryota; kingdom Metazoa; phylum Chordata; class Actinopteri; order Cypriniformes; family Xenocyprididae; genus Hypophthalmichthys; species Hypophthalmichthys nobilis. Next base: position 28,105,691 of record CM075479.1, read on the forward strand.
AGACATCTTGCAGACGTACGTGTGCTATCACACAGTCGAAACGCAATACACTCTGTCATGTTGTCTTGTGTTCGGATGCTGGTGTTTGGATCTGGGAGGGAATTAAACCCAATCATTCTGATGACAGACTTTGGCTCAGGCATTTCAGAATGACTAAATCAACACGTGAAATGCTGTGCGATGTGATTGATTGCTGGTTAGTCCAGTTATCCAATCAAATCCCCTGTTGAGGCAAAGTCACGTGAGTTTTTTGTTGCACATCATGGGATTTATTCGGTAAATGTGTTTCCATAATAGTTTACGCGCATGTCTTCTTATCGGATAAAAAATGTATCCGCCTCAATTGAGTGCATGTGTTTCTTATGCGCATTTTTAGAATTTATGCGCATCTTGGCGTTTCTATCCAGCGTTGTTTTTTTTTGTGTGTGTGTGTGATATCCCAAAACGCACATAAAACAGGTGGATGGAAACGTAGCTTGTGACACACCTCTTCACACAGGGTCATGTGACAGCTGGTCAGGTCAGGTTACATTTGGTGGCAAAAGCATCAGAAAAATGAATCTGTGATAATTACATATCACTATGCTCAGTGTAACATGAAGGAGCTGGTGGTGGCGCGACTTACCCACGGGTGAGGCGCGAGGGGGCGGGTACAGAGAGCGGCGGGTGGCGGCGGGGCCGCTGGGGGGGGGGGCTGCTGCGGTTATGAATCCTGCTGCTGTGGCTCTCAGCAGGAGGGAGAGGAGAGCGAGACAGGAGGCTTTCATCACTGCTGCTGTGTGGACCTGTGGAGAAGGAAATAAAAAGCTTGTGAAGCTTTGAAGAAAAATCCTTTCTTTTGAGAAGGGTTCTTTGGGGAACCAAATATGGCTCTTCAGTGGCATTGCTGTGAAAACCCCCTTTTGGAACTGCTTGTAGTGTTTTCTCTCTTTGATTAATCGCTTATACTCATATTACTCTTATTTGAAACTCACAGATAAGACTGTCTACTAAATGAATAAAATGTAATTTAAACTTTGCTTTGAGAACAGAAGCATTTGATACTGCTGTTAAAAATGAAATTATATTGGAGACATGGCCTAGTAGTTTGAATTGTTTTGTGGCGTCATCATTTCCTGTCCTCTATTGTCTCTATCGATTATAAAGGCCCAAACTATAAAAAAGAAACATCCAAAGATTGGGGTCGGAAAGCGTTTTTAATGTTTTTGAAAGAAGTCTCTTATGCTCACCAAGGCTGCATTTCATGATCAATCCACAGTAAAAGAATCAGTATGTGAACCACTTGCAGAATCTGTGAAAATGTGCAAAATTTTAACAAAATAAGAGAGATCATACAAAATGCATGTTATTTTTTATTAAGTACTGTCCTGAGTAAGATATTTTACATAAAAGATGTTTACATATAATCCATAAGACCAAAAAAATTGCTGAATTTATTAAAATAACCCCATTCATAAGTATGTGGACCATTGATTCTTAATACTGTGTGTCATTACCTGGATGATCTACGACTGTTTTTTTATTTTGTGATGGTTGTTTATGAGTCCCTTGTTTATTCTGAGCAGTTAAACTGAGCTTAGAAAAAATCTTCAGAAAAAATCTCCAGGTCCCAAAAATTCTTCAGTTTTCCAACATCTTTTGCATATTTGAACCCTTTACAACAGTGACTGAATGATTTTGAGATCCATCTTTTTACATGGAGGACAACTGAGGGACTCAAACACAACTATTAAAAAAGGTTCAAACATTCACTGATGCTTCAGAAGGAAACACGATGCATTAAGAGTCGGGGGGTGAAAACTTTTGAACAGGATGAAGAGGTCCAAATTTTTCTTATTTCACTTGAATATCATTTTTTTTTCATTTAGCACTGCCCTTCGGAAGCAACAGAAGATACTTACTTGTTTCCCAGAAGACAAATTAAATACAATTTACCTTGATCTTCAAATTCCAAATGTTTTCACCCCCCATCTATTAATGCATCATGTTTTTTTCTGCAGCATCAGTGAATGTTTGAACCTTTTTTAAAAGTTGTGTTTGAGTCCCTCAGTTGTCCTCAGTGTGAAAAGACGGATCTCAAAATCATTCAGTCACTGCTGTAAAGGGTTCACTTATGCAAAAAATGCTTGAAAGCTGAAGAATCTGCAGGACCTGGAGATTTTTTCTGAAGAACAGAGCTCAGTTTAACTGCTCAGGACAAACAAGGGACTCATGAACAACCATCACAAAACAAAAAAACAGTCGTAGATCATCCAGGTAACCACACACAGTATTAAGAATCAATGGTTCACATACTTATGAATGGGGTTATTTTAATAAATTCAGCTATTTTTTTTGTCTTGTGGATTATATGTAAACATCTTTTATGTAAAATATCTTACTCAGGACAGAACTAAATAAAAAATAACATGCATTTTGTATTATCTCCCTTATTTTGTTAAAATGATTAACATTTTCACAGATTCTGCAAGTGGTTCACTTTTTCTTGCAACTGTATAGTGTGAAATATTATCACAATTTAAAGGGCTCCTTGATTATGATTTCACTTCTTTAACTTTAGTTAGTGTGTAATGTTGCTGTTAGAGCATAAACAACATCTGCAAGTTACGACGCTCAAAGTTCAATGCAAAGGGAGATATTTTCTTTTACAGAAATCGCTTTTTAAGGACTACAACAGACGGCTAGTAGGGACTACAACAAGCTTCTTCCCGGGTTGGTGACATCACTAACCCTAAAATTTACATAAACCCTGCCCCGAGAACATGCAACAAAGGGGGTGAGGCCATGTTGGGCTGCTTTAGAGAAGAGGAAGAGTTGTTGTAGTAGAGTGTTGTTACGATGCCGCCATTTTATGCCGGACTGCTTCACAAACGAGGGTCAATTCAACCCAATTCAACTGAGGGCTGGAATCAGCAGCTCATTTGCATTTAAAGAGACACACACAAAAACTGTGTTTTTGCTGACACCCAGATAGGGGCAAATTTGACAAGCTATAATAAATGATCTGTGGGGCATTTTGAGCTGAAACTTCACAGACACATTCTGGGGACACCAGAGACTTACATTACATCTTGTGAAAAGGGGCATAATAGGTCCCCTTTAAAATAACTGATACAATAACTGTACCATAGTACCACCACAATACTTTTTTAGACAGCAGTCTCTTAACAGCATCCATAGGTCTTCCAAGAGTAAAGACTGCTATTATTTACTCACCCTCATATCGTTACTAACCCCTATATGACTTTCTTTCACAAGTGAAGATGTTTAGAGGAAAGCTCACACTTATCTTTCCCATTCAATAAAGTTCTAAGAGTTCAGGACAGCATGAAGTTGAGTAAACAGAATTTTCATTTTCATATTTTTTTTTTTAACTATCCCTTTAAACATTTTTCTAGGGTCCTGAGTTGAATTATGTGCTGCAAACTCATGCTGGTGTCCAGAGTTATGTGGCATGTTCTGCTGAAACTGCAGATGTGTTGTCTTCACCTTCTTAAATAGACTGTTCCTATCAGATTTATCATGGATTTTTAGCCAGGTCTCCAGTTTAAAAAGAGGTCTCAAAAATGCTGACACATCCTCCTTCACGCTCACACGTGCTACTACCCCATAAAGTCACCACAAAGAGGCAGCAAGGTGAGATAAATGTGACTCAACTCATGATTAATGGGACACCGACTGAGATCAATAAAGTCAAGAGTAAAGCTGTCAAGGGTTTAACTATTCATAATACAGTGTTGCTGTTCTGAATGTTCTAAAACAAGTAAAACGTATCAGAAAAAAATTGTATATGAATGACATATGCACCGATGTGTTGGGCAATAATCTATGGAAGCATGTTTCAACCACAAAAAAAAAAAAAAAAAAATTGCGTAATTGCGACTTTTTATCTCACAATTGTGAGTTTATGTCTCGCAAGTTTGACTTCTTTTCTCAGAAAAGTCAGAGTTGTGAGTTATAAACTAACAATTGCGCATTATAAACTCGCAATTCTGACTTCTTTTCTCAGAATTGTGAGATATAAACTCACAATGGCTGGTATAAAGTCCAATTCTGAGGAAAAAAGTCAGAATTGCAAGATATAAACTCATATTTCTGAGAAAAAAAAGTCAGAATTGCGAGTTATAAAGTCAGAATTATATCTTTTTATTTTTTATTCAGTGGTGGAAACAAGCTTCCATAATAATCTGTATCAGCTGATAAAAGCAATTATTTTCACTTATGGCTATCGGCCAACTGTTTAAAAGCAGCCGATGTTGAAGGCCAATTATATCCTGTCAATCAAAAGGGGGTGTAAAAACGTGTTAGTCTGCAACTCATACTGTGTGTGATAAAAAAAAAAAAATGTCAAAGCAGGCTCTATTTGACCCTATGAATCACCCAAAGTTCAAACCAGGGCTGCCAGGTCCGCAGTTTTTCCCTACACCAAATATTACAAAGAGCTTGTGCCTTGTTTCTTCTGAAAAGAAACAAAGTCTCAGCTTTCATATTCTGTCAATTTTATCATGAAATTCAAACAATAAATGGCATTTTGATGCTCTTAAATGTGACGTGACAGATCGTTGTAGCGCCTCAGTTTAAGCGGCAGTGCGGAGACAGAGTCTTTTCTTCCATTTTAATTCAAGTTACAGCATGAAAGAAAAATAAATGAACATCAGAATGAATGTTAAAAGATACAGTAAAACTTACCAAAATGTATCATGTGTCATGTAATCGCTCAATCAGTGTTCCAACCGATGAAAGAAGTCAATAAAACAGCTTGTGAACAATGTCACTTAATGTTGCATTTACCTCAGGAAAGTTATCCACTGCTCACAGTTCATTAGTTAGCTATAAATAACACTAGATAGGAGCTTATTTACTGTTAATTATATATGTATGTTTGAATACATTTGTCATGAAGACAAGTGTTTATGAAAACTACCTTATGTGCAACTGAGTTGTACACAAACATTTCAGTTTTTATTTGAGTGTAATTATTATATCTGAAAATAAATAGCAGTTGAATATATTTTGGGCTCTGTTGTTAATTTTAACCTTTAATATTATAGTAATGTACCAAATGAGAGGATTCCCTGTATAGTTTACAGCATTAGTTGGGAGTGTTTTTTTTCTCTCTCCTTAAAATCAGTATCGACAGATATTCTGAATAATCAGTATCGGCTGAGAAATTTAGTACCGGTGCGTTAGTTTTTGTGCTAATATTTTGAGAACATTATTAAAGACCAGATATCTTCGAACAAACATTATTATTGTTATTATTGTATTGTACACTATTATTGTTCCAGAAAAGTTCTGAGAATGTTCCCTGTTAACTGGGAATACAATCTGAGTAACTTGTATCATAGTTCCAAGGACAAAGCAAGAGAGAAAGTGTATAAAAACACATAATGCTGATACAAAATGCTGAAGATGTTGTCAAAAGAATGATTGTGTCCATATCAGCAGGAGATGGAAGACATTGGCTGGCAAATGGCGTGAGGTGTGGTCAGAGAAAAGGACTGATACACACAACAGCAGGACGTGTGCATTATTTATGATGAAGCATTAAAGTTTTCACTGTCTGATGTGAATGATGACGCCTAAAATGTACATGTGCAATATGTTCGATTCATTCATTTATGTGACTTGAGATTTTCTTCAAGAATTTCTTCAAGAAAAACTTCTAGAATTACAAAATGAATTGTGGTTAATTAATTTAAAGAAGCTTTGTTATAATTACAGCAATGCTGAAAATATCTTATCTTATATGGGGTGGGGGGCCTTTAAGTATTGTCTTGGACAAAGGGGAAATTCACCGCTGGCAAGATAGGCGTTTTAATAAACGCGCAAAACAAACTGAAATCGGTGTTGTGTGACTAAACAGAGAAAAGGGGCTGTGGTGCCAAAAATTCAACACCCATAATGCACTTTTGACTTTGGTGCCACCTCTCTGTCAATCCAAATGTTTTTGTGCAGGAACACAAAAATGCAGAAATTCAATCCGTGGTTTTAACAAAAGCCCTAGAGCTGTCAAAAGTCAGCAATTTATTTGTCATCAAAAGTGCACTGGATGATGCAAAATGCGTCAGTAAGCTTTGTTCAATTACATACAGAATACTACTGACACTGCAATGATACAAAGCTGCTTGAAATTTCCTTGAACTGCAAATTTACCTGTTTTTTAAAGAATGTCAACACCTAGAAAAATGATGAAAATTGCAATTTAAAAATGTATACAGTGAGTTTTCAGTAAAACATGGCATGGAATTATTGAAGCTTGTTTCTGACACCAAATAAAAAAATAAAAAAAGGTAGTTGTGACTTTTTATCTTACAATTCTGACATTTTTTCTTGCAATTGTGAGTTTGCATCTCACAATTCTGACTTTTTTTCTCAGAATTGTGAGATATTCTGACTATATAACTCGCAATTCGGACTTTATAACTCGCAATTTAGACTTTATAACTCGCAATTTGGACTTTATAACTCACAATTTGGACTTTATAACTCGCAATTCTGACTTTATACCCTGCAATTCTGAATTTATAACTCGTAATTATGACTTTATATCACGCAATTCTGACTTTCTAACTCGCAATTCTGACTTTATATCACGCAATTCTGACTTTACAACTCGCAATTCTGACTTGACTCGCAATTCTGACTTTATAACTCGCAATTCTGACTTGACTCGCAATTCTGACTTTATAACTAGCAATTCTGACTTTATAACTCGCAGTTCTGACTTTATAACTCGCAATTCTGACTTGACTCGCAATTCTGACTTTATAACTAGCAATTCTGACTTGACTCGCAATTCTGACTTTATAACTCACAATTATGACTTTATATCACGCAGTTCTGACTTTATAACTCGCAATTCTGACTTGCCTCGCAATTCTGACTTTATAACTCACAATTATGACTTTATATCACGCAGTTCTGACTTTATAACTAGCAATTCTGACTTTATAACTCGCAGTTCTGACTTTATAACTTGCAATTCTGACTTTGTAACTCGCAGTTCTGACTTTGTAACTCGCAATTCTGACTTTGTAACTCGCAATTCTGACTTGACTCGCAATTCTGACTTTATAACTCATAATTCTGACTTTATAACTCACAATTATGACTTTATATCACGCAGTTCTGACTTTATAACTCACAATTCTGACTTGATAACTCGCAATTCTGACTTTATAACTCATAATTATGACTTTATAACTCACAATTATGACTTTATATCACGCAGTTCTGACTTTATAACTCGCAATTCTGACTTTATAACTCGCAATTCTGACTTTATATCACGCAATTCTGATTTTATAACTCGCAATTGTGAGTTTATATCACGCAATTCTGACTTTATAACTTGCAATTCTGACTTTGTAACTCGCAATTCTGACTTTATAACTCGCAATTCTGACTTTATAACTCGCAATTCTGACTTGACTCGCAATTCTGACTTTATAACTAGCAATTCTGACTTTATAACTCGCAGTTCTGACTTTGTAACTCGCAATTATGACTTTATATCACGCAGTTCTGACTTTATAACTAGCAATTCTGACTTTGTAACTCGCAATTCTGACTTTGTAACTCGCAATTATGACTTGACTCGCAATTCTGACTTTATAACTCATAATTCTGACTTTATAACTCACAATTATGACTTTATATCACGCAGTTCTGACTTTATAACTAGCAATTCTGACTTTGTAACTCGCAATTCTGACTTTGTAACTCGCAATTATGACTTGACTCGCAATTCTGACTTTATAACTCATAATTCTGACTTTATAACTCACAATTATGACTTTATATCACGCAGTTCTGACTTTATAACTCACAATTCTGACTTTATAACTCGCAATTCTGACTTTATAACTCACAATTCTGACTTTATATCACGCAATTCTGATTTTATAACTCGCAATTCTGACTTTATAACTCACAATTCTGACTTTATAACTCACAATTCTGACTTTATAACTCACAATTCTGACTTTATATCACGCAATTCTGATTTTATAACTCGCAATTGTGAGTTTATATCTCACAATTCTGACTTTATAACTCAATTCTGACTTTATATCACGCAATTCTGATTTTATAACTCGCAATTCTGACTTTATAACTCGCAATTCTGACTTTATAACTCATAATTCTGACTTTATAACTCACAATTATGACTTTATATCACGCAGTTCTGACTTTATAACTCGCAATTCTGACTTTATAACTCGCAATTCTGACTTTATAACTCACAATTCTGACTTTATATCACGCAATTCTGATTTTATAACTCGCAATTGTGAGTTTATATCTCACAATTCTGAGAAAAAAGTCAGAATTGTGAGATGTCACAATTACCTTTTTTATTTTTTATTTCATGGTGGAAACAAACTTCCATATGGAATAACCATACTTAAAGTTCAAAAAAAAAATTTTAAATGTACTTTTAATTACAACAACAATAATAATAATCAATAATTTGATAATTATTATACTCGTAAAAATGTATGTGACATGAATAAATCACAAACAACACTTACATGGGTGCAGGTCTTGCTTTTCAGTGTCCCTTTTTAAAACAAAAGTGAAAAGGGGTACGAAATACCCCAGTAACGAAAACATTTGTGCGGCAAATTTGTCCGTTAGTAGAGGAAATGCATCCAGGATCCAGACTTGAGATGACAAAGAACATCATCCGCTTTCATAAAGTTAATCTGATATTAAAACTCTACTGAGTCGCAAAAAAAACCTCAGACTTACAGTAACTGTAAGACGCAAAACCCTTAAAGCCCAACTCCTCTATAATGCCTCCACTTTCCCAGAGAGGAAATAAGAGTGAAAGTGGTGACTCTGGCCTAGACTTGGACACTCGGGAGGGGTTGACAGCTGTCCATTATATTTTATCTACCGAACACGGCATTGAACAAAAATGCCACATGCACATACAAGTCTCCGGATTTAAATAACAAGCAGACAAGTCTTTGGGTTTTTAAGAGGGGACATAAAATTGGGAAGGGTAGGCGCCACTGTTGACCCCTCAGCTGTCCGAGCTGAGAGACAAATGTGTCCCCACTATAGCATCAGACATGTCAGGGCGTCTGCTGATGTCATAATGGGATGCTAAACAAGGGTGTGGTTTCATAACACACTGTACTTACAGTACAACTCTAAACCCCAGTGAGAGAGAGATTCTCTGTACTGTGAAAATGCATACATTACACTCAGCAGTTTAGCGACACCATTTGCTATAGACTCAGCATTTATCTGCAGTCTTCAGGGAATGACTGCAGTGAATACAGTCTATAAATGAATAAGAGGACACTCAAGCCTTTCAGTCACCATAAAATCAAAATGAACAATTCTTGTTTTTTTACAGAATACTGCAGTATTTATTATAAATGAAATCATTTTTTCCATTCATGTGCCCTCATAATCTTAATCAATATAACTTCCCCTCCCTCTTTCAGCTCATCTTTTCTCTTCTCTGATAATGTGTTTACTGGCGCGAGGGCGGGACAACCTGTCACTCACATGAGATCCACCAAAGAGATCCATCCAATCAATTCCCTATGGGCATAATCAAGTCCCGCCCCACATTTGTTTTTGTTCCAGAAGCCGTTTTATATATTTCACAATAGGGAAAAAAAGACTATCACAACTTCCGTTTCATGCCGACTTTAACAAGCCCTTTAATATGTCCTGCCCGACTTCCTGTTTGAAAAAGAAATACCAACGAGGCTTTCAGAGTCTTTTGAGCGGCTAATAGTTAATATGTTTTTGCCATCATATGGTGTAGTTACAAAATCTACCAACAGGGGCTAACTGGACCAGGCTAAACAGCCAACCCTTGAACCATTGAAATACGTTTTCAGTTCATCATTTTCAATTTGTATCCACCTTATTTTTCAACGCAGAAGTAAGCGATTTAATTTGAGTGTGCGAGATTTCCAATTCATTAGCCCCTATAGGTAAATAACTATAAAAATGCAGCAAAATTTAAACACATTTGCGATACAAACCAGCGTGTTCATGATTACGAATACGATAATATGATAGTTACAAAAATAACGAATACCAGTTTACAGTATCAATCAGCATAACTGACAGTTGTGGAACAGCTAAAATAACTGAAAGCAGCTAACACTTTGCGGAAGCTTTGCACAGAAAAAATGTCTATGTTTGTTTCAACTTTAAAAATAAGGTGCATTCTTTTCCGATCAACCCTGAAAATATGTTGGTATAATCTTGGTCAACAGATGGTCAAATTAAACATTCCTTTCTTCGCATTTTTTGTTAGCATGCTACCAAAAAGCATTTAGCCTATTCTTAGCCTATTAAGCTAACATGCCCAGTGCAAGTTATGCAAATCATACAAAAATGTTGTATTTTGTGCTATATATTAATATCATCCTGTTCAAAATTCTGAAATGTCAGGTTTTGGGTAAGGGGTGAAGCAAGGACTTAAGCGCAGAGTTTCAATGGGCTTTATTATATGAAAAAGAAAACAAAAACAAATAAAAACTACCCTGTAGGGGAAAACACGCCAGCAGGACTAGGCAGGACACAACGGGGAGCACACGAAGCAGGTAAACACGATGCACAATCGATGACGAACTGGCACAGTACTAAGAACACAGGTTACTGTATGTTCAGACTGCCAGCAAAAATCAGATTTTTTTGCATATTCAGATTTTGGGGCCATTTACACGATACCGTTTTCATCTAAAAACGCAAAACTTTTTATGCATTTTGTCTATTCATTTACATAACAGCGTTTTGGGGGCCTGAAAATGCAAACTTTTGAAAGCACATTTCAAAATGCACGTTTTTGAAAATGATACCATTATCGTCTCTGTTTAAACTACAAAAATGCAAATCTGTGAAAATGGTGACGTCATGCGCATGTGTATTACATGTTAAGTCTATAAGCTCGTACTGTTTCTTTACAAAGTGACATCGCCAACTACTGGCCTGGCAGCAGTATACAGTGTTTTAATCGTTGTCATCTGTACACGAAAAATGCAAAGGAAAACTTTTCCGTTTTTAGTACATCATTGTCGTGTAAACATACCCTTTATCCAGATGGGTTTTTGAAAGAAAAAACAAAAAACAAAAAACAAAACATGAAATCTGATTTTTAATTTTTTTTTTTTTTTTCAAATCTGATTCAAACAACATTTGGAGGTGGTTTGAAATGCAGTTCTAGTCAGGTTTTTACAGATGTGTCTCAGTTTGGACGCTCTGACTGTTCAAATCAGATTTTAAATTGTCTTTTGCGTCACTTTTAATATGACACACAACAATAACGTCAAAACCAGTTACAGAAATGAAATGACACAAGAACCCACAGCCAATGAGAGCTCTCACAGACTGCGTGTCCACACAAAACATGACAACATGAAAGCCCACGGCCAATGGAAAACATGAGCCATGTGCTACACAGAACAAGACATGAAAGCATGCGGCCGGTGGAAAACACAAACCGTGTGCTACATATAACACGACAACACAACAATGCCTGGCCAATGAAAACCTAAACCAGGCACTCTACAAAAACACACGAGACAGCTAACCCTTGGAGTGCAAATGGGATATTCTGTGTGAAAAATTCTTCAAGAAAAAAGCCAAAAAAAACGTTCATCCTGTGGCCTTTAAAAATAATTTTATAATACACAACAAGTATTTTTAATCAACTGTCCCGAGGTAGTCACTAGTCAAAAATTATGTAGGTAAAAATATTACAATATTACATACATATTTACTACTCACCCTTATTGGCCATTGTAGCCTAAAAGTTTATGTGTAATAAATTCTATGTGGAAACAAATATAATATTTCTTTCTAAAGCTACTTTTTGTAATGTCTCTTTGATGCTTTTCTCATTTAACACAATAATGGTAATTTCTCAGCCAAATTTGATGTGCGTTTAATTAGATTAGTTAATTGCCACATAATTAATTAATTAGATTACATTTTAAATCACTTGACAGCTCTAATTATAATATATAAAAATGTATATTATAATTGGATGCACAAGTTATGTTTTGAAAAGTCTGGTAGTTTCCTGAAAAATGTGGAAAAGAAAATGTCCTTGTTTTCCTGGGAAACAGCAGCTTGTGTGAAAATTAATGAAGGTAGCACATGACGCTTTGAAGATGAAACAGCCTTCATTCACCCAAAAAACTATTTCAATATTAATGCAGATTTACCAAGTAGCAATCAGTTACTGAGAAGAAGGAAGTAGACTAGATATTTCATTTTTCATGATATATCTGAGTCACATTGTTCTGAAAATGACAATATTGATTCATCATATAGTGGTCAAATGTGTCATTTCTTTTTTTTAGATTAGAGAGGTCATGAGTGGATAAATAATCTTATTTCTATTTCTGTTTCTCTGGAATTCTCTTTTTGTCGACTAACATGTCTCTATTGATCACTAGAATGTTTTTTTCTCCATCTCACTCTCTTGCTCTCCTCGCAATCCTCCTGTAAGAGAAAAGTTACATAACATCTGAGAACACCGCTCTGGCACATTTTATGAATGAACAAAACAATTAAAATTAGGGCTGCAAGATTCCAAACTCACTTCATAACGACAGTTGAGCGTCCTTCTGTGAGACGATGTGGTTTCTTACACAGAATAAGGCAGTCGAGTGTTTATTAGTCATGTTTAATCAATCAAAGCGTTTCAATCTTCAGTTTATTCAGCTACAGCAATATGACGCGTGTTATCTTCTTCTGTGGCAGGGCATATGCAGAGTTTCTGCGCGAGAGCGCCCTCTGGCATTCAGATGGAAAAGCATTTACTACTGATCACAGAGCCGTACAGCTCTGACAAGCTGCGCATATAATAATCGCAGCCTTTGCCAAATCACGTGCAGTTTAATCGTGATAAATCATGCAGCCCGACCTAATTTACTTGAGTATGGGGGTGTTTGTTTACATGTGTAATGAATCTTATTTAAATAAATGATTACAATGCAGTCGTACGTTGAAGTAGCGCAGTTTGCTCCTTGACAGACTAATCATATCAGTGGTGCCATTTCATATTAAGTGTCTTTAACTACTATGTACTTGAATCATTATATACAAATAAAATACTTGCATGCAATGACAGCTAATTAATTTCTGTAATTATATTTATAATAACAGTGTTACATTTTTACCCCATAAACCACCCCTAAAACTAACAATACCAACAAAACTGTGCTTAATATCCCAACTCAGTAGCAGCACAAGTGTACATGCACACAATTACATTGTTTCTATTTTTTTTTAAGTACATAGTAGTTAAATACACATAATATAAAGTGTGACCAAAATGAAATGACAACATCAAAAGAATAGAGAGGTGTTTATTGACCCAATTTTTGCCTATAAATGGTTTCTAGATTGGATATAGAGATACAGTTACATCAGCAAGTTACAGGGGGTTTAAACCTATAAAACAAATTAAATTAATATTAAGAACATTACAGTTGCCATTATCTTAACTAATAACTACAAAAGATGAAATATAATATAAAATAATGGTAACACTTTATTTTAAAGTGTCGTAGTTACATGTTGCATGTACTTACTATAGTAATAACAGTAAATTACGCATAATTACAAGTAACCTAAACCAAAACCGTAACCTTATAGTAAGTACATATAGTTAATATTACTCAGTACTTATTTGTGTAATTACACAGTAACAACATCACCTTAAAATTAAGTGTAACTAAAATAATTAATAATAGTATATCTACTGTATGTTCAGGTAGATTTCTGCAGCGGTGCCCTTTGTCTCATTCACATGTCTCTCTTCTTCACAAAAAAATAAATCACTGTCTATATTCATCCCTTAGCGTACATCAGCCCACCACAGCACAGAAACCAATATCAAAGGTAAATACAATAATAAAACAACAAACACTGTTCTCTATATTTCTTCAACTTCATAAAAACACACTGAAAATGCACTCAGCACTGCAAAAAGTAATATAACAACCTTCCTCACATTTTCACATTCACTCTTATGTCTTATGACAGGTAGTCTTAACAATAAAATGACAATAATATGATGATCTAATATCATAGATGATATTTCAGAATGGTTATAGACTTCAATGCTAAGTAAATTACAGTTTAAAGTGACCCTATTATGCTAATTTTAAAGGCTCCTATTAGATGGTCCAGTCTGTTGTGATTGGTCTACTCTGCTCTGATTGGTCAGAAGTCCTAGTCTGTTGTGAGTGGTTGACCGCTTACAGCGTGTCAGAAACCAAACGGCCATTACCATAGCTGAGTTTCAGCTCAGTAGACATTGTTCACAGGTAGCCAATGAATATCATAGGCTGGCATTATTCAAATTTGTTACAAACCTACATAGGTTCTGGCCAGAAGTAAGGCTGTAATTACCGTTGACTTGTTTCAGGCAGTTCAGAGTCTTTCTTTTGGGCGACAATAACTCCATTTGTTGAGCGCTTTGATCTATAAAACTTTGCAGACCTTTTATATTCACAAACAGCTATATTGAAAGGCACTACATGAAAGGTACTATCCGAAAAAGCATAATAGGGCACTTCAAAAGACTGGGAAACACTGCTCTACACATTCCCTCATCTTGCACAGACACGCAGGGTGTTAGAAACATCGATTGTACCAGAGATTGTATATTATAGGGAGATGAGAGGGTCTGTATCTCTTACCATTGGAGAAAGCGTACGGCACCTCTCAGCCTATTGTGTAATGGCAGTGACATCAGTGCCCGCCATACAAAACACCTTCCCTGCGTACCGCCACAGCCGGAGCCTTAGCATTAGCCGTTTACGCTTTTTTGGCTGAAGGTTGCAGGCTTGCCTTCCAATGGCTTTTACACAACATCTATTGTTCAATCTGTTAAATAGTAATGTGGCACATTTGCTGTTGGTAATGTCGTAAATGAGTCCTACCTGTCGCAACATTCCCTAGTCTGCCTTCTCTTAAAAAATAAATTTTTATCAAGCTAAAATCTACATATAGTTCCCAACGAAAGTATTGTTTAGTGTAAAACATGCTGAAGTTTTCCCCACAAAAGCTGTTTAATCAGCATAGTGAAGCCTCTCATCCATTGACATCCATTCAAAAAATGGCCTCTGTTCTCCTTCCCTGCGTAATGCCAGAGGCAGAGCATTTAGCATTAGCCGTTATGCTTTTTTGGCTAAAGGTTGCAGGCTTGCCTTCCAGTGGCTTTGATTGTACTTTGTATCTACTGGTAAGAAGGCTTATGACAGGAAGAGTTGGATAATCCACAAGGCCTAGAGTAATCCTGACAAAATTCCAGTACTAGAGCATGTGGTCTAAGAATGGGCCGCTGTAGCATTTCTTTACACCTTTGAGAATTTAGACTGACACTCTAAACATTCACCATTACAAGAAGACACCATTAACAAGAGCTTGAAGGTCCATTCAGTACTATAACCATCCTAACTAGAAGCAGCTAAGAAATCTGTTGAACCCAGGCATCTTTGTACTCCAGTGTGGGAAGTGTGTAAACAGCAGGTTTATGACAGGAAGAGTTGTAACACTCACGGCTGGATCTGCAGGGGTCGCTGTGTGTGCTGTCATTTGATTGGTTGCTGGATACAGATGACACGCTAGCACTGCGGACGAAGCCAAAGGCAGCCAGTCGAGCAGGAGGAAGATGGGAGAAGCCAGGAGGACGCAGTCCAGATTGACCCGGTTTGGGGAGCATAAATTTGGGGGCCACACCTAATGCTAGTCTTTTCTGATCCACTGTAAAACAGTTGACAAACATTAATTCCTTCAGATTCGTTCCCTCAAACAAATATCACTAGTTCATTAATACATACGTATTTCTTTCTACAATCTACAATAAATAAATGTAAACATAATCTTGACCTATTTTGTTTAAATCATGATTCTAATGTGATGAAATATATACCAGTGAAGGAGGAAAGATTGTATACAAATGTCACTAGTTCTCACAATTCCCTACACAAAAGACTTGGAATAGTACAGTTTTTGTTAGATTAAGGATTCAGAACAGCTGACTGATTAATTTCCTAATATTTATCTGACTGGCAAAAATCCAGTTCCTTGATTTACTTTCAGAAGACTAAGGAAAGACTAAATTTAAGATCACATTTAAAAAAAAGTCACATACTGTATAAAAGTGGGCTAAACATACTCTCATAAATTCCGAAAGTTTTCCCATAAGTCACAGTTTTCAATCTCCTAAGAGATATTTAAAGATATAACAAATATAAAAGTGTATGTCAAGGTATCTCAGCAGTCCTTGCTGCCATGAATTTTACATTTCAAAGAGAAATGGTAACGCCTACAAGAATCAGTTCCAGAACTAAAATGCCTGCACTTCATTTACCTCATCTGATTGAATGTCTGTGTGTGGGTATTATGATATGAAATGGGTCTGATTCTGTGTATTGGCAGTATAGAGCTGTGTAGATAATCATTTAAATTCCTGTCTAGCTTTATGAGCTATATTTTAAGCAAATGTCTAACACAAATCAATACTGTTTAATTAAACATATCAAATTCTGAACGAAGTCAGCTGACAACTGGGGACTTGACTTTGAGGGTTTTACTGCCTACTGACCTACGGGTTCTTGGTGACTACTTGGGGCCTGAGCAGCTGGAGCCGTATAACTGAGGGGTGATGCCGACCTTTGACCTGGTAATACAGTCCTGTTCTTAGTAGCAGGCTGTCTGGTGACGGCTCCAAGACCAAGTTGAGGCCTTAAGGCTCTGGGAAAGCGGAAAACGGAAGCAGCGGCATCATGGGTATTTAGTTGAACCGCTCTACCAACCTGGAACAGTAAGAAACATCTTTTGATGTCTTTGTTATCACAAATTTACTAAAACAGTTAGAGTCTCAATAAATTATGCTTACTGATCATGCTTTCACAAGCACAACAGATTTTTTTCAGTAGTGCTGTGTTAGCATCTGAAGCCTCATTTAGACTGTCAGTCCAAACCGATTTTTGTGTAGATCTGATTGGAATCCGATCAGATTTAACAAGTGTGAACAGCAAAAAAAAAAAACAAAAAAAAAAAACACACGGAATTTGATTTTTACGAATTCGAATTGAACTACATTCGTATAGTTTGAAATCATTTCTGGAGATCCGTTTCAGTCTGACTGCTTTAATCAGATTTTGTGTGGTCATGTCACTTTCTTAACGTAAAACGTTGCAGAAACAAGGTTGTATTGTTGCAAAGTGTGACGGTCGAAAATGACAATATAATCGAGACATGTTGAATTTTGATACTGGCGGAGATGACAACAAGGAATAAAGAGGCCTCCTATGTTTCTGCTGCTGCCTCAGAAGACGTATTAGTCCAGCACGGTGGCTACACATTGTCATGTTGTAAATAAGACAACATCTGTATTGCAAATCCCTCCATATTGCTGTTGTTATTTTTTGAGTATGCTTACTAACACAACAACATTGCCATAGAAACCAATGCAGATATTCCGGAAAACGCAAGAGTGCCATGGGACACACAAATCAGATCCGAACAGTTGCGATATATAGTGTGGACGGTCAATAATGTAGGTCAGATTCCAATTAGATACAGAAATTATCAGATTTGGAATGGCAATGTGTATATAGCCTGAGAAGTCCCACCTTATCTAAGTATTGATCTGGCAGCTCTCCATGGAAACTCTCTGATTTTCCCACCAATTTATGGGGGACAGTGTGGCTGGGTGTCCTGATCCCAGACGCCATCAGTCCTGGAGGGGAGTAGTACCCTGACCTCTGTACCTCCTGGCGATACTTGTCATAAAGGATATTAGAGGAGCTGAGCACAGGTGAACCTCTGAACCCCTCGGCTTTAGGCTCTTTTGAGGTTGGTGAGCTACTGTACGGTGTAAGTCGCGGAGGTAGTGTCGATACTTCATAGGGACCTTCAGAGATTGGTTTCGCTTGAGGGCTCTTGCGGACATAGGTTATGATTTTTGGCCGAACATTTTTGGGCTTCTGAGGTGGAGAAGACTTCTTAGATTCAGTCTCTGCCTTAGTGGGTTGTTGAGGAACGACAGGTTTTGGGAGACTGCTACTACTACTGAGAAAGCTTTTATTTGGTTGCCTCAAACCAGTGTTTACCCTCTGTAAGGTTTCACTCCGTTCCTGACTCGCTTCTCTTGTGCTAATATATTTGGCTGGTGATGAAGGTGGCTGTTTCCGAGGTGAACAGGTGGTTTTAGGGGATGGTGGGGTCTCAGAGCGAGACGGGCTGCCCCAAGGTCTTCGCCTTTCCAAACTCGATGAACTAGATCTTCGGGTCTTTTCAAAAGATGCTTGCTTCTTGTACGGTTGGGGTTCAGAACAATCAGAGTGGACAGGTGCACCCTTTGAGGTTAGTTTTGAGGTTTTAATAGCAATTTCAGGAGATTCCACATTCTGGGATTTGAGTTTATTCTTTATATCAAAGGTGGAATCATTGGAGGACCTTCTGTTTTGTGAAGTAGACTGAGTGTTGTCTGAGACAAAAGGTTGGCAACATTTCTTCTCAGTTGATATTGTTTTCAAATTTGGAGACTTTTCATCTTTCGCAAGGTTCTCCTTTACATGAATTCCAGGTTTTCTGAGATCGTCCTGGCTGGCACTTCCTGATTCATTAGGGACCTTTGTGATCCTTGCAATGCTACATTCACTCATGCCATTTGTCAGTTGACCTGAGCTCTCAGATTTTACAAAGTCTGTAGCTTGTTGGTTTTCTTGTGCTTCTAAAAGAGGTTCCTCAGGCAATGCGGTAGAATTAAGATTGAGATTGACGCTGCCGATGTGTGTTGTACTTTTTCCTGCTTGATGATGCGTGCCCTCAGTATGTAGGGAGCTCTGGTTTTTATCTAAAATTGTCAAACAGTACTGTGAGGCAAGGGAAAGGTCCTCAGAGAGAGTTCGGTATGGCTCTGAGGGAGCATGCCATGAATCAGAGCTGTGGGTTCGACCAGCATGGTCCAGGGCACTAGCAAGACTTCCTCCAAGACTAGACATTGCAGAGAGGCAAGAAACAAAAACATCATTTTCAGAGCTAAAGTCAGTCCTGGCTATGCTGATCACCATTTCTTTGCTAGTGGACTGAGGACAAACAGTAGACTCTTGCTCTTTTGAAGTAAACTGGGAAAAACTTTTGTTATCCTTCTGAGATTTTGCTTCAGTCTTCTTCATATCGGTGGATAGAACCCCTTTCGTGTAACCTTTAGGAACATTGTTCTCTTCCTCATCCTCTAGTTCTTGACTTTCCAGCATCTCAAACTCAGCCAGTTCCGGGTCATCACACGGAGAATCTGTGGCCTGGATAATCATTTTCACATGTTCCTCAGTGTAAGATACCACAGAGGACAGGGCATCAGTTGCCTCCAAAGTTGTTTCTCCATCTTCCCTTTGGATTTCATTAGCATTGGCATCTCCATCCAGGGAATGCTCAGCATGCCTGTTGTTGTTGTTCCTGATTTCCTTACAGCCATCTTCAATGCTGGTCCCGAAGGGTCTGGTGTGTTCATCATTCACACTCATGTTTCCTGAAGGCTCATGTGTTCTCAGGCTTTCATGTAGAGTCTTGTTGGTCCTCCCTTGAGGTCTGGAGCTCTCTCTGCTTTCAAACTTAAAGCTAAAGTAAGTATTGGCATCTTTCACACTGTTGGTTGAGATACTAATTTTGAGTAGATGACATAGGGGTTGTCTTCAACCTGTCAAGGGAGGTAAATAACAACAGATTTAGAAATGTCTTGACATAAAACCTACAACAGAACTGCAAGAAATAATCTAGATTTTTTTCTTTATGATGCTATTCAATATTCTTTTTTTTAAAGCCAAAAACAGATTTATTAGTAGTATGTTAAGAATTATGACCCACAAGGCCTCTCTTTGGGCAGAAACTCTTTCCCCCGGTTTCACAGACAAGGCTTAAGCTAGTCCTAGACTAAAATGCATGTTTGAGCTGTTTTAACTGAAAGTAACTTTTCTTATAATGTCAGTGCCATTGTTTTTTTTTTTTTTTTCAAGATGCACAACAGTAATGTTTTTACTAGGGTACGTTTAAAAAAGCTACTTAATTACCCTAATTGAACTAAGGCCTAATCCTGGCTTAGTCTGTCTGTGAAACTGGCCCTATGTGTTTAAAATTTAAATGAAATAATATTATAATTAGGGTCATCTATAATATGATTATAAATGACCCTATAATCTATATACGGTCATTTATAATCTGCACATTTGAAAAATGGTTGTGGTGCCTACATAGTGTGGAAATCGAATAATCTTTTTCAGTTCTGAAATATTGATTAGTTTCATTTCTTGTCACCATACACTTGCATTTCATTAATTTTTGTGAGTGTGTGTGTGTGTGTGTGTTTTGCATTGCATTTTTGTTTTAAAAATGACATAAACAAACAATTCTCAACAGTCTATTATTTTTCAGAGATGAAGGATGGAAACATTTGTTCCAAAGCATTCCTTTGTCAGTTCCTTGGTAAAAACATGATCAAACACTGGCATTTTCTCCATTCAGCTGACAATGCCAAGGATCAGCGCTGTATAATATTTCAAGACGCACTGCATATTGTTTTATTAAAAGGATTTTTAAGGTGAAAAGACTCCCTAGCATACCACATAAGTTAATGCTTCAATCAAATGGGATTAAGTGTAATATTTTATCCAGATCATGTAATTCTCTCAGAATGATGAACATACTGATAATTCTCCACGCAGTGAGAAAACACGCTCACGCTCAGTTCTCCCTAGCAACAAGAACAGCTCCTACACTCCAGAACTTCATCTGTAGGAGGTCATTCCCTGAGGTAACTGCAGACAAATATTCTCAACAGGAGCACACTTTTCCAGGAAAACAATAACTGATTTTGTAAAGGATAAACAATAGATGAACTTATAAAGCATCTAAATTAGCTAAATTTGTATCCTAATAGATACCACGTTGAAGAATGACTATGGTTCACAAAGACGGCAAATCATTTATTGTAAATTTTACATTACTACAAATTATATTGCCCAAACATCAATCACAGTGAATACTGCTTTTATAAACATATAACAGAAAACAATTTGTCATCAAAATCATCATAAAAGACATTCTGCTTGGCCTGCTGCTGCAAAACCTAATATAAGAGAAAAATAAAGCATAATAAAATATATTTTGTGCATTAATCTTTCTTGGAATGGTCCACTTTCTTGACCCACTTTGTGCATCTGCTGATTTTGTGCATCTGCACTCAGTCATAACTGTTCACTTAATGTTGTAATGATGTCTTTTTTTTGTTTGTTTGTTTTTTTTTTACAAGTGAAATAGTTGCTTTCCACAAAATGATATATTTCATAGTGACCATTTCCAGAACAAAAGCCCTATAAAAACCCTTACGGCTTTCGCACTATTTTTGAATAATTTTTCTGTTGTTTATTTCCTTTCAGTTCTCTTTGGCTCTCAGTATTACCTATTACTTGCATTTTAATAAGCAAACCACGTTATTAACGCAACAATATAAATGTTTTTGATGCATATACAGTAAAGATGAAAGATAGAAATCATTAAAAAAAAAACTGACCTCCATTGCCCAATGAGCAACTATTCAGTGACATGCTCATGCTAAATGTTATGGAATCATTTAAACAGTCACTGTTGAGCTGTCAGAGACAATGACTAACTGTCACACACTGATTGTCTGCATGAGGGTTTGTCAGTCGCATGTGACGAGTCACATCATTGTCAGGTCTGCAGGTCACAGTAACACAACAGTGTATGACAGCATGAAGAGATTTAGAATATGTATCAAGAGAAACCCTGCAACATATCATCACAACCATTTAGAGTCAGGAGCTCAATTATTTACAAGAGGAAGGTAGACAGAAATAGAGAATGGAAACAACTAATGTCAGGGAAGCTACTTTGAAAATGCAGCTTGTCAAGCAACAAGCAACTCAAAATTTAAAGGCCCTCAGAGCAGAGCAATATTTATCTGGTGCGCAGAAAACGAGAATCTCCCAATCAGGTTGACGGCATTAAACAGCACTGGAACAGATTAATTTACACTAATAATTAATTAATATGCTAATTAATACCACAGAATAATTGAAGCTAATTGGATTCTGCTGATCCTGCAGCCAATGAGATTGCTTGCTCAATATTTAAACAGTCTGGTTCATTGTGTGCTGTAAGCTAGTCTAGGAGTGTGCTTTCAGATTTACTCTGAAATTCAACCACTTAAGATAATTGTTCAAAACGCTAAACAATGTTGCATACTCTGCATTTATCAATGAAACAAACATACACGTTCAAAATAATGTTTGATGTTTTACTAGCTGCGTTGTTACAAAGAATGGAAATCAAGCTTATAAGCAAGCTAGCATGAGTATGCTTTTTGAGTTAATATAAGCCGTACATACAACCCAAGGTTTTTTTCTCTATTTTAACACCTATTTGCCACCTGTTTGCCACCTGATGTCACCTGTTGGAGTTTGGGTTCCTTGCCGCTGTCGCCTTTGGCTTGCTTAGTTACGGACACTTGACATTTGCTTTGCATCTGCTTGCATTGACACCATTTTCTTTAAGAGCTGCTGTGCAGCCAAAATTATATACCAGTTATCACTGTAAAGTTGCTTTGACACAATCTGCATTGTAAAAAGCACTATATAAATAAAGGTGACTTGACTTGACTATTCAAAATCATCTTTGATGGTTTTTGATAAGTTCCATATGATGCAAGGCGTGAATAATTAAGCAAAGCTTAATGACAATATGCATTCTTAGTTAATAACAGCAGCAGCGGTAAATACACCTGTACAAATCACATTTGAACTTTTACAGTTCTGTTTGATACTGAGTGTATAATTAAACATATAAGCAAGCTAGCATGAGAATATGCATTTCAAGTTGATAGCAGCATCAGTAATACACCGGTACAAAATTACATTTGACATTTTACAAACATTTTATAAACATCCGTTACGATAAACATGGGCACAAAAAATACATACAAGAGATACAAGAAATATAAGAAATGTTTTAAGACAAACACGACAGGAACATAACACCTCTTGCTTAACATTGTCAATTTTGTTTATATCGCCTGATATCAGTAATCACAATTCAAACAACATCCATCCTTTTGTTTGAGCACTTGAAAATACCACTATATTTTCCTATTAATCATTAGTAAGGTCTAATATTTTATATATATACTTTATATTTTATTTTATATTTATTTATATATTTCTTCATTTTTGTCAGGAAATCTTACGCATCCACTGAGAGAAAAATTCCTGTACACTTAAAACTTATGGATTCACATATGTTTACTTCAAATTTCTTTAGAGAAAGTATTATTTTGTATATTTGTACCCAATACACACGTAATGTAATGTATGTTTTATTCATACTGGAAGCCGGAGCCATTTACATGCAATCTGCAAGCAATCACATCTTTACCACATGGCACAAGATGATTGGCCTCTGCTGATCCTTGGAGCCAATGAGATTGCTTGCTCAACATTTAAATAGTCTGGTTCTTCATTTGCTGTATGCTAGTTCCTCTGAAACCCTCCCACAACTCCACCTGCTTAGATCTGCTACAGGATTTATATGTTTCTTTATGCAGCAGCAGCATGTCTTACATGCTCACAGCAGAGTGTCTGGGAATTTTTTAGCAGTAGCAAGTCCATACTTGCACTACAGCAGCAGCAGTGTAGCAGATCTAGTCTGCCAAGACAAAATAGATTATCATTGCCATATTCAAAAACATGCTAAAACTATTCCAAGCATTGTCATGATTTAAATATTATTATACTGTTTTGTAAATACAACACAAATGCTGCAAAGAATCACTTTCCCATCACTTTCCCAACTTCCCAATGCCCAACTTCGCACACCCACAGGTTTCATACCACACACACACACGCACACAGGTTATACTGTACAAACTGTACATTCTATCCCCCTACACTACCCATGTCATTATACAAATGTGTGTCCTCATAAATCACAAAAACACGCACACACACACACACACACACACACACACACGAACTGAACCTTCTACTTGACCTACTTTCACAGAAAGGCCTCAGAAGTCCTCAAAGTTAAAATGATCAAAGACCTCACAGCCCAACACGTTGTGAGCTTTTAAGTAGATAGATATTTTTTGGATATAAACTATAATTAGTGTACCGAGTGTAGAGTTTTGATGCACAATATATTTAACTTCTCTTTTTTTTTTTAAAGCATTTTAAATCTACTACCAAATTATTTTAGTTCAGCTATTTGCCAAGGCAACATTTTTCATTTTTGTTTAAATTGAAGTACATATTTTGTGTGTGTGTGTGTGTGTGTGAATATTATATATATAAATATATATATATAGAGAGAGAGAGATACTGTATACATAGTCAAACCAAAAATTATTCAGACATTTTTATATTTTTGATATATTTTTACTAGTGGGTGCAGGACACTATATTTCATTTATGTAAGTGAGGATAGCAAAATAAAGTAAACTGGATAAAAATTTGGAACCAAAAATTATTCAGACACTTTGACCTGACCATGTTTTGTGTTATCTGACATAATTAAGATTTTTCTGACACAGTTAGACTCCGAGATCTTGTCATATTTTATTACCATTTTTTTTTTTTTTTTAACTATAGTGAATAAACTGTATTAATGAATGACATGTTCAAGGTGTCTGAATAAATTTTGGTTTGACTGTATATATTGTTAATAGAAATACCCCATTCACAAGCATATCCATCACACATATTCTGTGACTGAAAGAGTTTAAAAACAGGACAACTACCATAATAAAATTATCTTTTTATGTGAGATAGAATGGCTTGAGTACTTGAACTACTAATCATTTTATTTATTTTTTTACTCATAAAGTTACCAAAAAGGTCCAGATCCATAATGAAGCATGCCAGGCAATTTAGTTAAAGTTAAGTCACTGAATAAAGGTTGCATGTTCTCAAACTATACTGCATGACAAATTTGTATTTGTAAATTTATATGCTAAATAAAGGCTCTCAGCAGGTATGAAGCTTAAGTATATTAACGGTCATTAACAGCATCTGGAGCCTTGAGATCCAATGACTCAACGATTATCATTCAAACTAGAACTTTCTGTGTCATATATTAGTGCATTTTTGGAGGAACAAAGCACCCATAAGATGATAAAGCGCAATTTAAAAAGGACACTAGTCTTATATTGACTGGTGGAATTTGTACACGGCTCAATCAGCGGGGAAGAGGTTTCCTCCTGGCTGATAGATGTTGAGCTGACAGTGAACAGATGAGAGAGCACAGCGATGGCTTTGTTTCGACTTTGTTCAAGTGAGCATGCACGATGAATTTCTGCTCTGCCTTCTCTGCGGCGGATTGTGATTTATTACCGCAAACCAATCTCACTACTGTAGAACAACACAGTACAAAAAAAAAGAGGCCACACAGAATGTTAATGCATAGGTTTAACCAGAGAGATGTATTTGAACATGCCATTGTGTCTTGCTATGTCACAGTATAGGCATGATTTTTAAACAACAAACTAATTAAATTAATATGGGAGAGGAATAAACATAGCTAATCTATCTATCTATCTGCCGACCCACAAAGAGTTATAGGACTGTGATGGTCTCCATCTATGTTTTGATCATTATTCTGAATCCGATCTGGACAGTCTTTGACAAAAACACAATTTTCTCAGCTTTTTGTTCAAAATGCTGTTTTTATGAAACAAGTTTTGAGAAAAAAAAAGGATGCATGAAGCTACAATAAGATGTTTTTTATTCGATTGTGTTTTCAAAGCAGAGGCTCTGTTCTTTTTGATATATTGACTGTACAGATATTCATACAACAAAATATTCTGGGGGCCATGAAATGTTTGTGAAAATGATCAAAAATGGTGGTGTTGGCTGGCAACTTGGCAACAACAACAACAATAACACTGGCCGGGAAAGAGATAAAAACATTAGCTTTCAGCAAACAACTGAATTAATGTAATGTCCGTGTTATGTTATACCTATAATGCCCCTTTCACAAGATGTAATATAAGTCTCTGGTGTCCCCAGAATGTGTCTGTGAAGTTCGTTCAGCTCAAAATACCCCACAGATCATTTATTATAGCTTGTCAAATTTGCCCCTATCTGGGTGTGAGCAAAAACACAGTTTTTGTGGGTCTCTCTTTAAATGCAAATGAGCTGCTGATTCCAGCCCCCTTTCCAGAAGAGGGCGGAGCTTTAACAACTCGTGCTTCAGTTGCTCAACAACAACAAAGCTGGAGAATCTCACGCAGCCAAAATGAGGATTGTCAGTAACGGTGTTCAGCCTTACATTGTTCAAACCGGAGTCGGACACTGATGGAGAGACTCAGGAAAAAGTTACAACTTTTAGAATGCAACTGGACGTTTCTGAACGGTTAGTGGATAAATATGTAGTTGCTGTGGAGTTGATTCAACTCATCGACTAGCATGTGCCGTCATGTTAATCTTTTGTGCAAATCCAGCGTTGATTTGACCCTCGTTTGTGAAGCAATCTGGCGTAAAATGACAGCATGGTAACAACACTCTACTACAACAACTCTTCCTCTTCTCTAAAGCAGCCCCTTTGTTGCGCGTTCTCAGGGGCAGCAGGGTTTATGTAAATATATGACTTTCTTGTGTTCGTCTGAAAGAAGATAGTCATATACACCTAGGATGGCTTAAGGGTGAGTAAATCATGGGATAGTTCACCCAAAAATGAAAATTATCCCTTTAAACAGCAAATTTTTTAAAAGGAAATAGCGTCGTTGTGCGTCGTAACTATGCAGATGTTGTTTATGTTCTAACAGCAACATTACACACTAACTAAAGTTAAAAAAGTGAAGTCATAATCAAGGAACCCTTTAACAAATGTCATTAAAAACTCAACAGTCACTGTTTTAGAATATGAATGTGCTGATTAGTATTTAAGTTTTTAAGCTTTTTCACACTTTCACAGTGCTGTCAGCACCATGACAAAATGAAATGGAACTTAGTATTTTGTGTGTGCAATTACTCAAGTGTACATTAGCTTTTAATGACATCAGCCTATTTGAAGGCATTGATATTTCATTGATATTTCTTGTACATTTTCTTTTCAGGCCAGTAATGTTTGACACAGATAGATACAAATGAAGCTTCCTGAGAGTTCAGGCACACAATACATACAATCCATACAATCCCACATGCAGTTTCTCATTGCAGTCTGCAGCATGAGCCCTGCAGTAATTCTGCTGTCCTGATGCCAGAAATGCTTTCATGAAACACTGATGCATTATTTCAACATAATGCATTGATCACCATCAGCCACGTGAACTAAAACTTTTTAAACAAAACATTTTTTTATGATTTTTCTTTTTATAATTTCAAACTACATCAGCTACTGTACATAAGTTCAAAATGTACTGTGTCTGATTGTATATCTATCTATCTGTCAGAATATGTGCAATTAATCTTCACAATGCAGTCATAACAAGCAACTAATAATCCTGACAATTTTTTTAGTTTACAATTTGATGTTAACACGCCAAGTAGACTCGAATGAACAAAATGAATAGAGAGAGAAGGTTGACATACGGTAAGGGCAGACAGTTCTCCTCTTGACTGATGCAGTTTCTGTCGCAGACATGAGGTATAAATAAAACACTCACAGCCTGTCCCTCAAGGCGTCAGCATGAAACCCACAAGCAACGGCCATGACACACTGTCTTTGTTACTTCTACCTCCTTGTTTTTCCTCTTTCATGACATTGTAACACGTTCAGAGCGCTATTGACAGTAATGCGGCCAGCAGGAAGTTCGAGAGGCAGATTGCTGTCAGTCATTAAGATGCATGAAATTCCCCTCATTTCCCATGATGCATTCAGAGCATGTCCACTGCACCTGTTCACTAATCAACTAGCTAACCTAGAAGGGACCTGGATTAGAGAAACATGTTACATCTGTCTTTCTTTATGTGTGTGCGTCTTTTGTAGCCCCTTTTCTCAAGCATCTCTAAATGGAAGCAGCGATTTCCACTCTCAGTGCTAATTAAATATTAACGTCCAAATGAAACCGGAGGCCACGCCTCCTTTCCCTTTCAAGAGCAAATCTCTCATCAGCTTTATGTGAGGGGATTTATTGTATAGAAATGTTGAAAGGATTTTGAGTGCTCAATTTCGAAACCTGATACAAAGTGTACACAAAAATACAATGGAGAAAGTGTGCTCTGTGTTGTGACGCAGACTGTGTAAGTATTTTACTTGGTGCTGTCTTAAGCAAACGTGAACTGCTGACAGAATGAGAATAGCTGATTCAGAACTGATGGAAAAAAGTTAACGTTCTTCAGTGGCACACATTTAACAGCTTATGTGCATGATGCAGGGAAACATGTAATGGAGAATTTTGTATTTTTGGCATTGCATGGAACACAATTATTGTATCTTTAATAATATCATGCTAATCGTCTTTGGAAATAAAGATGTATTTTCAGCCTGTCAATCAATTTTCCTCAATAGACCACTTCCTAAAAAATAGGCATCAGTTAAATGAAACATATATCTGCGACATACCCTTATTGGACTCGAAGTTAAAGTGACAGACTTGCACACACAAATGGATTAACTAATAAACAGACCAAAGAAGCAACATCATAGAAATAACCATAATTAGTAATGCAATAAAGATGTCCATTCATTATATTATAACAAAATTCATTTGTATTAATATTGTTAATGTATTTACATTATTTAAAAATAATATTGTTAATAATATTATGCATTGGTATATATACTGACGAATAAGGTTTTTAAAAGTGTAAAAAAAACAAAACAAAACAAAAAAAAAACATAATGGAGATATAATTCATTTTGAAGTTTTAACAATGAGATTATGTGGTTTTTATAATCAATTAACACTGCTTTTGTCATTTTTTACATTTTTGGTTATACCAAATGACGATATTTTCAAACAATGCTAACAGACTGATATCTAGCTAGCTG
Organism: Hypophthalmichthys nobilis; assembly: GCA_037950665.1. NCBI lineage: Eukaryota > Metazoa > Chordata > Actinopteri > Cypriniformes > Xenocyprididae > Hypophthalmichthys > Hypophthalmichthys nobilis. The sequence continues at coordinate 28,134,701 of CM075479.1, forward strand.
GCTAGTTAGCTCCCTTTATATTGGTTACTCCAAATGACATCAATGAAATTCATTTTTCCAGACATTCTTTCTCATAACAAAGCAACGACTTCTACAGATAATTTTAATACCATTTTGCACTATGTTGATATATGATGTTATAAAATCATGCCAGAATAAAAAATGTATACATTTATTACATTTGTGTGTGTGTGTGTGTTATAATTACATATGAATTAATATTACAATTATTAAGAAGCATGATTATTATTATTATTATACACTCTAACACACAACTGCACAATACTTATCTTATAAATTATATATAAATAAAAAATCATGACAATATCAATTAATAATGTAATAACCATTATTATCCATATTACAATAACTTTACTTTACATTAACAATATTAATATAACTATAAACGATTATTATTATTATTACTATTATTACTGACACTCTATTACATATAAGTAATTAAATACAAGCAAATTAATGTACAGCAATATTTTAATATAACTGTATATTTATTTGAACGTTGTATATAATATTATACATATTAAGAATGAATTAGATTATAACTGTTGTAAACTCGTGCACACAATCACCAAAAATAATGATCATAATAACAGACTCAACATCATATCTACATGCATTAATAATGAATTAAAGCATTCGCTCATTAATTCAGTGTCTATGTGTGCTAAATAAAAATACATGCAAGCTAGATTCGGCCGCAGGATGAACAGCATGTGATATAAGCACACAGTTCTGCAGCAGATACACACGACAGCAGGTGGATGTGATGCTCAGAGTGAGCGCCATCACATTATCCACAAACACACACAGTCTTACCTGCAGATCTTCAGCATCCGCGAGGAAACGCCGCACGCCTGACGCAGAAGACGAATGAGTGTTTGATTCCGCGCAGCATCGTCAGGACGAGCGTACAATCAGGCTGAGAGGATGAGAAGAGAGAGCCAGACGTGCACTACAGGATGCTGATCACAGGAATGAACGGTGAGAAATGAAGTGTCGAACCATGGCTGTGCCCCAAAACCTAATGACTTTCCTACCTAGACAACATTTTAGGACATCATTCCGTTGATTTTGCCACGTTGTTGCTCCAGTTCAGCGGCATTTTGGAGAAAATGCTAGGCGCGTCAATGATGTCCAAAAACTCTGTTGTCTCGGAAGACGCTTGTGATGCCTAAAATGCTATCTAGGTAGGCGCACATGAGGATTTAAGACGCAACATATTTGTAAAATGTGAATCGAGCGCCACTCACAGGCAGGCACGCGCACAAAACATGTCTTACAGCATCAAATTGTACAGAATTTTAACCATTTCAATGGTTTTTTGTTTTCTGGGAGAAAAAAAATAAAAACTCATATGATATAGACTAACGATTTTAAATATAATGTGAAAGTATGCCAGTCGCTATTAAGGTCTGTTCACACCAAGAACGGTAACTATAAAGAAAACTATCACGATAACTGAATTAGCGTTCACACTAACGCACGATAACGTTCTGTTTATCATAAGAGTGCGCTGCATTTTCTATTCGATTTCTGTCATTTTGACGTTACGTCAGAAGCTGGCGCTATCCGGAACACCTTTCTCCTAGATTTTTATTTATTTTGTTAAACTTCAAACAAAGTCAATGTACAGTCAGAACTACAATAATACATAGAAAAACATACAGCCAGGGGGTAGGCTAATCATTAAGCTATAAATATATTAAAGGACTCACATAGAGAGTTTTAATTGCTTTCTTATTATGTGAATGAAAAATAGTCTTGTATATTTGAATTTCTTTAAAAAACAAAGGTTGGGTTTTACTGTACTTACATTGATTGTATATGAAATTTAGCATAAATAAAAACTTCATAATATTTCCTTTTATTTGAGGGGATATTAGTAAAACCAAATAAAATGTTTTTTTTAAACACAAAAGTAGGGTCTTTCTCCTAGAAATACTGATGCCTGATTGGAATAATGCCGTTGTTCTACGTCGGCCAATGGCGTTCAAGCCCGCGAATTAGAGGCGGAACATATGGAAAGCTAAACCATCTAAACTGGAATTAATATGGGGATCGGCTGGAAATAGCGACCTCTCCTGGTTTGATTTAGTAATAACATCATAATCTGAACGCAATCTTTCCATTACTTGCTTTTCAATGTTTTATAATGGATCATCTGAGTGGTCCAAATGGCCGTATTTAAAGACATTGCGGGCCGCATACGGCCACCAGTTGCCCATCCCTGCCATATACTGTAAAAAAAAAAAAAAAAAAAAAAATGACGCACCTTCACTCTCTTCCATTGTATTAAGTGAAGCCGCCAGTGTGCCAATATGGCGTTGACATCTTGAGTCTCGAGTCTGCGCATAGTGAACTTGGAGCCGGAGTCTGTGGAGTAGTGAGCTCGAAGTGGAGATGAATATTAAGGTCCTGCCCACACTCCTGCAGAATCGGTTAATAAAACAACTAGAACAACTCATTAATTGTTAATAAAACAAATAGAACAACTCATTATGTCGGTGTATGAATGTAGAAATTTAAGTTAAAGCTCCAATCTCCTCCTGAAGATATAGAAAAAAGTCTGTTGGTGCTTTAGTGGCTAACTTCGCTCAGAGAAGCTGTCAATCATGACATCAAAACCTACATTTTTATAGCATCAAATAACTAACTAAAAGCAAACGTTGAACACTTTACAACCCGAATTCCGGAAATGTAGGGACGCTTTTTTATATTTGAATAAATTGAAAGACTTTCAAAATCACATGAGCCAATATTTTATTCACAATAGAATATAGATAGCATAACAAATGTTTAAACAGAGAAATTTTACACTTTTATCCACTAAATGAGCTCATATCAAATTTGATGCCTGCTACAGGTCTCAAAAAAGTTGGCACGGGGGCAACAAATGGCTGAAAAAGCAAGAAAATTTGAAAAGATTCAGCTGGGAGAACATCTAGCAACTAATTAAGTTAATTGATATCAGGTCTGTAACATACCTATAAAAGGGATGTCTTAGAGAGGCAGAGTCTCTCAGAAGTAAAGATGGGCAGAGGTTCTCCAATCTGTGAAAGAGTGCGTAAAAAGATTGTGGAATACTAAAAACAATGTTCCTCATCGTCTCATCGTCTACAGTGCATAACATCATCAAAAGATTCAGAGAAACTGGAGAAAACTCTGTGCGTAAGGGACAAGGCTGAAGACCTTTATTGGATGCCTGTGGTCTTCGCGCCCTCAGATGACACTGCATCACTCATCGGCATGACTATGTCAATGACATTACTAAATGGGCCCTGGAATACTTCCAGAAACCACTGTCGGTAAACACAATCTGCCGTGCCATCTGCAGATGCCAACCAAATCTCTATCATGCAAAAAGGAAGCCATATGTGAACATGGTCCAGAAGCGCTGTTGTGTCCTGTGGGCCAAGGCTCATTTAAAATGCAGTTTCAAAGTTCGAGGCGTCGACATCATTGCTTTTCCGGCTCTGCACTAACCAATGAGACGAGTTATGGGCGGAGCAACGTGTAACGCAGCCACATTCATTTTGTAATCTGTTCGAGCAGCACTGATCGTTAGGTGTGGGGTCGGTCGAACTCTGTAACACCGTGGTTTCGTCCCAATTTTGGTGGTTTTGCCTTCCCATAGGAACACCCCCTATATAATGCGCTGCTGAACAGCATTTCCTCAGAATCTTTCTCCTTCATTGCAAATGCTCAAACCTTTGCTGTTGACTCATCGCCAAAAAGAGATTACAGAGTACGCTTTACTGATCCCATTGTGTAATCCGATGGAGAATAAACCGAAAAACAACTATTAAGCCTTGTTTAATCTGTGCAAGATCCGTCCAGCTCCCCGACAGACACGAACTGTGTGTCTTGTCTTCTGCCTGGGCCACACCCACGTGGAAGCCGCCATTGCTGGCCAAATGGGTGCCTTTTTGAATTGTACTGTTGTAGACCTAAGTGATCAATAGCCTTAAAATGACTTAAAATACATACTAACAATGAGGAAATAAGTGTTTCAAAGGAAGTATCAAAAGCAAGTAATTTTATGGTTTTATTGAACAACACTGTTAAAGTACATAATGTAATATACATAAAATACTGTAAACTATCAACTTATGTAAGTTACTTATTATAACAAATGCCTGCAGAGGGTGCCAATGGCCTGGTGATTGTTGTTACACTTTATAGCATGATCAAATCCTTGTTTATTATTTGCCAAACAACATTTAATTCAAAGGTCCACTTAATATTTGACATCAAAACATGCAAACTCACCCTAATGAAAAATAAATATACCAAAAAATAATTGCATTTCAAATAGGTTATGCCAAGTATACTACAAATACATATTTATGTACTTAATAGAAATACCCTGCAATTGTACTTTTGGTATACTAAATTGATATACTTAAAGTCTGAATTGGAACAACTAATTTTGTACTTAATGCACTTTAGTTATCCAGAAGTAGTGCTGAGGTCCAACTAAAGATATACTTAATGTGCTAAAGATATATTTGATTGTGCTAAAATGGAACTATTGCAAGTATACTTTAGGTACACTTCATATATCTTGCATTTAAAGACTGATCATACAGTGATCATGCTATCCTTAGTAATAGTGATATTAAAACACATTTTAGGCTTAATATTATAAAAATGTGCATTGTGCAATAAAGAAGTACTCCAAATAAAGTTTACTTATATTTATATCAAACAATATGTCAGTAAATATGTTAATGGATTTGTGGTATACTTTGTAAGAAATAAATGTATTTTAAATACATTTCGGTATAGGTTTTTTTTTTTTTTTTTTTTCACTAGGGCAGGGCAGAGTTAGGGTTTAAACATTTTTTTTGAAATTGAGATGAACAACAATTTGTATATTCAGAAACATACTGATGTATTCTCCTGTGTTAACATAGGTTTATAAATGATAGCACTATGCTATGCTATATTATGATTTTTAAATTGTTTTGATATATCATGCAGCCTTAGAAACAATAGAAATAATGCTAATCCAATAAATGGATTCTCGTCCATGGAATGCTCCACTTCCAGTATTTTGCCGGTTGACTGACACGGGTAAATTGCAATCGAGAATTTTTTTATTTATTTGTTTATTTATTTTTTAAATCGAGCTCTCGAATTTAATTGAGGAATCGTGACAGCCCTACAAGTCTTTACCAAGGTTCAAAATACAATGCATAGCACATTAAAATAATTTAAATTATATGACAAAAATTGCATTAGTATAAAATCAGATGTGTTGCTATCAAATTATTCATGGCGTTAAACACGTTTAATTAATCTCACCCATCAACTTCAATAGCCCAAAATATACGTTTCACGTTTGTCAACATACCTGAAAGTGATGCACGGAATTCATCTTGGACTTTTTTTTCTTTTTCGTTTCGGTTGTTGTCTTTTCCCACACAGAGTTGTCCATCAATTATGTTAATTTGCAGAGAGACAGGGATAGCTGCAGGTCGGGGGTAATGGGTGTGCCAAAAGGAGGCGTGACTAAAAGTGAATTGCTACAACAGAAACTAACCTCTACTGAGCCCATTACTCCAATCTGCAGATACCCATACTTGCAAAAACAGCTGGGGGCAGGGCAGATGTGTTGCTAACACTGACCACTATATGCCAGCACTGCCACCATTCGTTGCCTCCCTATGATAAGCACCGGCTGTGCCGCTGTTTTTCAAAGGCGTTTTGTTTTGCTTACAGTAACAACTATAAATGCCGGCGCTGCCACTGTGCATTGCATTTCTATGATAAACACAGACTTTTTCTTTTATAGATGTGTGGTGTTGCTTACACTAGCCATTGCGTATACTGGCAATGTCGCCGCTCATAGCCTTCCTATGATAATCCACAGGCTGTGTTGCTGTTTTCAGCGCTCTTCCTCTGCATAGCATTGTGCAACTGTTGTCTAGCCGGCATCAGCCTCTTGCATAGAGTCTGAGCCAGCTACGAAACCACAGAACTCGTGGCTTAAAGCCACCCGTTCCCAACATGAGGAACGTGCCGCATTCAGATTGACAGAAGTCTACCCGCTATCTTATTTCGCTCTCGGTTTCCCTGCCTATTGCGGGCACTGAGATCACTAGTTGTCTTTGTGCTATGATTGTTCCACCGTGTGGTGCGACAAAGCTGGAAGACAGAATACAGTGCTTCTGTAGCCTATCAGAATTCTTTTCTCTCGCCCCTTGCCTTAAAGCAGCAAGCTCCATGTAAAAAGATCCTCTCGCAGGTTGGCTGGAAGTTAAATTATCTCAGTACATCTGGAGAGTGCCTACTTCTAAAGTTGTCAAAAGTACTGACTTCATTACCAAGTCAGTACTGAAATGTTAAAAATGTGACGCTTTGAGTGCTGTTGAGCGGATTCATAAACACCTCTGATTGGCCACTGTGTTCACGCACTCATTGGATATGTCTGTGATTGGCTTCAATGATCAACGCTTCAAAAACGTCATCAAATATTCATCAATGACGCTCTTAACCGAGCACTTACACAGATACACACGGGAGCGTTTGAAAGCAGGCATCTATCGCGGACGAGTCCGCTGATAGACGCCTGCTTTTAAACACTCCCGCTTTCGAAACGCTTTTAAATTCAAACACTTCCGTGTGCTTTCAAATGCTCAAGTGCATTGATTATTGTAGCCAATCACAGACATATCCAACGAGAGCATGAAAACAATGGCAATTTACGAAACCGCTCAACAGCGTCACATTTTTAAAATTTCAGTACGAACTTGGTACTTTTCACAACTCTACCTATTGCTATATTCAGATAGCCCTCATCATGTTTCTGAGGTTGCACTCACACTAGGCACAGTTGCCTTGCACCGTGCCCTGGTGTGTACTGTCCAAGTAGTAATAGAACATGTTTGCTGACGTAATGATAACAATGATTGACAATGATGCGCACACAAAAGTAGTAGCTGCTCCGGCGCGGTTAGTGCTCACACTATATGCGTACCGCGCCCAAGCCCAACTAAACTGTGCCGATCATGCAAGTCAAGTGAACCAGACTTTGGGGGTCGAATTAGCTCGGGCACGGTTCAGATCGCCTAGTGTGAGTGCACCCTGAGATTGCTTCATGGCACAGCATACCACTTTGCATTCCCTACTATAAGTGTTTACATTCTTGGAGTGTGTGAACATGGCACTCTCCCCTCTAAAATGAGTGGAGTTTGTGAGCTAAATGATCTGGATGATTGGCTGATCATGGTTCATTCAGAGAGTGTGTTGAACTATCACAGGCTTCTGCCACTCAACCACCCATCATACCCCCTTCTTAGGGAGCGGAACCTTTCACAGGGGTTTTCCCGATCTATAATTACTCCTGGCATGACTGCCGCCTAATTGGAATTTGGGCATTATATTCCATTCCATTCCATTCCATAAGTCCTGTGATGGATAAAGCACCAATAGTGCCTCTAATTTCCTGTCATTCAGGCACGGCGTTCAACTAAGTCCAGTAACTCAGCATTACTGTGATACAGGCAATAGTGCTGGCAAAACCGCCACCTTGCTCTCATCCACTCATGATGGCGATAGCAACAATCTGCATGTCTGACTGCTGGCATCAGTTACACTGCCCAACGCATTAAAGACGAGTACTGCAGCAAGTGCCCCTTCTACCAGGTGACTCTATGCTAATAATTTGAAAGTATTTTAGAGCTTGTGCAGCTCAAGTAACGAGGACTCTGTGAATTGTCAGACTCCAGTTATGTCATTCTTGCAGGAGCGTGTAGATGAAGGCCGTGCACCTTCTACGCTCAAATTTTACATTGCTGCTATGTCAGCAGAACTGATGGTCGGCCAGTTGGAAGGAATGACCTAGTGGTCAAACCTTTACATGGTGCGAGATGGCTAAACCCTCCTCACCCGTCTACAATCCCCACTTGGGATTTGGCTTTAGTTTTGAAAGCCCTGACGTGTTCGCCATTCAAGCCAGTCAAGTCAGCTTCGCTAAAAGTACTCACTTTCAAGACGGCGCTTTTACCCACACTTGTATCAGTTAAACAAGTCAACGATATACAAGCTCTTCTAGTCAGCGAGTCATGTATGGATTTTGGTCCTGATGACCGAGTTGTCCTTAAACCAAGAGAAGTTGTGTTACTAAGGTGCTCTCAACTTCGTTCAGAGCCCAGGTTATAATCCTGTGAGCCTTTGCTCCGAGCAAACCAACTACAAATAATTAATATACTGTTATGCATAAGAAGAATTAATATATTATCACTTATAAAGAATGAAAGTGAAAAAAGAAACGAGTGCAATATTTGTACTAAATATAATATTTGTAATTATAACTTTTCCAAAACAGTTATGTAGCACATCAGTTTCAACATAAAGGACATTTATTTAAATATTCAAAGTGCTGTATGACATTTGCTTAAAGGAAAACAAGCAGTTTGGTATCATCTTAAAACAGAGATTATACAAGTGTTAAATGACCACTAGGGAACATTTAACAGACCCTCTTCTTGGCAATCGGCAGGGTTAGCAGTCCTGACCCTCATTGACGGGGTTACAAAAGAAGGAAATCATGTATCCACAACAGAACAGAAACCCCTGACTGCGTGTAAACAAATATGAACAGACTGTAACAACTATCAAGAACACACAGAGAGAGTGAAAGCGCTCTCTGACATCAGGTTGTGCCTGATTAACACCTTTTAACTTACTGTAAACCCTTGGAATAAAACATATGCTTGTTGTTTCAAGTGCTATTTCAAGATTGGGTAGATTGGCTGATGCTATCATAAGTGATAAAAAATATCTAGGAGGAGTTTGGATTAACTGGGGGTACAAGAAAATCTTTAGCTGTCAAAGGAAAGTGAATTATTTAACAGAATATGGACACATCATTAGTTTTGCATCATCACCACCAGACGGCACCGTTTCTCAGCAATAGCAGTGCAGACAGGTGAATGCCAGGAAGAAATGTCCCGCTCATATTTCATATATATATATATATATATATATATATATACACACACACACACACACACACACATACACTACCAGTCAAAATTTTGGACACGGTAAGATTTTTAATGTTTTTAAAAGAAGTTTCATCTGCTCACCAAGGTTGCATTTATTTAATTAAAAATACAGTAAAAACAGTAATATTGTGAAATATTATTACAATTTAAAAGAACTGTTTTCTGTTTGAATATATTTTATAAAGTCATTTATTCCTGTGATCAAAGCTGAATTTTCAGCATCATTACTCTAGTCTTCAGTGTCACATGATCCTTCAGAAATCATTCTAATATGCTGATTTGCTGCTCAAGAAACATTTATGATTATTATCAATGTTGAAAACAGTTGTGTACTTTTTTTTTTTTTTTCAGGATTCCTTGATGAATAGAAAGTTCAAAAGAACAGCATTTATCTGAAATACAAAGCTTTTGTAACATTATACACTACCGCTCAAAAGTTTAGGGTCAGTAAGAATTTTAATTTTTATTTTTTTGAAAAGAAATTAAAGAAATTAATACTTTTATTCAGCAAGAATGCATTAAATCAATCAAAAGTGACAGTAAAGACATTTATAATGTTACAAAAGATTATATTTCAAATAAATGCTGTTCTTTTAAACTTTCTATTCATCAAAGAATCCTGAAAAAAAATTGTACACAATAAATGTTTCTTGAGCAGCAGATCAGCATATTAGAATGATTTCTGAAGGATCATGTGACACTGAGGACTGGAGTAATGATGCTGAAAATTCAGCTTTGATCACAGGAATAAATTACTTTATAAAATATATTCAAACAGAAAACAGTTCTTTTAAATTGTAATAATATTTCACAATATTACTGTTTTACTGTATTTTTAATTAAATACATGCAGCCTTGGTGAGGAGACGAAACTTCTTTTAAAAACATTAAAAAACTTACCGTGTCCAAATTTTTGACTGGTAGTGTGTGTGTGTGTATATATATATTTATTTTTTTTTTTTTTTATTTTTTTTTTCCCCTCCCAACAGTAATGAGAGTTGGGGGAAAATGCATTTTAAATATCATCTTTCCTTTATGCAAAACTGAATTTATTATTTTTGCCTTTTGATTTTGGGGTGAAGTATGGTTTGGACATTTTCTTGACATATTTTTATTTTTATTTTTTTTTGCGAAATTCACTCATATTAGTACTTGTAAAAATATGACTGGACAAAAGCACAGACATTGACCTTTTGGACAGTGACCTATTCAAAATAATACTGTTACAGAGAAATAGTGCAAACATATCAAAAGTAACATTACTGTCAGTAAAAAATAACAAATGACATTAGTTGGATCTGTAAATGAAATTGGTGCCAAAGTCACTTGATACTAAATTTAAAAATAATGCTATACTTCTCTTATATGACATATTACAGTGTAAAATTACTTCTAATGCCAGAAGAAGAAAAAAATGAAATCATGATATCCTATGACAGCTTTATCTTTGAAACTCCGCAGGAGGTTCGGCTGTTGGCCTGCTTTATAAAGGTCATCATGACAGCAAGCGATGGGATTTGGTAACCTTGACCCAAAACAATAATTCAGTAACAGAAAAGCAACTCTTTCTCCATCAATTATCTCCTATATGAGATGGTTCTTCCCTTTTGCTTATGCACAGATGAATCCCTTGCTCGTAAAGCACCTCAGAGGTGTTTGTTTGTTTGTTTAGCTATTTCATTACAATCTATTTAAACTCATCTCATCCCTTTGAATCCAGAGACACTAGTCTTGAATTCTTGCACTTATGTAGGGCTTCAGATGGGAATGTAATTTAAAGGCACTGGGACCCAGAAGACAACCAGTGCAGTGGCTTCCCACTTCTTCACGCTCAAACCACAGGAATTTGGCGTAACTCTCTCCATCTCTGAGACATATGAGTTAACATGCCTGGATGTAGCAGAGCCTGAGCAGAATACCTGCCTAGACTCCATCTCTCAGTCAGTTTTTGAAGGCCCCGTAGCGGCTGGCTTTGCTGATAAAGTTCTTCAGCAGATCGTGGTCCATGTCGGCGAAGGCCTGCGTTTGAGTGACGGCCGTCAGGTGGTTAACGCAAAACTTGAAACAGAACTCTTCCAGATCCTGCACATGAAGAGTGGATGGACTGATTCAATGAGAAAGAGAACCACCACCAAAGACCTACAGAATAATATATGAAACCGCAAATATATGTACATGTTTAGGGCTCTGTTCCAAAACCTAGTGACTGACAGCAGTTTTAGACATCATGTGTGCGCTATCTTTAGTTATAGTTATTAGGGAAATTGATACAGCTTAGTGTCGTGATATTTTGTGTGGGAATATTGTATTGATCTTTTTAGGGCCTGAATTTCAGCTCAGAATTGCTAGTATTGTGCATAACTTTACCGCAGGCTCTGCACTTATAATGTGGGAAATAATCATTTGAAATCTTGCTTTCAGATTGTAATTTCAGCGTGAGTAAATCAGTGCTAATGCATCTCTCTCTTTTTCTCTCGGACACGCGCAATGGTCTGTGTATAAAGGAAGTGCATTCTCGGTTAAGGCTAAATTAACCTGTTAATTTTACGTGCAGATGCCGTCACACTGCGTCTGCACTGCAAGCCAACTGCACGCTGCGATGCTACAAAACTTTTGCTCACAATTAGAATCAAAGAAGCCCATTTATAATACAACATGATCATTTATGCAGATAAACACTTTGTTTGCGTTTATCTGAAGAAAGAATTTCATGAGGGAATGAAAGCAAGTAAATGATGAGAGAATTTTCATTCTTGATCTCTAAGGGCCAGTTGTTCAAAAGTAATCTGATCGGATTTCGCACTGACGTTTGGAACAGGACCTATATGTAACTGGATAGATATATGGCTGAATGTGTTTCACGCTCACCCGTGCTTCATACTTGACAGCAGCTGAGAGCAGTGTTATAGCATTCTCCTCTGTGATACCTCTCTTGATGGTCTCCTGACACAGTCTTTTCAGACGGCTCTCACGGTAGTATGTGGCCAAATCCAGAAGACCTTTACAATGCACACGATCACAGAATCATACACACCAATAAACATCAATCAGACATTTCAGCATTCAAGTGCTGCAGTTAACAAGTCTTTTAGTGTGACATGCTGGACTCCGTCTAAAACTGTTTTAAATAGGTATCTGTGTTCAACTGAATCCAGATCATGGATGTCAGAGTGCGATATGGCAGTCAGCATGAAGGGAGTGGGTTACCAATAGCGTCCTCAGGTGGGAGGTTGATGGTATCAGTATACAGGTACTCCAGGAATGCGCGATACACCAGATAAGAGAACTGATGAATCTCTATGGTCTCTTCATCAGTCTCGTTCAGCAGTGCTCGGAAATGCTCACACCTACCAACACAACCACAAAATGCCATTTTAGTTTTTATTAATGCTATTTATTTTTGCTGTTTGTTTTTTATTAAAATTTAATTTATTCCATTTATCTGTTCTTTTTAAACACCATTCAGCACAGATGAATCATTTGTATACAAATACAAGCTGTATGTTTCCTGTTAGTAAATAAAGAAATTTATATTTTTGTTGTTTTTGACCCATGTAAAATCCCGTTCACACCACAACTATAACAATAACAGCACAGAGAAACGTTATCATTGGAATCACTTTCAGAGCCATTTATCAGGTAATAATGCACACCTGCATATGTTAGCTAAATGTATGTTTTTTTTTTATTTATGTATTGTTTTTTAACAAGCTATGAGCTATGTTCCTACGTCACTGTTTAAATCTGCACAGAAACCATTCAAGCCACAGTTAACAAAGACTGTACTGCAAACTGCTCGGCATAAGCACTCAAGTCTTTCAAGTTTCTGGCTGTTTCTCTCCAGTTCTTTAGAATGGGGTGGGACTTTAAACTCCCCTAGTATTATTGACACTGTTCTGTGTACTACACTATACTACCTTAGCTTGCCCTTTATTATTATGTCTAATTTGTCCTGTATTATTATGTATAATTTGCACTGTATTTTTTTTTTTTTTACAGCTTCCCTCTCAGTGTCCTGTCTGCACTTGCATCTCTCACTCTCATTTTTGTTTTTCTTTCCAATTGTAGAACAAACATGAACTTGTGTGTGTGCTTGTTTTGACTATACTTGTTTTGACTATACTTGTTTTCACTTATATTGTGAAATACTTTCACAACCCACTACAGTAGTGAAGACATTTGACTGGTCCTCTAAATATAGTTATAATTCTAAAATAAACTGTTGTTATGGCACCTAAATTTTAGATATCATTCAAATTTGACAATTCTCAATTATAATTTTGATAGCACAGCAAAAACTAATACTAGCCTACTTGTCGAACAAACATGAACTTTAACTACAGAACTGCTCTGATAAGACACAGACAATATGGTTCCACATATTAACACAGTGACTGCAGAGACAAAGAGTAATACTTATGCAACAGTGCGTCTTAAGCAACAGTACCCGGACAGGAGTGTGTCTGTACATGTTGATGTCAACAGTTCAGCCCCAGGTGCTGAAATGAACATGTTTAGTGATGGGAATGACACCAGAGGGGAAAACCTAAATCTTCTGTTGACTAATCACACACTGTTTTTAGGTGCTGTTTTACATACCCGAGGAAAAACGATATTACAAAGCTTTCTCAAGTTAACAGGAAATTTTTACTTCATGCATCCAAACCAGGGCTAAAAAGACGAAAGGCAAAAGGCTTTAGAGATTATTTGACAGCAAGTGTCCAGTTACCTGATTTTAAGAAGGGCTTTGTGCACGTGAATACACTTGCCATCAACCAGGAACTTTAAGTCAGAGATTTCTGGGCTGTCAAACTCTCGCTTTAGCGACTGGGCAACAGTCAGGTAGTCATCTCCATCTAATGAGCAGAAAAGAGTCAGAAAATACAACATGAAATAATACTTCTCAAAGTTAAGCGTCCTGTTAAGAGATGAAGGGTTCTAGTTGGGTTTCACACACACTACCAGTCAAAAGTTTGGAATCGGTAAGATTTTTAATTTTTTTTATAAAGTTTCATCTGCTCACCAAGGCTGCATTTATTTAATTAAAAATACAGTAAAAACAGTAATATTGTGAAATATTATTACAATTTAAAATAACTGTTTTCTGTTTGAATATATTTTATAAAGTCATTTATTCCTGTGATGGCAAAGCTGAATTTTCAGCATCATTACTCCAGTCTTCAGTGTCACATGATCCTTCAGAAATCATTCTAATATGCTGATTTGCTGCTCAAGAAACATTTATGATTATTATCAATGTTGAAAACAGTTGTGTACTTTTTTCAGGATTCCTTGATGAATAGAAAGTTCAAAAGAACAGCATTTATATGAAATACAAAGCTTTTGTAACATTATACACTACTGTTCAAACGTTTGGGGTCAGTAAGAATTTATATTTTTATTTTTTTGAAAAGAAATTAAAGAAATTAATACTTTTATTCAGCAAGGATGCATTAAATCGATCAAAAGTGACGCTAAAGACATTTATAATGTTACAACAGATTATATTTCAAATAAATGCTGTTCTTTTGAACTTTCTATTCATCAAAGAATCCTGAAAAAAAAAATATTGTACACAAATATTTTGTACAATTGTACAATAAATGTTTCTTGAGCAGCAGATCAGCATATTAGAATGATTTCTGAAGGATCATGTGACACTGAAGACTGGAGTAATGATGCTGAAAATTGCTGAAAATCACAGGAATAAATTACTTAAATATAAGTATAAATATAATATAATAAATTAAAATATATTCAAACAGAAAACAGTTATTTTAAATTGAAATAATATTTCACAATATTACTGTTTTTACTGTATTTTTAATTAAATAAATGCAGCCTTGGTGAGCAGACGAAACTTCTTTTAAAAACATTAAAATCGTACAGATTCCAAACTTTTGACTGGTAGTGTATATATACAGGTGCTGGTCATATAATTAGAATATCATCAAAAAGTTGATGTATTTCACTAATTCCATTCAAAAATTACACACAGACTGATATATTTCAAATGTTTATTTCTTTTAATTTTGATGATTATAACTGACAACTAAGGAAAATCCCAAATTCAGTATCTCAGAAAATTAGAATATTGTGAAAAGGTTCAATATTGAAGACACCTGGTGCCACACTCTAATCAGCTAATTAACTCAAAACACCTGCAAAGGCCTTTAAATGGTCTCTCAGTCTAGTTCTGTAGGCTACACAATCATGGGGAAGACTGCTGACTTGACAGTTGTCCAAAAGACAACCATTGACACCTTGCACAAGGAGGGCAAGACACAAAAGGTCGTTGCAAAAGAGGCTGGCTGTTCACAGAGCTCTGTGTCCAAGCACATTAATAGAGAGGCGAAGGGAAGGAAAAGATGTGGTAGAAAAAAAGTGTACAAGCAATAGGGATAACCGCACCCTGGAGAGGATTGTGAAACAAAACCCATTCAAAAATGTGGGGGAGATTCACAAAGAGTGGACTGCAGCTGGAGGCAGTGCTTCAAGAACCACTACGCACAGACGTATGCAAGACATGGGTTTCAGCTGTCGCATTCCTTGTGTCAAGCCACTCTTGAACAACAGACAGCGTCAGAAGCGTCTCGCCTGGGCTAAAGACAAAGGACTGGACTGCTGCTGAGTGGTCCAAAGTTATGTTCTCTGATGAAAGTAAATTTTGCATTTCCTTTGGAAATCAGGGTCCCAGAGTCTGGAGGAAGAGAGGAGAGGCACACAATCCACGTTGCTTGAGGTCCAGTGTAAAGTTTCCACAGTCAGTGATGGTTTGGGGTGCCATGTCATCTGCTGGTGTTGGTCCACTGTGTTTTCTGAGGTCCAAGGTCAACGCAGCTGTATACCAGGAAGTTTTAGAGCACTTCATGCTTCCTGCTGCTGACCAACTTTATGGAGATGCAGATTTCATTTTCCAACAGGACTTGGCACCTGCACACAGTGCCAAAGCTACCAGTACCTGGTTTAAGGACCATGGTATCCCTGTTCTTAATTGGCCAGCAAACTCGCCTGACCTTAACCCCATAGAAAATCTGTGGGGTATTGTGAAGAGGAAGATGCGATATGCCAGACCCAACAATGCAGAAGAGCTGAAGGCCACTATCAGAGCAACCTGGGCTCTTAGAACACCTGAGCAGTGCCACAGACTGATCGACTTGCCGCATTGCTGCAGTAATTCAGGCAAAAGGAGCCCCAACTAAGTACTGAGTGCTGTACATGCTCATACTTTTCATGTTCATACTTTTCAGTTGGCCAAGATTTCTAAAAATTCTTTCTTTGTATTGGTCTTAAGTAATATTCTAATTTTCTGAGATACTGAATTTGGGATTTTCCTTAGTTGTCAGTTATAATCATCAAAATTAAAAGAAATAAACATTTGAAATATATCAGTCTGTGTGTAATGAAAGAATATAATATACAAGTTTCACTTTCTGAATGGAATCAGTGAAATAAATCAACTTTTTGATGATATTCTAATTATATGACCAGCACCTGTATATACATAAAAAAGTTTTGTTATTATTGCATTGCACCAATCAGTAACAATACAAAACAAATTTGTCCCATAGAAAGGCACATTTGACAGTAAAGCACTGATTATGAGTTACTGATAATAAGAAAAAAGTGGCTATTTGTACTAAGTGTAAATAGAGATGCTATTTACATTAAACCTGCAGTCTGTAACTTTTTTTGGTTAAAAATGATCCAAAATCAATTTTTAAACAAGTACATATCCAGCCACTGTTCAAAACTATCTCCTTATCTTAGCTCGATTCACAACGGTAAGCTTGTAATAATGTTTTATAATAAGAGTGACCTGGTGGATTTCCACGGGAAATTCGAGCACGCAGCAGTTCGTCTTTGCGTCATTACATCACGTCTGTAAACAGAAGGAAGGAGTCCAGGCTAGTCGGCTTTATCATGTGAGGTGGATGCTGCTTGTAGCGGATCATTTATAGCCTGTTCTCACAGCAGCTGAAATAATTAAACTTATCATTTTGATGGCGGATTTCAATTCCGCATATGACTGCAATTGCAGGTTTCAAACAGAGATGGCGACAAAGAGGAAAAATGCCGGACTGCAGCTTTAAGTGTAAATAGCAATAAAAAGTGTTTTCTTTACACTAAGTGAAAATAGCAGTATTTTCTATGCACTAAATCATTGTGAAAAATGTAAAGAATATAGAGTTATAGTTGTAGTTGTATAGTTCAGAATAGTTGTTAAATGCTATAGTGGCAGATAATATTTGCACCTCAGTGTATTCATTGTAGTACATTATAAAACAGTATGCAATAATAGCATATTCAGTCTATATGATTATATTTATTAAAATGATATATGATGCTGATTTATTGGGACATTACTTGTACTTGACATTAGCCCCTTTCACACATACAGTCTTCACTGGTATTGGTATGTGTGAACAGGACCTTTTCAAAAATACTGGTAAATTGGTCCTGGCAATTTTGCAGTAAGGGAAGCTGTAACATTTTCAGTAAATTACCGGGATGATACCGTGTGTGAACAAAGAATGAGCACGTACGAGGTCCGAACACGCTGATGTAAGACATCAAAGAATTTACTGGTATTTTGGTGCTGATATGTAAATGGTCACTTAATGGTAAAAAGCCAGAACGCCGTTGCTTGTATGAACAGCACATTTAGGTATTTATAAGTAAAGTAATTTTACGGTAATTTACCAGGATTGCTGTGTGAAAGGGGCCATTACCTCCCCTACACTTACCCCTAACCCTACCCATTGAACACATTGCGCCTGCTGCACCCATGGTACGGCAGCAAAGTTCCTTGATTATTACGCCGGAATGAGAGTATAGTTCCCAGCCATATCGGCCTAGAAAATTGCAACCCTTATTTTCCGTCGGTCTTAAAACACAATGTAACTACAGAAGAGTCAAGTTTTAAATAGGAAAAATATTGAAACTCTTTGGTCATTTTTTTGAGCAAGATGCTATTGGTCTCATCAGATTCAATGAACTATGCTAAGCTACGCTAAAAGTGGTACCGCCAGACCCGGAGATCGGCTGAATGGATTCGAAAACGGTAAAACTCAACTGTTTAACTCTAGGGGAGTTGAGCCTATTTTCAAAATCAGTGGAGTGTTCCTTTAAATGCACATTAGGCACTTTATTTCTACTTTTCTTAATATTTATTTAAAATAAACTCCTCTCTGAGATAATATGCGATGGGAAAAGGTTGTTCGGAAAAAGGTGTATTCAAACTCGGGTCAGTCACGTCAAAAGTTAATGGCACTCGCCTTACTCTCCACACCACTGAACCTGTTATCAGCTGGATTTTTTTTTGTAGTTTTGTCTAGCTCAGTCACACAATGGTGCGCACAGGTGGAGTAAATGGCATCTGCCAAGAAGACGGGCTATTGACACTTGGTGTAATTAAACACAACGTATACATAAACAGTAAGTAGTTCATGGACCCTTTTCCCTGACTGTGATGACACGTTTCTACAGTTATCAACATCACAAATCTAGTAAAGTCTGTAATGTTTTCATTTTTTAAAAATGAAATACAAATTTATAATACTATACTTTGTGTTATATTACCATGGCAGTAAATGACAAAAAAAACTAATGAACACTTCTGTAAGGGTATTTCTAATACAATGTCTGAGTGAGTGATGGCAAATTTGACATTATTCTCTATTCTGACTGCAATAATCTCTATATTTTTTCCCTCTTTTGGAAAGTCGTGGAAAAGCTATTGCAGATACTTTCTTTTGCTTTTAGAGCAAATGCAAACACAAAAATTATATTTGCTGTCGTCTCACATTCAGCACTATAGAAGTTTACCAAACTGTGACGACTTCCGCTTCTAAGAACCCTGGAAATGTGAAATGGGTCCATTATCACCTCATTTGAATTTTGTAGAAATATTACTTATATGGTAATAAAGATAATTAATATAATATAATTAATATTATAATATAATATAATATAATAATGAAAATTTTAGTCTACAGCCTAATTCATTGAAGTCTAGCTTTAAAAATCATGCCAATCTCCACAGTGGTGAGTTTTTACATGCTGGTAGATGCTAACTAGGTAACGTCTGCTAACATTAGACAGGTTTCAACCTAACATTAACATTCACAGATGTTAACAGACACAACCACAACTAAAATGCTGGCTCAACTCAGAGCTGGTTGGTTTGGACCAAAACTATTTAGTGAAGAATTTGTGGGCGAACACCATTGAACACTAAACACAATTATGCTGTAAACATTAACAAGAGAAAAGCTTTACTATCCAGTGAGAAAGCTAATATTAGAACAACGCTCTTACCCACAGACAGGAGATGCCAGGTGACCGCCGGTGTGGCAAAGCAGGCAAAGACATCATCAGTGCTGGTGAAGTGCGTGAGGTGAGGGTAAGCCACGGCCTGACCCCGACACTGACCCCACATCAGCACCTGACCGCTCTGTGTTTTCGCCGCCGATGTGTGACTGGTGTGACATGCAGCAACCTCCACCATTCTGCAGGAGACAAAGCAGGTGACACGCTGTTGTTATATCATTAAAAGCATGTGAATAGTTATATTTGATGCATAAGAAAAAAGACATTTTGACTGGTAAACGGTAAAATAATAAATTTTTTATGTTACTGACACATTATTCAAAAACTCAAATGGTCCAGAAGACAGTAAAGATTCAGCTTGCTTTTGGAAAAAACTGACATCGAGTTCCCAGTCTCAAAGATGAATGGGACCATCCAGATTTTCATCAGTGACAGGTGCAAAAGCAAACATCTGTCATGGTATGGGGGTGCATCATTGCAAACGGTATAAGTGACTTGCATATGTGTGAAAGTATCATTGACGTGGAGGTGTACATGTACATTGGGAATGTACGGAGACATAAACTGCCACACGGCTCTGGGGGGTTAATAAAGGCCTTCTGAAGCAAAGCGTGTAAGAAAAATCCATATTTAACACATTATAAAGTAAAATATCTAGCTTCCGCCAGACCACCTTCCGTATTCAACTTACGAAGAAAATGTAATGCCTCTCGCAGTTCAAAACGCTTACGCCACGTCCTACGTAATATTACTAGCTTCTGCCAGAGTGCCTTCTGTATTCAACTTACGAAAAAGAAGCTAGTAATATTACTTTATAACAGGTTATATATGGATATTTTTCTTACACAAAGCGCAACGTGGCTGTTATCTGATTGGCTTGAGTAGTCGGTGGGTGGAGTCGACCTATTTGTGGATTTGTCTGCAGGCGTGACGCTAGAATTGTTTCTGAATCCACAAATGCGTGAGGTGATTCACAAATGCACAGGAGGAGATCCACAAATGCACAGAAAGCAATTCACAAATGTACAGGTGGTGATTCACAAATAAATGCAGGCAGAGTTTGTGCTTGTAACCTAAAAACATATTTGTGAAAATGTTTTTTTATTAGCAAATCTCATTTTATTTATTTGTGAATTCAATTAATTTTTGTGAAACTCCTAACATATATTTGTGGATCTCATTCTATTCATTTGTGCAAACGATTATTTTTTGTGAATCTCTTTACATTTATTTGTGGATCATAATCTATTTATTTGGAATACTAGAACAAAAATACAAAACGTAAATCATGGGGTAACTTTCATTTTAAAGTGAACTATTCCTTTAAATAAAGGTTCAAGAAATTAACAAATCACAGATAATTTTATTGCATTTTACAAATTGTCCCAACTTTTCTGGAAATGGGGTTGTGTATATATGTTGATATATTTTGAAATGGAATGTACAGTAAAATTGTAGGCCATGTTCTATGCCATGTCTCAAGAATAAAAAAAAAAATGCAGAAACAAGTTTAGTTTTATTTTTTTTTAAGCTTAAGTTCAAGTTGTTAACTAAACAAACATACTTTTTTTTTAATCCCAACTGATTCCCACAATTCTTGAGTGGGTGCCCAGGTGTGATGACAGTTCCTTTCAATGTGCTTAGTTAACCGTTCCTAGCTGTAACCACATACTTCACTTGACTTACTTTTCTCACTCAATTTGATTGTAAAGTTTCTTTGTTAAATGTTAAGGAAATGCATGACATGAACTAAGGGTATGAAAACCACCAGTATGTCTAAACTGTCAACCAGATGTATTCAAATGCACAGAAAACCAGGTCAAATTATTTCCACCATATCAACTGTCTCTGCTAAATCAGTCAGGTGGGAAGCCGCGATGTGAATCTGACCTCTCCTTGTCCATGTTGATGAGGGTGGGCACAGCCTGATTGCTCTTGTTGCCCGTACCCAGCTGCCCGTAGGAGTTCGCTCCCCAAGAGTAAACAAATCCCTCATCTGTAAGAGCCAATGTGTGTGCGTATCCACATGCAACCTGTGGAGAGAAGACAGATCAGGGCTGATAGAATCACCTTATTTGCTGGCGTATCTGTCATCTATGATACATTTATTGCGCAGCTGAATGTTTACAATAACGCGGGGTAATTGAGATAAATCTGAGTAGTATTTGGCTATTCATGTGGTTGAAAAAGAGCAGTCACATGCTGTTTCAAAGCCACTGATATGACTGACATGACCGTATACCAAAAGTAGTGCTATTTCCTTTTGTTTGTCTATGGCCTTTAAATGGCTGATCATTTTTCTTAATACCAGGATTTCCTGGTATTAGACCTACTTAAATAAATATGGATTACAAAATAATTGACAGAACAACAATAAAACAGAACATTACGAAATACAAAATAATGTATTAAAAAGGTACACCTAAAAAAATTGAATGAAAATAGGTTTGTTGCCTTGGCATCTAACTGAAATAAAATCTGTTTAAGTTGTACTTGAGTACTAAAATTAATAAAATTAAAACTGAATTAAATATAAATTACAGCTAAATAGACGCATTTAAAATAATAATAAAAATTGACAAAAGCACAAAAAATTACTAAAGTTAAAACGATAATTGAAAATCTAGAAATAAAAGCTAAATTAAAATATTAATAAATACTATAATCACAAAAATAATACTAAAACAACACAGCATTTTACTGTATTTTTACAATTATTATTTTGAATTAATTCAAAAAATTTAATATGCATAAAATTGAGACTTTGATGTGACTTGGCTTTAATAAAATGTATGTTATTCTTAGCATAAGATAAAAAAACAAATAATAATAGCATTGTTTCCTTGTTCGTTGCAAAGTAAAAGCTGTTCCCTAAGTTTTTCTCATGAAAGCCACCTAATTTGAGAAGTCTTCCTTGTCACCTGTATGATGTTGATTCCCTGTAAGGCAGCAATCCGGCAGGGGGTTTGCTGGTTGCCATTGTTGCCCAAACCGAGCTGCCCATTGCAGTTATAACCCCAGCCATATGTCTGTCAACACAGAGCCTTGAGTTAAACCCAGTGCTGATTAGAGCATGTAAAGCACAGCAACAACAAAAACAACTACAATTATCATCTTACTACGTAAACATGAAAAAGTTAAACTTTCTGAAAAGAAAAACTCTCAACATTTGGTGTGAGAAAAGAGAAAACCACAACATTAACAGTAGTAAAAAGTTTTAAAAATTCACCACTTCCATACTACTGAATCCAAAAACTATATGAATGTAGCAAATAAATTTAAGTGCAAGTTGAAGTGTTTTCACGGTTTCTCATAGTGTTTGCGTTTAAGATATAATTAGGCACAAAAATTTGCCTCCTGGCTGACAGCTGAGACAATCACCGTTTGCCACATATCAAAACTGTTTGAATAACTAAACTAAATATCAAGTCCCGACAGCATGCCAACATGTCCCTGCATGCTCACATTACTTAGTGCAAATTAATTATTAAAAAACAACAACAAATCAAACAAATATTTATGCCCCATGACACATGCATAAATTCCATAATAAGGATAATAATAATATTTTATTTTTATTAATGTGGTGGCTAATCCAACAGATAGTTTTTAATAACAAAAAAGCTCTATTTTTGGCAAATGTTCAAACAAAGTGAAATGAATAAGCCTCACACTGAAAGAAAATGCAGATTCACACCTGTACAGTACAACCCCATTTCCAGAAAAAGTTGGGACATTTTGTAAAAGGCAATAAAATCAAGAACCTGTGATTTGTTAATTCTCTTTAAACTTGATTTAACTGACAAAAGTTTTTAATGGCAGCAACACACTCCAAAAAGGTTGGTACATATGCAACATACACATGCAAGGTTGGGACATACATATGAAAGTCACCCATACCGTTTGCACTGATGCACCCCCATACCTTGACAGATGTTTGCTTTTGCACCTGTCACGGATAAAAGTCTGGATGGTCCCATTCATCTTTGGAACGTTTTTCCCAAAAACATGCTGAAACGTGGACTCATCTGACCACAGCACACATTTCCACTGTATTTTGGACCAGATGAGCTCGGGTTCAGAGAACTCATCGGCATCTCTGCATAGAAGCAATGTATAGCTTTCTCCTTGCTTAACAGAGATTCAAGTTGCATTTCTTGATGCAGCAGAAGACTGTGTTAAGTGACAAAGGTTTTCTGAAGTACTCCCGAGTTCATGTGGCTGTATTTCATGCACATTCAACAGAGGTTTCCTGACTTGCCCTACATGGACTGAGATTTCTCTGGATTCTCTGAATCTTTTCACAATATTATCACTGTAGATGGTGAAAGACCAAAATTGTCTGCAATCTTGCACTGAGAAATTGAAAAAATCAGAACTGTTTGCCAATTCTCAAATTTGGCAAAATGTGGCGAGTCACCTTTGTTTGGAAAGACTGAGGGTTTGGAGGATGCACCTTTGCATATCACGATAAACTTACCTACTACCAATTCACCTGCTTATTGTGGGCTGTTTCAAAACAGATTATTTGGATATTCTATAATCTTTTCACTTTTATTTTGCTTCTGTCTTAACTTTTACGGAGTGTGTTGCAGCCATCAAAATCAAAATTTGTTTATATCTACAAAATACAATTAAGTTGTATTGGAAATCTTTTCTTTGTACTTTTGTCAGTTAAATAATGGTTCAAGAGAATTAACAAATCACAGATTCTTGATTTTTATTGCATTTTACAAAATGTCCCAACTTTTCTGGAAATGGGGTTGTAGATTGCACAGCTTAAACAAACCTTTTAGTTAAGAAACACTTACTTCAGCAATATAAACAAGAAAAATAAACAAATGTTTCTTGCTTATTTGTATGGTTGAATTGGATCGTCAAAGGTCAGCAGCAAAGACGTTGGTTAATTAAAAAATTAAGTATATTTTTGTTATTTAACATTTAATTATTGCAGGATTGTGTAATATTCTAAATTTGCATTTAACTGTTTTATTCATTTTGAAGAATACTACAATAACCATCATGTTTACACAGCGCACACAACACCTCTGCACTTACTCGCAATTTCTCTCAACATGAGGACAGAAGAGCTGTCAGTCAATAAATGAAAAAACAAAGTAACTTGCATTATTATTTGAAAAAAGTAATCCAGGTAGTTTGTTGTAAATTTGAAAGTAAAGTAGTATTACTTTACTAGTTACTTAAAAAAGTAATCTAATTACATAACTCGTGTCACTTATAATGCGTTACCCCCAACACTGATAAAATATCACTGAATTTATTTGATTATTTTTTCAGTCAATTGTCATCTGTAGGTTTTGATTATACCATATTGTTATTAATTTAAACTAACCTCTCCATTGTCCAGGACGGCCATAGAGCAGAGCTGTCCACAGGCAATGTTGACCACCACCTTATTCTGCAGGCAGCTGCTGACCCTGCGTGGGGTGGGCTGGTTGGCCGTGGATCCGGAGCCTACCTGCCCAGAGTTGTTGTAGCCCCAGGCAAACACCTGTGCACAAGAGACGAAAGGAATTTTGAAAAAAGTTTAAAAAAAAAAAAAAAATACAATAGCATGAAATAATGTGAATGCAGACACCCGTAAATGTGCATATCATCGCTGTTTTTCATAAATCATTACTATTGGTCACCGTCTGTGGGTTTTGCAAATATTTAACCTATGAAAAGTATTAAAAAGAGCTTGCGTTTAAACCTCGTAACCACTGAATCCTCAAACTGTTGGTCAAACCTCGTAAATCCACCTCTATCGTGAATGAAGTGCCATTTTGGAGCGTCTCTGCTTGTTTGCAATGCAAGGGTAAATAAAGAACTGGTTGTTTGAATGAGTACTGCATTTTCCTTACTCAAGAAACACTATGTATGTGTGTGAGTGTGTGTGTGTGTGTGTGTGTCTATATATATTATATATATATATATATATATATATATATATATACACACACATGAAATAATTATGAATCATGAAATATTTCAAACTGAAAACAAGCAAAATAATCCTGTTTTTGGTTTGAAATAAGATTATTTTGATTTTTTTAAGGAAAAACGTACTCAATTTTGACGTATTTTTTCTGAAAACAAGACGATAATTTTTACTTGTCTAGAAAATGCTTCTTGATTTAAGAATTATTAGATGTTTGGACTAGAAACAAGACAAAAACTCTAAGCAAGAAAAGCATTTTTTGCAGTGCATGAGTTATGGTGACAGAGGCAGGTATGGATGGCATGTTGTTTTTAATGACTACATGCTTTTACTGTTAACTCTGTGTAAAAGGCACATTCATGAACAGTGTATGTTATTGTTGTCTCCTGCAGTTTTATACCATCTCTGCTTTAGACGACAGCCAATTCTTTCAGAAATGCCTTAAGCACTCCCAACTATGGCTTCTTGCAGGGACACTCAGTTTTGAAGTTCAGCCAACTGTGTGAAGATGCACAGCTGCTCTGTCAGTACCATGAAAGCATCCTTAATGTCTTGTTCGAACTAGTAATTTCCAATAACAGTGAATTGTTGGGAATTTTTCTCTACCTGTATCTCCATAGGAAAATGTTTCTTTGGAAATGCACAAACACAAATTATTTTGGAATCATGTTAAATAAGTTAAAGTGCAAACAGGTTTAATAACCAATTTACTTTAATTTTCATATATGAATGAAGTATTCAATCTGAGAGCTGACTATTTCCAAAGTTGAATACTCAAGCAAATTATCTTTTTTGTTAACTTAAATTTTTGAAATTTTGTTTTTCCATTTTTCACATTATATGAAAAAACTGAAGTAGTGAGTAAAAAAAAAATTAAAGGCCAATTCACACTGCACCGACAGACAACGACCAACATGGACAATCACAAGACTACAGTATGTCACTTCTCAGACATTTCATGACCTGACAAGAGCCAATTTAACATGTTCAAATGATGAAAACAAGCTGTGAGTTTCTGACAGATGATCACTGATTCGATAAATCCCAACAAAGTGTCTGATACCGTCTGATGGTGCAGTGTGAATTGGCCTTAACAGAACAGCGGTTTTGCATTGTTAATGTCTGTTCACTCCAGTAATGGGGGCAGTGGAAAATTTAAGAGAAAACCATTTTACAAAATTACAAAATAAGCCAATTTAATTATATTTAGTATGTTTTAGTAAGAAAATAAAATAAAAAGTTAAATTTTCCAAACATATGACCGCCTAGTTATGGTTACTTCTATTTAAAGACTCTTACGTTGAAGATTTTCTGTTGCTGTAATATCGGAGTTCTAGATTCCTGTATTTCTAGTAGTTCTCATTTGTTTCTATAGTTACTGATTAGTTCATCTCCTGTTTCTACTTTAGTTCATTACCTTGTGTATACATAAGCCTCGTTCAGACTGTCTGGCCAGATCTGACTTTTGTGCATATCCGATTGAAATCTGATCAGTTTTAATAAATTCACACAAAATGTGATTTTTACAAATCAGTTTCAAGCTACATTCATATGTGGTTTGAAATCCTATATAAATTGCACTTCTGGAAATCTGTTTTGGTCTGACCGCTTTGATAGGATTTCGCATGGTTTATGT
Organism: Hypophthalmichthys nobilis; assembly: GCA_037950665.1. NCBI lineage: Eukaryota > Metazoa > Chordata > Actinopteri > Cypriniformes > Xenocyprididae > Hypophthalmichthys > Hypophthalmichthys nobilis. The sequence goes on from CM075479.1 coordinate 28,161,645, forward strand.
GAATTTCTCACGCCACATAAAATGTAAACGTCAGACGTTGTTAAAGGAAACACACAAAGTCGCTGCAGAAAATGACAATATAACGGAGACATGTTTTGAAACCGGTGGATACGACAACACAGAATAAAGCCACTCATACCAGCCTCCTATGTTTCTGCCGCTTCCTCAGAAGACATAAAACATGAGACATATGTCTAAAGTAATGTTGAAATGTCAGGTTTTCAATAATTCAAAAATCAAATGTAAGTCAAACCGAAAACAAATATTCTCTGTTTATGTAATCCGTTTGAAAAGAGAGAGATGTCAGTTGTTCACGAGTCACCTCATTATCCGCTGATGCGGCCACGCCCACGGACAGCGAGCACTATTCAAAGGCAAATTCTGAGGCGATCCATGCCAGGCTCCAGACTGCGCCTAAAATGGGCGCATTTGTGACTAAAAATATTAATTTGCGAGTGATATTTTTGCTGAGGTTGCCACTGGCGGCCAATCAAATTTACCCGTTACAATTATAAAATTTTCACGTGTTCTGTGACCAGTAGCCTATCACATCATTTGTTGTGTTGACGTAATAAAATGAGATGCTGCGCGTGAACGTTTCACTGAGTTAGAGCACCAAAATATGAACGAGTAAAGCGAGAATCACCTTTCCGCACCAGAAAAACTATGTCAAAACGAAAAATATATTTTTCAAACAATCCTCATCAAGCACCAACGCTGATGACACACCTGCTAGTAAAAAAGCAGGCTCCAGCAGCTGTGCCACCACGCCTGCGAGAGAGAACGACAGAGACACAGGCGATCATTTTTCTGTGTCAGTCAATGAGCACCATGCCGAAAGACATTTCAAAACTTCTTGGATTCAAGAGTTTTCATGGCTGAGGTATGATCGCGAGACACAGAAAATGTTTTGTGACTTTTGTTCCAGAGCGTGCAAAGAAATAGCAGGGAAAACAGATTTCATTACAGGAACTAACCATTTCAGAAAAGAGACCGTGAGAAAACACGGCGATAGTCACAAGCATAAAAATGAAATCACGATATCGCAAAGAGTGCTCCACAGACTACAGCGTTAGCACGTGCAGTTTCTCACACATGCGAACTGTGTGACGAAAAACAATGTTTTGTTTTGTGAGTACTAATAGTAAAGCTGTTGTAATAAAAATGGCATTAGATATGGTAGGTATGCTTTAAATGCCTATTCAGCGTACTCCCAAACTGCATATTTTGTTTGTATCTACACTTTTTATTTATTTTTTAATTTTTTTAACAGGTTTTCTACTTGTACTTTTTTTACATCTCTTGTACCAACTCAAACTACTCTCTGGAAAAAAGTTATCTAATATGGAAGCTTGTTTTTCACCACGTAATAAAAATGTGACTTTTTTTATCTCACAATTCTGACTTTTTTTCTCAGAATTCCAAAATAAAAGTCTGAATTTTGAGATATAAACTTGCAATTGTGAGAAAAAGATCAGAATTTTCAGCTGCATTTTTCTTAGAATTGCAAGTTTTCACCACACAATTCAGACTTTTTTCCTCAGAATTGTGAGATAAACTTGCAATTGCAAGAAAAAAAGTCAGAGTTGTGAGATGAAAAAGTTGCAGTTACCATTTTTATGTTTTGTTCTGTGGTGGAAACAAGCTTCCATACTCTGGCGTGCATATTTACTACTGTGTAAAGCACTTTGGTCAACATGTGTTTGTTTTTACAAGTCCCACTCTAATCTGTTTTAAGATCTATTTCCTGATGTCTGTTTGATAAATCATAACCAGCATGCAGCATATCTCTTTCTTACCTCTCCCTCTGTTGTGAGGGCTATGGTATGGTGAGAGCCACAGGCCACCTCTGTCACCCTCTTGCTGATGAGGTTGGTGGAAACCAGGGCAGGAGTCAGGCCGTGGTTGGTGGTGCCATTACCCAGCTGACTGTAGCCATTGTGACCCCAGGCATAAACTTCTCCATCTACAGACACAAAGGACAAGATGCATATCTGAGGACAGTGTTTCCCATACATTAACTAGACTGTGTGGCGGCCCGCCACATTCTAATTTGTCCCGCCACAGTCTCAAAAGAGTCCTGTTGCGATATTTAAATAACAGATTGATAATTGCGGTCTTTTATACGGCAAAAATGGGAGTCATAGAGCAAAAAAAAATAGACTAGCACCAATTAAGTTTTTGTGTGCTATATTCAAAGTCATCTGAAGCCATTCCATAGCTTCATGTGAGGGACAAGAATATGTACATCGTTAAATTTAAGTTCAAGGAAACTCGCTTTCCCTCTGCTGCAGCTGTCAATCATTCTCTGGTCAGCACTCAAACAGCACGTCACGTTCGGTAACGACAGTCAGCACAGTAAAACTCTCCAATATGATATATTCCCATTATAATACTTGATATGTAGATAAAAGGCTGTGGATTTGCATAAAATGACTATCTTGCTGGAGTTTATTGCTGCTTCTGAACGATGTCATCATACTGGCTACTGTGTGTCTGTTAGTTCACACAACACAGAGACTATGACTTCGCGTCACACGCACAATAACTGGCATTTAAAAGTGAGAAGAAACATATGATCAATAAACTGTTAGATGTAGATATACACAGGGATTGTCTTTGTGCTGTGAACTTTTCAATGCGCAGCGCAGCGTAACTGCGCGCTATGACTCCATATTGCTTTAAGCACATCATTCTGCACCCGGGATGTGCATAAGCGGTTTGTGCTGCTGTTTTGAAGCATTTCATATTATCATGGTTTTGCACACTGAAAGATTATTAATAGCCTATTTTGTTCATATCTTGTTGCCCCATTAAAAAGCTGCACAATGCATTTAAAATAAACAACTTTTAATCTTCCATTATTATAAATACATATAATTCTTTACATTCACATATAAATATAAATATAATATTAATAGTTTTCATTTCATAAGAATACAATTAGTTTTTTTCAAGAATTAGACTAGCATACTTTTTGCTGCTGAATTGTAGTCACCTTAATTTTATTTATTTATTGGTCAGCTTATGATTATATATTTTTATTCATTTGTTATTTTTCTCTATAATGAAGTAGTTTGTTTAGTGCATTCTGGATTGTATTTACCAAATCAAAGAGTGATCATTAGTTCCACAAATACAGGTGTATAGATACAGGCCCCCACTAATTATTCTAGAAATAAATTAATTCAACAAAGGTAACCTATTTTGCTACATATTTTTAATGGTTTAAATGTATACTCTACATGTTTGACCACTTATGAACTATCATTTAGCCTACTATATGTTGTGTACGTGACTAATGTGCCCCACCATCACGAATAAATAAATTACTTTTAGAGCACAAAATTGTTTACAAGAGAACAAATTTCTTCATTGATCTAATCACTTAAATTTTGCTCTCAGAATGCACCAGATTTATGCATGTACAAAATTTTCCCCCGGACTCCCCTAGATGGACCGATGTCCACCCACCACAGTCTCACAAAATCCTGTGGGAAACACTGGAGGATGAATCACTGTCTCAAGTCCTTTACAAGGAAATAAGGAGATCTAGAAAAGCAGATCAAGAATCTACTAAACAAGGCTTCATAAAGGCAAATATTGACTTTGGCGAGTAAACACGACTTAACTTGAACAGCTGACGTACATGATTTAATTAATGACTCAGGCCTAATGCTGACAATCTGAAAACATCTGTTGTGACTCAACTTTTACCTCATTGGAAATTTGATTTTGATTAGATATAAAAACATTCTGTTCTCCAAAACTCCACGTTGCGACGGATAGAATATTTCTCACATTCAGTCACCAACAAATACAGCAAAATTAGACTGCATAAAGATTAAAGCGTTCCCCTAAGCCTTCCCTCTAAGGCAAACGTCAAATTCCCTGAATTTCACTGACCTAAAAGCTGAATTTCCATGACCTAAAATGAACGGAAAAACAGGCCTGTTGTGCGGAGCACTGAGCAGACAAAAATCAGCCACTGACAGTATTTTAAATCTATCCATTTGCAAGCTTTATTTACTTGTTCACAGACATTTTTAGTACAAAACTAAGTTAAACACTCACACACTACTCTGCACTTTGATATTTTTCTGTGCTATTTCTACAGAAATTAATTTATAGTTTTTATAGTTTCAGGGGTTAAACGCTCTAGAAGATTTTCTGTTTGTCATCAAGTTCATCATTCAGTCTTTTTATTTCTTCACTTTTAGTTTTTGTAGACCGTCTTAGACTGTTTGACACTAGACTGTTTGACACTAGGCTATTTCTGTAAAATGGTTATGATTATTTACAGTTGTGGTCAGAATTATTGGCACCCTTGATAAATATGATCAAAGATGACTGTAAAAATAAATCTGCATTGTTTATCCTTTTGATCTTTAATTCATAAAATTAGCAAAAATCTAACCTTTCATTGAAGGAAAAGAATTGAAAGTGGGATATATTTAATATCATATTATTAAATAAATGTTTTTCTCCAAAACACATTGGCCACAATTCTTGGTACCCTTTTATTCAATACTTTTTGCAACCTCCTTTTGCCAAGATAACAGCTCTGAGTTGTCTTCTATAATGCCTGATGAGTTTGGAGAACACCTGACAAGAGATCAGAGACCATTCCTTCATACAGAATCTCTCCAGATCCTTCAGATTCCTAGCTCCATGTTGGTGCTTCTTCTCTTCAGTTCACTCCACTCATTTTCTTTAGGGTTCAGGTCAGGGGACTGGGATGGCGTGTTGGTTTTGATGTTTGTTTTGGATCATTATCCTGATGGAAGATCCAACCATGGCCCATTATTGGATTTCTAGCAGAATCGGTCAGGTTTTGATTTTTTATCTGTTGGTATTTGATAGAATCCATGATACCATGTATCTGAACAAGATGTCCAGGACCTCCAGGAAAACAAACAGGCCCACAGCATTAAAGATCCAGCAGTATATTTAACCGTGGGCATGGGGTACTTTTTATCCATGTGTGTACCAAACCCATCTGGTGGGTTTGCTGCCAAAAAGCTCTTTTTTAATTTCATCTGACCATAGAAGCCGGTCCCGTTTGAAGTTCCAGTCTTGTCTGACAACTGAATATGCTGGAGATTGTTTCTGGATGAGAGCAGAGGATTTTTCTTGAAACACTCCTGAACAACTTGTGGGGATGTAGGTGCTGTTTGATCATTTTTTTTTAAGCTTTCTGAGACTCAAAACTCAACTAATCTCTGCAATTATCCAGCTGTGATCCTTGGAGAGTCTTTGGCCACTCAAACTTTCCTCCTCACCGCACATTAGGAAGATTTAGACACACGTCCTCTTCCAGGCAGATTTGTAACATCTTTAGTTGATTGGAACTTCTTAATTATTGCCCTGATAGTGGAAATGGGGATTTTCAATGTTTTAGCTATTTTCTTACAGCCACTTTCTATGTGAAGCTCAACAATCTTTTGCTGCACATCAGAACAATATTCTTTGGTTTTACTCATTGTGATGAATGATTAAGGGAATTTGGCCTTTGTGTTTTGTCATGTTTATACTCCTGTGGAACAGAAGTCATGGCTTGACAACTTCATGTTCATGATCACCCTGGTGTGCTAAAAAAAAATATGAATGGGAATATACTTCAGAGATATTTTATGAAAAAAGCAAATCTGTCCCCATTATAAACAACAAAGATTATCCCCCGGTTTCACAAACAAGGCTTAAGCTAGTCCTAGACTAAAATGCATGTTTGAACTGTTTCAACTGAAAGAAACTTGCTCTGAGATATTTCAAAATATGTGCAATTGTTTTGTCTCAAGATGCACATCAGTAATATTTTTTTATAAAAGTTACTTAAATGCCCTAATTGAACTAAGGCCTAATCCTGGCTTAGGCTAAGCCCTGTCTGTGAAACCAGGCCTATATGTTTTATTTAGCCATTTATCACTATTACTATTTTTATTATTATTATTATCATCAGTCTTGGGGTAACGCATTACAAGTAACACTAGTTACATAATCTCATGAACAAAACGCTATTGGCTATATTAAAAAAGGGGAGGAGCTGCTCAATATGTCCCACTCTGTCTTCCTGTAATTTCAGTTGAAATTCTGTCAAAATATTGAATAGTGCTGTGCATTTCAAGGCACTTCAGTGGGCCTTTAAAGGTGCACTATGTAATATTTTCTGTCCGCTAGAGGTCTATTCAAAACAATGGCGTAGCTTGATGACGCCAAGTTCAAGTGCAGAATCTTGTGGTCTTCACATGTGGTCTTCATCTCAACGGTCGGTGGAAAAGAATTGGGATAGGACTCGGGAACAAATCATGTTCATAGATGCGATTATTAACGTTACTGTAGTATGAAGCAGAGCAGGACCGAGTGTTGTGGGAGCTGAACGAGGCCGCTGGAGCGATTGTGCAACATACGCCTCACGAGCAGCGGAACTTTTATTATGCCACAGTCGCCGACGCCGCTTCTGCTTTTCCGGTCATGAGTTATGAGGTAACGCAGCTCTGTTTATCATATTAGATACATTTGAGTGTGTTGAAAATGTTATAATGTTACTCTGTGCATTCACTCAGTGGCTGCTGTGAGACACTTGTTTGAGACACACTGCAGTAAGATCGATTTTAGAATATCATATTAAATGCTGGATGGCTTGTGTTGATAAATGGCATGCAATTAATTTTAAAACGTATTGTATGATGGAGAAAATGCTGTATTACTGTTACTAAAAATAAAGCTGCATCTGATTATGCTATGTTAGCTACTTGACAAAATAGTGTTTTTCTCTGAGGCATGGTAAAGCATGATACTCACAAAAAAAATCAAGAAAATTAGATTTAAACAATAAGACTAAACGTGTTGAGCTGTCTAACAATAATTAGTTTTCCGTCTATAAATTTATCAAAATGTTATAAAAATCAAAAATCAAAATGGATGTTCCATTGTCTATTAAAATGTGTAATATATTAAAGCGTCTTTGGTGTTTCCATGGTTTCTACAAAATAAAACCGGAAACCAAGGGTAACGCGGGTATGACGCAATTGACAGGCGACTCCTCACACGTCCCGGAGCCTTGGTTAAAATTGCAATTTTCTCACGATTTACAAATAGTTGCAAACATTTGGGATGTTGTAAGTACTCAAGTGAACAAAATATATAACACTGGCCTAGTGGTTTTTGTATATTTTACTGCAAAATTCTTACATATTGTAATTTTTAAGTAAGAGTACTGAACGTTTGATCTGCGCCCTCTATTGTACAGGTGTGAATTTGCATTTCCTTCAGCCTGAGGCTTATCCATTTCACTTTTGTGAAAGAGCCTTTACATTTGCCAAAAATATAATTTTTTTTTTTTTTGTTATTAAACAAGCAAGCCCAGCCCAGGTGAGAAAAAGTAATGCAAAAGTAACGTAACATTACTTTCCATAAAAAGTAACTAAGTAATGCAATTAGTTACTTTTTTAGAGAGTAATGCAATATTGTAATACATTACTTTTAAAAGTAACTTACTGATTATTATTATTAGAATATTAGGCTGCTTTTATGTTGTTATTATTAGGCTATGAATATTAATTATGTTGCATGCTTAGAAGCTCCAGGAGGTCATGAGGCCACCTCAGCCTAATCAAATGAAAATTCATGAGTTTTAACCATAGTACAATTTGTAATTTCGCCATCCTGCAACCAAAATTATTTGGTATAACAAAATACCAAATTATTGCCATTGTTCCATATTGAAAATATTTGTCCAACCTGCAGTGGCGATGACCACGTGTGGCCCTGTGCCGTAGCTCAAAGAGACAATTTTCTTCCCACACAAGATGTCGATCCGCCTGGGCTCAATGGTGCTCTGCGTGTCCCCGAGCCCCAGACAGCCACTGCAGTTTGTCCCCAGTGCAAACACCTGCGGGGAGACACACAAACACATGAGTTTAAGTATTAATGGTTCTCACATCAGTTTTATATTTAGTTTACTTATATTTCATTATGGACCATGGCCCAACGCCTGATATACTAAACAGAGCAAAGTAACATGAAACTGCAATCTCTTAAAAGCACAGATGGACGTTCTGAGGGTGATTTACTGACAATGTGCACAATAAAGAATACAGACAGATCATTTACATTATGGCCAATAACATTCATAATTTGTTTACATGAAAAACTGCAAGTTATCTAAGTACTTAAACTTTATTTGCCACAACCAAGACTTATAGAAAGCATTTATGTAATGGAGAACATTGGAAGTTTTCAAGAAATTCCACGTGTAATGGCGGGGACGTTGAATATTATTATAATATGCAAAACTGTAACCCAATCATAGCGGTGAGCATTTACTTCAAAATCTTGAATGCAGCACATCTATCAAAACTGAGTGTTTCAAAGAGAGGGTCAAAAACAGGATAGAAAATAGCCTCTTTAAATACTCTACTCCCATAAATCTTGTTTCTGAAAGAGACAAAAAAGGCAGCCACAAAAATAACCGCATCCATGCCTTTTCATCACTAGTTTTTCACTTTGTCTTCCAGACTTTAGTTGTTTTAACACCAAAAGAAGGTTTGCGCTGGCGCAAGCTGTTAGTAAATCTAGCCTTGTGTGTGGATATTTACATAACAGATAGTTATGGACCTGATTGGATGATTGACAGTCAGCCTCTCAATGCTCAACTCTGACTGCTCCTTCTAAAGTAACTACAATCCTGTTTACACAGCATTCTTAAAAGGCACTTTGTGTTGTCACTTTAGCACTTGATCCCTGCTAATCCTGGGCACCTAACCCCCATTCACTCCCTGGGAGCCGCAGCATAAATGGCTGCCGCTGCTCCGGGTGTGTGTGTGCTCAATACTCACTGCTGGGTACGTGCACTTGAATGGGTGAAATGCAGAGCACAGATTTCGAGTATGGGACACCATACTTGGCCACATGTCATGTCAATAATGTGTTGAAAACACATGAGAGAAAATTTCTCAAAAGTTGCTTTGATGATAAAACCTTTCTTTTGGTAAATGGTACCTTAAGTTCTCTCCTTTTGTTTGTACCCAAATACTTACAAAAACAAAAAAAAAGGAAAACAGAAATAAAAAAGGAAGTGTCCAGGCTCAGGAAGTGCACCAGAGCTCCTCTCAGAAAGCAAACAAGGCTTGTGTTGTATTACAGGACTAATTATAGCCTTATTCTATCTGCTTATCACTATCCCAAGATTACTCTGGCTCTGTCTCTGCCTCTTTCCTATCAGTATATGTGTGCAGGCCAGGGCAAAACATTTTTGTCTGCTGTAGATTAGATTTTTAGTCACACATTCATGAGCCAACTTTTTTATGTGTCAGAGTATTGCACCAATACTAAATGTTATGGCATATACAATTCTATACTATACTGTCTAAAAATGTAAATAAAACACTAGAAATAAAATTAAGTGAATTTAGGCATTATAATATTATAAGAAAGATGGATAAACATTTGTAAAACTGCTGAAGATTATATTTACAGTCCAAGGGTTTTTACAAAGATAAAAGTTGAGCGAAAGATGATATAATATTGGCTGATATATGTCCAATATGGATATATAAATATTTATCCACTAATGTTCAAAATTTAATGTTTTTGAAAGAAATCTCTTATGCTTACCATGGCTGCATATATTTTACCAAAAAGACAGTAAGAAGAGTATTATTGTGAATATTATTACAATTGAAAAGAACAGTGTTTTATTTGAATATATGTTAAAATGTAATTAATTCCTGTGATCAAAGCTGAATTTTCAGCATCATTACTCCAGTCTTCAGTGTCACATGATATTATGCTGATTTGCAGCTCAAGAAACATTTCTGATTATTATCAATTATAAAAACAGTTGTGCTGCTTCATATTTTTTTGTGATACAGTTTTTTTCAGGATTCTCTGATGAATAAAACTTCAAAAGAACAGCATTTATTTGAAATTATTAATTTTTTGTAACATTATAAACGTCTCACTTTGGATCAATTTAATGCATCCTTGCTAAATAAAAAGTATTCATTTATTTTTATTTTCTTTTTTTAACCCAAACTTTTGAATGGTAGTATAGATACCAATCAGTAAATTAAAAAATTTAAAAAATCAGTACGCCTATATAAATCCTTAAAATTACACTTTTTTAAAAAATTAGCAATATAATAGTTATAAATTTATTCTAGTTATGTAAGACAATTCACAATACTTCTGACTGGTTTGTCATTTTGAAGCTCTTCTTACTGAAGCATCATTATTGTTGAGTCCTGATGTGTGTGTGAGAGTGACTAATGTACAGCGAGGATCTCTGCTCATTTACGCTTAATCTGTCCATTAAAGGCTTTCAGAATTTCTGCACCTCATCATTGACGGTAACGTAGATGGCCTCATTGGCAGCGCTGCCGAACACACAGGCTTGACGGACGAGCCGCAGCTCCTCAGGGGGCAGGAGGGCGAACACCGGCCACTTTCCCACGTCCAGCATACTACTCTGTGATATAACATATACACTCATGTTAAGAAAGCATCAGCTGCATCTCAAAACATAAACTAGACAACATTTTTGGGAAATACTGGTTTTGAGAGACAGCCTGACTCACATGTTGAATATCTATAATACATGGAATCACTATTTTAAGCACATAGAGTCATGGTATTCTTTAAGACAGGGTTTTTCAAACCAGAGGGCCACAAGGGAGTGTTGGGGGGGTCAGTGGAAAAGTTTAGAAAAAAGCAGTAAAAAAAAAATTAGATTAACCTAACTATTAACTAACAAAATAAATTTGATTCAATTAAAATAAAATAAAAATAAATAAATAAAATAAATAAATTGAATAAAAAAAATGCAATGACTAAATATTTTACACATAGCAAAAAAAAAAATTCACTGTATTAATTGGGTTGTGACCACCTGAAAGATTGAAAAGTCCTGCTTTAAGATACAGTGGAAAGTACAATGTAATTTTCAGTGAAAGACAGATGTACCATCAATAACTGTTTACTACTGTGTTTATGAATATGTAGAAAGGTAGTTCCATGGTGTGCTGGGAAATAAGTAGCATGGTCCCACAAAAGCACTTTATTGTAAGGGAAATACCAGGACCATACCAAAACTAAATCTTTGCATTTGAAATGAAATAATAAAGCAACATTGATTAATATACGGAACATTTTAATGAAGTAGATCTGAGGCAGGTTAGATTACCTGGCGTAGATTAAAAAAAATATACACTGCTACCCATAAAACAACATCTACACTCGTTGTTATCAAACATCTAGTCAGGGTTAGGATGTATAAATAAATGTTTATGTAAATAAACGCGCGTGTGGTTACTCAGCTGTTAGCTAACAAGCTAACATTTATATTCATAACTCCTCTTTTTACAAAGATGAAAACAGTTCACAATCCAGCATAAACCTCATGCTAAAATGTTAAATTACACGGTCTGCAGCTGAATAGCAGTTGTTATAACATATCTAGAGGTGTTTGAATGGGTTAAGATGCTAGCGGATGTTAGCCGGCTGGATAGACAGATTGGCGTCATGAAGAAGTGTCAATCCAACTCACCGCGAGGTTTTAAAATTAAAACTCTCTAAATGTTTACCTTGTGTTAATATAAAAACCAAAGTCTTCATTCCGGGTGTCAAAGGGGTACGTAGATGAGGAAAAGCGGTCAGTTTTGCATGGCTAGGAGAGATGAAAACAGAGCTGTGGATGTCTGCAGTCTTCTCTGTTGGCAGTGTGTCATATGGGTGGGTTGTAATCTGGATTCGAGCCAAACTTCCCTTACAAACAAATTGCCATGGCAACTACAGTAAAATGACATGAACAGGAGTGTAAAAAGTTATCAAAAAAATTATACTTAAGTGAAAGTGTATATAATGAGTGAAAAATGTACTAATTTAAAAGTCCAATCTAGCCAAAAACAAACAAGTGAAAGTAAAAAATAAATAAATAAATAAAAAGTACAACTTTAACATTTAACACTTTTTGATGATGTTATGAATTATGATGATGACAGAATCTTCATTTGTGTGTGAACTATCCCTTTAAGTTTTGTAATCAAGTAAGTATTTTACACCCCTGAGTATTGGTGCTATTCTAAAACCATAATAAATTGTGGTTAAATGTGAAATATTAATGATATACACAGTTATAGACTATTAAGACATAAGTCTTGACCAAAAAAAGTTTTGCAATGGTACTACCATTGTGGCATAAATGTTATAATATATATAAAATATATATACTTGGCCACAAAAAGGCTAAAAAAAGACATATTCCCATTGTGACAACTTGCGCCGGTCTCAATGATCTGTAGTCGCGTGGACTATTTTAACAATGTCTTTACTACTTTTTTTTTTTAACCTTGAATGATGGTAATTATGTTGCTTTCTATGGCGGATAAAAAAACCTTGGATATCTTAATTTTTTTTCCAAAGATGAACGAAGGTCTTACGGGTTTGGAACGACATGGGGGTGAGTAATTAATGACAGAAATGTCATTTTTGGGTGAACTAACACTTTAATTACTTTATTGTAGCCAAGACTTTAAGGTTTGTTTTGAAGGGGGTGGATTTACAATCCCTCATTATGAATTGAAAATCACAGTTTGTCTTAAAACAGTGTATCTATTCTGGTATTTATGTTAAAGGTAATGTCTGTATTTGGCTGAGGGTCCGTCTGACCCATGTCAGGAATGCAGTAACAGCATTTACTATTTATCTTGGCTTCCAGAGAATAAAAATGTACTTGTTTTGTAAATAATTAATTTGCTCACACAGCCAAATTAAGCAAGAGTTATATTTTGTAAAAGGAAAAGTGTCCGTTTGAACTTCTAATTCATTTTATTCTGCTGTTCTCATGAGCTGTATAAGACAGGTAAAGACAACTGCGTCTAAGGTCATGAAGGTCAATAACGCACTACACGTATATAACGCACAATAATCCAGCACATATGCATACTTAGTATGGGTAATTCTTTTTAAGATTTATATAGCATAATTTATCACTATATGTTAAACTATGACAGCGAATCATGTGCAGATGTTTGCGTCAGTGCCATGTGTGGATGTAGTTTTGATGTTCCAATGAAGTCCTGACAGAACTCACCCTAAAAAGGAAATGTTTTATCTAATTGTGATTGCAGTGGCTGTTTATTATTATTTTTAGAGGCATGTGACCATGCCAAGGAGAATTCAACAGCTTTGAATTGTACCAGATGAGAAGAGTCCTTCTGGAATTTACGACTTACCTGTGACCCAACATGTGTCCAAGATAATGTATTTAAATGAGCTCATTTGCGTAATGAACAGAATACCATGTTCAGATTGTAAAAAGCTAATTGTACTGTTAACCTCTGTACTGTTAAAACTCTAAAGAGGCTGGTGGTCTGAGGGCCTGGCATAAACAAATTTTGAAGAAGTGGTGCCACTCTGGGAAAAAAAAAAAAATTATTTTTTTTTTAGAATTTATGGAATGTCATGCATCAACAACAAGGAAATCTCTAGGCTGGATCATGTATACACACCCAAACTGAGTTTATCTTGGATCGGACAATCAAGCATACTTCTAGAGGTCTGTGTTTGTATAAAACATTTTCAGCTGGTTAAACTTAGAAATGAAAGTTCACCTGCTGCCTTAAAAATGTGAGGTAACTCAACTTGAAGATAACCTTTGTTTCAACTCAAAAAATAGTCAAGATAGTCAAGACAACGCATTACTTTAAGTTAACTTAAAGTAAAGCATTGTCTTGACTATTTTTTGAGATGAAACAAAGGTTATCTTCAAGTTGAGTTAAGTCACAATTTTAAGGCAGCAGGTGAACTTTCATTTTTAAGTTTAACCAGCTGAAATTGTTTTACAGTTTATGATCCAGTGTAACATTAGGTGTTAGTTATTATTCTGTGGTACTAGAATAATTCTGTAAAAATACAGTAAATTCTAAAGTAACTGAATTGACCCAATGCAGTGTGGTCATAGAATTATTTCTAACCGTTATTTGAAAGAATAACTGAAGTGCAGTGTAGGGAGTCTGACGCACAGTGATTGCGTGAAATTTAAAACAATTTCACAGAATCACTGTGATTTGGGTGTTCTGGGTTCATTCTGACGCCGGTGACCCAAGGTGCTTCATGTACTTTGTTACTGCTATGCTGCAATAAACTTCTTCATTCCTTTTTGATTCTTGTTTATTTTGTACTGCAAAGCAGGAACAACCTTTTAAACTTTATATAACAACACAACATGGAACGACGGTCAAAAACTGTATCACTCCGTCACTTGCTTACGATCCACTAATCCGGATGTGACGTTTTTAATCACCTCATCAGTTAGCAAGGACATAATAAAAGCATATATAATTATTGTATAAACAATCTTAATCTTTACAAAAAATACAAGTACAATCAGTAATAATCTAGCAACACTTAAATATTAACAGATTTGCACCATATGTATTATGGCTCTAACAGCATTTGTGTAAGAAAAATACACGTTATAAAGTAAAATTACTAGCTTCCGCCAGACCACCTTCCATATTCACTGACGTCGCGTCAGTTACGCTTGTTTCATAAGTTGATTACAGAAGGCGTAGGAATGTTGTGATAACAAATCTGTATACTGGATATGCTTATATATAACGTTTCTGATACCTCAAGCAGAAGATCAGGACTGACTGGGTGTGTCTGTAGTCTGTGAAATCGAGTCATTTCTCTGGAGCAGCGCTCGTGTAGAGTCATGCCTTTTTATGGCTTCATCTCTCCAGTCTTCCTGCTGCATAGGATTTAGCTTATATTTGTGGTAATTGGAATTTTTGGATTCAGTTAATTTGGCAACCTCTTCACAGGTACGTGCATTAGATGTTTTAGATGGACTATTGATAGTGAAGCATATACTGTAATTTTACCATATGTATTATTATAATTTGTTATAATGATATTGCAGTTAAAAACATCTCAGTGCTAGAGAATTTATCTCTTCCCTTAGGCAGACATGGCAAAACAGACCAATTATTTAAAAATTTGTTCCTTATGGGTCTTTGCTCAATAATATACAGTATGTATAAGTTCAAATGCTGTGTTTGGCGTTTTTTAAGGTCGCATTTAAGTGATCAAGACTTTGAATTAAACAGGCTGTTATCAGTAACATCAAGAGCTGTAACTGAAAAAAAAATCCTAACATTCCTTTGTTTGCGTAATTTTGCCTATCTTCCTCATTTTTCTTTGCATGTCAGTACAAATTCATCCAGTTTGTGTCATGGTTGAATTCTTTGGGTTCCTGCGCTGAATTAATTATGCTAATCTTACTCAAACTCAGTGCTTTTGCCTTGGGCACTAAGCTCATTTTACTGCAGATATCAGATGTGCATTTTTCTTATCTATTTGACCTTGGATAATCAATACCATATTGTTATAAAATTATCATTTATTCAAACAGAGGATGGTTTTGACTGTTTAGAAATCAAACACTGATACAGAAATACAAATAAGAAAATATTCCAATTATTTATTTATTTACATATGTCCAACAGTGGACACAAATGATGAGCTTTTCCGCTACATTGCAAATGATGTTCTGCGTTCAGTAGTAATCTGTGGTGGAAATGACTGTGACGGAAATGACAATTTTTAACATTCTGGAATAAAAAATGGCCAACCCCTTTGTTTTTCTTATGGTAAAGCTCATAACCATCATTTTATGTATCCTCAATACACACATTTAAGCAATATTTTCATTTTCAAAATTTGACAAATACGTAATACGTTTTACAAGAAAATACTAACATTTCATGTTTAATTCAATGTTTTACTTGCTGATTCTTTGTAAAATGTACTAGCAATTTCTGAGGGAAAATGTTTCTTCACCATTTTATCCACCTTATTCCTGACTAGCCTACTGCGTTTCAAATTATGGGTTGCACTTCTGGTTTGGGGAACTTCCATTTAAAAAGACTGAAACAAATCATTTCAAATCATAAGGTTGCCCTACAAATAAAGCTTATCCATCAGTTTGACTGAATGAACTGTCAATTTTTCTTTCATGTTTTATTTTCAGACATCATAAGAATAACGTAACGCTTGGTAAATAATCCTCGTGATTATTTTCTTTTGTCCCTTTGCATACAGCTGTAATAGTATGAAAAATGACAACATCTACTGCACATTTGTCTTCTGTTCTCCCGATATAATTTACGATATATCCCATTAATAATTCACTGGAATGCACGAAGAATCTCTCGTTTTTCTCCTCAAAGCCTCACGTCTCTTTCCAGGTTTGTTTTCACAGGTAAATACAATTTATTATCTGTAAAAATGATGGAAATCACTTTGAAATAGTATCACGCAATGCTGAAGTTCATTAACATTTTTTATTAAGGCAACGTATAATACATAATACAGATATATCTCACTATAGTTATATTTAACCCGTTTTAAGCTTCGAAGCTTTACAAATCTTTTGTTTCGAATCAGTGGTTCGGAGCGCGTATCAAACTGCAAATTTTTTTCCCAAACCAGTTCAGCGGAAATCCCGCCCTGCAACCAATTTCATTGGCTGAGGTTACAGTGACGGGTAGGTTTAAGGATCAGTGTTTGGTGTAGGCAATCGTCACTGTGATTAACCTGACCAATGAAATCTTTAGAATCGGCTCCAGGGAGGGATTTCCACTGAACTGGTTTGGGGGGAAAATAAATAAATAAATAAATCACGCACCAAAAACTGTGCAAATTGCTTAAACAATTAAGAAATTCAAATCTGGTGTGAACATGAAACTAAGGGCCAGCTAGGGCAAATTAGTGTGAGACCACAAACCCATAAAAGTGCTGATGGGAAATGACTAAAGGTTCTGCGGGTAATTTACTGACAATGTGCAAACTAAAGTGGTATGACGTATAGGCAAGTATGATGTCCCATACTCGGAATTTGTCACGTGCACTTCAGAATTACAATTTCCTGATAATTTACTCACCCCCATGTCATTCAAGATGTTTATGTCTTTCTTTCTTCAGTCAAAAAGAAATTATGGTTTTTGAGGAAAACATTCCAGGATTTTTCTCCATATAGTGGACTTCAGTGGTTACCAATGGGCTTTACATGATCCCAGACAAGGAATAAGGGTCTTATCTAGTGAAACGATCGGTCATTTTCTCAAAAAAAATAAAAATGTATATACTTTTTAACCACAAATGCTCATCTTGCACTACGTCATGCGTGACCTTTCTAACATGATTATGTAATGCGTGGCGGATCGCAGAGCTAGTGCAAGACGAGCACTTGTGGTTAAAATGTATATCATTTTTTTTAGAAAATGACCAATTGTTTTGCTAGATAAGACCCTTATTCCTCGTCTAGGATCGTGTAGAGCCCGTTGAAGCTGCATTGAAACTGCTATTTTGACCTTCAACCCGTTGGTAGCCGTTGAAGTCCACTATATGGAGAAAAACCCTGGAATGTTTTCCTCAAAACCTTAATTTCTTTTCGACTGAAGACATGAACATCTTGGATGACATGGGGGTGAGTAAATTATCAGGAAATTTTAATTCTGAAGTGGACTAATCCTTTAATTAAAATGACAATTAAATTAAAGAACACAGATGTCAAGTGCTTAAGACAAGCTTTTTTGGGTGTATAAACTCCCCGTGTGGTGTTGCATAAAGAAAAGCTATGTGGAAATTCATCAGTTAACACCATTGCTGAGTATTTTCTCCTTAAAACGGCAGTGAACACACAAACATGTAACCATTCCCGTCAACGTGCTGGGCTTTTCTCCACTGACGTTCTATGATGGGGTGTCCAATCCTACTGGAGGGCCAACGTCCTGCAAACTTTAGCTCCAACCTGTTCCAACACACTTGCTTGGAATTTTATAGTGCAGAGGTCTTCCACCTTGCTGTCCTGCAAAGTTTATTTCCGACCTACTTCAGCACACCTGCCTGTGATTGTCAAGCAGTACAGAAGAGCTTGATTAGTTGGTTCAGGTGTGTTGGAGCTAAACTCTGCAGGACAGTGGGTCCCCATGAAGCAGAGTTGAAGACCTCTGTTCTAGTGGTTCAGTAAAATAATTTACTATACTCTCATTCACTATTCCCTAAATTAATGCACTAATATAGTTCACTTGAGGAAGTGAATGAAAATGCGTGAGCAAATTCGGACACTGAGTGTGCCGGAAGATTTTGTATAGTTTGTGCTTGCTGTTTAATAATCACTTGAAACTTAGCAAACTGGCAGGTCTAGTAGAAATGAAAAGATTTATCTTGATCCCTGTTGTGGAAACTAGCATGTATAAACCTTAATTAAACAATTTAATAATCAATTAAAAAAAAGTTATGATATTACGCTGTAGCCACATTGGACCAGCGGTTTGGAAAATTCTACTTCTGAAACAGTTTCAGGTTCAAACATATATGGCTGGATTAAACCAAAATGTCCACGTTTAGCATTTACAACAGTTGAGAGAGTGGATCAGGTAGTCCGAGCTGGTGTGATTGAGTGGAGGCGGAGACTAATTTACATATTCATGGTTCCACATATACAAAATAAAGTTCCATTCAAGCTATTTTAAGGCATGAAAGAGTCATTTTCACTAGGAAAAAAACATTTAAATATGTCATTTTAATGATCAAAGGTGAGTTTTAAAGGGATAGTTCACACAAAACAGAAAACTGTCATCATTTACTCACCCTCATGTTGTTCCAAACCTGTATGAGTTTCTTTCTTTTGCTGAACAAAGAAGAAGATATTTTGAAGAATGTTGGTAACCAGACAGTTGTCGGAAGCCATTGACTTCTAGAAAAACTATGGAAGTCAATGGCTTCCGTCATCTGCTTGAATACTGACATTCTTTAAAATATCTTCTTTTGTGTGAGGGTGAGTAAATGATGACATTTTTTTCTTATCATTTTTGGGCGAACTATCCCTTGAACTTACTGTTTTGAGACAAATAATTCTCATTTGAAAATTGAGCCAAAGCGATTGAGGAAAAACTGTATATGATAAAGGCATTGTAATAAGATTGCGAAATAAAGTTAAAAAACTGTTTTAATCAACCCCTGGGACATAGTAACTGAAATTGAACATACAACCATTAGGCTGTCTAATTTGAAAATGATTCAAATTCTGTATCAATCATAAATGTGATCTCTTTGATTTACTGTTTGTCTTGTTCACAGAATTCCTGAGCCAACCATGGGGCATCAGAATAAATGGAATAACACGAATAACTGCTCCATCAGTGAATTCAAGCACACCGTCTACCCAATTGCCTATCTGCTCATCTTTTCCCTTGGGCTTGTTGGCAACCTCATGTCCCTGTTCTTCTTCATTTCCTCTTCATTGAGAAGAAAAGCATCTTTTTCTCCAGTCAACATCCTCATGCTCAATCTCCTTCTATCTGATATTATGATGGTGTGCTCGTTGCCCTTCCGAGCCGCTTACTATCTCATGGAATCCCATTGGGTCTTCGGAGACATCACCTGTCGGATCATGTCCTATGTCTTCTACATCAACATGTACGGCAGCGTCTACTTCCTCACGGTTCTGAGCATGGTTCGCTTCGTGGCCATCGTGAAGCCATTCGCATACGTGCGCTGGCAAAATTCTCGGAGAGCCTGGGCGATAAGCATCGTCATCTGGCTGATCGTGTCCCTGATGTCCATACCGCTTCTGGGAGCCGGAACTTCGGAAGAGTCTGGACAGATCAAATGCCTAGAACTGAACCAGTCCCCGTCCCATTTGAAAACCATTATCATGTTGAATCGATGCGTCTTGTTTTTAGGCTTTGTTATGCCCTTCGCTGTCATCTCGGTCTGTTACATTTTTGCAGCCTTCTATTTGCTTAAGCTCAAGAAGACCAGGCAGAATCAAAGATCTCAGTTGAATCACAAGAAGTCCTGTTCTCTCGTAATCATAGTTCTGCTGATTTTCCTCGCATGCTTTATGCCGTATCACGTCGTCCGGACTCTGTTTTTGGAGGCGGAGAAGGACATTAATAAGGAAGGTTTCACAGAGTCCTGCCATTATATTCAAAGCGTGAGAAAGGCCGCGGTCATCACACACTGTCTGGCTTCAGGAAACAGTTGCCTGGATCCGCTGCTTTTCTTTTTCGTAGGGGAAAACTTTATTAGCTTTTGGCGACAGCATACACCCAGAAGACAGAGTTGTATAACTGAGCAGAATGTGAAAGTGTCGGAGAAGATAAACAATGATATAGAGCGACGATTCAGATGGATATAGAGTGCTTGGAACCTGTCGGGACTTGAGAGGGAAATTCCTGTACTAAAACTATATCTGTGTTGGATCTGTAGTCCCATGCTGGAAGAACTCGATCAACCTCCAGAAAGCCACAATATCCATGTTTTCATTCAAAGTTGTAAACTGAACTAATGTGAATATTGCATAAAACATTACAGTAGCGAATAAAGCAGTGTTTGTGTTCAAAAGAACAAAATAGGTAATTTACCAAATCCTTCTGAGGACAGACTTTGGCTCTGGAATTTCAGAATGACTAAAACAACATATTAGATGGTGTGCAATGTGAATGGTCTGCTGGCTAGTCCAGTTATCAAATCACATGATCAACTGAGCATTTTTTTAACATATATTTTGCGCATCTTGGTGTTTCCTTACAGCGTTTTTTATGCGAAATCCCAAAATTTGCACAAAATACATGGATGGAAACACTGGTAATGATAAATGAGATCTCTGTAAAATATTTTGAGAAATATTTTATAATATTTCTCAAATATTACTTAGATATTTATAATATCTCAGTTGTTTCTCCTAGAGATTAAATGGAGTCTTCTGCTTTACGGATGTTTCTCTTGAGGAAAAAGATGTGTTTTAGACAATGTCTCACAATGTCTAAATTTCATTGTATGTCAACATTGGCTCATTTGTTTCTTTTTTTACAGATAGGTAACCCCAAAATCAGCCTATTAACTTTTGTTATATGGACAAAACATTTCCTTTTTGAGTGAACTATCAACATTAACATTAACACTGCTGGTGTTTATATAAGTCCATATAAGTCCACCCTTTAAGGAATTAAAGTGATATCAGTGAATTTTAGAACAAACATCTGAGTCAAAATTAATTTTTAAACAAAACAAAATTGTCCTGAGCTATAAAAAGACACTTAATACTCTTCTAGAAAACATTTAATAGTAATTTATTGTATTTTTGTAAAGACCTACTTGACAGAAAGTGCTTACATGTGTACAGATTTAGTACTGGTAATATCTTTCCCAGACTCACTTATTGTTTATGCCATAATGTTGTAAATGTTTCAAAGATTGTTTTTACTATCTATCTATCTACTGTCTGATCTGCCTATCTATGGAATTAATTAGTATTCTAATTATTTCTCATTATGCAGTGTGTCATTTATATGATTTTTTTACTACAACTGTTATAATTGTATTAAATTTGTGAATTATATGTGTCATAAATCTATGATTATAAAATAATTATAGCAGCATTTTGTGTATTTTATTTTGTAACTGATTACTGCACCTATAGGTGAGGTTCTTTTTTAATCCACCTGTGTTTTTATTGCTTGATTGCCCCATGTTATAGAATTATTTCCAAATTACAATTGTTTACTTAACTACTATAAGGCTGGACTCACGCTGAATTTGGAGGAACTGTCCAAACATCCACAATATATGCTGCTGTGCTGTGCACATTTCAAAGAAAATGGTGTATCAGATATATCACATTTATAAATTTCTACGATTTTAACTTGCACCACTTGAATTCCACAAAACATTAGCTGCAGCTCCACCTGCAGGGCGCTTCTTATCATCACTTCATAGACCCCTCCCCTGTTTTTAGAAAAGACTCGCAAATGTACCTGTGAAACTAGTCTATTTTTTAAGTGCTTACATTTTTTCTCAGTCGTTTTGGTATATTTCTCCTTAACATTTGCAAACTAGTAAGTTCATTTCTCGAAACAATTCGTACAAACAGCACCACAAAATGGTCTGCCTGCAAAAGCCTGTAACTTGCTCAAAATCCTTACAATGTATAGAAAATATACTTGACGCATTATGACAACTAGTTCAACCATTTTGCATTTAAAAACTTATGCAATGAGCTAATGCCTAGATGTTTTGAGGGGTAAGACTATTCAACAGGGAACCAGTAGCTATAGGCTAAATTTTGAACAACTTGACAAGCAATTGATAACGTAGGAAACAGCAGACAACTGTAGCACATGGATGTGCCAAAGCATTTGTTCAAAAGAAATTGCTTTTATGATGTGCACAACTGACTAGATGATGTGAAGGTTGAACAAGTAGTTTTGAGAATTTCAGATGAGATCTGTACCAAAGAGACTGAGAAAACGGCAATATTCATGAGGCAGACGTCAGAGGCACGCGTTTACACGACGACATGATGGCGCCCTCTGCCGGTTCACAGAAGCGATCAACACACTGACAGTTGAACCGTTGAAGAAATGGTGCAGTTTTTACTTCATTATCTCACTGGACAGTTTATTGCATTATTTCAGCAAAACAGGTAGATCTGAAATTAATTGAATACTTTTTATAATTTTAATTTTTAAGAGCTTTTGTTTACTGACTTTTTCAAGGCAGCATAAATGCAATCCAATAATTTGCCATAAAAATAATATATATACACTACCGATCAAAAGTTTGGAATCTGTAAGATTTTTAATGTTTTTAAAAGAAGTTTCGTCTGCTCACCAAGGTTGCATTTATTTAATTAAAAATACAGTAAAAACAGTAATATTGTGAAGTATTATTACAATTTAAAATAACTGTTTTCTGTTTGAATATATTTTATAAAGTAATTTATTCCTGTGATGGCAAAGCTGAATTTTTTTTTAGCATCATTGCTCCAGTCTTCAGTGTCACATGATCCTTCAGAAATCATTCTAATATGCTGATTTGCTGCTCAAGAAACATTTATGATTATTATCAATGTTGAAAACAGTTTTTTTTTAGGATTCCAGTTTTTTTTTTCAGGATTCCTTGATGAATAGAAAGTTCAAAAGAACAGCATTTATCTGAAATACAAAGCTTTTGTAACATTATACACTACCGTTCAAAAGTTTGGGGTCAGTAAGAATTTTTATTTTTATTTTTTTGAAAAGAAATTAAAGAAATTAATACTTTTATTCAGCAAGGATGCATTAAATCGATCAAAAGTGACAGTAAAGACATTTATAATGTTACAAAAGATTATATTTCAAATAAATGCTGTTCTTTTGAACTTTCTATTCATCAAAGAATCCTGAAAAAAAATATTAAAATATACACAAATATTTTGTACAATTGTACACATTAAATGTTTCTTGAGCAGCAGATCCGCATATTAGAATGATTTCTGAAGGATCATGTGACACTGAAGACTGGAGTAATGATGCTGAAAATTCAGCTTTGATCACAAGAATAAATTACTTTATAAAATATATTCAAACAGAAAACAGTTATTTTAAATTGTAATAATATAAAAACATTAACATTAAAAACATTTAAAAACATTAAAAATCTTACCGATTCCAAACTTTTGACCGGTAGTGTATACGTATATGTGTGTGTATATATATATATATATATATATATATATATATGTGTGTGTGTGTATATATATATATTTATATATATACACTGATTAAAATAATTATTTTCTATTTGAATATGTTTTAACATATATAGTAGTCAATATTTGACTTCAAACGTTGACTACTGTAATTTATCCCTGTGATCAAGAGTTTTCAGCATCATTACTCCAGTCTACAGTGTCATAATCCCTCAGAAATCATTGCAATATGCTGATATGCTGCTCAAGAAATATTTATTATTATTATTAATGTTGAAAACAGTTGTGCTGCTTCATATTTTTGAGGAAACTGTTTTTTTCAGGATTCTGTGATGAAAATATGCACATGCGCCCACATAAAGACACTCTCAGACATAAACTTGATTGCAAAATTCTATAGGATTTATTATTTAAAACAGTAATTTATACTTCACTATAACTGGCTTTTTTGTGTGTGTTCGTGATGTGAAGTCTCTAAGTGGCATCTTAACTTGTTTAGCTTCTATGGCAAGCCGTTTTAGCTAAAATGTTCCCAACGTTACATGTCTTAAAGGTGCAGTGAGCAATTTCTGAGAAATACTGTTGTACGGAGCCCCGCACATGACATGCAGGAAAAAAATAGTAGGCTAAATCGTGCGCACGCTTTTGTAAGTCATTCACTCGATTTATAAATCGATTTAGCAAATCGAGGGAAACAAAATAGCAAATCGTGCGCATGATTTAGTAAATCGAGTGAACGGTTTAGTAAAGTGTGCGAACAATTTACTTTTTTTCCTGCATGTCATGTGCGGGGCTCCGTACTGTTGAAAGTGGATCGGACCGAGCACCTAAACAAACTTGTTAGCCAATCAGCAGCAGGGGGTGCATCCACTCATAATGGGGGAGGAGAGAAAGTGAGCAAGAGAGAGATTTAAAGAAAGACTGTAGAAAAAGAGATGGCTGAGATACATTACAAAAGAGAAAAAGTCAGAGGAATATCACTAGAAAAAGAAGGGTTATGAACAGGTAAGAGCTTTACCAATGTTATTATTATAAAAGCTTTCCAGCGATGGAGAGACCTAAGCGGGAAGGCCTAAGAATTGATGCCGATGTTGCATTCTTTCTGCTCCATGCGGGAGTAACATTGGTTTTGAGTGTGTGCTGCTGGCGACTAACAACGAACCCTTGCTTACATACTTGTATACTGTGTGTTGTTTGTTTGTCATCTTCGTTTTATTTTTTGCAAAGCTTTATTTTGCTTCACTTCTACTATGATAGACAGAGACATCCATTTTTGCACTGCATGTTCATTCATTTTGGGGGTGGAGCAATGAAGGGAGGGGTGTGTTTGTTTTGGTTGATTTCAAATAACAACAGTATTTCTCAGAAATCGCTTTAAACTTTAATTGCATTTTTCTGTGATAACCATAGTATAAGTGGAATAATTGACTCCAGTCTGTTGAATTATTTGAAAATAATGCACACCTGAGGTGGCATGTGAGTTTGCTTTCACATCGTAATGCGCTTTTAAAGTATCAAGCATGACCCGTTCCTTATTTTTTCATACATCCATGCTTCTTTATCACTCTAACATGTCAATAACTAAAAGCAATTTGCCCACTGAAAGCTGAGCAGATATATTTATGTGACACAATGTAAACAATATAACAAAATGTAAATTGATTGACACTTTATATTGACACAGAGATAAACCATATGAACAATGGCTTGTAATTAAAAGACTACAAATAAAAAGCAATAAAATTAAAGCTGCAAGCAGCGATGAAAGGGCCTTCACACCCGTGCCACCACCACCCGGTGGCTTTAGGAAAGCAGACCACGGTGGGCAATATGCATTTTTAAGTATATAAATATAGGAGGACTGTATCAGTCATTTGTATTTGCCACACTTCCTGCTACCAGCTGGTGGCGATATGAGTATAACTAAATTTTGGAGTGTAGATGTCTTCAGGCCAGGGCACTTATCACTTATATTAGGTTGGAACAATATAACAGCGTCAACGGATTAATGCATGTGTTTTGTCAAATATTTGTTTTATTTTTAAAGACTGGTCAGAGACATCAGAGCTTTCCTTCTTATCAGTAAACAATGGATAAAGTCATTAATGGATGTCTTATTAGGGCCCGAGCACTGATGGTGTGAGGACCCTATTGTAATTGCTCGGTCAATTCTTCTTCTTCTCCGAAATGAATCGCATTTTTGAGGGCCTAAACATGATCGAAAAAAACGTTTTTTTTTATATGCCTGACTTACAACAGCTTCCTGTTTCATAATGAACCAAATATGATGTTGATCTGATTAAAGCTCTAGGAGGAGTTCGTTAAAGTACAGGTGCTGGTCATATAATTAGAATATCATCAAAAAGTTGATTTATTTCACTAATTCCATTCAAAAAGTGAAACTTGTATATTATATTCATTCATTACACACAGGCTGATATATTTCAAATGTTTATTTCTTTTAATTTTGATGATTATAACTGACAACTAAGGAAAATCCCAAATTCAGTATCTCAGAAAATTAGAATATTACTTAAGATCAATACAAAGAAAGGATTTTTAGAAATCTTGGCCAACTGAAAATTATGAACATGAAAAGTATGAGCATGTACAGCACTCAATACTTAGTTGGGGCTCCTTTTGCCTGAATTACTGCAGCAATGCGGCGTGGCATGGAGTCGATCAGTCTGTGGCACTGCTCAGGTGTTATAAGAGCCCAGGTTGCTCTGATAGTGGCCTTCAGCTCTTCTGCATTGTTGGGTCTGGCATATCGCATCTTGCTCTTCACAATACCCCATAGATTTTCTACGGGGTTAAGGTCAGGCGAGTTTGCTGGCCAATTAAGAACAGGGATACCATGGTCCTTAAAACAGGTACTGGTAGCTTTGGCACTGTGTGCAGGCGCCAAGTCTTGTTGGAAAATGAAATCTGCATCTCCATAAAGTTGGTCAGCAGCAGGAAGCATGAAGTGCTCTAAAACTTCCTGGTATACGGCTGCGTTGACCTTGGACCTCAGAAAACACAGTGGACCAACACCAGCAGATGGCATGGCACCCCAAACCATCACTGACTGTGGAAACTTTACACTGGACCTCAAGCAACGTGGATTGTGTGCCTCTCCTCTCTTCCTCCAGACTCTGGGACCCTGATTTCCAAAGGAAATGCAAAATTTACTTTCATCAGAGAACATAACTTTGGACCACTCAGCAGCAGTCCAGTCCTTTTTGTCTTTAGCCCAGGCGAGACGCTGTCTGTTGTTCAAGAGTGGCTTGACACAAGGAATGCGACAGCTGAAACCCATGTCTTGCATACGTCTGTGCGTAGTGGTTCTTGAAGCACTGCCTCCAGCTGCAGTCCACTCTTTGTGAATCTCCCCCACATTTTTGAATGGGTTTTGTTTCACAATCCTCTCCAGGGTGCGGTTATCCCTATTGCTTGTACACTTTTTTTCTACCACATCTTTTCCTTCCCTTCACCTCTCTATTAATGTGCTTGGACACAGAGCTCTGTGAACAGCCAGCCTCTTTTGCAATGACCTTTTGTGTCTTGCCCTCCTTGTGCAAGGTGTCAATGGTCGTCTTTTGGACAACTGTCAACTAGACTGAGAGACCATTTAAAGGCCTTTGCAGGTGTTTTGAGTTAATTAGCTGATTAGAGTGTGGCACCAGGTGTCTTCAATATTGAACCTTTTCACAATATTCTAATTTTCTGAGATACTGAATTTGGGATTTTCCTTAGTTGTCAGTTATAATCATCAACATTAAAAGAAATAAACATTTGAAATATATCAGTCTGTGTGTAATGAATGAATATAATATACAAGTTTCACTTTTTGAATGGAATTAGTAAAATAAATCAACTTTTTGATGACATTCTAATTATATGACCAGCACCTGTACAACGTCTGGAAATGGCCAAAACTGCAAAAATTTTGCAGAGAAAATTGAAAACATCTCACTTCCTGTTGGGTTTTCAGATTTTGCACTAAGGGACTTATTTGTAGGTATTGGGCTGTTACATGTGTGTACCGAAATTCATACTCATCGCGGTTCATACTCAAATTCTATATTGAAATTTTGTAGGTGGTGCTGTCGAGCCATTTTGCCACACCTAATTCTGAAACCCATATCAGACATACATTTTCACCACTTCTGACACGTATGCAAAGTTTCATGAGTTTTCGATCATGTTTAGGGCCCTCAAAAATGCGATTCATTTCGGAGAAGAAGAAGAATTGACCGAGCAATTACAATAGGGTCCTCACACCATCAGTGCTCGGGCCCTAATAAGACATCCATTAATGACTTTATCCATTGTTTACTGATAAGAAGGAAAGCTCTGATGTCTCTGACCAGTCTTTAAAAATAAAACAAATATTTGACAAAACACATGCATTAATCCGTTGACGCCGATTACTCACCCTCATGTCGTTCCACACCCGTATAAGACCTTCATTCATCTTCAGAACACAAATTAATATTTTTGATGAAATCCGAGAGGCATATGACTCATCCATAGACAGCAATATAATCAACACTTTCAAGGTCCAGAAAGGTACTAAAGACATTGTTAAAATAGTCAACGTGACTGCGGTGGTTCAACCTTAATTTTATATAGCGACGAGAATATTTTTTGTGCACAAAAACAAAACAAAACTAACGACTTTATTCTGTGGCATTCTCAGACGCTGTTTATGTTCAGCACTTTCTTGACTTATTTTTGGCAGAGGCTGTTCACGTGAGCAGCACGACTCATTCCTGTAATGCTGACGCAGGAGCCGGCCAATAATGAGTCGGCGTCCTGACATAGAACCTGGAAGTGCCGAACGTAAACAAACATATCATACTGAATTTGAGAGCTCTCTAATGGGAATTGTTACTAGTAAGGACTGAATTGAAGAGCTCTCTAATTTAAAAGACCTTTATCACATCTTCCTATTTCCGGTAAGCGAAGCAGTGTATCGCTACTTCCGGTCCCATCGCAACGCAATCAAAACGAATGGCCGAATTCTCTCGCTGGTGTTACTGCAGCAATCTGGCGGCTCTAATTCTAAACAATGACACCCTTACCTCAGTTTTCACGATTTCCCGATACAACAAGAATAGAGGAAAGCATGGGTGAGACTGATATGGCGGGATGAAGATCATTCTTTTAAAATAATATGCGGCGAGTACGTTTGTGTGTAGAAGACCTATGGATTTCCAAACTGAGGATGTTTACATCTCATATCTTCAAACTGCTGAAATGTTTCTATAAATATAAATGTGCATTCTGAATAATAAATAAATGTATTTCCCAACTAACCTGCCGCAGTCAAGTGCTCGTCATTTTATTATTAAGTTTTTCTCTTACTGATCGTATTTCATACATGTTAAATTTACATTTTTAGATGAATTTGACTGATGAGCTCCCTTACAAAAATTAACCGTTTTTTTTTTTTTTATATAGAAAAAATGTAGTTACCATGTTTTTTTTTCACGGGTTGATTACCACAGTTTTACTACAAAAACCATGGTTGATTTATGGTTACCATGGTTTAATTATAACCATTGTTTTTTGGTTTTACTTGTAGTAAAACCATAGTTAATTTTCATAAGAGCAGTATTCAAAAAGATGAATGAATGTGCCTTAAGGCAGGAACACACCAAGCCGACGGTTGGCCGTCAGGCAGTTTTTGTTCGTTGGCCGACTAAGTTTTCTCAGTGAGTTCCGCGCCGTCGGCTGAAGTTGGTCCTCGTCGGCTTTTTTTCGGCCGATTCGACATGTTGAATCGGCGTCGGAGCTTGTCGGTCAGTCGGGCCATCTGATCATTCTGATTGGCTGTTCAGCTACTGCCACCTGCTGGTACGGAAAGGCATTTCTTCTTATGCAGGCGTAGAACGGGCGTGCTACTTGGCCGTCGGCTGTCGGTTTGGTGTGTAAGGGCAACTTTGGACCCAGACGTTGCCGACGTGAGCCAACCCCGCAGTCTGCTTTCGTCGCCACTAGTTCGTTGGCGTCGGCTTGGTGTGTTTCTGCCTTTAACTGGCTTAAAGAAATTTAATGATGTGTTAGGTAATCTTAATTAGAAATGCGTTGACAGCGCGACTGCTTTGAATGTTAATTATGAATTTTGACAAATGTTAATTGTTAATGTGAATTGCATACAGTGAAATGATTGTCAGTAAATATAACACAGAATAATGACTAAAATATTTAATTCAAATGAATAAATATGTTCATTCTGTTCTCATTCATCAAGTCTCAAGATCGGAACACACTAAGCCGAAGGTCGGCCGTCGGGCAGTTTTTGTTCGTAGACTAAGTTTTCTCAGTGTGGTCCGCACCATCGGCTGAAGTTGGTCCTCGTCTGCTTTTTTCGGCCAATTTGACATGTTGAATCGGCATCGGAGCTCGTCGGTCAGTCGGGCCATCTGATCATTCTTATTGGCTGTTCAGCTACTGCCACCTGCTGGTACGGAAAGGCATTTGTTCTTACACAGGTGCAGAACGGATGTGCTGCTTGTCGAGCGTCAGGGCAACTTTGGACCAGACGCTGTTGACGTGAGCCAACCCCGCAGTCTGCTTTCGTCACCACTAGTTTGTAGGCGTCGGCTTGCTGTGTTCCGGGCTTGAACACACATGTAGATTCATTGTCTGCTTTTACCTGGCACTGGCAGACTTTTCACAAACTTGTACATGCTTCGTGTAGAATCCTTTATTTTTACCCTGCTATACTCAATTATCATTCTTTAATCGCGCCACCTAGTGGTTTGTTATTGCACAACAACATCCGCTACAACTGCTACACTACAATAATGCAGTATTTATTATAAATGATTTATTCGTGCACATCTTTTTTTTTCAATTCATGTGCCCTCGTAATAATTAATCAAAATAACTTCCCCTCCCTCTTGCAGCTCATCTCATCTCTTCTCTGATGACGTGTTTACTGGCGTGACTGAGATCACTCACATAAGATCGACCAATAGCAAACCACAACCATTCAATCAATTCCCCATGGACGAAATCAAGTCCTACCCTACATTTGTTCTTATTCAAGAAGGCGTTAGTACATCACAATAGGAAAGAAAAGACTATTGCAACCTCAATTTCATACCAACTTTAAACCCCGTTTTTGCACATTCTTTTCATTTAAACGGCAATATTTGCTACTATATCCTCCTGGGACCCAGGAATAGACTTTTGTCCTCTGTAGTGGACATCATATTTTAGTGATTTTCTCTGACATCATACATGTCACAGTTTTAAGTCTGGATGTCCTGTAAAGAGCACATTCAGGGCTTTGCAGAGATACCAAATTTTTAGAGGTTTCGCCATGACAACAACAACTTCTTGGTCTTTAAATATGACTGAAAATGAAAATTAGCACTCTTAAGGAAATATAATATTTTGTAATTATCATTTAAATCGGATTAATTTTCAAATCGTTTGTTATAAATCAACATCTCAGGAAAATGTTATGGGGTTTCAAATCAAAATATGACTTTCTGTTACGAAAAAGGACATTGATTTCATACATGACCTAGAGGACACCAGGACTTAAATCATGTTTATCAGGCATTTTAGGAGATACAAGTGAATTGGGAATAAAATGATATATCAATATTCCTATTAATTATTAGATATTATTATGAAAATGTTGCCAATTATTACTCCCATTATTACACTTCTTTTTTCATTGCATGTTGCTCCAAGAACACATTAATATGCAAATTAGATACAGTGTATAGATACATTGTATTGAATGGGAAAACCCATGTATGGCTATTTTACCCATATATTGCATAAAGTAAAATGGTATATCGACTCATTCCGTTCTATCTTTCATAACATAGTTGAGAATCATCTTTATACAAAGTTTGGTTAAAAAAAAATCCTGAAGCCTAAAAATTGATTGGTGATTTAAAAAAAAATCCCATTGTTTTTGACGTCATTTTATTTTTTAAACAACTTAGTCCTGGTGTCCACTACAGAGGACATAGCATAACATATGAATAAAATATAATTTTTCAAAAATGTTTTTTCCCCCCCGTTTGTTTCTTATGCTCTAAACAATGTAATAGTGTGAAAAAATACTAAATTCAAAAAACTTTTTTTTTTCTGGGTCTCAGGAGGATATTGACGCTTCCAACAAGGCTATGGATTATATTACCATTTTTTAAATCTATAAACAATGGTTTTGGGGCTCATCTTCTCTCACATTTTGTTCTGACTGAGGTAAACTCACTGAAATGTTTTTCTTTAAAAATGTGATTCTTGAAAAAATTTGAGAACATTTTAATTATTCTGTTGAAGTCTGATTAGTTTGATTTTCTCTGCTAGCATTGTTTCCATTTTATTTGATCTATATTTTATTTTTGTATTTTTAATCATATTTATAATTTTATGTATTTTATTCATCTTAAAATATTAAAATATTTTCTGAGAAGATAAGTCTCATTGGTTAGAAACAAAGGTTCAGTCACTGCCTATACATTTCCTAGAAATCATGTTATATTTACAGTGTTGTTGAATAACAATAAATAAAAAATAAATAAATAAAATTTAGTGTTAATTCTGTGTAAATTCTTTATAAGTGTATGAAGACAAAACCCTACATATTTAAAAGTGATTTTCTTTTTCATGATTAATCTAAAGATTAAATAAGATTAAACTTGCTTTACTGTTTTTTTTTCTTTTACACTTAGGAATACCATTATGAAAATCTATTTTGTTAAAGTTAAATAAAAAAGAGATCAAGAAGCATTGCATTTGAAAACTTACCGTGAGGGCTCCCCCTGTCGGAGGGGCTCTGATTACGCAACATGTGGCGCCATCTGTCGGTTATAATGAGGAACACTGAAGCCTCTAAAAACATTTCAAGTAGTCGGACATGTGAAATTTGAATTTTAAAAGTCATTTTCTAGTGCCATGACAAATAATTGTAATAGGTCTAGCCTATTTATAACAGAATACTGAAGTTAATATAACCAGATATAGATTTTACCCTCTATGCAGCCTTTATGTCAGTTTCGATTTTCCCCGTCAGCAACACGTCTGAAACAAACAAACAAACAAACAAAAACAAACAAACATATATTGCATAACTAATGAGGAAAGGAATGAAATTCGACTCGGCTGTGATACGCATGCGCAGTGACGTGTGTGTACATTCTTGAGCGGAAAATGATGGCGATTATCCAGAAGCTTGAAGAGCCTGTGCTCGCTATGGATGGAGGTGGCCGTGAAAACTAACAACACTTGCGGGAAAAAGTTGTTTGTTTTGGAAGATCGTCATTTGTCTCGAGCCCTGGACATTTTCAGACGTTGGAAAAAGCGAGTGGACAAGGGTTGAGACTAAACTGGTGTAATATTCAAGTGTGAAAGAGCCACGTAGCTATTAGAGATCCAGATCTCACACACACACACACACACACACTGGCCTAGTGCTTTTAAAGCCTCCACACATACACATCAACCTGAAGAAGAGGAGTGATCGAGAGAATAAGAAATAAAAACCGGAACGAGCTGTTGGTGAGTCGATTCACGTTTGCAAATGATTTGGATTTACTAAATGTGCATTTGCACTGCATATGTTTACTAGAGTGAATGTGCGTTTATATACTCCACGCATGTAGATTTGATTGTGTAAGAGATCTCCCTTTTGAGCCACTTTTAATGTGCAATGATCGGCATATTCAGTATATGGTTTAAAAGTCTATATGAAAGAAATAGAGTAGGGCCTGAAGTGCACACGTCAACGTCATCTGATCACAGAGCTGCAGATTAAATACTACTGCAGTCACTATACTCACTCTGGCCGTGTCTCAAAAGCTACTGAGCTTTCTAGCTAGACTGCACGTTTAGGCAGCGTGGGCGCGTGCAGCAGGTTTGCTCTTCATAGTATCATTAAATAAAAAAAGTTTTTCTGCGTTTACATATCTATGATATCTAATAATGTTCAATTCGAACGTTCTCAGGCATGTATGATGTTCTGAAAGTGTTCGGTTGGAGGTGCGCCTGTGATGGTGTGCAAAATTGTTCAATTTAAACTTTCACTTTGCGCCTAATATGTCCAACATGTTTAGATATAAAGTTCGAAGACATCTTTAATAACAAAAAGTTGGTTTCGAACGTTCTTGCGTTTCTTTATATTTTCATATCTTTATATTTTAAATCTTTATATTTGAACGTTCGATTCGGAGGTTAAATGTTAGGTTCGAACTTTTGAATTTCCCTGTGATGCACAGAAATGTTCAGTTCGAACTCGTCTGTAGTCCCAAAAAATGTTCTATTTGAATGTCTAAAATGTTTTATTAGAAAGTTGATGCCCAAAAATGTTTGATTCAAATGCTTGGAAGTACCAAACAACAACGTTTTCTAGATAGACAGCTCGCTAGGTTTTGAGACACAGTCACATTGTTTTCATTGTGCTTCTCCAAGTAATAAAGTGATGATTATTATTATTATTTTTTTTTTTTATAATCAATTTTAGTTACAGTAAACTAGTTTCTCAATGCATCAGTTTTAAGACCTAAAAATCAGCCTTTAAGTTTAGGCACTATTGACCAAATTATTTTTTTATTTATTTTTGAATTAATTGACTAATTATTGCTCTGAACTGTGTAGTATTGTGTGTAGTTTGGGCTTCTATTATTAAAGGTTAAGTGTGCATTTCTGCACCACTAGTGTCATCAAATTCAGAGTTAAAACAACTATTATTATTATTATTAGTGTCCCTTTGTCTTCCACTGGTTGGACAAACAGACAGTCCCACCCCAAACGCATGCTGTTGGTTGGACTGATTGCAGCGTTTTGAAAGTGCCACAGGATTCAGCTTATAAATGTCTTTCTTATAGTTTATTCTACATATTACACCAAGTTAGAAAGTATCTTGTAAAAAAAAAAAAAAAAACACACTTTACCTTTAAAAATCTACTCAGTCCAGCTTCATTCCCTGTTATATTCCAGTTTACCACCAGATGCCAGAAATGTTCAGTAATTCCTTCCTGGCAATATTGTGCACCACTTACAATTAGTATTATTATTTTTAAAAAGGGTCATGATGACATGGATTTATTTAATGTATTTAAAAAAAAAATAATAATTTTAATATGTTCTTTGAAGTTTGATTATGCTGTTAATAAAGTTAGCACAAGAAAACAGTTATATAATATTCACAAAAAAGCTTATCTTTAGCCCTCATTCTGACCCTCTGTCGGAAATTATCCATTTTTAATGGCGTCTCCTTTAAGGCTTTTCAGTAAACGGCCACTGTTATGATTGGCTAATGTCTTTGCACAGGAAACAGTATCAATGCCCAGTGCCCACCTACTATTGTACATGTATCATATCTACAATGATATTATCTATATAAAACATTCATTTACAGCTGCTGTCTGATCCAGTACAGCTGGCTCCTTTATATCCTTTATATTCTATGACAAAGATCGGTTCAGTCACACCGTATGTACTTTAAATAATGTTTAAATTGTGTAATATTTATGAATTTTACTAAGTACTTGCCCATTTCATTGTGTCCGCTGTGCTCTTGCCGAGAGAGCCCGCCCACACTCTCTTCTGATTGGCTGTGGTTTTTGATTGATTTTATCGCTTCTCATTTTCGCGTCGCGTCTAGTGTGGACAGTCAAATTACTCATCGCTGGAATCTTATCGCATCGTGTCTGGTTAGAACATGGTGTTAGGTTTGTTCGACTTGAAGCAGCGCAGACTGATCATCAAAGTAAAGCACGACAACGATTAGAGAGCAGACTAGTAAAATTAATAAATACTGTAACAAATGTATTGCTTATTGTTAGTTCATGTTATATATTGTTAACAAATGAAAACTTATTGTAAAGTGTTACCTATTATTCTATCTCAATTTATAAATAAAAATGTACGAGTTTGACATAAAAGATGACACATTTAATAAAGTTAGAAAAAATGCCCTTACAAAGATAATAATAATAGTAATAATTCCCCGGCAAGTCATTCTAAGGAGTCAAATATCGCCTCATAATGGGAAGGTTAATTTCTGTCATTGCTCAGAAGGTGCTCCTAAATTTGACCGTGCTCCTAAATTTTTAAAATTAGAGCACAAGTGCTTATAAAAAGAAATGTAAGTGTAGAGCCCAGATGCAAATGGGCTTTTAATAGTATATTTTGTTTTTGACACAACACTTGTGTAGACAGGTGTCAGCTGTTAAGTAACTGAATGCCAGTGGGCGAGTCCTATGGTGCGTTAATGCAAAACTATCTGTTGATATCTTGATCTAGAGGCAGTCTTATGCAAATGTATATACCTGTGTGACGTCACAGATCCCACAATATCCAAATGAGATGTTTTTGGTGCTTGATAAAATAAATGCTATGTTTAATGAGGTGAATGTTTTAAGATAAGAAACTTGCAGGATGTTTTAATGGTACAAAGACCTCTTATATGTAAAAATGTATGTCATGACCTCTTTAATTAATAAAGAAAATGAAGGTTTTATGATAAAAAAAAAAATGATTACATAATTCTAAAACTTTCACTAGCTTTTAATTAATTTTCCTTCACAAATAACTAAAATCCGAGGATATTTTACAGCTAGAATTTTCCGTCACTGCACTGCCGGACACTTGGTTATTTATTAATAGAGTCATGGCTAATAACTATGCAAACATCATTGCTTGTTTTAGCTCTTCATGCTGTGCTACATTTACTTTTGATTTGAATGAGCCTACACTTTTCCCTAAAATATTATAGTGTCCTCCTCATTAACAGCTGCATGGTTATTTCATTAAGTTTCATTCCCAAAATGTCTCTTTTTATTTATTTGGAACATGCTTGCCTTTGTAATGGAATCTTATTTACATGCAACTTTAAAATCATGTTGTTCATTAAATTCCACACAGCTTTAGGGCATGCATGCCTCCTTTTTCAGCTGTCAATCACAGCGTGTATGTCATGCATCAGTGCTTGGATACAGATCTGTGATCCATCACAGCATAGAGCAAACTTACTTTTCTTTTATCATGGACACTGTGTGCATGAAATCTGGATTCTGAGAAAATGTAGATATTTTTAGGGCCCGAGCACCGATGGTGTGATGACCCAATAGTGATTGCTTGGCCAATTCTTCTTCTTCTCTAAAGTGAATCGCATGAAACTTTGCACACGTGTCAGAAGTGGTGAAAATTTAAGTCTGATATGGGTTTCAGATTTAGGTGTGGCAAAATGGCTCAATAGCAGCACCTATAAAATTTCAATTAAGCACCCTTGGCGCTATGTTTCACGTATGAAGTATGAAATTCAGATACATGTAACAGCCCAATACCTACAAAAAAGTCCCTGGGAGCAAAATCTGAAAACCCAACAGGAAGGAAGTGAGATATTTTGAATTTTCTCAGCAAAATGTTTGCAGTTTTTGCCATTTCCATATGTTGTACTTTAACAAACTCCTCCTAGAGCTTTAATCAAATCAACATCATATTTGGTAGGTTTTGGTAAGCAGCCATATCACCCTGTAGCCCAAGACTGGTTGCCCACTGAAGCTAAGCAGGGCTGATCCTGGTTAGTACCTGGATGGGAGACCTCCTGGGAAAACTAGGTTGCTGCTGGAAGAGGTGTTAGTGAGGCGAGCAGGGGGTGCTCACCCTGTGGTCGGTGTGGGTCCTAACACCCCATTATAGTGATGGGGACACTATACCGTCAAAAAGCACCGTCCTTCGGATGAGACGTTAAACCAAGGTCCTGACTCTCTGTGGTCGTTAAAAATCCCAGGATGTCCTTCGAAAAGAGTAGGGGTGTAACCACGACATCCTGGCCAAATTTGCCTATTGGCCTCTGTCCATCATGGCCTCCTAATCATCCCCATATACTGATTGGCTTCGTCACTCTGTCTCCTCTCCACCAATAAGCTGGTGTGTGGTGGGCGTTCTGGTGCAATATGGCTGCCGTCGCATCATCCAGGTGGATGCTGCACATTGGTGGTGGTTGAGGAGATTCCCCCTTCAATATGTAAAGTGCTTCGAGCGCCCAGAAAAGCACTATATAAATGTAAGGAATTATTATTATTATTATTTATTAATTAATCTTAAAGCCTTTGCGACGTTAAATTGCGAAGATCTTGAGATTTTATTTGAACGGCGTGTCTGTGGCGGCCTGACAAAGTCTGATGTTTCGCCATGAAACAGGAAGCTGTTGTAAGTCAGGCATACAATGTCCAATCTGCCCCAAACTTCACGTTTTATTAAAGTCCTGACCTGAAGACATCTATATGCCAATATTCAGTTAGTCATAGCGCCACCTGGTGGCAACAGGAAATGGCATGCTTTACACTGCAATTCACTCCCTGAAACACATTTAAATATGCCACAAAGTACCAAACATGCTAGAAACACATTAAATCGTGCAACACTTGGCTAAGTGTTGCTGTATGCAATTAACGCCATGAAAAAGGAAGTTATTGTAACTCAGGCATGGCATACGTTTGCCTTGTCCAAATACCCACGCTTGTGGTCTTTGCACTTGACCTCTTGTCTGCTTACATGACGTATTTCCTGTATTTGGTCCAAGTGTTCAAGTAGGCGTGAAGATCACAAGTGGTGTGTAGAACTTTTGATTACCCGATGCGACACACTTATAGTCTTGCTGAAAAATGCAAGGGTTTACAGAGTTTTTTTTTTTTTTTTTTAATTATTATTTTCAATACTTTGCATTTTAAAATAAACTTCTAAATGTCTGTTCAGTGGTCGCTATGTAACTAACAGAAGACAAAATATTAAAATTGTGGTGCTTCTAATTAAGTTATAAAAAGCAGTTGCAAATGTTGTATTATTATTATTTATTAATTAATCTTAAAGCCTTTGCGACGTTAAATTGCGAAGATCTTGAGATTTTATTTGAACGTGTCTGTGGCGGCCTGACAAAGTCTGATGTTTCGCCATGAAACAGGAAGCCGTTGTAAGTCAGGCATACAATGTCCAATCTGCCCCAAACTTCACGTTTTATTAAAGTCCTGACCTGAAGACATCTATATGCCAATATTCAGTTAGTCATAGCGCCACCTGGTGGCAACAGGAAATGGCATGCTATACACTTCCTCTACACATAGCCTACTCATCTTTGCTCATCTTAAACACGTAAATGAATGGCAAGAATGCATTAAAGGTATTCGGTTTTCGGTAGGAAAGGTGTCATTTAAGCGGCCCCTAAAGTAATAACTAACAATTTTTACAACGGAAGTGATTCAATCAAAAACCAACTTTAGCTCGATAAGAATTTTCTTGTTGTCTCTGTGAAGCTGCTTTGAAACAATATGTATTGTGAAAAGCGCTGTATAAATGAAGATGACTTGACTTGACTTTACACCAATAAAATGTGCAACACTTTGTTTTACTACCAAATTATATGCATCTAGTTAATTTAACTTTGAATTTAACTTTTCATTGACATCTCGTGATTTCAGGGCACGTGAGTTCCTGAACATAATGCATGATGGGATACGCTTAGCCTCGAATAGTGATCCAAAGCGGTATTGAGATAGTGAGGGTTTAGTGTGCGTTAAGGGCACTGCACTTTTGGCATTTTTAAGACACAGGACAGTCTTGCGCACTTCCTGTCGTGTGCACGTGCTCTCAAGTGGAC
This sequence comes from Hypophthalmichthys nobilis, assembly GCA_037950665.1. Classification (NCBI taxonomy): domain Eukaryota; kingdom Metazoa; phylum Chordata; class Actinopteri; order Cypriniformes; family Xenocyprididae; genus Hypophthalmichthys; species Hypophthalmichthys nobilis. The sequence goes on from CM075479.1 coordinate 28,200,803, forward strand.
AAGACCTCAAGTGTGGGAATTTGGACAAGGCAAATGTACGATCTGCCTCAAACTTAACGTTTGAGAAGAGTCCTGCCCTGAACACATCTACATGACAATATTCAGTTATAGTAATAGCGCCACCCACTGGCAACAGGAAGTGAAGTGTTTAAAACTGTGATGCACTTCTAGCAACATACTAAAATATGCAGTTGAGTACTAAACATGCTACAAACATTATTAAACATGCTAGCAACACTTAGCTGAGTGCTAAAGCATGTTATTATTGTCATGGAACAGGAAGTTGTTGTAACTCAAGCATGCAATGTCCAATCTGCCTCAGACATGTTTGCCCTGGCATGAAGACATCTACTTGCCAAAAATTGAGTAGTATTGTGATAATTTGGACATGGACGTGTCCATGGAACATGGAAGTGTTGATGTTTTCAGGGCTCAAAATTGGCTTTGATAGTGATGCCATATAAACGCATAATTCTGGGTCTGAGGACATGAACAGCTCTGAGTAGAACATCACAGGTTCTCATCTCTAACTTACGGTAATTACGACATGCGTTCTGCCTGCTGATGCCTGGTAGAATATAAAAAAACAATTGTACTGCGCATGTGTAAAACTCGTCATCCGCGGTTGTGCTGCACAATATATCATTTTTAGCATCGATATCGTGATGTGCACATCCGCGATAGTCACATCGCAGGATGTGCAATGTCAATAATAGGGATCGTAGTTATGCCTGTACGGACCAGACACCACGGTTCGAAATACATGGTGTTTCGCCAACATCTCGGATTAATTGCAAAGTTTAAGCGTCATAGAGTGTGTTTTAGGTCCTGTCAGTTGAAACATTCAGGCGATTTAAGCCATTCAAGCTCAAGAAGACGCAAAAGAGAACTCAATTTGGAACTCGTGTGCTGTTTTCTGTGCGCGCACAAAGTGTTGCAGACGCACACGAAAACAGAATTCTGTTTTATTTCTCAACTATTTGTGCTTGAACGGACACACACACACCAAATAATGTAAAAATACCCATCTCAGTGAGTGTCCTTGTAAACACAGTCACGTATGGCTTACATGAATGTAAACAATTGAGAAAGAAAATGGATGTGTATCATTGTATTGGATCCATGCATTAGCTCTTAAAGTGACAGTAGCATAATATACCTGCTGCTTTCTGTGTCATTAATGTTAATCAAACAATAAAATCCAAAGAGAGAATCACTTTTGTAGCTTTAACAAAGATGAATTATATTTAATTTATACAGTGAAGACTATGCAGTGTTATTTTTCTACATTTGATTATTCAGTTTCTGTACCTGAATATTGTTAGACTTGCCTGAAAAACATAGTGCTGTTTATTATATTTATATCTTTGTTCTACTGTATTTATCTAATGCTAATGTAATTATTATCTTCTATGCAGATTTACTCCCACTTCAAAATCACCTCAATCATTCTAGAATGATTAATTCTTTTCAAATAGAGCTATTCAAGTCATCTGGTGAAATTGTTTTCATATCCCAATATATATCGCAGAAAAACAAATATCGCAATGTCAGTTTTTTCCAATATCTTGCAGCCCTAATTCGTGGTTGAGTATACATTGAAGGCTATGCAGACAAAAAAGCGGAACGCAGAAAATGAAGTATACCCGGGCTTTTAGACGGAAACTGCCTACATAATGTTATAATACAACTTGTTTGACAAGAAAGACAGCAGCAGCAGTCAAACGTGTTTAATGTTATGAGAGGGTGAAAAGGGATGCTTAAAACGGCCTATAGGCAATACTCTTTTTGAAATCAAATTGTGTATATACTGGGATTGTACATAAATTGCGAGCATCAGGAAGCCGATATCAATATGCGGGGTATTGAAATCGCTTTTGAATGTGCGGTTGCTTTTTACTTTTGCAATCAAATTCGCGATCACATGTTCTCTGTGTATAGGGAGCGGCTGTATGGGACCACACATTTTACAAGAAATTTGCCAATGATGCTCAGGATCTGTTGCACACCAAATCCTCTTGTCAGTCATCTCTCCTTACACTCGTCACGTGATCAGTGAAATCTGACTCCTGCTGTGACTCTGCAGCTCATGCTGTATGGAGCAGAGCAGACGCTTTCAGTTTATAGCTGTATCCACTGTCCAACTGAACTAAATGGTTTTTATTTCTATAAAAAATGCAAAACGACAGTGGCGCAGTGGCCAAGTAATGTAATCATTGTAGGGCCGAACACCGGTAACACAGACTACCGTAGCAAGCCTAATATGAAGATGTGAAATGAACAGACTGGGAACTTCATCTTATTAGATAAGAACATATGTAGACAAAGTTTCGTGTTTGGGACATTTGCAGTTGAAAAAAGGTAATAAATCATAATATACTTTAATATATGTTGTTGCAATACTCAGCATAACCTTTAAAATCACTATAATAATGTATCGTGGCTTAAGAATTATTAAAATATCATATCGTGAGGCCTCTGGCAATCCCCATCCCTACTGTCCACTTGAGTTAGTTTAGCATTTTCCAATCTTTTGTTGTCCTTTAATGATGTAGAATGTTGTAATTGTGGCAGTCGCACAAGCTTTATGAAGCCGCTAGGAAAACCACTGGATTTTTCAAATCCAATTTAAGGACACTTACAATGAGTTTCTCAGCCATTTAGTCAGAAGATGAGAATTGCACTGGTCACCGTTTGCATTACAAGCGGTTTGTGGTGGGACTAAAAGATTATCAGCTGCAGCTGAACAGCTGTGTGATGCAAACTGTGACTGAAACTACCCTGTTTGGACAATCTGAAAACTCATGTTTTAACCACTGAAACTGAAATGTTGACTCACAGTCAGAAAGTTCGTTTGAAAGAACATCTGATAGGCTGGCATTTTGACAGATTTTATTATAAATTCATGGGAATGTCTTGCACTTGATGGTAAATGCACCTTCCTTGTGTAGTTCTCAAAAGTTTTGTATTGTTTTGGTGTCAATTTCTAATGCGGGACTTTTTTTTTTTTTGCAAAACTAGCTTCATGACCTAAAAAAAGGATGAAAAGCATCTTTAGAAGTCATAATTAATTTGGATTTTTACCAAATTTACACAATTTAACTAAAAGTAGGCAACAAATTAATAAAACTTGACCACGAATTGTGTGTAGTGGGAACAAATTCTTATTTTCCGGCCATAAAATCTATTTTTTTCCCCTGTAATTTCTGGTCGGATCATTTACATTTCATTCTGGCATCTGCATAAGGTACTTTCTGATTCATTCTCCAGCATGTTTTTCTTTTAACTGAAAGGCAGATGTTGTCATGCTTGATGCTTTGTCTTTGCCTAATTTTTCCACTTCAGTCATGATCTTGATTTCAAGGTTTCAATAGCTGTGTGTGCACTGCAGCTAAATATGTTGCACCTTCTAAGTTCTCCTGTTCTTGCTTACAGGTTCAGAAATCGTGATAACTATGACGTGATGTTTGTTCAAGTTATTTTGCCCATAATAAAAAGGCCTTGCTAGGCAGTATTCTATTTTTCCCCTCTCTCTTTTTCACTTCCTGGCTAAAACAGGAAACATTTGCACTAATGCAACAAAATAAAGCACAAATGATGTGCATTAGGCGTGTAATTCATACTTTATCTGTGTATTTTATCATTTCTGTGTAGCCACAGAGAATGACGGGAAATGTAGTCTCCTCATAAACCTGCTACATAACTAGTGTTTTCTTGCAAGGTCTTCTTCGTCAACGGTAGTGCAAACTAAATTATTCAGTCAACATTCACAATCACAACTTATTATTATAATCAATACCAATTTGCTTCCGCCGTAATTCTGTAATCGACACGCCTTCAACGCCCCCAAGTCATTTCCCACCAGTAATTACGACTTTATGGTTCATGTGCACTCAAGTCGCAAATACGATCATTACGACAACACACCACAAATCCTTTTCAGAGTGACAAATGCATTCTGCAACCAAACTCACCCACAAATTATTCAGGTAGGGACAGTATGCATAGAATGTACAAAACCAAACTAAGCGCCTAGTTGTAAATGTTGTGATTTAAAGTGCATCGTAATGTGCGTTAACAGATCAGTGTCCCTGCCAACTCTCTCTAGTCACTTCTGTTTTTCCTTCCATCAAAAATGTTCAGCATCAGATGGCTTCAGTTGGTGCCATCCATTACTAGAGTTTGTACTGAAATTTCTGTAGTCATTGCTGATGTGACTACAAATTAAATCTGTCTAAATATACAGTACCGTTTAAAAGTTTGGGGTCAGATTTTTTTATTATTATTATTTGCAGTGCAACGGTTTTCAACATTGGTACTAAAGTTTGTTTCTCAAGCAGCAAATCAGCATATTAGACTGATTTCTGAAGAATAATGTGACTATGAAGACTAGATTAATGATGCTGAAAATGCAGCTTTGATCACAGGAATAAATTACATTTTAAAATGTATTCAAATAAACAACAGTTAAAATTGCCCCTGGTTAAATTATTCAAGTCTAATAAACATTCAGTAGTAAAATAAGAAACAAAGAAGTTAAAGACTTTTGACATACCAGTCATGGTCATTTCCTGAGTTAAAGCAGTTCTTCTTTTATGTTCCACAGAAGAAATTAAGTCATGCAGTTTTCCAATGACATGAGGGTGAGAAAATGATGACAGAATTGTTTGGGGAACTGTCCCTTTAAAGCGATCACATGACATTACTTATTTGTGGTTTAAGCATAATCATTCTAATATCATGCATGTAAACACACTGTTCAGTGCAGAAATTAAGATATGTGTATCACAGTGCTGATGATAATGTAATGCGTGGCAAAACCTTCAGATTCCCTCTGAAGATTGTATTCTTTCTGGCTTTTTTTTTTGGTTGTTGTTGCTGCATTTAATAAGAAAAATTCTAATTATGACATTCTTAAGAGGTGTTTTAATCCCTTACATGAAATGTCAACTCGTGTTCAAAACAAAATCAAAAAGGCCACAGAAACTTTGGAAGTTCCTAGCTCTCCCACACACCAAATTGGATTTTCCCCCTTCCTCCTCACTGTTGTAATCAAATTTTTTACTTTTTATATGTCATATTTGAATTAAAGGGGACCTATTATGCAAATTTCACTTTTACATGGTCTTTGAGCATAAATGTGTCGGCAGTCTGAGTCATTCGCATTTTCTACCCAATGTGACATCACAATGGAACAGGCCTCGCCCACAACTGCTGACTGGATCTGACCTACTAGCTTAGATCTTCCCTGAGTGAGTTGTACACAGTCCGCCATGTTTATCTCCTCGCTAGAGCAGCTAGTGGAAACACAAGAATATCTCGGCTACTCAGTTATGTGATAAACAATCTAAATGTGCTGTTGTTGGCTGTATCAGTGAACATAGAATGTTTTTTTCCTTTCCACTGTGCCACTTTTCCATTGCTTTTCTATGTAAACATGCTAGATGGGTGTGTTTGACTGGTGCGCTCACATCGAGCACAGAAAACAACATTCTAAAAATGCAGAAGTTGTTTAACTTTTAAAAAAACTCATCTTGACACCTTGCATTTTCCACTTCCCACAAAGACGCGCGTTGAATGGTCCTGAATGGGAGAAAAAATGCAATGTCTGTCTAGCATTTTTAATGTTTATTAGTATTTATTATGATTTATTAATTATTAGTAATTTATTAGTATTAGTTTTATTTAGTGTTTAGGGACCAGGATATTATAACGACTTCTTTTATAGCGGTCTCTTTTCACTTGGGCAAGTAAGCACCCAGAACACCCTAGCAACACTCAAAAAAAAAAACTGAATATAGTGACACGCAGTGAACTTCTGAATGAAAATTTCCTGATAATTTACTCACCCCATGTCATCCAAGATGTTCATGTCTTTCTTTCTTCAGTCGAAAAGAAATTAAGGTTTTTGAGGAAAACAAATTGCAGCTTCAAAGGGCTCTATATGATCTCAGACGAGGAATAAGGGTCTTATCTAGCGAAACGATCGATCATTTTCTAAAAAAAAACAATTATTTTTATTTATTTTTTTATTAATCACAAATGCTCGTCTTGCACTGCTCTGCGATCTGCACACATGACGTAATCATGTTACAAAGGTCATGCGTGACGGAAGTACCTTACAGTGTCTACAAAGCGAACGTGCCAAGATTAAGCCAAACGCCCTTTACAAAAAAAGGTAAAACAGCGATATCGGAGGATTTTGAAGTTAGAGGGGAAAATTAGATGAAGTTTTTTGCCCTACCGGGGTACTTCTGCCTACGTCACACGTGACCTTTCAACATAATGCGTGGCGCATCGCAGAGCAGTGCAAGACAAGCGTTTGTGGTTAAAAAGTATATAATTTTTTTTTTTTTTTAATTAAATGACCGATCGTTTCGCTAGACAAGACCCTTATTCCTCGTCTGGGTTGTGTAGAGCCCTTTGAAGTTGCACTGAAACTGCAATTTGGACCTTCTACCCTGTGAACCCCACTGAAGTCCACTATATGGAGAAGAATCCTGGAATGTTTTCCTCAAAAACCTTAATTTCTTTTCAACTGAAGAAAGAAAGACATGAACATCTTGGATAACATGGGGGTGAGTAAATTATCAGGAATTTTCATTCAGAAGTGAACTAATCCTTTAAGAAATATATGACTGTGTTTATGAGAAAGGTATTTTGAGAGAATTTTGTGTGTATGTGTTTGTTCATAGTGCAAGAAGATGCGATTGAGGAGTCAATAATGTGTTTGCGTGTGTTTGAAATACGGATCTCTGTGTACGCACAAATCAGCGTGCGAGTACTGAATTGAGTTCTTTTTAGCCTCTTCTTGCGTTTTGAATGGTTTAAAATTGCTTGAATGTTGAAATTGGCAAGACTTATGCAAATGAAATGAAACTAATGCAAATGATAAACTAATGAGTGAATTACATGTGTGCCAAACCGAGGTGCCATATGAATTGACTACGATCTGTGACACATTAATATGTCAAGATTTTTGACTGCACAAATCTTTCATTTATGTATCACTGACAAACATGCATCACATTAAGTTTTAGTTTCTGTTAAAACTGTGTAATCCAAATAGCATTTAGGCTTAAATATTTTAGCACATAGCGATAGTCACACAACTTCCTACAATGCCCTTACTGTTTGTCATTGTTAATTTCCCCAAGAAATTTCCAGCTGATTCCCCTGTAGGCATGGATGATAAACAGTACTATGCACGAAAATTGGTTTTCGTATGTAATGGTGACCAGGATCAAATGAGTGTTGTAGTCTAATCTATGAAGTCATTCCCTCCTCCCCCACACTTCCTGCTGATGAAACACCATCGGTTTGTCATTTTCAGGTACTACCAACTCACAGTGAGAGCTCCTTTTTGTGCTCTCAGAAAAGGTTGGAGGTGTTCGCCACGTAATCACTTGAAACAATTACAGCCCCTGTGAATGTGAAGGGTCGTCATTTGACACACCCCCCTCCCCCAATCTTATCATTACACCTCCTAATAGGAAGCCATCACCTCCAGTGTCTGACCTTTTGCCCCTCCTAGAACAGATTTGCACCCTTAGGCCGTGCACCACTGTTGGCGTCATCCGCTCTCTTGCTGAGAAGAGGAATTAGGAATTGCGCTCAGAGAGAGTGAGTGCGACTACCACCTTCTTGCCATCTTGCCAACCCCCCACCCCCGCTGTGGCCTCCCTCTTATTATGGTGTTGCGGTTTCAAAATAGCAGGTTTACAACTGAAAAGAAACATAGTATATTTCTCTTTTCTTTGTTACTCAACAGTTGTGCACTGGAATTACCTGTTAAATCATTGGGGCTTCAAATATGTTCAAGGGTTGTAGCAATCGCAGAATTCCACAAGTCCCAATACCAGATGCTTGATGCCAATTTTGATATCTAAAGAATTATATGCACCCTACCATTAAGAAAAAAAAGTTAATTTCTTTAAAAAACAAAAAAACAACTTTTATTCAACATTAAATTGATCAAAAGTGACAGTAAAGACCTTTATAATGTTAAATAAATGCTGTTCTTTTGAACTTTCTCTTCATTAGAGAATTCTGAAAAAATGTATCACGTTTTTACACAATATGAAGCAGCACAACTGTTTTCAATGTTGATCAAATCAGCCATCACAGAAATTAATTACATTTTAAAACATATTAAAATATAAAACTAAATTGTATTTTACTTTGTAATATCTCACAATATCAATGTTTTTAAAGTATTTTTGATCAAATAAATGCAGCCTTGGTGAGCACATTGTTTATATATATATATATATATATATATATATATATATACACACACACACATACACCCATGGGAGTGTATGCAAATACAAAATATATATTAAATTATTTTAAAAATGTGTGTGTGTGTGTGTGTATATATATATATATATATTATTATTACATTATTATTATTGATATAATAATAATAATATTTAACACTAATATTAAATATATAAAAATATTAAATAAATTAATAATTAACAAGTATTTAAATTATTGAATTTTACCATTTTAAAAACATTTTTTAATTACACTTTATAAGCAATGAAAAAACTGAATAAAGCTCTAGCTATACAATTATATTTTTTTGATAAATTTGTACATTTACCTGTACAAGAAGGTCCACCACAATACTAGAGTTATGAGGGGGTTCGCCAGAGTTGCTGTGTACTTGCTAAGGTGTTTTGCTACATAATTACTATATTGTCATGAGTGGTTGCTTACTGACTCAAGTCAAAAGAGCTCACCCCCAAATTTCTATGATATTCCTCACTCTAGGTATGACTCTGGTCCCTCCTTCAGTTGAAGTCGGTGGGATTGTCTGTCCTTTTTAACATCTGCCAGGGAAGTCCTGGAAGTCTGATTGATAATGGCAAACCTCTCTTGATGTTCTAAGATCAATTCATACCAAATATGGTGTGGCATGACTCCAACACCTTATTAAAGCATTGACTTGGAAGGGAAGTACCAAACGTGGTGCACAAAGCACAACTGAATTAAACCTGTTAATACACAATGTTAAGACGCAGGTGCTTCATTTGCGCATCTTCCTAAAGCCTGTGTCTGCTGAAAAGCGGTTTGTTAAGTCTTCGTAGGATTCGTCTTATTGAACATCTCCCCTATGTGTGGGTTTAAGTAGGGGACTAGCTAACGGATTAGGCTGATCGCTGCGGCCGATGAGAACGCATGCGCTAGATACTAATGAGCTTCAAGGACACATGTCATTTCCTCCTTATTACCTTCTGCTTGTGACTCATTGCGGGTCTGATACATAGGAGAGAGAGAGAGCATGTGTGTGCCTCAAACCAGGCTGTACTCCATACTATGAGTTGATTAGTCCATTTGAATTCATTTTGGAGTGCGTGCATGGTGAACAAATGGCGCATTTTCATTCCACTGCTGCTTTGCACCCAGACAGGTCAAAGAGTCCCGGAATACAATGAATGAAGCTTAAAATAGTTCATATTTTCTCTTGCGCACAATTCTAAAATAAGAAAAAAGTGGTGAGAAACAGTGTGTTTGACGTCCCACTCTACGCTCGAAACCATGACTGACCCTGAAGAGACTATTAAATCTAAAGTACAAGGCCACTAATTAGTCAATGGAAATACTAAGTCTTTTTGTACTTCCCCCGTAAAGTTATGAATGTTTAAACTTAACAGAGAATTAAAAGTCAAGCCTAAAGGATGTCCATACCACTGTGGGTGTAAGGTTAAAAATGACCTCATGAGCAAAGGTAGAAATTATTCTTAAATGCTAATCAGATGCTCCTGTTTAGAGTAATTTAAAGGGTTAGTTCACCCAAAAATGAAAATAATGTAATTTATTACTCACTCTCATGCCGTTCCACACCCGTAAGACCTTCGGAACGCAAATTAAGATGTTTTTGTTGAAATCCGATGGCTCAGTGTGGCCTGCATAGCCAGCAATGACATTTCCTTTCTCAAGATCTATTAATGTACTAAAAACATATTTAAATCCGTTCATGTGAGTACAGTGGTTCAATATTAAAATCGGCCATCACTATATAAGTCTTTATTTTGATTTTTTTTTTTTTGGCGCACCAAAAAATATTCTCGTCGCTTTATAATATTAATATTAAACCACTGTACTCACATGAACTGATTTAAATATGTTTTAAATGTCATTGCTGGCTATGCAGGCCTCATTGAGCCATCGGATTTCAACAAAAATATCTTAATTTATGTTCCGAAGATGAACGAAGGTCTTACGGGCGTGGAACGGCATAAGGGTGAGTAATAAATGACATTATTTTCATTTTTGGGTGAACTAACCCTTTAAGTGGCTCACCAACTTTATGTAGCACTTTTTTAAACTGGTGTTTACAGAGTTCTTTATAGGGAACATTACTTACACTACTGTTCCAAAGTTTGGGGTACTTAATTTTTTTTTTTTTAAAGAAAACAAAAAAATTATTACTTTTTCAGCAAGAGTGTGTTAAGTTGATCAAAAGTCACAGTAAATGTATTTACCTTGTTACAAAAAAATTGCATGTTTGATCTCTTAAAGTAACATCACGCCTCTTCTTTATTAAGTTTAAGTTGCACAGTTTGAAGTGCCATATACTGTATCACAAACAGTGCAAGAAAAGTTTGGTGCTGAAGCTTAGGGGTAATGGATTTTAAAATTAAACAAAATCTGTCACTAATCAAACAGAATGGAGGTTTTACAAACCAAAATGTGTTCTATAGTAGTATACCATAAAACATATGTCATAATCAAGCTGAAATCTCATACGTAAATTTCCAAGTTTGCCTGAAATTATTTCATAATTGTAATATTTGAAATACACATGTAACATGCATGCAGTCATTGTGGCGATTCTGAACGAGTGTTTTTTTTAATGGCAAAATTGAATTATTGATTAAATCCTTTGTGGTTTCAGGAGCAAGCAGTGCCTCTCCTGTAGTGTGGATGAGGGAGTCATGGCTGAACACACCTCCCCACTGGAGTCCAGCCAGTTGCTCAGCCCAGACATCCCAATGCTCACCTCCCCGCCGCCCCCTCCACACCCACCCAACATCGTCAACGGAGATGTACCACAACAGGTAGGATAAGTCAGCATCAGTTTTTCAGCATCAGTCCTTGAGCTATGTTCTGCAGAAAAAGCAATTTTCTACCTAGCAAACTGCTGAAGTTCTGCTGAAATAATTTCTCATGACAGACTTTCTTATATGGTTCTGCTGAACCGTGACCTGTCTGTTGATATGATAATATATGAGAATGAGTGGGTGATATGAGTAATGTTAATGTATAATTATGTAATTTCTATTTTATATGTTTTTAATCTTTAATGGGTAATTTTTTCAATCTTTTAAATTCAATTTGTCACCAAACAGCAGTTAATGGATTTAAAATTCAGTAAATATTTTCCTACTTTATTTATTAGCAATACTAACAACACTTATATTTTGTGTTAAAACATTTTAAAACATGCAAAGTGGCATGCTGGTACTTTGTGCCCTGAGCATTATGGAGTCGTGACAGACAACACGTTTTGCAACAATGTTGCCATATTTGATGACTTCAGACTTACATTTGCAATAGTTTTAGAAGCGTCAAGAAACAAAGTAATTATCCAAATAAATATAATCCAAAATAAATACAGCATTAGGGCAGTATCGGCAAAACCAGATTGAGCAGTTCAGAAGGGGAAAAGAGGTATGACTAGTATGAAAAGCTTATTTTTGGTTTCCACAGCATCTCAGTCTCGGACGTGAGTAAAATAATAATAAAGCAGGCTACAAGATGGAGTATAATTCAAACAGATTTATTAAGCAACTCCTGACCAAATAGCATAGCACTTCTCTTTTCAAGTTTCCTGTCATTAGCTCTTACTGTTACTTAATATTACATGCATTCCCCTCCATTATTTCCTAATATTATCAACTAGTAAGTATCACCAAACAAAATAAAAAGACAAAGTATGTAATATAAATAAGCTTATTAAATGCAAAATATTTAGTTTTTATAATAATTTCATAAATAAAATTAAGTTACTATAATAAATTATAAGCTACTTCTACTAATAATAGTAATAATAAAAACCACAATGAATAAATACACAACTATGATGCTAGGTTTCCTAAATGATGAGGGAACTGCAGAAGATTCACAAGTTAATGAAAAGCTAATAATTAAATCATTAAAATGTAAAATTAGAATGAATAAATAGGGTGGCACAATTAATTGAAGTAAAATGAAATTTTGTCTGATGCACAGCATGTTTTATACTGGCACTGTTCATTTACATGCAAGCAGCTCAGCTCCTTAAAGGGGTCATGAACTGCATTGTTTTATTGTTTTATGTTTCCTGGGGTGCACTTATAATGTCAGTATGCTTTTTACATCATAATTTAGAAATAAAAGGCATTTTTCCTGCCCTTATTTTAGCCCTCTTACTTGAACCCTCTGTTTTAAGGGGCATGTCTGCTGTGAGACTTCAGTGTAAACGCCCACTGCTGTGATTGGCTAGCATCATTCCATTTGAAATAGCTAAGTATTACCAAAGTCCCTTTAAGACGAGTTATTTCACTCGGCGGCCGTCTTTGAAATGCCTCTCGGGCATTCAAGTGCAGCTCCTATCTCTTTGAATGGGGAAACATCAAATTCTCCAAAGCTGTTTGCCAAGCTTTTGATTAAATTTCATATTTGAAATCACCAATGAAATCTGACAACATACATTTTTCATAAATTTTGTTTCTAAATGCTCAAATCATGACACAAAACGGTATTATTCAGGCTGGGTCAAGCTAATGCGCATGCGCAGTCCTAAATGCGTGTCTCTTGTGCCTCATTTCGGAGGCACACGTCTGACTGTTTCTATAGCTTCTAACGGTCGCTGCAGTGGACGGGGCTAACATTGCAATGATGTAGGCATTGATTTCTTCTGCGGAGGCGGGGTTTCACCTATCTATAGGCTCATTCCAGGATCAGTCGTTTGATAGGCCTGGTGTCAATATAAGCTTTTATTGGACTAACAAGGAAGATTTTAGTTCTGAAACGTACAGGATATTCTTATAGTATGATGACCTTTTATATATCAAAAGCTCAAGGAAAAGCTGATTTCTAAATTCATGACCCCTTTAAATAATCAATACTTGATGATTTAATGTGACATGGAAACTGTAATTGATATCAGCTGTAAATATCCTGATCATAGCATCTCTGGCTATCTGTCTATATTTCATAGTCGTGACACAAAGACGGGATGTAAAACAAGGGGCAAATAAATAATTAGGGCTGGAACTAATGATTAACCCACCACTACCACCAATTAATTAATCTGTTGAATGTTTTCTGATTAATCGAATAATCTAATGATTATTTTTCACGGTTAATCTGTTGTTTGTTTTCAGAATAGTCGATCAATCCTTTGGTTAATTTAACAATAACCAACTTTTACCTAATGATACTATGGTAACACTTTACAATAAGGTTTCATTAGTTGACATTAATTTATTAGCTAACATGCATTAACAATGAGCAATAAATTTGTTACAGTATTTATTCATCTTTGTTAATGTTAGTTAATAAAAGTACAGTTGGTCATTGTTCGTTCACAGTGCATTCACTAATGTTAACAAACACAACTTTTGATTTTAATAATGTATTAGTAAATGTTGAAATTATGATATTGTTCATTCTTAATTCATGTTAACTAAATTAGTTAACTAATGAAACCTTATTGTAAAGTTTTACTGATAATATTTATGACAAATGCATTGTAGGCCTAATTAGGAAAGGTGTTTACTATTGCTGCTTTCACAGTCACTTTTTGGGATTTACAGCAGCAGTTGCTTACAAGTGTGAATCCTGAAAGGTTTTGTTCATTCAAGAGCTTAAAGTAGCTGCTTGAATATGTTCATTCAGCTGTATGATCAAACAGCTGAAGTCACAACTGCATTCTAAGGAATCATAGTGGTAATCATAGCGACAGTATTAAACATGGCGGTGTCCATAAAACCATGTAGTTTTACAAAAATTGACCACGTGTTATTAAATAAATGCGTCCAATCAAGGCAGAAGTTCATTCTTTAGATAACTTAAATAACCAACAACAGCATTTAAATTCTAAATTCAGATTACGTTTGAGCCGCTCGCTTCACAGCTTCGCATCCGCTGCAGTTCGTATAAAACTGAATGCTGTATGAACACAGCTCTGTTAGGTCTTTTCAGATGCTCCTGCATAGAAGTTGTCTTACTGTGGTATGCCATTGCAGTTTTACAGAGTGTGCAGAGCACCATTTTATTCTCTGTTTTAAAAATTCCCACATTTTAGAATCAGGCTCGATATTTTTGTAATAATGGCTGATTTTCAGCATGCCCAAGGAGTCTACATCATTGTGGATGACCATAAACAGTGCAGTGAATCGACGTATTTCAAGAAAACCGTCTAATTTACACAATCTGCGTAATCGATTATGCTGAAGTGCTGTTCCAGCCCTATAAATAATGCATTTATGATCATTATGAAATTCATGATGCTGCTTAAAAAAAATATTAATGTAAATATTAATCTTTTGGTGAGTTTTGTTGCTGCACAGCAATTGTTCTTGTGATTTTGTTAACATGCTTACAGTGTTACTATTCCGTCATCATAGACAAGTAGTGGTGTAACTCCCAAAGTGTCGACATCAGCTCTTGTGGCTCTGGGCATTATTTGCGTCACTGACCCTGACCCGGCACTGAGACGTGTGGTAGTGGGAGTAAAGGCCACAGAGAGGAGCTGTCCATCCGTTGCTGGCCCCTGGGGCTGTCATGGCGAGAGTCAGTGGCCATGACAAGGCTTGGTGCTACCGCTGTCACTCTCACGAACGTCAGGCTGATTTCTCTTAAGTGACCATGACTGCTGTTCCAAAGGAGGAGAAGCTATGATGCATTTTCACCTTGTTTGAATGCGCCATATTTTGGTGTTTTTTTTTTTTTTCTTTTTTTTTTTTTATGAAGTAGATTTTCACTCCATCTTATTAGTAATTACCATAAATTGCAGTAAGTAATTCCACTTGTGGCTTGGCAAATTATAGTGCACTAAAGTAAGTGTTAACCATTGTTTCAGGCTCTTTAAGATATATAACCTCAAGTCTGAAGAATGTTGGAAGTCGTTTAAGGACAGTTTACTCGCCCACTATTTGTAGTGGAAGTCTATCTAGGCTCGGCAGGGCCATGTTTTTAATAGTGTGTTGTTGACTTTCAACTCCCTGCAGCGATCACCTGACAAGCCCTTCCCATTATCCCTATGGTCCACTGAGCACTTAAAGAGGCAGAAAATGCATACACACCGTCCCCTGCTCCAATCTTCCATTCCTTTGACCCCTTTCATCCCTGTTCATTTTTATCACCTTCTGCTTTCCTCATTCATAAAACCAGAGGTTGCAGAATTGCATTGCCAAGCAAAGTGATTCATAGAAATGGCTTCCGTAGAGCATGATGCCATTGATGTTTTTTTTTTTTTTTTTTTTTTTTTTAATGCCTTATCCTACTTTTTCTTGGTGTCTAGACGCAATGGAAAGCAAGATTAGGATGCAGATGCTTTCTTCCATTAGGAAACCGGTAGATGCCACCTGTCAAGATCCATATATGCAAGAGATAGCATGATGGGTTTCATGTCACGCCTCCACAGCAGTGCAAGAATACAAATGAGCCTTTACCAGTGTGAAATGCCAGGGCTAGCTCAGTGTTAATTACCGTATGTGTGTGTGTGTGTGTGTGTGTGTGTGTGTCTCTGTGTTTGTTTGTGCCTTTGGCATTTCTCTTCATATGTGGCCTTTTATGCCTACAACTAATCACGACCATGGCGCCTCTCCAGGTGTGTGTTTGATGTTTGCAACAGGGAGAGCTCAAGATAAAGCAAGTGACTCCTGCTGTTAGCCACCGTGTGTCAGAGGAGGTGTGCTTGTGTAAGAGAGACTGGGTAAGGAGTTTTCAGCAGACCTGAAGGAACCCTGAGTCCCCGAGTGACACATCCTGGTGAAAACCGTGGTGACAACATGCCATGATGACTTAGGCCTCTGACCTGACCTTTCCCACTGGACTCTCACTCAGCAACCGGGTTCCCCCCCTCTCTCTTCCTGTGTGCCGCATAGCACTTGTGCATTTGACATCGCAGTTGCAACGAGGGAAGCTAAATATCAGTATGGCAACACCGCAGCTGCTCTTTCATGAAAGCAAAGTGGAATAAATGCTCATGATTCACAGTTTCTATTCATTTCCCCCTCCTAACTGTCTCTCCTCTGTGCCTGTTTGTCTGTGCTAGTACCAGAACAAGATGAATCAGGCCATTGTTTATCAATACTTACTAATAGGTGCCCAGGTGCCCAGCTGTTCTCTTCATTGTAAAGATTTGGTGGAACCCCACTTCCTCCCTTTTCCCAGCAAGAGGCCTTTTATGCTTGCATTTATTTGCCTTTTGCACCCTCTGCCTTGGATCGTTTCAGGTTTTTATGTGATCTTCAAACACTTTGGTTTTATGTGCATGAGGCTTTTTGAAGCAGCAGTCAGGCTTACCTTAAGAGCAAAGACTCTAAGCAGAGTAGAATGGGCCACTCTGCAGGAAGTCTGTGCTGGATAAGAACAGAGTGATCTTAGTTGTGCCGAAAAGCCTCTCATATAAATGGCTCTAAATCGACCAGAAAGCACTGATATGTTTTTGATTCACTTTCCTTCTGGTCTCATACGCTCTTTCATGTTAACAAGAAGTGGAAGTGAAAGCCGGTCATTTCTCTTGCATAAAACTGACAAAATGTTTACTTTTTTAGGTCTGTAAACGCAGGGCTGTTCCAATATATTGAATATTGTTATATGTCATTTATTCTTAAAATTGTATTTATTTGTGCATTCTAATTTCACTGTACAGTTCACTTAGTAAAGCAACAGTTTGTCTGAATAAGGAGAACTCTGAAACTAAAGGCCCCACTATGCTTCAAGCGAAATCGAAGAACGAACTGATGTGATGTCATTTCGAACAAATTCAGGCCAAAACTAACTTTGTTTGGAGTTCATTTTGGGAGTTCGAAACAGCTTGACAAAGAGAACTTTCCGGAAAAGTTTGCTTCGACTGTTAAACACCTTTGTACACCAATTGGTCCGTGGTAATTATGTAATAGGTAGGTGTGCGCGGAGGCTCCACCTTCTTTCACGTGGAAATCTTTTCCGCTTCATTTCTCTTGTTCAATCCATGGAGGTCAGATGTCCTTGAGTGAAAACATGAGCACATTGGAGAGCTGCTTGGTAGTAGAAAATGAAGTTGTACTTAAGATGAAATGAGACACTTACATTTTCATGTGTAAAATGGTAAAGCTGCTTGATTTTAAGCTATCTATTGTATAAAGTGCTATATAAATAAACGTGACTAGAGTGCCAAATGCAGAGCTTGTGCAAACAAACACATCCACATTCCTATGTTCAGATGCTCTTTATTAAAATGCTTGCTGTTTTCTCAATTTTGTCGTTTATTTTGTTATTGAGATTTAAGCATGCGGCACATATTTACACATTCATCTAAACAGCGCTCTCAGCAGCATTGACGGTGTCACATGTTCGATAACACTTTATCGCTGCTCCTGGACAAAAACAAAGCTAAGAGAGATGCCGAAACTGATTCCGATGGTTCACCAATACTGTGGGCCTCTATTCGTAGTTTTATTATCCATGTTTCAAGATATTTATAATATTGTGAAGTAGTTTGCTTTACTCAACCCTATACTCCATTTTGGAACGCATTAATCTACCTCATTAAATGGCTTTTAAGCACACAAAGAAATCACCCGCACTATGATGTGGATAATGAGGGTCTTTTTTATCAAGTGAGTCAGTTGGGTGATACAAAAGTGTATCCCTGCTCTGCTTAACGCCATCCTGACATGAGGAGGTGGACAGAGGACGCACAGCTGGGCCTAAGGCCAGAGCTGGGGGTGGATTCATGTGTCGTGGCCGTGATACCACGCAGTGCCTGAGTTAGGGGCATTCGTCGAGCCGTGCCCTCTGAAACCATAAAATGGCTGAACCAAACATTAATCTTTCCCTTTGTCCCCACTCCCCCCACCACCACACACACATTGCTCCTCCCTGTGCTCATTGGTGAACTAAGCAATGTTTCCATAGCAATGAGTTTCTGTCTTTGTCTCTCTCCCTCTCTCTTGTGGGTGTCTCACTTATCACCTAATAGGAGAGAAAATGGACAATTCTTTGTAGAGCTGACAGTCATCTCGAGTAACCGTTTCCCATTCACTGTCATGGAGCAGAATTCTCACTCTTGTCAGCATCATCATGTAAAAGGAGTTTGATCAATAGGGTGAGGTTGCTTTCACATAATGTCTCCTTACAATGCTACTTCTCTCCCATTCACCTGTAGTTCAGGTTCATCTATAATGTTTTTCATGAAACACAAATTGCAGATATTACTCCTCTTTTGATGTTAGCAGGCTTTGGATTGGGGGCACATATTCTTTGTAATCCTTTGATGGTTAAGGTCGCATCTTGCACAAATGGTATGTGCCTCATGTTGACTGTCAAAGACCACTATCTTGTCACGTTTTTGCATTTTTATTTTAATGCTAAAAGTGCTTTGTTCTTTATTTAGCAGACACTTGCATCCAAACCTTTTTCTTTTTTATTATAAAGTGGTCTCTTCAAATAGCTTTTCCTATAGATAACTACCTGTAATTACAATTCATATGCACTGAACAATGACTTTAGCTGATTTCCATTACATTCCCCACTAACACCTTTAGCCAAGCTAAAATAATATTTAATATGCCTCTGTGTGGCACATCAGCCTTGAGAGCAAGTCAAGGGAGGAGGAGGAAATGACCACTATTGCAAAAGGCCTTATTGGACCAGCAGCATCACCCACTCTTACCGAAGGCACAATGCTTTGAGGCTCTTTGCTATGTAAATCAATACTTCCCACAGTCTCACTGTAAGGCTCTTCTGCCAGAGCTCGCTGAGGTCTCTTGCTTCGCAACAGTAACGCAAAGTGCCAGAGGCCTATGTATGTCTGTGTTTGACACAATTCAGTTAGTGTGGCATTAGCTGCAGTTGTACTAATGCTAAGAACAGAGGAAACTAAACAGTTTCAGACTGTTGAGCTATATTCTGTGGCATCTAAATGAGAGAAAAGTTGGAATCCACTGGAAAAAAGAGGATTGAGATTATTCCTCAGCCATGAAGTCATTTACCTGAGGTTAGGTGAGCCTATGTCTTCATGGTTCTTGCTTATTTCTGCATGGCACGTCATCCAGAGGCTCCTCTTTGATGTCACATATTTCTGTTTCGTGTCAGCCCAGCTGCACTGCCACGTTGTCACATGGTAAACAATTAAAGAGGAACAAATAGTGAGGAACCTGAGCCCTGACTCATCGGAGAAGCACAGACGTCAGTTGCTAACAGCCGTGAACGCAACGGCACCACTGGCCCATCTCCAGGGTAATAAAGCCAGCGCTAACCACTGTAGCTGTGTTTGCTAATCACTCTCGCTTCCCCCCTCCTGATGGCCTTGTGCCTAAACCCGGCAAGTTCAGCCTGGCCGTGACGCATTAGAGCAACAATGTTCCCATCTCTAATCTTTGCTCGTGCAAATCATTGTCACTCAACCACCTGGATACTAAATCTCTTATCTCTGACATTTTACTGCCTCAATTTATAGTCTGAACATATTAAAGAAATTGGCTGCCAGTTTGCTTGAACATGTACAGAGACAAAATAAGTAGACGAACACCTCAAAGAGGTATTAGGATAACACCTCTCTATTAGGATAAGTCAGGATGAATTTAATATTTAAATGATGGTTCATATGGGTGTAGAGAGGGTTTCACCGTGCTGACAGTGGGGCAAAGGAGCATCATGACATGACAACTTTACAATGCAAATGTAGCAGCATCATCGTGACGTTCCATAGCATGGTAAATTCGCTGTTGTCAGCAATCAATTTAAAGACAATTACTGTCGAACATCAGATCTCCTTCACTGAGCTTTGTTCTTGTCATTTTGTAGTCTGTAGGTTTTATTGTGAGGACTGTGATGGGTTTTAAGCTTATAATTATTAGCAGGGCTCTGAACCGGTTCAAAGAACAAAAACAAAAAGAAATCAAGTTTAATCGTTCTAAACATAACGCTTATTTGAAATTGCCATTAAAGGTGGAATAAGTAGATTTTCAAAAACGCTGTTGGACATTGTTAATATTTGAATTCAACCCAAACAATGGTGTGTGTGTTTTGAAACCAGTAAAAAATGCAGGATAGAATAGAACCAAGGGTTGTTCATTTCTTTTTTTTCTTCTTTTTTTTCCTGACAGACAATCGATGCCGTTAACCGATATTTAACCGCTAATTGACAAGATTGTTAAATTAGAATTAAACTAAATTAGAATTGATTGAATTGAATTTCTGTAACCCATTAAAAATATCTATTTGTTTTTTCAAGGGTTTAGTTTTACATGCGCAAATAGCAGCATAAACAACAGAACATGAGGATTCATGATTCATACATCATGTACCTGCAGCGCTGCTTTGAACAGAGAAGAACAGAATAAAATATATATATAAAAGTAGGGGGTGCACAGATGCCACTTTTTAAGGACCGAGTACGAGTACTGATAATTTTTTTTTTTTTTTATAGTACTCGCCGATACCGATGCCTACACATTTAATTTCTCATTTTTTGTTTTTTTTTGTTTTTTGTTTTTTTTGATCTTGCAGTTTTCCAAGCATAACACAGTGAGACTAATGAATGTAGGACAGCTTCTTTATTATTACTCTAATGAAAAAAGAAATAATTTGTATGTGCTTGTCACAAACTTAAAGAACAAAAATTTCACAGTGTCCAATAACCATATATAATTGTTGTTATATAAAAAGAAATTTACAAACAATACAACAAATACTATAGAGATACAAATTAAATAAACTTGTTTTTCAGATACAGTAGGTTCATTTACCATGTATACATTTATTTAACATATTTTGTTGTTTTGATAACATTAATGACAAATATAGGCTACGGTCCCTTTAAGACCGAATCCATGGATACTGACACACATCCTGTTTTCACCCAATTGTTTACGTCCACTTAAGTCATAACCGGAATAAAAGGAATAAATAGGCCTATATGCGGGATATATTTCACTTAAATAATTAACAGATTAACGAAACAAAAGAAGAAACTGTGTGACAAGTAGTATATGCTGAGTTTGTTCATTTTTGTGACGCGCTCCAAAAACAATTTCATGGAAAGGAAACAGAGATGGCAGAGAGCGGCATCCTGTATGTTTTCTTTATTTTACAAAAGCACAATGTTTTGTTTTTATTGTGAGTGTACACAAATAAAAGTAAACCCTTTACGAATTATGTCTTACACCAGGTTTACACATTCTCCATGCAGTGTGTATGCGGTGGAGAAGCAGCACAGGCTCATTGTGCTTACACATATGACGCTTTTGCTGTCTGCAACTGATCCAGAGCTGCATTCCACAAACAATTTATTTATTTAAATTTATTCATAATTTTTTTTTCAAATCCAGAAGTTGTTACTGGAAATGTTTTTTTCAGCGTTGTGATTCTTTTTGTACCACAGTACAGTCAGTTATACAATCTTTCATAGACATATTCACATTTAAATGCACTAAATTTAAACAACATATTCAATTCATTCTATATAGAATATATTAAGTTGCTCAAGCAAGTGGCAAAACATTTAAATAAATGTTAAAATCACAAACATTTTAAATTAAAACTTAGAATTGACAAAAACAGCCGACTCTCATGCCTTTTCTTTTGCATTTAAATCTTTATACAAGAAATCCTGCGGGTCATAAACTTTGTTTTCCCACCTCCACGAAGACACAAGTGCCATCTATTATGTTGCCTTGTTTATCTATATGCGAGGTAAGGTGTAGTTTTCCTTGCAGAAGCCATGTGTTGACTGCATTTATGGTGAAATTACTGTATTTTCGTGTCAATCCATGTCTATTTTTATGTGAACAATGCGCTGTCACTTTAATTCAGTGCGTGCAGCACAGCAAAAATAGACTTGTGCGGAAACGATCGCTTCCCTGCTGCAGAAACACCGCTCCTGGAACGCATTGCCGTACCATATCCGTATGCTCTAACCTGTTATGCTCTAACCTGTTAACATGGCCAATCACCACATACGCACTACAAACAAAGTATATGTTCCTGGATTTATTCTTATCTGTATGACCATAAATGACAGACTATTGCGTGATCAGTTTTTTTTTCCTTATAACAGCGAAAACAACTTAAAATTGTCATTTTAAGGTTTATGGTCATCAGACACGCACACACAACATATTCTAGCATTGATAACTTGACGTTACAGCCTGTACAATATCAAAAGAAAAAAGTAAACCAAACATAAAAAGTTGCACTGCTTAATTTAAATAGTCCGTAGTACAATCTTTGGTGTTCAGCATGACCACCGCTCTACTGTGGTGTTATGCCAAGCACATTTTTGCGCATGTGAAGGATGATGTTTTACGTTGATAACATGTGAAGTACAAAGCCTATAGTTTCCATAATAAATAATAGTTTAGCATCCAAATACATCGCAAATTTTTATTGGTAGGCTATTTTACATTATTTCAAAATGTAATTAAAAAATACAACTTAATACATATCTTTTTTTTTTTTTTTTCTCAAGCACAATTTTATATATATATATTTTTTTTAACCATGCAGCAAACATTTTAAAATATCTTGAAAAATTACTTTAATTACTTGCAGTTTTTCCTGTTGCTTAATACATTTGGCCAAAATCTTGTGTATGACTAGACAGCAAATACCAGACTAAGTCTCTCTTTGGGTTTTTTGAGTAAAGAAAATGCTGTACTTATTTATACTTAATAATAATAATAATAATAATAATAAGTATAAATATAGGCAAAGAATGTAAAAAAACAAAAAAAAACAAAAAACTTTTTTTTTTTCTAATCAAACTGTTTTCAGAACCTAAACGTTACAGAAGGAACGCATCAACAGAAACAAAACGTTATAATAATACTGATTCTGCTCTGAGTGAACCAATTGGATTCTGGTTATTAGGCATATTCATTTGTTGAATAATTGTCAGTTACCCAATTGAAGGGCTATTGTTTCTAAGGGACGTGTCTGACTGGGGTCTGCCGAATTTGACACTAAACTGGTTTAATTTTAAAGGGTTTTCTTAACCAATAGTCATTCAGACAACCAACCAATGTACTCTTTCTTATGGCTTTAAGGAAAGCAAATCTCTTGTTGGATTAGTCTGGATTTGACTGTGCCACACAAGTAAAGTATTTGAGAAGATTCTGCCTTCAGGCATTCCCATCTTAAGTTTTCTAGCCTGGGAAAAATGGTTTTCTGTAGTCTGAGAAATGTCAAAGAAACTTGAGTCTTCTTCTTCCTTCCTTCTGTGTCAAGTATTACAGGCTTAAATGATCATTTTAAAAAATACAACAACAAACAAACAAAAAACCAGCTAGGTTCATATTATCCAGGGGTGTCATTTATTCTATTCATGTATCTACCTTTCACACCTCTCTTCCATGTTGATTATTGCAACGAGAGGACCAAAACACATTGCTGTAATAGAGGTGAGGGCTGAGGTGCTCCTCCACATGAAAGAAGCTGATACACTACCTCAACTTCATATCCTTGTACATCGATCATGGTATTAATAGAAGCAGCGTTGCTCAGTGAATGGAGAATAGAACGAAGACAGATAGAAGGGGGAGGGAGGACATGCGTGAGTGTCTGTCTGTGAATGAGTGTGTCTCTCTGCCCCCTCACTATTGCCACCAAAGAAAAATGCAGAACATAGAAGTCGAGGATAACTTGAGTACCCCCATCCTTGTTTTTAAAGTCCCCGTGAACCGGAAGTTGCAAACGACTTTTCTCCAGTGTTGTGACGTATTTCCAAGTGAAACGGAATATTGAATAGAGGGCAGGGTTTTACTTTAGCGCTCCTCCTCTCTCGATCTCTCGCTCATAGCAGACTAACGGTTGGAGGGGAGTGGTTTAAGCGTTTTCAACCCAAGCCGTCAAACTGACGTCATCCGGGAAGGAACGCCATTCCAGACCGGAAGTAACTTTTCAGATTTTGATTAAAGATTACCACGACAAACAATTTTTTTCTGTGTATTAACTTGCACGGATTAATTGTTCACCACAAGACTAGTAATATGCACTAACAAAGTAAATAGGGTCAATTTTGATTTCATGCCGACTTTAATTGCTGGATCCATGCCATACCAGTACTTGGCACTACCTGAAGGTGGGTTGTAAAGTCTGGACGACATCCATATTCACTCGCTTTCAGACACATACACTCCACAGAACAGTCACGAGTCAATGCCGGTATGGCACAGAGGGAATGGTGAGAATTACAAACCCTCGGTGGAAAGAGCAATTGTATCCACTCGTCCGTGGCCTTCCTCCCTCGCTCCTTTTCGTTCTCCTCCTCCCCCCGTGAGCGGAACACAGGCGATTAGCTGTCCTCCTCATTGGTGGCGCGCTGCGGACATCGCCAGGGCTTATTTGTTGAAGGGGTTGCCGTGGAGACTGGCGGTGGTGGCGAGGCAGAGTTGGAGCCAGAAAGAGAGAGAAGAGGGAGAGTCATCCATCTACTGCAGAGAGAGGAGGAGAGATTAAAAAAAGAGAAAGAGAGAGCGCAAACATGGGCTTCGCTCCTGTTATCTTGTGAACGGCTTCCAGCTAGCGCACTTAGGCGAGACCTATATCCCTTCCTCTCGCTTTGCTTAAGAGGGTGAAGAGTTCACACAGGCCCCCATGTGTCGAACACACCGTGCAGCCCTTCCAATCTCATGAGCACCGGGTAAAGCCGGAGAAGGGTGGCTCGGACCCCGGGAGGGTACCAGATACCAGATACCTTAAAATATCGGCCAGCCTGTTGAAGCAGCTGTGGCTGGATGAGAGGGAGATGCGGGCTACAGTAAGTGAAGATTCAGTCTTTTCTCACATATGTATGTGTAAACACACGTTGCTTTGTCTAAAACTGCATGTTGGCAAAGGAAAGAGACTTGGAGAACATGTCAGTAATGCAGTATATGAGACTTGTAACAGAGAGAGTGGGGAAAAGGATAAACAGCTGTGTTACAGAACAAAGGAGTGAGCAAGGCAGAGCGGAACGAGCTATTGCGAGCTCGGGCACACGCAAACATACACACGTGAACACAACAGCATGTAGCTGCTTGAACCTAATTCAATAAGACCTCCCTCAGCCACCCCCATCGGTGCGTGTGCTGTTGCTCATGCTTCGCTCTTCGCTGCTGCGCATGTGGTCGATCGAGAACACACGTATGAATGTGTGTGTGCAGCAGTCGAGGGATAGCTTGTGTGGCTCGGTGGCACTTATGAATGGGAACAGAGAGTGAGACGGAAGTACAGAGGATGGCTGTGTTAGGGGAGACCCGCAGTTGGAGCCCCAAGCCGTGGGAGTTTAGGCGCTATAATGGTGACTTCCACCAAAAGTCTGAGGTAAATAAATTGCCAGTGCTGACAAATTTATTTTCTTTGAAACGCACACTGTTAGAGACAATACTGTGCTTATTTTTAGGTTGAGCTTAAGAGACTTAAATTCATTTGTGTTTGTATCTATCAAGTAGATAAATATTCTCTTCTTCTAGACTTTTTTTAATCATTCTTGAGACTGATGCTGTTGACGTTTAGATGAGAATGAGAAGCGAAAAATTGTCCTTTCGTTCAGTTGTTTTTTACCTCCGGAAGGACTGTTAGTTCTTAACCCTCAGCTAAGGCGAGAGCCACATGTTCCTGTTGTTCTTGGCATGACACGTTATTTGCACTATTTTTGCTCCAGAGTTCAACTCTCTTGAGAACACGTACACATGCTTGAAACTGATGCTGGAGAAAACAAAATGCTCAAAGTCATTA
Organism: Hypophthalmichthys nobilis; assembly: GCA_037950665.1. NCBI lineage: Eukaryota > Metazoa > Chordata > Actinopteri > Cypriniformes > Xenocyprididae > Hypophthalmichthys > Hypophthalmichthys nobilis. The sequence continues at coordinate 28,226,732 of CM075479.1, forward strand.
ATAATCTGTATGCCAGATTTTCTTTCTGCTTTCAGCAATGTGGTTTTGAATGTCACTATGATATTTTTAGAACTCTTAAGTATCCTTGTGTTTATTCTACCTGTTGACTGATAGCAAAATGCATTTCTCAGTCTCGGCATGACATTTATCACAGCTCACCCGCACCTTTTGATGTGACTCAACCCTGTTCCGTATCCTCTCATGAGGAAGGCACAAACATTGAGCCTTTTAGTGAAGGACTGTAGAGAGCTGAACGAGGTGGCATATGTTTTGAAATCAGCCAGTCAAATGACTTCCTGCTGGAGGCTTTCAGATCAGGACCCCTGCTCTACTGAAATAGATCAGTGCTCCCGTTCGTCTCCGAGACAGATGTGTCATCAATAGTGCCTTAACAAAAGCTCAATGGAAGACTGACTCAGAGCGATTTCATGGAACAAGTGGTACTCTGATGAGCACTGAACCAACCTCTCCATCTAATCTCAGACCCATGCGAGTGACGTGGGTTTTGACGTCACAGCCAGTGATGTTGTCCTCTCCACTTCATCATCATTCATCCTTGAGTGATCTAATGTGTCGATTTGCACCAGGTCTGTTGAACGGTGGAGTCCTGCCTTGCCCTTCTTTGTTATGTGGTATTGTAGAGGGCTGTCTTTTACAGAATGATTTTGGTGTGTTTTGGTGAGTTATAAATTTGTGCAAAATTGTCCTGAACTTATTTGGTTTTGATTACTTTCACATTTAATTACTTGGCAGACACATTACCAAGGAGCATTTTAGAGCACAGATTTGGAGCTCGTTATTGACTGAATTAGTACTTTTCTGAAGAAAATGTGAGTGGTGCTTACCCATGCAGAACTCACTGCCATGATGTTGGAGTGTTTGCCAGGAGGTTGTCTTATAGTCGCTAAAGCCCCGTCCACATATGCAGCGACTTCCAGCAAAAATGATATCATCGATTTTCAGTGAGAGTTGGTGACTTCCGGTGACACATACGACAGCAACCTCAGCTGACCACAGCAACCTCAGCTGTGAGCGTGTCGAGCTAATTTGAGTTTTATCTTTAGGCAAATGACGAGCCTCTTTCAGTAGTGACAACTAATAAGAGTGAAGACCATGTCAGTGTTACTCACTAGTAGGGATGTGACAGTGAGGAAATTTTTCCACCCGTTAATCGACGTGTGACAATGGAGGACTGTTGGAGTTTTTCCCTCTTTTGCACCCTGCTTTGGCACCCTGCTTTTAAATCGCTAATTTGAAAGCGAAAGTAAAATGCGCACGACTGTATGGGCATTTATAACAGCACGTGTCCACTGCCACGGAGCAGAGAGAGTGTTCTTAGTTCATTTCTTTCGAAGCTGAGCTTTGTGCTTACGCGCTCCGTGCCAGTGGACACGCTTCGTTATGAATGCCTGTGCAGTTGTGCGCACTTTACTTTCGCTTTCGAATTAGCACAAATTCGGGGGTGGCAATTGCTTAAAGGGTTAGTTCACCCAAAAATAAAAATTCTGTCATTAATTACTCACCACCAAGCTGATCACGTGAGCAGTACGACGCATTGCGTGTGATGCTGACGCAGGAGCCAGCCAATAATGAGTCGGCATTCTGATGTAGAACCTGGAAGCGCTGGACGTAAACAACGTAGCAGAGTGACACAGGACAGAAGATATTGTTGAATAAATTTGTTTATTTTTATTTCTTTCTTCTTCTTTTTTTTTTGCGCACAAAGTATTCTCGTCGCTTCATAAAATTAAGGTTGAACCACTGCAGTCATGTCGACCATTTTAACAATGTCTTTAGTACCTTTCTGGACCTTGAAAGTGGTTGTTAAATTGCTGTCTATTGAGGAGTCATACAGCGGATTTCATCAGAAATATCTTAATTTGTGTTCCGAAGATGAACAAAGGTCTTACGGGTGTGGAACAACATGAGGGTGAGTAATTAATGACAGAATTTTCATATTGGGTGAACTAACCCTTTAAATGGTGGGTTCATTATTAAATCATTATTATTATTATTATTTGGATAATTTTCTTACACAAATGCATCGCTTCACTTCAGAAGGACTTTATTAACCCCCCTGAGCCGTGTGGAGTATGTTTATGATGGATGAATGCACTTTCTTGAGCTTCATAGTCGTTGTTTCCCATTCACTGCCATTATAAAGCTTGGCGCGTCAGGATAGTTATTAATAGAACTCCAATTGTGTTCATCAGAATGAAGAAAGTCATATATACCTAAATTGGCTTGAGGGTGAGTAAAGCTTGGTGTAATTTTCATTTTAAAGTGAAATAATCCTTTAAGGTGTTCTAAGTGGTTGCTGGCATGTTACTTTAAGGTTGTTAGGATGTTTATGGAGGTTGCAATGTATTTTTTATGCATAAAGAGCCCATTTCCATGTCTCCATGGTGTTGGTTTTGGTCCCTATATGACTCTTCTTCCTCTTGCTGTTTAAGTCTATGGTCTTTTTGGCCATTTTTATTGTTTTATTATCAATAATTGTCTAGAGTGTTATGGAAGAGTTGAAGACATTATGGATATGTATTGTGTGGTGTTTTTTTTTTTTTTTATCTTCACTTTTGACAAATTGTGCTGTTCATGAGTGGGTTTGAGTGGGTAAAACTTTCAATGAAATTGGTTGCGCTGTTTCACGATTCAGATGTGTCAGATTCACGTGATTCCCCTGAGTTGTAGTCATTGATCGGAAAGACTGCTACAAAGACAATAAAAAATCCATTTGATGATGTTTCTATTGATTAACAGAACTCATAGGAAACAAACATTTTTCTTAAAGTAAAACATTGAATTTGCAGCACATTACCACCACCCCATGGTTTTTATAATTAACATATCCAAAAATATATATATTCCTGTTTTTCCTCTCCATTTTCTGGGAATCAGAGCCTTTTCATCATGTCAGGAAATACTGTTTCCACTTTCTGCTGCAGAGGTGGATGTGCATTTCCATCTGTTTGCGTGTCAGTTATGTATAGCCACAAGGAAATGATGGTAGTAAAAGCTTGTTTTTTGCCTGGCTGAATGACAGCCACATTTACTCAAGATATATTAGCCTAGAATAAAACTGAGCCATGTGTAGCGCTGTGCTGGCGTTGGATGAGGTCAAGATGAGGGCAGCAGGAAGTTCAGTATTTTAGATTTTATTCATGGAGCCCTCACATGTAGGGCCATTCAAATCAATACTGTGTATCTTTATTCAGCGCAGTGTTATCTATCATCCAAGGAGCTTGTGTAATTTTACGGAATAGGGGAATGTGTTTAGCTAAGTACTGAGTTTTGAAGTGTTCTGAATAGACTGATTTCCTCTAACAGCATCTTTCTTGCCTTCTTCAGGTAATCTTGGTGCAGGTAAACCCAGGAGAGGCCTTCACGATCCAGCGAGATGATGGTCAGTTTCAGTGTATCACAGGTAAGATTCAAAAAGTTCCTCATGTTAAGTAGGATTTCTGTGTAATTTAAGCCATAATTACATTAGTCTGCGAACAGGTGGCATTTCATTTTTACGAATCACAAGTTCAGATGATTGTAATTACCACTCTGGGACTTACCTTGTAATTGACGGCAGTTAAAGCGCTGATTAATACCTTTTAAGTTCTCCTAATTGATTTGAGAGATTTGAACACTCCTTGTTCCCAGCTAATTGAGGGTACTATTTTATTTTTTATTTTTAAACAGTCGTAAAAAACCCTCAGTGTCCCAAAATGCCCCCTCTAAAGGGTAAACTATGCTGTAATTTACCTTTTTAATGTAGTGTTTAGATTTACTTGGAATGCAACTAAAATTTTCAATTCCGGTAGAGTGAAACCAGGCATGCTCTTATAAAAAGACTTTATTAGGTCCCTGTTTACGACACTGAAAGCGATTTGTAGCATCAAAGCATTAACGGTTAGTTCACCCAAAAATGAAAATGTAATTTATTTCTCACCTTCGTGTCGTTCTACACCTTTAAGACCTTCGTTCATCTTCGGAACACAAATTAAGATATTTTTAGTTAAATCCGATGGCTCAGCGAGGCCTGCAGACAGCAATGGTACTTCCTCTCTCGATCCATAAAGGTACTAAAAACATATTTAAATCAGCTCATGTGAGTTCAGTGTTTCTACCTTAATATTATAAAGCGATGAGAATATTTTTTTTGTGCGCCAAAAAAAAAACAAAATAACAACGACTTAACAATATCTAATGATGGCCGATTTTTATTTATTAAAGCGCAAAGGCTGTGATTTAAATGAATTAAATGTATGTGCTGCTTGTTTCAGAGTGAAGCGCGGCACTGTGTTCCATTACACAAAAAGCAGCTCGTGATTCATTTTCAGTTTCTCAGAGTGGCTCTAGCTTGGTTAGCAGGTCATATCTGCAAAAAATTTTTTTTTAATAATCCATTCAAATTAATTAAACATTTTTCCAGCAATTAGTCCAGCAAATAATATTTTATACTTTAGTAAATTGTTATCTTGTTTAGTTATTCAGAATCGTATTTGAAACCAAAAAATCATGATTCTCATTTTATCCAGAATCGTGCAGCTCTACCACACATGCTCTAATTTTACTTATAACGTGCATTTGGAAAACCAACATGCACCAACAGTTTTCCCAAAACCAAAATTAATTTATTAAATTAATTAATCACAATTTTTAACAGAAAATTTTGCAGTTAGATTTTTTCTTTTTCTTGCAGCCTTACATAAAGCAGTGAGTATTTTTAGTTTTTGCTGTAATTAGTCACGACAGTCAGTTACGTCAAACATTGAGATGTTTTGATTCTTTAGTTTTTTGTTTTTGTTGGTGTGATATAAAAACAATCAAGCATTTAAATCAATTTTTCATGTGTTTTTGTTTTTGTTTTTTTGTTTTTTGTTTTTTTGTGCTTTGGCTCTTTACCAACATTTCGCTTTCATTTTGGACAGACAAAGAACTTGATGCAGGAAACTTTGTTGTGTTCCTGGTTTGGATGAGGTGCTGAAATACTGTCTGTTCTTCTCAAATATTTTAAATTTTACTGATCTACAGTGGAATTCCCTCACTGAACTGACTTTCCACACGACTGCATCATGACTCCTAGTCATCCTCCAGCGCATCCTCATTCACTAAGAGAGGCATCCAGTGTTGGGTCTAATTGCCATATGTGTTGGAAGCTCAGTCACAACAGTCAGCTAGTGTTTGGTGGGTCTCGGCGGGGTTGCAATGAGATGTCTTACACCCCCTCTCAGCTTGCGAAGAGCTCTTTTTGTCTACAGCCATTGTGTGGGACGGTGCGAAAACACTATGAACTGCCAACCACCCTGATTGGCAGTTTCTGCAATAGGAAGAAGTGGAGTGTGACTGTAATTGAAAGATTACTGTGCCTTGGGAAGCTATTGATTAGAAAAACAATAGCATCCAGCTCATTGTATGCGGTAAGCCTGATTGTTCCGTCCCTAGCTGGCCTGATTAGCTTGGCAAGGATTTGAACTTGTGAAGCAGTAAGCTGCATTGAAATGAGATTGATGTTATCATCCGGCATTAGCGTTTGACTGAAAACCCAAATGGAAGTGGTAACCAATTTGTTCTGAAAATCTAAGGGTATCATTTTTTTTTTTTTTTTTTTTCTTTTACAGTAATGGCTAGCACTTTGTTAGCTTGTCTTTTATCAAGAAGTGACCCTAAATGACACACTATGTCAGGTGATCACCCAGTCCATATGAAGATTAAAGCAGAAGTGCCACAACACTATGTTTGACATAAGTGGAATGATAACTTAAGCTAAATTTGTTCCTTGTGGGCGATGCTAACCAGCACAATGTGACTGAAATAGAAACCCTTTAAAGTTGCTATGAAACGTTAACGACAGATCTTTCTTCCATATTGTGATGTACATCCGATTGCAGTGGATTTTCAAAAAGACAGATGTAATGCAAGGCCTTGGTTCTAGCCAATGGTTGTTGATTGGTGTTTGAGATGTGGGAGTTGTGAACTTGCAGTAGATTTTGGAGCTGCGGTGTTTAAACGGACTATATAATTGGAGAAATCTGGCATATGCCACCAAAGAAAAGATGTTTCTCACCAGATGATCAAGTTATGACATTTTGATTAAAGCTCGAATATTCAAAACAAAGGCGTAGCTTGATGAAGCAGACTTTGAGCGCGGAATCTTGGGAGTTGTCGTCTTAACCTCACAGCCGGTGGAAAAGAATCAGGATGGGACTTGGGCAAAAATCATGTTCATGGATGAGATTATTAACGTTAATGTAGTATGAAGCAGAGCAGGGCCAAGTGATGTTGGAGCTGAGCGAGGTCGCTGGAGCAGTTGATAATGAAAGACGAGTGCGACACGTCTCGAGAGCAGCGGAACTTTTATTATTCTTCAGTCGCCGCTTCCGCTTTTCCGGTCAAGCGTATGAGGTAACACAGCGCTGTTTATCATATTAGATACATTTGACTGTGTTAAATTGTTATAACATTACTCTGTGCGTTTGCTCGGTGGCTGCTGTGAGGCACACTGCAGTAAGCTAGATCGATTTTAGAATATCATATTAATAAATGCTGGGTGGCTTGTGTTGATAAATGGCATGCAGTTAATTTTAAAACGTATTGTATTATGGAGGAAATGCTGTATTACTTAGCTACTTGACAAAATAGTGTTTTTATCTGAGGCATGGTAAAAGCATGGTACTCTTGGAAAATCAAGAACTAGATTTAAACAATAAGACTAAACGTGTTGAGCTATACAATAGGGCTGGACGATTATGGCCTAAAATCATAACCTTGATTAATTGAACATTTTACCTCGATTACGATTAATGAACGATGAACGATATTTTTTGCCCTCTTAGTTCACTGACAAGATTTGTACTGTAAATATGCTTGACTATTAAAGGTGGGATATTTTTTCCTATTGAAAGGAAAAAAATCTAAAATCGCTTGAATGTCCAAACAATCTTGACAATCAAATAATCTTACATATTGTGCTTTTAAATGTTATGAGGTCAAAAACAGAAAGAAAAGTATACACTGAAGAATCGTTCACATTGCATTCTATAACATGCATTTGCAAAATAGAGTAAATTTCCATTTCATGGTGACTTCACAAGGATAGTTCACCCATAAATGAAAAATCAGTCATCATTTCCTCACATTCATTTGCTTCCAAACTGGTCTCTCTTTGCCGAGCAGTAAATTGGGACTGAGATGTTGCTCATGTCTACTTCATAAACAATGTTTTTGAGGTTTAAACGCACCAATCTACATTAATTGTAATTGCACGGAAAGGTGCAAAAACTATATTAAAATTTCTTAAGTTATCTGCTGAAGAAATGTTATCCCTGTAATGCACAGTGTCTTTTTGCTTTATTGAAATAAACATTGCTTTTGAAAGAAGCAAAGTGTTATTTAGGCATTTTGAATGTGCATCTCAACACACTCTTTCTGTTGACACATGCTGAGGTCTTTGTGGGACAAAGAAGCCCTTGTCTTTCAAAAAGGGGGGGGGGCAAGATTTGCTAAAATTAGATGTGAACTTCACCTCTCTCTGAGAGGAAGGAGTTGATGAGGAAGAGTAGCGTGAGGGCGAACGGGCTGCTCTGCACTGGTCTGTCACTGGGAGCTGTTGTCTGTCAGTGACGTGAATGGAGTGATGACTCACCATTGCGGGAGCCGAGGGAAAAGCGTGTGTTTGTGTGCGTGCGTGTGTGTGTGTGTGTGTGTGTGTGTTTAACCCTTAACCTTAGAGCGAGCCGGAGGTAATGCTAAAATCCGCAGGATAAACCAGAGGGAACTGGTTTTTCCCTCTCTTCCTGATTTCTTTATCGGTACAGATAGGCGTTTGTTCTATTTCTGAATTCATTCATGTGTTTTCAGTAGCTGGAAGTACATGAATACCATATGCACACTATGGAGCTTCATAACTGTCTGTTTAATATGAAGAAGCAGCCAGGAAAGAGAGAACTTAATTTAAGGCATCCCAGACTGCCGGGGGTTGGCTGTGTTTGAGTAGAATGACATCAGAGAGGGAAAACATAACATGGTCATTTAACATCCTGGCATTAACGTTTCTTTGACGTTTGCCACCCTAGATTGGTGGTCAGCCTGTAAATACGCTCACGTTGATTTGCGTGCTTTTGTTTGTTTTTCATCTCTTGATTACTCATGTCTTGACTACAGACAACAATGTTGTAATAGTCGTTTCCTTCACCACTTCTCTCCTTTTTAATGGTATTTGCTAAGCAGCCAAATGTGGGCGACTTGAAGCAAGTCTCAGACTGGCTTTCACAATTTGCTTGTTGAAGTACCATGTTTGATTGTATCTTGAAGAACAGATGTGCATCTGTGTGGCTGTTTGTTCAGATGTTTAGTAGGCTCATGCATACAGCTGTAGCGCGTTTCAATGCACACATGACGTTCTCACACTTTGTTTCGGAGAACTCAGAGTGGTTTGCCTTTATAAGTATAAATCTTCAAAATTTTGCATTGGAAGTGCATTAACTTAAGAGGTTTTGTGCAACCGGGTGCAGATTATCATAGAGATGTTGGGTTGGACTCGTTTGGCTTTTGCCAGTAAGCAATTTTCTAGCAACGCTTAGTAACCACAGATCAAGACCCTCCAGCAACACTCAAACAACACTGTAGGGGTGCGTTGACTTCGTTCCCTCGACGACTTCAGTGTTCCTTCATCTTCTTCAGCTTGTCACGAGTACTTGCTCTTGCGTTGACATTGTTTGTGATGGGCCACATCTGGCACTTGGTTTATTTCCACTCTGACATTCAGAAGTCTAAGTGCAGACAGTCACGGCCTGATCACGTACTCCAGGAGACATCACACACTTTGCTGTTGACTCACTGTATACTTGTGCGTCACATTTTGATATTTTAGAAAAAAATTAGTTTGTGATGTTTTGGCTAATCAGAGTAGTCATTGTAGAACCTGCTGTGTTGACGTAAGATACGGGGCAAATCAGCTCAGTTTTTGGTTTGTAGAAGACTGAGCAAGATTCAGGCAACTGATATGTACAAGATGTTGACGCTTCTCTATCCTTCAGCTGGTTTCTTTGAAAACATTTGCTCTCCAAACTCGCTCAACAACTATGAACCTACCTTTTTATGACTTTTTTTTTGGCGTGTTAATACCATGGTTTTTGCGATAGTAATGTCATGTTTTTTTTTTTTTAAGAATTCTTAGCTGTAGGATAAATAAACTAATTAAAACAAAGTTTAATACTTAAGTATGAGCATTAGTAATAGCAATGATTAATTGTCGTAATTCATAATTACGACAAAGTTAAGACACTGTATCTAAACATGGTGAGTTATTACACAGTGTATCAATGTGATAATTTCAACTTTTTATCTTAAGTTGGTGACATCTTTGGTGACATTTGACACAATCCCTTGTTGATTTCTGACCCGGCACAACAGTAACAAAATAAATGAAATTAGAAATAAGTTATTGATTACATTTGAAGCAGGAGGGTTTACATTAGTGCTGGGCGGTTTGACCAAAAATTTCTATCACGATTTTTTTTTTAAGATTCTGGCGGTTTCACGGTATGTCACGTTTTTTTGCACTGCACCTTTATTTTGGCATATTTTACTGTCAGGAGTACAGGGAATATATTATATAAACATTGTAAGGACAATTAAAAATTAATTGTAATCAAATCAGTTCATGAAGTTAACAATTTAGTTTAAAATGTAATCAAATAATTTACTTATTTAATAAAATTAATAATATTAATAAGTAGGCTACATTTTTACTGTGTAGTTTCTATCATTTCAATGAAGACCTTTGAGTTTGTGTTTTAATAAACAGTGTTTATTATTATTATTATTATTATTATTATTATCTCTATTAATTAAAGTATACTCGATTGTACAATAGTATATTTCTGTTATTTCAAGTTATACCGAACTTTTATTTTGACAGGGTTGTGAAGACCTCTGACTTCCTGCGTGTATGATACGACAGATGTCGATAGTTTTATCAAATTAAACGGTGAAATGTTCATAAGAGCAGCTCTGCAGATGAAGTTCATGTATAGTGAGTGAGACAGCAGACACTGAAATCATCGTGAGCGTCACGCGTGCTTCAGTATGTGTAGTAGTAGACGAAAATGCGGCGCTCATTCAGACAGACTTCAAATTTCAATAGCAGTATTTTTTAGCTTTAATATTCACAGACACTAGTCCATATCGATATCTGATTCATTGTACAGCCCGACTTTTGATTTATTCATCCAAAAATTGCCAAATTCTGTGACGTTCAGCTTTATACAGCAAGTTCTATTTGTGACTGGATTCCGTGATTTCATCCGTGTTTTCTGCATCGCAGAAATCATATGGCTCTACATGGTATTTAGAGTATTAAAGAGAGATTGTTTTGTGAGTTATTTATTGTTGTGTTATAAAGTTGTTTCCATTAGTGTAAGAAGGGTATGCAGTTAATTGAAGTCTGCTCTCTATACGCTCTACATAGCGCTTCATGGCCACTGAATAGAGACAGCAGCTGTTTCAGCTACACACCGGTATGGCGGTTTTTGAAAAATACATATCGGTCTCGAAATTGAAACCGGTATACCGCCCAGCACTAGTTTACATCCAATCAAATTGATGATGTTAACAAAGAAATCAGACAATGCAACAGCAATTTAGTGATATCCCCGCAGTTGTGGTCTTGACTGGTCTTGAAATAAAATCCTGAGTCCTTTTAGTATGAGACCAAGATAAGACCAAGAGCTTCAAAAAATGGTCTTAAGACCGGTCTTGAGTACTACAACACTACTTAGTATATCATTTTGACTTAGTATCTCATACTGTAAACTGAAATTAGTCAACTTTATTTTTATGTGGTTGTTGTTGTTTTTTTGGGGAGGGGGCATTATAGTGCATTTATGTGTGTGTGGGTGGAAACATTCTTTGCGAGTGGACATTTCTGTGGGTGTATTTATAAGGAGTTACTCACCAGAGCAACTCTGATTGCGACTGAAGCCAGCGGTGAGCTCTCAGTACTGTGACCCGATCCATTCACCCATCCAGAGAAGCCTTTACTAATGTCACCACGTTTAGATGCAAAGTGCAGCTTTAGTCCATCAGCACTGAACTGTGTGTAGAGCTCTTCTCTTTCCCACGAAACATAAAAAGGCAAAATCACTCATTTGAGACTAAACAGAACGATTGTTTGCCTATAGGTTAACATCAAAGAACATGTTAATCTTTGTTTCACCCTTATTTGAGATTAAACAAAATTATAGTTTACCTTCAGGTCGACATCAAAGAGCATGTTGGTCTGAACATGCTTTTCACACAAGGTAAAACACTAGTGATGCATCCATATATAAATTACCTGAATTTGAATTAATTTGAATTTAAATTTTTTATTATTTGAAATTAAAGGGATCACCGATTGATACCACACCTGAATCTATCACAGCAGGAAATTAGTAGCCTGGAACAGCGGCCAATTAGAGTTAAATGGCCATTATAGACAAATATTTGACCACACAGGATACCACAATTGACCGATCAGAATCAAGTGTCCCAGAGAGCTGTGTAATAAATGTTTTTCAAAAAACAACAGACAAACACTATGCTTGTTCACAATTAAATTAAAGCGATAGTTCACCCAAAAATGAAAATTCTGTCATCATTTATTCACCCTCAAGTTATTCCAAACCTGTATGACTTTCTTTCTTCTGCTTAAAACGAAGGAAGATATTTGGAAGAAAGTTTGTAACCAGGCTGCTTTGGGGCACCATTGGCTTTCATAGTAGGAAAAAAATACTATGGAAGTCAATGGTGCCCCAGAACTGTTCAGTTTCCCATAATCTTCAAAATATCTTCCTTTATGTTCATCAGAAGAAAGAAATGTATACAGGTTTGGAACAACTTGAGGGTGAGTAAATAATGACAGAATTTTCATTTTTGGGTGAACTATCCCTTTAATGATAAATGCTTATAGTGAGGAGGACATGTGAAGCTATGAAACTTGCAGGATGTTTTAATGGTACAAAGACTTCGTATATGTCAAAAGATTAAGACAAATTTGATTTCTCATGACCCCTTTAATAATTATAAGGTGAAAAAAAAAAAAAAAAAAAAAAAAAAAAAATGTATGAATTGGATGGATGAATTGTTCACAATAAGATCAATAACATGCATTTAGAAAATAGATGGGATCAGTTTCCATTGCATGCCATGCTTTTAAATTTGGCTTAAACTCCTCCCCTCCATAATTGACTGTAAGCTCACGATTAATTTTTCTCAAAATCCCATTAACAAACGATGGATAAAACTAAGTCCCAGCCGGTTTTCTTTCTTTTTTCAAATATGTTTCCCTCAGATTTGTCACAATACAGAAGAAAATATCATCTACTACTACTTAAATTTTATTGTAATTTAAATGTAATTTTAAACTATTATTGGTAAGTATCAATAGATTATGTGCTCAGTGGGCCTCATTCATGAAACACAAGAACAAATTTTTGTATAAATTGCTTTTAAATCATTCATGCAGTAGATTGAATTAGACGGTTTACGTAGCAATGAACATGAACATTTTGAAACATTCTGCTTGGGATTCATGAATGAACCTGATGCATTTGTATACGTGGGGTCACTGCAGAAAGATATGTCACAAAATGTATTTATTTATGAATTTGCTCTCTTTCAGTTTCTCCCATACCCGCTTCATTCACTGCATCTGCAGTCCATAGGTTTTGGAATGAATGAGTCGATGACTCATCCCACTTTGCCGAAGCCTTTAGGGATGGATGGAGAGAGAGAGAGAGAGAGAGAGAGAGAGAGGATGAGAGATGGTTTGGAGAAAGATCCAAGTGCTTTTTGGTTTATTTGATGATAATCCTTCAACAATTAGATGGGTGCAGGGTTCAACAAGCTTAATCAATACGCTTATTTTATATCCTACATGCATGTACACCTCTGCATGCCATGTTGTCTTAGCATAACTCTTGGGGCGGTAAACACAGATTCCATGCACTGATAAATCTGTGTGGGTTTTTGAATTTAGACAAGGGATTTATCATACCCCTTTGAATACTGTCCAAGGAATGAAGACGAAAGCATATTATCCCAATAAGCTTGACTTCCCCTAGCCTTTCTTTCTCTATCGCTTTATTTTTTGAAGCATCACGAGAGGAGACAGTGGGAGGTTCGCCAAATCGAGTTTCTTCTGTTCCATAAACATCACTGTGGTCTATTCCTCCCTCTGTTCATGTAGACGGATGTTACTCAGTCCGCCGGGGCGTGACGGTGTGCTTGTTACACGGCTGTGAAGGATGCAAATAAAATATTTAGCATAAAAAAGACTCCTTGCTAAATTTCTCCTAACTGCACAGGAAGGGGGTTGGTCATTAAATTAGTATAACCTGTACTTTGGTAATCTGTTCATCCGACCTGCATGTCACCTTCCCTGAATGCTGTTGGCCAACACTAGTGACTCTCTAATCCACTAATGGGACGCTGTAGGACCCTCTCAACCGGTGACAAAGTGTTAAGAGGATAGAGCCTTCATTACACCTAAAGAAAGAAAGAAAATTAGTTACAACTAATCAGACAACAGATAATCAGCAATGCCAGTTTAGAGCTGGGGTTAACGTTTTGTAATTAGCAATTAGCTTAGACGAGGGGTTGGTGGAACTGTGTTTGATTCGATTATTTCTGGGGCCAGTGTAATTAGACCCAGAGAGTGTGACAAGTTCCTAGTTTTTTTTTTTTTGTTTGTTTGTTTGGATTAGCTGCAACTAAGAGCAAAGACATTCCTAGATCCAGGAGCACAAAGTTAAATATATCCATTTGCACTGACAAAGAGATTTAAAGTCATTCATTTTCTAACAAGAGGTAAAGGTTTGAGGTGATGTGAGAGTTCATTTATGAAGTTGAGTTTTGTGTAGAACTTTATGAAACGATGACCATGAAGCTCACGTGATCAGCTTCTTTATATGGTTAAATTTGAGAAGGTACACCTGCTTGCAATGGACAGTACAGAAACTGGGCAACTTCCAGTATTGATTTCCTCAAGCTTCTATCATCAATACTCAGCTTTATCTAGGTTTGGCTATGTTTGCATGTGCTGCTCTTTCATTATATGACAAAATGAAGACCACTGCATTGTCTTGAATTCACAATTGAAGGGCTGACTAACTGTTGTTGTATCTTAAGTTCAGAAACTAGAACTGAAATGGAGAGCTACACTGGGACTGTCTGTCAGGATATCAGCTGAGATTATCGAGATGTCGACCATCTCAACTGACACATCTGTCAGGTTATAGCCTATTCCTGTTCATCTTATTGGATTTCAGTAGAGCATTTACTGAACATCCTGAATATCCAGAGTGAGCCGCAAAAGGTTTGTGTTTGCCGTCAGACCTAGTGAGCAGATCTTGATGTTGTTGGCTTTCGTTGCCAGTCCACAAAATGTGTGTTTCAGAGCTGCTGACTGATAGTTTCTGTTTAAACTTGTCAGTTCTGGTTGTGTTTGTGTCTGAGAGAGAAAAGATTTAACGGCTGTTTATTCTCAGAACAGAACTGCCTGTTTGGAGTTATTCTTGGTTCGGTGTGTGTGTTTTTCTCGTCCTCTACGTGTTTGTTGATGTTTCCTCTGGAAGGCTGGCACTGGGGTCCACGTCAGCAGAACAGCAGACCGCCCATGCTCTTCAGGTTCTGAAATGAGAGAGAAAGAAATAGAAAGAGGAGGGGGATGTGGCCTTTTGTGTCTGATCTCTGTCTGTGCTTGTGCGTCAGTCTGATGTAAAAGTGTGGGTGTCTTTTTTTGCCTACCTAGCCCATCCCCATTTTTTTCCACACCCAGCCCATACTCCTTTTGCCGTTACAGCCCATTCATCCTCTTACCTTTCTAGCCGCCCCTCTTTATTGTACTTCATTCATTGGATGTTGTTGTCTTTTGCCACAGACAGATGCAACATTAGCATTTTTCCACGCCCCCGCCAAACCATATCGTAAATCAGAAATCGATCATCTTAGTCAGGAGGATCTCTGATGCAGAATTGGATCAGGTTCCTCCCACGCTCAGGGCATTTTGCATCTGCGGTGACCTGATGCAGGGCTGTTAGTCTGAGTCATTAGTCATCAATTAGTCTGCTTGAGTCTCTCCTAAAACAGGCTTCAAAGCCAGCAAAGCACTCCACATCAAAGTGAAGAGCTAATAGTCCTCTATGCTCTTTGTAGTACTACAAGGCTTATTATAAGACAGGCTAATGATTTTAATAGGATGCTTTATTGAATAATGTTATGTATAAGTAGTAGTGTTGTTTTTTAAATATTAGCATTGGTTGACCAATGGTGTTTTAATAGTTAATGTTGGTATCTAGAGAGCAGGATGTTTGTGCAGCTGAACCAGCCCAATGCATGGCATTGGCTCAACCAGAGACGCGAGTTTGAGGCGGGGCTGTTTGTTTGACCAACCTATGGGAAACAGGGTGTAATGCTGCCTTCGAAATGGGAGGGCGTTAATGTGCAGTTTTTTTTACCTAGGAAACACGCATTTACGATAATTTCGAGAGCATGTGAAGGCGGCATTCAGAAAGTTCATGAAGCCCGTCAGAAGGAATTTATTTTTGCAGTTCCTTTTTTGGCCACTAGTGGCACACTGTGCTTCTTTTGTTCCATTAGCTAAAGATTCATTCTATTGCCGATGCGAACCGAACACTGTGCTTCATTACTGTGACGATTGAATGACTCAAGTTAATTTTTGAATCAAAATTGTACAGCACAGCCAGTGTTGTCTTGACGATTTGTGAATAAATTACTCTTGAGACTTTTTTTTTAGTAAATCAAGTAGGGCTGGGACAATAAATCGATTCATCTCGATTCGTGGATCGATTCTGAGATTTTCCGAATGCATTGCGATTCTCTCTCGAATCGATTCTGAGCTTAGTTTTTAACAGCAGATGGAGCTCTAGACTAGTTTTTGACTGCACGCTCAAATGCTCACGAAGAAGACTGCTTGTGCATTCGGCTGAGTCTGCCCCTGCATCCCAATGTGCATACTATCCACCGTAAATAGTATTGAATATTACTAATGTCACATACTATTTAGGATGGATAGTATGCACATTGAGATGCAAGCTGAGAATGTACTTGGACCTCTGAATGCTTTTATGATGCAAGATTAATGTAAACAGCACACTGCAAACACCATTGTAATTCGCTTCAACCTTTTCAAACTTTATGAATGATTATTTTATAGAAGGTTCAAGTGGTGTGTGTAATTGGAAGCAAGCAGAGTATGGCTGTTTTTTTTTAAAGCACGCAGTGCCATCTGCTTGTTAACTAAATTCAGAGTCGATTTGAGAGAGAATCGCGACGCATTCTGGATCGATCCAGAATCATTTCTCGATTAATTGCAACGATTAATTGTCCCAGTCACAAGCAAAATGTCAAAAGGGTCCATGATTCAGCTGCTTTGCATAACTCTCAGAACACAGTTCATGTCAAATATAAAATGCAAGAGTTCCAATTCCAATCAAAAGATCAGACATTTCTGTTTTGAACATCACCAACCATGTACACACTCGTTTATATGTGGAGACCCACTTTGACGCTGATTATAGAGCAGCGACGGCTTATGTGCGCCGTAATTACTTCCAGCAAGCACTCACTGATTATGTGAGTTAGTCTGTCCATGAAGTGAAAACAGCTGCGATCCGGGGAAGGGAGGATGTGAACTGTGAGCTAATACAAGAGTGACACATGATGTAGAAACAAGAACCATTAAACCACCCCATGTTTGTGTGTTTGTGCGTCTGATATTCTTGCGATAAGTCAGAGATATTATATTTAAAAACAATTCGACTGTAATCCAATGTTTGGTAGATCAGTTTTCTGATCCTCAGGTGGAACGCGAGGGTCCTCGGCTATTGGAAATGTTATGACGGGCCGCTCCTGGTTCTGGCTAGATTAATAAGGCCTGTGTTTGGTCAGGTTGAGCAGAGCAGGTCAGCGTGTTCCTCCATTATGCTACATCCAGATGCTTAGTTTCTCTGGTGTGGCTTGTACAAATAATAGTGCTGCTGTTTCCATGAAAGACTACATTAGAGAAATTTGTGGAAAATGTGTGACTTGAATAATGATATGAATGTTTATACTGAATGGCCATTTGTAGTCTTGCTGCTGTCAGACTAAAAACACAGAAGAGAAAAATATTGTGTTATAAAGTTAAGAGAATTGTACGGTTGTTCAAAAATGTCATACAATGACAAATTAAAATCTATGGTATGGGGTATCAGGTAATATTTAAAACAAAGTGGAGAACATCATCATAATGTTAATATTATCAGTGTTTTTTTGTTGTTGTTTTTGTTTTTTGTATTTTAAATTGACATTCCCAAGATTAATTATTTTTCTACTGATATTAGATATTTCCTTTCCTATAGCTTTAAGGGATAGTTCACCTAAAAATGAAATTTCTGTCATTAATTACTCACCCTCATGTCGTTCCAAACCCGTAAGACCACCTTTCATCTTCGGAACACAAATTAAGATATTTTTTTATGAAATCCGAGAGGAATATGACTTCACCACTTTCAAGGTTCAGAAAGGTTGTAAAGACATCATTAAAATAGTCCATGTGACTGCAGTGGTTTTCTACATCAGAACGGCAGCTCATTATTGGCTGACGCTGTACACGTGAGCACGTGACATAGAACCCGGAAGCACTATACTGTTTACAATGTGAGAAGCATAGGAGAGTGACAGGGAAGAGAAGAAATTGTTGAATAAAGTTATTTTTTTGTTTTTGCACACAAAAAGTATTGTTGAACCAGGTTGAACCACTGTAGTCACATGGACTATTTTAACAATTTCTTTACTATCTTTCTTTTGGGCCTTGAAATTGGTTACAACATTGTTGTGTATACAGAGGTCAGAAGCTCTTGTATTTTATCAAAAATATCTTAATTTGTCTTCTGAAGATGATGATAATGAGGGGTGAGGGTGATAATAAATGACAGAAATTTCTTTTTTCGGTGAACTAACCCTTTAAATAGCATGGCATAGCATGGCATTAACACCACCAAGGGTTCGATTCCCAGGAAAAGCAAGATCCGATAAAATGTAAATGTGTACCTTGAATGTAATGTGAATGCAAGTCCATTAAGATAAAAGCGTCTGCTAAATGCATAAATGTAAATATTTACATTTTTGATTGTTGTTTTAATATTTAGATAATTTAACAATAACTTGAAAGTTATTGTTAAATTATTGTAAACCAGTTCAGCGGAAATCCCTCCCTGCAACCAGTTTCATTGGCTGAGGTTACAGTGATAGGTAGGTTTAGGAATCAGTGTTTGGTGTAGGCAATCATTACTGTGATTGACACGGTCAGTGAAATCTTTAGAAACTGCTCCAGGGCGGGATTTCTGCTGAACTGGTTTGGGGGGAAAAAACACGCACTTTCTCTTTAAGAGTGCATTTTGGAGTCAGTTGCTATGTTCTATGTAGGAATTTTATTCCTAAATATAATTCATTTCTAAATATAATTGTATATTTGTATTAAAATAATAAATTTAATATTTAGAATGCTTAGATGGCTTTGCTTGTTTTGTTCAGTTTTTTTGTTTGTTTAGTATTTTTTTTTTTTTTTTTTTTTTTTTCCCTGTGAAGTAAATGGAAATATGTATATTTTTTTTTTTAATTTTTAGTTTTGTTTATATTTTGTTTTATTTCATCCATTAATAAATTTGTTTTTGCCTGCAGAATGGTGTAGTTAGGGTGTCTACTAGCAGGAGTTAACTTGACCATACCAGCCAAAACATTGACCCCTTAGTCTGTAGTTGTAGTGCCGAGGACTTTTACCTTTTACCTGTGACTGGTGACTCTAGCCTGGAGAGGTGGAGCTAGAAACCTTTGCACTAAAGAGAGGGAAGAGGACGAAAAGCAAATACAAGCCCTCACGCACATTCCTGTTCTTCGTGGAGGACTGTAATTTTCTCTGTTGCTTTGCCCTTTTACCATGAGCGAAGGAACTACACCTGCACAGCAGGACGGAGGTCTGTGTTTACTTGTCGTTTTGCATTTGTGTGCGTGTTTGCTGTCCTTTGCATCACCCAGCTCTAACAAGCTCTCCGAGTCTTTTCTGAAAGTGAAAGTGTCAGATTGCAAAGGAAGGCATGAAAGAGCCAATCTGTAATAGGCTTTGCTGAGTCACAGTTTTTCCCGAAACAAACACTCCAGTGCTAATACTTCCACGGACTCTGGCGTTTATCAGTGTGTTTCTTTACCCAGCTAAGTAAATGTCAGGAATTATTTGCATTGATGTAGTAAATATGCTTATCAATGTTGGGCTGAAAACTGAACTCTTTTGATGTAAAAGTGAACTGCACACAGCTGTAAATATGACAGATTTTCCAACCTGCTTTGTATCTGAGTTTCACTTGAAAATTTAAATTGTCATTTACTCACCCAATGACATTAAGATTTGTGTTCATGTAGGTTCAGTATGGTTTTGAAAACAGGTTTTCAACGTGTTTTTCCTAACATTTTCTTTATACCTTGAATACATGTGTACAAATTGAATCATTATTTTAAAAAAAAACATTATGAAAAATTATTTTCCGTTTGAAAAAATTTTCATTTCATTTTTCATCAAGGACTACTAACTACTACTAATATTAATAAAACTACTTCTCTGCATATTTTAATAGTAGTAATAATTATAATAGTAGTAGTTAGAGCTGCACGATTAATCGTTAAAAGATTGCGATCTCGATTTCATGCGATCTTATTCCTAAATGCCAACGATTCAGCTTTGTCTAAATCTTTGACAAGTACAATCACAGTGAACATTCAGATCTGCGTTGGCGCTAATCCACAGAGAGCAGTTGTCATGTATAGGTATGAAACTGCTTAAGTTTTTTTTGTTTTTTTGTTTTTTTAACCTCACAGTATCATTATTTCTGTCTTACAATAATTCAGATTATAACAGAAGTACTGGGATAAAAGTTTATAGTTCGGATATAATCACTGATGCCCACGGTAGTGATCAAAATAGAATAAATCATCTTTTGAAAGTATTTTGACATTTCAAATAAAGTTCGTATCTGTTACATTGTTACACCAGTAGGTGGCGACGAGTGACTGTTAAAAAAATTTATTTGTCATTGAATCATTCATTCAAGAGATTTGTTCAAAAATGCTGATTCATCCAGTAATGAAATAAGTGAAGTTATGAGTGAGTCACTGAATTATTCATTCACACTTTTTTTAATTTTTTTTTTTTTAAATAATTCAAATTGATTAAATATTTTTTAAATAGACTGCAGCAATTAACATTTTGTCAGAACCTCTAGTAAATTATTTTGTTCAGTTTTCTATTCATAATATAATTAAGAATAATATTAAAAAGAAAAATAATAAGAATGGCAACAGAAATAATGTCTGTATAATAATATTAATAATAATGTCAATAATAATGTTTTTTAATGTTTTTGAAAGAAGTCTCTTAGGATCGCCATGGCTACATTTATTTGATCAAACATCAATAAAAACAATAATGTTGAGAAATAATATTTTATAGGGATGCACCGATACCGATACTAGTATCGGTATCGGGCCGATACCAAGCTCATGTACTTGTACTCGTACTCGTAAAAATACCCCCGATACCAAAGACCGATACCTCACGTGACGTAACTGACAGAACTGTCCGTGCACAAAGACACCGGCGGCAGCAGCAGAAACAATGTCAGCTTCAGAGGTGTGGAAATTCTTCAGAATTAATTATGACAACCCACACATTGGGAACTGCATGCTTTCAATCACAATTCGTTATCGATTAGTGAAAGCGGGATAGGCAGTATCGCGCTGAACGACACAGACCAGAATCACGCTGAATAGCGCTCTTTCTCTTTCTTGCGCGCGATCCCAGATCTTTCAGACAGCACACGATAAGTTCTCCTCGCGCCTGAATGGTCAAATCATAGGGTCAAATGCACACATAGTTGTCATCAACTGTCCATCGTGTGGAGTATCCTATGTAAATACAGTCGGTTATGGCTTAAGTGGATGTAAACATTTGGGTGAAAACAGGATATGTGTCAGTATCCATGGATTCGGTCTTAAAGGGACCGTAACCTATATTTCATTATATTTCATTCATTGTCATTAATGTTAATAAAACAACAAAATATGTTAAATAAATGTATACATGGTAAATAACCCTACTGTATCTGAAAAACAAGTTTATTTAATTTGTATCTCTATAGTATTTGTTGTATTGTTTGTAATTTGTTTGTAAATTTCTTTTTATATAACAACAATTATATATATTGGTAATTATGTCCTTTGAAGGTTATTGGACACTGTAAAACTTTTGTTCTTTAAGTTTGTGACAAGCACATAAAAATTATTACTTTTTTCATTGGAATAATAATAAAGAAGCTGTCCTACTGTCTCACTGTGTTGTTTGGAAAACTGCAACATCAAAAAAAAAAAAAAATAAATAAAAAAAAAAGAGAGAGAGAGAGAGAGAAATTAATAAATATATAGGCATCGGTATCGGCGAGTACTAGGGAAAAAAAGTATCGTTACTCGTACTCGGTCCTTAAAAAATGGTATCTGTGCATCCCTAATATTTTATTTAAAATAACAATTTTCCATTTATTTTAAAATGTGATTTATTCCTGTGATGGCAAAGCTGAATTGTTTGAACATTGCTCATAATGTTTCCTCCACAGGTCCTGCTCAGGTTCCCATGATGTCCCCAAACGGTTCAGTGCCTCAAATCTATGTGCCTCCTGGATACGTTCAGCAGGTGAGTCATTACAGTACTACTATTTTATGGTTTTTATAGGTTGAGTTGTTATTTTGGTTTGGTAAAAAGGATGCAATTTTCAGTCTAATTTAAATCTCTATGGCCCTTTTCCAATCCTGTTGAGCTTCCTACCTAACAGTGTTTTCAGGCATCATAGGTGCTTTGGAAGGCTGTTCCAAACATTAGTCAGCAAAATAATAGCTTTCACACTATAAGCGCAGTAGAATAGATTAAAGAAAATCTCCAAAATATTGAAGTGTATCGGGGCCTTAACTTCTCTCTCTTTCCATGTAGATCATTGAGGAGAATGGAGTCAGGCGGGTGTTGGTCTTACCTCAGACGGAGTTTCATCCGGGGGGCCATTCTCCACTTCACCACCCGCCCCCTCCGCCCCATGCCCACCTGCAGGCCTTCATCCCACACCCGCACATCATGCACGCTCCCCCTCACCTGTACTCAGGCATGGCTGGAGGAACCGGAGATATGAACCCCCAGTACATCTCCCAGTACCACCCAGCACACACCACCATCTACTCAGAGCAGGGTCAGTACACACACAAGCACTTTTGCTTCAGTAAAAAATGAGGACGACATGCTGCTCCACTGCTGACTCTACAGCGCTTCCACAAAAATATAGGACTATATTTTTGCTGAGTTATGAACTCTAAGAAAGAGAAAAACTGGAAGCTGGGCGATAATTTGTTGCCAGTAAATAGTCAAAACAACAAAAAACAAAATCCTGTTGGAAACACTGGGACTTACCAGAGACTTGAGGTGTCACTTTACTAAAATTTCATCATGTGTAATATGCTATTAAACACAAGCCTTTTATTGTTTAAAAAAAAAAAAATAAAAAAATAAATAAATAAATAAATATATATATATATATATATATATATATATATATATGTATATGTGTGTGTGTGTGTGTGTGTGTATATGTATATTATTATTATTATTATTTAATAATAATTATTAATCCGTGTTGTTGTTGTTTTAACTTAAACTAAATCTATTATAGCTAAAATAAAATATAAATATTAGATGAATACTTTAGAAAAATTTGAAATGTTGCCTTTTAACTATTTTAAATGTTTAAGTTTTAACTGAAATAAAAATAAATTAAAGCTAAATAAAATATTAAATAATAATTAAACATAATTAAACATAAAATATAATAGTATAATATAAAATAAGTTTAAGTTACTAAAATTTAATTTAAAATTGAAATGGGAACTAAAAATATAAAAATTAAAAATATTAATAAATACTATAATAGTGTATAAAATATATACTAAAATAACATTAGCCATAACAATCTACTTTTGTTTTTACATAAATATATTAACTACAAACCCTAATTCCTTAAAGAAACTTTTTGCTTTTCTAGGGTAAAAGAAAACATTTAGTTAATTAATTTCTAAATGGAGATGCCAAAGTAAGATTATCATCTGTGCATTGGTTTTCAATAATTCAGTGTTCCATTGCACATTATTCCTTACATGTCTTTATTTTCCAATATCCTCAGATACTCACCCCCCACACGGACGCGCTGCATTTTCTCACAGAGATGAAAGGGCTAGCAAAACCTATGAGCGCCTGCAAAAGAAACTGAAGGAGAGGCAAGGGGTGGGCGGAGGGGGTGGTGGAGGCTTGGCCCCCTCCAAAGACAGTCCTCCTCCATCCCCGCAGAAGAGCCGCGGGACACCACCCTCAGGAGGAGATCTGCAGAACGGGCTGGGGGGTAAGGGTGCAGAGGAGCAGGCACAGCCCAGCACCGCTGTCGGTGACCTGGGCAAAAGCCCAGGAAGAGAGAAGGAGACAGAGTCTGGAGGTAGGGAGGGAGGTAGAATATAAGTTAGGGTTCCTAGAACCATTAGAATAAAGCAGTAAGGCACGGGATGCAGTTCAAGTGTGTCGTTTGGCACAATGTGAAGCAGAGTTACCTGTGTTATAAATGTTACTCGCTGCCTCTCGTAGCTTTTTACTGCTTTTATAGAACAGTAGAATCAGCAATACGAGACATCAATGGCTATGTTTCCATCCACGTATTTTCAGGCGCACTTTGGGATATTGCATAAAAATATGCTGGATGGAAACGTCAAGATGTGCATAAATTCTAAAAATGCAAATAAAAAACGTATGCGCTTAATTGAGCTGGATATTTTTTTTTTTTTTTTTTTATCCAAAACACGTTTATCGAATAAATTCCTCAATGCGCATCAAAAAAGTCATGTGATTTTGCACGATGGGACAACATAACTACACTAACCAGGGGATCGATCTTGTTGCAAAGGATCTAAAAATGTTGTTTTTATCATTCTGAAATGCCTGAGAAAAGTCTGTCGTCAAAGTGGTTCGGTATAATTACGTCCCAGATCTGGCTTACAAACAGCAGACATCTGCCTCTGAAAGCAAGATAACTTTATTGCGTTTCGTCTGCGTGCTCTGAGGCAGAAGTAAGTTATTATATACGAAAATTATTAGGCTATATACAGTGGCTTCTCCTACTTTTCTTTGTGAAATTTAGCGGCAGTTTATCAGGAAGTAATGATTTTATCTTTGACTCACTGGATGGAAATGGTGCTTTATTCGCAAATGCTTTTGAGCATAAGTTAAATTCACAACATTGGATGGAAACTTAGCTAATGGTAAAGAAATAATGACATTTATTTGTAGTAATCTAATGGGATCCAAAAGAATGAGACCACAAGGTTTTTTGTTTTTTTGTTTTTTGTTTCTTTTTGGTTGTGTTTTTGTTTTGTTTATGTTGTTTGGTTGTGTTTTGTTTGGGGTTTTTTGCTTTTGTCTTATTTTACTAACAAAAATTTACTGTAAGTGAAAACAATGACATAAGTTAAACGATAATCAGTTCACATTATCACTGTCACCAATTAGTTTATTTTAACATTTTATTAGTGAATAATGCTACTTAAATAGACTACTGCTTTCTTTTACTTTTTACAGTAAACCAAAACTGTATGTTTTCATGTTTAAATGAAGAAAGTCAGTTTTTCAGTATTGACTTTTGAACCCCGCTGCAGTTTATTAACCTGATAGTGAGAGATGTATAGATCTACAGTCTTGGTGCATTAATAGGTTTGCATATATCAGCTATTTTGTATCAGCTTTGTCTTATCCAATCAGATTCCAGCACCAAAATTGTTTTATGAATTAGACTTTAATTAACATCTACTACATCTAATTAAAGAGAAACTTACTTAAAATGACCAGGGAATTACATGTTTACTGCATGTTTACTGCTCCCTCAGTTAATAACCAACTAGAGTTACTCATACATGCGGTCACTGATGGAGGTTTATTAAGAAGTAGTTATTAGCATTATCAGACATCAATGTCTCATTAAGTCTTCTTTTTCCTAGTACGATCATATCTCAGGTTCCAGGTAGAAGTCCATCCATGAGCCCATCGCCAGATGTAACGGGGCTCCCGGACGGGCCCTCTCTCCAGTCCCGCTGTAAACAGGCCCGGGCAGAGCTCATCTCTGGTCTCATTAGCTCCCTCAGCTTTAGGCTGCTGCAGATAACATTAGCTGTAATTACTCCTGCAATGACTCAGTCATTTATCAGTGCTAACAAACTCCAGCCTGGAGGAGCTCGGCTGCAGCTACTGTACGCCGACTAAACTTAGCTGATGTATCTATTAATCCATTCATGGAAAATAAATGGCTTTTATGTGTTAAAGAGACAAGCTTGAGTGTGAAGCCTTGTCTTCTTCTTCAATCGGTTTATAATGGAGTTGTCTTATCTAGATGTGCTTTTCTTTTTATTATGCAGAACTGGACGAAGAAGCAAAGGCTCTTCAGGAACGCTTAAACTCCATCTGCAAACCAGTGGTAAGGAGATGATTTTATTTGAGTGTTTATATTTTAATATTTATGTGCATATTCTGTATTTTAATTTCTTTAATGTTAACACACAATCACACATATGAAGTTTGAGGGGGTTTTTTTTGAAGGTAATTAATACATTTATTCAGCAAGGAAGCAATGAGTTGATTAAAAGTGACCGTAAAGACACAATCAAAAGATTTGTATTTCAAATAAATGTTCTTTTGAACTTCCTATTCATCAATGGATCCTGAAAACAATTATCATTTTCCACAAAAATATGAAGCAGCACAACTGTTTTCAACATTTATAATAATCAGACATGTTTCTTGAGCATCACATCATCATAATAGAATGATTTCTGAAGAATCATGTGATACTGAAGACTGGAGTAATGATGCTGAAAATACAGATTTGAATAATTCTGAATACATTACAATTAGCAATACTTAATTTACTCTACAGTTTATTCTACAATTAAATATTAAAACTAGGGCTGGATATCGATGTAGATGTCCCGATTCGATTCTGATTCACAAGATGAAAATGATTCTCGATTTTTCAGTTCGATTCAGTGAATTCAGTTATTCAAATTTCACTGGCCACATCACAAAAAAAAAGTAATACATTAATAAAATAGTTGTTGTTGTTTTGTTGTATTGTAATAAATAAGGTTATGACTTTTAGATACAAAATTTTAGATACCAGTGAAATTTAACAATTCTTAATTCCAATTTCGATACCACAGCTGAAACCACTACCTTAACTAATATAAATTTCAAAGATTATTAAAGACAAGTAAACAGTCATTAATAAAAAAAGAACAAATGATCAAACTACAAGCAACAGCACAAATAAATAAATACAATAGAACAAAGATACAAATGAAATTCAGGTAGGTTAAACAGTAGTTTTCAGGTACAGAAATTGAATAAAGTGATCAAATGTAAAACACTGCATATAATCTTCACTGTACAAATTAAATAAAGTTTAATCCTTATTAAAGTTAGAAAAAAGTTATTCAGTGAAGAGCAGTGAGTGATTTCTTTGTCTTTTGTAGTTTGATTAACATTAAAAACACAGACAGCAGCAAGAATATTAGGCTGCTGTCACTTTACTACTAATGCACGGGTCCAATATAATGATGATATAATATGAGTCTTTCAGTCAAGTCCAACCCACAGAAATGCATTATGGCAACGGGTGTCTCAGGTAGTCTGACAGCAAATAAAGATAAACGGTAATTTTGCTCACATTTACACTGCTTTCCTTTTAATGCCAGTTGGCAAACCCACTTGAAGGTGCATAGCGCTACCTACTGTACACCTGCGTCACAGCTGACGTAAAATGATGGATTGGGCTTAGGATAGCCGATACTGATTAGTTAAAATTAGTATAGTGTATATAAATTAGTATAGTGTTTTAGGAATATAGCAAACTGTTAGCATTATTCTTATACTAAAAAGTTATTTTGATTCACTGAACTTGAAAACTTGTACATTCTCTACAGCTGACTGAAACCAACTTTAGAGGATGTAGATCACCAAGAGAAAAAAAGCATTGTTGAGCATTTGAACCATAGAGGATTGGCAGATTCAAACAGACCAAATGTTTCATTTAAAGCTTTATGAATTTTTAAATAATATTTTGAGCTTGTTTAGAATCTAGCCATGCCTTTAAATAATTTAGAAATTTCCTGTTTGGCTTGTAAAATCTTATTTCAAACGATATTTATTCAAAATCCTCCCAATTGTTTTTGAAAATGGATACAGTTACAAGGCTTGACATTTTAAAATTGAGGGTGGACAATCCTGATAATCTCAAACTGGGCAAGTATCGGTCTATTAAAGGTTTAGTTTACCCAAAAATGAGAATTGTCATCAATCGCTCCAAACCCAGAAGACTTTTGTTCATCTTCAAAACACCAATGAAGATATTTTTAATTAAATCTGAGAGATTTCTGTCCTTCCATTGAAAGTCTATTCACCCAAAACTCTTCAAAATGTTCATAAAGACATTTTAAAATAAATCCACATGAATTGAGCAGTTTAATCCAAGTCTTCTGAAAAGAGAAAATCACTTTATATGATGAGCAGACGATCAGTAAACATAAACTGAAGCTTGTTTGATGTGTGAGAACAAACCTAGTCTTGGTTCTTGCGGAAGCTGATGTAACGTGTCAAACAAACGTGCTTGAGCTTCCGTTTACCAAATTTTGAATGCTCTGTGTGTTTGTTGATCAAAGTATAGATGTGAATAAAAGCCTAAATTAAATCTGTTCATCATATAAAGTGATCAAGACTTGGATTAAACTGCTTAATTCATATGGAATTATTTTACAATCTCTTTTAACGGAGGGACAGAAATCTCAGATTTCATTCTCAGAAATCTCAGATTTTCAAGAATATCTTCATTTGTGCTTCAAAGTTAAACAAAAGTCTTATGGGTTTGGAACGACATGGAAGTGAGTAAATGACAGCATTTTCATTTTTGGGTGAACTAACCCTTTAATTAGCCTGCCTGGCCAATACATCAGTCTATCACTGGAATAAATGTACAGACATTGGCATACTGTGCTTCTAAGTGAGCGATTGGAAAGGCCTTTATGCTACATTTGACACTCTTCTCACTGAGTAACCACCTTCTGAAGGACTGTATGACTGCTTGCTGCGTCAACAGATTTCTTAATGACAGTCATTTCCACAGTCTCAAAAACTCTACATCCCTGCATGATTACAGTCCCCAAAAGAAGACAGTAATGGCTCTCCATAATGGGTCATTAATGCTGTATTTGATTTGATTCATCGAGGAAGCTAAATGGCTGTCTTGTCTCTGGTGGTGTGGTGGGCTCTGGTTTATTGGTGTTTTCATGAAACAGTGAGTTCAGTTTTGGCGGAACTACTATAATCACTATAATAATGATCCTGATCCTTTTTCATTAGACATTCAAACCTTTTTTTTGAACATTATGTTCTGAGCAGCGTTTGTTTTTTAATGGCTATAGTCCTTGAGATATGAATATATTTTAAAAAGGCCATTTAAGCATGCTATTTTAGATCATTTTTGCAGTATGGTACAGTATGTCCCCGAACCCCGACATGCATACTAATGTCACCACCATTGGCATGCAAGCGATATAGAGCAAGAGAGATTGATTTTATTTCATTGTTTATCTTTACAATTTTAAACCTTCACCATTGTCCAGATCTTTCTCAATTTGTAATTGATATAAAACATTTAAAAGAACAAAACAAAACAAAAAAAAAAACCTGAAATAAATATTTTATTTTAGTAGCCATATTTTTTTTATTTAAATGAAAAGAAAATTTTGATGACACATTTTGGACATAAAGATTTCGAACACCTTCAATACATCAAAATGTTACAAAATTCAGACAATATGGCTGACATTTGAATATTAGTGTGATAGGAATGACCAGTTTTGTTCTCAAAGCTTTGTCAGGATACAGTCTGACTTCATTCGTTTATTCAACTATGTTGACTTCCTTTGGGCATAAAGTTGGCGAAAACCAAACATTTACCCAATTACTTTAGCAAGGCTTGGTCTGAAGATTATGAGACAAATTTGGTGAGGATGGAATAAAATTTGTTGGTGGAAAAGTTGACAAGTTTTCTTGGGTTAATTCACCCAAAAATGAAAATAATGTCATATAATACTCACCCTCATGTCGTTCTACACACGTAAGACCTTCGTTCATCTTCGGAACACAAATATGTTTTTGATGAAATCTTATGGCTCAGTGAGGCCTGCATTGCCAGCAATGGTACTTCCTCTCTCAAGATCCATAAAGGTACTAAAAACATATTTAAATCAGTTCATGTGAGTACGGTGGTTCTACCGTAATATTATAAAGCGACGAGAATATTTTTTTGTGCTCCAAAAAAACCAGAATAACGACTTTTTAACTATCTAGTGATGGCCGATTTCAAAACACTGCTTTGGAGCGTTACGAATCTTTTGAGTCGAATCAGTGATTCGGATCGCGTATCAAACCGCCAAACTGATTCGCCACTGATTTGATTCGTAAAGCTCTGAAGCTTTATGAAGCAGTGTTTTGAAATCGGCCATCGGATTTCATCAAAAATATCTTAATTTATGTTCCGAAGATGAACAAAGGTCTTACTGGTGTAGAACGACATGAGGGTGAGTAATTAATGACATTATTTTCATTTTTGGGTGAACTAACCCTTTAACTCCATAATGAACAAGAGTTAGTTTTTGCATAATTACCAATTTTACCTGAATTTATGGTGAAAATATTAAACAAATGCAGGTTATGTTAATGTTCACAAAGTATGCTGACTTATTTTGCCTGCTCAGAATGATAAGTCAAACATATCAGTCAGATTTATGAAGTTCAGTCAAATCATTAACGGACTGATTATTTCTACAGCTCAAGCAGCGAGAAAAGTTATAGCGAAAAATGCAGAGGAGAGAATTATGCCCTGCGAGCATGATTCTTTTTAAGTTAGTTTTAGTTTAGTAATGCACGCTAACTTGAGATATTCTTGTCTGAAAACCCAAAAGGTACATAGTCATGCATTCATAACCAAAGGAGACACTTGTTTCTCAACTGGAATAAAGCTAAAAATATTCCCTCTTGCATAACAGGAGTTCTCTTTTGTTCCGGAGGGAAGGCGCCACGTGTCATTAAAATAAACTAAAGTGACTCTTTCCAGGCAAAACAAGCCGACGCATGTATTTCCCACATAAACAAGTGCGTGTAGTTAAATATAGTCAGTTAGCCCCTGGGAACAATTAACCTGAAATCAGTTGAACACAACAAAATGGGTTCCACTAAGTCAGACAAATTTGGTTTGTCGGCTTGATCAACTTTGATCACGCATCAGTTTGCACTCATTTAATTTTTTTTTTCTTTTTCATCTCCGTATACAATCCCTTGGCTGTCCTCATGCATCACATTCACTCAGTTTACAAACACAGATTTTCATTAATCTGTCTAGAGGATGTGACCTGAAGTTAGCCTAATTATGCAGTAGGGGTTGCACGGCTACTGATTTCTCCTAGTCGGTTACTTGTCAAAACAATACCAGAGTTACTTAAGTAAAATAATATTTTGTAACAAGTGTTTATTAATTGACAGCCCAATGTTTGAAACAATTATGTCTGTTACATGTATTGTACATGTATTTAAAATAGGCAAAATAACACAATGTAAAATTACAGTCGATGTAAGCCCTATTATGCAGGGCTTACTTGAGACCAACTAGTTGGTCAAGCAACAAATTAGTTATGACAATATATAGTTTAGCTCATCCTTATTGTTAAATTTACATAAGACAAGACTTGGGCAAGAAACTCATTCTATACAAGTTTGCAGACGCAAATGCAGAAAATGCTACCAGTGTTTTCTTCGCTTTGTCAACTGACTTCCATCTTTTATTCAACTCTGTTGAATTTGTTTGGGCATAACGGTGGCAAAAACCAAAAATCCAGCTAATAAATTTTGTGAGGCTTGGTCTGAAGACTGAGAAGATGGGGAAGTGGGGAAAGAGATATTGGAAATAAGGACTATCAATTTTACAGGTTTACAAAAGTTAGTTCAGCATAATTACTGAGACTTGGGCCAGAAACCCTCAATGCAAGTTTACAGACGATACAACCAATATCTTCTTTGCGTTAAAAATTTAATTTGTTACTTTTCAGAATGCTGCAACATGTGAAATTAATTTAGAGGCATTTGCATTCACAAACATGTAGAGTAGGTTTCAAAGAAGTTTTGTCTAGTGAGGCACTATTGTTTCTATATTGGCTTTTGGGTGATATTACAGATTTTAGATTTTTTTATACTATTGGTCAAAATTGGATTTATATCTACCGATATTAGATATTTAATTGTACAGGATAATTTCTCAGTTTTTACATTGAGATTAGCTTTGTGTTCTAACAGGCACTGGAATTGAAAAATGAATCTTTAAAGGATTAGTTCACTTTAAAATGAAAATTACCCTAAGATTTACTCACCCTCAAGCCATCCTAGGTGTAAATGACTTTCTTCTTTCTGATGAACACAATCGGAGATATATTAATAAATATCCTGACGTGCCAAGCTTTATAATGGCAGTGAACAACGAGTATGAAGCTCAAAAAAGTGCATTGTGTAAGAAAAATATCCATATTTAACAAGTTATAAAGTAAAATATCTAGCTTCCGCCAGACCTCCTTCCGTAATCAACTTTCAAAAAACGTGCAACTGACGCAACAAGGATATTTATTAATATACAGATTTTTAACATCAGCCATTTATTGATTAAAAATCATGCTTATAATTATCAGTATATTCATAAGCAGCAAGAATTGTAGTTTCGGTGCATCACTAATCTTGTTTAAATATATTAAACCATTTTTGTTTGTTTCTTAATGCAATATTCAACAATTTACATTTTTACTTCTAATCAACTGATAATTCAAGATCTTCAAATTTAATTCAAAACTAGCTTAGTTAAGTCTTTTTTTCTTTCTAATTACAAATGAGCTATTAGTTGCTGCATGTAAAAACGGTGTTCGTCTTGTGTCATCAGGTGACAGACATCCAGGCCAGAGGGGCCAGTTTGAGTTGGGTGGCCCCATCACGGACAGAAGGAGACGACGAGCCCAAAGAGGGAGAAGAAGTCCCTGCGGAGCCCAGCCTCACGTACGAGGTCTCAGTATCGTACAACGGCAAGGACGGAAAGTACAAGACCGCCTACAGGTGAGAGCATGCTCGGTGACACTGCGGAGGAGGTCTGGGCAGGATGTGGAGAAGCTGTGGGTGCAGTTGAGGAACTCACTGTTGTTTTCTGTGGTTTGCTGTGGGTTTTCTTAAAGTCAGTGGCAGGTAAAGGTCATCAGCAGTTCACCTGACATCTGCAGCTCTAGATAAACCCTGAAGACCAAGTTGTTTTGAATGTGTACAGTCTGCAACATTAGTGCTAATATTTTCTTTTCTTTGTCTTGCTTTTGTCAGTGGTGTGGAACTAAGTGCAACTTTACAAGACTTAAGACCAGCAACAGACTACCACGTCAGGTCTGTCGGTTTTGACTTTTACATGCACAAAACACATTATCAGAATTTGTTTGACACATTCTTGTTTTTACAGTGATGCTCAGTCAAATCAACAGTTGTTATTGTTCACTCATCCTCATCTTGATTAAAACCCATATGACACACAGATATTTTACACATTGTCCAAGTTGCTCTATTCCATACAATGAAGTTCAAAAGAACAGCATTTATCTGAAATACAAAGCTTTCGTAACATTATACACTACCGTTCAAAAGTTTGGGGTCAGTAAGAATTTTTATTTTTATTTTTTTGAAAAGAAATTAATACTTTTATTCACAAGGATGCATTAAATCGATCAAAAGTGACAGTAAAGACATTTATAATGTTACAAAAGATTATATTTCAAATAAATGCTGTTCTTTTAAACTTTCTATTCATCAAAGAATCCTGAAAAAAAAAAAATATATTGTACACAAATATTTTGTACAGTTGTGCACAATAAATGTTTCTTGAGCAGCAAATCAGCATATTAGAATGATTTCTGAAGGATCATGTGACACTGAAGACTGGAGTAATGATGCTTCAAACAGAAAACAGTTATTTTAAATTGTAATAATATTTCACAATATTACAGTTTTTACTGTATTTTTAATTAAATAAATGCAGCTTTGGTGAGCAGACGAAACTTCTTTTAAAAACATTAAAAATCTTACAGATTCCAAACGTTTGACTGGTAGTATATTTAAAATATGTAGCTTATAGTTTATATATATATATATATATATATATATATATATATATATATATACTATAATAGATAGTAAAATTATTTATTAATGTTATAAGGTTAAAATTAATATGTAGATATATTAATAATAATAATAATAATAATAATAATATTACAGTTATATAATAATAATAATAATAATAATAATATAGTTACATTAGTTATAAGAATGTAAATTCTTTATAAATATAATTTTCTGTGTGTGTATATATATATATATATATATATATATATATATATATATATATATATATATATATATATATATATATATGTGTGTGTGTGTGTGTGTATAATATTATTATCATTATGTTGTGTTATATATTTATTATTAATGGTATAGTTAGATTAGTTATTAGAATATCAACTCTTTGTAAATAAAATTCTTTATAAATATATAATAATGTAGTTATATTAATTTTATTATAAAAATGTTAATTCTTTATAAATACAATTCTTCATAAGTTCTAAAACTATTCCTTTGTTAAATATTGGTATTTGTATAGTGTCTCTGTATGCTAATATAAGTGTGTGTGTGTGTGTGTTTAGGGTCCAGGCTATGTGTAACTGTTTACAGGGTGTCCCTTCAGAGCCTGTGAGCTTCACCACTCTGACCTGTGAGCCAGATACACCCAGCCCTCCACGCAAAGCCAGCGGCACCAAGAGCAGCCTCGTCCTACAGTGGAAGGTGTGCGGTGCCCACATTAACACATTGACAAATGCCAACAACATATTATTACTAACATTAACTGTGTAACATAAAAACAAATACTTCTTCCTAGGCTCCATGTGACAATGGTTCCAAGATCCAAAACTATATTCTTCAGTGGGACGAGGTATGTTATTTTTCATTATTGCTGTTTCGGTTCATATTTCCTATTATTTTAAGCTCATTTTTAGGAACTTTAGGGTTTTTTTGCTTTTCATGACTGTTAAGTAAATTTTTTAAGTAGTTCTCATTACTGTAATGTGAAAAATATATATATATTATTAAAATTGTAAAGTATTAGTATTAGTGTTGTACTAAATGTAAACACTGATTTTAATAAGAGCAAAAACATTGTGTCCAGACAGGATTACTTTCATTGCTGTATTACAGTGATGAGAATATTGGAAGTTCCAAACTGGAAAGTAAAACATCTAGACACAGTATTGAGAACTGGGGGAAATGATCCTGGAACAACATCCCTGTCTGAAAATGTAATCATAACCCTATAAACCTACCCATAAATTATCCCTAAAATCATAGGGAAATGATAGGTGAATAACACTGATGTAGAAGCACCTAACCCTGGTTGTAAGCCTAAACTTGACATAAACTGTGAACTCAATCCCTCAATTCTGATTGCTTGATTGGAATTTTGATCCAGGATCAACAAAGATGTGGATCCAGAAACATGTTGTACTTGGTGAAATCACGTTCATTCTGTAAGGTGAGGTTTAACCATTCATGTTGTATAAAGTGCTAATCCTGGGCTGTGCTCTGTGAACAGGGGAAGGGGACGGGTGTGTTTGACCAGTGCTACTACGGCCCTCAGAAGCAGTACAGACTCACCAAACTCTCCACAGCTTCCAGATATTCCTTTCGGCTGGCAGCCAAAAATGACATGGGGGTCAGGTGTGTATCAGTCGGGAGGCTCCTCAATCCAGCTCCTAAAGAAAGAGACAGTCAACATTGTGGGCCCTATTTTAACAATCTAAACGCATGGTCTGAAGCACATGGCGCAGGTGCACTTAGGGTTTGTCCGAATCCACTTTTGCTAGTTTAATGACGGAATAAATGGTCGACGCACCAGCCACATGGTCCAAAAGGGTTGTACCTAATCTCTTAATGAGTCATGGGTGTGTTTTGGGCATAACGTTTAATAAACCAATCAGTGTCATCTCCCATTCCCTTTAAAAGGCAGGTGCGCTTGCACCATGGCGGATTCGCTATTTACATGGCAGAATATAGACTCAACTTGACGAGTCAGTTTAAATACATGTTTATTGCCACGATTGGTCATAATTAGCCAATTTCATAAATCATTACTGCAAATATGTAATTCTGATACATGCAATGACTATCCATTGTTTTATCTTTATGTACACAATAATAATCTTTTACATTGTAATCCTTTTATTTTTAATATATGGCATGTTTGTTTGCTGTTGCGCATCCTTGTGTGTGTGTGTAACAAGCAGAGTGTATGCATGTTGTGCACCTGCCTATAGGCGCAAATTACTCAATGGCGCAGTCGTTTTTATTTGCCTCAAAATAGCAACACACCAACAATGCAGCTAAACACACTTCGTTTTCAGACCAGCACGCGCCCATGGACAAACAGATGCATTTGCTATTTAAACAATGTGGGCGCTGTACATGAAAAAACTGCGTCGGGCTGAAACTAGCAAAAAAACACTTGCGTCGTGGCGCAAGTTTTGAGGGTAATGAAAGTTCAAAATTAACCATGCTAATGGAAGATAAATTGGATGAAATGATTGCCGGCCATAAATGAAAATGAATCATATTTTTCATTTTATTAAAAAATAATTTTGTCACACGTTATTTTAAGGTGTCCTTGTTACAGTGTAATTATACAATTAAGTACTGAGTAATGTTAATTAACTACATGTACTTAGGATTAGGAATAGGGATTGGTTTAAGGTTAGTTGCATGTAATTTTGCATCATTTTAAGTTATTACTACAGTAAGTGCATGTAACAAGTACACTAAAATAAAGTTTTGCCATTATTTTTGTCTTCATGACAGTGCAATCATTTACCTGTATTTTGCTCTTTCGGCAGTGACTTCAGTGAAGTCGTCCACATCATGACGTCATGCAGTGTTCCTGCTCCCCCCTTGAGCCCTGAGTTGATTCAGCCTGGGGTCACATGGCTTTGCGTGCGGTGGCAAAGGCCGGCCGGCTCGCCCAAAGAGGACGACATCGGCTACGTGCTGGAGATGGAAGAGGAGGGCTCAGTGAGTGAAAGATTCATACACACTTTTTACAGAAATTACACAAAAGTTGCAATCATCTTTTTTTATTTATATTGTGACATATATCCAAGTGAAACATAAACGAACAAGAACGGGGTGGGAGTTGATTTTGTCCATCGGGAATTGATTGAATGATTGTGGTTTGCTATTGGCGGATCTCATGTGAGTGACAAGTTGTCCCGCCCTCACACCAGTGAATACATCATCAGAGAAGAGATGAGCTGCACGAGGGAGGGGAAGTTATTTTGATTAAAGATGAGGAGGCGCGTGAATTAAAAAAAAAAAAATGATGTGCACGGATAAATCATTTATAATAAATGCTGCAATAGTCCATATAAAAACAAGAATTGTCCATTTTGATATTATGGTGACTTTAAATACTTAAAAAGCCTTAAACCAAATAAATAAATGACATAGAAGTCCTGCTTACAGATGGTATGAACCTCCATCTCAGATTTTAGGTCAACATGCATGTTGGCCATATCAGCAGTGTATACGTTAATTTGTTCTGACGCGTCCTGGACTGAGTGATCGCCTACTTGTGTAGCAGATATACATTGTGGCAAAAAAATGTTTTTTTGTTTGTTTTTTACTAGCTAGGTACAGATTTCAGTTGTGTAATTAAATAAGCTCATACATATACATGCAGTAGACATTGACATTTTTTTTTTACTGCAGATATTATTTTTGTCTGTGTCTGATAAAATATAAGCATAATTGTTTGAATACTGTGTTATTTCTTCTTTTTTACTACAAAAACTATAGTAATCAATATTTTAGTAACTTAATTATTTAAAAGAAAACAATTAAATGCATTGTATAAAACAACAATGATAACATTACAGGTTGTTTTAAGACAAAATGGAAACGAATGTATTTTTTATGTTTGTTTTGGGCCTGAGAATGCTACATGTTACGTAAACAGTTGGGTAATAAATGGCGATCTGTCTCAGCTGGCTTTTTGTGAAAGATCTAAGGCAAAAGTTAAATTGTGATGTAAACAGGTCCTTAAAGATCCATAGAAGTAGGCCAGGTTTGTTTCATGCTTCAGTGTCTGATGTGTTTTAATGAATGTGTTGCACAGGGTTATGGGTTCCAGGCCAGTTATGATGGAGACGAGCTGTCGCACACTGTCAGAAACCTCCACAGGAGCACCACATACAGGTTCAGGGTGAGAACACACAAACACACATGATTGTTGGGTTCTTGGCTCCGTTTATACAGTATGTGTGTGTGTTTTTTTTTTGTTTTTTTTTCCCCAAGTTTGTTTGTTTCTTTTGTTTGTCTTTTTTCTTTTTTTTTTTCTGTTTGTTACTGAGTCTGTTTTTTTTTTTTTATCTTGTGTTTTTTTTTGTTTTTGTTTTAGTTTTTTCTTTATTTTAAATTGTTTTTTCTTTTGCTTGTACATTATTTGTCCTTCATTCTTTTATTGCTGTCTTCCATTTATTTTTGTTCTCTTTCAGTCTTTCTTGTTCTTTTATTTTTGATTAGCTTTTTTCTTTTCTTGTTTTTTTTAATTTTTGATAAGATTTTTTTCTTTATTTGTTCATTAAGAGATAGTTCACTCAAAAATGAAAATTATCCTATGATTTACTCACCCTCAAGCCATCCTAGGTGTATATGACTATCCTCTTTCAGATAAACACAACCGGAGATATATTTAAAAATATCCTTAGTCCTCCAAGGTTTATAATGGTTATGAATGGCTTCCCAGATTTTGAAGACAAAAAAATGCATACATCCATAAAAAAAATGAATCCATACGACTCAAGGGGGTTAATAAAGGCCTTCTGAAGCGAATCGATGCGTTTGTGTAAGACAAATATCCTTATTTAAAACTTTATAAAGTAAAATAACGAGCTTCCGGCGCGACAGCCATAGGCATTCAACGTATGTCCAAAAAGCGATAACTTCTGTGACGTAGTACACAATGACATGACGTACTGCGCGTTGTAGCTCAGGACATAGCGTATTACATCATGACATAGTGTAGAACTTCATGTCATTGTGTACTATGTCACAGAAGTTAACGCTTTTTGGACATACGTCGAATGCATGTGGCTGTTGCGCCGGAAGCGCATTATTTTACTTTATGAAGTTTTAAATAAGGATATTTGTCTTACGCAAACACATTGATTCACTTCAGAAGGCTTTTATTAACCCCCTGGAGTCGGGTGGATTCATTTTTTTCTTCAAAATCTGTGCCCCCATTCACAACCATTATAAACCTTGGAGAACTAAGGATATTTTTAAATATATCTCCGGATGTGCTCATCAGAAAGAAGATAGTCATATACACCTAGGATGGCTTGAAGGTGAGTAAATCATGGAATAATTTTCATTTTTGGGTGAACTATCCCTTTAAGTATTTATTTTTTTCCGGTTGTTCATTGTTTGCTCTGTCTTTTGTTCTCTTTCTTTCATTATCAGTTTATTTTATTCATTGTTTTCTTGCTAGCTTTTTCTTCCTTTCATTTGTTAGCCCATTTCGTTTTTTGTTCTTTTATTTATTCTTGTTCTTTCTTTTTCTTTTAATCTTGTTGTTTTTCTTTTGTTCATTCCATCATTAGCTTATTTGTTCTTTTCTTTGTTGTTTGTTAGTTCATTCTTGTTTTGTCTTCTCTCTTCAACTCTTTATCTCTTCACTGACTCACCTGTTTCCAGCGGCTGTGAAATGAAGCAGGTGGTGTACTGATGCGATCGGTCACTGTTCTTTAGTGTCGTTAGGGATGTGCTGATCATAATCTTTTATTTCCAAAAACAAAAGTGTATTAATGCGATCAGAACGACTGCATGTGTCCTGATGAGAGGAGCTGATTACCTGCCGAGAGCTCACATCCCCAATTACTGCCAATTACTATGACAGATGACATCACAACACCACCGTTTATTTCTGAACCGTGAAACACTTCCTCATCCTGCACTTTTATCAGGGGAAAACTGTTTCTGAGTGAGATATATTTGGTGGTGAATATAAAGGCTTTTGAAAGGCCCTAGAGATTTCCATTTCCTCTGCACCCAGTGTTTGGGTGAGTCATAATGAAGACTATTTTTAGGACCTTTCAGATTTTTTTTTTTTTTTTAGCATTGTGACATTTTGAATAATTAATGAATCCTCCCCACACACAGACACCCACACCCACACCCACACACATATTCTGATTAATTTTTCTTTTTCCTTTTTAATCATTGCAGGTTATCGCCTATAATGCAGAAGGGAAGAGTAACCCCAGCGCTGTGTCTGAGTTCACAACGGCCCCTGACAGACCGGGCTGTCCCTGCAGACTCACAGTGAAGGGAAAACCTCACCCGACCAGCTTCCGCCTGACCTGGGGTCAGTTTAGCATGTTATGAACACACAAAGATTGATCCTTGACAGAAAAAAAATTCTAAAAATCACCTATGATTTAGTCCTCTGATTTAACCACTTTGACTGTTTTTATGGATCAGTCAAAAAACTGAAACACAAAATTCACAAAAAAAAAGGTTTTTATGCGCATTTTTAGAATTTATGTACTTCTTGGCGTTTCCATCTAGCATTTTTAAATGCGATAACTCAAACTTCGCTTAAAAATATGTGGATGGAAACATTGCTATTGATGCACTAAAATTTCAAAAAACGAAATTATTCATCCAAAAATGATTTTGTACAGACGCCGGTGTGTGCGTACATTGTCTTCACATTTTAAAGAAGTGGCATGGTGCTGCGCTTCTCATCCAGTGTGTGACTCCCTTTAGGCCCCTAAATACTTCAAGTGAAATTGAAGAACGAACTATTGTGACACAGTTTCATTTCAGTGCATTTCTACTGCCTAACTAGGCAAC
Organism: Hypophthalmichthys nobilis; assembly: GCA_037950665.1. Lineage (NCBI taxonomy): Eukaryota > Metazoa > Chordata > Actinopteri > Cypriniformes > Xenocyprididae > Hypophthalmichthys > Hypophthalmichthys nobilis. The sequence continues at coordinate 28,266,975 of CM075479.1, forward strand.
ATTTTTAGGCATGTATTCTTTATCGATACAAGAATTTTCCATCCAAGGTGGAGTTGTGCAAGCTTTTCATTAATTATATTATATTAAAATGTTCGAGCAAAAATGCAGAATGTACTTCAGTATCAAGAACTGGCTGCAGTTGCTAATAGTAAGGATGTTTTTGTTGTTTCCCCTCAGACCCTCCCAAAGACAATGGTGGCTCAGATGTGACGAAGTATGTGGTGGAGCTGTCTGAAGGGTTAAGTGGTACGTTCTACTGAGGTTTTCTGGTGTGTCTACACATGCTTAATTTGATCCTGGCATTATTATGGTTATTTCATTGATTGTGTGTGTGTTTTCAGGTTCTTCTTGGAATCAGGTTTACAGCGGTTCAGCTATGGAGTGTGTTTGTGATGGTCTGAGCCCAGGATGTTCATACCAGGCTAGAGTCCACTGCATCAGTGTAGGAGGAGAGAGCCCGGTATGTCACACAAAACATGGATAGCTTAGTTCTCTAGGGCCAAGTTAAACCTTGTACAAAATATTAGCCAATGAAATGCTCTCTAGAATGAGAATGTCCTACTCCTCTAATACCTCCTGCAACACTGAGCTTTATAGTACACGCATTACTGTGACATAAGCTAAAGACTGTTGGCTAAAAATAAACAAATTCCTGTTTCAAATCAAATGCCAACACAGGAGAAAAAAACTGTGCTTAATTTGGGGTGTGTCATGTCTGTGAGTCCCATGTTTTCTTTAGCATAATTTTTAAAAACCACTTATTGTGGAAATAATATACTTTAAAAGAATATCCTTAGATATGAACTGAATTTTAACTTGTTAGTTGCAATTAAATAATATATTATAGCTGAACTAGCTGAACTTTACTCGCTGAAGTAGGACTTAAGTAGCTTTATATATAATTATATAAGTATCTGTATATATATAATTATATTTTTTAAAAATAAAGTGTATAGCACAATGTACTGCATTTATGGTCAATTTAAAATATACTTTAATGTAATTTCTATTAAAACGTGTATGTCATGTATTTAAGTATATTTTTAGTTACACATTTGTAATGAAGTTACAGTTTAGTACATAACTTCCAATGTGATATCAAGTAACATTACAGTTAAAATGATAATGAAGTACTTTACATGTTTTGGTATGTCAGCATATCAAAATAAGTGTACTTCTTTAAAGCATAAAACAATTTATATTATAAAAAGCATTAAGTAAAGCTTCTTGGACTTAAGTACACTTATTACACTTAGTACACTTAAGTGGCCTTTTATTTCATTAATATTATATTATCTGCAAGTACAGTTGTTTACTTCAAATCTTAAAAGTATTTTTTTTAGTCTCGATTGTAGCCAAACAATGCATCAAGAATTCATGTTTGAATTTCATTAATATTTGCTACTAACAATCTCAAGTCAGTATTCGCATTGTTACATATTATTTTGTAACAAAAATATCCGACTCCTTGTCTTGCTGAGGCTAATTTTATTGCTAACATTTAATGTATTCTAAATGCACACCATTCAAATTTCAGCACACACATTTAAAGCATATGACAATTCTCTGGTTTAAACATTGTCCATCTCTGTTGGGCTGTCACCCTTTTTTACCAGGATGTGCCCCAAGGCAAAGTTCTTTCATTCCACATAGCAGATCAGGGTCATGTTCTTTCAACTTTTTACCGATTCATCTGAAAACACAGACAAAACTTCTATATTGTTCATAGACACGTGTACATAGTCCATATACAACTCAACACTTAATGAAGATGTTCCAGTATCACTGCAAACACTAAACACATTTACAAACACATTGTAAACGCAGAAGAGTGCTGGGCTGGCGCTCCAGTAATGAAGTCATCATCCCGGTTCTTCATCACAAAGCGCTTTTGGCAAGCAGCTGATAATAATTTCTTTCTTCCGTCTTCTGATCCCAGCTGTAATGGCATTGTCGGCATAATACAGATGCATATCTGCATGCGGGACTTGCCAGCACACAGCTATGACTCATGTTGGTGGCGACTGGTTTTCACAGCCATGAATGTGAGAGGATGCTGGTCTGCTGTCAGTGTTACAGCCGGTGCCCACACACTATTGTCACCAAGGAGGTGGAACATGGCGTGCACCATTAAAGTGGATCAAGATTATCTAGTCTTTCTGATTTGTCATTCATGTTGTTTTCAGTTGACGGAGGCCTTGCAGGTCCAAACGCCACCTGTTCCTCCTGGTCCATGTCAGCCGCCCAGGGTCGTGGGCAAACCCAAAGCGAGGGAGGTGCAGATACGCTGGGGTAAGCTTTGTCTTTGTGTGTGTGGTTATTAATTGTGTATAAACAATTAAGTATTAGTTAAAATCATGTTAAGTTTAATATGTATTTGGGGCTAATTGGGGGGTTGAGTGGTGTATTTACACTATCAGTGTTGGGGAAAGTTACTTTTAAAAGTAGTGCATTACAATATTGCGGTTAGGCATGTGACGGTATCAAATTTTCATGTTGCGATTAATTGCTGAAGCTTTTATCACAGTATACGGTATTATCACGATATTGAAATAAGTTGCAAAAAAAGTGTTGTCATAGTATAACAGGTTTAAGAACTTTTTTTGTTATAAAAAGAACTCTGAATGTTTAAATACAATAATACAATACACAAAAAATATATAAAGTAAAATTTTCAAACAGATTAAAATGCAAAAGAATTAGGCTATAAAGAACAACAGGTAACAATTTACAATAAAGTCTCATTATTTAATGCATTAACTAAGATTGAGCAATAGCTACATTTGTTACAGAAAGTAGTATTTTTTGTTAATGTTAAGAAATACAACTGATCATTGTTAGTTTTATCTCAGGTCCATTAATAAGTTCTTTTGATTTTAGTAATGTTATTAAACAGTAACTAAGAAATTAACATTAACTAAGAATAATTAATGCTTTATAAGTATTTTTCATTGTCAGTTTGGTAATAATAAATTAACACGTTAACTAATGAAGCCGTATGTCTCAAAGTTTTACTGAACAATAACAAATAATCAGAACATTTCTAATCATTAGGACATGTTGTAGTCTAGATTAAAATATAAAAATGTTTAAGTTTGAAAATAAATAGCCTATTAAGTCTTTAAGTATTAAGTATTTGGTGCTATGATGAACAACACTGAGATTACAAAAAAATGCATGGCTGTTTGAAGCATTTTATAAACTTCACTAGTGCAGTTGCTTTGTTTGCGGGGTTTCCGGGGTAACTGCTGCATTCTGCTGTTCCATCAGCGCCCTCTGCTGTCAGAGAGTGAATGTGCACTTTCATTCAGCGCATCTCCTTCACTTGTTCCGCCATGTGCTTGTTTACATCTGAGAGCGTCCCTTTGACGCAGAATACAGCGGTGTTGTGCATTTTATATGGTTGATGGGGAAAGTATTCTTAAATGCATTATAAAAATTTTAATAATTGGTAATAAATTATTATTTACGGTATTTTGAAGTGCCCACGATAACAATATCGTGCATATTCATTATTGCGATATATCGCATTACCGAATATTGGCACAAGTCTAATTGCGGTACTTAATAAAAAGTAACTTTTTATGGAAAGTAAAGTTGTTCTGTTACTTTGCATTACTTTTTCTCACCTGGACTGGGCTTGCTTGCTTGTTTTTTAATAACAAAAGAAAAGTTCTATTTTTGGCAAATATAAAGGCCCTTTCACACCAAAATTGAAATGAATAAGCCTCAGGCTGAAGGAAATTCATGCCTATACAGTAAGAGGGTGTAGCTCAAACAAACCTGCCATTCTGGATTGCTGAAGAATAGGATGCAGGAGAAGAAAGTTCAACCCTCTTACTTAAGCAATGATAACAAACAAACAAACAAAAAAAGAAACACAAATGTGATGTTCATCTAGTCATTTTTGCTTATTACTCTGGTTGAATTGGATCATTGAAGGTCAGTAGCAAAGACATTGGTTAATAAAGTGAGATTAAATACATAAAGTGTATTTGTATTATTTAACACATTTAATTATTGCAGGTTTGCGCAATATTCTGAGTTTGCATTTCACTGTTTTTATTCATTTTGAGGAATACTGAATCTGTTTTTGTGCAAGTGAGACGAGTAAATGCTCACATTTAGTCTAGAACTACAATGTGTACAATATCTCTGCACTGTTGAGAGCTGTCAGTCAATAGATGAGGAAGCAGTTACTAAAAAGTAACTTACATTATATTTTTGAAAAAAGTAACTCCGATATTTTGTTGTAAATTTAAAAGTAATGTGTTACTTTATTAGTTAATTGAAAAAAGTAATCTGATTACTTGTAATGCGTTACCCCCAACACTGTACACTTCTGTTAAAAAGTTTGGAATAATTCCGATTTTTTTAATGTTTTTGAAAGAAGTCCCTAATGCTCATCAATGCTGCATTCACTGAATTTGATCAATAATATAGGGAAAAAATGCAAGCTTGTTTCTGTAATTGCGACCTTTTTATCTCATAATTCTGAAAAAAAGATTATAGGATATAAACTTTGATATAACTGAGGGGAAAATGATTTGTAAGTTTATCTCGCCATTCTGACTTTATTTCTCAGAATGGCAACTTTGTATCTCTTTGTATCTATGAGCAATTTGGACTTTTTTAACTCATGAGTTGATCTCGCAATTCTGAGAAAAAAAGTCAGAATGGCGAGATATAATCTCGCAATTGTAAGGTGTCAAGTCAAGTCACCTTTATTTATATAGTGCTTTTTACAATGCAGATTGTGCAAAGCACTGTTGAATATCAAATGTCAAGTCTCCCCCAACTAAGCAAGCCAAAGGCGACAGCGGCAAGGAACCCAAACTCCAACAGGTGACATCAGATGGCGAACAGGTGGCAAATAGGTGTTAAAATGGAGAAAAAAACCTTGGGAGAAACCAGGCTTAGTCGGGGGGGCCAGTTCTCCTCTGGCGAACAGTGCTTTGTTACGATTCAGGTAGCTATCATAAGTCCGATGGGATCGCAACAGTCAAAGTATTTATTCCAGTTCCATCCAGTTGAGGATCGTATTTATCACGCCGGTATGGACGGTGTGTTGAGGAACTGTGCCACTGGCTGTCGTGTCGATGAGGCCTTGTGTAAAATCTGAATTAAGTCGCAGTCACCTTTTTTAATTTTTATGCAATGACGGAAACAAGCTTCCATTAAAAAAACAGTAATAATGTGAAGTTTAAAATAACTTTTTGTTATTTTAATATAATCTTAAATGTAATTTATTCCTGTGATGCAAAGCTGAATTTTCAGCATCATTACTCCAGTTTTTATTTTATCAATGTAGTACTGCTTAATATTTTTGTGGAAACTAAATTGTGAGAACTGTGAGATATTTATTTTTCAAAGTTCACAAGAACAGCATTTAATTTGCCTTGTAAAAATGTGAAAGACTTTACTGTCACTTTTTCAATTTGATGTGTCTTTGCTGAATATGTGGTATTTCGGGTATACGTGTGTGTTTGAGAGAGAGAATGATTGATGTATCTAAACGCTTTCTCTCATTGCATCTGTTAGCGCCCCCTCTAGTGGATGGAGGAAGTGCGGTGTCTTCGTACAGCGTGGAAATGTTCGCTCCCCAGGTGGAGGAGGGCAGGGAAGTGTACCAGGGCTCTGAACTGGACTGCACAGTTGGCAGTTTACTGCCCGGCAGGACCTACGGCTTCCGGATCAGAGCTGCCAACAAAGCTGGGGTGAGTGCAAGCCTAGCCTTACAAATGCCACAGACTTTGTTTCATAGTGGCTAATAACCTGTTCTTTTTATAAAATGTGCCACATATAGTTTTACGTCGGCTAGCAAGTTGTTTCATATTTTGTTTGTGTTCACCAGTACGGCCCTTTCTCAGAGCGCTCTGAGGTCACGACAGGTCCGGGGGCCCCTGACACATGTCGGCCCCCTCATGTCACCTGTAAATCACCCACGTGTGCTGTGGTCAGCTGGGAGGTGAGAATATCCCATGATGCAAAGTATTCTTACTGTATCAAGCAACTCTTTAGTAGCTTTGAGAGGTCAGGTTCATTTTAGCTAATTATTTCACTATGACTGGATCATGATTTTTATCGTTAACTAAAACTAAAACCATAAAAAAAAAAAATTAAAAAATCATTACTTGAAATGAAACATTTTCTGGAAAAAAATATTTCAAAAATTATTTTTCAGCTTAGTTGCCAAAGCAACATTTCTCATTTTCTTTTAGTTTAAGTTGAAGTACTAAAATTAAATGAACAAAAACTAAAACTTAATTAAAAACATATAAAATATATAAAAAAAAAAAAAAATTTCAAAACTGATGAAATAAAAAATTCAAAAATATGTAACAAAATTACTAAAATAATTACTTTAACTATAATTAAAATGAAAACAATTAGATTTTATAAAAATAAATCTAATTTAAAATATTAACAAACTACAATTTTAATATCAATAATATTAAAATAACATGATTGAATCAATTTCATTTGAATGATCTGAATGATAAATTTAATTTGCAGCATATTTTTTCTGCAATGTAAAAAAAAAAAAATTCAAATTTTGTTTTTGACTTAAAAATATAAATAACTATTTTCCCTCACGTAGTTTTGTTGTGCTTTTATTGCTTTTTTGTTTCTTCTTTTGTTTTTGTTTTTATTTTTCATTTTGTTTTGGTGCTCTTGTTTGTTTGTTTTGTTTTTTTATTTGTATTGCTTTTTGTGTAGTGTTTGTTTTCTCACACATTTGCTGTATTTTGCAACCATGCAGGCTCCTCCCTGTAACGGAGCGGCTGTCTCAGAGTATCGTCTGGAGTGGGGGGCGGCAGAGGGCAGTATGCAGGTGTGTTACACCGGCGCTGCACTGTCCCATGAGATGAGGGGGCTGCTGCCTGCCACCAACTACTTCTGCAGAGTCCAGGTGAGAAACACCATCATACACCTGCTTATTTCTGCCAAAATACTGAATGTTTGAGCTGTTGATGGTAAGATGTGATAAACCATGTGAAACAAACCAATCAGCTTGATGATTCATAAACACTAGATGACTAGACGAGTGCCAACTTTACATTGTCAGCGCCATCCAATGGTTGACAGAGACAAGTACAGATTTTTTTTTTTTCTGTGGGCTTTAAAATAGCCCTTAATTACTGTATTGAGGGCTGTTATCTACTATTTGTTGGCTGAAAGTTTGTTCATTGGCACAATTTGTAATTACAAAATGTATGTTAAAAAATATTTAAAAAATATGTTAAATCCCTGACTGTTACTGCAGATTTACTAGAGCTATACAGTTCTAATTCAGTCTTAGGAACTGAATTTGAAATAGTGTATTGTTACAATAATTATTACAATCATCAAAATCAATTAATAAATTCTGTAATTGATGCATTGAATTTTCTTTTTCAAAGCATTTCTATGCTGTTGCATGTTAGTCTAGTATGGTTAGTTCTGATTAGTTTTCTGCTGGCTCTGCTAGAATACACTGAATGAAGGTTAAAGACTAAAAGAAAATCTAAAGATTCGATTTTTTTGTTTACTTTTGCTTTATTTGTGCTTTTTCTTTTGTTTTCTTGCATTTGCATTTTTTTATGTTTAGTATTTTTGTATTTGCTTTTTTTGTTTTCAAACACTTTTGTTTTTGCATTAAATGAAGGTTAAAGAATAAAGGTTTATTTGATGTTCTTGTCAGGCCTGTTCAAATTGTAGTTACTCACTGTGTGTTCTGTTTAGTTTTCTTGTATTTGTTTTGCTTTTCGTTTTTTTTTGCTTTTTGTATTTGCTTTTTGTTTTGTTTTCTAACACTTTTGCTGTGTTTTTGTATTAAATGAAGGTTAAAGATTAAAGGTTTGTTTGATGTTCTTGTCAGGCCTGTTCAAACTATAGTCACTGACTGAATGTGTGATTTGTGCCTCAGGCGGTGAATGTAGCCGGTGCGGGGCCCTTCAGCGACGCTGTGTTTTGTCAGACGCCCTGTTCTGTGCCAGCGACGGTCAGCAGCGTCCATGCTCTCCATGAGTCAGAGATGAGAGTGGAGCACAGGACCACAGAGAGGGGCGAGGATGAGGAGGAGGAGGAAGAGGAGGATGAAGAGGCCAATCCTCTCCTCTACTCTCCATCCACCTGCCTGGGGCTACGCTGGGAGGCGCCGTGTGATCACGGATCGGAGATCACGTCGTACCTGATCGACCTGGGAGAGAAACAACCCATCTTTACAGGGCCCGTAACCAAATACATCATCCAGAACCTGCAGCCTGACACCACCTACAGGTACAATGAAGTCTGTTACAAAACAGATCTTACAATCACCATGGCTGCATTTATTTGATGCAAAATGCTGTAAAAACAGTAATAATGTGAAATATTATTAGAGATACATTTCTCAAGAAACATTTTTTTAATATTATCAATGTTGAACACAGTTGTGCTGCTTCATATTTTTGTGATAATTGTGATATACGATACATTCAAAAGTTTGGGGTATGACTTAATATTAAAAAGAAATTAATATTTTTATTCACCAAGGATGCATTAAATTGATCAAAAGTGACAAAAAGGCATTTATAATGTTAAAAAAAAATCTCATTTAAATAAATGCTGTTATATTGAACTTTGTATTCATCAATGTATCGTAGTTTTTGTAAAAATATCAAGCAGCAAAAACTGTTTTCCACACTGATAATAAGAAATGTTTCTTGAGCATCAAATCATTTAGAATGATTTCTGAAGGATCATGCGACACTAAAGACTGAATTATATTGAAAATTCATCTTTGATCACACAAATAAATTACATTTATGAAATATATTCACATAGAAAAGTTCATTTCAATTTTAATAATATTTCACAGTATTGCTGTTTATTATATTTTTGATCAAATAAATGCATCCTTTGTGAGCATATCTTCTTTCAAATACATAAACAAAAATCTGATTTTTTTCCAAGCTTAAATAAACCCAACTGTGACTGAATGAATCTTGTGTTTGTGTGTTTGAAGGATAAGGATCCAGGCTTTAAATAGTCTGGGTGCAGGACCCTTTAGTCACACCTTTAAACTGAAGACCAAGCCACTGCCACCCCTCCCTCCACGTCTGGAGTGCACCGCCTCCAGTCACCAGACCCTCAGGCTCAAGTGGGGCGACGGCCCGGCCAAGGCCCAGCCCACAGATTCCCTACAGTACCATCTCCAAATGGAGGATAAAAATGGGAGGCGAGTAGCTGCATTGTTTGTGCCTTTGTTAAAACCAGCCAATTATACACTACCATTCAAAAGTTTGGAGTCAATAAGATTTGGGTTGAGGAGATGCCAGTCCACCTTCAGAATTTCTAATAGAGATGGCTACTTATGTCTTGAAATGTAACTATTTTAGTTTTGGCAAAGATTTTTATCTCCAAGTTAGCAGTACGGCAATGGGATTGATTTTTGCCACAAAATATGCCAACTTGTATGTTTTTGTTGTTGTTGTTGTTGTTTTTGTTTTTGAGGCTTTGTGTATTTAATTTCTTTCACGTATAGATATATTGACATTTTGTCTTTATGGGGGAACTTAATGATGCTCATGAATTTGTCAATTTTAAATAATTTTGTGGACAATTTAGAATTTACTTTGGAAGTGAATTGTCTGGCTATGTGGGTGCCGAAAACATGAAGGCAGTTACCAGAGAAACTGATTAGGGCTGTCAAAATGGCTGAAAAAAACTACATTTGAATTTTATGCTTAAATATTACTAATATGCGGCATAATTTCAGTATGGGGGAAAAAAGCTTTTGGCTTGTCCTGAGGCCACAAGAGGGTGCAATGAGCAAAATATTAGTGCACCCCATTGAATAGTTTATTCAAAGCATTGAAAAAACCTGAGTGTCTGAAAAAAGTGCATAACTACAGCATCATGTATTTATGCCTCGTTTAAAACAAAGAACCGAAGCACCGATCACAAGGAGTACTTTTTGAGTTTAAAAACATGAGATGCAGAGGAATGGAAAAAGAAACCTACAAAGAGACACCTTTTTTAAAAGTTGAACTTCTTTTGACTTTATACAGCTTTATAAACATGCGGCTCTCTGTTGAGATGTGATTGCAACGGTCAAAGATGTCCATCTAGCGTATGTTTACATAGAAAACAATGGAAAAGCAGTGCAATAAATGTGTTCTGAGTGAACGGCTTGGATGCGGTTTTGACGTAACCAAGATCTTCTCCGCATTGAGCTTCTCTATTTCTGAAATGTTTTGAATGAACAACTCACCACCACCACCACCGACACCACATCTATTGGTTTTACCTGGAAAGGCTACCAAAAACATTAAAACGCAACAACTCTTAAAACGCAAAACATATTCAAATAGAAAACGGTTACTTTAAAAGCTGCAGTTCCTAATATTTTTGGTTAAAAATGATCCAAAATCAATTTTACATAACCAGCCAAAACTATCTTCTTATCTTAGCCCGATTCACAACGGTAAGCTTGTAATAATGTTTTCTAATTCAGGTGGCACTGGTAGGTTTCCGCGGGAAATTCGAGCATACCGCCATTCATCGTTGTGTCATTGCGTCATGTCTGTTTACATAATGAAGGAGTCCCAGCTAGTAGACCGTATCGCACGTGAAGATGCTGCAGGTGGCAGATCATTTATAGCCTGTTCTCACAGCAGCTGGAATGATTAAACTTATCATTTTGATGGCAAATTGTATAATATGACAAATTAACATTAGAGATTAGACTGTACAGAGATTAAAATCTACAGGTAATGCTAATACACACTAAATACACGTAGTCACGCAATGCTGATGTTGTTAACATATACAATTTGAGAACAAAGTATAACAATAATAATAATTTGCACAGTTTTAAATGATATGAGCTAAGTAATCATTAGATTTAATCACCATTGATAGCGAAGTTTATTTTTTTCTCAGTTGGTCAGAACAAAAGTGGCAGACATACTTTTTTGTCAAGATGACATTTTCCGGTGAAAATTCTTATTTTAGTCATTCCAAAGTACAGTATCCACTGGTGCGGTGACTGACATCCACACATTCTCCTCAAAACATTAGATTCATCCGCGTTGAGGAGCCATGCCTATGCACAACCCACGTAAAAATAATTCTGCAAATAACTGCAATTGCAGTTTCCAAACAGAGGGTGACAAAGAGGCAAAACTTTACGGACTGCAGCTTTTAAATTGTAATAATATTACAGATCTTACAGATAACACTTATTTTTATTTATTTTTATTTTAAATTTGCAATTCATTTGTGTAGGTCTGCCTTCAAGTCTGTTTTGAAAATCCCTCTTTTGTTATTGGTTTGTAATATTGTGTGTTTTGTGGCTTTATAGAGTTCAGCTCTATAACATTTTCTCTCTGTTATTGTCTCTTCCTGAAGGTTTATATCCTTGTATAAAGGACCCTGTCACACTCACAAAGTGCAGAGGCTAAATGAGTCTACCTCGTACGCGTTTCGCATCCAGGCCTTTAACGAGGCGGGCGAGGGGCCCTTCTCCACTGTTTACACCTTCACCACCCCCCTCTCCCCACCTGCACCCCTAAAAGGTACCGCATCCCAACCATACACTTGCCCCATAAACTTCCATTGTAATTGCATTTCTGTAGACATGTTTTTTTTGTTGTTGTTGTTGTTTTGACAACATCCTAAAGACACACATTTAATTTATTCGATTTGACCTCAAATCATTTTACATCTTTTTACGTTTTGGTTTGTTCTCATCACCTCTATATCTGTGTGTCTCTCTCTCTTCAGCCCCTCGCGTGGAGCGTGTGGACGAGTCATGTGAGGTGAGCTGGGAGACACTGCCACCTATGAAGGGAGATCCAGTCATCTACTGTTTGCAAAGCATGCAGGGAAATTCTGAGTTCAAACAGGTACCTAAACCACTGTGTGCCTCATCTCCATGTACAATTTTCAGTAGCTCACCAAACACCAAAAAACATCAATTTCAAACTCAATACAGCATCTCAATTATAATATTTCTATTCACTGTGAGGCCAAAGCATCTCAAATGTTGGTCCCTACTTGTAAGCACATTACATACAGGTCACGGCACTCAGCAGGTGCGCTCAGCAGACAGCAGGTGTTGGAGGAATATTATAGCAGCATAATGGCGATCAAGTGGTCATTACTGAAAGGCTTAGTGACAGTTATTACACTTAATGTTAGAGCCAAATCAAATCTAGCGACTGAAATTTGTGCTTTGATTGTACATGATCTATATTTGACATCATCTTGTGACAATGGCCTTCATAACCTCTGTTTAGGAAAGACACCATAAAGGATAAGAAGTACAGAATAGAATTAGTAGGGCTGGTGCTTAAAGAGTTACTGAAACCAAAAATAAAAATTCGGTCATATTCATATCTTTACATTGTTCCAAACCCATATGACATTATTTCTTTCATGAGACACAAAGGAGTTGTTTTGAAGAATGTTCCAGCTGCTGTATTTCAAGCCTTAAGTCATATAATAGCTTTGAGTGAGGAACAGACCACAGGTTTTTGTTATTTATTGAAATAACTTTAGCTATAGCTAGGGGTGTGACGAGATCTCGTGATATTAAAACGTGACGATATTTCTCGTCGAGGTGAAAGCCATCTCGCCAAATCGATGTTAGTATTATTAGACCGTTTTCTAAGGCTGCAGCTTCTGTTAAAACCATTTCATAGTGTTATTGTGATGTCACAAAGGCTGCGATTCAATTAAATAAATATATATGCTGTGGGTTTCGGTTTGATTTGTTGTTTACCATGATTTCAAAATAAAAGTTTAAACCCCCGCTCTGAGTTTGCATGTTTTGATGTCCACATGTTCTTGTTCAAGAAATGATAGTGGCTGTAGCATTTCTATCACAAAGAATTGGCCAAATATTTAAGTGGATTAAGTGAACATTTGAATTAAATGTTGTTTGGCCAATTTTAAATAAGGATTTGATCATGCTGTTAAGTGTAACAACAATCACTAGGTATTTGATATAATACATAATGTATAGAAGTTGATTGTTTATAGTGTTACATTATGTATTTTAACAGTGTTATTCAATAAAACCATATAATTACTTACTTTTGATAATTTATTTGAACCAATTATTATTGCCTCATTGTTATTATGTATGTGTTTTAAGTCATTTTAAAAGCTATTGTTCTCTTAGTTCTATTTTTATTACCACAAAAAATATTATCCGATTACTCAATCAAAATAATCAACCGAATACTCGATTACCTAAATAATTGTTAGTGACAGCCCTAGATTAGTTAAAACATTTCAAAATGTACCTGTATTGTTTTGCATTTTGTGACTTTCAGGCACATATTTTGTCATTAAAGATTTCTTAAAAATAGTGTTAAAAAGTAGAAAAAGAATCTGCACATGACGAATAAGGTTCTCCAACTGTTTAATATTTTTCAATAGAGGCCACATAAAAGACTAAGATACTAAAGATGCTATAAAGTGCAAAGTTGGATTTTGGTTGGATACTTGCACACCCAGTAAGCTTTGTGACGCTGGAGTGTATACATCTGGTGCTACACCACTTTCTTCATCATTATTTAAAAATATTGTTTCGTCTCATTCTCGTGAACCCAATATTTTGTATTGTCTCATCTCATGAGCTACATGTATAATCACACCCCTAGCTGTTGCTCTGAAATTTCAGTTGTGCTTTATTCAAAACATTTAAACGTGTTACAATTGATCACAAAATGTGTGAGAACCTTTTGTGTGAAAACATTGGTGTCAAACTTGGCAAAATAACATCTTGTGGTGCTATGTTTAGATGCATAATGTACAAAAACAGATGAGATTTGATGACTTGAAAATCAGTCTGTTTGTCCCACAAAGCATATTACTTCAGAAAACGTGTAATACTACTTTTATGGTACATTTATAAAAAAAGGATTCTGAAAAAATATCTCCTTTTCTGCATCTCAATCATATGGTTTTGGAAAGAAATGGTAAACAATTTATCATTTTAGGGTTAACTATCCCTTTAAATTTGGGTGCTAAGGGGCCTGCTGGAGAGCCGGGTAAAAACATCACCTAGTTGTCTCTATTTGCAGTGTTGAATTCCTAATACCAATTGTCACTGAAAATATTATCGCTGCACTATATGTCAGACGGGACAAGACAGATCTGTTTGATTTAACTTGAAACCACTCTAGCATGAGCACCTGCACAAGCTGCCTTTGAGTGACTGTAGAAATGAATGTAATGGAAGGGTAAAGCAGTCTCACTTGCTCTGACTCATCATCTCCTGCTGAGAGACACTGTAGGAGACTGCAGGCATGATGGGAGGCTTGTATGTTGTGTTGATGCAGCCCACACACACATGCAGGACTTCATATTCATATATTCATGATCTTCAGGTGTATTATTTCTCTCCCTACACATCTGCGTCCTTAAAATAGACTTCATCAGTTCTTTTCTCCTTAGTATAATGTCTCTTTCAAAATGAATGTAATCAGTATATAGAACAATATTAAGCACTGCATACATTTCATTAAAAACATTAAAAACACAACCCTACCCTACCTACCTACAAAATTACTACTTTTGTTCAGGAAAAATGCTAAATTTAAAATAAATGCTTTTCATTTCAACTTTGTTCATGAAAGAATCCTGAAAAAATGTCTGAAAACATTTTGTGTTTCCACAAAAATGTTAAGCAGCACAACTGTTTTCAAAATTGTTAATTGTTAATAATAATACATGTTTCTTGAGCAGCAAATCATCATATTAGAAATGATTTCTGATGGATCATGTGACACTGAAGACTGGAGTAATGATGCTGAAAATTTAGCTTTGATCACAGGAATAAATTACATTTCAAATTATATTAAAATAAAAAACGGATATTTAAAATTGTAATAATACTTCACAGTATTACTGTTTTTGATCAAATAAATGCACCCTTGGTAAGAATAAGAAAACTTCTTTCAAAACATTAAAAATTCTTACTGACTTCAAACTTTTGAACGATAATGTATATTTATATAGTATTCTATATAATATTTAAGAATATTGGTTGCATTTTATTTTACAGTATGTGCACTTACGTGTACTTACCTAAGAAAGTACTGGGTAAAATAAGGTAACTACATGGGTTAAGTTTAGGGGTAGGTTCACGGTTAGTACCTAGTTATTACCCAGTTATTGCAATTACTATAATAAATACATAGTATTTTCATAGAGAAAAGGACTGTAAAATAAAGTGCTACCAAAATATTTTTGCAACATACTTGTGTTTAGGTTTTAATTTTCGTCTCCAATCCTCTCAGATCTACAAGGGCTCAGCTACTTCCTTCCAGCTCCCTAACTTGAGCTTGTCCACGGACTACCGATTTCGCGTCTGCGCCATCCGGCAGTGCCAGGACGCCCCCGAAATCATCGGGCCCTACAGCTCCACCGTCATCCTGCTCCCACCTCGCATCGATACCCCCGGGGCCTCCGGCACCATGGGGTCCAAAGCAACCGAGGCCCAGAAGCCAAAACGCAGCCTGACGGACGAACAGTTTTCTTTCCTCATCATCGCCCTCTTGGCCGTGACCTCCATCCTCATCGCGGTCGCCATCCAGTACTTCGTGATCGAATGAGCCTCGGCGCCGCGTTACATCGTCAAAACAAGTTTTTGGTTTGTTGATGTTTGTTTTTGTTTCTTTATTTTGGTTCCGGCACAAGCCGCTTGAAGGGAAGGATTGAGAAAAGGAAGTTGTAGATTCACTTCAACCAATCTCTTGTTCTATCTTTCTCGCTCGCCTTCTGCGCATGCTGTCGAAAGAACGCCGTTCCCTCCCGACGGACTCGGAGGGCGATTTATTGAAGGATCAGCAGCGAAGCTTAACGCTCGTCGCATACTCATCGTACCACTTCATTTATTTGTGTAGCTGTAGTCTTTATGTTATTTATACGTATAATTTCAGTTGTATACTGTCGAGTGTAAGTTTCGTTCAGTGTTCCAAAGCTAGCTCGGTGGTCGCGCCGCTCACCGGTTTGCTATCTTGGGCCTGGGACTTGAGGGCCAGTGACTACACCATCAGCGAGGGGGTCCCAAGCAATCCCCGGGGAGATAAAGTCTACGACGTAAGGAAGGGGAGGCGAGACCGATACCGCTCGAATTAGCAAACGTTGATTTAGCACTTTCCTCAGAACTTTTTTTGATGTTCAGAATGTGTAAAGGATGCAAAAATAACTAGAGAAATGTTAGTATATTTTTGTACAGTATGATACGAGGACCTGAGATTCTGGCTTAGTACGGGGAGTAAGACTATGAATACCAAACTAACTCAGCTTAATAGTTATTTTTACTATCATGTACGTATACTGTAGCTTGTTTTTACAATCAAGCAGCTGCTTTGCTCCAAAATATTGTCGTTCAGCACAAACAATGTACGCTTTCTCTGAAATCTTTCCTTCAGTCGTTACCTTTGCACCTTAGTGAGACGAGAAAAAAAATACTTATTGAATGCGTTCTTGATCTTGTGATGCGTTTTATGGAACATTGTTCTCCAGTTGTGCAAGCCCTCAATGTGTTTTGGCTGTTTTTAAAAATGTAGTACCACAAAAATTGTTCTTGAAATGGTTCTGACAATAATCATGATTTTGAAAGTCAGAGTATTTTCTTAATTTCTCTATTGTTAGTTTTTTTTTTTTTTTTTTTTTTTGAGGGGGGGAGTGTTTAGTTTTAGAAACCAAATTATAGCATTGTGTTAACCTTTACTTTTAGCAATATTATTTTTTGATGTAATCTCGAGAGTATTGAACATATGACTAAATCATCATTTTCAGATATCTTTTGATTTTTTTTTTTTTTTTTTTTTCCTCCTCGTTTAAATCACACATTTGAACTTTATTTTTTTTTATATGGTAAATAAAACCTTTAAGTTAATTCTGTCCAACAGAGAAATTAAGAAAAACGCAAGAAACAAAATGCAAATCGCAGTAATGAATTGTGTTAATCCTACATGTACTTCCTGTGAATCGAAATTTTTGCCTTTTTCTCTGTGTGTTAAAGTCTCGTGACTGATTGTCAACGCTGCGTGACGACAGCATGACGGTCCGGTCGTAGGGTTTCGTGTTTTGTGCTTTTGGTTATGGGCATATGAATGCTGTCAACAACAGTTAACAACTACAGGTACCTTGCAAGAAGTCTTGGATGAAAATGAATTACATGAATTGGTCTTATAGATATACTGCAAATGTCTTCTGTTTGTCATTGAAGGAAAAAAAAATCTCAAATTCCTATTTTTGATAGTGATAAAATGTAATTGCAAAGTGTGCCATTTTAACATCTCCCCAACATGGTAGGCGTTTGATTCTTGGGAGAAAGAAAAACTACAAAAAATCAATAAAATATGCACAAAAAATGAGACCATTTTTATGTAATTTTAATGTTTGCAGTTACCTCATACACCGTACATTCCAAAACAAAAATTTGTTATAGTATACATACTACCAGACATATCACTTTAAAATGTTATCAGATAGGAAATGTATAATCATATATATGTATCTAAAGTGTGTCTGTATAGTCATGATATCTACAGACTGATCCATGCACAATAAAAGATTTATAATTCTTAATCGTCGTCTTTTACTGCATGTTGCCAAATGTATGCAGATTCATATCACTATAATATTTTGTATGTAAAATTAATTCTCAGCATAAACCAAAAGCTCATTCCTCTCACTCATGGTTTCATCCACAAAGAAAGAGCCGCCAGGCTCATTGGGTTAGAGATCTCGCTCCAGACAGATTGTCTATTAAATTAGATTATTCTTCAGCACCTGTATCAAGTGTTAAATCATATTAGACATCAAGATTATCTAAATTTATTTTCTCTGATATGCTTCAAAATAGATCTGAAGTGAATGCACCTGGCACACTAGGAACGCCTTCAAGGGTCAACATATGAATAAAGATTGTGTTAGACATTGCCAAAATTAATACTAATTGCTTTTCACTTGTTCATAAGAAAAAGAACACATACCTGTTTTTCAATATACCTTATGAACTGTAATTTAAAAAAACATAATATACTTGTATGTATTTCTATAAAAGGTTTGAAATGCTTAGGTCACATCTCATGTCTACTCATGTTTACCTAATGATTTCGGTTTAAAAATTACAGGTTCAATGTTTTATCCAAATTATTACTTGGATAAATACTGATAAGCCAATAATTCATTTAATATTAGTAGATAGCTCATTCACATTTACACATGAACCAAGAGCTGTTTAGCATTTAAATGCACACATTGAAAGCCAAAGCCCCGCCTCTCACCTCATCCCTATGTGTCTCCACCTCCTGTGATCTCAATATTTAATTAAGAACCAGACTAAGTGATGTTCTGCACGCACAGAGTAGAAAAAAGGTGATGCTGTCATCTTCTGCAACAGAGCACCAGATACAACCTCCACAAGTCTCATCTTTTTCATCTCTTGTTCAAACGCTCCACCTTCCTTGATAATGTTTTTGGCCTTATATTACAAATGGACTTTTAGTGAAGGAGTTGCGTCAGTTGAGTTCATCCTCACCTTCATGTACACTTAGACCTTATCGAACGACACCTGCAGACTTGCATCAGTATGGAGGAGTTTATGGAGGACCACCATTGCGGAGACTCTCTCTTCCCAACCTCCACCCTCATTCCCGTCACCACCATTTGCATCTTGCTCTTCATCGTCGGCGTAACCGGCAACACCATGACCATCCTCATTATCCAGCGCTTCAAGGACATGAAGACCACAACCAACCTGTATCTCTCCAGCATGGCCATCTCAGACCTGATCATCTTCCTCAGCCTCCCCTTCGACCTCTACCGCCTCTGGAAGTACGTACCTTGGGTCTTCGGGAGCTGGTGTGCAGTCTTTCACACTACATCAATGAAGCGTGCACCAACGCCACCATCCTCCACATCACAGTGCTCAGCATGGAGCGTTACCTGGCCATCTGCTTCCCTTTCAAAGCCAAGGCTGCCATCACCAAGCGGAGGGTCAAGTATGTCATCTTGGCTCTGTGGGGCTTCGCCCTACTGTCTGCTGCACCAATGTTCTTCCTGATGGGTGTGGAGTACGAGAACGAGACGATACCTGATCCAGGCACCCGGCAGTGCAAGCACACACGCTATGCCATTGACTCTGGGCTGCTGCACACCACCATCTGGGTGTCGACCACCTACTTCTTCTGCCCCATGTTTTGCCTGCTCTTCCTGTACGGATCCATTGGCCGAAAGTTGTGGAAGAGTCGTCATGAGCTTCATGGGCCCAATGCGGCAGCCAGACAGAAGGTTAATCGGCAGACTGTCAAGATTCTGGGTGAGTTGGTCTTTGGAAGTGTTAAGGCTGGAATGCACTACACGACTTAAAGGGTTACAGAGAAAAATGGGCCATTATACATTAAATGACTAAAGATCACACGCTATCAGACTTTCTAGTCATTCTGATCTGGTCTGGTCTTATCACACAAACTCACACAGAAAGATGCACCTTGTTGTTAGGAGATGGATGACAAATGAATTCTAAAATCGCCTCAAAATGTCAAAATATCAAGCATGTTTGATATCCTTCGACAAAAGTCTGAGTCTATACTCATTATACACCACAAAATATTCTGAGAAATCTGTCAACTCTGATTTTCCAAAATCTGCAGACTGGCACTGACTATGGGCAACTGGCGCCAACTTGTCCAGACTGCAAATCGGGCCAATAAAATCTTGGCCAAAGTCGTGTACTGTATTCCAGATTTTAGGTAACAGCCGTGGATAATTGTGCTTAATAAGGTTCATTCTCACGGTTTAAGGATCTGAACAAGCCCCTAACCCTAATATCAAACCTGTAATTCATCCCACAAGGTTTGTGGTGTAGACATGAACGACCTCTTAAATCTTGTTGGGCAAAGGTGTGCGATTACTTAAGGTCATGCTAACGATTTTTGTTTTGGTGGACCAAAAAGCAGGTAAACAAAATCCCATAAAACTTGCACTGAAGGAGAGATCTGAGCCATATTTAGAGATCAGAATGTCATAGAGACTCTGGTAGGCTCTTTTGACTTGTGGCTATTCGCAACACTGCATAGCAACATGTTAAAAGCACAACACCTTAGCAATGTTGTTGTCGAGAACGGTTCATTCAAGTCAGAGTCCAGGCTGAGTAGGTTGAGTCAATCAAGACCCAAGACCTGAAGATGGTCTAAGTAATTCAGTGTAAATATGTTTTCCTTTGGTATGAATGAAGCCTGGTTCCATGTCAGTGTTGTAGCACTCAAGATCGGACTCTACCTTGAGTCTGAGTCAAGACCAAGTCCAAGACAAAACCATGAAAATGTTTTTGAACTTGAGTCCAACACTGCACCCAATCATGATCATGTAACACTTTTGCTTTAAATGTTTGTGGATTTCTGTGCTATTTATCTCATTGATATAATTTTCCAACGTCTATTTGCCACAAATTAAAGTTTTGAAATCTATAACTTATACCTAACTTGAGCAAATGAATGTCAAGTACAAAGTAGAGTTGTCAAAAGTACTGACTTAAGTACTAAGTCGGTACTGAAATATAAAAAATGCGACGCTTTGAGCGCTGTTAAGCAGATTCGTAAACACCTCTGATTGGCCATTGTGTTCACGAGCTCATCGGATATGTCTGTCATTCGCTTCAATGATCAACGCACGGGAGCATTTGAATGTGTTTGAATTTGATAGCAGGCGTCTATCAGCGGACTGGTCTGCAGATCAGAGGCCAATCAGAAGTGTTTACGAATCCTCTCAACAGCGCTCAAAGCGTCGCATTTTTAAAATTTCAGTACCGAAGTCGGTACTTTTGACAACTACAAAGTGTTGTTACGATCTACTCCACCACCAAGGTGAGTTTAAATAACACTTATTCTAGTTCTGTTTTAAATTAGAAAAGCAATTTAATAAAATACATGATTTTTACCTCCTCAAAATATTTTCTTGTCCTTTTAAATTCTTTATATTTGAACACCAAGCTCCTCCTTTTACTAGAGGATGATGCTCATGTATGGTCAGACAACAGCAAATGTAATTTTTTTATGTCCATTTGCTCCAATAGCTAAAGACAAAATCAGTGATAGCATTTCCACGACTTTTCAAGCGAGGGAAAAATACAGAGAAATTGATAACAGCAGTCAGAAGAGAGAATAATGTCAAATTTGCCATCACTCCCTCAGCCGTTGTATTAGAAACAAACACTCTGAAGCGTTAATGATTTTGTCATTTAGTGTCAAAGTAATATAAACAAAGCAGTGTTATAAATGTGTATTAAATTTAGTAAAAATGAAAAAAATTACTAGATTTGCGATGTTGATAACTGGAAATGTCATCAGAGTCTGAAAAAGGGTCCATTAGTAACTTTGTAGAAACATATTTGCAATGTAAATTAATCATGTCAACTTGTGAGAGATGAAGCCTGACAGACCTTGCAAATGTGTAACATCTTTTCTATTCATTAATCATGTTCATTTATGTTTGGTTAGTGAATGTGGCTGTTTTATTTACTAGAAGCCTTAATAAATCAGTGTCAGTAGCAACCACCCATAACTTGGACTTATCTCATTCTTCTAATTAACCCCATATCTCATCCCCCTCTTCTTCTAGCTGTTGTTGTATTGGTCTTTGCCATATGCTGGCTGCCGTACCACATTGGTCGGTTCCTCTTCACACACGTTGATGACTACCACTCCGCCCGCCTCAGTCAGAACTTCAACGTGGCCTCCATGGTGCTCTTCTATCTGAGTGCCTCAATTAACCCCGTCCTCTACAACCTCATGTCCAACAAGTACCGCTCTGCCATCAAACGCCTCTTCCTGTTGGCCCGCAGGCACCACCACAGGCCAAACCGGAGGCATATTTCGACACGTGATGACATCACCGCCTGCACAGAGACATTCAGTGGGGTGAAAGAGACCGTAATGGCTAGGGTTGGGTCTCAAGAACCAGTTCCATTTTAGAACTATTTCCAAGAACTGTGGATTCGATTAGATGTGTTCATTTCGATTCCGCTTACCGGTGTGCGCATTTTAATGTGAATTTAAACCAAGTGCAAGAATACATGAAAGAGAACGCAGTTCAGCACTCGGGCACTGTTTTCTCTGCTGCATACACATCCAAGTGTGCACGCAAAGAGTTGCCTTTCATGTAATAAGCCAATACTAAATTGAGTTCTCTTTTGCGTCTTCTTGCACTTAAATGGGCAAATACACACACAAATTTTGTCCAAATATCCTCGTAAACAGTCGATTTTATCTTAAGTGAACGTAAACAGTTGAGAAAGAAAACGCATGTGTAGCAGTATATTGGATCTGTGCAGCTCTTAAAGTGACAGCAGCCTAATAAACTTGCTGCTGTCTGTGTCAAAAGAAAAAGAAAATAACTAAAATTGGCTGAATAACTTTTGTAACTTTAACCCTTATTTTCATGGTGATGCATGACACACTGCAGCCACAATAGTGCTGTACGACAGATATATCGCTTTTTTTTTTCCTTTATTCACAAACTTGTTAACTGTATCATGAACTATATGACATTCCGATTCTTAAATATGTGTAAGTAAATGTTTTGTTGTTTAAACACCTTTATTATGATCATGTTAGCTGATCTGTAATGCGCAATGGCTACCGCCATGTTAGCTGTCATGTAGAAAGCCATGTTTGTTTATACACTGCCTGGCCAAAAAAAAAAAAAAAGTCGCTGTTTTGATTTAAATAGGCAAATACTCAAGAGTCTATGATTGGATCATTATTGCTGTGATTATTATATTTCTAGCATGTTATACTGTATGTTTGTCAACAGTTATTTTAACCCTAATTGATGGAGTGTGTAGCTTTTCATTTCTTAAACAACCTTGTAGGAAGACGTATTATGGCTCATCAAGGCTCTTGATGGAAATAACATTACAACATTTATTTCCATCAAGAGGTGCATCAGTTTTTGGTCAAGATATCTTGTATTGACAATGCAAGAGTCAAGCACTCTGTAAAGTCTCCTCCAGCACATCCCAAAGACTTTTGGGAAATTTAAGGTCTGGACTCTGGCTGTAAGGTCTGGAGGGGCCAATTTACGTGTAAAAAAAAAAAAAAAAAAATGTTTCTTCATGCTCCCTCCCAACCATTCTTTCACAATTTAAGTCTTATGAATCTTGGCTTTGCTGCTTATCCAGCTTGCCTCTCTCTGTGTTGGCGCGAAAGCTGATTTGAATCTGGCAGTATGTGACATCACTATACAATCTAAAATACCAAATGTGGGACCGTAATCCCAGATGCACAGAAATAACAGTCACATATATGGAACTGTAGCGCTCAAGTGGTTAATAAGGATTAATCTTTATTTTAGTCATAAAAAGAATAATGTGCAGTTTTATTTTACATTTGATTACATTTGATTTCAATTGTAGCACCTGAACTTTGTTCAGTTTTATTTATTTGCTGCTGATTTTTGTTCATGGTATTCAGATGCAATGGAGTGTTTTGCAAGAAGTCACAGAATTGTTGGATATCTAAATGTTTGAATTTTTTTTTTGTTTACCTATTTGGAATCGAAACTGGGAATCGATTAGCAGAATCAGAATCGCTAAAATTCGATACCCAACCCTAATTATGACGAAGGAGGGCTTACAGTAACTTAGTGTTGTCAAAAGTACCGACTTGGTATCGCGGTCATTTTAAAAATGACGCTTTGAGCGCTGTTGAGCGGATTCGTAAACACCTCTGATTGGCCTTTGTGTTCACACGCTCATCAGATATGTCTCTGATTGGCTACAATAATTGGCTACAATGATCAACACACGGGAGCGTTTGAAAGCTCACGGAAGTGTTTAAATTTGAAAGCGGGAGCATTTGAAAGCTCTGATAGACACCTGCTGATAGACACCTGCTTTCACACGCTCCCATGTGTATCTGTGTAAGCGCTCGGTGAAGAGCATCATTGATGTCTATTTACAAGTTTTTGAAGTGTTGATCATTGTAGCCAATCACAGACATCTGATGAGCTTGTGAACACAAAGGCCAATCAGAGGTGATTACGAATCTGCTCAACAGCACTCAAAGCGTCATATTTACATTTAAAATTTCAGTGCCGACTTGGTATAGCGGTCAGTACTTTTGACAACACTACAGTAACATCATCTAGGCTGAAGAGGAGAACAGGAACCTGAGAGAAATGAAGAAAGTGTGGGCTTATTGGATGAGAGCTGCGATAATTGGTGTGACCGAAGGGAAAAATGAGTTTGGAACTGGAAACAGCTTGTGACAGATAGTCACTGTGCGGGGGGAAATGACTCATAAATGAAGGGTTTCACACAAATGCATAATATCACAGTTATTAAACAATTATTACACATTATTATTACACAAATAATTTATCACTTTAGTATTAGTAATCATGTGGTCTAGAGAAATAATGTGGTGATAAGTTTCGTATAAAACAACTCGATTAATGGAAATTTTGTGACTAGAATGACTAGATTTGGACTTTTTCATAGACTGAGTGGTTAACAAGCCAGTTATGATGAAAGCAATTGTAAACCATTGCAGACACACAAATGCAGTATGGAAATCGGTTTGATGATTTGCTCTTTAAATACGTGCTCCACCTGCGCTCATACATGAGATTTGGGAGCCTTCAGGCAGCGCTTGTGTGCTTCATTTCTAATTTAACATCAAAAGTCACCTTTATTTATGTAGCGCTTTTTACAATGCAGATTGTGTCAAAGCAGCTTTACATTGATAACTGGTATATAATTTTGGCTGCACAGCAGCTCTTAAAGAATAGTGTCAATGCCGGAAGATCAAAGCACTGTTGAATATCAAATGTCAAGTCAAATGTCAAGTGTCCCCAACTAAGCAAGCCAAAGGCGACAGCAGCAAGGAACCCAAACTCTAACAGGTGACATCAGATGGCAAACAGGTGGCAAATAGACTTCTGTGTTAAAATGGAGAAAAAAACCTTGGGAGAAACCAGGCTTAGTCGGGGGGGCAGTTCTCCTCTGGCGAACAGTGCTTTGTTACGATTCAGGTTGCTATCATATGTCCGATAGGATCGCAACATTCAAAGTATTTATTCCAGTTCAATCCAGTTGAGGATCGTATTCATCACACCGGTATGGAAGGTTTTTTGAGGAGCTGTGCCACTGGCTGTCGTGTCGATGAGGCCTTCACAATGGATGATCTGTGTAATGCAAAATTGAACACAAAGATCAATTTTGATCATGAGTGTTGATCATTATCTTAAATGCTGTGTAATGCAAAATTGCATTACACAGCATCTTAAGCCATTTTATGTTTTTGTCTTACAGAAAGCATCATCTAAATCTTTCAAATGAAAATTAAAACTTGTTTACTATTCAGTGCATGACAAAAAAAATGCAACCACAGAGTTATTGCTGTAATTTTTTAATTTGTATTTTGGTGTACTTGTGTCCACAAATGATTCTATTCTGCCCTGTTGGATGTCATTCCCTTCTTTTATGAATGTAAAGAAGTTTCTTTTTTGTGGGTTTCTCCATTGTTCTTCTTTGTTTATTTTTTATTTTATTTTATGTATTTATTTAATTTTATTTGTTTGTTTGTTTGTTTGTTTGCATTTTGATGTGCAACTGTGGTGGTTTGACAGCATTGACAATAATAAAGATATTGAGCAGAGAACCATTATTTTTGAACCAGCATTTTGTACTCGAAGATATTGAGCACCATTATTTTTTCCAGCAGTGATCTAAATACAAAAAGTGACAATTTATTAAAAAAAACAATTATTTGACACTAATTTAAGTGCTAATAAATAAATAAAAGTGCAAACCTTGTTTCGTTTCTTGTTGTGCACTTTGAACATTTTAATCTTTTTAAAATCAATTTAAAAAAAAAAATAGTATTTATTTTATCAAATTATAAAAATAAAAAAAAAGTAACTTTTTTGAGTAATTTAATAGATACGGACAACTTGTAAATGATAAGAAAGTAGCTGTACAGTAGCAGTGCTTTTTCAGTAGGGGGAGCCATATCATGCTTTTGGGAGGTGAGAGCAGTATTTTGTATTTATGAAGTAACATAAATGTTTAATAAGATTAAATAAAATGTTTAATGAAAACTATATTTAATAAAAAAAAAATGATTTATATATTTTTTTATCGACAGTTTATTGATTCAAACAAAAAAGAAAAGTAAATTAATACCAGACGTATTCTACACTGCATCCGAAGATCTGCAATAAATTATCTTATATTTGTTTTGTTTTTTGTATATATAGTTTTCATACACATCCTGTTTCTCCCAGTAACTCTGAAATTTCTTTAACTTTTCATATTTCAAAGGCTAAATGGTCTTATTACATGCTGAAAGTAGGCCTAATATCTTAATATATCTATCATTCTCCAAGAACAGTATTTTTAATCATCCAGCTGTTTTGCTGCCTGCATGCATTTTCCTTGCTTATGTGTGTCTTTACTGGTGTAAGATAATTACTACAGGTCTGATCCCACATGACTGAACTACATGTTTAAGTGTCAGGAAAGAAGGGTCAAGGAAAGCATTGAGACATTATTTCCTCCGTCAGACAACCATGTGTTTGGAATGTCCTTGGCTTCCTCGTGGCTTTGTTCCAAACACCTTCCAAGCACTATTATCAGGACTCAGCCTTGTTTTGTTCGCCTTTGGCCAGCCTCTTGATGAAGAGCGTGTTTGCTCTGAGCTAATCTCAAGCTCCACAGGACATGAGCTCACTCAGCTGTGGTCATGTTTTTAAATATGGGTATTAAAAGGAGAAGGAAGGGTCTTTATCACAATGGAAAGGAACTCTTGATCTAAGTCACCTTGTAATTGAATTGACCACTCAAAGCTATTCTTGATAAATGGATTCTAGAAAGGGGTCATTGTTCTGCAGGCCTATAGTTATCACATAAGCTATGTTAACATGCATTGTTGTCCAGTCCGATTTCAGATTCTCAAAGTTCTGTTTATATGAACCCTAAATGTTGCAATCTGAATAATGTGCATTACATGTAACTTCAGCGCATAGTATCCAGTCGCCGCATTCAGAACCAGAGAAAGCCACCAGAGATACCGCAAGTATTTTGCCTTGATGACAAATCTAAAAAGAGCTCTAATATGTAGGGTTGAATTAAAGGTGATTGGGTTTTTTTTTTTTTTTTTAATTCTGCCTTGTGTAAGGTCTTTTGCTATAAATGAAAAAAAATCAGCCCAACACAAGATACTTTTCTGTCATACTGAAGATGATACCAATCCATTTGAGGAAGAAAAAGGGTTATATTATAATGAAAGAATGTGTGGCGCACCGTTGTATGTAAACTGAGCCAAAAAAAAAAAAAAGTGGGACAGCACATCTTTTCATTGGTTTAGGCTAGTCTAAGCATATTTTTTGCACATAATAGTTTGTACTCTGAGAAATAAAGTTGAACAGAAATAAACATGGACTCTTAATAATGATGAGCAGAACAAGGAAATCTTGCACATGTAATTACATCAATGTTCATAAATCCATCCACAATTCATTCATACAGTACAACACATGTAATTGAGGTAAAAGAAGGCTTAAAGTCCAAAAGTCCAACATTTAAAAAAGTTTTTAAAAAAGTGCTTCAGATCTAAAATTAATTTTTTTTAAAAATATACGTAAATATACGTTGGATGAAATGTTGGTTGGCCCCATCCCCAATACATAACACATTTAACGTTTGATGGAAACATGAATATGGTGTATTACTGTGTATTCAGCAACAACAACAACAAAAAAGTTTAACTATCATGTTTCTGTTTTCAGAAGCAAAAAACAACACCAAAAAAACAGCTAAATTCCAATTTTCTCAGTTTGAATTTAAGCAAAAAAGAAATTTTCATTACCCAACTCTAACAAAAAAGATAACTAATATTCCCAGTTTTACCTTGATGCTACAACAATTTTTCCATCTGTCACCTTTAGAAATGTAGGCATTACTCTGATTCTTTCAATGACCCTGGATGTTTACATTAGTAAACTTTCCAAAGTTGCATTTCTCCAGCTTCGCCATATTGCCCAACTTCCTTTTTCTGTGTCAGACGATCCAGCCTGGTCTCATTGTTAATACGTAGGTATTAATACGAAACTTTCAAAGACACAAAACGTACATTTTTGTACGTTTAGAAAGGTGCTAAAACGTACAATATTGACGTAAATATGGCACTAAAACGTAAAAATACTTACGTTTTTACAGCGAAAAAACGTAAAATATTTACGAATCTTTCATGTCATAAAGATATATGTATAATTTCCATTTTATCGTTTTGTAGATAAATGTAAGATCCCTAAACCCCACCCCGAACCTAAACCTACCAATTTTATACAGAATGTTAAAAGAATAAAACATAATGGACAGAAATGTGTAGGAAAATGACAATTTTAGTAAAAATATAACATTAAAACAGTATTTTGAGCCGCTAATCCTACACCTACCCCTAAACCTACCCATAACCATTTCTTAAAACTCCGTACTGTAATAAAATAAAGAATAACAGACAAACAAGCGTAATCACAATAATTTATTTTTTGCGAAAATGTCAAAAGTGGTACCAAAAGTAGTTCAAATGATGATGAGTTCCAGTCGCAGTCCTCTCTGGCAGTAATAGTTTTTTATAGGGTACAGAGCAGTATTTAACTTATTAATCCATGAAAATATGAATCCGGCTTCTCTCCGTGAAGGTGCGACACTCATTAAAAATGTCAATCCACTGAAACACGGCATGTCGCAATCTTTGACGAAGCAGGTGAGAACCAATGAGCGTTCGATATCAGTGCCGTAAACCATGTCGTAACGCTTCGCATGGCGCTACTTTCAAATTTGAATCATAACGAGCGCGGACTTTGACTGTGACGGTCGCCGTTGCTGAGAATGAAGATGAAGATCCATGGATAAAGGGCTGAATTTGGATCTGTTCCTTACAAACATATGGATTGTAAAGATTCGGAGTACAGCGAACAAATAAAATGGATGGATTGGTGAATTTATGTTGTGCTATCTTATGGTTGTATTGTCAGTCGCTGCATAGAAGAAAATGCCTTCTGTGTCGCACAGCAACAAACTAAATATTACAAAATGATTAAACAATTACAGAAATTTTATTCATAAGGTTTCATATTGCAGTCTTAACATTATGTAATCCTCCGAAACGAGTTTGCAGCACAAGTCACGAACAAAAATGTTATTTCATATTAAGTAGATGAGTAAACTGCTTTCAATAAATTTGACTAAAACATGTATTGATATGACAATTGAATACAACAGATTTAAAACATAAATGCCACGATTTTAATATTAATACATGGGAATTCATATACATTCACACTTTACGTTACATGATGTACGTTTTTTTTTTTTTTGCTGTTAATACGTAAGTATTTTTACGTTTTAGTGCTATAAATACGTCAATGTTGTACGTTTCTGTGTGTATGAAAACGTAAGTAAATGTACGTGTGGTGCAACCACACTTTACGTAAAAATACACACGTATTCTTATGAGATCACGTTGGACGATCTTATGTCAGCCCAAAAGATGCTGAATCAATAGTGCATGCTTTTATTACATCGTGCCTAGACTACTGTAATGTTTTTTTTGCCAGATCACCAGGGCACTCTATTTCTCGCTTACAATACATTAAAAATTCTGCTGCAAGAATATTAACCCACATTAAACGATCTGCTCATATCACCCCCATTTTATTTAACCTTCACTGGCTACCTGTGTCATCTCGCATTATGTACAAAATTCTTCTGCTTATCTTTAAATGACTCGATGGCCTTGCTCCTTGGTATCTCTCTGATTTACTTTCTCCTTATATTTCGTCTTGGTCACTCCAAACTTCACTGCGAAGTTTAAGTTTGTTTAATTTATTTTTAAAGCACATTTAAAAACAGCCACAAGACTGACCGAAGTGCTGTACAGAACATGTAAATACAAACCCTAAAATATAAATACATCAAATATTGAGCCTTGGAAATACCGCAGTACAATGAGTTGCAGTATTCCAAGCGAGAAGTGATAAAGGCATGAACAGACATCTCAAGAGTTTTGTCAGTAAGGAAATGTTTGATTTTTGACAAAAGACGGAGTTGATAAAAACTAGATCCAATTACCGAAGATATTTGTTTGTCAGGTTTCAAAGGCTCATCTAAAAGGACACCCGAATTCCGAACATGCAGATAAGCTCTTCAGAGTGATGCTGGTGGTCTTAAAATTGTCAGTGGGGTCGAAGACTATCACTTCAGTTTTATCTTCTTTTAATGATTTAAGTCAAGATTTGACCTCGTCTAAGCACAACAGAAGAGATGTTTCATTTTTCTTGATCAGTAAATATATGTGGGTGTCGTCAGCATAAAAATGGAAGGATACACCGTGCCTTCTTAAAATAGAACCCAAGGGTAACATGTACAACGAGAAAAGAGAAGGAGCCAGGATCAAGCCTTGTGGGAGGCCACAGGTGAGGAGGGAAACAGAAGAGGAGAAGTTACCCATCTTTACCAGAAACTTTCTGTTACAAAAATAAGACTGAAACCACTTGAGGACAGTACCTTTGATCCCCACACATGATTCTAATCTAGAAATTAGTGTGGAGTGGTCAACAGTATCAAACGCTGCAGTTAAATATAAAAGAACAAGAACCACGGAGTCACCAGAATCAGTAGCTAAAAAAATGTCGTTTAGCACTCTCAAGAGGGCAGATTCTGTGCTATGAGCAGATTTAAAACCAGACTAGAAATTCTCAGATACAATTACAATTTAGAAAAGACTGAAGTTGATCAAACACAATTTTTTCCAAAACCTTAGAGATAAATGGTAAAACAGAGATTGGATGAAAGTTTTTCAACACAGAAGAATCCAGTGAAGGCTTTTTGAGCAAGGGAGTGACAGTAGCCACTTTGAGATTATCAGGAACAAAGCCAGTAGAGAGAGACAACAAACCCGGCCCAATAGGATCAACAATTAATTTAAAAAATCTAGGGTGTATGATGTCATAAGAACAAAAGGTGGGTTTAAGAATCGCGATGATGTCTTTAAGTACCTGTAGCGAGACAGGTTCAAAAAAATCCCAGGAAGCAGGATGCAGCAAAGGGATGGGAGGTTTGATATGAGAAAAGCTTACGTTGGGTCTTAAAAGTAAATGAGAATCGTTTTAACGCCGACGGCCCATGTGAATGCAGCGTAAGGCTTAATACAATTTAAACAGATGACTTATAAAAAAAATGTCATGAAGGGCAAAATTAGCTGTATAGACCAAAACCACAATTTGTACCAGGCTGTAAACATGTTTTTTTCTGCTGTAAAGTTGAGCATTTTAACATGGGGGTCAATGAGATTCTGCTCTCTTTTGGAGCCTGTCCCTAGTGGCCAGTCGATTAATTGCAGTTTAAGTCACTTCCGTATTGGCTTCAAGAGAAACTGGGGGAGGTTGCTGCTTGATTGTATCATGAAATGCAACTGCAATCATTTCTGTTTCTGGACAGGGCAAATGTCTACTGTCCACTTAACTGACTATGTGATATGACTGTCTGTGAATACTGTGAAATGTTACTGCTTTTGTAAAGCGTCTTTCAGCTTGAGAAAGGCACTATATAAATTAAACATATTATTATTATTATTATTTCCATCAAAGGTTTGTGTAATATAGTAGCTATGACAATTTTATGACCTTATTATGAAAACAAGCTAAAGCTTATGTCATTTTCCTCATGTCATGCATTTCAGGGTCAACTTCCTGTTTGATGCTTGCCCCACCCCACTACGTGATGTTACACCAATAAGGGCATCCGATTTTGATTATGCAGTCTCACAGCTAGAGCAAAAAAAAGTTCTTATTTTCAATCATTAGGCAAGAAAATAAACTATAGTAATACTGTCCCATTTGACCTTATGTCCTAGTCACCCTTAATTCACTTTTTTTTCTTTTTTCTTTTAGCAAATATTTAATAAATATTCAGTCTCATTCACTGAGAAAATAGTCATATTCAAGCATTTACATGCTTAATTTTTTCCTGTTAATCAGATTAGCCTATTTCAGGTCTACACCACTCCTTTCAATACGATCGAAATACGAAATTTTATTCAGCTCAGTCGGATCAAATGAGGTGTTTACATGAAGGATTTTTTAGTCCGATTGAGCTATCAATCCGATTAGAAATGGATAATGTTGCATGCAAATGTAGCTATAGTGAAATACAAGACTCTCCTGGACTAAACTTCTCAGAGGGCTAATTAATAATAACTGATTAATAATAACTATAATTATTTAATTCATGCACAAGATGGTCAACTGATTGAGGCAGCACCACTATCATTACACAATAATTCAAATGGATCTTCATGCTTTGCTTTGTTGATTTCTCTCTCTCTCACACACACACAGTTTTGTTTTGCTATCAAAGTGAGGACATTCCATAGGTGTAATTGTTTTTATACTATACAAACTGTACATTCTATTCCCCTACACTACCCCTACTCCTAAACCTACCCATCACAGAAATCATTCTGCATTTTTACATTTTTAATAAAACATTGTTTAGTATGTTTTTAAAGCTATTTTAAAAATATCATGAAATATCCTCATAAAACACGTTTACGTCGTAATACCTGTCTAATACCCATGTCATTATACAAATTTGTGTCCTCATAAATCACAAAAACGCACGCACACACACGCACAGAGAGCTTCTTCATATTTCTCTGTCACATGCTTGACATATGAACTGCACTTCTGTGTAAAATGCTTCCTCCCTGTAATGAAGTACTGTAGTCTTTAGAAAATAAACATGAAATTAGCTATCATCTTAATGCCAGCTTCCTTTCTTCATTGGCATCTTTACAGTTCTATACATTTTAAACCATACATGGGAATAATTCAGATAGTGCTGACATCATGGAACCCATGGACAAACCCATAGGGCCCATTCCTCAAGCCCATATAGTGCATACATTGGCCGTACCATATAGGCTGGGTATAAATTTGTATCTGACATGTCTGAAAATGTATCATAAAAATGTACAAATGACATACTAAATCATACAAATTTATAACCAACTGACCTAATCATAAATCATAATAAATCATAATAATCATAATGTGTTCCGAAGATGAACGAAGGTCTTATAGGTTTGGAATGACATGAGGGTGAGTAATTAATGACAGAATTTTCATTTTTGGGTGAGCTAACCCTTTAAACACGTCTGATTGGCCATTATATTCAAGAAATCAACTGATATGTTTGTGATTTGTTACATTGCCCAACGCTGCAAAACACAGAAACATTTGAAGCTCTCAAAATCGTAAACACCAAATTTGTTGCGCCAATATGCTATTATTACGGAGAAAACTGATCCTAGACCAGCAGTTATGAGCAGTTTTCACCCTTAAATCAATCAAAATCAGCAGCAGGCAGTGGTTTTAGTGAGAAAATTTCACGCTAAACTCAAAAGTCTGTGGCCAGGGGGAAGGCAGCCTTGCCCAGCCTTACACACGCTCCGCCTATATCGCATATAATGGATAAAAACTCTTAGCTACTTCCAATTAACACGCCCGATGCTCACATGCACCAATATTCAAACCATAAGTTAAAATGGCCAAAATACCGATTAGGTCGATAGGCAGCACACTAGGTTTTGTAATTTGTACACAGCCAGGGCGTTTGTCATAGTTGGTCATGACTCATAACTGTTCGTCTTTCAGTTTGATATTAGGCTACTGAAAAAAGGGTGATCGCGATCAGACGCAGATTTGCTGCGCAGTTCATTTGCGCTCTCAACGCCACACACAGTTTCTCTTCCTTTGTCTTTTGCGTTTTGAAGTGTTCGCAGATCTGGGTGTTGCTGACTAAAGAAAAAGAAAGTGAAGCTGCTGTCAGACTGGAGAACAGAGAGACGCATCTCCACACTCCGCTTGGATACAGAAGATCAACGCGGATAAACGTGCTTGAGGATGGAGGTATGATTTTGTTTTATGTATCTATTACTTTTTGCCCCTGGGTCCTGAAAAAGAAATGTTTTCAGATTCGACTGAATAGTCAAATGAAAAACTGCGCAAGACATACAGTAATATGAATACTAATAGCCTATATATTTTTGTATGAATCCAGCTATAGCTTACTCCGGTTGACTTGATAAGTGAGAAATTAAATCAAATGACTGTCATGTGTGTTTGTATTGACATTTAAACAATTTAACTTGTTAAAGTTTAACTTTCTAACAAGATTATTATGAATAGTAGTAGTAATAATAATAATAATAATCACATGTAAATGTCTAAATAGTAACCTATGTGTATTATTATGACATTTCAAATTGCATGAATGTACTTTAATGACCTGTCAAGCCTTGTTGCAATAATTTTAATTTCAATACTGAAAGTTACTATAAAGTCTTGCCAAAAGTCTTGTTTTATTCTTTAGTTATGGACAGTTAAAGGGTTGTTGCTTAAATTTATAAGACTCATTCTGACAACACCCTCCTGGTATTTAGCAAAAGCTTATTAATAAATTAAAGTTTTTTTTTTTTTTGCTAGGAAATTCATGAAAGTTTGTGTCTTTAGATTAGCCCTGGTATACTATAATCATTTAATTTTGACCCAGATTAAATCTCAGCTAGTCCACAGTGGCTGAAGCAAGCTGCCGCAGATACACCAATAGGCACGTGCTGGTAAAATGACTGCTCAGACTGTTTTAACCTCAAATTACCACAAAGTGAGGAAGGAAGGGCCATCTGCAGAATATCTTCCTCTGTCTGTGAGAAAAGCAAGAGCTTAGCCACAAGCATTAAAGTTCCTCACGTGGCATGTGGCGGTGGGGTTGTTACTTCTGCAAGTGTAATCAAAGAGCATTCAACTCTTCTCTTGGTGTTCATCTTAAGGCTGGTAAAAAGGGATGTGAAAAGAGGAGGTATGCTTTTCCACAGAAAGTACATGTCTGCACTACCAGTCAAAAGTTTTTATACCCACAAATCCTAATGTTTCTCATCATGATAATGTAAACCTCTCTAAAGGCTTTTGCTTTAAGGACTGGAATTAGTTTCGTAAACAAATTTGCCTATGTACTGTATATGTCCAAAAAAAAAAAAAAAAACTGAACAGAAAAATAGTAGCCAACAAATGTCAAGCAACTTCTTCAATACTGTTTAACCCTATCATGAATATTTAAATTACATAGTATATTTACAAGGGCATAGATTTGGTTTGAATATTTTTATTTAATTTAAGTATTTAGTGGTAGCTTACTTATAACACACACATGCAAAGTTGATTACTGCAATTGATTGATAATTAACATAATTCATTGTTTTGCATAGGATACACAGGAATTAAGTATTTTATATTACGTAGGCATCTGGAACCTTTTCAGTTTGACAATTTCTACTTCAAAGTACCATGGGAAGTCTAACTTCACTTAACATTTTCTTAAATCGAAAATGCCTATTTCCTACTGTTAACAGATAGGCTATTGTTTTCATTTCATCATGCTGTTAATGATTTATGTTATCTGTTGGATATCAGAAAGCCAGGTTTTTTCCTAATATTAGTCATCATTAGAACAGAACACATTTTATCAGAGAAAACTAGCTTGGTCCAAAATTACATCATCAAGGTCCAGAGTTTAATGCTCTTGATTTTCTCTCATTACCATGCTTATAGGCCAGTGTATGTCGATTAGAATTAATAAAACAAGCTTCAGTCATGTTTCCATTAAACATGGTATAAACGCATTGATCGAAGTCCAGGCATTACTTCCGCAAACGTTTACGACACAATGTAAAAAATGCGAGGCTTCAATTAATTGTAGTGTTGCCACCATGTTGTGGAGATACTGTTTGTTTACCACTGTGAAATCTTCTGCTCAAGTCATGCTTATGAAATTGGTCCCAAGGGATCGGCTTGATCATCCGCATTTTCAGAATCTGACTCAGGCTCAAACTGATGACATTATTAGGGGCTACTTCGCTGGCAAAATGCTTTCAATAAAACGATACAATTTTCAGTGCTAAACCTACCCTTACAATAACTGTTCTGTTAATAACCCTCTGTGGATCTGATTGTATGTTGGCGGGGTTACAAAAAAGTATAATCTGTAGTTTTCATGAAAACCCTGGAGCTGTTAAAGTTACACTTTATAGTGTGCAGTATGTGAAAAATAATGTTTTTTGAACAATAAAGCATATTAACGTATTCTAGTACACCCAATAATCAAAATAATTAACTTTTAAAATAGCATCATACTGTTATGGCCAGTTTAAAATTGTTATTTGCCTATTGTAATTGAAACATTGCCATGTTAAATTTATGTTGTCAAAAATAAAATGACATTAAAAGGACAGTCAGTTGAATTATGGGTGAGGGGCAAAGGTAATTGTGGTTTGGATACAACATGATATCTTGATTCTGTCCTCTGTAGTCATGAATCAGAGGGTTTTTGATTACAGAATTTCCATACTTCTGTT
This sequence comes from Hypophthalmichthys nobilis, assembly GCA_037950665.1. Taxonomy (NCBI): domain Eukaryota; kingdom Metazoa; phylum Chordata; class Actinopteri; order Cypriniformes; family Xenocyprididae; genus Hypophthalmichthys; species Hypophthalmichthys nobilis. The sequence continues at coordinate 28,303,448 of CM075479.1, forward strand.
TGTGCTTCCATTGTTACTATTAAAATTAGTCATAACGAACAAAAAGGTGTGTCCAAACGTTTGTTTTGTGCTACTAGTCTACATTGAAAGCATCCTTGTGTTCATTTTTAATGCCTGGAAAGTTTACAGACTGTAGATGAGTGAGAGGAAGATAGAGAGTGAAGGATGATTAAAAGAGGAAAGACAAGGAGAATCATTCTAATGAGGAAAAGCTCTTTATGCGGCACAACTGCAAGCTAGTAGATTAATGTAAAGAGAAAATAAAAGCTTCTCAGAGTCACAGCACTGCAGAAAGTGAGACCATGTGAGAAAGATGAGGAAAATCCCACATGCCATTACACTTAGAGAACGGGGAGTCCCCTCTGCTTGAGTGCAGTTCGTGTTGTGGAAGAAGGAAAGAGAACACAGTGTAACTGAAAATGTAATAAAGCTGGCTGGGTTTGCCAAATATATGGGCCACATATTATATTAAGTAAATAAGTATATTGGAAGCTGCCGCAGTTACAGAGTTTACACTGCCTCAAATGCAGTTATTATAAGAGCACCTGTTATTTACTTTAAATATAGATGGATAGAAGTTTAAAGAAACAGAAAAAGTAAACTGTGCACTGTAAAAAAAAAAAAAAAAAAAAAAACTGACTTATTTATTCTTAGTATTCTGCCATTAGCTTAGCTTGTGAATCGAGTCCCCTTGTGGAGCGCTATTTGTGTGTCTATACAGAGACTTCCAGATTGATCACTTTTGAGATTCCATGACAGTTAGGATACTGCCTAAAGGTGCAGTCACACCTATTATTATTCAGCAAAATTTTGTGGGCAATATAATTTATATAGGAATCCGCACAATTGGAAGTTTTGCTTGAGGGGAAATAGTTCCAGACACACATTTACTTTGTGTTCAAGTTGTTCTCACAAATTCGCCACATTGACAGAAATCTGCCTTATTTGCCCACAAAATTTAATGTAAAAATTCTGAAATGTAAAAAGTCTGAAAAGTTTCAAAGATCAAAGTACTGTACATGATAAATGGAGTTATTGTCTCAAAAGAAAGAACCGATTCTGAACTGCCTAAAATGAGTCATCAGTTATTCCAGTCTCACTTCCTACTTGAACCTACGTAGATGTGTAACAAATAAGCATAATATGGTTTTTGACCCTTAAACACTGGAGTTGTAGCTGAGGCCTTGAAGAGTTTGGTTTGTGCTGTCAACATGTCAAGAAGATGCTGTTTTCTGTGCTGTGAAAGCACTTCAAAAGGATGAGGACTCGTGCTCGTATTGACGGTAAAACCGACGCCATCATTACTGTTTGTGTCACTGTGTGTCAAGCACTGAGGAAGATTTGGAGCTGAAACTGAGATGGTAAAGGGCGTTTCATTTCCAAAACATGATGTTGATTTAAGTGGTCGATCAATCACAACAGACTGGGCCATCTGACCAATCAGAGCAGACTAGACCAAACACAACAGGGGCACGTTCAAGCTCAAACCGGTGCGCAACGTTTTGCTACAGACTCCGGGTTGAACGATATGTTTTCTGGAAACGGTGTGCAACGGGGTTTGAGATACGTTTTCTCTTGTTTGGTGAGTGTGTCAAAAATGTCAGCCCAATCAGCAACAACATGTATATAAACCATGCGGTATTAAAGAGACAGCTTGGACAATGGGTCCAAGCAAAGTGATTAATGTAACATAAAAATACTATCATAAACTTTTCTATACTCCTCTGATTATATAATGGTAAATATTACAATATCATAGCACAACAACAGTGATCAGCAATAATGATAAGCCTAATACGCACAATAAAAATAATAAGGTCATATCTCATAACACAGTGTCGGAGAAGTGGATTATCCTTCACCTGAAATGTTTGTCTTTTCATCATGAAATGCAAGGCAAATGTTGGATCACAATAATTAGGAACCACAGTTTCCACAAATCTCTTCACTCGATTGGGATGTTCTTTTTTATTCTGGACGGCAAGGGCAGTGACTGTAACATCGGGCGTATTTTGCAGTATTAAACGTATTTATACCGATTTCATCAGGCTCTGAAAATTCTTCAAAAAGAACACAAAGAATGGCCTTCTCAGCTGTCATAGTTGCAACTCTTGCGTCATCAGAACAGGGTGTTCAACGCATGACCGTTTCCGTTTAAAAAACGTTTTGTCGGGGCTGAACGCAGCCCAGATTGGGCCATCTGACCAATCAGATCATACTAGACCAATCACAACAGATTGGGCCATCTGACCAACCAAAGCAGAGTCGACTCTCAGAAAGTAGGGGATTAGGGAGACTGAATCCTTTATCGAGCCGTTTTAGACACTGTAAGAAAAGAGGTGATGCTGCAGCAATGTCTATTATGAGAAAATTAAAGTGTTTTTTGACCTTGGATGCATGTAAACATATTGCAGAGACCTCCAAAACAAAATCAGGCTTTAAATAGCATAATAGGGGTACTTTAAGTAAACTTCGAAAAAACGGTTTTAAAGCTGTAGATATGTAATAAATAAAGAATAAACAACATGTCCAGCTTATCTTTACTATTATACAACTTGTCTTAATGCTTTTAGCTTTGCTGTCAAACATTGGTATTAATTCCTGTTGTACATCTTGTCAGTGTTGTAATGTTCCCTCCTGTCAGGCCTCATGATGTGGTAGCTGTTTATCCCATTGCTTTGAATGATGTAACACACAGAGAGCCTTTGTAAAAAAATACAAGCTGTGTGCCTTAAAGGCCGACGAAAGCAGCGGAAAAGTGTGATCTTACGATGATGTAAAATTCAAACACTCATGTTTTCCTGGAATGGCTGAGAGGGAGACTTATTATTCTGTTCTAGTATTAAAGAGACCATATTATTTGAATCTTAGCCCACAAGACCACTCAACCAGAGAGAATCAGAGCAGATTACTTATAAATTAATTATTTAAAATCCATTCTCTTTTCTTTAGCTCATTTGAACACCCTTTTTTGTGTGTATATGGTCTATATTTTTCCTTTTACCTCATACATGATACATGAGTGTATGTCCTCATGACCCCAATGGGTTTGAACCTTGGCTAAACTCTCAGATATGTGCATCTAGAAAGCATGAATTAAATACAATGGCATTATGTGCATCATGTGTTCACTCTTTGACAAAGAATCTTTTTAAGAGTGCTCCACTGTGCAAGACATCATACAATAGGTGTACCAAAAAGTCAGCTGTAAAATTTTCTAGCACATGATTAGGGACCTTACTAAAAAGTACTGTGGTGGTACCATGGTATCCAATAGTAAGTATGGTGTTTACATGGTACTCAAAGATTATGTCAAAGAATAGTCTAATATGGTACTTGGTATGGTACTAATTTACACCCTTCCAAAGGAAGATGATAATCTGACAGATGTTGTGTCTGGTGCTCTGGAGCAGTAGATTCAGCTGTCCCTGGAGTGGTTTTGGTGTGGGATCCTCTTTTGGCTGTGATTTGGTTGCTTGTTTTGCCAGTCAGAGAAACATATGCTCAAGTAGGGCAGTCCTGTGGGAAACTTAATGGTCCTCCCTTAAAAATAAAAGTTAACTTAAACTAAAAAAAATGTCTCGATACCATAGGAAAACCTTTATTAAACTTTACTGGTTCTTTAGTAAACTGTCTATGTATTGGTGCATTAAAGAATCCATCTATGTGAAAAGCACTTGCAGATAATATATAAATTTTAATGAAATAACAGGCCACTTACAATGGCCTTGACAATGACTACGTATGCTGACTGTGTCTTAACACTTAAGCACTCTTTTAAAAAGTGCTCTTTGTTCACTGAGAATTTTTAATTTGAAGGGGCTATATGTAAGAATTTTCATACAATGGGCCTCATTCATGAAACACAAGCAGAACCAATTTTTGTGTAAATTGTTCGTAAAGCTGCTCTGATGTAATTTTTTCGGATTCACGAAAATGTTTGTATTTTCAAAATGTTAGTTGGTACAAAAAAAATTTACACCTGCTCCCTACCACGTGTAAATGGTGTGTAACACATTTGAACCTTCTGTGTTCTACTTTAGGCAAACTGATGACATTGCATTTTGTACCATAATAATATTTCATGAGTTGATCTGCCCTTTATTTATTGATTGATTTATTTTAACTGTTCAGCTTCGGGTAATTGGCAGAGCTTGTCACTGTCACTTTTAACCCAACCGTCCAATCACAGTGGAGGAGGGGCGGGACAAATACTATACTGACCAATCAGAAGTTAATATTGCTGGTTATGAACTAGTAACACATTACTGCCATGGATATTCTGTATCATAGTAACTAAAGTATCAGCTGGTAAAACTCAAAGCACTTTCAAGCGCCACAGAACTGAATATTACAAATTCGCACAATTTGAGTGACAGGTAGGTCTAGGGGCGGGGTTAGGTATAGGTCATTAGTACGAATTCATACAAGTTGGACAACTCAAAAAATATGAACGATTTAGCAAAATTCGTACAAATTCATATGAGTGAGGTTGTACAAATTCAAACAAATTACCCACCTCGTCAAATACGTACGAATTGCCGTGAGATCGCATTGTAATTTGTGTAGTTGTAAAGGTGCGTTCATGCCATATCATAATTACTGTAACTACGAGATTCTGGCTCGTAAAAAGCATTCACGTCCTCGTAGAGCTCGTAATTACAGTTTGTAAGCTAGGAGTTTTCTGAAAGCTCCCACAGGTACCACGTGGTCACTGTACCACCTGACCGCTGTAGATTCATTTAGGCATTGATAGTGGTGCCATAGAAACTCATAATTCCCAGTCTGAGGACGTAAAAACCTCCGAATACAACGTCACGTGTTGTCATCTCAAAATTCTGGTAAATACAAGGTGGCGTAAACGCAGCATAACTCGTGGGCGGAAGACATTAAAGAGGAAGTGTTTCTCCGAGCTCACAGCAAGGGAACGATAATATCTTTGCTTGGGAACGCAAAAGTTTTGCGTAGGAACGCAAATATCTTTGCGAGGGAATGCAAAAGTTTTGCGTGGGAACGCAAATATCTTTGTGAGGGAATGCAAAGTTTCTTGGGGGAACGCAAAAGTTTTGCGAGGGGACGCAAAAGATTTGGAAAAAAAAATTCCTCCCATCCCAATTTTTTTTCCACCAGCACGTCAAATTTCCTCCCTTCCCAATTTTTGGCCTATTGTTTGCTTTTTATGCCAATGTGTGAACAGCTTGTAACAAAATGTAAAAAACAAGATCTTCCCTGACTTAGGTTGTCTTTAAAAACCTGTAGACTAATTTTATGTGAAGGATTTGGTTTTTGCCTGGAAAATCAAAGGGGTGTGACGTTAACACGCGTTCCCCAGAGCCTCTCTTCCAGTCAATGACACATGAAACAAATGCTTATACAATGTTCAGGATAATGCCGAAGGAGCCATTCTGTACTGTAATGTCAATATGTCATGCAAAGAAAAGGGATTAATTCAAACTATAGTCTCACAAAGCCAGATCTATATAGTCTATAGTCTCAAATATACTTTATAATCAAATTGTTATGTGGGTGGTTGTATAAACAAACACAAAGACAAAGATTTAAACAATGTTTAATAAATCCACAGGATAATCGACATGAACAGATCAGCACACAACACATCCATGAACTGATGACACCGGACAACTTAACTCAAACAGAACTGAATATTACATTTAAAGCGAATGTATTGAAAATGTATTAAATTGCAACTTCATTATGTAATTACAAATATATTTAAATACATGACATACAAGTTTCAATTAAAATGACAAAGTATATTTTAGTTTACCGTAAATTCTTGTCAGTAAAATAACCCGTGGTTTCACAGACAACGTTTTAGTCTAGTCTAAAATGCCTGTTTGAGCTATTTTAACTGAAAGTGACTTGTACTGACATATCTTAAAATATGTCAGTGTCATAGTTTTGTCTCAAGATGCACACCAGTAATGTTTTTTTTTTTTTTTTTTTTTAAAAAAGCTACTTAAATGTCCTAATTGAACTGAGGCTTAATCCTGGCTTAATCTAAGCCCGGTCTGTGAAACCAGGGGCCGGTTGCATAAACCACTTAGACTAGTCTTAAAAGTTAAGACACTAATGTTTTTCTTGAAGAGTGGTCCTAATTTTTTAAAGTCCGTAACAAGGTGGATTGGTGTAATTTGAATTGAACATTGATTACCCCTTGGTTAACTGCAAGTTGGTCAAACTAGTTCTTAAGACACAGTCTTAAAATAGTGACTAAGTTTATGCTACTGGCCCAAGGCCTTAAATGTGTGCTACTTAAGTCCTACATAAGTAGGTTAAAAAAAAAAACACTCAAATTAGTTCAAAAGTTCAAATTAATTATACATTTTACCTATATTTATAATAAATATTTTCATTTAATTGTAATTGACATGGCTACTTAAGTATCCTAATGTGAAACTGTACTTCTTTTTCAGATATCAATATGCTAATCTAAAGAAGATAACTTTTCTTTTTGTAAAAAAGAAATCACTTTATTGTCTATATGTTAATAAGAAAATAAAGCTGCAGGCCTAAAAGTGAACATTTCCATAAGAAGTGCATAAGAATATGCATGTATTTGCAGTGTGTATATAAAAGCACAGTTTGTTCCAGAGTTTCTCATTCCACAAACTGCACAAGATCTTTCTCAACTGACATGATTTTGCTCAAAGATCATTGACCCAGACCTTCAAGAGCCGGTCTGTGGTTTATTTCTCAGGCCACAGCACCCTGAAATAGAGCTTTCTGTACTCCCACTACCAGTGTGAGCACATAATTCTTATCCAAACATAGGGTTAAAATCATCTCTGGCTTACTGATTTACTCGTCAAACATTGTGTGTCTTGTTTTGTTCAGTTCATTCTACTGTTTTAATTGGAAATGAATATTTTAACAAAATCGACTACAATAAATTCATGTACATTCCTTATGCTACACATCTCATTTAAGTATTTTTTTTAACAAATACAAATAAATGAGATAATTGTTTTTACTTAGATTAATATGGATGGCATATTCCAGAGATCTCCATTGTGATGTTTATTTTCTTATGGGTTCTTTCTCCAGTTCTTTATGGAAATTATGGATGCTTGTTTCTACCACAGAAACTTTTTATCTCACAATTATGACTATAACTTGTAATTGCGAGTTTATATCTCGCGATTCAGACTTTTTTCTCAGAATTGTGATATATAAACTTGCAATTGTGAGTTATAAAGTTTCAATTGCCAGATTCACAATTGCGAGAAAGTAAGAATTGCAAGATAAAAATTAGGCTTAAAAAAAATTTTAACTAAAAAAAATTTACTTACTATTTTATTCTGTGACGAAAATAAGTTTCCATTAAAATCAACATGGGTGGGTTAAAGGAAAAAAAATTCAACAAATTTTTGACCCTATTGTCCTTGTTGTGAAGTTTCCCCTTTTTACAGTGGCTTTGTTTTCGAGGGACAGGAAAGAGTTAACAATTATGGGCGCCAAAATAATGAGTCAAGGGGTGGGTGGTCTCAGGGGAATTCTGCTTATCATGGGTGAAGAAAAGGAACTGCAGGAAATGGAGGGAAGTGGATTGGAGGAAAACACGTCTTCTTTCTGTGCGTGTAAGCACAAATGTTTGCCTTGGTATTCAGAAAGTGTGTGATATTAAGTGAGAGTGTGTGTTTTTGTGGCTGAAGGAATCACAGTGAGTGGGGTCACCATGTGCTAGTTAAATAAAGAGTGTTATTAAAATGTGAAAAATGTGTATATTTGGGAGATTTGGAAAGAATGTTGTGGGAGAGACGTGTTTCTGTTTGCAAAGCCTAGCAGAGGCGCATTGAGAGAAAAAGGCAAGTGTGCGACTAGTTCTTGCCAAGAACAAGTGCTTACTCTTGTGTTTGAGGCTTTGAAGCATACTCTGCAGCCATGACTAATGCGTTTATAAAAATGTTCTTCACTTTTCAATGAAACACTGATATATTCCTCGTGATGAGAAAGATATAGACTCCCCCAGGCAGTAAGTGTGATGCTGGTCAGCTGTGTTTCTGATAAACTCAGAGTAACCTGTCTTTGTTCTTTGATGTAAACAGCTGCTGTGTCCAGAATGTAATACTAAATATAATACTAAAAATTATCTATTATGTATTGATGCCTGTTTAATAATTGACCCTTCGCCGGGAGTTTGATTGACAAGCGATCTAACCAATCATAACGCCGAATCCACCATTTTGTCCAACAAAGCAGTCAGGAGTTAGAAGATTAACCTCGGTGGACTTGAACTTGAAAAATGGTGTGTACTGACGTCTTTCTGCGTTTGAAACAAACTTTCCTTCTCATGTTCATTCATGTTTATTTGATGCTATAAATTAACTATTAAGAAGAGATGATCGGTTCACGAGCCTCTTGAACTGAGGCGCTACAGCAATCTGTCATGACACATTAAAGAGCCACAAAATGGTTTTTATTGTTCAAATTTCTTAAAAAATTATACAGTTTGAAAGCTGGGACTTTGTTTAATATCATAAGTAACCTGCTCTGTCTTGTCTGTTAACGTGTTGTCAGTGTCCTCTTTGCTCCACGATTTTTTCAGCGCCATGGCTTGTCGGACAAAGCAACAGTAACTAAGGGGCGGGTCTTTGCGAAGGGTCAATTGCAACTTTATATCTCACAATTGTGATTTTTTTCTCTCAATTCCAACTTAATATCTTACAACTGCGATTATATATATGTAAGGGATAATGTACATCCAGCCGGTTGTTATCGCAGAATAAACCCCGACAGGGTGATCAGGACGCCGACTTGCTACTTAAGTAAATAATTAGACATGAAATATGTTGAAATATTTTATTAGCTCTTTAACACAAAGCTTCCGCAGAGAGAGCAGTTGCTAGCGCCGCAAGTTCAAACTAGATGGATGTTTAAGAGATATGGTACAGTCATACCACATATTACACGGCATTTCGCAACATAGATAATTATGGGAATAAGAAATTATGATCTGAGATGAAACTGATTTAAAATTGTACCTGTGTGTTATCTTATAATCCATTACAGTGAACAAAACAATAGTTGCAAAATGGCAGCAGCTGCATTTGTATGAAACGAGAGAGCGAGTCCGCGATACCGGATGACAAAATTAAATAACTGTACACAAAATATTGATTTGACTGCGTTTTAATATTTTATTCAGTGCACTTTGCACACACTTTATGTACTCACCAAATGCAAAACTTCCACGTGGAAAAAACGTTCAGTTACCTGGATGAGCCTGTGTTATCTGTTTTTAGAATAACATACAGCTGGATGGTGCGATTGACCAATCAGAATAAAGTATTCCACAGAGCCGTGTATTAAACTTATATATCGCATTTTCTGACATATCTCACAATTGACATATCTCACAACACAACTTTTTTCTCATAATTGTGACTTTATACTTCTCAATTAAGAATTTATCTCTCTTTCATAGTTGCAACTTTTTTTTTGTCATACTTGCGACTTTATATCTCCTAATTATGACTTTATATTTCACAATCTATCTGTCTTTGATAGACCTTCAAAACATTCAAACTTTAAACTACTTTAAACTTCAAGCAAACTGAAAACCTTCAAACATCAAGCTTTTAAAACTTTTTCAAACATTCTGGTCAGGCTTTCTCAAGCCAACTTCAAAGTTTGTCTTGACGAATTTTTAAGTTAAATAAGTTAAAGTTAAATCAAGTTAAATACTTTTTCCCTGAATCTCCTGTGTTGTTGCATTCTCTGCAACCACATATGACAATTTCTCACAATTGTGACTTTATATCTCACAATAGCAACTTTTCTCATAATTGCAACTTTATATCTTGCAGTTGCAACTTTTTTTTCCTCATAATTGTGTCTACTGTATATTTTACAATTACAACTTTATATCTCAGTCGATACTTTATTTCTCATCATTTCCACTATACTTCTCACATTTGGATTCTTATAACTGATTAAATAATGAGTCTGATTATATATTGAGAATAATCTGGTTAAATAATAGAAATCACAGCTAATTGTACTTTCAGAAACTACACACGGAATGCAAACCGCAGAAACTGAGCGGTAATGTGTTTTCTGCCAAACGTTGCCAGCCTCTCCACCACCTAGTTTTGAAAGGCCTTTCATTTTCCACTTGCTGTTAAGTAAGAAAACATGTCTAGTAAAAACAAGCACATGCTGAATTTGGAGCCCATTATTGCATCATGCTTGTCTTATGTAATGGAGCTGAAAAAGACGGCCATGTGAAAAATGAGCAGTAGGGTGTGTGTGCTTTCCCCCGCAAGCTTCCACGCTCGTGTTTGGTGGTCTGAGCTTCACTACAGGCCCTGTGGGATCCTGTGTCAATAAAGTGAGAGGATACTGTACATCAGAAAAAGAACATACAACAGCGACACCTTTAAATAAAACAAATGATCTGAGGCTCTGCTTGTCTGTTTGCAGGAGGAAGCTCCAGTCAAGCCATCAGTGGCTCAGCTGGCTGGAAGACTCAAAGGTCATACACTGCCAATGCCAGGAAACATGGAGGTAGTGGAACATCTGACATCTTTCTGTTTGTCTCTTATTGGTTGTTCCTAATCAAAATTATATTTGTTTTTATTCGTATGTTGAATACAAATATTAAGTTTTGGCAAAAGATTCAGAAACAATGTTTGCCAATAAAATGTAATAATCGGGACGGCCACACTTTCATATAGAAGTTTTTTCCTCACAAAATGAAAATGAAAATTTAAATGCTTAAAAAGATGAAATAATAAATCAAAGTCTCAAAACAGCTGATTAAATGATAAATCAAATGCTCAAATTATTAAATACTAAATCAAACTCTCAAAATGGCTGCTCAAATGAGAAATCAAATGCTCAAATGCAATTTAATTTCCTCATTCGGGGAAGCATGAACTGTATCAAAAATCAAATTAAAATTCATTTGTATTTGATTTTTAATTTTCATTATCAACCCAGTATAAACCTGTCATAATTAAATCTATAATTCAATGCTCAAATCATAAATCAAATGCTCAAATTATAAATGAAATGTTCAAACCAACATCGAAAATTATAAATCAAATATTCAAACCAACATTGAAAATTATAAATCAAATGCCCAAATCAACATCGCAAACAGCAAATCAAATTCAAATGAGGCGTGTCAATTTAGTGGCATGTGGGCGGAGTTTTGAGGCGGAAGAGGGCACTTTCTTGTGTGCAGTTTGTGTAACTACCACACTTGAGTAAAAAATATGATTCTGTAAATCATAATAATGAGAAACTTTCTCGTAATTATGACCTTTTCTCATAATAATGACTTAGTTTCTCATAATAGTGATGAGTTTTCTCATAATAGACCTAATGAGAAACTTTCTTTTATTACTTCTATGCATGCGGACCAGAAGGGAGTGGCACGCTAGCGACATCCGCTGGTCAAAACCGTGTAAAAGTCGTGAACACAGTAGGTATGGCACGTTCTGCAAAACAGTAGTGTTCATTAAAGTCAGTAGTGTAATATACAAAGTGTAATCTATAATTCATTCATTATAGACCATTCATTTGTTGCACCTATTTTGTGTATCAACAAGTCAACAGAATGGTGACCCACAGATTTCAAAAAGACTATAGCAGTGTTGCTCATTGCAAGCCTTCTGCGACTCGCCAAGCTTTAATTTGTGGCTCGCATGGCAGTAAATAATACGGTGATATGATCATGCAGTCAATACAGACATCAAAACATTAAAAACAGGGCTGTAACATAGCCCATTAAAAAACTCAAAGTGTCTGCTCTATTACAAATAATTTATATTTAAAAAATACTCAAAACAGTGGCATTACAAGATATAAACTAGAAAATATATTTAAACTTGCTCTGCCCTTACTGTACGTCCATGACACTGACTCACCGCAGAGTTGCCAGTTTTGGCGGTCTTTCCAGCTCTTAACACCCGATCTCATGAAAGTGCGTATCAATAGCACAATTTTTTGTTTATATTTGGCGCAGAAATAAACTTTGGTGTCCATATTACACCATTGCCTGCATATGTATGGAGTTAATATTGTGCCATAATTAAACAAACAAATCCAGCATTTTGCAAACAAACATAATCTACTTTGAGTTTTCCTTTGCAAAGCAGATTGTGTTTGTTTGCAAAATGCTGGATTTGTTTGTTTAATTATGGCACAATATTAACTCCATACATATGATACGCAATTTTGGGCGTGCATATAATACGCAGTTTTGGCGTGCATATGATACGCACGTATAATGCGCCCTACCTCACACCACTAATCCTACCCATTGTGAATCATATGCACGCAAAAAGTAATTTCAATCATCTTGTCTCAGTTAAATATTTGACTGGTAAATGATAAAGAATGATTTCCCCCAATACAGTGGACTACCAGTAAAATTGATAAAAATTTGGAACCAAAAATTATTCAGACGCTTTGACCTTACCATGTTTTGCTTAAGTGTTATCTGACATAATTAAAATTATTTTTTTCTGACACAGTTTAACTCTGAGATCTTGTCACATTTTATTATCATATTTTTTAAACTATAGTGAATAAACTGTATTAATAAATGAAATGTTCAAGGTGTCTGAATAAATTTTGGTTTGACTGTATAGGCCAGGGGTGTCCAAACTCGGTCCTGGAGGGCCACTGTCCTGCAGAGTTTAGCTCCAACTTGCCTCAACACACCTGCCTAGCATGCCTAGTAGACCATGATTAGCTGGTTCAGGTGTGTTTAATTGGGGTTGGGATCTAAACTCTGCAGGACAGTGGCCCTTCAGGAGCAGGACTGGACACCCCTGGTATAGGCTATCATAGAATATTGATATATAATTTCTTTCCCTGTTTACTTGTTGTGTCTCCCAAAATGTATGAAATCAATGTTTAGTAACAGAAAGTCATATTTTGATTAGAAACCCCATAACATTTGATGCTGATTTATGACAACAATTTGAAAAGGAGTCAGATTTAAATAACTACAAAATATCATATTTCCATAAGAGTTAAATTTGATCACTAAATTAATGGCTGTTGTCATGGTGAAACATCCAAACATTTGGTATCTCTGAAAAGCCATGAATGTGCTCTTTACAGGACATCCAGACTTAAAACTGTTATAGGAACCTGGAGTCAGAGAAAATTCAGTAAAAATAATGTCCACTACAGTGGAATAAAGTTTATTCCTGGGTCCCTGGAGGATATTACACTGACTTTAGCGAAAACTACTGTTTTGCAGAACGTGGCATGTATACGGTGTTCACGCCTTTTACATGGTTTTGACCAGCAGATGTCGCTAGCGTGCCACTCCCTTCCGGTCCGCATGCATAGAATTAATACGAGAAAGTTTCTCATTATTATGAGAAGCTAAGTAATTATTCTGAGAAAAGATCATAATTACGAGAAGGTTTCTCATTATTATGATTTACAGAAATCATATTTTTTACTCAAGTGTGGCAGTTACCCAAACTGCACACAAGAAAGTGTCCTCTTCCGCCTCAAAACTCCGCCCACATGCCACTTGATTGAGTGTGATTTATCATTTGCAGTATCCGTTTGAGCATTTGATTTGCCATTTTTGATGTCCGTTTGAGCATTTGATTTATAATTTGAGCATTTGATTTATGATTTGAGCATTGAATTATAGATTTAATTATGACAACTTTATACAGGGTTGATGAGTTTTAATTTGATTTTTAATACAGTTCATGCTTCCCCGAATCAGGAAATGAAATTGCATTTGATTTCTTATTTAAGTAGCTGTTTTGAGACTTTGATTTATTATTTGATCTTTTTAAGCATTTGAATTTTCATTTTAAATTTATTAGGAAAAAACTTCCATACTTTCAAGCAGTGGTCATGTATTATATAGCTTATGTTACTGAATTGCAGGTGAAATCTATGAGAAGACCCCCATGTTCTCTGGTGATAAACAACCAAAAAGATGAAGAACAAGAACAGGTGGGCATGTAACTTTACTGACATATTGACACTTCAGGTTTTTGTATGTATGCTACTGTATTTTACAGTGGTGAAATGTAGAAAGGGATTTTCTTGATGCCAGACTGTCAAGTGCAGTAATATGGCAATAGGAATTCTAGATAAATATAGCAGATTTTTTTTTTTTTTATCAGTACAAATTTTAATTATTAATACAGAACTATTTTTTAGTTTTAAGGGGATGTTAACATGACATTGTTTTCAACTAACAACTGACATTTTTTATGCATTTTGGCAGTTCATTTACATGACAATGGCGTTTTGGGAGCCTGAAAACGCACATTTTTGAAAACTCTTTTCAAAGTACAAGTTTTTGAAAACGATACCATTATTGTCTCTGTGTAAACTACAAAAACGCAAATTTGTGAAAACGGTGATGTCATGCTCACGTGCATTACGTGTTCAGTCTATAGGCGCATAGTATTTCTTTACAAAGTGACATCGCCAACTACTGGCCTGGCATGAATAATACAGTGATTTTAGTCAAGCTGATCCTTGTGAACAGGGTTTGTTTTGATAGCGTTGTCATTTGTAAGCAAAACTTTTCAAAAATGCAAAGGAAAAGCTTTTTGGGTTTTAGTAGGGTACAACGGGGCTAAAGGCGCACCAGGGTAAAAGGCGCATTTGACTTTATTCCCTTTTAAACCACTAGATGGCACAAAAATTCAGCTCAGCGCTTTTCTTAACAACCGCTTTTGATGATGCACGTGGAAATTTGGCTGATGCACGATTGCGGACAGTTGATTCTGTGCTTATTTGACTTCCTATTTAATGTTTTTTTAAAATGTTGTAGATTTATGTAGCAAATGAGAATTGATAAAATTATTGTCTATATTTTGAGACAAAGGTCTTCTTAATGTTTTTCAGTTTTGTTCAAGGTAATTAAAGCAACAGTTTTTCAATAATGGAAGAAAATGTAAAAGTATGGTATTTGGGGTTAAAGGCGCCCCTGCTGTTGGGGCGAAACTAAAGGCACAATAATTAACATGATAAACAGCCAACTGAGTTTTCCATTTGTTGACATGACATGGTTTGATGGTTAATCATATCATATAATAAAACATCATATTTATTTGTTACTTCTTCAAAGCTATATTAAATTATTATGGGATCTCATTCAATGCTTTCAGAATCTTTACTTTTTTAAATTATTTTGTTTCTTTTTTAAAATGAACATATTTTAATGATAGTATGTTTACTGAACAAAAATGAATTCTATTATTTATCAAAATAAACTGAAAAAAAGTGATTGTTTTGAATACGTATTAACTTAGACATTATTAAAAACATATTACTTCAGCTAAAGTATTTGTATACTTTGTGTTTTTGCCCCATGCTGATTAGCCTTTTACCTCGTGTGCGGGGTAACAGGCCCACCTTGCCACCTCACAAGATTTTTAAACAAACAGACCACTTTTATGATTTATTTTCACACAAAATCTGTTGCTCCATTGTTCAATAAAAACATATATATTTTTTCTGCAATCCTACACTATGGAAGTAGTGAAAAGCATGTTTTTCTTAGGGTGTGCCTTTAGCCCCGTTGTACCCAACATCATTGTCATGTAAACACACAAGTTTACAGAGTTAGATATTAGGGTACGTTTACACGAAAATTATGTACTAAAAGCGGAAAGGTTTTTCCTTTGTGTTTTTCACGTACAGACGACAACGACAATGTCAAAACAATCCCAGTTCACACGGATCCACGAAAACGACTAAAAACACTGTATTATTCATGCCAGGCGTGCCTATAGACTGAACACGTAATATACCTGCGCATGACGTCACCGTTACTCACAAATTCACATTCTTGTATTTTACACAGATATGATAATGGTATTGTTTTCAAAATCTTGCACTTTGAAACCTGTTTACAGGTCCCCGAAATGCAATTGTCATGTAAATGAACGGACAAAACGCATAAAACGTTTTACGTTTTTAGTTGGAAACATTGTCGTGTAAACACCCCCTTAGTAATTGATTAATGTTAACATACCTTTATGCCACTTTTATAGTAGTGAATGTAAAATGGTCTCATCCATTGTCCAACTGATTTTTCTGGTACAGAAGTCGTCCAACTGTCCTCATCCTCCTAAGATCAAGACAAAAAGTTCACCCCTCATAGAAAAACTTCAGGTGAGTCCTATCTGCTTGATTGTCCATTTCATACAAGATCTTAGTTTCAGCCAGCTGTTTGTACAAGTTTATGATTTGCATAACCTAGCAGCATTGTAAGGTTGCATATCAATTTCACGTATCATTTCAGAAATCAGCTTTCATATATGAAATCTGTGGCATTATAAAGCTATTTGCTAAAACATGTAGTTTAAAGTTACCTGCATGTATGCAGTGTATTTTAAGTGCATATGCTTCCTGCAGCATTAATGGGAATCTTTTCACCTTTTTTAAATTACACTTTATTTAGATAGTCCACTTTAGACATTATACTAACATGTAGTTGCAAAGTTACTTATTGTTAGTTGAATGTCTGAAATAAAGTGTTATCTTTTTTGTGTAAAGCCCAATTTGTTGTTTCTTTAACACCAAACTATAAGTCATATTATAGAATGTTGCCCATATAGGTTACCTACTGCTACTTTTATGAAGCTCCCCTGTAATTTGCAACAGCACAATTTCAACACTAGGTGACAGGAGTTTAAAAGTAGCAGCAGGTAGGCTATGGGCAAAATTCCATAATCCTAGTGTTGAAATTGTGCTATTGCAAGTGCATATCAGCAATACATACTATAATGCAAGGAAGTAATAATAATATTGAACAAATGTATCATCTTCCTTAAATCATTATTTTATCAAACTGCCAAAATGTGAAAACTGGACACACTTGCACACATTTACTTAAAACCACTAGGTGGTATACAGTGTATACCGTGCAGTTTGCAGTAAACAATATTCCATTGCAAACAAAGCCAAGGTGTTTATGCAACTCTTCTGCCTCCTAGAGTTTAAAATGTACTACTGCAAGGCCAATACCTGCAACTTATACCCAACACAGCGTCTCTCTTGAGAAGTGTCTAATTAGTTTGACCTGTCATTGGTCGTGGAATACATCTGCTCATGAAAGGGACGGGTCCGCACGGTCTCCTCCTATTGGCTCAGACAAGGAATCTAATGAGATAATGGCTTAGCCACTGCAGCTGAGTGCTGAGCTGTACTAGACTCCACTTGCAGCCATCAGGCAGTCATGGGACAAAAGGGTTGCCGTTTCTCTCTCTTCCTGTTCTCTCCTGTACAGGTAGGAGATATTAATTTTGGATGGGGCTCTTTTATTTTTCAATGCAAGAGGAACTTTATCAAGCCTTTTTTTTTGTGGTGTTTTAAGTTGCTGTTTATTGAGGTATATATATCCATTTCACTTCAGTCATATGGATAATAGCCTGATAAATCACCGGATCATTAAGATTTCGATCAGTTGTTGTCTTTTTAGTTTGTTGAGATTATACTGATTTATTTTAGGGAGCACCAGTGGAATATAAGTGGTAAGACACAGTATCTGTATAGTCAAGATGAAGATGATTTAAGGAACTTAAAGGAATGAAGGTATTACTATTAATGGTCTGATGAATGTCTTTTAATTGCTATATATATATATATATATAAACCTATTCAGTATATTTTACCTTTATTAAATGGCGCTTAAACTCGACTACCCTTGAGCCAGTGTTAATTTTTTTGTATCATTTATATATTATATTTTTTTGTTTATATTTTGAATAAAATGTTATTTGTATATTTTGTTTTCACTTTATTTTTAAAGTTTTAGTAATTTTGTTTTGTGCTTTTGTCATTTTTATTAGTTTTTTTTAAAACATGTCTATATAGTTTTATTAATTTGTATTTATTAGTTTTAGTTATTTTGTTTTAGTTATTTTAGTACTTCAAGTTAAACTGAACAAAAAATGAGAATTGTTACCTTAGCAACTACCTGAAATAAAATAAGTTTAAGCTTTTTACATATCAGTTTTTTTTTTTTTTTTTTTTTTACATCAGTTGCTTGTACAGTATGTCTTTAACAACACACTGCCAAACATAATTAATAAGCAAGGGAATTATTCATAAAAAAAAAAAAACACAATTGTATGTACGTTTCATCATCAATAAGTTGCATTATGTTTATATCTGCACTATATCATCCTCTTCTCTCTAGATATCAATCTTAAAAAACCCATATCAGTTGACCACTAGTTTTGTCTCTATTAAAGAACATTTTGCAGGAGCTTTAAAACATTTTTTTCTTCTCTCTTGCAGGCCAATCTTGCTCTCTCTCCCACTGTCCTGCTCACCCCACCCAAAAGTCCAGAGTCTAAACAGCCACCGACTCCCTCCTGTCCCATCAGTCCCTGCAGCTCCGTGAGCTCCACCCTGCAGCCCATTCAGCTGTCCTGTGAAGATGAGGCGCCGGTTAGCTTCGAGCAGCCGGTCGAGGGCACGCCACTGCCCAACATCAACAAGGTCAACTAGCTTAATGTTAGCGTATCTCTCTTTCAAGTGCAACAAAATACACTTTAAATGTTTTTCTTCACTCTTGTTTGGGAACTTACCTTCAATGTGACACAAACCTATCCTTCAGAATGAAAATTTGGTTCAGATACATTCAGTACAAAATATTTACACTAAGTAAACCATGGCTGACAAAAATTCCTTACTTCAGAACAGTGATGATAAAAAAATAAATAAGATGGGAGAAAAGCAAAGTTTCACGGGGGAATGCAATACTTTAGTGTGAGAGCACAAAGTTTCATAGGGGAACATGAGAAAAACGCAACATTTCATGCGGGAACGCAATACTTTTGCGAGAAAACAAAAGTTGCGCGAGAAAAAGCACATTTTCTCAAGGGAATGCAATACTTTTGCGAGAGAATACAAAGGTGCATGGGGGAACAATAGTTTTGCGAGGAAACACAAAGTTGCATGGGGAAACAGTAGTTTTGTGAGAAAACGCAAAGTTTCATGAGGAACACAATAATTTTGCAAGAGAACGCAAATGATATGCGAGAAAAAACACATTTTCTCAAGGGAATGCAATACTTTTGCGAGAGAATGCAAAGTTGCATAGGGAACACATTAAGAGAACTCAAATGCTGTGCGAGAAAATGCACATTTTCCTCCCATCTCATTTTTTCCCATCACTATTTAAAATAAATGTATATGAATTACAATCATACTGTGAACACAAAGTTTAATGGGGGAATACAATACTTTTGAGAGAAAATGCAAATGTTGTGCAAGAAAACATTTTCTCAAGGGAACGCGATACTTTTGTGAGAAAACGCAAAGTGTCATGGGGATGCAATACAATTTGCAAGAGAGCGGAAAATCATTAAATTAAAATGTTTCCTCCCATCTCAATTTTTGTTTTCCATCACTATTTAAAGTCAAATTTATAAGTATATGAATTACAAACATACTGTGACAGGATTAGGATTGCATCAGTAAATAATTACTGATACTTTGCAAGGCTGTGATCACATATACAGTATATGACTGTGGGTGATAAATTAAGTTTAACTGGTCATTGAAAACCTGTATTTGTTGCAGACTAATGTGAATGGCAAAACCTGATCTCTTGAAAGTTCAGCTGTAACCTTT
Source organism: Hypophthalmichthys nobilis (assembly GCA_037950665.1). Classification (NCBI taxonomy): domain Eukaryota; kingdom Metazoa; phylum Chordata; class Actinopteri; order Cypriniformes; family Xenocyprididae; genus Hypophthalmichthys; species Hypophthalmichthys nobilis. Next base: position 28,323,062 of record CM075479.1, read on the forward strand.
TACAGGCTTACTGTTTCTCAGAGAATCTCTGATGTGTGCAGAACGAGATGTGATGAGATCAGCACGAAGGTGCACGTCCCTTTGCGTGCAGCCAGTACTGTGGGCTTAAGCTCTGAGTAAGCCTATAGAGACTGTCCATGCACTGCCCGAGGACATAACAACAAACTGTAATCCAATCAGGCCACTTCTGCATCTCTCCCTCTGTATCTCTCCTGGGCGCATTCACAAAAGAATCCAGCCATGATAGGTGTTGTTTGTACTCTGTTAAAGGAGTATTTTGCTGCTGAACTATGCTCTATGGTTATGCAGTATATATACAGAACATGCTGCATTGAAAAATATATCCCATAATGCATTTGGCTCATCTTGACCTTACAATTTCAGTGTCAAAAGAATTGGTAGTAATATCAACTGCAAATTTAAACTTTTCTTTGACATGAAACATTCTGAAATGTTTATTATTGTGCATTTCACACTGCATCATGTACTGTTTTTGATTTCACCAAGTACAGCATGTTCCTGGATCAAGTGTTATTCACCTATCATTTTCCTCTGATTTTAGGGATAAGTTATGGGTAGGGTTAGGTTTAGGGTAGGCTTGACATTAACACCCACCAATCCGCCAAATGTGGGTGGATTTCAGTAGTGGTGTGTAACGCAGTCAGACCTACTAGCCGCTTGGGCGGGTTGAATTTTATATATGACATACATATATAAAATAATGTACATTTTTCAATTGCAGTCTTTTAAAAAGGCATAGGTACAATGTAGTGTTGTCAGAAATATAGATTTTTTCGATACTGGAATATCTGAAACGCTCCCAATACTCATTTTCCACAGAATAGATACACGATACCAGCTGCACGTTCTCGCTCTCTCATTTCTCTGACAGCAAGTTGACACACAAACCCGCCTCCCCTCACTCACTCGTTTCATTTGCTCCAGATGAATATTGTTGGTGTTACAGGGCTTGAATTTTGGAATGGGATTGCGTGTATCGCGCATTATTTTACTCATTCGTGCAGATTTTGTGGTCATACCCAAAGGGTGCACACATAAAGCCGCCTCTCAGCACTAAATTTAGTTCTTTTTCGCTGCTTATTGCACTTAAACAGTGAAATACACACAAAATAATGTCAAAATGCCAGTCTTGGCGAGTGTTCACGTAAACACAGTCAGTTATGTTTGAATGAACGTAAACAGTTGAGAAAGAAAACTCAGATGTAACACTTTAAATGGATTCGTGCGTCAGGTCTTAAAGTGACAGCAGTCTATACTTACTGCCAAATTATGAGATAATATTAAAAATAGCTATATGGCAGTTTTTCCCCATGGTATCAATGTCAAAATTGTGGCCAGTGAAAAAGGCTAGTAACTTTGGAAAACCACTTGTCACAGTGGCTGGTGAGCAAAAAAGTTCATGTCAAGCCCTGGGGGTAGGGATAGGGTTACGACTACATTTTCGGACAGGAATGTTGTTCCAGGATCAACAAAACATGTTGATCCAGGAACACGTCTTACTTGGCAAAAGACCCAGTGAAATACCGCTGTGCCCCAGTAAAATATTACTAATAAATACTAGACAATGGAGAGTAACATATATCGTATATCCTTATAATATTTCACCATCATGTTGTGTCTGTCAGAATCAGAACTAATGATGCCAGATTTGAAATCTCTCTTTTTATCTCATCTGACGAACAGGTTTGCAAAAAGTTCTGAATTTGTTTGTGATTCAGTTTGATTCATGCGGACAGTTCACTCACATACTGAATAGTTTTCGGCGATTTCTCACACCAAAATAATAACGGTATTTTATTAGACAGAAAACAAACCAATATTTACCTACAGTCCACTGTAGGAAATGTATATAAATGTATCCATAACAGCATAAAAAAAAAATAAAAAATAAAATAAAATATATATATATATATATATATAGACACTTTTTGTACTGATGTACACCTGATGTACTGCTGTATCCGGTATGCTAGGATTACATTCTATACATAGCTTACTACTGGTTGTCTATGGTCCAGGTTTAACGTAAAACTACTAAATTCTATTTTTGTTGTATATCCTTAAAATCTAGTATAATCCAGTAATGGACTGCTGTCAGTCAAAAGCAACACAACAGCTCTGTCTGCAAAACCTAATCTGTCCACCTTGACAGCATTTTATGGCATCATAGGTGCACTCCCAACACACAGGCTATACGAAAATCTAGGCCGCAACAATATACTGCCTTCTAACTAAGATACACATGTATTTGTCACAGAAATTGATCCCATTATGCACTGCAACCGGCTCAAACAGGATGGCTGACTAATCGTGAAGAATGTTGATTATAAAGTTACTTTTATGTCACTTAGTACTGAAAAGTATTGATGAAAATAGTTCAGTGTAATTAAAAATGTATTACTTTCTCAAGGGCCATTACCACACTGAGAGGAACAGCAAACATCACTGATTCAGATTACTGGGCAACCCATTTTTTTTTTTTTTTTTTGCAATGAATCATTCAATGATACGTTTAGTCCTGGTAAATAATAAATATTTAGTTACAGCCTTCATTTTACCCAATAATTGTGTATTTTTATGCTTTCAGAGTATTGTGTTAACTGCTGGAATTAATTGTGGTTCTGAAGTTGCAGCCATGTAGAGTGATTAATTTATGAGGTTGTTCTATGGCTGCTAACTAAGCTTTGGGACTAAGTAAATATGTCAGCTGCAGTCTGTAGTTTATTAAACTTGTGTATGGAATCAACTCGGCAAGTCTGATTTTGTGTATTCACTCCACAGAGTCGAGCTAGGCTGTCTTTCAAGCGACGGCTGCCCACACGGCTACACAGGAAGTCAGTAAGTGACGAGACAAAAATGAATGAAGGATATGACTCTCCGTTTCAACCAGATACTCAACAGCAGAATGGGGATGAAGGGGAATTGATTGGTGGGCAGTTGGACGCAGAAGATAAAACAGACTCTGCTCAACCCACCAATGACCCAAAGCAGGCAAACGACAGGACAGAGCACAGAGATGTCCCCCAAGAAAATGAGTGGACTGAAGTAACCCACACAGGAAAAGTGGAAGAAGTAACTGGGGGAGGATTTGAACCTTCTGGTTGTAAACAGGCCCAAGAAGAAGAGAAGGAAGAGGACAGGGCAGAAGTGAAAGACGCCAAGGAAGTGCTGGATGCAGAAAACAACTCAGAATAGACGTGATAGGCTAAAGCTCATCAAAATGGATTGATGCAAGATAAGCATTGCTTTAGCAAACTAGAATTGTGAGAAAGTTATTCCAGACAACAGCCAAATTAATGGAGTTTCTAACAAACAGACTCCAGGATGGATGTAGACGGACAGTGTCTGAATGCCAAGCTGAATTGTTCTCTTTTAGAATTGTGGATTTGGGGACTTAATATTGCTATTGCAAATATCACACAAAGATTTAGATGTTTCAACGCAATTTACATTTTGGCGGGTTGGTGGTGAATTTATATGAATTTGTACAAAATCATTTGTACGTTTTAGTATGACCTGCTTACGCCTCATTGTAGGTTAGGTTTAGTGATGGACCTTCATGCTTACTTTTTTTCTAAAACTTGTTTTCGTACAAATCACATTGTATTATTCATACAAATTTGCCACGAATTCCGCCAAAATGTAAAATAGTTATGTTTTCTCAAGTGGTCGGATTAGATTTGAGTTTTGTAGGGTTATTCATATGCCTCGATTTTCAAGCTTTCTTATTCTTTCAAGTAAACTTATGCTGCATTCTTGTTTGCTGTTCATAAAATGAGAACGCTTTCAGCTTTGGAGAGCATTCTCCATTTTGAAAGCACTTTTCAAGCCTTTACCCATATGGATATTCATGTTATTCAGTTTATGACTTGTAACAAGACAAATATCACTGAAATAAGTGTTTTAAAATATCTCACATGCCTCTGTGGCAGGCCTAGGCTCTGTAGATAGCAACAAAAAAAAAAAAAAAAAAAAAAAAACAGGGCTGGCCTGCACTTTTTTGGACAATCAGAAAACTAGTTAATCAGAAACGCTCTGTAGGCTGCAGTACCTGTCAGTCATTTTGAGTGTTTGGGTTTGCTGACATTGATTTGGCTGGAGGGTGTGTGGAGAGGGTGTGAAGTTAAAGTTGCAAAATCAAAAGTCACTAACTGCACTTTTACTTTCTGATGTTTTCTTTTTGTTAAATCTTGAAAACATGGTAAACGAGCTAAATACAAACAAAATATACCAGCAGTCTCTGTTGCTATGCAAAGATACTTTATCATTAAATGAAAAAGCCTGGGATGTATCACTGTGACTGCAAAGCTACTGTATTGCAATGACCTTTTATTATCCGTACAAGATTGAATAAAGAGCTTTATTTACGCTTACCAGATGCTTTCTTTTATTACATACAGCTGTAATTTAGGGTTAGGTGTTTGTAATGGTTAATATTTTAAACAATTATATTTTCTCATAGTTCTCTCTGATCAGTATAAAAAGTTCACCATAGTTCACCATAAACTAAAAATTGTCATTATTCACTCACCCAATTGACGACTCCAAACAAACAAACAAAAAAATCCCAAACAAAATATTACATATCAAATGTAAGTTTGTGAAGTTGTGATTTGTCACATGATACATGTATGTGAAAACCAATGACGACATAAAACTTCGGCGTGACCATGGTGTTGGGGAGAGCGGGGTAAGTTGTCACACTCTTCATAACTCCAAAACTAGAGGCTCTATCTCAAAAATCAAATAGCCACTTTGTGTGACTTCTTCTTCCATAGTCAACTTCCTGGTCACATGTGGTCAAGATCGCTCTAATCTGAGGTTAGCACAATTTTCTTAATTTTTGGCTTAAAAAGTAAAATCAAAATCAATAATAACAATTAAGTAGTTGTGTTCTTATTTTTAGATAATCTAGTGTGACAACTTACCCGCCGATGGGGCAAATTGTCACAAGTGCACATTATCTATTCAACAGTCTACAACTCCGTAATGAGATAAGATATGAAAATGTAATGAATACAACATATGTGCCCAAGACTTCCTTCTTTCATTTGGTATGACATTTATACCATTGTGATGTATGGTGCTCAGTAAATGTTAGACAGTGTGAAAAGTGTGACAACTTACCCCGCTCTCCCCTACTGCTTCATACGACTCTAAAGAACGCAAAGGTTGTGTAAACATTTGGAGTTCGACATTCAGCCACAGCCCCCATTCTCTGTAATGCAGTGTGTTAACACACTTTAAAACCTCAAAACCAATTATTTTGTGTTCTACGATGAAATGCGGTTCCTGAAATAAACAGGGGTGACTGAATTTTCATTTGCTGGTTGAATTCAGTAGCCACAAGGGGGCGATGGATTGACACCTGTTTACATGGAAAAAAATTGAATGCCATTAATTACTAACACAGTTGGTGTTGTTGGTGTAAATATGAATCACAGTCGTCAGTGGAAGACAATTAACTGAAGATCTCAGCAAATGCATGCCCTACACTCACAGTTCCTGTATGTAACACCCCAACTGTTTTATCATTTCAGTTTCGCTTCATTGCACACATACATTCGAGACGCACTTTTCTTGGAGTTTACCTATATATCATTATTAGCCGCAACCACATAAACCTGGTATCGGCTTATTTATTGTTTATTAACTAAATGTAACAGTTGTGAACACGGCATTGTTTTCTAACCACAACACCAACCAGGTGAACAGCGCCTTTGACACATTTCATCAGTCAGTTCCGGGTGTAATTCGCAGGTTGTCTCTTGGAGTAGTGACTATGGAAGTATGAGCGACGAGCTGGAGAAGACTTTTGAAGTTGTCTGTGACAACAATAACGTCTCGGGTGACCAAACGATTCAGGTAAACTGGCAAAAATGTTTATTTTACTTATTCTAATCTATTCTTATTGATTAGTTTCTCATGGTGTCTGCGGGCAAGTTCGAACACGGTCAGACGTACTCAGAACAGCAGTTTTAACCAGAGGGAATTGGATTGTTGTTTGATCGAAGGAGCTATGGGAAAACTTTTAATTTTGCTTATTAATTCCGTACAAAAAATACTGTAGTTGTACCTTAGTACTTAAAGACATAGGCTACTTTGACCTGAATGATCATCATATGCTTATGTACATTGTATATTTCAACTTTATAGAATAGCCTACCATGTCCCCTGCTGAAAAATCTAAGCTGGTATGCTTGTCTTGGTTGAGCTAGCGTTAAGATATTTGTTGGTTTAAACTGGTTTCCCAGCCTAGCTTCAGCTAGTTTAACGATTCTCCTGAAAACTTATAAAACAAGCTTGGAGATCAGCTAAGACCAGAAAGCCATTAGGCTGATTTTCGGGATTACCATGGTACGTGGCCATAAATTGTCATATTACGTGGATAAGTGACGTAACATTTCTTTTCCTCATCTGTTATTTTTTTATTATTTTATAAAATGCATTAGAAATTAACATTTAACATGAAATGACTTAAATACAGGAAAACACACACAAACACACACATATATGTGTGGTTCACTATCCTTGTAGGGACTTTCCATAGACATAATGGTTTTTATACTGTACAAACTGTTTATTCTATCCCCTACACTAACCCTACCCCCAAACCTACCCATCACAGAAAACTTTCTGCATTTTTACATTTTGAAAAAAAAACATCTTTTAGTATGTTTATTAATCATTTTCCCCCATGGGACCTGCCTGGTCCCCACAATGTAGGTGATTTCAGGTTTTACTATCCTTTTGGCTACCATTTGGTCCCCACACTGTAATATAAACCTGTACACACACACACACACACACACACACACTCCAGGGAAAGAAGAAAAAAAGAGGGCCAAGCCCAAAATTGTTAAAGACTAGTCTTTTAATTGTCTTAACCATAAATTACTGGTCAGGAAATTAGCAAAATTTAAGCAAATGCACTACTTAAAAAGGCATTGTTGTCAAAAATCAAAAACAAAGTTGCATGGTGATGCTCCAGAGCGGTGTCTTCAAAAATCTGGTGATATAATAATAAATGCATCTCTGCAACAGTTAAGCATGTAGGAAGAGGTATCATTGTGTGGGGAGTCTTTTTAGGTGCTGGTATTGGTCAGCTACTAAACTGTGAAAAGTAATTTACAGGTTTACTGGGACATGGCTTTTAATGGCGAGACTTTTGTTTTTGTAATCAGGCTCTCAGAAATTATATAAAAATTTTGATTTAGATTTATCAACCAATATATTGGTTATCGGCTTTCAAATATAAAGAATTATCACTTGAATTATTCACTTGAATGCATATTCTGTATATGTCTGCAAAATAAACAGAAATGCAAGGGTGATAAATGTATTTGCTTCTCAAAACACTGAGTTTTGATTTCTAAAGTGAATGAATTAGGTATATTTACATTATAAAAAGAAATGCAAGGGGGTAAAAATAAACGATTTCTTTCTCAAAACAATGAGTTTTGATTTCTAAGTGAACAAACTGTGTTTTCACACATGATCATTAGGTGTAGGTAATCGGTAAATGAGTGTGCCATTTAAATGCCACTGGTTTCCAAATGAAACGCAAGAGCTGTTAGTTTTGAATGTAATGTAGAGAACTGTGTACATGAGTAAATGGTTTCACTGAGTGGGCCCCAAGAACAACTTTTAGTGTTTAGGAAATTAAAAAAAGTACAGAAGAATATTGCAGAATGGCTTGCTTTCCACAAATGAAAAGTTATCTAAAGAGGAATGATCAGATATTTTTCAACAAAACAATGCTTCTGCCAAAATTGCAACAATGGAAGTGTCTTGAGAACAAGTCCATCAAGCTCATGTTTTGGCCTGGTCAGAGTCCATATTTGAACCCTATAGTGAACATTTAGTCTCGCATTAACCTCAAACAAACTGGGAGACATTTTTCAACTACTCATGAACTGTTTGAAGCCATTAACATTGAGTAAAACAACACTGACTCTTCTTCATGTAAGAAGCTGTCTGCAAGTTCACTCACATGGCTTAAACATTTAAAGAAAACAAAGGGGTAGTCTATACCATGCTAAGTTACTTTATCTACAGTATTTATGCAATTCTTGCTAATTTCCTGACCAGTGATTTGTGATTAAAATGGTTAAGACCACTAAATATTTTGCCACTTTTGGCTTGGCCCTTTTTTTCTTGTTCTTTTTTGCCCAGGAGTGTGTGTGTATACACATAATGATGTTAATACTCACAAATTCAAAGTGTATAGAAAATGTTTAGATGATGGTCACATAAGTCATTTCTTCAAAAGGGTATAAATGTATTTCAAAACCATATGAAGCCAACATGATTACATAGGGTACATTTCTAAGAACTTGGCACATGTTTTTGTAAACTAGGTTTTTCCTTATTTTACCCTTCTTCTTTTTTTAATCATGGACTTTCTTTTATGTGATTGATCCAGTGCCATGTTTACCACTATTTGTTTGGCACTGTTTTGTTAGTGGCCGTTGTCTAGATATACTTTATTTATATACTGTAACTGTACAGGGCAATATTTTTCTCTTTATATATATATACCGCTGTGCAAATGTTCAGTTGATTCCAGGAAATGGAGCTTGCACATACCACGTCGGGTCGGGGACAGATGAAGTTTCTCATCTTCTGTCAACACCACAGGTAAATTCCTCTTACTTATAACTTTTGATTGGCTGCAGAAATAAATGATTTACATTTACATTTACCAGACTCTTCTATCCAAAGTGACTTGCATTGCATTTAAGGTATAAATTTGATCAGTTCATGCATTCCCTGGGAGTTGAATCCTTGACCTTGCTGTTGCTAGTGCCATTCTCTTCTGTTTGAGCTACAGGAAAGGCTTTAAAATAAATGAAACTATGATGACTTTGTGCCAAAGCAAAACCATTTTGACATATATTTGCAATGAATGTCAAAATGGATTTGCTTTGTCACAAAACCATCATCGTTTCATTCATTCAACTACATAAGCTGGTCCTTCCACTTTGTCTCATGCTGAAACTTGATATGCAATGACTCATAATAAATATGCATGCCTGGCTGACAAATGCAAAAAAAAGTGTGGCACTAATCTAGATACAATATGCAGTATTTTCACACGTTATTCAAGTAAACTTCACATGATATGTCTGCCATGATACCTTGTACCTCATGCAGAAATGAAGCAGCAAACTGCTCCTTTACTTTACTTTGACCTGTCTGTCTGAATTTGTGTGTTTTCAGGTCACTGAGAATAGGGAACAGCACAGTGTGGATGGAATTGATGTCGAAAATGGTTCTTCAACTGAAACCTCAAAGGTAAATCTGAAAAGCTAGAATCCATTACTTTGATATGTCTACATGGAGAAATAATGTGCAAGTGAAATGTATTGTGGTGTGATGGTATATTAGTCCAGTTATGTGCACTATTTGGTTTTTAAGAGGACGTTTTGTCAAGATCACTGGACCTTCAATCAGTTTTTGAATAAGCAAATATGTACACGAGATAAGTGAGAAAACCTTATGGCCATTCCGCTCTGTGATTGCAGTGGCGAAGGGAGCTGCAGAGCCTGAAGACAGAACTGAATGAGGTGGTGGTGTGGAATCTCAGACTATGGGTGGTGATACTTCTCATTTTCTTAGTCATCACTCTGATTATTGGGATCTCGTTCATTTTGTGTGCAGGTACTGATTCTCCATTCAGTTTCATTGTCTACTATTGATGTTAATGTCACAAGTGGAGTTTGTTATACAGTAGCGGCCAAAAGTGATGTTTAGAGGGTATATTTGTTTTAAGACCGTACAAGTTTGATTAAGCCATCAATATCAATAAAATATGAGGAAAGAACAAACACTAAATGTGGTTAAAGGGATAGTTCACCCAAAAATGAAAATTGTCATCATTTACTCACCCTCAAGTTGTTCCAAACCTGTATGAGTTTCTTTCTTCTGTTGAACACAAAAGAAAAATATTTTGAGGAATGTTGGTAACCTGACAGTTGATGGTAGCCATTGACTTACAGAAGTTCGAAGCTGCCAAAAAACTTACGATACCTATAACAAAAAAAATGTAGGTTATCAAACAAAGAAATGAACTAATATGTTCCACAAAATAATTGAACGAATGGACGAGCCCCCAATTTGTTATGTCCCGCATGAGTCTAGGGGTGTAGGCGAACGCAACAAAAACAACAAGTATTTTAAAGAGCGTTAGTCTGAGTCCTGCCACAGCACCACAAGCAACAAGTTACCATAAAGATTTTTATTTCACAGCTTGTGGAACAAATACAAAAGGTATTGTAATAAAATAAAAAGAAAAGAAAAGGGAAGCAATAGCTTCAGGAGAGGGCAAGGCCAAAATAATAAATAATAAACAAACAAACAAAAAAAACAATCTAACTGAGTAGTTTAAACCTCTAACTAAACTAAAAAAGAAAAGAAAAGAAGAGAAAATAATTTTACCCTAACTCCCTTCCTGGCTCCCTACATTTTCCAAATAAAACAAATAAACAAACACACAAATAAGCAAATATTAAAGTAACTGCTAAACTTGATGTTAACAGCAGCAGCTATAAACCAAAAGAGATAAACAAAATTGATAAAGATGAGGGGTAGTATGAAGCTCCACACTTAAAGGATTAGTTCACTTTCAAATAAAATTTTCCTGATAATTTACTCACCCCCATGTCATCCAAGATGTTCATGTCTTTCTTTCTTCAGTCAAAAAGAAATTAAGGTTTTTGATGAAAACATTCCAGGATTATTCTCCTTATAATGGACTTCAGTGGCCTCCAAACGGTTGAAGGTCAAAATTATAGTTTCAGTGCAGCTTCAAAGGGATTTAAACGATACCAGACGAGGAATAAGGGTCTTACCTAGCGAAACGATAGGTCATTTTCGAAAAAAAAAATGTAAATGTATATGCTTTATATAAACAAATGATGGCCTTCCAAGTGCTTCCGCCAAAACCGCACTTCCGTATTCTTTAAAAAGCTTACGCTGTATGTCCTACGCCTTCCCTATTCAACTTACGGAAAAAATGGAACTGGCGCTGCGTTCGTTTCGTAAGTTGAATAGGGAAGGTGTAGGACATACTGCGTAAGCTTTTTGAGGAATACGAAAGTGCGGTTTTGGCAGAAGCACTTGGAAGGCCATCATTTGTTTATATAAAGCATATACAACCGTTTGGAGGCCATTGAAGTCCATTATAAGGAGAATAATCCTGGAACGTTTTCATCAAAAACCTTAATTTCTTTTCGACTGAAGAAAGAAAGACATGAACATCTTGGATGACATGGGGGTGAGTAAATTATCAGGAAAATTTTATTTGAAAGTGAACTAATCCTTTAAACTGCAAAAGTAGTGTTAGAGAAACTCACAACAAACAAATAAAAAAATGAGTAGAACCAGAGTAGAATATTAAGCAGCTCAACAGCCAAAATTGTAAACTGCAACAACAGGCTAGGCAGGACAAAGACAGCGCTCTGGAGAAAGCTCTTAGGGGAATGTTTTCTCAAGCTCTGGTAGTTGCTACTCTGCTTTTATGCTGACTCACTCTTAACTGGTAAGCAGGCACGGCTGATTGAGTAGGAGGAGCCAAAGAGGAAACAGAGAAAGAAACAGAAAAAGCACACAAAAACACATTAAAGATTACTGATTTATCAGAAGAGCTGTTAAGACTGCGTCTCTGGACGTAACAATACCTTCGCGCACCTGCTCATGCAGGTTTTTTTTAATAATCTGAATTATTTCGAAAATATTATTAGATTTTTTTTAGACTGTTATACCACGTGACGTTGTACAAGCATAATGAAGTTTGCCTTGTCATAAAAAAAAGTCAAATTATGATACTTTACAAGACTTATTGACCTTGACATACAGTCTGCATCTGAAAGCTGAAAAATGCTGCCTTCAGAGGGTGCGTTTTAAGGTAGGAAGATAGGAATCCAAAGTTAGCTTCACTTCCTGTCTCACGAGATGCATTCATCTGATCGAGTTTTGATGGCAGCTTAGATGTATCCTTCGCTGCCTTTGATATCCCACAATCCTATGCTTTCCATTCTGTGACAGTTAAACTAAAAAATAAAATGGCATCTGAAAGTTGCGATTGGTGGTCAGTTTATGTGTAAATATACGTTTTTGACCAACATTTTCCACTTTTGATGTCATTTCTAGTGAGAAATTACTATTAAGTCTAAGTAAGCTCTCTTTTGTTGTAGATAATTAAACCATTACGCTATCTGAAATCAGTTTTGTGAGGTTCCTTCATGTGCAAATGCTGCCTAAGTCATTGCCTGATAGGGCAGCAAGGCAACAAGCTTTTGGATGCAACCACAGTCATAAGGACTGCAAGGGTCCTCTTTATGTTCTCTCTTCCTGTTTTACTTTTTTCTGCATGTTATTCACACCACATGACCACATGGTTCACCAGATCATAGATCTGGACCAGAAAATAGTGTTGTCATTGACCCTTACAGCATTTTACACCATGCAGGTCATGATAAAGTTTTTTAGTTTTTACACTTCTTCTCCTACGTCAAGTACATTATAGAGTGTATTTGCCTCATCTTCCTGTTATTAGCTGACGCTAGTCGGATCTGGCTTGAACATCTGCATTTAAAATAAGTTTTTTAAGTTATGAGACTAGAGAAGCCTTCCTCTGTAAATTCCTGAATGTCAGCTGTTTGAGATGATGGGACCATGACATAAATAATCATATCTGTTCATATTTTACTAATTTTATAATATTTTACCACCATACATTTCATACATTTCATGACCATGTGTTGATGTGTTATAAATTGAATTGCAACCATATGATTTGTGTCAGAATTCCTGTATAACAATCTGATTCTGAGTGTCTTTTATTGTTTTTTTGTAACCCTCTGTGCTTTAAAGTTATTGATGATACTGGTGATGAAAATTATGACAAATCATCATTCGTGGTGGAACGCTTCTTCAGAGGAAAATTTACTCTGGACAACAGCAGCACTTCATATTCTCTGGACCAAAAGACACTGTTAGAGCTTCTGGAAAAGAAGGTAATAATGATATGACCATTACTTGACATTATGCCTCTGAAGTATGTTTGAGAAACCCATTCATACACTTTACATAATGTCAAACATATCAAACTCCACCAGATGGAAGATGTGAGAGACATGTATGATTATTGAAATCGATTCATGATTGAAAGATATGTAAACCAAAATCTTTTGTCAAATGTTTTACATGTTCCAAGCTAGACTCTATTGAAACCATCTAACATGTTATTGATTACCACAGAAAATGATTTTGACTCATGACCTCGGTTTGTGTGGGAAAAAAACTGTATTTACGCTGACAGCAATGCACTTACAAGGGAAATGTATGTGGCAAGACATTCTTGCAACTTCAGGAAAAAAATGTGTGTTCTTTGAGCTGTAAAGTTGTCTAAATTGTCTTTTAGAGGAGGGACTGCTTTTTTAGGTGATTGAACCTGTAGATGGAAGTCTTTCGCATAATTATTAATACTTAGTCTTTTCAGTTCAGTTGAAGCTGTGGCTTGTTGATGTGAATGCTAGAATATGAGCTGCATGCTAACTTCTTTTATTGTCTGTGTTGTTAACGTGGTGTTTTGTATTTGTTTGCTGGATTGTATTGTATTGGTATGGATATTGGTCTGAATGCATTTTTTCATGTGATGCTTGTGATAATTTGTTTTTTATTTTTTAGGTCGCCTTTTTAATGGTAACAGATTATCCTATAAGGCTAACACTGGCTCATTTACAGTCTGGTTTCTGTTGATTTAATTAATGCTGTCCCTGTAAAAAAAAAAAAAAAAAAAAAAAAAAAGATAAAATAAGGAACTGTTGTGAATTACACCAGATACTTTGAAAAACAGCAGTTTCAGAGTTTTTGAAACATGAATTTTTTTTTATTGCACAACAGACATGCAGAAGGTCATGTGACTGACTATATGTACACTAATCTATTTCAAAACCCCCAGAAACACCTTAAGTCTTTGTGATTAAGTGTTAAGGGATAGTTCACATAAAAAATATAGTCATCCACAAATTCATTTACTCACCCTAATGTCACTCCAAACCTATGACTTTCCTCTTTGACTCAAGAACAATGCTTTCACAAAATAAAAAATATAAAATAAATTAAATATTATATAAATATTAAAAAACAAAACAAAAAAAAAAACACTAACTTTGTGTTAGTGAGGTCTGGAACAACTTAAGGGTAAGTAAAATAACAGTGTTAATTAACCTTTTAGAGAGTGCCTATTATGCTTTTTTACATTTTACTTTGTGTAATGTTGCAGTTTGAGCAAAAACAAGACTTTGTAAAAGGGCATAAGTTCTCTTTAAAAGAAACTGAAACCTACTTGGCCTGAGCAGGATGGTGTATGAGCCACAGCATTACACATTTGGGATCATGTCTCATTTATCTAACACGTCTGATTTAACAGAGCTCAGTAGTAGACTGACTAAATTGGGCATGTTAGTGAGTAAATGATGACCGAATTTTCATGTTTGGGTGAACTATCCCTTTCGGCTCTTTGATTTGATTACACAATCTTTCTGTCTGTATCTCATCTCCCCTCAGCTAACAGGAGTCTACAGTTCTTCTCCTGCATTGGAACGGTACTTCTCTAATGTCACCGTAAACCATCTCCTGTGAGTCAATTTCACACTCCATTTTCACATTTTACACCTTCTGTTCTGTTTACTTGCTTGTTCATACTGTAGTGTGCCTTTTAAACATTGTCCACACATCAGTTTTGCATACCACAGCTTTTGGTATGGTCCAAACAAACATTTCTCTTTCATATCAAGTTAAAGTTGTCAGAAATGAGCGTCTAACTCTCTGTTTCAATACAGGGACACTACAGCCCAGTTTAAGATAAAGTTCATGATGCCTTCAGAACATGAGAAGTTGGTACGCTACACTCTGAGTCAAAAGATGGTTAAAAATGTGCTTCTCCAACACTTGTATGATCAGGACACTGGAGACCCCCTCTATATCATACCAACATCACTCAGCATGGAAGGTGAGTAAATGAATAATAAAAGTCAACAGTACAATTAATAGAAACGGAAGTATGGAACTTATATAGTGACAAAATATATTTGTTGCAGTAAAGCATGCAGAAGGCTACTATACCAAATATAAAATGTTGTATTCTTGTTGTATTCCTCACTTGTAAGTCGCCTTGGATAAAAGCGTCTGCCAAATGAATAAATGTAAATGTAAAATGAATACTTTTTGTTTTATTAGTATACTTAACTATGATTTTCTTGTTTTTTGTTTGCTTTTGTTTTTCAGTTGGCTAGATAAGCAGAACTTGAACTACAAGATTTTTCCCCCCTGAACAAATGTCTGAAGTTGAACCACTGGTACCCTCATCAAAAAACAACAACAACAACAAAAACATTCCAAACATCACATTATTTCATTCGGTTATCTTTTGTACTCTTTAATAGATCTGTTAATAATAATTATCCATCAGATCTGTTAAAAATAATTATACATCAGTAGTTAACATTTAATAATCACCGTTTATGTATTGTACACACTATATATGAAAATAACTTTTTTTTTTTTAGATTTTTAACATTTCAGAACATTTAATCAAAAAATTTTAAGAAATAGAGTAAAACAGTAGGGTTTTTTTTTTTTTTTGCTTTAGTATTATTGTAATTTACAATAGATGGATGTAGCTTACTGTTTAAGGGTATGGGGTTTTACACTTATGTCACAGTTTTAAGTCTCAAAAGATCATCTTAACATGGACATTTACTCT
Source organism: Hypophthalmichthys nobilis (assembly GCA_037950665.1). NCBI lineage: Eukaryota > Metazoa > Chordata > Actinopteri > Cypriniformes > Xenocyprididae > Hypophthalmichthys > Hypophthalmichthys nobilis. Next base: position 28,338,855 of record CM075479.1, read on the forward strand.
GGAACAATTCTTTGTACGTGTATGAGATTTTTTTAATGTATTTTTTTAATAAAAACCTGTTATGAGGTGCTTTAATAGAACAATTGTAGTCTGTCTACATTTTTATATATATATGTCTCTACTTAAATATATATGCACTATTAAATGTATCTGTACAAATTTATATATTTATACAGTTTTTACCATGACAAAGCCACTTGAAACTTAGCTACATGTTAATTTTTCTTAAGGAAAAAATCTCTCATCTAATGCTGTAAACATACAGGAGCCCTGTCAGCTGTATTATTATTAAAGGTTAAAATTAAAGAGATAGTTGACCCAAAAAAGAAAATTCTGTCATCATTTACTCAAGTTGTTAAGAACCTGTATGAATTTCTTTCGGTAACACTGTATTTTAAGGTGACGTAGATACATGTCACTACATGATATTCAACAATGTTTTTGATCTGCCTGCATTGACATCATTGTATGCGAACTGAACTTAGCTGGATGATGAGATCACTGTTTTCTCCAGAGCTGATGTATAGGTAAATTAACTAAATTAAAAACTATTCTTACAAAGGAATGAATCAATACTGAATTTACTTAAGCTGGACAATGACACTATTTTCTTTAAGAGATGCTGTGCAGCCAAAATTATTTGCCAGTTATCACTGTAAAGCTGCTTTGACACAATCTGCATTGTAAAAAGCGCTATATAAAAAAAGGTGACTTGACATGTACAAACTAGTAATAACAGTAAATTATGCATAATTACAACTAACCCTAAACCAAACCCTAACCTATAGTAAGTACATGTGGATAATTAATATTACTCATATCATAATACTTCCATAGTATTTTTTTTCTATACTATGGAAGTCAGAGGGGCCCATTAACTGTTTGATTACTGACATTCTTCAAGATATCTTCTTTTGTATTCAGCAGAAGAACTTAAGTGAGTAAATGATAACATGATTTTTCATTTTTGGGTCAACTATCTCTTTAATAGGGATGGGTATAGTTAAGGTTTTAATGGTATTACTACTCTTAGCGATACTGCTTATCGAGCCGGTACTTTAACGGTACTCTTATCTGTACTTTGTGTTGTTTTTTATGAAAAAAACAAACAAACAATAAAACTAATTGAGAACACAATTAACATTGCTTTATTTTTTTAAATGTAAAATAAATAAAATCATTATCAATAATGAAAGAAACAGCCATGTTTGAACAAATAATTATTATACCAACAAAACAAATGAATGTAAAACAACTGAAATAAACAATATTTTCCTGTAAAAGAATATAATAATATATAGCAACACTGGCAGGTAGGCTGCAAAAGGACTAACAGTTTTATCCATTCTTCTGGAGAAAGATTAATATATTTGCCTTTTCTGGCAGAAGTTGGGACCTCTCCTGGCTTAATGTGTTACCTGCAGTTGAAAACACCATCTCACTTGGGGTGGAGGAGGCTTGATAACAGAGGTAGCTTGTTGCAGTGTTTGTGAGGAGCGGCAGAATAGCTCTTCTCCCACCAACTCTGTCCTACCAAGACAACTAAGAAAAGCTCTTCCAAGGCACTTCTTGTTTTGTACAATGGAGGAATTGTCTCCTCCATTTCAAGGCAAGTCAAGACATTTTCATTTATGTAGTGCTTTTTATAATACGGATTGTTTCAAAGCAGCTTCACAGTGATAATAGGAAAATTAATGGACAGAGATTGTTTTGGCTTTACAGCAGCTCTAGGAAAAAGTTATTATCAAGCTAAATTAAGTTTTTGATTGAATCACTTCCTTTGTAAAAATTATTTATTAACTTAGGGGCCGCTTAAATGACACCTTTTAATGTGTTCTTGCCGTTCATTAATGTGTTTAGTCTATAGGTATGCGTGTTTGAATGTGTATGTACGCAGACACTTAGTCTTTTTTACAAAACGACATTGCCAAATTACTTGTCTTATAATAATACAGAATTATAATACAGAATCATTAGTCGTTTCCGCGGATCCATGCGAACTGGAATCATTTTGATAATGTTTTATCTATACATAGGGAAAGGAAAGGGAAGGAGGCCTTTGAAGGGGATAGTTCAGTTGACACTTCAGGGCTGCGTTGTCGTCGTGTCTTGGTGCAGGTCCTTCATCTCATGTGGATACGGCCTGGATCTGGCAGACTACGGTAAACCTCGGAATAAACAGAGAGAGACTAATATTAGCGTAGATGCCATTCTTCTTATGATGTAACGAGTACATCAGGTGTTATGGAAAGTGTTTCCGGTTCCGGCTGACCTAATTTATGCAGCCTAACAATTTACATGATTTGAATTATATAAGTAGATAATGTTTTATGCGTATGCCAGGTTAAAACTCTGTTAGCTTAAATCTAGAATAAAAACATGATGTATTTTAGTCTAGAATTAAAGTGACAGAGTGTGTCTAGGAATGATAGGAAGAATGTTCCAAAGTTTAGGTGCTAAAAAGGAAAATTATCTACCACCTGTGGTTGATTTTGATATTCTAGGTATTATTAATTGGCCAGAATTTTTTGATTGCAATAGACGTGAAGGACTATAATGTGTATAATGTGTAAAGAGCTTGCTCAAGTACTGGGGAGCTAAACCATTTAGTGCTTTGAAAGTAATAAGCAAGATTTTAAAATTTATACAATGTTTAATAGGGAGACAATGCAGTGTTGACAGAACCAGGCTAATATGGTCATACTTCCTGGTTCTAGTAAGAACTCTAGCTGCTGCGTTTTGGACCAGCTGGAGTTTGTTTATTAGGCGTGCAGGGCAACCAGCAGGTAGAGCATTACAATATTCTAGCCAAGTCATGAACGCATGAACTAACTGTTCCGCATTTGTCATTGAGAGCATATGTCGTAATTTAGATATATTTTTAAGATGGAAGAATGTGATTTTACAGATGCTAGAAACATGGCTTTTAAATGAAAGGACTTCCTCACCTTCTCCTTCAGACTCCTCCTTTTGCTGGTGCTCTGTGTCTGACTGTTGTTGGTTCTGTCACATTTTTCAACATTTTTCTTCCTCGGTCTGTCCCAAGTTGCATCACTGACCTCCCTTTAAATCCGGGGTCCATTGTTGTGGCCTAATGCAGGAAGGCTTGAATGTCATCATGATATTGCTGGGAGAGGTTCTCCCACACCTTCCCTTTGATAGATGCTACAAACATTGTGTCCTCATCCTTCACAGTAAAATGGTATTCAAGTGTTTGAAGGATGGGTAAGCTCTGTCCACAGGTGGCATTCTTTTCACATGACACACACAGAGTGGATGTATAGAGGATTCTTATGAGCTGGAAAAACTCCTCACCTTATGGAAGTCCTCTTCCCTCAGATGGTCCAGGTTGTCCTTGGTCAATGCTTTTCACAGTCTAGGGTCCAAGGCTGCTGCTTGGATCGCTGGATACTACTCCATGAACCTCTCTATCATTAGATAGAGCGAGTTCCACCTGTACCATGATGGTAGTTGAACAAACTCAGGGTTATAGGATTAGTTTCGAGTTGACAAAACCAAACCACTCCAATCTGGCTTTGTTGGTACCATGATGTTTATCATCAACTTTCTTTGTCAACTCAGGCTTTGATCCTAAGTTTGTGGAGCACGTGCACATGAATCCGTGACATCGGTGGTGAACAGCCAATCACATGCTTTGCAACAGAGAGAAACTATGATTCACTTCTCGCGAGAGAGCCAGCGCGTTTCAAAACTCTTTTGCTGAAGGTTAAGAGATTGAAGAAAATGAAGTATTTAAACTCATTTACATGAAAATGAAAATACTTGTCCATGAAAGAGGACAAATAAAAGAAATTATCTTACTCTATCAGTGCAAGTGCAACTTGTGATGTTAGTTTATATAGTTGATAATATATAGCAATAGAGACTCAAACATGTAAGGTCACATGTAGTCATATTAAAGTTTATTTACAGCTTATTTATATTACATATGATCTGTATATATTAATATTCATTGAAACTAAATGCTTAATAATAACTGCTAAACTAAAATTGCTTGTGTATTGGATTAATAATATATATATATATATATATATATATATATATATATCATATAATAATTATATAAATCATAAAATAATTAATTATCATTAAAGCCAGACAATTTCATTGTAATTTTTTATTATTTTTTTACTATATAGTGACCTTTAATTTGGAGGACGAGAAACTGGGGGAGTGACTTTATTGCGTTGGATGTGTCAATTCATTTAGCTCACATCTGATTGGCCCAATTTCGGTTTGAGATCTCTGAACCAGAACATAACCTGCTCTGGAGCAGGTTTGCCGTGGAGCGTAAGTTACTATGGTGATGAACACCGCTAAAAGCCAAGTCACTTTCATGTTACCTAAAACTCAGGATTGGCGCAAACTAATCTGAAACTTACCTGGCTAGCCAGTTAATCTGGCTTTATGGTACAGGCCCCTGGTCTATATCCAGGATGAGTGAGTGTTGTGAAAAGCCTGAAACAACAACAACAAAAAACAACACCACACACTTGAATATTGAATTAAATTGTGAGATTTGTGAATTTCAAAATAACACTTATAATAATAGATTGAACTGAATTACCAATGGATGCAATTTTGTAAATGTTCTGTGATGCCAGATTCAACGTATGTGCAAAACATTATTTTTAGGATCTGTAGCTTCTTGATAGCAATAGCCATACTGCCAGCATTATCAACAGTCACAGCAACAATCTTGCTCGGCTCTATCTCAAAATCTTCCAGAATGTCTCCTCTGAGATCTCCTCTGCCACTACTTCACCAGTTTGTGATTTGTACACTGCCCTGGTGTGGAGGACACACTCTTAGGGCATGAAAAACAATATTTGAAATGAATTTTTTTTTTCACATATAATTTAAAGAGATTTTCAAATGTCCACTTGAGTGGACTGTATGCATTTATGGCTTTAACTGAAGAGATACTGTATTAAACATAATAATACAGTAATAACACACCAATATTGTGTGTATTTAACAAACCAATGAATAAAATTATATAAAATCATGTGAAAACTGTAAAATATATACAAAAAATATTGCAAATGCAATTGAACTTCATATAAGTTGATGTGTGTCTTTGATATCAGAAAACGAGGACGTGATTCCATCAGAGATCTCTACAACCTGTCAAGGTACAACTGTGGAAACCCAACTCAGATGATGTAGAAAATGCTCACACTCCCTCCAGTCTACCAGAGTATGTTGATTTACCCTTATTAGCTGATAATTCTGAATATGTTCAAGACACATTTCTACCATAGCTCTCCTCTGAGAAAAACTAGCAATCAGGTGTTTTCAATCTCATTGAAATCAGCAGTGTTGGGGATAACGCATTACAAGTAACATGCATTACGTAATCAGATTACAGATTACAAGTAAAGTAATGCATTACAAGCAACATACATTACTTGTAATAACTTGTAACGTAAATTACATATGTAATCACATTACTTTTTTGATGTTTATGCAAATTACATTCTAATAACACAAATACATTTATTTACAGTCAAAAATGTTACTGCAGATGAAGTATTTAAAAACAGTCACAGTAATAGTATGAATTGTACGTGAAATATTGCTAGTAATGCATGATGTCCACTTTAGTGGACAGATGATTAATCAGAATTTCCTCCCAATCTAAAAACAATACTTGGAAAATGTAACTGTGAAATGACTAATTAGATATTGCTTGATACTACAATATTTTTTCACCTGCAAGAGTCTTCTAGGATAGAAGGAATTGACGGATATTCTGGAGCAACTGGACATTTCTGACTGGCCATCGGCCATCTTGGTTTGGAGGATAAAAAAAAAAATTAACAATTGCCACTAGTGTCACGGAGTCACAGCAAGCACCATCGTCACCAGATCTCCACACTCGCCCACTTGTTCACAATCCCCTGAGTTCTGATCACCTGCACCTGCACCTCATCACCAGTCACCTTTAAAAGACGCTCACTCCCTGCACTCTGTGTCTGGTCTTGTCAGACTTGCATGGACTACTTACCTGTTACTTACCTGCGTCTTCCTGTGGCTTCCTCCCTTCGTCTTCTGTCTCCAGTCTTCTGCCCTTCATTGGATATCCATACCTGCAATAGAGACTGTTTATTATCAACTAAGTGACTGTTTCAAAGTGCTTGTTCATCTACATACCTGCAATCAACTGTCCCTGTGTTCGTGCCTCTGTGTCAATAAACATCTGTGTTCACTTACCCATCTGCCTCCGTCTGTGTTCTGACAACTAGGTTGCAATGTATAGGAAGATGCACTGGGGTCCACTGTAGAGGTTGATGTGCAACTATACCATCAAAACCCATGCATATACAAAATGCTTATTGAATAGCTGTCCACTGTAGTGACTCCTATGTGTGAAAGGGTTAAAAAGCTTGTCAGAAAAATATGGTTTGGTTCAAATGGTCAATAACAAATATTAAGCTGAGATAATGGGTGCTACCGTACTATAAAGCTATATTTCAATTATTACGGGATCTCCTTCAAGCAGTGTAAGCTTTCAGACTTTTAAATACTTAAGACTTATTATAAATATGGTCTGTACTATAAATTTGATCTACTATAAATCTGATCTTAATAGTTTCTTTCTTTTCCTTCTCACCTCAGTCACCTCCTCATTCTTTTCTTCTTTCTTCAGAAACACACATGAAGAGTGTGGCGGTAAATACAGTCATCACCTCCATCAGGACGAACACACAGACTAGCCATTTTTACTGTTTTCAACAGTCAGTGTGAAAAATATATACTTGAACACATTCAAATAAATACGATTATTTATTGATTTCTTTTATCAGTGAATAAAATAATGATGTGAGCAGTCAAATGGCATTAATGATTGAAAATCACTATATAAATTTTGCCAGAACCTACATTTTATGTCTTTGCTTTCTTGTTTTCATCCTCTCCATGTTTCATTTCACAACTTTCAATTCAAGTTGTTCACAAGCTCAAGTTTCTTTTCGTCACTGGCATCTGCAATTACAAAATCAAGACATGGGTTAAAAACAGAATTAAAAATGACCAAATAAAGCAAAAACAACAGATCTGCTCAGTTGCTAGACATTTACAAAGCTAGAAAAATCGACAACAAAAGGATAAAAAAGTAATAAAAATGAGAACAACAATATGTATGTGCATATGTATAATTTTTCTCAAACAAAATTCATTCAGACCCCAGCAAAGATTTGTTCAGTAGATTCACAAGCAATGAAATGCTCTTTCACAGGCCGTACTCGAATGCTACCGGCTTGTGCTATAGTCAGTCTGTGGAGGCAGGAAAAGCCACCAAACCATTGTACACTTCAAAAGGAAGAGACTTCAGTGAAAAAAAGATATGAGTCAGTGTAAGAATGATTTGTTCACTTAAAAGATTCATTCAACACATAGGCCTACATTGACTAATTAACCACAACCATGGAGCAGTAATGCTAATAGTGATGCTGGCCTTAACAGACACCACTGCATACACACACAGATGAGGAATATATAACTGTAAATGAAAATGATAATGGTGACAGAGAAGCATATAGTACATGTAACATTGAGCTCATGCTGCTCTAATGGACTTACTGCTGATATCAAGTGTTGTTTACATTTAAATCAGCCTCAACATTCTATGTCAGTCCAGCAGCTTGAGTTGATATTTGAAATCAACACAACTGTCCCTGAAGCCTTGAAGCCTGATCACACACACTACAAACTCTTTACAACTCTACTATTTGACAAGTTTCATCAGTTTGGCAAGTGTTTCTTCAGTCATCAGCATGGAGCAGCGCCGCTTGAGAAGAACCAGGACTCTTTCCACACACCTGAGGATTCTGGGTGGAGGGCATCTCTTCCAGTCAAGAGCGCTGTGAGCTTTCATGGCTGGCAGCTGTAAGCAGGTTGGATCACACTTACAGCTGCATCTCTGCCAAAGCTCGAAGACCCAAAGGATTGGAAGAGCAAGTGTCCAAGCGCCACCTGAAGAACGCAGCTGTCCTTCCCGACGTCCGTCCAGCAGCCTCAGTCTCTTCGGTGGACGTGTGTCCAGCTCCTCTGTGTCAGCAGGAAGAGACTGTCTCCATCCACGGCTACAGCATGCAGGGCTACCAGGACATTTACCGCTCTGTGGCAGAGCCCATGATGAAGACATCGCTATGGTCGGCACCGCCCCTAAAGCCTTGAGCTGGGACTGAAGATTAAGCAGCGCCTGTGGGAGACTCTCAAGCGCCCTTCACTGCTGGAGACAGAGCAGCCTGATGGACGCGTCCTCATCACTGAGAGCTTCTCCACATCCAGAAGAAGCTTCGCTCCTCGTGTCCATGTGGACATCAGTGAAGAGCCGCTGCCAGAGGAACCGCCAAGAAAGAAGCCCAGACACTGAGTCATCACAGCGGGGCGACGTATGTACATACTGTATATAGTTATAGAGTACGTTTATAGTTTTATGAGTAAGTTTCAGTTTTTAAAGTTTTAGTTTGAGTAAGTTTGTTTTATTGTGTCAAGTACATTTTTAGCACATTGCTGTGTGTTGCAGGATGTTTCTGTCATTGCACTGATATGCGGTTCCTCGGTTGTTTTAAACAGATTTTAGTCTTTTGCTACATGGTTGTCGGGATGTTTCGGGCGGTTTTGTTGTTGACATGCGTTTGCCAAAGTCTTCTGAGCGGTTGTTGTTGTGTTGCTGTGCGGTCGCTGGACTCTTCTGAGTGGTTTTTCGTGCTTTGCTACATGGTTGTTAGGATGTTTGTGTGGTTGGTGGATATGCGGTTGCTTTTAAAGAGTTAAGTTAGGGTAGGTTAGGGTCCCTCACACGGTTTGCAGCTTGACGTGCTGTGAGGGCTTGTGTGCATCAGTGATGCTGAGAGCGACGCCACTGCTACTTCACAACTACTGAGGGTCACCCATAGTGGACAGATCTCAGCTGAGATGCCAGACCAAGACAAACCACCTGATTCTGGACAGCAGCGGATTGGCCAGAAGATCACAGTCTCGTGACAACGGCAACAACATCAGGATTACCTGAATGGAAGAAACTTCATAAATGTGGAAGTCACAGCTGAGCGCTGAAGAAAGAACACAATCAGATTTGAGGACTGGTAATTAAATCATGCATAATAATATATAATATAATTAATATAATAATATAATATAATAATATATTAATATAATATAATATAATATAATATAATATAATATAATATAATATAATTCTTAAATGTGTGAAATAAATCCAAATAAAAACCTGAAACGATTTACACATGATCACGTAAATACTGTCGATTAGAGCACTGAAAATCATTAAATTATTGTAATACAACAATTACTGTTTATAACAGGTAAACACTATCACAGTAAACTGAAGCTTAATAAAACAGAAGCTCTGTAATGCACTTATTTGTGCTTCAATAATCAAAAACTGCATGTTAAACATAAAAACTTGTGCTGTTAGTTGATTAAAATATTTAATTACGCAAAATCGCAAATTTTGAAAGTGCTGAAATTACTTTATATTTACCTCTGTTCCTATTAAAATGCATTTATTTTTCGTTTTAAGAAACAAAAGTATGTAACAATGCTTTATTAACATTTTTCAAACAAGGACTTACTAAAATAAAAATGAAATGTACTGAAAAACTAAAACTATCAAATACTACTTTAGTTTAAGTTTTTTCAATCTAAAATACAATCGAATCTTAAATCTCTCAAAATGTTGTCATGTGGTTGCAAAAGTGTGAAAATAATAAAAATATACATTTAATTTTAAGTTATCATTTGTCTGAGTTTCATTTCTAATGTCTGATTATGTTTTGATATATCTTTACACATCAAGACAAGAGGCAATATATTATTCTGATTGCCCTCACAGGGATTGTTCACTCAACATAAAAAAAATATTTTGAAAAAAAAATGTGGGGGTTTTTCTGTCCATTTTAAGTCAATGTCACTTACCTGTCATTACTGATGTCAACGGCTGCTACAGAATGACTGAAGAAAACAGCATCTAGATGGACAGAGAAAGACACTTCAGACATTAGCAGACTGTACTTAAATGGTTAGTTCACTCAAAAATGAAAATAATGTCATTTATTACTCACCCTCATGCCGTTCCACATCTGTAAGACCTTCATTAATCTTCGGAACACAAATTAAGATATTTTTGTTGAAATCTGATGGCTCAGTGAGGCCTCCATAGCCAGCAATGACATTTCCTCTCTCAAGATCCATTAATGTACTAAAAACATATTTAAATCAGTTCATGTGAGTACAGTGGTTCAATATTAATATTATAAAGTGACGAGAATAAAAAACAAAATAACGACTTATTTAGTGATAGCCGATTTCAAAACACTGCTTCAGAAAGCTTCGGAGTGTTATGAATCAGCGTATCGAATCATGATTCGGATCGCGTGTCTAATCGCCAAACTGCTGAAATCACGTGACGCTCCGAACCGCTGATTCGACACGCTGATTCATTATGCTCCGAAGGTTCCTGAAGCAGTGTTTTGAAATCGGCCATCACTATATATCACGTTATTTAGTTTTTTTGGCGCACCAAAAATATTCTCGTTGCTTTATAATATTAATATTGAACCACTGTACTCACATGAACTGATTTAAATATGTTTTTAGTACCTTTATGGATCTTGAGAAAGAAAATGTCATTGCTCCCTATGTAGGCCTCACGGAGCCATCGGATTTCAACAAAAATATCTAAATTTGCGTTCCGAAGATTAACAAAGGTCTTACGGGTGTGGAACGGCATGAGGGTGAGTAATAAATGACAGAATTTTCATTTTTGGGTGAACTAACCCTTTAAATATATATGCAGTATTAAATGTATCAGTACACATTTATATATTTATACATTTATTTTTTGTACCATGCCAATAAAGCCACTTGAAACTTATTAATACACACAAAATAATTTTTATGAATCTATTATTTGTATATTAATTAAAAGTAGTAAATATATGACAGTAATTTTACATATATTGAAGACTTACAACTGCGCTATATAAGCCAAAGCTTATAAGCGAGTATAAGCCAAAAACGGGCATTTTTATAATTTTGTGTGGTTTTGCCTGTTCAAGCGTGATAAAAGATAACTAAAATTTGGACTGAATTGTTCCTAAACACGTGTGTGGACCTGTAATTGCTTGTAGACACGTAAACCTCAAGATTTCCGCTCTCAAAATAAAAGTCACATCCACTAGCACTTTATTTATTTGTGTATATTTTTTTATATGACTTATTTTTCTGAACGGGTCTTTCGGTTCGGTATGCACATGTATCGAACTAATACAGTGTTGTTTTAACTGCTGCTGTGTGCAGAATGTAATTTCAAACTGTGATTTTCTCCTTAGGATGGACAATATAGTTTATCTTGATATACTCTGATGATGCTAACACATCTGTAAAATTACAAAGGATACAGACTGTGCTGCTGCCAGATAAAGGCATGATCCAAGTTGTCATGAGACGTGCTTTATATTCAGTGCTTCAAACTAATACATAAACCATGGCTTGCCCTTGCATGTGTAAGGGCCGCCCAATCGGCCCAATGACTGTTTTCATGAATGCCAATTTATACTGACCATTTATATGACAATTTATCTAGACATTTGATTATTCTATTTAACTCTTTGCTTGTTTGTACTCGTTTATTCGGTTCTCAGAGTCACACAGGGTCTTCGCAACAGTCGTTCATTAAGCCGGCCCACGATCACAAACTCATCAGTCTTGGTCATTAGACAGAGGTAATTGACTATACTGTTTAGAAGGCTGCTTTCTTGCTTGCTCTATCTAAAAGTATTTTGTTTAGTCCCCATAGGTCTCTATACACTTGAATTAAAGTAACACTATCTCTAGTCAGAGGTCATGGCCACTACTACAGATAAGCCGACCAATATTACTTCTCTGATGGTAGCTTTGGTTTGGTCATGTCATGGTTTCCCACGTACACTTAGCTAGAGTAACATTACATTAAACAGAAGTAAGGCTCACCCTATTTATGCTGGTCGACCTAAACGGAAAATCCCTTTTTAGCCTTTACAGTCTAAGTACACTTGAACTAATGCCAAGCGTTAGCCGGAGCTCTAAAATCACAGTTGGTGTGCCCTATGCTCCACTTAAAACTGGACTTTAGTCCATTACTAATCTTACACAGATCATAATCTACTGAAATCAATAATTTCAGAGTAAATCAGAATAAAATCAAATGTAACAATGTATTATTAGTCAGTTAAATGTATCATGCCAATTACATAAACAATTGAATAATAATTGATACAAAACATCAAATGCTCAGAAATAAAGAGTAAAAGATGTATACCTGACATCAGAAAGATACATAATGCTGAGTGTCTGAAGGACACACAGCATCACAGGCTGTCCTGACTATAGAATTGCACCTTGAGCCCTTTGCAGCATTTCCTTAAATACCAGACCAAGACAGAAACCTCATCCAAAGGAGACATGAGTTAACAATGGGAATTTGCATTAATCAAGGTCCCAGACTTGGGTAGTTAACACCTTACCAAGGACAGAAGGTATTAATTTGCACGAAAGACCCTGGGAGAGGGCACACCCACCACAGTAAGTATCTCTAAACTCTCAAAACCTTTATTACCTTTTGGTTTACTTCTATAAGGGATGGGACCATTGTACCAGGCACACTGAGACATTTCAAATGATACCAAACATGTATAGTGTTGTATGATAGTTGTTCACATTAAATCATATAAATTTTTGGGTACATTTCAGGTCATCTCAACTTGGAGAGATGGGGGAAGAGGGGGTAAAGGAAAGGAAATGTAGATTAAGACAATACTGAAGTGTGATCGACTCAGTGATTGTGTCTCGGATGGGGATGCTAATTTTGCAAGAGAGAGTTCAAATGTTAATTTTCTTTGTTTTCTCAGAGAGTAGCCCTCTCTTGGTCCAGACAGTCCGGCATCAATCTTACACGTGTTGTTTACTGCGTTTGAGATGCATTTTCCTCAGTGCACAACTTACATCTTACAGCTGTATAAAGGATTATCCTTGACAGTTTTTTTGTTTTATTTAAAATCAGATTGTTCAATAAACAATGGTTTAAAAAACAAACAAACACATGGTTTCGTTTTTCCTTTGCTATACGGAAACATACTGAACCATGTCTTCAAAACCGAGGTATGTACTACACTGTTATTTCTGTGCACTGTTACACCAATTTATATTATAATTTCTAGAATAGTTAAAATTTCCGAATATATTTTGAGACAAAAGTTTTTGAGACAAAGGATTTTATTAATGTACTTTTGGTCATTAACTTTTAAATGCATCAGGAGAGTTAATCGCATGAAAGACCTACGGATGACTACATTTCTCTCCAATACAGTAGGAAATTTCATGAAATGAAATGTGGAGGATGTTACCTGTCACAAGATGATTGACAGGGCAGTTTATTTAAGAGACAAAGCGCTCCATTAAAGACTCAATTATGACGAAGTAGCTTTTTCCCAAAGCTTGCCTACTGTTCTGCTACACACTCAAAAGTATGTACTTTTTCTTCACAAAAAGAGTACATACTTTTAGGGCATAGTATAAGTAAGTGAACTGGGTCGCAGGAAAAGCCTTCACTGAAGGAACGTGTGTGCTTGGTCCCATAAGTATTTTTCTAATTAATTTTTCGCATAGAGATTTATAAAAGATTTATAAACCATGAACCAAACCAACCAGCTACAAGGTGAATCTATGGAAGCTTGTTTCTGCCACTAAATAAAAAAAAAAAAAAAAAAGGTAATTGCGACTTTTTACCTCAAAATTTTCTTACAATTGCGAGTTATAAAGTTGGAATTGTGAGATATAAACTTGCAATTCTGAGAAAAAAGTCTCTTTTTTCCCTCCGAATTGGACTTTATAACTTGCAGTTGCATGTTTATATCTCACAATTCTGAGAAAAGAAGTCAGAATTGCGAGATAAAAAAAATCAATTACCTTTTTTATTTTTTTATTTAGTGACAGAAACAAGCTTCCATATGAATCACAACATTACAAACTTTGATTTGAAGCAAAAAAGTATTTGAAAATCAGACAAAAAGACAAATGTACTTAACGGATTAAATCCCATGAAGCATTGCGAATAAAATAATAAAATAAAAAATGAGAATAATTATAAAACTACTGATTTAAAGATGTTTATTGTGCATATATAAACAAAATATGTTACGTTTACTGCAAAATATGCATCTATATACAAATGTTTAAGTAGTTTAAAAGAAATAATATGAATTGGATTGAAGGCTTCAATAACAGCTTATCATCTATTAACAACCTCTTGGCTCACAGTAGGACTGTCTTTAAAAGTTATCGTTAAAAATCTTTTTTGTTAAAATTTTTGGTTTTGGACATTAAACTTGGGTAAAATTCAATCCGCCTCCTGTGTTTTGAATTATGGGTGGCACTTCCGGTTTGGGGAACTTCCATTCAAATCTTAAGGTTGCCCTACAAATAAAGCTTATCCGTCAGTTTGAGAATAACGTAACGCATTTTAACGTGACGTTATAACAAGAATATCTATGGCAAGAGCTCTTTTCAGTCACTGCATTCTTTTCCTCATGATTTTCTTTTTTCCCTTTGCATTCTTCTGTAATAGTATGAAAAAGAACAACATATACTGCACATTTGTGGTCTTCTCCTGATTTATTTACAATATAGGCCTATATCCCATTAATAATTCACTGGAATGCATGAACAATCACTTGTTTTTCTCCTCAAATCCTCACGTCTCTTTCCAGGTTTGTTTTCACAGGTAAATAAATTTATTATCTGTCAAAAATGACAGAAATGCTGAAGTTAATGAACATTTTTGATTAAGGCAACAGATGTTACATAATACAGATATATATTACTACAGTGATATTTAACCCGTCCGTTATTGCTGTGGAAAGAATTTTTCTTTGGGGGTTATTCATTGTCTGTTGAAAGTGCTTTGTTGATGCTTTTACACTTTTAAATGTCCTTTTAATGTTCGATGGTTGAAGGGTGAGTAGAATAATGTCATCTCATCGTACCCAGTTTAAAAAAAAAACGTATTATTGCGTTCATAGAGCGAGGCTTTCACTGATTGTTTAACAGAAGTTACAACCATAATTAGCGCAAAGCGTCATGGGGCAATGGTATTTTTTAACTGTATAATGTAGATGATAATGTAATAAATCTCTCACATTTACACAACAAAAAATGGCAGTAATTTATTACGATGATCAGAGGAGTGACTGTGCCCGTGCTTTTGGAAACATTACATACATTATTACAGGTACAACGAGGAGGAATATCAATGCCATGATTTTTACTCACCTGAAGCACCTGTCAGCTTTCTTTGGAATAATATAATATAATATAATATCAAGCGTGAAATAAATCACTTCTGAAATGACTTCTAAACCTGAAACGATTTGCACATGATCACATAAATACTGTCGATTAGAGCAGTGAAAAGAATTAAATTACTTAAAAACAACAATTACTGTTTATAACAGGTAAACACTATCACAGTAAACTGAACTTCATAAAACAGAAGCTCTGTAATGCACTTCTTTGTGCTTCAATAATCAAAAACTGCATGTTAAACATAAATACTTGTGCCGAGAGTTGATTAAAATATTTAATTACACAAAATCGCAAATTTTGAAAGTGCTGAAATGACTTTATATTTACTTCTGTTCCTATTAAAATGCATTTATTTCCTTTTTAAGAAACGTAGAAATATGTAACAATGTAACATTTTTCAAACAAAGACTTACTAAAATAAAAATGAAATATGCTGAAAAACTAAAACTATCAAACACTACTTTAGTTTTCAGGTGTTTCATTTCTAATGTCTGATTATGTTTTAATATAGCCTATCTTTACACATCAAGACAAAAGGAAATATATTATTCTGATTGCCCTTAAACAGATCATTCACTCAACATAAAAAGATATTTTTTAAAAATGTGGGGTTTTTCTGTCCATTTTAAGTCAGTGTGTTCTAATGTTTTCTGGACACCACTGACTTTCATTGTGTAAACACAAACAGCTGAAACATTCTTCAAAATATCTTCTTACATGTTAGGAATGACATGAGGGTGAGTAAATGACAGAATAAATGACAGAATATTCATTTTTGACTGAACTGCCACTTTAATGTCTGTGAGCTTGATTTCCTAAAGGCCGTTTAAAGAGTGATCTGTTTTTGACTCTCAAACTGGATTCAGCAATCAGTTTTGAACATGATATCGACCTGCAGCCCATTTTCAGGGTCGTGATCTACCAGTTATAAAAAGTCTTCCATAAAAAGTTATAAACCATGAACCCAACCAAACAGCTATGAGGTGAATCATAACATTACAAACTTTGATTTGAAGCAAAAAAGTATTTGAAATTCAGACAAAAAGACATGTACTTTACGGATTATATCCCATGAAGCATTGCGAATGAAATAATAGAATAAAAATGACAAAGATAATTATAAAACTACTGATTTAAATTTGTGGATTGTGCATATATAAACAAAATATTTCATGTTTATTGCAAAATATGCATCTATATACAAATATTTAAAGCTGCTGTCCGTAACTTTCTTAGTAAAATTTTTTTTGAGCAAGTACATAACCATCCAGTGTTCAAAACTATCTCCTTACCTTAGCCCGATTCACAACAGTAAGCTTGTAATAATGTTTTTTAATAAGAGCGGTACTGGTGGGTTACCAGCCGTTAATGCTGCTGTTCGACTTTGCGTCATTTTACGTCACATCTGTTTACATAGAGAAGGAGTCCCAGCTAGTAGGCTATATGGCATGTGAGGATGCTGCAGGTGGTGGATCATTTACAGCCTTTTCTCACAGCAGCTGCAATAATTAAACTTATCATTTTGATGGTGGATTGTAATCCAGAAAGGTCCAAATGACAATCATCAGTGACAACTGGAGATTCACCCGTAGTCAAAAGCAAAAGACTTCGGGCTGCGAAGTGGCTACAGAAATTGAAATCTACAGGTAAATCTAATACACACTAAATATACAGTCACACAATGCTGATGTTGTAAAATTTACAATCTGAGAACAAAGTCTAACAATAATAATAATTTGCACAGTTTGACGTGATCGGAGCTAAGCGATCCTTAGATTTAATCACCATTGGCAGTGCGATTTATTGTTATGCTTTTCATCAGTGGTTTGGAGCACTGCCAAAGTCACGTAAACCATTGAAATTTCAAATCCTCCTTTACTGAAATCACGTGACTTTGGCAGTTTGAGATCATTTGATACAAGCTCCGAACCACTGATTCGAAACAAAAGATTCGTAAAGCTTTGAAGCTTCATGAAGCAGTGTTTTGAAATCGCCCTTCACTAGCTATTGTTGAATAAAGTGGTTATTTTGTTTTTTTGGCGCACAAAAAGTATTCTCGTCACTTCATAACATTAAGGTTGAACCACTGTAGTCACATGAACTGTTTTAAACATATCTTTAGTACCTTTCTGGGCATTTGAAATTCTGAATTAACTTGCTGTCAATGCAGGCCTCACTGAGCCATCAGATTTTATCAAAAATATCTTAATTTGTGTTCCAAAGATGAACGAAGGTCTTACGGGTGTAGAACGACATGAGGATGAGTAATTAATGACAGAATTTTCATTTTTGGGTGAACTATCCCTTTAAGTAGTTTAAAAGAAATAATATGAATTGTACTGAAGGCTTCAATAAAAGCTTATCATCTATTAACAACCTCGTAGCTCACAGTAGGACTGTCTTTAAAAGTTATTGTTAAAAATATTTTTTTAATTTTTGGTTTTGGACATTAAACTTGGGTAAAATTCAATAAGTAATGCAAGCAATGGTATTTTTAACTGTATAACGTAGATGATAATGTCTCTCACATTTACACTATAAAAAAATGGCAGTAATTTATTACGATGATCAGAGGAGTGACTGTGTCTGTGCTTTTGGAAACATTACATACATTATTACAGGTACAACGAGGAGGAATATCAATGATTTTTACTCACCTCAAGCACCTGCCAGCTTTCTTCCTCTCCATGTCTCTGCTGTAGACAGTCTCTCTTGCCTTTTCTTTTCTTCCAGGCCAAAATGTGTCCAGAGTAATTCAAGTGCTGTTTGCTACAACGATAACAACTGATCATTACAACATATTTAAGAAATCAATAACCATTAATACAATGACATTGTTTCCTTTACAATCATGTTCTATGACACTCTTCTTAATAGTCTCTTTTCTCTTCCTTCTCACCTCAGTCTCAAATCCTCCTCCTCATTCTTTTCTTCTTTCTTCAGAAACACACATGAAGAGTGTGGCTGTAAATACAGTTCAGACAGGACCACTTTGGCAAGTTACTTGAGTTTATTGAAACACAATTTGTCTTTGGCTATATGGTTCCTTATGGGGGTTCTTGCTCCAAAATTAATTGAACATACAAGAGCTTTAACATTAACCCCCCGGAACCATCAGCTTGGAAATACATAGACAATTAAGACACTTAGTAATGTCTTTAAAAGCGAACAGTGGTAATCGTGTAGATGTGGCAGTGAGACGTCTATACTGTAGCTTGGTTATGAGGATGAGTGTCTTTCAGCAGTGAGGTCCATGCCAGCCTGGACTTGAAAGCCTTAGTGATCTGAAACAAAAGAAGACGACAACCAGAAGGTGAACAGTAATATGCTCATGCTTATAATGGGGAGGGAGGGAGGGTTGTGAGCAGTTTGAGCATACTTACCGAGCAGTAATGCCATGTATATTTGTCCCGTGTCTAATAGGAGAATGGTAGTGATTGGAGCGACTGAACTAACACTGCGCTCGATTCATCACCTCCATCAGGACGAACATAAACTAGCCATTTTTACTGTTTTCAACAGTCAATGTGAAGAATACTTGCAGACATTCAAAAAAAAAGAATAATATTACTTATTGATTTAATTTAACAATTAATAAAATAATCAAGTGAGCAGTCAAATGGCATTAATGATTGAAAATCACTATATAAATCTTGCCCGAACCTACATTTTATGTCTTTGCTTTCTACTTTTCAGCCTCTCCATGTTTCTTTTTTTTTCTTTTTTTTTTTCACAACTTTCAATTTAAGTTGTTCACAAGCTCAAGTTTCTTTTCATTATTGGTGTAATTGCAAAATCAAGACGTGGGTTAAAAACAGAAAAAAATGAACAACAAAAGGATAAAAAAAAGCAATAAAAATTAGATCAACAATATGTGTGCATATGTGTAATTATTCACAAACAAGATTCATTCAGACCCCAGCAAAGATTCGTTCAGTAGATTCACAAGCAATGAAATGCTCTTGCACAGGCCGCACTCGAATGCTACCGGCTTGTGCTATAGTCAGTCTGTGGAGGCAGGAAAAGCCACCAAACAGTTGTGCACTTCGAAAGGAAGAGACTTCAGTGAACAAAATATATGAGTCAGTGTAAGAATGATTTGTTCACTTAAAAGATTCATTCACCACATAGGCCTACATTGACTAATTAATCACAACCATGGAGCAGTTCCTAACAGTGATGCTGGCCTTAACAGACACCACTGCATACACACACAGATGAGGAATATATAACTGTAAATGAAGATGATAATGGTGACAGAGAAGCATATAGTACATGTAACATTGAGCTCATGCTGCTCTAATGGACTTACTGCTGATATCAAGTGTTGTTTACATTTAAATCAGCCTCAACATTCTATGTCAGTCCAGCAGCTTGAGTTGATATTTGAAATCAACACAACTGTCCCTGAAGCCTTGAAGCCTGATCACACACACTCTTTACAACTCTAATATTTGACAAGTTTCATCAGTTTGGCAAGTGTTTCTTCAGTCATCAGCATGGAGCAGCGTCGCCTGAGAAGAACCAGGACTCTTTCCACACACCTGAGGGGATTCTGGGTGGAGGGCATCTCTTCCAGTCAAGAGCGCTGTGAGCTTTCATGGCTGGCAGCTGTAAGCAGGTTGGATCACACTTACAGCTGCATCTCTGCCAAAGCTCGAAGACCCAAAGGATTGGAAGAGCAAGTGTCCAAGCGCCACCTGAAGAACGCAGCTGTCCTTCCTGATGTCCATCCAGCAGCCTCAGTCTCTTCGGTGGACGTGTGTCCAGCTCCTCTGTGTCAGCAGGAAGAGTCTGTCTCCATCCACGGCTACAGCATGCAGGGCTACCAGGACATTTACCGCTCTGTGGCAGAGCCCATGATGAAGACACGCTATGGTCGGCACCGTCCCTACAGCCTTGAGCTGGGACTGAAGATTAAGCAGCGCCTGTGGGAGACTCTCAAGCACCCTTCACTGCTGGAGACAGAGCAGCCTGATGGACGCGTCCTCGTCACTGAGAGCTTCTCCACATCCAGAAGAAGCTTCGCTCCTCGTGTCCATGTGGACATCAGTGAAGAGCCACTGCCAGAGGAACCGCAGAGAAAGAAGCCCAGACACTGAGTCATCACAGCGGGATGACGTATGTACATACTGTATATAGTTATAGAGTACGTTTATAGTTTTATGAGTAAGTTTCAGTTTTTAAAGTTTTAGTTTGAGTAAGTTTGTTTTATTGTGTCAAGTACATTTTTAGCACATTGCTGTGTGTTGCAGGATGTTTCTGTCATTGCACTGAAATGCGGTTCCTCGGTTGTTTTAAACAGATTTTAGTCTTTTGCCACGTGGTTGTCGGGATGTTTCGGGCGGTTTTGTTGTTGACATGCGTTTGCCAAAGTTTTCTGAGCGGTTGTTGTTGTGTTGCTGTGCGGTCGCTGGACTCTTCTGAGTGGTTTTTTGTGCTTTGCTACATGGTTGTTAGGATGTTTGTGTGGTTGGTGGATATGCGGTTGCTTTTAGAGAGTGAAGTTAGGGTAGGTTAGGGTCCCTCACACGGTTTGCAGCTTGACGTGCTGTGAGGGCTTGTGTGCATCAGTGATGCTGAGAGCGACGCCACTGCTACTTCACAACTACTGAGGGTCACCCATAGTGGACAGATCTCAGCTGAGATGCCAGACTAAGACAAACCACCTGATTCTGGACAGATTGGCCAGAAGATCACAGTCTCGTGACAACGGCAACAACATCAGGATTACCTGAATGGAAGAAACTTCACTCTGATTATAAATGTGGAAGTCGCAGATGGATCGATGGAAGCAACTGTTTGAACAGAACGAGGAAACAGAGTCTGGTTTAATATTGGTAAAGATGTACGACAAGTCTGTGTTCTTTCTTCAGCACTCAGCCAATCAATTTTGAAGACTAGTAATTAAATCATGCACTATAATATAATATAACATAATATAATATAATATAATACAATTTCTTAAATGCTTGTATGTGTGATTTGCACATGATCACATAAATACTGGTGATTAGAGCAGTGAAAATGGATAAATTATTTAAAAACAACAATTACTGTTTATAACAGGTAAACACTATCACAGTAATCTGAACTTCATAAGCTGAAGCTTAAAAAAAAACAGAAGCTCTGTAATGTACTTATTTGTGCTTCGATAATCAAAATCTGCATGTTAAACATTAAAACTTGTGCTGTGAGTTGATTCAAATATTTAATTAAGCAAAATCGCAAATTTTGAAAGTCCTAAAATTACTATTACTATTGAAATTAATATTGTTCCTATTAAAATGCATTGATTTCCTTCTTAAGAATCTAAAATATGTACCGTTTTATTAACATTTTTTCGAACAAATTCATACTCAAATAAAAATTAAATATACTGAAAAACTAAAACTATCAAACACTACTTTAGTTTTTTCAATCTAAACAACAATCAAATCTCAAAGCCCTCAAAATGTTGCCATGTGGTTGCAAAATGTGAAAATAATAAAAATATACGTTTTATTCACGCCATTTGTCTGTGTTTCATTTCTAATGTCTGATTATGTTTTATTTTATCTTTACGCATCATGACAAAAGGCAATATATTATTCTTAAAGGGATCATTCATTCAACATAAAAGAAGGTATTTTGAAAAAATGTGTGTCGGGGGTGTTCTGTCCATTTTAAAACAATGTGGTCTAATGATTTTGGACCCCATTGACTTTCATTGTGTGGACACAAACAGTTGAAACATTTTTAAAAATTTCTTCTTACAGGTTTGGAATGACATGATGCTAGGGCAGTATACACGTGTTCATCATGTGAAAAGTTCCGTGAGGGGGAGAACCAAAAGCAACACAACTTATTACTGGTTTTTGTTTTTTGTAGTATTGTTTTGAATTTATCTCACCAGTGTGTAAGACTATGTTGTAGTATGTGTGTTTTTGAGGGCTTGTGTGTGATGTCTGAGGGCAAAGTTTGGTTTTTCAGCAAGAGTGAATGGTTTTGAGTGTACAGCTTCATTTTGACCTGAAAATAGGATGTTTGGGGAATTGGGTGAGACGTTATGGATTTGTGTTTACTGTTTTGACAATATGAGGCATGGTTTCAAGAAATGTGTTTAAGCAATTGAGAAAAACTGTAATGTCTGTGAGCTTGATTTCCTAAAGGCTAGTTTAAAGAGTGATCTGTTTTTGACTCAGCACTCAGTTTTGAACATGATATCAACCTGCAGCCCATTTTCAGGGTCGTGATACCAGTTATGAACAGTCCAATGAACAGGTTGTCAAAGAGTTCAGAAGAGGAAGCGTGTCTGTGTGTGTAAAAATCATCAAGCTCTATAACAGCAGAGTGTAGAGCATCACTTACCTGTCATTACTGATGTCAACGGCTGCTACAGAGTGACAGAAGAAAACAGCATCTAGATGGACAGAGAAAGACACTTCAGACATGAGCAGACTGTACTTAAATATATATGAACTACTAAATGTATCTGTACACATTCATATATTTATACATTTATTTTTTTTTACCATGACAGTAAAGCCAACTGAATCTTCAAACTGTTAAGCTTGAAAGTTTACATATCCCTTCCATAATCTGCAAAAATGTTAATTGCTTTAGCAAAATAAGAAGGATCATAAAAATGGCATGTTGTTATTTATATAGTACTGTCCTAAATAAGCTAATTACAATTTCAGCTGAAAGCCGATCTGTACTATTTTTAGTTACTATTACAATAGTAAATTTTTTCAGGCATCTTTTAGTAAATCTTCATAATGATTTTGTTTGGAAACATAGATCAGGGAAGCCACATTGGTGGGGAAAGAAGAGTGTCAGAGAGAGGGAGGACTAGAACCCCTCACAGTACTGTACATCCATCCATCTATTCCATACATTTTCCAAACCACTTGTCCTATGTAGGGTCGTGGGGAGACCGGAGTCTTTCCCAGCATCTCAGGTCATAGCCAGGAAAACACCCTGGGCAGATGGCTGGTCCATCACAGGGATGACACACTCGCACACATTCATATTCACACTCACACCTACAGGCAAACTTACATTCTTCAATCCACCTGTCCTGTATGTGTTTGGATTGTGGGGGAGACCCAGAGGAAACCAACATCAACACGGAGAGAACATACAAACTCCACACAGAAAGGCCTCCTGCACTAGGACTCCAATACTGCACCCATTTCATTGTATTATGCATGTTGTTGATGTTTTGTTTTGTTTTTTTCTCATAATTATTATTTCTTCAGGAATTCTTTTTTTTCCCCAACTTTTTGTTTTTTGCAACTAGTACATTTTTATATGTAAAGATATAGAAAACAAATTGCTATTGCTGCATTTCTCATTCATTCTTGTTACATGCGCTGTAAAAAGTCAGTAACTGAAAATATGTTTTTTCTTATCCCGTAATGAAATACTGATTTATGTGAAAAATCATTCAAAGATTGATCATTCAACTTCAAAGATCAAAGTTCATCATTTATGTATTGAGCCCTGTTGTTAGTGTTTTTTAGGTCAGTGTGTTATGAATGACATATGTTTTCTGAATGAGAATTGTTTCCAGTGTTATGATGGAACAAACTTATTTTGAGACATATATGAAGTGTTTTGTTGGTCAGGGTGAGTTTTGGAGGTCAGATTAATTGTTTGGCCAAGATTCATCATGGTAATGTATGAAGAGTTTTGAAAATGTTGCTTCAGTATTGAACAATGCTTTTTAGCAATCGAAAAAAAAAAACCCTGTAATAATTATAATTATATAAACGTTTGTTAAAACAGTATGTAGGTGTCAGTCTCGAGCAGCCCATAACAGCACGTAACTTTGCTCAAGTTCACATGGTTGTATTCTCTTCATTGTCTTTGCAGTTGTATTATTAGATTTAGCGTGTAGTATGCTGCCGTTACCCCTAATATATGGGCTATATATATTTGGAAAAGAAGCATTTGG
This sequence comes from Hypophthalmichthys nobilis, assembly GCA_037950665.1. Classification (NCBI taxonomy): domain Eukaryota; kingdom Metazoa; phylum Chordata; class Actinopteri; order Cypriniformes; family Xenocyprididae; genus Hypophthalmichthys; species Hypophthalmichthys nobilis. The sequence continues at coordinate 28,363,189 of CM075479.1, forward strand.
AAGCATTATTCATGGATGAAATGTTCGGTTATATAGCTATATAGTTGCTGGATGGGTTAATTTAAAATAGCTCACAGAGACTCCCAAACGTAATTTATTTGGTTGCAGAAACGTATTGCTCTTGAACTTGAATACATAACGTTAACTGCACAGTGAACTCACTGACCTGATGACCCGGAGCTTAAGCCCTGAAGCGATTCTACAGTCATGACATCAAAAAAGCCTTCAACAAACATTTTCGTCAGTAGGCTATGTCGTAAACGACATTATGATTTCCCAAGTCTGGCGGATGCGCTCAGTTTTTTAAATTTTTTTTTTAAATTACAAAGTTAACCAACATAATTGGGATACAACATTGAACATTTTATAACCAGACAACAGACAAGCATCATAAAAAAAAGAAAAAAAAGAAAAAAAAGTAAGAAATAGATGACCATAAATAAATAAACAAACAAACAAACTAGGGATTATCTTCAAGTTCCTCTGTTAAATTACAGAAATTCAAAGCATTCTTCTTGTTCATTAATTTCAGCATTAAGAAATAATGACATTATTCCTTGTCGAATACTGAGAAATTTGGAAGTGTTTTCAGGAATCTATTCTTAAAAAATATTCTCTGTAAAAAATAAACAAATAAATAAATAAAAAATTCCAAGCTCAGCACAGGTTCTGACGTAGAACCTGGAAGCTCTGAACGTTTTAATAAATAATAATAATTAATAATAATTTGTGTTCCGAAGATGAATGAAGGTCTGGAGTGGAACGACATGAGGGTGAGTAATTAATGACAGAACTTTCATTTTTGGGTGAACTAACCCTTTAACAGGGAAAGGTCATTTAAGGCCATTATCACTTCTATGGAGATTGATGCCTCCTATAGTTTCATAAAAGTATCCCCACCGGGTATAAAAATAATTCAGCAGAGGCAGGGATACACAGACCAGAAGGGGGGAAATCGTCTCAGGTTACGTATGTAACCATGGTTCCCTGAGAGGGAACGAGACGCTGCGTCAAGCGCTTTGGGAACGCCTCTGCGTGATTGCGTCGTGAAGCGCATATGAAATCAGTCCAATGGCGTGACGGAACGTCACAGGTGGGTGACGTCATGACCAGGAAACTATAAAGCACACCTGAACCAAACAGAGTTAGCTTGTGATAGTCGAAGTAAGTCGGTCACAGGCATGCTGGGAGTATGGCAACGTGACGCAGCGTCTCGTTCCCTCTCAGGGAACCATGGTTACATACGTAACCTGAGACATTCCCTTTCAAGGGAACTCGCGCTGCGTCAAGCGCTTTGGGAACGAGATACCCACGCCGCCAGAAAACCAAGTGCCTGTCTGTGTGAAACGGATGCGCGCACTAAGAAACAAGCACTCGTGACCCCGGGGTCGAGGCCACATCTAGGTTATAAAACCTAACAAAGGTATGAGGTGAGGACCACCCCGCAGCATCACAGACTTCCTGGAGGGACACTCCAGAGAGCAAAGCCAAAGAGGCAGCCATACTCTGGGTAGAGTGAACAAGGACCTTAAGAGGTGACGGTTGGCCGGCCAACTCATAAGCCAGCGAGATAGCCTCGACTATTCACTTGCTTAGTGTTTGCTTAGATGCAGGGTGCCCCTTACGAGGGGCCCCGAAACAGACGAACAACTGATCAGTCTTATGCCACAGGGCAGCTCTGTGGATGTAAGCATCGAGAGCCCTGACTGGACAGAGCAAATTAAGATTCTCCTGGTCTGGATCTAGAAATGGAGGAGGACAGAAGGCCTGCAGCAAAATTGGGCCCGCCACATTAGTGGGGACCTTAGGAACACAGCCCTCCCTCGACAGGATGTCTGCTTCCTGATTCAGACGCCCTGGAATGTATACTGCCCTGACTGACAGTAACTTCCCCTGGGCCCACAGGAGGATCCGGTGTGCCAGCTTGCATAAGGGGCGCGAACGCAGACCCCCCTGATGGTTTAAATACGAGACCACCACTGTATTGTCCATGCGGACCAACACATGATGGCCCCTGAGATCTGGGAGGAAGTGTTTGAGTGCCAGGAACACAGCCATCATCTCCAACTGGTTTATGTGCCAGGAAAGATAATGACCCCTCCACAGACCCTGAGCCGAGCGACCACTCATGATCGCCCCCCAGCCGGTGGGCGAACCAGCAGGGAGCAACCGAAGTGGCCACTTTTGATCCCTCTTATCTCTGTCCATCATGTCAGCGAGGTTGAGCCACAAATGCCTCTCCGTGGCTACCAGGGCTGCCATAGACCGCCCAATTGACTTGCGCATTGACTGCTTTGTGCAACTCAGTGAAAGCCTTGCGACTAACTTCCCCACCCTCATCGAGGTCTTTTAGCAGGTCGGCTCGATATGCTTGTGGACGGCCATAGTGTGTAAGCAAGCCGCCGCCTGACCTGCAGCCGAGTACGCTTTACCCACTAAAGCTGATGACGTTCTTAATGGTTTAGTGGGTAACCTCGGGGCTTATAGGGAGGATGCTGACTCAGGGGAGAGATAGCTCGCAAGCGTCTCTTCCACCCAAGGCATTTCCCCATAACCGTGCCTTTTTAGTCCCATGATGTTACTATAATTTGATGTCTGTGGACTGAAGACCCGATAGGAGGTGGGTCTATTCCAGGACCTCCACACCTCGGTGTGGAGGTCTGGAAAAAAAGGCAAGCCCCAGTGTGGAGGTTGTGAGCGAGAGGGAAGGAAGCACTCATCTAACAGACTGGACTGACGGGCTTCCTGCTTTTCAGCTGGCCAGCTAATGTCTAATCTGGCAACAGCTCTAGTCACAACCTCCACGAGCTCCTCATATGCTTGTATGTGTGGTGGCGATTCATCACAAGGATCAATGCTGACAATGTCCAGTTCCTCAGAACTAGATTGCTGCATCATCGGCGCCTAACCAGGGGCAGAAGAAACCGCAGAGCGTGCTTCTGCCTCCTGAAATGAAGCGCTGGATCCTGCAGGTAAAGGCAGAGAAAGGGCCCGTCTCTAACCCCTCTGCAAGATCCATTTGTGAACCCCACGACGCGAGCCTTCGCTGTGCCTCAGCAACAGCGGGACCCGAGCCGCGGGGAGCGCGAGCCGAAGCGCCTTCCTCGAAAAGCACCCGGCAGGAGCGGAGCGTCTTGAGAGACAGCTGTTCGCAATGCTCACAGCCAGCCCCCTCGAGGGCTGCCTGGGCATGCTCCACTCCCAAGCACACAACACAAAGCTTGTGTGAATCCCCACCCGTGATGTAACGAGGGCAGGGAGAAGCACACAGCTTGAATTGCTGCTTTGGATTCGCCATAATTTATGTCTTATATATGTGCTTGAATAGCGTAGGAGACAAACAGTAAATAAGACAGACAGTTTCACACGTAGTGCTTACTGAAGACACAGAAGCTAACTCTGTTTGGTTCAGGTGTGCTTTATAGTTTCCTGGTCATGACGTCACCCGCCTATGACGTTCCATCACGCCATTGGACTGATTTCACATGTGCTTCACGACGCAATCACGCAGAGGCGTTCCCAAAGCGCTTGACGCAACGCGAGTTCCCTTGAAAGGTGTTTTGAGTTAATTAGCTGATTAGAGTGTGGCATTTATTGGAATTATCCATTTCTGATAATTCCAGGTTGCTATGGTTGCGCAGGTTGTCTACACATTTAACTCGTGGCCATGAGAAATAGATGTCGTTCCCTCAACATAATGAAGTCGTGGCCACAAGAAAAATATATCGTTCCCTCACCATATCATCTCGAGGCCGCGACTTTACATCACGTGGCCACAACAAGGATGTCGTTACCTCAACAAAATGATCAACTTATTATCACGTTCCTACAAATTAATATCTCATGGCCACTACATATTATCACGTTCCCACGAGTTTATATGTTGTGGCCACGACAAAACTAAATGAACCGAACATGTCCCCTCCCGGTCACCGTACATCCATGCTTTGTCATTACTGCAACTTTTCTCATCCTAATCATTCAGTACTTCAAAAGCACGACAGGTTTTAGCCACCTTGCAAAGCACACAGAATGTAAAAAACATAATAAGTAGTGTTTAGCACTGTGGTCAGTTCCTTCTGAATTGAGTGAACAATTTTTTTTAAACTTATTTTGTATTTGTATTGCAAAGTTAATGTTGATCAAATAGAAGAATTTTTCTTTTTTGAAGTCATTTTTCTTTTAAATGGAGTCATGTTTGGGCCATCTAAAATAATACAGTAGAGAAATCAGTGTAAGAGTCAAGAGTAAAAAAAGCTGTGGAACTAGTTACTAAATAATATTTAGTATTTTTTTTTTTCCATGTAAAAGTCATGAACATGAAAAAGTGACATGTGAAGGCCACGTATGGTAACCCATACTCAGAATTTGTCCTCTGCATTTAACACATCCAGGTAGTGCACACACATTAGGAGTATCGAACTCACACGGAGCAGTGGGCAGCCCTTGCTGTGGAGCCTGGGGAGCGACTGGGGGTTTGATGCCTTGCTCAAGGGCACCTCAGTTATTTCCTGCCGGTATTGAGAATTGAACCCACGACCTTTGTGTTACCAGTCTGACTCTCTAACCATTTGGTCACAGCATGAACACCACAGGGTAATTTCCACCCCGTTTTAAGTTATGTATTGTGTTCAGTAATATTCTGTTGGAATTGATGGTGATGGGAATTATATTTTTGCAATAAAACAGTTGACCCTGATGTCTTGCTAAGGCTATTATGTGTTCAAACGTATCATAATTACAATCTATTAAATAATTTTTTTTTTTAAATTTTTTTTGTGCATAATTTGATAAACCAAATTTGATTACCATCAAAGGTAATGCCACCGAATATTTTATGCAAGTTAAATTTACCTAGTGTTTTTATTTATTCATTTTCTACATGCATCACATTTCATCTCTTTGCCTGTCCTTCACTAACACTGTTGTCTTTTTGTTAAATAGAGACGCTAAATGTTTGAATAAATTTATTATTGGCAAAACTGTTCAGTGTGGTGGAAATAAAATAATTGAAATCATTTTTACTTAAATAATGAAATGTTTAATCTTTATTACCTTATTAGTAGTAGCAGTAGTAATATTTAATCATAGTTTTAAAAACATTTTTTTTTTAACAATGGATTTTCAAAAAATAAGTGCCATGGTAAAATGTTTTCAAGTTTTAAATGTGACATTTACACGAGAGAAAAAAAGTTTATCTTTGATTAGGAAGCATCAGTTGAAACGTAAAATTTTAAATAAACTACCATTTACATGTTTAGGCCATCTGGGTTGTAATATTATTCAGGGAGTATATTATAAATTCTAAACTGGTAAGATGGTAATATTTACTCGTGGAAATCAGATGATTTCCGACGGTTGAATCTGGCGGCGCACTGCACAATGGCCTCGCTGTTATGACGTCATAAGTAATAGAACGTCAGAACTTTCGAAGAGTGTAAATGTGAGTGCAGACAGGAACATCGCGCAAAACGCGCATTTCAGCCAGACCATCAGCGACATCAGGGTGAGTAACACTTTCTCCTATTTAGTTGCAAGCAATTTCTCAAGGAAAATTGCATATTTGCAAGCAAATTTAGGCTAATTGCATATTATTACACTGGTTGTTTCCAGGCACCCTGAAGAAACAGATTGCTGATTATTGCAGATTGTTAAATCTGTCATTTGTTATATTCTCGGCTTGCAGTTTGGCACATTGTCGGTTTGTTCATTACTTTCAGATTTATAATTGCAGATTATTATTATATTGATTGCTTTCAAGCCCTTTTGTTCAGGCACAGATTATTGCTATATTGCTAGCTTGCAGATAGTTTTGCATTTATTGCAGAATGTTATTTTGTTGGTTTGACAGATATAGACAGACAGATTGTTAGCTTGCAGATGTTAAATTGTCAGTTTGTCAATTTCTCTCAGATTTTTAATTGCGAATTATTATATTGGTTGTTTTCAGGCCTTTTCGGTCACACATTGTAGATCGATCAATCGATAATGTCCTTCCAAAAGAGGGTGGTGGCAGGCATAGATTTTTTTATTTGTTATGTTCTGTATCATATTGTATTACATTATAAATTATGCTGGTGGCCATGGATTCATTGATTGATTGCTGAATATTGTTCATATTGTTTAATAAAGCATCAATGCAGGAATCTGTGTTTAGTGAGACATTTCTAGGTGAACTGCTCTGCTTGTCATGCAAGTGAAAATGACTCCATACCTTTTTACTGTACTTGATTCTACCTCTTTTTATCTCAAAAGGTCAATGCCAACATGGCTGAAAGGTGGAAGTTCAGCTTGTAGTCTTTCCTTTGGTAAGTCTCCCATCTTTTGATCTCCAATCTTTCCTTTTACATGCCTTTTACGGGCTCGGGTCCCGCTGTTGCTGAGGCACAGCGAAGGCTCGCGTCGTGGGGTTCACAAATGGATCTTGCAGAGGGGTTAGAGACGGGCCCTTTCTCTGCCTTTACCTTACATGCCTACATGCTTTTACATACACATTTAGACAGAACTTTGCGGACTGCAGAATTGGCATTTATAATCCAATATCTTTTTCAGGTGTGAGAGAACATGGTTTCTGCCAGCATGTCTGGCTGTTTGTATATGTGTTGAAGGATAAGTGTGGAGATCTCTTGGAAGTATCATTGGTTGCTTGTAGGGCTGCACGATTAATCGTAATCGAATCGAAATCGCGATTTGGCTTAGTGCGATTATGACATCGCAAAGGCTGCGATTTTTAATTCTATAAATATGTACACACCGTGTTAGTGAAGAGCTGCTCTGTGATCAGTAGTAAATGACGCTCCATCTGAGAGCACTGCATTAGAAAAGACAACATTTAATGTGTTTTTACTCCAAACTCACTTCATAACGTCAGTTGAGTGTTTGAAATAGCATTGTGATTAGCATTGGATTATAAATATACTTTATTATTACGGAAACACCCGAGAAGGCTTGAAGAAGACATATAAACCATGTATTGTTGTAGTCATCTGTTTATTTTATTCATATTTAATCAATCAAAGCGTTTCTACCTTCTTTTTATTCAGTCACAGCGATAGTATGGTGCCCATTGGGGATTTCCAAGTACAGCATTTGTTATATTGCATATATTTGGAGTATTTGGAGTATCTGCTCAAGGGCGCCCTCCGGCGTCCAGTATGAAACAGACATGATTAGCGGCAAGTAAAGCTCCCTCAATCCTATTCAGGGTAAAAATAGGAAAAATAATTCCTCTAAATTCGCTCTAAAGAACTTTGAGGGGAACATATAATCAGTATGTTTTTCTCCAGCGTACATAAGTGTACAGGGTTTTTTTTCCACAGTGGATGCATAAGAGGCACGTAGTTCATATTAAATACATGGACTCCATTTTTGATTTTGCATACCTCCTGACAAAAATAAAGAAATTATTGAGACAGATTTTTATCATAATAATATAATATTTGATAATAAACCCTTAGACCTTTCTAATGATTTATAGACATACTGCTTGCATGTTAACAGGTAACCCCACATTTTGTCATACAAGTTTTAAATATTATTTTCTAATTATTATAGTTATATTTATAATTAAATACTAATGCTAAATACTTTAATAATGAAAGTTATTACAACAGCATATTTCTTATTTGGTTTAATATTTTTATTTAGCAATAATGATAATAATAATAATAAAAATAATTAGTCAAAATAATATATTAGCACAAAATTTCACCAAATTTTGCAGCCCTACAAACAAGCAAAACAAGCCTGGTATTGTATGTGTGTGTGTGTGTATATATATATATATATATATATATATATATATATATATATATATAGATATATATATAGATATATATAATTTTTTTTTTTTTCATTTGTTTCATAAAATCGCATTTTAAATCGCAAATCGCAATTTTAACCAGAAAAATTGCAATTAGATTTTTTTCTCCGTGCAGCCCTAGTTGCTTGGTCTTCTCAGGCATTGCAGACTTGTCCAATTTTCCTCCAACCCTCAAAACTCCATCATCCATCACAGGATCTAGCTTGTACAGGCTGCTGAATCTATTCAAGTACTTTCCAACAAGTGATGTCTTTTCAATTCTTGACATTTCCTCTGAACACATTTGTTTCTGGAAAAACTTAACAATGGCCTTTTCTGCTTTCAAGAGATCATCCAAGCTTATGGATTGTCCTCCAAGTGATGTCTTCAATGCTTTAATTTCGTCACATACCTTGGTTTGGCTCAGAGTGACCTTATTCAAGCAGGATGCAGGTTGTATTTCTTTCCTTTTTGCACTGAGTAAGCGAAGGATATTCTTGAACTTCAAGAACCAATCTACCGCCACTCTTTAGCTTTGTCCAACTTGAGAAATAGTTAAGCAGTTGGCTGGTAGGATTTTGCTTTTCTTTAATGACAGTACTATACACAGTCGTGTTCCTTTTAACTTCAAGATCATTGAGTTAGAGAGACTTGGGCCCTTGGACTCTTTAGGCCATTCCTCTTCTTTCTTCCATAGAAAGTCTGGTCCATGGATCCATACTTTGCACTTCATCTCTTGATGCTACTAGGGTTCTGCTTTGTTCTGATGAATTTCCACTGCATTACATCTGTGTTTTCTCTAATAACCAAGATCCTATTTGCTACAAATGTGCGGAATCTTGCATTTTCTTGCAGCGTATTTCAGCACTGACTGACTATCAGTCCAAAATGTTGAGCTTTTGAGATCTAGCTCAAATGCTTTCCTTACCATAATGTCCACTCGGACTGCTAGCACTGCGGCTGTAACTTCTAGACTTGGAATTGTGACTTGCTTAAGTAAGGCCACTCTGGCTTTCCCCAACATGTGCAGTGTGCATATCATCAGTCAGTCTCAAGTAACTCACTGTGCCGTATCCTTGTTCACTGGGATCTGCGAAATGATTCAGCTCTGCATGCTTCAGCATTCCAAAACCAGTTGACTTTTCAAACTGTAAGCATGACATCAACTGATGTCAGTGACATGACAATAACAAGTAGAGACATGATGGTGGCTGTGAATCCTTGGATGCGGTCTGTGGTGAGATCACATGCACGTTGGTAGCAAAACTGCCTTTGGATTTGGGTTTCACTAGCACTTTGGGCTTTCCTTTAATTTGGCTTGAGTCTTGGATATCACCAAATATTGAGTCTGAGACAATGTTAGCTTGTTTTTTAACAAAGCTGACAAGCTCTACCATCTACGGTGCATGATTTATAAATCGAGGGAATGAAATAGTAAATTGTGCACACGTTTTAGTAAATCGAGGGAACGAAATGGTAAATTGTGCGCGTGATTTAGTAAATCAAGGGGAACGGATTAGTAAATCGTGCGCACGATTACATTTTTTTTTTTTTCCTTGCATGTCATGTGCGGGGCTCCATAACCATAACCGATTTACCTTGTTACTCCTCTGTTCTTGTAACTCTTGTAATGCCTTTGTGCACCACCTCTCTCTGAGATTGTATGGTATCGAGCCAGATCAGTCTCAAAAATAATACATTTTCTTGATTTTTTTTTTTTTGCCGAGTACCATGCTTTACCATGCCTCAGAGAAAAACACTATTTTGTCAAGTAGCTAACATAGCATAATCAGATGCAGCTTTATTTTTAGTAACAGTAATACAGAATTTTCTCCATCATACAATACGTTTTAAAATTAATTGCATGCCATTGATCAACTCAAGCCATCCAGCATTTATGATATTCTAAAATCTAAAAATTTCTAGCTTACTGCAGTGTGCAACAAGTGTCTCACAGCAGCCACCAAGCGAACGCACAGAGTAACGTTATAACATCATTTTCAACACACTCAAATGTATCTAATATGTTAAACAGGGCTGTATTACCTCATATGCTTGACCGGAAAAACGGAAGCAGCGCCGGCGACTGTGGCATAATAAAAGTTCCGCTGCTCGTGAGGCGTATGTTGCGCAATCGCTCCAGCGGCCTCGTTCAACTCCCACAACACTCGGTCCTGCTCTGTTTCATACTACAGTAACGTTAATAATCGCATCCATGAACATGATTTCTTCCCGAGTCCTATCCAAATTGTTTTCCACTGGGTGTGACCACATGTCCCAAAATTACGCGCTCAAACTTGGCGTCATCAAGCTATGCCTTTGTTTTGAATAGGCCTGTAGCGGACAGAAATTACATATTGCACCTTTAAGCCTTGCCAATTTTAACATTTGAGCACAAGACGTGAAAGAGAACTCGCACACACGCTGTGAGGAAATTTGTGCACTCGTCCGAAGCACACACACGGAAGCACGTGTACAGCATGCAAATATTGAGTTCTTATTCAAGTCTTGTGCTTGAACGGCAAATTCACACAAAAAATGTCAACATGCCCGTCTTGGCGAGTATCCTAGCAAACGTAGAGGTCTTAAGTGAACTTAAACACTCAAGAAACAATGCATGTGTTCAGTATCAGTGTACTGTATCCGTGCATTATGTCTTAGAGTGACAGCAAGTCAAGTCAAGTCACCTTTATTTATATAGCGCTTTTAACAATGCAGATTGTGTCAAAGCAGCTTTAGAGTGATAACTGGTATATAATTTTGGCTGCACAGCAGCTCTTAAAGAAAATGGTGTCATTATCCATCTTAAGTAAATTCAGTATTGATTCATTCCGATGTAAGAATCAATAGTTATTAATTTAGTTAATTTATCTATATCAGCACTGGAGTAAATAGTGATGTCATCATCCAGCTCAGTTCAGTTCGCATACAATGGTGTCAATGCAGGCAGATCAAAACACTGTTGAATATCAAATGTCAAGTGTCCCCAACTAAGCAAGCCAAAGGCGACAGCCTTTATTCCTGCTGTCAATATGTGTTTTTACTGTTAATCAAACTACAAAAGACAAGGAAATCTATGGTGGCCGAGAGAACTGAACGCGCTGTAACAGAAGAAAATACATGCAAATAGAAAAAACACAAAATTAAGAAAACATCTTTATCAGTTTGACAACATGTGCTGCAAATATTCACAATGCAACCAAATACAGAAACGTGTTGCAAATAGCACAAAGCTCAACGCGCTGCAACTGAAGAAAACGCATGCAAATAGAAAAACACCAGCAAATTAAGAAAACATCTTCATCAGTTTGCAACATATGCGCTGCAAAAGTTCATAACGCAACCAATTACAGAAATACGCTGCAAATACTCACAACACACATAGGATGAGGATGTTAAAATAAACAACAAACTCACCTTTCAGGTAATTGACAACACCACTGACGAGTATACATTGAAGTCAAGTCAAGTCACCTTTATTTATATAGCGCTTTTTACAATGCAGATTGTGTCAAAGCAGCTTTACATTGATAACTGGTATATAATTTTGGCTGCACAGCAGCTCTTAAAGAATAGTGTCAATGTCGGCAGATCAAAGCACTGTTGAATATCAAATGTCAAGTGTCCCCAACTAAGCAAGCCAAAGGCGACAGTGGCAAGGAACCCAAACTCCAACAGGTGACATCAGATGGCAAACAGGTGGCAAATAGACTTCTGTGTTAAAATGGAGAAAAAAACCTTGGGAGAAACCAGGCTTAGTCGGGGGGCCAGTTCTCCTCTGGTGAACAGTGCTTTGTTACGATTCAGGTTGCTATCATATGTCTGATAGGATCGCAACATTCAAAGTATTTATTCCAGTTCAGTCCAGTTGAGGATCGTATTCATCACACGGTATGGGCGGTTTGTTGAGGAGCTGTGGCACTGGCTGTCGTGTCGATGAGGCCTTCACAATGGATGATCTAGTTGGCTCAATCTCTGCTGATACTTCAGGGCTGCGTTGTGGTCGTGTCAAGGCGCCGGTCCTCGGTCTCACCTGGATACGGCCCGGATCTGGTTGACTACGGTAAACCTCGGGATAAACAGAAAGACTAATATTAGCGTAGATGCCATTCTTCTTCTGATGTAACGAGTACATCTGGTGTTATAGGAAGTGTTCCCGGTTCCGGCTGACCTAATTTATGCAGCCTAATAATCCTTTAACGGATTTGAAAATATAAATTGATAATGTGTTATGTGTATGCCAGGTTAAAGAGATGCGTTTTTAGTCTAGATTTAAACTGACAGAGTGTGTCTGCTTCCCGAACAATGCTAGGAAGATTGTTCCAGAGTTTAGGTGCCAGATAGGAGAAGGATCTACCGCCTGCGGTTGATTTTGATATTCTAGGTATTATCAGCTGGCCTGAATTCTGAGATCGCAATAGACGTGAAAGACTATAATGCTTTAAGAGCTCGCTCAGATACTGGGGAGCTAAACCATTTAGTGCTTTGTAAGTAATTAGCAAGATTTTAAAATCTATACGATGTTTAACAGGAAGCCAATGCAGTGTTGACAGAACTGGGCTAATATGGTCATACTTCCTAGTTCTAGTAAGAACTCTAGCTGCTGCATTTTGGACGAGCTGTAGTTTATTTATCAGGCGAGCGGAACAACCACCCAGTAGAGCGTTACAGTAATCTAGCCTTGAGGTCATGAACGCATGAACTAACTGTTCTGCATTTTTCATTGAGAGCATATGTCGTAGTTTAGATATATTTTTAAGATGGAAGAATGCGGTTTTACAGATGCTAGTAACATGGCCTTCAAATGAAAGATTGGTATCAAAGAGCACACCCAGGTTCCTAACTGACGACGAAGACTTAACAGAGCAGCCATCAAGTGTTTGACAGTATTCTAGGTTATTACGTGAAGAAGTTTTTGGTCCAAAAATTAGAATCTCTGTTCTATTTAGAAGTAGGAAATTACTGGTCATCCAATTTTTTATATCAGCTATGCATTCTGTTAATTTTGTGAATTGGTAAGTTTCGTCAGGGCACGAAGAAATATAGAGCTGAGTATCATCAGCGTAACAGTGAAAACTAACGCCATGCTTCCTAATGATATCTCCCAAGGGTAGCATGTACAGAGTGAAAAGCAACGGTCCTAGTACTGAGCCTTGCGGTACTCCATATTGAACCTGTGATCGATATGACCTCTCTTCGTTTACTACTACAAACTGATAACGGTCAGATAAGTATGATTTGAACCATGACAATGCAGTTCCACTAATGCCAACATAATTTTCGAGTCTATTTAAAAGAATGTTGTGATTGATAGTGTCAAATGCAGCACTAAGATCCAGTAACACTAATAGAGAGATACAACCACGATCTGATGATAAGAGCAAATCATTAGTAACTCTAATGAGAGCAGTCTCAGTACTATGGTACGGTCTAAAACCTGACTGGAAATCCTCACAGATACTATTTCTGTCTAAAAAGGAACATAGTTGTGATGATACTGCCTTTTCTAGTATTTTTGACAGAAAAGTGAGATGTGAGATTTGAGATCGGCCTGTAATTGACTAATTCTCTAGGATCAAGTTGTGGTTTTTTAATAAGAGGTTTAATAATAGCCAGCTTAAAACTTTTTGGTACGTATCCTAGTGATAAAGATGAATTGATGATATTAAGAAGAGGATCTATGATCTCTGGAAGCATCTCTTTCAATAGTTTAGTCGGTATAGGGTCTAACATACATGTTGTTGATTTTGATGATTTAATAAGTTTAGACAATTCTTCCTTTCCTAAAGCAGTAAATGAATTTAATTTTTCCTCAGGGACACTACAATGCACTGTCTGACGCGATACTGTAGTAGACGGTTGCATGGTTATAATTTTTTCTCTAATATTATCAATCTTACAAGTAAAGAAGTTCATAAAGTCATTACTGCTGTGCTCTTTGGAAACATCAGAAGTTGAAGCTTTATTTCTTGTTAATTTAGCCACTGTATCAAATAAATACCTAGGGTTGTGCTTATTTTCTTCTAAAAGTTTTGAAAAATAGGCAGATCTAGCAGTTTTAAGGCCTTTCTGTACTCAATCATTCTCTCTCTCCACGAAATGCGAAAAACTTCTAGTTTTGTTTTCTTCCAGCTGCGCTCCATTTTTCTGGCTGCTACCTTTAGGGCCCGAGTGTGCTCATTGTACCACGGCGTTGGATTAATTTCCTTAATCTTTTTTAAACGCAAAGGAGCAACTGAGTCTAATGTGCTGGAAAAGACAGAGGCAATAGTTTCTGTTTCAACATCGAGGTCTTCTAAGCTGTCTGGTATGCTAAGGCGATGAAACTGATCAGGAAGATTTTTTAGAAAGCGATCTTTAGTGGTAGAAGTGATGGTTCTACCATATTTATGGCAGGGAGGCAGTTTAGCTGCCTTGACTAAATGTAGTATACACGAGACTAAATAATGATCTGAGATGTCGTCACTCTGCTGCAGAATTTCAGCGGCATCAATATCGATTCCATGTGACAATATTAGATCTAAAGTATGATTACGACAATGAGTGGGTCCTGACACGTGTTGTCTAACACCAATAGAGTTTAGAATGTCTGTAAATGCCAATCCCAATGAGTCTTTTTTATTATCTACATGGATATTAAAATCACCAACAACAAGGACTTTATCTGCAGTTAGTACTAACTCTGAAAGAAAAGCAGCAAATTCTTTGATAAAGTCTGTATGGTGCCCTGGTGGCCTGTATACAGTAGCCAGCACAAATGTCAACTTACATAATGTTACGTAAAGCACCATCACTTCGAAAGAATTATAATTGGAAGACTTTTGACTAATACTGTAAATATTACTATACCTTTGCCTTTCTGACGAGGATTGTGTCGATAATCATAACCTTGCGGGCTAGACTCATTTAAAGTAATGTAATCATCTGGTTTTAGCCAAGTTTCTGTCAAACACAGCACATCTAGATTATTGTCTGTGATAATATCATTTACAATAAGTGCTTTTGAAGAAAGGGATCTAATATTTAACAACCCAAGCTTTATCATTTGTTTATCATTTTTATCTCTATTTTTTATTTGTTGAACATCAATTAAATTTACACCATTAAATGGGTTTGGAAGTTTTTTGTTTTTACTAATTCGGGGTACAGACACAGTCTCTATGTGATAATATCTAGGTGTAAGAGTTTCTATGTGTTGGGAATTATCTGACTTCTGTAACGTGAGGCAGCTAGCAGATGGTCGGTTTAGCCGGTCTGTCTGCTTCCTGACCTGGACCCCAGTTTGTCATGTTTTAGTTCTAAGACTATGTGCCATATTACTAGAGAGAAGAGCAGCACCATCCCGGGAGGGATGAATACCATCTCTTTTCAACAGGTCAGGTCTGCCCCAAAAACTTTTCCAATTGTCTATGAAACCTATATTATTCTGCGGACACCACTTAGACAGCCAGCCATTGAGTGATGATAATCTGCTAACTATCTCATCACTCCGATGAACAGGAAGAGGGCCAGAGCAAATTACTTCTTCTGACATTGTACTTGCGTAGTTCACACACCTCTTTAATGTTAATTTTAGTGATCTCCGACTGCCGAAGTCGAACATCATTAGTGCCGACGTGAATAACAATTTTAGTGTATTTACGATTAGCATTAGCCAGCACTTTTAAATTTGCTTTGATGTCAGGTGCTCTGGCTCCGGCAAACATGTGACTATGGTGGCTGGTGTCTCTATTTTCACGTTCCGTGTAATAGAATCGCCAATAACTAGGGCACTTTCAACAGGATTCTCAGTGGGTGCGTCACTGAGTGGGGAGAACCTGTTTGATGTTCTTATTGGAACGGAAGAGTGGTGTTTTCAGGCTAGGCCGCCTCACCGTTACCCAACTGCCCTGCTGCGGGCTCTACAGCGGAACCGAACAATGTACAGAGTTCACTAAGCTAGTCGCATCCAAAACAGTATCTGAAGCCCTTGCATTCTTACTATCCTCGATTAAAGTTTGGATGCGTGTCTCTAATTCTGAGATTCTCTCTGTCAGCCTGACTATTTCCCTACATTTATGACATGTAAATCCCTCATCGCTGACAGAGAGAGCTATACTGAACATGTTGCATATGGAACACGACACGATACAGGGAAAGGATGACATGACTCACCGTGTTTGTAGACTGATCCGAGTTACCACAGCTGTTTGATGAACGCGTTGAAAAAGGAGCGCGCGAGAGACTGATGACAAGTTAACAAGCTAGCGAGATGCAAACGCGTTGTAACAGCGATTTAGATTCAAAGATTACAAGCTAGCGCCGTCAGATTAATGTGGTAGGCAATATTATATAAGGCAATGATAATATAAGCAACAATGAACAAAAGTAAGAGATTCAAAACAAAGCTATACGGAGTCACAGACGCAAACCACTCTGAGCAGCGAGGCAGACAGGAGCAATTGAGCAATCGACACTCATCTGAACAATAAGCATGTCCCAGCCAGATTCATCACTTTTTTGTGGTCCCCTTGAAACATTTCCTTTGTCGTCTGTGCTATTTGCAGCGTGTTTCTGTATTTGGGTTGTGAACTTTTGCAGCTCGTTTCTGTATTTGGTTGTGTTGTGAACTTTTGCAGCACGTTTATGTATTTGGTTGCATTGTGAGTATTTGTAGCACGTGTTGTTAAACTGATGAAGACGATTTCTTAATTTGCTGGGGTTTTTTCTATTTGCATGTGTTTTCTTCAGTTGCAGCGCGTTGAGCTCTCTTGGTCACCATAGAAATCACTCATTGCTCTTGACTGAATAGCTTTTGTAACCTAATTAATAATTAATAATGATTAATCTTTAATTTATACAGTGAATATTATATGCAATGTTGTTTTACATTTGATTAGCTACGTTATTCAATTTCTGTACCTGAAAACTATTGTTAGATACCTGAAAAACCCACAAAGAACTGTTTATTTTATTTGTATCTTTGCTATATTTATTTGTGCTGTTGCTTGTAGTTTGATTATTTGCTCTTATTTTCTTTATTTTTATTTGAATATAGTCCTTTTTTCCCCTGAACATAGCACATACCGAACCTTACCGAAACAGTGACCTTAAAATCACGATTAAAAACCGAACAGTGAGTAATTTGAATCCTTGCACAGATGCACGCTGCAGCACCTGATCTGCTTGAATTTGATCTGCAAAATCTGCTAGATCTACTGCTATGCACATATGAAACCACTGAGAGGTTATCTTCATCATTTCGCTGGTTAGTCACTTTTAGAGCAGAAGAAACTTTTGAGAAAGAAAAGTTTGAGAGTCAGGTTCTTGAATTGTAGACATCCACTTCTCAACAGTAGAAACAAACACATCAGCTTGATTCATTCTTGGTTCATACCAGGTTTTCAAGTCTTCAACTTTATCCTCGTCACTTAACACTTGTACATATGATTCTTGGAGAGACTTAAATTCATCAAGCATTTCATTGAACTTCAACATGTTTCCCTTTACTTCTTCAAGATATTCAGTGTCATTCATCGAAGAGTTAACAAATATTTATTCGCTTGTAAGATGTGCCATCTTGCCTGCTCTGCAACCTCATTCAAGACTTTGAGCTGAGCTTGGGGATTGTTCTAGATCAGACTCATTCATTTTGTCTCAAACAAACAAATATCCTTTTTCCAAAGACAAGCTTTTTAAACTTCCTTTCCTCTTTTAAAAAAGGCACATATCCAGAACTATTCCATCAAATGAATCATTTCATCCACTGTTTGCAGCATCAAACTGAATGCAACTTTGAAGGTCTATCCAATAACATTCAAATGTAAAGGGTTCACCCAAAAATTAAAATTCTGTCATTAATTACTCACCCTCATGTCGTTTCACACCCGTAAGACCTTAGTTCATCTTTGGAGCACAAATTAAGATATTTTTGATAAAATCCGATGGCTCAGTGAGGCCTCCATTGCCAGCAAGATAATTAACGCTTCCAGATGCCCAGAAAGCTACTAAAGACATATTTAAGTATCCCCAAGTTTTCAGGGATAAAACTATTCACTACGGGGGGAGTTTAAGAAGTATTCTTATTCTCAAAAAGAATGTTCTTAAAAATCATCGAAAATAACTTTAGGATAACCTCCAACCTGTCTTAAATACCCAAATGTGAGAGGTTTAATTCCTTTATTGGGTTGTTTCAAATATTAAGCATTACAACATAACACTATAGCTAGCTAAATATAATACATATTACTACAAGTAGCCTACCATGTATAGACGAGTACTCTGAAATAGGCCTAACACCGATCAATCATTTGCGCATATAGCCTACATCAGTGGTTTTCAACCTGTGGGCCTTAAAATGATAACTTAAAAGATAACTTAAAATTAATTTCAAAGCAGCTTCACAGTGACAACAGGAAAATTCTTATCGAGCTAAAGTTGGTTTTTGATTGAATCACTTCCGTTGTAAAAATTGTTAATTATTACTTTAGGGGCCGCTTAAATGACACCTTTCCTACTGAAAACCAAATACCTTTAATGCATTCTTGCCATTCATTTACGTGTTTAGTCTATAGGTTTGCGTGTTTGATTGTGTATGTGCGCAGAAGCTTGGTCTTTTTAAAAAAAGTGATATTTGCCAAATTACTTTACTGGTCCACATAATACAGAAAAATTAGTTGTGTCTGCGGATCTATGCGAACTGGAATAATTTTGATAACGTTTTATCTATACATAGGGAAAGGAAAAGGGAAATGGGCCTTCGCAGGGGATAGATTAGTTGAAACGTCAGGGCTGCGTTATCATCATGTCTAGATGCAGGTCCTTCATCTCATCTGGGTACGACCTGGATCTGGCAGGCTGCGGCAAACCTCGGGATGAAAAGAGAGAAACTCGCTATGATGTAGCGAGTACATCAGGTGTTATGGGAAGTGTTCCCGGTTCCGGCTGACCTAACAATTTACATGATTTGAATTATAGAAGTAGATAATGGTTTATGCGTATGCAAGTTTAAACAGATGTGTTTTTAGTCTAGACTTAAACTGACAGAGTGTGTCTGCTTCCCGAACAGTGATAGGAAGACTGTTCCAAAGTTTAGGTGGTAAATAGGAAAAGGATCTACTGCCTGCAGTTGATTTTGATATTCTAGGTATTATCAACTGTCCAGAATTCTGAGATCGCAATAGACGTGAAGGACTATATTGTGTTAAGAGCTCACTCAGATACTGGGGAGCTAAACCATTTAGTGCTTTGTATTAGCAAGATTTTCAAATCTATACGATGTTTAATAGGGAGCCAATGAGGTGTTGACAGAACCGGGCTAATATGGTCATACTTCCTGGTTCTAGTAAGAACTCTAGCTGCTGCGTTTTGGACCAGCTGTAGGGTAAACCAGGGCAACCATATAGAGCGTTACAGTAATCTAGCCTTGAGGTCATGAACGCATGAACTAACTGTTCCGCATGTTTCATTGAAAGCATATGTCGTAGTTTAGATATATTTTTAAGATGGATGAATGTGTTTTACAGATGCTAGAAACGTGACTTTCAAATGAGAGATTGGTAAGTGCGCAAGACTGTCCCATGTCTTAAAAATGCCCAAGTGCAGTGCCCTTAATGCACACTAAATCCACACATTCTTGAATACCGCTTCGGAGCGGTATTCGAGGCTAAGCATATCACATCATGCATTATGTTCGGGAACTGTAAGTTAAATTAATTATATATTACATATAATTTCACCATTCTTGGGGCAAAGTCTAAGCAGGATGGCACAATGGACAGAGCCTGCAAGTCCCCAATTCTTTTTAGAGAAGTCTCAACCAGGCCCTCTAGAACTATTGCTAGGTCCCATAAAGGGATCCTGGTTCTAACTCCTCGAACAAAGGGAGAGAGCAGGACATGCTTGCCCAAAGGCACCCTGTCAATCAGAGCGTGGCAAGCTGAGAGAGCAGCCACATAAACCTTGAGAGTGGCGGGGCATGTGCCTGTTGATAATCTTTTTCTGCAGGAAGTCCAGAACTGTAGCAATCTGGCAATTTACTGGATCTGCATCTTTCAAAGACACCCCATTTGTTGGCATAACTAGTGGAGGGAGCCCTAGCATTTAAAATGATCTCAATAACATCAGGTGAAATTCCTGTGTCCCTCAGTTGATTCCCCTCAGGGGCCAAACATGAAGGTTTCCACATCTCCGGCCGGGGATGAAATATTGTCCCCTGCACCTGAGACAGAAGGTCCCTCCTCTTCGGTATCGCCAATGGCGAGCCGTCGAGGAGAGATATTATCTCCGAAAACCATATTCTGTTCAGCCAACGTGGCGCTATCAGTAAGAGGCAAGTCCCTTGTTGGTGAACTTTGGCTAGAACTCCTGGGAGCAAAGAAACCGGAGGAAAAGCATACAGGCGCATTCTAGGCCATATATGTGCATCACATCCAGACCCAGGGGAAGCTGGGTGACTCAGAAAGAAGTAGAGTGGATATTGCGCTGCCTGTTGGGGGGCGAAGAGGTCCATCTCATAAAATCTTTACCAGATTTGTTTCACTACCTCGGGTGGATTTTCTACTCTCCCGTCAGTATGCTGGTCTGGACAGTAGATCTGCTCCCACATTGAGATATCTGGGGATATAAATCGCCCTGAGGGACAGGAACTTGTCCTGAGCCCAGAGCAGAATGCGCTGCACTAGCATGTCTACACGTCACAAACGCAGTCCACCCTGGTGATTTGTATTAGAGGCTACCACAGTAACTAGGACATGGTAACCCCTTAACTGGTGGAGGAAATACAGGGCCAGAAATACAGCCATCAATTCGAGGCAATTGATGTGCCAATCGAGATGATGACCTCACCATATCCCTTTGGACTGGACGGCCATCTAAGACCGCTCCCCAGCCCGTACGGGAAGGCTCTGTTGTTAGCATCTTGCAACATAAACGCATATAGAGTGGGACCCAAGGTGAAGAACCGGGGTCTGAGCCACATAGAAAGGGAACAAAGCCACAGCGCATAACCCTTACCATAAACATGAGTGCCCTTGCCCTTATTTGCCGTGGGGAATTGCTTGGACAAAATCTCCCGGCTCTGAGCCATAACTGAAACGTCTCACATGCAAAAGGCCCATAGGAATCACCGAGGACGTTGACGCCATGAGACCTAACATTTCTTGATACTGCAGAACAGTGCAATCTTGGCCTAGCCTGACATTGTTCAGGGTGGTTAGAATGGTCTCGACTCGAGCGAGAGACAATTGTGCAAGCATCAGGGTTGAATCCCATATGACCAGGGCTTGACATTAACTTTTTTGCTCACCAGCCACTGTGGCTAGTGGTTTTCCAAAGTTACTAGCCACTCAGCATTTTCACTGGCCACAATTTTGCTGTTGGGAAATTACATTTTATCTGATTAAAGTTGACTTTGACATGCTAAAATTACTTGATTTTAAATCATTTTACTTGATTCAGAAGATTTAAAACCCTTTCAAACTTGCAAATGCAGATTGACCACCCAAATCAAGACTAGGCCTACATTGTATATCAGCTGGTATGTACAGGTGGGCAAGGGGTGGGCAATATGAGCATAATATGATACATTTTATAAGTTAGTTTTGTTATGCTATATAAAAAGAACAAAGAAGCAAATTAGCAAATTACAAATACAATAGTAAATTAAAAAAAATCAGATACAGTAGGTTTATTTAACATGTATACATATTGTATACATTTATTTAACATCTTTTGTTGTTTGATTAACATTAATGACAGACAGGTATTTAATGTACTGACACATATCCAGTTTTCACCCACCTGTTTACGTCCACTTAAACCATAACCGACTGTATTCACGCGAGATACTCCACACAATAGACATTTTGACATTTGTGTGCGTGTGTATTTGACTTAAGGCGCAAGGAGAACTGATCGCACGCACAACAGAGAGAGAGAGAGCGCACACGAGAGAGCGCTTCTGTTGTGTCATTCAGCGCGATTCCGCCTATCCCGCCTTCACTAACAGCAAGTTAATCGATAAAGAATTGTGATTGAAATGTAATTTTGTGATACGACGAACTTTGCTACTTTTGATTAGGCTGTAGGCTGAAATTATATTCAACCCGCCAAAGTGGCTAGTGGGAGTGGCTGTCTTACCCGCCACAGCTGAAATTTACCCGCATTTGGTGGGTGTTAATGTCAAGCCCTGCATATGACCCCTAAATATGTCATTCTCTGGGTAGGACAGAGAACATTTTTCTTCTCGTTTAGTCTCAACCCTTGAGAAACTAAATGAGCTAGTAAGACATCTCTGTGTTGTAACACCATCTCTTGTGACTGCTAGTATTAGCCAGTTGTCTATGTAACTCAAAATGCGAATGCCCTGGAGTCGCAATGGAGCCAGTGCTGCATCCATGCATTTTGTGCGGGGTGATAGGGCTAGGCCGAATGGAAGAACCCGATATTGGTAAGCTCCGCCCCCGAAAGCAAACTGTGTTGTGGCAATATTTCTATGTGAAAATATGTGTCCTTGAGATCGATTGTGACAAACCAATTGTGATGTTGGATTGCGACACGATTATCTTTACGGTTAACATCTTGAACTTGAGAGCTTTGACTGAATGGTTTAAGCCTCGAAGATCTAAGATTGGACACAGCCCCTCATCCTTTTTGAGAACTAAAAAGTATCTACTGTAGTAACCTGATTCTCTCTCTAGAGGGGAAACATGCTCTATGGCTCCTTTCTCCAGAAGAAATTGCAGCTCTTGTGACAGTAAAGTCGCTTGCCCCGGGTTCACGGTAGTGGAGACCATGCCATTGAAACACGGAGAATGACAAATAAATTGGATTCTGTATCCTTTTTCTACTGTCTTTAGAACCCACGCAGAAATCCCTGGCAGTGGTTTACACGCTGCCAAGTTCTCTGAAATGGGCACTAATTTTGATACTTCCCTTAGAGGGGATGTTAGATGTTCCACATCCTGATGTGTTACAGGAATCAACAGAACACCTAACATTTTGCTGAAAACCGCTGCCCCCCGAAGCACCAGAGGTGACGGGGAGGGAGGGTTTATGTGGAGATATTGAGAAGGGGCGGGTGTTAGATACTATGAGGCTGCTGAGCGTGAAGAGCCGGTCCCCAGTTTTTACGAGGGGAAGCGCAACTCACCACAGTCTGCTTTTGAGCCTTTCTTCAGCAGGTCAGCCTGGTCCACCTGCAACACTGCCATAGTGTGCAGAGCAGTACCAGTCTGACACACTGATCGAAACGCCTTCCCACCAGTATGGATGTTATTATGCATAGCTTGGTGGGGAGTGCTGTCTCTTTAAGTGACGATGAGCTCCAGAGAAGAGATAGCTTGCAAGCGTCTCTTCGAACTGGAACATCATCATATAATCACACGCCCTTGCACCCACGATAGTCGAATAAGTTGACATTGAGGGCACAAAGGCACACGAAAAATAAGGTTTTCCCCATAAACGAGTTAACGTCATGGAGGACCTATTTTATTTTGCATATAAATATATATATAATTTTATAATTTATATATATAGATGGCCATTTCACTTATTAATTCCTCAGAATTAAATGCAGTTAATTACCAGACAAGTAAACACGGTCTGAATGAAAAGCTGTGCTTAAATCTTTCATAGATCAACCTGGAATGCCTGTAACACCGCCATTGTGTACAGCGCAGTACCAGCCTGACTCGCTGTGAAACGCCTCTGATGATGCGCCCCCAGGGGAGAGATAGCACGCGAGCGTCTCTCCGATCTGAGGCAGCATCATATAAATGCATGCCTTCGCACCCGCGATAGTCGAGCGGGTCGACGTCACAGGTACATATTTATTTTATAAATGCTTTGGGGGTCTGACTAGTGTTTCACTGCATGAGTGACCACCCAGTGGGTGGAACGCTCGGAGATGGACAAACTCACATTCCATTCCAACAGAAAACACTTCAGTGTCTTCCGCCCGAGCCGAAGAGGCGCAGAGGCACGCTTCGGTCCCGGCAAAAGGACATTGCGATCCAGAGAGAGAGAGAGAGAGAGAGAGAGAGAGAGCAATAGGGATGGACCCGTCTCTCGCTCCTCAGCCAAATCGCCACGCGAGCCCCAAACAAACAAAACAATACTGGTGTGTGTCCGATTCGGAGATGGAACGCGAACACGGAGACACACCCTGTTTGCTTTGTTCAGCCATGACTTTCTCTCAAATATATAATATATAATATATGTGTGCTCACTTTTCACTTTTCAGACAGAGGTGAAAAAGAACAAAGGGAGAGAAAGTTCTGCGCACTGCCTGTCAAATCTAACTCCTAACAAGGTGATGAAGGAAGTAAAGGGTTGTTTCACACACACTTCACAGTATGGCCTCTGAAAACAAAAGACCTGCAGATGCACCTGCGGCACATCTAATTATAGCCTCGCATACGATGCATTCCAATGATGTCACGCAGGCTATAAATATAGGTCAGTTTCATTGATGTTGTTTTACACATATTCACAGCTGGTCACGACTAAAGACGTTCCCATAGCGCTGCATAAAGTGCAGCTAGAGTGTAGCTTTTGAAAGGGAACATCTAACATCCCCCCCCAAAAGGAAGTATCAAAGTTAGTGCCCATTTCAGAGAGCCTGGCAGCGTGGAAACTGCTGCCAGGGATTTCTGCGTGAGTTCTAAAGACAGTAGAAATGGGATACAGAATCCAATTTATTCGTCGTCCTCCGCGTTTCAGCGACATTAATCTCCACTACCTTGAAGCCGGAGCAAGCGACTTTACTGTTACAAGAGCTGCTATCTCTTCTGGAGAAAGGGGCCATAGAGCCCCCTCTAGAGGGAAAGTCAGGTTATTACAGCAGATACTTCCTAGTTCCCAAAAGGACGGGGGGCTGCGTCCAATCTTAGATCTTCCAGGCATTTAGCAGTCATACTGTCAGGCATTTTTATTTACAACTAAATAAGATAACTGCCTGCACAAAACATGACAGCACTGTAATATATAATATGGGACCATAAAGTTCTTTGTGGGTTCATAAATTATTTAAAAACATAAAAAAGCAAAACACACCTGATGGATGTTATTTGATCTTCATTTTCTAGAAATATAGTTTAAAATAGTGAAGTGACATTCGGCACCGAGGCTCTGAAGCTTGTATCAAAAAAAACTAAACATCTCACATTGAAGCACTGTACCAGAGCTTGAGACATTTTGTCATAACCACGTGATCTGTGACATCCAAAGCATTGTTTTTTTGCACACAACCACCACGTGACTGCTATCATGTATTCTGATTCAAAAATGGAGCGAACCCCTTGTGCAGCTTGAGTGTTACTCGCTTCTTTGATACAAATAAATCATAATAAGAGTATTTACAGTTCTGTGCATGTTCAATTTGTATTAATTCCCAGTTCACAAGGACTTCAAATGACCAATAATCTTAATTTATTTTGTATCACATTCCTGCATGAGCCTTGTCTATTAACTCATGGGCTTAGGACTTAAAAGTTTGTGAATAAGGCTGCTTGTGTTGATCGAAGAATATCCCTAAAAACTGCTACAGTAGCCCACTGTACAACTCTAGAGTACACAATTAGTTAATTTATTAATTGAAAATGTATTATTTTTTCCCATAAACTTATTCACAGACTCGTACATTTATTCATATTAATTCATACATTATTTAATGACATGTGAAAACTAATATTTATTTAGACTAAACTTTTGTATTGCCTTAAACGGCTTTCGTAGCACAAACTGAATTATTATTTGAAACAATGAAAAATGGCTGGGTCAGCTGGGATGCAAATGGCAGATTTTTCCACCTTTTGACCACAAGATGTTGTTAGTGGTGTGCCGTGTTGACAAGCTTTGAGTAACAAACCATTTTATGATACAGTTGATAAAGCTTCATTTCACCATCACTAGTTTAAAAATGTATTTAATTTGAAATGTATTTCTGTGTAGGTAGGGCAAACCGCCATCTTACTCAGACGAAAGTGAATTGAATGCACCTGACGAAGTGTTATATAAATAAGTTATTTCATTCCCACTCACAATCTGTCTGTATACAAATAAATTACTGTACATAATTCCCCTAATGTTTTCCAATCAATTACAAAATGTGTCTGTTGTGTCAAAGTGCAGTTATCTGGTGGCCAGCTGACAGAAAATAAAATAAAGAAAATAAATAAACATATTTGATATATTAAAACGTTTGTGTATTATCAGTTCTGTTATTTCATTATTATGGTATCATTTTTTTGGTTCTACTTTTTGGTTCTTGCATGGTTAAATATCAAAAATATAAAAGGTGTGCATGATAGCTGACACAGATGGACATTTTACAGTTGATTTTATGACTTTAAATTATTCCCTTTACATGTTATTGAGCTTTAAATTATGGCATATTTATGTATGAACCTATATACAGTATGACATACATAGCAATTTTTACATATGATTTGACAGTTTATTTTAGTAAATATCAAAAATATAAAAGGTGAGTATTATAGCTGACACGTAGATGAACGCTTTACAGTTGGTTTTGACTGTAAATTGTTCTCTTCAAATGCTATTGAAGTTAGAAACTTGTATACCAATGTCGTATGTAACTTTAGAGACGTCCCAGTGCGTCATAAGCAATCATTAGGCACAAATGTGTGGTATTCACTTATTGCGAACTGCCATGAAACCTCGATCCTGTTGAACAAAAGCAGTCTGACTTTGAATCATGCAGCGCTCACATTTATTTAACTGAATTAGCCTTTTGAAGTTTAATAATCACATATCTGTATAGCGGTGACTCTGTTTTTCCATCCCCAAATTTAAATCCGCTTAAAATAATTAAGACTTTTTATGGCTCAAATTTGATCAAGACAAATTTAAGACTTTAAGGACCCACAGAAACCCTGAAATGTCATACAATTTTAAACTTTAAACCATGAAGCTTTTATTTTGGCGGAAAACCTCTGGAACCCTTGCAGCTTCTCTTTTGTTGCAACAAAAGAGAAGCTATACTTATATACAGTGCCCTCCACTAATATTGGCACCCATGGTAAATGTGAGCAAAGGCTGTGAAAAAATGTCTTTATTGTTTACAAACAATATTGTTTACATGAAAACAAACAATTGCAAACACAACACAGTTTTATTTCAGACAGGACCACTTTGGCAAGTTACTTTGAGTTTATTGAAACACAAGTTATCTTTGGCGATATGGTTCCTTATGGGGGTTCTTGCTCCGAAATTAATTGAACATACAAGAGCTTTACATTAACCCCCCATGGAACCATAAGCTTGGAAATACATAGACAATTAAGACACTTTAGTAATGTCTTTAAGAAAACAGTGGTAACGTGTAGATGTGGCAGTGGGACGTCTATACTGTAGCTTGGTTATGAGGATGGCAATAATTAAGAAATTCCAGTCAACTGGAAGTGTTATGAATCAGCCTGGAAGAGGACGTGTGTCTATCTTGTCCCAACGCACTGTCAGGAGGATGGTTTGAGTGGCAAAAAAGTCTTTAATAATCACAAGCTGGAGAATTGCAGAAGTTGGGTCTTGGGGTCAGAAAGTCTCTGAAACTATAATCCAACATCACCTACTTCACCACATATTGTTTGGAAGGGTTTCAAGAAAAAAGACTCTACTCTCATCCAAAAACAAACTCAAGCGTCTTCAGTTTGCCAGACACTACTGGAACTTCAAATGGGATCTGGTTATATGGTAATATAAAACCAAAATAGAACTTTTTGGCAATAAACACCATAGTGGTTTAGCACACACAGAGAGGTAGCCATATGGAAAAGTCCCTCATGCCCACAGTTAAATATGGTCATGGGTCTTTAATATTTTGGGGCTGTTTTTCCACCAGAGGACCTGGACATCCTGTTAGGATACATGGCATCATGGACATGGAAATATCAACAGATATTAAATGAACATCTGATTGCCTCTGCCAGAAAGCTTAAAATGGGCCATGGTAGGATCTTCCAGCAGGACAGTGATCCAAAACATACATGGTTGGTTTACTGACCACAAAATCAAGGTCTTGCCCTGGCCCAGTCCCCCAGCTTAACATTTAAAATATTCAGTCACAATATTCATAAGCCCATAATAAAAGAAATAAAAATATTTTATAATAACATTTTATTTTTTTTAAATAAAGTATTTTTCACAGATAAAAAATATATATCACAAACAAATCTCTAAGGAAACATATTGTTCAGACATATCAAGCAGTAAGGAGGACATATTCTTCACCATTATAATAATAAAAAAAAGATATAACTGAAATTAGAAGCATCTCATTTCCTGTTGCCCAGAAATACAAAGAGGTGTTTTTTAAAATCATAAATGACATTTGTCCAACCTGAATTTTTAAGACTAATGTTTAATGTGGATTAGTCAAATGTATCTTTATTTTGCAACACTGAGAAACAGTTTAACACTTAAATAGGCTAGAACTTTTGGAACATGAAACATGTTTTTCCCATCATTTCTTTGGAGACTGTCATGTTTTGATTCATTTATGAAAATGTTTTTTGTTTTTTTGTTTTTCTTTTGTGGCAAATAAATTTAGTATATTGTTAAATTTGTTTTAAAAGGGAACTGTCTGTGTATATGGAGGAGGTGAAGATGGTGGACTGTCTCTCTCGCTCTCTCTGAGCTAATACATTTGCTTTCTATATATTAGATTTACATGTTTTTATGTGCCTTCAGTCTGTACAGATATTTCATAGGTTAATTGCTTTGTTCTATAGTTATAACGATTCAGTAAAAAATAGAAATGAGAAGCATCGATTTGCACATGATAGAGAAATATATACTTAATAGAAGAATTGAAGTCAGTGGGTAGGCTATTAAATGTGTGACTGCTCTCGAATCTGCTAAACAAATCCTGCGTACAAAGCTCTCTTAACTTGTCTTAAATAAACATAATTATATAAGAACATAATTATTTAGAAGCTTTTTATTTTTCTTGGCCTATCATTCAGAATAAAAAGAGTGAACTGGAACAATCAGTTAAGTGTTAAAACAGCTTTTGACGTAATTAGACGTGTAGACTCAAATAGACAAATCAAAGGTGGGCTGTTAGCCTACTTTTAATTTGTCTATTTGAGTCTGACAGTACATAGCACTTTACCAAGATGCTTATTGTTCAGGTTAATTTACATCGTATTGGGAAACATGTTTTAGTATTGACCAGATGTAGAAATGCATGTGAGGATCTGCTCTCGAACTACCACTCCAACCCCAGCTCATCCACAGCCTTAGTGAGGACCCTCATCAGCTCGTTGTGCACATTTGTGTGAGGTTCACTCATATCCGTCCGCAGCTTCGACATTTTCATGGGGCTACATCCACACTCCTCTCTCCGATGCCGCTATGGACATAGCGGCCTCATTGTCCTCAGACGTGCCAAAGGAAACTACATTGTGGGCTCCAGGGGAAGGGTAAATGCCAGCTTCTGTAAAGTACACTGGCAAGGATGGCTCAGGCAGATGAGGGGCCCACAGGCATTGAGCAAGTGGGAGCTTGTCAGTTGAACTCCGATGGAGGCTTCCTCCTGGGCGCCTCTCCTTCTTCCGTGGCTCAGCTCGAGTGTCAGGAGAAGCCGGTCGTTTCTGAAGGGCCTCGTGTCAAGGGCCTTGTGCCTTCACAGTGAGGGCAGTCCAAGCCACTTAGCCCTGTCTCCATTGGACAGAAGTGAATCCAAAGGACAATGCTTGTTCCCTGCTGCATTCTGATGAGAGAAGGTTGACAACAGTTTTAGGAGATGTGTTCTTCCAGCGGGGACCTATAGAAGATAAAGATTCCTACGACCGCTATGTCTTCTGCCTGGGTCGCCCCTACATAGAGTAAAATTCTGAGGAAATAGCATTCGGTGTCACGTTATATAGGCAGAAGAGGCGAGCTCAAATGCTATTGGCAGGTACTCTACACTGGTGTGATCCAATTAGGCTTCAGTATTTTCAGAGAAAAGTGTTTCCCAATAGCGTCAGCCACTGACGCAATGTCGAGTCAACTGAACTCGAAAGGGAACTAATGGTGAGTTCCATTTACCTCGGAGGTGGGATGTTGTAACTGGGAATGACATCAAACTCGAGTTGACCACGACCAGTACACAGGTCAAAAAACTAAGCAGGCAAACCTTTTTTGTGCTAACTCTTTCACAATTCAAACACATAAAAAGCGGTATTTTGCACAGATAATTCTGAAGTATCATGTCCACAAATAGAGGATGAATGGTACCATGTGCATCACTGAGTTTGAGATCCTTCTCCTATCTGGCACCTAAACTCTGGAACAATCTTCCTAGCATTGTTCGGGAAGCAGACACACTCTGTCAGTTTAAATCTAGACTAAAAACGCATCTCTTTAACCTGGCATACACATAACACATTATCAATTTATATTTTCAAATCCGTTAAAGGATTATTAGGCTGCATAAATTAGGTCAGCCGGAACCGGGAACACTTCCTATAACACCAGATGTACTCGTTACATCAGAAGAAGAATGGCATCTACGCTAATATTAGTCTTTCTGTTTATCCCGAGGTTTACCGTAGTCAACCAGATCCGGGCCGTATCCAGGTGAGACCGAGGACCGGCGCCTTGACACAACCACAACGCAGCCCTGAAGTATCAGCAGAGATTGAGCCAACTAGATCATCCATTGTGAAGGCCTCATCGACACGACAGCCAGTGGCACAGCTCCTCAACAAACCGTCCATACCGGTGTGATGAATACGATCCTCAACTGGACTAAACTGGAATAAATACTTTGAATGTTACGATCCTATCAGACATAAGATAGCAACCTGAATCATAACAAAGCACTGTTCGCCAGAGGAGAACTGGCCCCCCCCGACTAAGCCTGGTTTCTCCCAAGGTTTTTTTTCTCCATTTTAACACAGAAGTCTATTTGCCACCTGTTTGCCATCTAATGTCACCTGTTGGAGTTTGGGTTCCTTGCCGCTGTCGCCTTTGGCTTGCTTAGTTGGGGACACTTGACATTTGATATTCAACAGTGCTTTGATCTGCCGACATTGACACTATTCTTTAAGAGCTGCTGTGCAGCCAAAATTATATACCAGTTATCAATGTAAAGCTGCTTTGACACAATCTGCATTGTAAAAAGCGCTATATAAATAAAGGTGACTTGACTTGACTTGACAATTAAAAGTGCTAATAAACAATATATTACTATTGTTTCACTACTGTTGATGCACTGAGCATCATAATGGATCCAGCATCATATTGGATTCTAAAGTCTGAGTTGTTGCGCTTTTCCAGAGTTTCCCAGTACCTACTTTGACATGGGGGGCTTTCCAGTTAAAAGTTCATGTTGGTAACTAGGATATTCTGACCTCCATGGACAAATGAAACGCACCATTAGATTCAGTGGTGCCCCCAGGAATTTTTTTATGTAGTGGCCAAAGGGACACAGTAAAAATCCTAAGGTGACACTAAAATGAACAATAAAAAAAAAAAAAAAAAGGGCGAATAAACCATTCAAGATCATTCTTAATTCAGTTCAAAATAAAGCTGATTTTATGGAACTTATTTAAAAAAAAAAAAATCAGATTTCATGTTTCGAGTTACAGAAACAATTTGGGTTGACCTGAGGAGACTATAGCTCCAATCTTTTACAAGGGAAATAAAACATGGTGAAACACGTTGTATATATTGTGAGTTCAAAGTTCAGAGTGATCCTCCCACAAACTTTAAACTTTACTTTTGACATGCAGTCTCTGTTCTTGCACTGTCATGCATAAGATCAGAAGTTATCAGTCTATAAATCCATTGGTGAATGTGATGTAAAGCAGGCCGGGACAGAGAGTCATGGCAGTGGAGCGAGGTCAATGGAACGAATGTTAATGAGCCACACCTGCATGACACACTGGTCTTGAATCCCATGGAGTAGCTCCATAAAGATAAAAGGAGTGACAACAGTGAAAGACAAGAGAAGACCAGGCCCTTTGCATTGTTGTTTTATTATGTTTATATGCAGTCATCGGTGAGTCAGCTGCCACTTTCTTTTATTTTGTTACTTATGCTTATTTTGTGATTAAACTTTATGTACCTCATTTGCCGGTTCCTGCCTCCTCCTTCCCTGAACATGAACTTTGCTACAGATAAACTATACTTTTTTTTTATGTTGATCTCAGGAATGTTCAAATGTCAGCCAACCAGGAAGCACAATCAGATGAACTGCTGGCTCTAGCGAGCATTTATGATGAAGAGGAGTTTAACAGGACAGAATCAAGGCAGAGGGGCAAGATACATCTGTGCCTTGAGCTTCCTCCTAACTTCAGACTGCTAGTAAAGGGTAAGATTTTATATAAGATTTGGTAAAAAAATAAAATAATAATAATTAAAAAAAAAAAATTCTACTTTGAATTTTTGTACTAAAAGCTTTCATAATAGACATGATACCAAGACCAAAAAAAAAGATATAAAAAACATTTAAACAGAAGCTCTCAATTATGCCTTTTTTCTCTAAACTAAGTCATAGCTATTGATAAACACAGTTACTTTTTCAGGATGTTCACTCTTTTTGTTCTTAAAACAACCAAACTCCAAAAGTACACTGAGAGAGAAGAAGGAATGAACCAGACTTAATTCCCATGAGTCCCATGTTTTTTTTCTTGCAATTGCCAGTTTATATATCTCAATTCTGATTTTTTTTTTCTTCTCAGAATTCTGTTTACATCTCATAATTCAGTTTTTTTCTGCTACAGAATAAAAAAATAAAGGTAACTGTGAGTTTATATATCTGAGAAAAAAGTCAGAATTGTGATTTTAAAATACAGAATTATGAGATATAAACTAAGTCAACAAAATAAGGAAATAAGTCAACATTGTGCAACAAAAAGTCACAATGACCTTTTTTTTTATTCTGTGGCAGAAAAAAGGATAGGATAAAAAGAATTCCACAGGATACAGGCAGAACGAAGTGGTGCACCTACTGCAATTATTAATTGCAAATAGAAGACCATATTGCAATTTTGATTTTAATTAAATTAACTTAATTAACTTAACTCTTTACTCCATAGCATGTGTTCCCCATAGTCTTTATGAGCTTGTTTTGTGCATATTTTGCATAGGGAAGGCATGCATAGAATGTGGTATATAATTTCTACTCCCCTTGGTTCTGAGTTTTGAACTACCTACAGACTACCCTTCATCATCAGCAACTGCGAGTTTAAATTGTACACAAATTTTTTTCACTCAAAAACTGAGGTGCATGAGCTCAGATCAATGAGGCCTAAGATCAGTTCCAAAAAGAAACACAAAACCTGTCCTAATTGAAACAAGTTGACAAAAAGATTAAATCCAATATTTTGGTGAAAATGTACCGTAACGAGATTTATAAGCTATTTTTTGTAGTCCGGTCATTTTTTGACTGGCAAAACCACAAGTGTAAGTGGGGAAAAAATCCCAAAAAAGTAAAAAAATTTGGGAAGTAGTTAAACCCTGTGTGAGCAAAATCAGTAAGTTTTAGTCCAATGCAATAACATTAACTAACATTTTTGGGAAAAAGAAAATCAAAATGACCCAAACACAACATAAGGGATTTTAATCGCAATTGCGAGTCCACGTTGTGAGATAAAAAGTCACAAATACCTTTTTTATTAAGTATATTTATTTGATTGTATAACACAATTTTTAATTCAATTAACTTTGTTGATATTGCATGTGCTCCCCATAGTCTTTATGAGCTTATGTTTTGTGCATATTTTTCATAGGGGAGGCATGCATGGAGTGTGGTATATCCTTTCTACCCCCCTTGGTCCTGAGTTTTGAACTACCTACAGACTACCCTTCATCATCGGCTCCAGTCTTTACTCTAAGCTCCAAATGGCTTTCAAGATTCCAGGTTTGCATTTTAGCATTGATCTGAGCTAATTAAATGATAACATTAAATGATTTTGTATTTTTATTTATAGAATTATTTGGTATTTTATTTTTGGACATAATATTGGTGTAATGATAAAGGCATAAACATTAAGATAAAAATGCCCAATTAATAAGTTGTTTAATTTCTAAAAGATCACTGCACTTTGCAAGAGACTGGACAAACTCTGGGAAGAGAACAGGGGCAATGTGATTCTTTTTACCTGGATCCAGTTTCTAAAGGAAGAAACTCTAGAATTTCTGAACATCCAGTCTCCACTCGAGATCCGAACCATTGGTGGGCAGCCTCAATATGAATCTGGTCAGAACCAAGCAGTAGACAATGCTGTAGAAAAGAGTAAAGTGCAAGAGTTGGACCAACGAGCAGTTCAAGAAGTTGACCCTCACACAGATATACTAACCCAGCTGCTGGATTTTAATGAAGCTCAGAAGCAGAAGGTGTTTGATGGCAAGGTTTTTTGCTGTGGAATCTGCTTCTCTGAGAATCTGGGTTCCAACTCTTTGCTCTTCAAAGAGTGTCAGCATGTCTACTGCAAGGCCTGTGTGAAGGAATACTTTCAGATCCAGATTAGAGATGGCAAAGTCCAGTGCCTTACTTGCCCTGAGCCCGAGTGTATGTCCATGGCCTCTCCTGCACAGGTACTTTTTCTTGTTCCTATTGAGCTATGAATAGGTTTTGACTATTAAGCACTTTAGCTGTTTGAACAGTAGTTTAAGACAATCTAACGCCATTGTACTGCTATTATACTGTAGGTGAAACTTCTCGTGGGCGAAGGTGAATTTGCCCGCTACGACCGCCTCCTTCTGAGGTCGAGTCTGAACCTAATGGCAGATGTTGAGTATTGTCCACGCATGAGTTGCTGCATGGCAGTGGTGATCGAGCCTGACACCAAGATGGGCATCTGCCCCTCATGCCAATTCGTCTTCTGCACCCTCTGCAAGCGAACATACCATGGTCTTTCTCTCTGCAAAGAATGTAAGATCACAGTGGAGTGTCCTTTCATACACACAACAAGTACAGTTAGGTCAAGTCAATTTGATTTTTTTATAGCAACTTACATTTGTGCATTTAGTAGATAATTTTATTGACTTACAAATGGAGGAAGCAATTTGTTACAGCTAATAATATTCATAGTATACAATGGCAGGTTTTATTAGAAAGCTATATTAGCTAAAACAGATGTGAAATGTGAAAAAAGAAGAAGAGCAATTTGTGTGTGTGTGTGTGTTTAAGTGCCTTGGTTAAGGTTGTGGAGTGGTTAAGTGCTTGCGGAAGAGATGTGTCTTTAGCTGCTTGTCGAAAGAGTTGATGGTCTCAGTCTGGGTGGAGGAAGCTCATTTCACCAAAGAGGAGCAGAGAGTGAAGTGAAGAAACAGTGATGGGTTTTCATGACTTACTTGCTTTTCACAATACACAGGGTTTCAAAGCAGCTTTTACAGAAATTCATAATGCCATCACTAGGTATGACATATAGTCTATACTTGTTGTACATAGTGTATTGCCTTACTGTACTGGACACTAAAATTAGACACTAAAATATTCTACATAAGCGATATCTTTTCTATGCAGCTGTGATTTTTCAGACCAACATCATTATTATGTGTGAGTGACATTGCATATATTGAACAGTCCAATAAATAAAGATTTTTTATTATTTATTATGTATATTTTTAAATAGGCAACTAGGGCTAACTGTTATATAAATTGTTTTTAAATTATATATACAGTTTTGTTAATGTTCTTTTGCAGCATGTTTTTTTTTATAACAAGACAATGTTATTCTCCTCTACAAAGTACAACTGGAAAAGGACCTACGTGAAAAGCAGCTAACTGAAGTGTCTTTAAGTGAAGTCTGGTTGAAGGATAACTCCAAACGATGCCCTTCCTGTGGCACTAACATACAGGTCAGAAACTATAGCTCATGACTGCAGATTTCACTTTTGTTGTTTAATGGTGTAGTCTTTGTGTAGATTCTTAGTAAAAAGCTTTCAAAATGAAAGGATTATTTTTCTCTTCTTGTTGACTGAGATAAAAAAAAAAAAAAGATCCAGTAGCAACATTATTGGGGCCTCATTTATAAGATGCATGTATGATCAGATATGACTGTCTCACTGTGTCTAAAATATTATTTGGAAAGTATTTAATTTCTTTTAAGTTATATTATTGAGTTTTTTCTACTCATTATACAACCCCATTTCCAGAAAAGTTGGGACAATTTGCAAAATGCAATAAAATCAAGAGTGTGGTTTGTTAATTCTCTTTAACCTTGATTTAACTGACGAAAGTGCAAAGAAAAAATTTTCATTAACTTAATTTTATTTTGTAAATTTAAACCAGTTAAGACAGAGGCATGTTTACCACTGTGTCACACCACTTTTCCTTTTAATGACACTTTTTAATCATTTGGGAATTGAGGAAGCTAATTGTTGCAGTTTTGCATGTGGAAGTTTTGCCCAATCTTGCCTGATACTAGACAGCAGCTCAACAGTCCATGGTCATCATTGTCTGATTCTCCTTTTCATGATAGGCCATATATTTTCAATAAGAGACAGATTTGGACTGCAGGCAAGCCAGTCAAGCACATCCCTTCTACAGTAGAGTGTCTACAAAATCACTCTAATGTAGCACATCCAGAATGAGGCCTGGCATTGTCTTTCTTCCCAGGAAAGATGTCACTTGATATCAATATATATCTCTGTACAATGAATACACGCCTCCATGTCAATGATACTTTCACACATATGCAAGTCACCCATGCCGTTTGCACTGATGCACCCCCATACCATGACAGATGTTTGCTTTTGCACCTGTCGCTGATGAGAGTCTGGTTGGTCCCTTTCGTCTTTGGGACTGAGAACTCGATGTCCGTTTTTTCCAAAAACAACCTGAAACATTTCCACTGTCTTTTAGACCATCTGAGATGAGCTCAGGCCTAGAGAACTCGGCACCATCTCTGCATAGAATTGATGTATAGCTTTCTTCTTGTGTAACGGAGATTTGAGTTTCATTTCTTGATGCAGCAGCAGGCTGTCTTAAGTGACAACGGTTTTCCAAAGTACTCCCGAGCCCATGTGGCTGTATTTAACACAGTAGCATGACAGTTTCTCATGCAGTGCCATCTGAAGTTTCGAAGGTTACTTACATTCAGCAGAGGTTTCCTGCCTTGCCCTACACACAATTAATACAATTAAGTTAGCCAGTGAAAGCATTGGAAATCTTTTCTTGGTACTTTTGTCAGTTGAAAAGGGGGTTAAAGAGCATTAACAAATTACAGATTCTTGATTTTACTGCATTTTACAAAATGTCCCAACTTTTCTGGAAATGGGGTTGTAGTTTCTTACTCATTATTTCTTTCTTTCTTTCAGAAAATAATGGGCTGCAACAAGATGACCTGCTTTAACTGTCAGCAGCATTTCTGCTGGATCTGCCTTGCAGTTCTCGACAGAAATGACCCCTACAGCCACTTCAGTGGCAGCAATCCTTGCTATGGCAAGTTAGCTGACATGTAGTGACTATTGTTGATACTAAAATTGATAATTAATCCACTTCTTCATGTACAAAGAATAAGGCATGTCACAAAATCAACATGTTCTCCAACCAATATGCCTATATAGGTAATTTGTCACTTCCCTGAAATACGACCCATAGGAGCGTTTACTAAAGTTCCGCCCCTATTGACAACAGGACACTTTCATTTTAATTCATGAAATACAACACATATGAGCATTTGCTAAAGTTGGGCCCCTATCGACAACAGGACACTTTCATTTTAATGCATTGTTCCCTTTTATCTGCGTCATATTTCGGGTTTCGCGTAGCTCAATTGGCAAAGCATTGCAATAGAGTACCTCAGGGATGACGTCTTTTTGTAGGCCAACCCGGAAGTTAGCGGCACACGGGTTCCCTCGTTTGAAAGCCTATGCATTTTTCCCATAGACTTTTGGAAAATCGTAAAAAATAAGCTCTGTGTTTAACAAAGGGTTATGACACTTACACGTTTTGTCTGTCAATATAATCTTTACAAGTTAACACAACATTTATACATTTTGAAGCCTAAATAAAGTCGTCAGATATATCAACGTCACCACCACCAAGCTTCCTCAAACTTTATTTAAAAAACAACTTTATTTAAAAACATGCTTGCTGATTATGATCTGCACTGTGTATGAATACTTATCCACTTTTTCCATGAGAAATGCTGTCCAAATGTGCTGTTTGTCATGATGACGTCTAAAGTCCCCTCCAAAGGAAGTAGTCCATTTTAGCAATTTGTTAGCAACCGCTGTTTTTAAGACACAATAAAGGTTTAAAAAATCTCAAGCGGGTTATAACTGGTGTGTTTTATGTCATAGATCAAAACGTGAAAATATTTAGAGGCTTTGTTAACCACAGACCTTATTTCCTTACCTCTATATATAACAATATGCAATCATGTGATCATATGATCGTGGGTTCGATCTCAGGGAACGCATGTGTTCATAAAGTGTATATGCACTGTAAATCACTAAGGGTGGGGTGGAGTGGGTGTAGTCGTTAATTAAAAAAAAAGATTTTTGCTAAATGGAAATGGAACAAATGGTGTAAAAAGTCCACACATTGCATTTAAATGAACACGCATTTTGATTGGTAGCGACAGTCATACGTCATTTCATGACGACAGACGTAACATGACACTGTCATTATTTTTTATGCCAGCTAGAGGGCGCATGATTTTAAACTATTGCCTATTGTAAATATAGGCAATAGTATTCAGCTGCAGACCCGCAGCACCAGCAGTTTCAGAACCGGAGTTTCTGTTTGTTGTCTGTTTTGGCTGACCCGAAACAGACAAACAGCTGGTCAGATTTCCTCCACAGGGCAGCTCTGTGGACATAGGCATCTAGAGCCCTGACAGGGCACAGCAGATTAAGCTTCTCCTGGTCTGACGTCCGAAAGGGAGGAGGACAGAAGGCCTGCAGCACAATAGGCCTCACAGTATTAGTGAGGACCTTAGGAATATATCCCGGTCTGGGATGCAAGAAAGCTTTGACCATGCCGGGTGCAAATTCCAAGCACGAGGGAGAAACCGAAAGGGCTTGAATGTCTCCAATTCTCTTGAGAGACGAGATAGCAAGAAGGAATACAGTCTTTAACGTGAGAAACTTTTCAGGAACTTCTTCGATAGGCTCGAAGGGGGCCAGAGAAAGGCCTTGTAATACAACGGCCAGATCCCAAGCCGGTACCCTCGTGCGAACCGCAGGTCTAAGTCTCAAAGTGCCACGAAGGAAACAGGTAATAAGCAGGTGTCTCCCCAAAGATACCCCACTCAAAGGAGTGTAGTAAGCAGCTAAGGCCGCCACGTAAACCTTTATTGTGGAGGGGGATAGCCCTGTAAAAAATCTTTCCTGCAGGAACTCCAGCACCACGCCAACGGGGCAGTTAACTGGGTCCCACTGGTGATTTTCACACCAGGAAGCGAATAATTTCCACTTCAAGGTGTAGAGTTTCCTCGTGGAGGGAGCTCTGGATTGGAGGATGGTCTCAACAACCTCGGTTGAGAGACCCGAACTTATGAGCTGGGCAACCTCATAGGCCAAGCCCAAAGTTTCCACAACTCCGGGCGGGGGTGAAGTAACGACCCGCTCGCCTGAGAGAGAAGGTCCTTCCTGATCGGAATCTCCATCGGAGAGCCGTCTAGCAAGGACATCAGGTCCGAGAACCATACTCGGGCCGGCCAGAATGGGGCTACTAATAACAGACGGATCCCGGGAGCAGCGCAATCGGGGGAAATGCGTACAGCCGCAGCCTTGGCCACGGCTGTACCATAGCATCCAGCCCCAGAGGTGCGGGGTTTGTCATGGAGAACCATAATGGGCAGTGAGTCGTCTCTCGAAACGCAAACAGATCCACTTCGGCTCTGCTTAAGTTCTCCCATAGGAGCTTCACTACCTCGGGGTGAAGTCTCCATTCCCCGGGCCTCGGCCCCTGCCTCGATAGGATGTCTGCTCCCACATTGAGATACCCTGGGATATAAACTGCCTTGAGAGAGAGCAGTTTCCCATGGGCTCACAGGAGGATCTGATGAGCCAGTTTGTATAGCGGGCGCGACCTCAGACCCCCCTGATGATTGATATATGAGACCACCGACGTGTTGTCTGAGCGAACTAGCACATGATGGTCCCTGAGGTCTGGAAGGATGTGCCTCAGAGCCTGAAACACTGCCAACATCTCCAGGCAATTTATGTGCCAGGAGAGATGATGGTCCTGCCATAGATCTCGAGCAGAGCGACCACTCATGATCGCCCCCCCAGCCCGTGAGGGACGCGTCTGTCGTTAGCATGACGCGACGACCGAGAGCTCCCAACACAGGTCCCTGGGACAAAAACCAAGGTTGTTTCCATATGACTAGGGCACGAAGGCATCGCCGCGTGACCCTGATCACACGAAAAGGATTCCCCCTCAGTGAGAACCTATGATACATGGAAGTATGCGTCTTTTAGATCTGTGCGAGGAGCTTGTACTCGGTTTGGGCTGCTCCCGCCCAGCAGCCGCAGAGACTTGGGGACGGAGGGGAAGAAACTGCTGCAAGGCTGCAGCCTGCTTCTTCGACTCCATGAACCTCTCGGTGACAGAAGTGATAGCGTCACCGAAGAGGCCAGAGGGATTCAGTGGGGCATCCGCCCTCCTCAAAGAGGGCTCGGCGGGAGCGCAGCGTTCTTAGTGGTAACTGCTCGCAATGCTCACAGGCAGCCCCCTCGAGAGCTGCCTGGGCATGCTGCACTCCCAAACAAACAACACACATTTGGTGTGTATCCCCACCCATAATGAAGCGAGGGCAGGGATGAACACACTTCCTGAAATCCTGTTTGCTCACCATTGAATGATATATAGTGATATAGTGACAGACAACAATAAATATGACTGACAAGTTCACACGTAGCGCTTGCTGAAGACACAGAAGCTGAATGAATGTGTTTTCGGGTAGGCTTTATAGTTTCCTGGTCAGTGACGTCACCCGCCTATGATGTTCCGTCACTCTATTGGACTGATTTCATACGCGCTTCACGACGCAATCACGCAGAGGCGTTCCCAAAGCGCTTGACGCAGCGCGAGTTCCCTTGAAAGGGAACTATATATTGGTCAACTACAGTATAACCATACACTCAAAAAAATGATTCTAGCTGCTTGCTCAGTTTATTTAGATAAAATAAGCTGAACCAACACAAATCTTTAGTTTTTACTTAATTGTCATTTACACTCAATTGTATTATGTTAAATGAAATGAAATTTGCAAAATGTTAAGTTAACCTAAACCATTTGTGTTGGGACTACATGAATCATTTATGTTGCATTGATTGAAACTGGGCAGTTGATTTCTAGTTCCCAGCATGCTTTGCATAGGGAGAGATCGAGAGAGTAAATGTTGAAATTAAGTGCTGTTTAATGTGTTTTTTAGTTAAGGGAAATAACTTTTAAAGTTTGATGTTCAGATATATTTGACCTTTAAAAGAGTTTATGTTATGTCGATTTTTGAGGTTACCATTATGCTGAAGTGTAGACCTCGTGGTTAGGCTGTAGGTAGCTATGTGAAATAAATCTATGTTTTTTTTTCAACAAGCTTTAACTGTGTTAAAGCCGGTGATGAGACATTCTTCACTTGCATGCTACAAATGTTAAACTTAGCATGTGAACAAGAGTTGTGTTATAGAAATAAATAAAATTAATTTTTTTAAATTTGAGGGCCAGCACATCATTTATGCAGGCTACATATGGTCATTAATTCTACCCCTCTCAATCAAACGGTCATGGAACATGTATGTGTGTGTACAACAGCTACTCACAACCTAAGCACAAGCGCACCTCTTCACCACGATGGTAACAAAAAAAAAAAAAAACATTTATAAACATTTAAAAAACATTTTATACACTACAAACTCTCTTAAATGTTCAAAACAACTAAACATTAAACACTTTAACAGGTCTTTCCATTTCCTTAAAAGCGCAGAAAACTTGCGCAACTCTGCACAACGGCACCAGTCTGAATTGCAACAACACTGGTTGGATCAACAAGAGTGAATTATGTTCAGGAGACATGCACAGAATACGTCAAATGAAACTGGTGTGATCTCATTCAATTGGGATGAATTTTACTCATCAGTACAATTAACCTAGCTTAGGTTCAAACAAATCAGTTCAACTGTGTGGAAATAGGTGTCATAATTGAATTAAGTTAGACCAACATGTTATTTTTTTGAGTGTACAGTCTTACATGTACTGTGTCCAAATTCGCCTACTTATACAATTAAAGTATACTCGTTTTGTAAAGAAAAGGTACATGATTTTAAATGTGTTGCAGAAGAGTAGGCAAGTCTTGAAACCATGGACCATTTACTGTAATTTTACTGTGCAATCATCTTGGCACAGTCAACATCTCCATATACACACTCCACATTTCATTTTATTTACACTACTTAACGATTTTTCCTACCATATTGGAGAGAAAAGTAGCAGCACTGTCATGGGTCTTTCAAGCAGAGAACTTTGCCCATACATGGTTTTGCATAATTATACATTTGACTAATGGCAAAGTC
The DNA here is from genome assembly GCA_037950665.1 of Hypophthalmichthys nobilis. Taxonomy (NCBI): domain Eukaryota; kingdom Metazoa; phylum Chordata; class Actinopteri; order Cypriniformes; family Xenocyprididae; genus Hypophthalmichthys; species Hypophthalmichthys nobilis. Next base: position 28,405,451 of record CM075479.1, read on the forward strand.
CACCTTCACAAAGAAAAAAAAAGCAATACAATTTCAGTTGGACTAAAGAATTTACATTACATATTGAAAAAAGATAAATTATTGCTTTATTCCAACTGAAATTGATGTTAAAAAAGGATAGTTCACCCCAAAATAAAAATTCTGTCATCATTTACTCACCCTCAGGTTGTTCCAAACCTGTATAAATTTCTTTGTTCTATTGAACAAATAGTTAGATACTATTTAGGGTGTGAAATGTGATGTAGGGAAGTACTTTATGATGTTTCAGTGTGGTTACATGAAAGATCAATTTCAGTTGGACTAAAGCAATAACTTGTCTTTTTAAAATGTAATGTAAATTCCTTAGTCCAAATGAACTTGTATTATTTTTTTTTTCTTTGTGAAGGTAGACTAACAAACCTACATAATGCGATCATAGGTTGGCTTCACCTAGCAAGTACCTACAGTATAGTATACACATTAATCAGACTAAAAATGGCATCTATGTTGTGTGCTCACTGTCTGTAAGACAGAGGTGATGTGTGGCGTGTTATGTATGTAATCCTTTAACTATTTGAATATGCATCGTCTCATGTATACTTGGACAGAGAGATAGTGACTGTATTTTGACTATATGCAAAAACCTGCTATAAGACAATTATAACTGGGCATGTCCACATGCTTAGTGTTTTTAGAACTGCATTTTGTCTTGACAAACTTAAAGGTACAATACGGAATAATGGGGTCTCTATCAACATCTTTATCTTCTTATACAGCTTATCATATTGACTCGAGTTAATTTTTTGCCAGCTTTGAATTCACTTTATCTATTGCACTTTGTCAATTCACACATTAACCATAGAACCAGAAAAACATTCACGTTTTCCCCTGCATTTTTTTTTATCAGCTTTTTACAGATCAGAGGCAGATAAATGTTACCTATCCACAATATTTCTACATCTCATGGTATGTCCAGTAGACTTTCAGTAGACATAAACAATCAGCGATTATGAACAATTTAGCATCATATACAAAAATTGAGCTTTTTGAAACCTCAGTACGCACACAATTCTGTGTAAAAATGCAATTAAGGTAAATTTTCTGTTGCTGTTTAATATTATGATGTGTGCTGTTTTATTTTCAGAAGTAAGTTTTTTTTAATTTTGCAGCAGGATGATGTTGTGAAGCAATAATTTTCTATTGCGTTTGTTTGCTTTGTTATAATAACATTTGTTGATTTTGTGGTGGTCAGACTGAGCATGGAGAGAAATGCAACTAAAATTATTCAGTGAAGTATCGTTATTATTTCAAGTTTTGTGCATTTTCCACTGGCATCAACAAACAGCTCAGGATCACAAAATGATCACAATTTCGCTTAATCACAGACGGTCAGATAGAAATAATTGTAGACGTTCACGTAAAACGAAGACTTTAAGACCAAGCAGAAAGGCTCCGCCTACGACATCCAGGGAATCGCACCCAGTAGTGGCGGAACACCACGAAGTTTTGCCAATTGCCATAAACTAAGAAGAAGCATAAGAAGGTAAGTATACTAAGAAATACTTTAGAAGCTTTTAATTTCCTTGACCGATCATTCAGGATAATAAAAAGAGTGAACTGACCAATCAGTCCAGCTTTAAAGCAGTAGTTGACGTAATTAGACAGTTATTACCCCTTTCATTTAATTTGTCTAGTTACAAAGTTGAGTTTGCATCTTACAATGTGCTACCGTTTAGGCAAGTACTAATATAGGCTACACTGTATTGGGAAATATCCCTTACAAAAAAATTAAGCATGGTTAATATAGTTAGATCACGGTAACCACAAATTAACAAATTTTGTTACACTAACCATAGCCATGGTACTTGTACTAAAACTGTACAAATGATAATCAATCAAATGGTAATAAAAAAAACATGGTTACTACACGTTTACTATATTAAAACCATGGTTTATTTTCGTAAAGGATGTTTTGGTAAATTTCGCCAGATGTAGAAACGCCAAGTGTTATTATAGCGGCTTATTTATACAAGTGAATGTACGGATGCGGAAGCGCATGATATTAAGGGACCATCTGAAAATTGCACCCACTGCGTTAAAACAGACAGTTAAAGCGGCATTACGTCAGTGTAAATAACCTTTGCCAACAAGGAGCGACACAAAAAAACACTACATATTTTTGTTTGCTTTTTAAATATGTATAACTTTCTTTTATTGGTTGTTCTTTTGGAATCGCTTCCATTTCTGGAATGTAGATAGATATTTTATATTTATATTTAAAGGCTATTCACAGGAGCACGTTTAAATTAAAGGATTTATACTTTCACTAATTTGGTGGTGATTTATTTATATATAATTTAGTATTTGGCCCAGCTTTGTTTCATATCATAAATGTTCACAATCTGACGAATTTGCTGAACTGATGCAAACATACACTTTACTGGCATGGATTGATATAGCATTGTATGGAACTACATTCAATTAATGTAAAACCAGTCTCATGTCTGCACATATGTGCATCAGTTCAGCAAATTCGTCAGATGAACATTTATGATATGAAACAAAGGTGGTCCAAATACTAAATTATATATAAATAAATCACCATCAAATTAGTTAAAGTATAAATCCTTCAATTTCAATTAGGGCACGGTGCATTTCCATTTTTCACAAGAGATTGTAAAAATGTAAAATGCCTTTGAGCTTGGGAGGGCAGCGGCACCCTCTGCCACCCTTAGTACTTTACATAGCCAACCTATCTGACAAATCCATGCGCTTAATTTTAATAAATATCCATCTCACTTTATGATTTAAAATAAACTATGAAAAATATTTGTTAAATAATGTTGAACAGATAATTTAGGAATGATTCCGTTTATATAGAGTTCTATAATTTCAAGTGGATAAATATGGGCACTGCCCCACCTCCCCATACAGAAGTGTTAACATACAAAGCCATTTAAAAATTTTCACCACTTTTTTTTTTCTTTTCTTTTTCTTCTTCACTTTTTTTTACTTCAAGCACTCATTTAGAGTGAATACAAATAAAATTCCAGTGGCAGTCCTGAAAGCCAGAATCAAAACCTTAATCTCTGCAGGACAGTGGCCCTCCAAGACCGAGTTTGGACACCCATGACGTAATGCAAGTGGACGGTGCCCAACGTAGACCATTTTTGATGGTCCAAAAATCCATATTTTTGCAGCTTCAAAGGGCTCCACAAGGCCCCAGCAAATGAATAAGGGTCTTCTTTGAATGGCCTTGGGGAGAGTAAATAATTAGGAAATTTTCATTTTTGTGTGAACTATTCCTTTAAACCAGGGGTGCCCAATCCTTTTCCTGCAGATATACCTTCCTGCAAAAAAATTCTGATCAAACACAACTGAACCAGCTAAATAAGACTTTCACGAGCACTTGATAATTACAGACAGACGAGTTTGATCAGGGTTGGATCTGGACTCTGCAGGTAGGTAGATCTCCAGGAACAGGTTTGGGCACCCCTGCTTCAAACAATCAACATGTTTGGTGTTTGGGGTTGGGCAGAAGGGGTGGCCAGAGTCTATTAGGGGCAGTCAGAGGCCACTTTTCATCCAGTCCATTTCCAATCATGGATAAATTCCTGCTTAATGTTTTCTCATTGAATATCCTGTTTCATCTGTGAATACATCACTTTACAGAAGTTAAATGCGAACACTGTTTTATGTTGACTTTAAAACTACTTAATGTTCTACATGCAGTCCCTGGTCATGCATCAGTTCGGCAGTTAAGGGATAGTTCACCCAAAAATGAAAAAGTTGTTCCAAACCTGTATGAATTTCTTTCTTCTGCTGGACACAAAAGAAGATTTTTTGAAGAATATGGAAACCAAACAGTTGATGGGCCCCACTGACTTCCATGGGGGAAAAAAAATACTTTGGAAGTCAATAGGGCTCATCAACTCTTTGGTTATGGGCATTCTTGGAGTTTTATAGTACTTGTTTTTATATTGATCTCAGGAATGTTCAAATGTCAGCCAACCAGGAAGAACAATCAGATGAACTGCTGGCTCTAGCGAGCATATATGATGAAGAGTTTAACTGGACAGAATCAAGGCAGAGGGGCAAGATCCATCTGTGCCTTGAGCTTCCTCCTAACTTCAGACTGCTAATCAAGGGTAAGATTTTACAAAAGATTTGGTTTAAATAACAATGAAAAAAAAAAAAAAAAAAACACTGTGATTTTAAAAAATATTGTACTTTGAACTATTATAGGCTACTATAAACCATCATGATAAACATGATACCAAGGCCAAAAGAAAAAACATCAAAAACTAGTTTAAACCGCAGCTTTCATACTCAACATTTATGCCTTTTTTTCTCCAAAGTCACCTTTTTTCTACGTTGTGTTCAAACTGTACCACAATTTAAAAGTGGTATGATTTTTTTCTTGTATGATTTTCTTCTTTTTCCACTCAAAAACTGAGGTGCATAAGCTCAGATCAATGAGGCCTAAGATCAATCAGTTCCAAAAAGAAACACAAAACCTGTCCTAATTGGAATAAAACAAGTTGACAAAAAGATTAAATCCAATATTTTGGTGAAAATGTAGTGTAACAAGAGATTTATAGGCTATTTTTTGTAGGCCGTTCATTTTTTGACCGGCAAAGTGTAACCAAGTGGGAAAAAAATCCCAAAAAAGTACAAAAATTTGGGAAGTAGTTAAACCCTGTTTGAGCAAAATCAGTAAGTTTTAGTCCAATGCAATAACATTAACTAACATTTTTGGGAAAAAGAAAATCAAAATGACCCAAACACAACATAAGGGATTTTAATCGCAATTGCGAGAAAAAAGTCCACGTTGTGAGATAAAAAGTCACAAATACCTTTTTTATTAAGTATATTTATTTGATTATATAACACAATTAACCTTGGTGATATTGCATGTGTTCCCCATAGTCTTTATGAGCTTATGTTTTGTGCATATTTTTCATAGGGGAGGCATGCGTAGAATGTAGTATATCCTTTCTACCCCCCTTGGTCCTGAGTTTTGAACTACCTACAGACTACCCTTCATCGTCTGCTCCAGTCTTTACTCTAAGCTCCAAATGGCTTTCAAGAGTCCAGGTTTGCATTTTAGCATTGAGCTGAGCTAATTAAAAGATAACATTCAACGATTTTGTATTTTTATTTATAGAATTATTTGGTATTTTATTTTTGTACATGATATTGGTATAATGATAAAAGCATAACCATTAAGATAATCTCTGCTCAATTAATAAGTTATTTAATTTCAAAAAGATCACTGCACTTTGCAAGAGACTGGACAAACTCTGGGAAGAGAACAGGGGCAATGTGATTCTTTTTACCTGGATCCAGTTTCTAAAGGAAGAATCTCTAGAATTTCTAAACATCCAGTCTCCACTCGAGATCCAAACCATTGGTGGGCAGCCTCAATATGAATCTGGTCAGAACCAAGCAGTAGACAATGCTGTAGAAAAGAGTAAAGTGCAAGAGTTGGACCAACGAGCAGTTCAAGAAGTTGACCCTCACGCAGATATACTAACCCAGCTGCTGGATTTTAATGAAGCTCAGAAGCAGAAGGTGTTTGATGGCAAGGTTTTTTGCTGTGGAATCTGCTTCTCTGAGAATCTGGGTTCCAACTCTTTGCTCTTCAAAGAGTGTCAGCATGTCTACTGCAAGGCCTGTGTGAAGGAATACTTTCAGATCCAGATTAGAGATGGCAAAGTCCAGTGCCTTACTTGCCCTGAGCCCGAGTGTATGTCCATGGCCTCTCCTGCACAGGTACTTTTTCTTGTGTGTTTATGAGCTATGAATAGGTTTTGACTATTAAGCACTTCAGCTGTTTGAACAGTAGTTTAAAGGGTTAGTTCACCCAATAATGAAAATTCTTTCATTAATTACTCACCCTCAAGTCATTCCACACCCATAAAGATCTTTGTTTATCTTCAGAACACAAATTCTGGTTCAAGAAATCCAAGAGGTATATGACACGTCCATAGACAGCAATATAATCAACACTTGTGGTTCAACCTTAATTTTATGAAGCAACAAGAATATATATATATATATATATTGGGATATTTTTTTTGTTTTTGCACACAAAAAGTATTCTCGTCACTTCATAAAATTAAGGTTGAACCACTGCTGTCAGGTCAACTGTTTTAATGATGTCTTTACTACCTTTCTGGACCCTGAAAGTTTTGATTATATTGCTGTCTATGGACAAGTCATGTACCTCTCAGATTTCATCAAAAAATATCTTAATTTGTGTTTCAAAGATGAACGAAGGTCTTATGGGTTTGGAACGACATGAGGGTAATTTCATTTTTGGGTGAACTAACCCTTTAAGACGAACTATCGCCGCTTTATTGCCATTATACTCTAGGTGAAACTTCTCGTGGGCGAAGATGAATTTGCCCGCTATGACCGCCTCCTTCTGCAGTTGAGTCTGGACCTAATGGCAGATGTTGTTTATTGTCCACGCATGAGTTGCTGCATGGCTGTGATCATCGAGCCTGACACCAACATGGGCATCTGCCCCTTATGCCAATTCGTCTTCTGCACCCTCTGCAAGCGAACATACCATCGTCTCTCTAACTGCAAAGAATGTAAGATCACAGTGGAGTGTCCTTTCATTCACACAACAAGTACAGTTAGGTCAAGTCAATTTCGTTTGTATGTTATGCATTTAGCAGACACTTTTATTCAAAGCAACAACAGAGTAAGCAATTTGTCACAGAGCCAACAATATTCATAGTAAACAACGGAAGGTTTCTTAGAATGTTAGATTAGGCAACAAGCTAAAACAGATGTGAAATGCAGAAAAGAAAAAAGAGGAATTTGTCTATAATTCCTCTATAACCAGTGTTGGGGAAAGTTACTTTTAAAAGTAGTGCTTTACAATATTGCATTACTCCATAAAAAGTAACTAATTGTGTTGCTTCTTATAGAAAGTAATGCCGTTACATACTTTTGCGTTACTTTTCTCACCTGGGCTGGGCTTTCTTGTTTGTTTTTTAATTAAAAAAAATAAATAAAGGCCCATTCACACCAAAAGTAACTCATGTTACTTGTAATGCGTTACCCCCAACACTGTCTATAAGTGCCTTGGTTAAGATTGTGGAGAGACTCTGCAAAGGCTTAGGGCCAGATTTACTAAACAGGGCAAATTGGCATGAGACCCCAATCCCATAAAAGCAGGATGGGAGTGGAAAGTTCTGTGGGGGATTTACTAACAATGCGCGAAATTAAAGAACACATATGTAGCAGCTCATTTCCATTATGACCAACGCAATCTACCAAGAACAGTCTTGTCAAGTGCAAAATGTGTTAAGACATGATTTTTTGGTGTTAAATAATGGCAAAATTGACTACCGCAAACCCTGGTAAATCACTTTGCATGATTTCTTCAAATACTCCCCTCCCATAAATTTTGCGTCTGAAAGGGAAACTCCTACAAATGCATATGCAATAAGGTCAGCTGTAAAAAATAACTGTGTCCAAACCTTTTCATCGCTAAAATTTTACCGTGTGTGTTTAGTAAATCCTGATCATTTTTGTTTGTTTGTTTGTTTTACATCAAAAGAGTGTTTGCTCTGGCACAAGCTGTTAGTAAATCTAGCCCTTAGTCACGCTGACTGGAAGGTTGGCCAGTAGAGCATTGCTGTAGTCCAGTCTTGAAATGACAAGAGCTTGAAGGAGGAGCTGCACCTCATACTCTTACAGGAAGGGTCTGATTTACCTTATGTTGTGAAGCATGAACCTGTGTTTTTGAAATGTGGGTGGTAAAGCTCAGTTGGTCATTGAACACTACCCTCAGGTTCCTTGCTGCCCTGGGTGCTGTTAGTGTTTTAGATTCCACTTGAACAGTGGTCAGTTGATGGGTTTGCAAGGATTACTTGCTTTTCATAATACACAGGGTTTCAAAGCATCCTTACTGAAATTCATAATGTTGTCACTAGGTATGACACAATGTACTTGATGTACATATTGCCTTTCATTTAGCGAACTGTTATTAGACTCTAAAATATTATACTATTTTTTATATATATATATATATGTCTGCATTTCTTTAACAGATGAGCTTCGCAGGTTGAGGGATGAGTACCTCGCTGCCAGTGAAAAGGAGAGGGAAGAACTTGAAAAAAGTTATGAAAAGCAGCTAATTCAAAGAGCAGCTGATGAGTCTTTAACCGAAGACTGGCTGAAGGACAACTCCAAACAGTGCCCTTCCTGTGGCATTAACATACAGGTCAGAAACTACTAGCTCATGAAAGCAAACTTTTGTTGTATAAAGGTGTGGTCTTAAAGGAGTGATCCTTAGAAAAAGCTTTCAAAAATAATCATATTTTCTCTTTTTGTTGACTGAGAAAAACAATATTGATACTCTTTTATTTAATACTTTTTGCAACCAGCTTTTGCTAAGATAACAGCCAAGAGGCTTCTCCTATAATGTCTGATAAGTTTGGAGAGCACCTGATAAGAAATCAGAGACCAGTCTCTCCAGATCCTTCAGTTCGCTTTCGAAAGGGAACTCAACTCTGCGTTCGAAAACGCACTGGGGAACGTCACACGTGACCTGGTGTTCGAAAGCCAACTATCAAAAAACTCCAATCCTATTGGCTGGCGACAGCCTATGACGTCATATGGCGCGACCCGGAAGTATAAAAGGAGCCCCTAGGGAAGCAGTCAGTATCTTTCGTCTTTTCGGGACTGTTTGTGTTTCTGCCACTATCGTGCCACCTCGTCTTTTACAAGGTATTTATCATGTCTGAGGACAAGAGTAAACGTTTTAGGAAGTGTGCTGATCCATGTCCGAGATTCTTGACACCGGAAGATACACACAACCTTTGCGTTCACTGTCTGGGGGAAGAACACGCACGGACAGTGCTTGAGGGCGCTGTCTGTGTGAATTGTGAGCGTTTTCCTATGAAAACGCTCCGTTCCCGCCTGGCCCTCTTCTCGAGGGAAGGGGCGTCGGCATCTGTGCCCGGTGGGTCTGGCCCCGCTCGTGCTGAGGCAGAGCGGTGGCTGCATTCATGGGGCTCGCAGATGGAGCTCGCCGCGGAGTTTGAGAGGGGTGTTACTGTCTCTCAGCCTCCTGCAGCGGCTGGCGGGGATGAGCTCCTGGATGACGATGATGTCTTATCTTTGACATCATCGGATCCAGGAGCGAGTGTTCTTCTGGCAGCTAGCCCCCGAGAGCAGGAGATGGCGGTGGAGGAAGAAGCGAGTGAGACAGCTTCTTTCTCCAGGCCTCCTTGCCCAGCGTATGCTGAGTTACTGGAGGTTATGGAGCCTTCCGTTCCTTCCGGATCTCCACGTTAAGATCGAGAAGGCATGGAAGAGCCCGTACTCGGCGAGAATACATCCACAGCAGCGGGGAAATTTCGCTGATGTGGAGGGATTACGCCAGCACGGGTATGTGTCGATGCCGCCTATTGACGAGACGTTTGCGAACTATCTCGTCACTGGCAGTGCACCGACACTAAAAGCTCCGGTCCTGCCGTCTAGATCCCTTAAGATGACATCTCGTCTGAATGGCAGGGCATACGCTGCTGCAGGTCAGGCTGGTGCGGCTTTGCACTCCATGGCGGTGTTGCAAGCCTACCAGGCAGATCTGCTGAAGGATCTGGATCAGGGGCAGGGTTTGTCCCCTGATGCGGTAGCTGAGCTGCGCCGCACTACAGATCTCGCTTTCCAGGCATCTGTGGTTGAACATGGCGGACATCGGGGAGAAGGAGAAGGGCTTTCTCCTCGATGCCCCAGTCTCGCCTTCTGAGCTTTTCGGCGGCTCCGTTGAGATGGTCGTTGGAAAGTTCAGAGAGGCGAGGGCGCGTTCAGCAGCTTATAAGAATTGCATACTGCTCAGATCCGATTCTGGGCCCAGACAGCCGGGAGGCCCTGGCCCGTCTCGAGCCGAGGCTCAGAGACAGGGCCAGCGATCCAGCGTCGCCGCTCGAGCGCCTCCTCCACCTCGGAGTAAGTCGCAAAAGTGGCGGGATACGAGGAAGAGGAAGCAAGACTTGAGGGAGGTGATCGAGCACAGGCGCCAGCAGCGCCGGTAATCGGGCTCCTTTCTGGCGGAGGTAGATTATTTCTACCCCCGCCCCTCTTCCCTGGCCTCCCGGGAGTTTTTTACTAACTGTGCATGTTTAGGAGACACCTTTGAACAGTCAGGCTGGCGGCTGGGCCCATGATGAGTTTTTCTCTGACGGCCCGCCTTCTGGCTTGATAGTGAAAGGGTTCTTGGCTTAGAACCAGGATGCTATCCTTCCATCTATTTCAGAAGGAAAAGTCCTTGGTCTTTTGAGCCGCGGGAAGGTAAGACAATTATTATTATTTAAATATTTGACCTTGTTTTGTTCCTGTGTGTATGATATTTTCCTGAACATGTAACAGTAAAATATGTTTAGGTGGGTTTTTGGGCAAAAACTGAAGTGGTTTTCAAGTTGACTGAGCAGGCCACAAAATGGCTGCCATTTAGTCTTCTTTAGCTTCTCAGCTATTTTCAGTATAGTTTGAGCTGGCACTTACTGCTTCAGTTTACATGTATCGGTGGCCTCTTTCGGCCACCTGACATGGTTGCTTGTGAACTTCGCTTTCTTTCTCCTTCTATGAGATTTGGAAGCGAATAACAGGCTTTATTAGGTTGTTTGGTGCCTGTTGTTGTTCTAGGCCCATAGCTTAGCGGCCAGGCTAGAGCTAGGTTTACTGTGTTATTGTTAAATAACCCCTTATATTTATTATCCTGTGGATATATAGTTCCTAGTTCTGGCCTCCTCCTGAGGGAGTTGTTAGGCCGTATGCCCATTATCGCCTTGCTATGTAGGTACAATTGTTGAGTTTAACAGCTAGGTGTAGACTGTTTTTAGACTTCCTGTTGCTGTTATCTCAGGTGGATTAGGCCCTTATCTTTGCGTAGATAAGTTATGCAGTTGTGCTAGGCCCCACTTTCTAGAACATCTATGCTATGGGAATTGTATTTTTTCCTCTGAGCTACGTGTTTTCACCGAGTACTTTTGAGTGGCTGGCCCCTAGGGGGAATGTTGTGGTGAAACCTTACTGAGGTTTGGTTTAAACTACATCTGCCTCCCTGAGTCTGATTCCTACTCTAGTTGAGCTGAATAGCCACCTAGCGCCTAGGGTGGATCTATTGTGCTCCTAGAAATGGCCACTAGACTTACGCCATATGTCTTGGAGGTTGTTAGGCCTTATGGGCCGCCTTTTAAACATACTGGTGTATGTTTGTGTATACTTCTCTTGAGAATTATCTATATACACTTCTGGTTGGCCAGAGGCCCAGATGTTCATTTTAACCTCCTTTGGTTAGGTTATGTATCAGTCTTGGTGCCTAAAACACTGCCACGAGCTGATGCCACGTGTCTGTTGAGGTTATAGGCCCGTCCAGGCCTTCCTTAATATGCGTTGGCGTACGTTGTACTCCTCTTGCTTTAAGAGTTTAAGGGTGCTTTTACTGAGTACACTGCTCATTGGATTGTGTTAGGTGGATTTTCATGCGGGTACTTTGGCAGCCTCTCTTACTGCCATTGAAGTTTTCTGTCTGCCCCGGCAAGACAGATGTTCAGGGTGGCCCCTCCAGGCCACTTTCTGAATATACTTCTGTTTCACATATAGCTATTATCATGCTGTAGGCCCCTCTTAGGTCTCCATGATTGTGTGCCCATTGGATGGTACACCTATTAGGTGAGCTTTGTACTTCCCTTCTGGGTTATGTTTGTAATAGTGCTTAGCTCCCTAAGCTGATCATGGTGGTAGGCCTTTATCAGGCCTCCTCCTAAGATTCAGCCCTAGGCTGGTTTGTGCTCCCCTGTATAAACAGGTGTTTAGCGCACAGCCTCCTCAGTGCGTTAATTAAGCGCTGAGTAGATCGTAGGATGAGCGGATTATACTTCCCTCAATACGAGGGTTCATAGCACTCAGCTGAGTTCTGCTCTCCAGAATGCCCGTCTCTGCGCGTGGGTTTGAGGTGCCCCTGCCTTTTGCAGTCACTCTTACCTGCTCTCTTCTATGAAGAATGCGTTTGGAGATTCTGTATTCAGACAGGATTGGCCAAGACTAAGCTTGTCCTTTGACAGGCCAGGTCGGCCTCCCTGGTGACATTGGGGGTGACTTCGTTCCCCTCTAGTGACTGGTCGGGGTTCCTTTTGGTTCCTTGACCACATTCCCTTAAAGGGACCACTTTATCTGTGGAAAAGTTGGTCTCAGATGCCTCTAGCGGTCTTGGTAGGCCTTTTTCCCTCTGGAGGGCCTTCCGTAGGCTCAGCTTGGGCTGTTGGCCATAGGGAATGCTGTCACTGACAGCCTGGTGTGACCCGAGGAGGAGTTGCTGCAGTTTCTACGGAAACTGCTTTCTTGTCCCAGCCATTCTTTGGCATACACTCTCCTCAAGCATGGCGGCGTGGGTATATCGTTCCCCAATGCGTTTTCGAACGCAGAGTTGAGTTCCCTTTCGAAAGGGAACGTCTCAGGTTACGTATGTAACCATGGTTCCCTGAGAACAGGGAACGAGACTCTGCGTTTCCTTGCCATGCTTCGGGCTGCCTGCGGAACAGTCCCTCAAAGACAATGGATACTGACTGCTTCCCTAGGCGCTCCTTTTATACTTCCGGGTCGCGCCATATGACGTCATAGGCTGTCGCCGGCCAATAGGATTGGAGTTTTTTGATAGTTGGCTTTCAAACACCGGGTCACGTGTGACGTTCCCCAATGCGTTTTCGAACGCAGAGTCTTGTTCCCTGTTCTCAGGGAACCATGGTTACATACGTAACCTGAGACGATTTCCAGGTCAATGTTGATACACTCTCCTCTTCAGTTTTCTATAGGATTCAGGTCAGTGGACTGGATTGGACATGGCAGAACCTTCATTTTGTGCTCAGTGACCCATTTTTTGTGTTGATTTTGATGTTTGTTTTGGGTTACTTGGGTTTGCTGCCAAAAAGCTCTTTTTTTAGTTTCATCTGAGCAAAGAACCCAGTCCCGTTTGAAGTTCCAGTAGTGTCTTACAAACTGAATATGCTGGAGTTTGTTTTTGGATGAGAGAAGAGGATTTTTTCTTGAAACTCTCCTAAACAACTTGTGGTGATGTAGTTTTGTAATTTTTTTCGGCTTTCTGAACCAGAGACTCAATTTTCTGCAGTTCTCCAGCTGTGATCCTTGGACAGTCTTAGGCCATCGAACTATCCTCCTCGCCATACATTAAGACAATATAGACACGCGTCCTCTTTCCAGCAGCTTTGTAACATTTCCTGTTGAATTTTCAATGCTTCAGCTATTTTCTTACAGACACTTTCTATTTTGTGACATAAGGGGTCGGTTGTACCAGCCATTCGTAAGTTACAACTTAGCCTAGTTTTGACGTAAAAAGGAGCACTACAACTTACAGGGGGGCAGTAACAACTTACGCACTACTAAATATTTTTTGCATTGCACGATTAAACTTAGTTGAAGCGTAACTCTAAATATAAACTAAATATTTATGGAAGCCTCAGATCAGGAGTAATGGTTGGAATAAAATAGCAGACTGACTGAACTGCATCAATTATCTCTTATTTTACTCAACAGACTTCTTTATATGTTATTACTGACATTTACATTTTGAGAGAGAGAACATTATATGAATAGATTACTTTGTTAGCTGCTCTTCGACACAAACCCGTACTGAGCAGCGCGACTCTGTGTGCATCGCTCAGAAGAAAAAAAAATTCAGTGGTAATAAATAAATGTCATGTCATATGTTTTTTTGTATCAGTATTTACTGATCCTTAATTTTGTTTTAAATACAGTTTCTGAATATCATTTACATAAAAAAACTCGATTCACGATTAAGTAGTATCATATTTAATGGAAACTTATTTACTGTTAGTTACATGAGGCAAAAGATATTAGAATGAAGGATAAACTGAAATTCATGGTATTTAAACACAACTTCTGCTCACGTATTTGAAGGCTGTTATTGGATCATTGAGGGTAAACATCACATTATGCGACTATGCATTATTTCACGGAGAGCTTACGACCTACTAGCTATGGCCTGCCTTAAGAACAAATGGTGCAATCGAATAAAGTACAGAGTTAGACCAATGTGTTTCATAATGTGACACCCCCTCCCCCCAAACACACACACTTTCTTTTGATTTACTTCAAAGAAAGGTTAGATATTTGTTGAATAAAAGATCACAGGATAAACAATGCAGTTTTATTTTCACAGCCTTCTTTGATCATATTTACCAAGGGTGCCAATAATTCTGACCAGGACTGTATTAAAACCATTAGTGTTTCAATGAAAGGAGAACATAAAGAACCCATCCTTCAAATGGCAATTTAACTACTTAATACTAGCAGTGACCCAGTAAAATAGTTTTCAAATTAAAAAAAAAAAAAAAAAAAAAAAAAAAAACTGAATTTTTGTGCTCCTTCACCCCTGACCTTTTTTGTTTTGTTTTGTTTTGTTTTTAGAAAATAATGGGCTGCAACAAGATGACCTGCTCCTCCTGCAAGCAGTATTTCTGCTGGATCTGCCTTGTAGTTCTCGACATGAGGGACCCCTACAGGCACTACAGAGACTCTAGCTCTCCGTGCTATAACCAGGTAGATGAATAGTGGATTTTGCTGACATGTTAACAAAAAAATATGGCAGATAACTGATTTATGACAAATATATTTTTTTAAATCACTCATATGAACTGAAACTTTCCACTAGTGCTTTATTAGAAAACACTTTAACTTTATTAGAAAATTAATAATAATGACTTAACCATGAGAATGTTAGTAACTATTAAAATAAATACATAAAAATAGATCTTCATAACAGCTGACACACTGATAAAGCAATGTGAATTTAAATGTAATTTTCAAGTGCCATTGTATAGGTTATATATCTCTGTGTCCTCAAATAAATATACTGTTCACATCTTTTGCACATACCAGTAACTACTTCATAAAGTTTACTGTGTAAGAACAGAGAAACTTTTAGAAAACTAAAACAGAAAACAGGCTATTCCTGTGCACACGTTACACATGCAGTATGGACATTTGCAATCGAAATTATTCAACCCCTCTGACCTGCAAGACATTTTATGAAACAATTCAAGGCATCAGCAAACCATCAAAGAAAGTTTTAATACACATTTGAGCGACTCTGTGAATGTAAAGTTGGTTACTGGGTACAAATGGAAAAACAAAAAAAAAAATTATCAAAAAAATTACCCAAAAGTCAGTACTTTGTAGAGAATCCTTTACTCTCTATAACCTCCAGCCTTGCATTTAAATGTTTACAAGCTTCTAGCTCCTCTCTACTGGAATTTTGTCCAAAAACATCCAATGAATTTCACTGATATTCTATGGTTTCTGTGCTGTCACTGATTTCTTCAAATCCCAACAAAGATTTTCACTAGTATTTAAGTCCAGAGACTGAACAGGCCACTCAAGAACATTCCAGGACCGATCCCTGAAGCAAGCTTTGGTAGATTTGGATGTATACTTTATGATCATTGTCCTGCTGGAAAGTTCAATTATCACCTTCAGTCGATACAGAGAAGGTATCACATTCTCTGACAAATGGCCTGATACTACAAAATCCATGATGTCCTTCATACAGTCAAGATTTTCACTTCCTGCAGCAAAGAACCCCATAACAAGACTGGTCCAGCTCCATGTTCGACCCTAGGGAAGGTGTTCTTCTGCTCATAAAAGCCATTCCTTTTTTTTGCACCAGACATACTGCTTTTGCGTGGGTCTAAAAAGTTCCAGTTTGGTAATATCTCTCCATAAACCATTCTTCTAGAACTCCACTGGCTTATCCAAAAAACCTTTAGCATACCAGTCAGCCTTTTATGTTCTTCTTGGTCAAGAGTGGCTTTCGGTGAGGTGTTTGAGCATGAAGTCTGTGCTTTTTTAGTGTTGTTCTTACAGTCTGCATTGGAATGTTTTTCCTGCTTTCCTTTTTGTCAGTTGCTCTGATCAAATTTATTCATCCTTGACTTTGTTTCATTTTGTAACTCGTAACCATTCAATCAACTAATGTTATCCTTGCCAGCAAACATGTAGCTCTCTAAATCAGTAGTTATAGACAAATTAATCATCAATTCAATTGTCTTAAATGGTTGATTTATTTTACCCAGCATATATACACATTATTCATACTACTAAATTGGCCTCTGTGTTGTGTGCTTACTCTGAAAAACAGAGGTTATGTGTGGAGTGTATGTAATCCTTCAAATATTTGATTATGCATCACCTCATGTATATTTGGACAGAGAGATAGTGATGTTGTGTTTGTATTCTCTTTGTTTGGTTTTTCTTTATTGTTTTGTACAGCACTTTGGGCTGCAGTTGAGGCAGTAGAAATGTGCTTTATAAAAAAATTAACTAAACTAAACTAACCTATACTTTTACAAAAACCTGCTGTAGCACAATTATAACTGGGCTTGTGCACATAATTTTCATGCATTTTGTCTTGACAAACTTAAAGGTACAATATGGAATAATGGGGTCAACATCTTAATCTTCTTATACAGCTTATTGACTCGAGGTAAAGAAATAAAGTGGTATTATACACCAATAGTTTAAGTACAGAGCCAATAATTCATTTCTATATAAAAAAAATTATGCAAGAAATCCTCCATTGTGTACCTTTAAGGAAACATACAACTTCATACCTGAATACTTGTATATACAGTATATTTGAAACTTGTTAAAGAGAAGTGATATCTTCCTGCTCTAAACAGAGTATTGTATTCTTATAAACCAGTTCACTTTAATCTATCTGAAATACACAAGTAAATTTCCTCTATATTACATCAGGGAATGAAAAATGAAAATCTCAAATCTTTGAATCTATTGCACTTTGTCAATTCATGTACATGAATCACAGAACCAGGAAATAACATCCATATTTTCCCTGCATTTATTTATTAGCTTTTAACTGATCAGAGGCAAATATCTGTTGCCTATCCACAATAGGGTTTCTATGTATTTCTCCGTCTCATGGTACTTTGCACAAAATGTGGGCAAAACTTCTAGTAAACATAAACAATCAGCGATTATTAACAATTAATTTAATACCAAAAATTTGCTTGTGAAATCTTATGCATGTAAATCTTTGTAAAAATGTAATGAATGTGTCAATGTTTTTTTTTTTTTTTTGGTTTTGTTTTCACTGTGTTGCCTGCCTATTTTCTCTAGTTAGTTTCCTTCATTGTTAATTAGTTCTACAAACCTGTTCCATTTTATTAAAATAAGGTGATCAAAATGTTTACAATGTCATCATCAAATATAGTATGGCCTTTTAACAGATTACATAAATTATAGAGAGAACATTTTGTACAACATTGTAAGTTTGAAGTGAGTTTGAAACTGGCTCAAGTAGTTTTCTGATCCTGTTGGCCCCTGTTCTCCCATTTTTTCCTGTTATAACTATACTCTTCTCTATAAAAGTGACCAAAATAAGAAAATAATAACAATGAAAATAAAACTAAGTTTATGGAATTGTAAAGTGTTATCACCACCAAATTAGTTTATTTCTATAAGACTGATGGAGAATCTAACAGGCAAATATTTTGTTGCTTGCATATGAACTGATGTTAAGTAAATCTCTGCCCAGTCTCAGTGTTTGTAGGGTTGGGTCTGGCTTTGGATGAAGGTACAAAGTGTCTGGTAATGAGACAATGCCTCACAAAACAGATACAAAGCACTATCCTTTATGCTAAAGGCACATTTAAAAAGCTCCACAACCTGTCCTGCTGCTGTAATCCTTTTGGCTAGAATTGCAGACACTGGCACTGAATAGGCCTTCTCTTGATGTGGGAAGGTTGCTGCATCTTACTCAACCAGTCCATGTACGTTAACACCACTGCACTGAGCTGTCGTGGTGCACCTGTCCTCGCTGTCATTCAGAGAGCAACCCAAATCTACCAATAACCCATCTGGCTGAAAGGAACTATGTACAGTATAAATGGGTCTTTAATAGCTCTTTGACATAATAGCAGTGCAATATACATGTATTTTTTATATACTGAATAGTTTTCAAGTGTCATTCAGAACATGGTGTTTAGAATGTATTATGCACTCTTATTACTACACCTACCCTAAATAATTGATCACTTTTCAAATTTTAGATTATTACCACCTCTCACATTTTAACACCTGTCCTGTACACAGCAAATCCTTAAGAATTAAAAAAAGAAAATGATTGAAGGTTATCAAGGACTTTCAGCTGTGATTCAGGAGCTCTGGGACAATTACAACACTAGGCTGATATTACAGCATATCTCTACAGCAATTCTGAAATCTTTCATGCATGATCTTTTCAGGTTCACTACAAAAAATATAAAAATAAATAAATAAATGAGTGATTCTTAATATTTGACATCTGCTTTCTCTTGCATCCTTTACATTGTACAGTAATAAAGTCACATACTTTTGCAATTTTATGTTTGATCTGGTCGTAAAGTCAGAGAGAGCTCATGCCAATTTAACACATAAACTGACATGAGAAAGTTTTTCTGTGTTTTGAATTTGCATTGGGTTCTCAACTTCTCATACGAAGCCACCCGTCCCGTGAATATACTGCGCCCTATGTACTTGGCGTGTTATCTTTGCTTATTCGTTTATTTTGACATTAACTTCATTATTTTGCTGAATCGCAGACGATGTGAGAGAAATAACAGTGGCCGTTCGCGTAAAACGGAGGCTTTTGAGACCAAGCATAACGTCTCTGCTATAGTATACTGTAGGTAATAATAAATGACGGGACTGGGGCAATTTATACTGTAGGCTACTGTTATGGTCCCTATAACAGAACCAGGGCCGTAACCACGCTTGAGGTCCCTGAGGTCCGGACCTCTGTATTTTTCCGTGGAGTATATCGGTTTCGAAATAATTGCCTAATATTAATTCTGCTTTGGTGTAGCAAGGATATTGCACAATGTCAAAATAAACAACCTTCTCATCTGAGCTACCTCAGCAGTCAAATAGCGCTCGTCATTGTCAAAATGTTTGAGATGACCGATTAAATCAAAGCGGGCTTCATGGCCCAGGAAGCTGCTGAGCGCGAATTCCAGCGCGATGCTTCAGTTCATAAAAGTGCGAGATAAGACGTAAGTAGCTAAACTAAACACTTTATATTTGACAGATGTTTTACAATAGAAATGTTAAACGACCGACAGAAATGATCAGGGATGCAAACTAATAAACTTTTGTCTAATTATGCCATTTTGAATTGAAAATAGTATAATTTAAGTGATTAATTATTAGGCTACTATATTAGACAAAAAAAAAAAAAAAAAAAAACATTTTTCTTCACATTACGCACAAGATTAATAAGGAATGTGCACATATTGTGAATGAATTTAGGCTATTAAGTTACAGTTGCCTAGCTTTCCTGTTAGCCTTCAGTAAATTTACTTAAGAATTCATAAACCGTATCAGTGATATTGGGTGACGTCAGCTAAAATGGGCCACGTTTTGGTAAATGACTTGAAATACCATAAAAAAAAGCTATGCATGAGATCTAATGATATTTTTGGATATTTTGGATATATATATATATTAAATGTGAAAAAGTATAATTATTTTAAAATTATGAGAGTTAGAGTATCAGCTTCTTCTAGAAGTTACCTTCTTGGGCCACGGCACAACATTCAGGTAAATTGGGCCAGTTGTTCAGTTAAAATGGGCCAATATAAAAAGAGAACAACACTCAGCTCAATTTTGGCTGAAATCATTTTATTTTATTTGTATTTCATTAAACAGAAAGTTGAACAAATATTTCATTACAAAATGCAATTAAAAATGAACTGATCGTGTTGTATAGGTGTGTGTTTCTGTGCATTGGTGTCTTATGTGTGCATGTATGTGTGTATGCTTGTGAAATATTTTAAAGATTAGAACATCTTTGACAAAAACAAAACAAAACACAAAAACACTTTAACATACTGTCTGCAATGCAATTTTTTTTTTTTTTTTTAAACATTGTTAAGATTTTGTATGGATACATATCTAGGCCTATAAATCTATTTTCACCCTCAATTTCTGTGTAAAAGTGTGTGTTTGTGTATGCAGCTCATTTTACTAACATCTTCCTTTCTGTCCATTTCTCTCCTCTCTTCTTGTCTCTCTGTTTCCTTTCTTTGCTTGTCCTCCTGCCATACTGTCTGCAATGCAATTTTTTTTTTTTATTTTAACATTGTTAAGATTTTGTATGGATACATATCTAGGCCTATAAACCCATTTTCACCCTCAATTTCTGTGTAAAAGTGTGTGTGTATGCAGCCCATTTTAGCTGAAAATTGTGGCCCATTTTAGCTTAACCAGCCTTTTGTTACCTAAAACGACCTTTTTCACAAAAATCGATTTTTTTTTTTTTTTTAATTAAATTATTTTATTTGAAGGAGCATGTCAAAACATTGTTCATAAACCTTTGCTTTGTTGGTAAGCTTACTTATAATTGCTTTAGTGCCCTTATGAGTGATGAATGAAATTTACTATGTCAGGCTCACTTACCTCACAATTTCTCTGACAAGCTTCACGTAACACTCTGCCCTGCCCCCCTTAAAAAACTCAGACCAATCAAAACTATTGTTACATGTCAACAAGTGTTGAAGCAACAATGCAAGATCATTTATTGTGATTGGCTGTAAAAATTTAAAGAGATATGACGCTACAACCTTATTTAGCCCATTTTACCTGATAGCCCATTTTAGCTGACTTCACCCTACTTTCTTTACTGACAGACGAAAATAAAAGACTATCAATAAAAGCTCAGCTTTGGTGAGGGATGAGATACAGGGCAAGATAAGGAGACTGGGGAAAAAAGAAGGTGATGGAGATGAAAGGGGAAGGGTATTTCTTATATGAGGCCATTCCTGTTTGGAATATGTGATTATTGTGTATTGTCAACGATAAACATAAACTTGTCTCTTCTGTATTTCCAGTTTGTAGTGTGGATAATTCATTGCAACATTTAACCTGATACTCATGTGAGTTATCTGCTTGACAAATAGCTAATTTATGCTGCTGCTCACTGAAATGGTTTTAAAGCTATTGTTATCCAATTTATTTGACCTTCAATTGTCTTTAAATTCTCATATGAAGATCAGGGAAATTCTTGGGAATCCCCCTGAACCCCCACGCTACATTTTGAGACCACCTCGGTATTTATAAAACCCTGCTTACGGCTTTCTTCATTTATTTATTTATTCATTTATTTACTTATGTATTTCTGCATTTATTTATTTATTCATTTATGTATTTCTATATATATATCTTCATATATTTATTTCTTCATTTATTTATTTATGTATTTCTACATTTATTTAATTCAGCATTTACGTATTTATTTATTTATACTTAAGACATTTCTCGTCCTTATTACTGGACAGGACCCATGTTCGTGATCATAAACTCACTTTCTACACTTGCGTGGGATAGTGCGACGCGAGCAGACCTCTTCCTGTTTACACGAGACAGCTTTCTTCTAGCGGTTGCTACAAAGGTTATACCTCTCTTATAGGCTACTGCCCGCTCTCCTGTTACTTTCGAAATGTGTCTTTTTGTTATTTTACTTCTAGGCAGTAGAAATGCTGGCATATAAGAGCAACGAATGCCGCATTGTTTATTGTAGCCTAAACGTTTATGAAAGCTTTTGCAATAATTTGTCTACAATACCTGAAATACGACCAAGGTAAGTGTTACGGCGAGGTGTTAAAATTTGGTAGTATATTGTGACTCAGTCCTTTGTGTGTTTGTCATCTGCAGTTTAAATGCATTTATCTCATTTTTGATGCTCATTCATTTTAAAAGCTATTTTGTTTTCATTTGCAACAGTACATCCTAGACTTTGTGGTAAATCGGAACAGCATAAATCTTTTGTCAGTGCATATGCCTATGTACTATGCGGTGAATCTTTTCTCAAGTCTTAATGCTTTTGGACTAAATATCAGCATAGTAGGCTACTATTATTATATTGACAATGGCTGTAAAGTTTTTAAAAACGATTTGTCAAAATGTTTAAATTCACATGTATACTGTTTGAAATAGCTTGTGCCATTGATATTACTAGGCATTTATAAATAAATAAATAAGTAAAATACACCACAAGGTTATTTAGAATAGATGAACTGCATAAAAGCTAAATTGACTAAAATTATGGACATGCATGCTCCCATGAGTGTATCCAAACAGAACACACTCAGGTTCTTTGTCTCTCCATATTTAACTTTCAGTAATCATTTTGTGGCTTTTTATTTGTGTAGTTGTTTCTTGGAGTCCTTCATGAGGACCGAATGATACATGGACGACAAACATTTAGAGATGGAGACTCCAGGAATCGGGTACTAAAGTTTAAGTCACCAGATCTCAAATGTTAGTAATTAAAAGATCTTAATGAGGAAGACAGTTTTAGAGATATAATGGCATCTTTTCATACAGCCATTTTACTAAAACAAACATGCATTGCAAAATATCCAGAGCTTGAACTCTAGATTATAATGGTTATGTGGAAGTTAAAGTACTTATTTGGATGCCCCAAACCTTTTAGGCATGACTGTATTCACAATACAGAATGATTGTGTGCCTTATTGCTTATAAACAGTTAAAGACTCTAATAAAAGTATTATGGACAAAAACATGCCACTTAATGAGTTTCATTCATTAAGTGGCATGTTTTCGCTAGATGTAGTCCCAGACTTAACAGCATGTTGCTCTGCAACAAACATGCCATAACATCAAGTGACTTCTAAAAATGTATTTTATATATCTGTGATCTTTAAGGCCCATCCACCAAGACAAATCAGAGCCCAGTTGTGTGTCCATGAAGAGTGAACGGTCAATGGGTTGCCCTCCAAAATTCAATGGCGAAGCCTTTCCTCCTGGTCACAGGTAATTAGATGACAAAATATAATGTGGTGTAACTAAGATGGAAATTGTGAAAAGTGTCTAATAATTTGTAGACTTTAGCTCCACTTAATAGAGTAAAAAAGTCATGTTATCTATAAACCATCAGATTAAGGCACAAACATTTTCAGAAAAAGAGAAAAACAAATATATGTCAACAAACTTCAAGTTCTGGGCATTTGAGTTCCATGCAGCATTGCCGCAGTATCTCATTCACTAAAAACTGGACGTTCTAAAACGCTTAATGGGAAAAATACTTAATTAGGTGGCATAATGTACCAAAACAGTGATATAAAAAGATCAAATTCAGTATACACCTTATTGATGATGCATACAATTTGCAAGCATGGCCAATAAGAATTCAACCTGCTAAATTGCATGGTGCTACCCCACTGGAGTGATGGTACTCCTTAAACTGATGTTTCCATTAGCATTTTATTTGTGACACTCATGTAGACACTGCAAGAGCTAGAGCAAACACACACAAAAAAAAAAAAAAAAACACTGTATAACTCTAACACAATGGGTTGCGCTTTATACAGTCCAAATGTTGCGCGTCAAGTCTGTATCAAAATAAAAGTCCTTTAAAGGCAACTTAGTATACAAATAAACCAATACAGACTATAAACTCTCCTTTGTAAATTAGTGGTCCGTTACATTGCTTTTAAGCATTTTCTTTATAATAGTTGTCTGTGGGAAAATGCTTAAAGGGTTGGTTATAATAATAATAATAATAATAATGCATTTTATTTAATGGCGCCTTTCATAACACCCAAGGTCACCTCACAAGCAAGCAAAAATAAAAAAAATAAAAATACAGATCACTACACAAGACAAAACACACAACGAACACTCCACATATACAGATAAAGTGCAGTAAAGACTCAATAAAACATATTATTAAAAAGACTGTATAAAAAGATATGTCTTAAGATACGTTTTAAAAGTCAGCAGGTAATCGCTATTGTGAACATCAAGGGGAAGGGAGTTCCATAGGCGGGGGGCAGCATAGCTAAAAGATCTGGCACCCATGGTAGTTAGTCGAATCCGAGGTACCACAAGAGAAATTGAAGATGAAGATCTGAGAGTGTAAACGTGAAGAAGTTGAGTAAGGTATTGGGGTGGATCAGCCCCTGGTTTCTTAAGTATGGGAGTAATAATAGCAGATTTAAGAGATGGAGATACAGAACCAGAAGCAAGTGAAGCGTGGAAAAGAAGCTTTCACTAAAGGAGTTGGTAGAGGGTCTAACTGACAAGTCGAAGATTTAGATTTATTTATCAGACCCACTATCTCTGAAGTAGTTGGTAGTGTAAAGGTAGAGAAAACAGAGTGGGGAGGTGCGTGAGAGATCATGGTGGAAAGTACCAGTAAGTAGTTGCTGATGTACATTTTTAACCTTAGACTTTTAACCTTAGACTCAAAAAAAGTCATAAAGCGATCACATAAGTCAGTGGATACATATCAGATGGCAAAGAATCAGGAGGTCGCAGAATATTGTTTACCACTGAGAAAAGAGACCTGGAGTTCCCATTGCTGACTCCAGTTATGTTGGAGTAATAATCAGATTTAGCTTTGGACAGTGCATTTTTGTAGTTTTGAATATCTTCAACATAGTCTTAAGTTCACGCAGTTCAGGTGTAAACCAAGGAGCTGAATGTACAAATGAAATTTTCACAGGTGCAAAATCATCTAAAATCATATTCAGTCCATCATTGTAATATGAAACCAGTTCATCAACAGTGGAGAAATCAGATTTACTAAAAAAGATGGCAAGTTCATCAGCAAGAGTAGGCACATCAATGTTCTTAATATTCCGAAATGTGATCGGACGACACGGGTTTACCTTAAAAACTGCCAGTTGGGCACAAAAAGACACCAGCAAATAGTTGTGAGGATGGTAGGAATCACCCCATTAATTTTTAAGGCAATTTATTCAAAAGAAGAATATGCAGGGAAAGTTAACTGAGATACTTTTAATTTCTCTTTATAAAGTATTGCTAGCCCCCCTCCCCGTCCCGTAACGCAGGATTTACAAACATAACCATATCCTGGGGGAACAGACTGGTTTAGATGAAAAAAGTCATCTGGTTTTTGCCATGTCTCAGTTAAACAGAGAAGGTCAAACTTACTATCAGACAGCAGGTCATACACCAGAGGTCCTTTAGTGGAAAGTAATATATATTAAGTAATCCGAAGGGGAGATTGTTTTTACCAGAATCGTTGCCAACCGATCTGGCCAGGTTGGTTAATACACTGTGATCAACAGTCCGTGTAGGCCTCCTCGGCGAGCGTGGTTTAGATGACCAAAAGGACCGTATTTGACATGAGCCATCGATGTTATAACTCCGCCGAGACCCACGATGCATATATTTCCGATGTGGTATGTACACAATATCCGAGGGAAGATGTAGAGCTGACAGAAGAATAAAAGGATGCAAACGGAGCTGAATAAATTCCGCTGCCGAATACTGGAGCATCATCCATACCACAGAATGGTATACGGCAGAAAGGACGACCCAGATGTAGTTCATCTGCACCAGTAGCTCAGTGATATTCATAGTTGATCCCCGTGCCAGAGGTACCATGAAAAACAGTCAGTAACCGGCAGACAAACCAGCAACTGCAGAAAGCATCAACACGTAGATCAACCAGTGTACAAACCCGCCGAATCAGCGTGCATACACAAGTCAGAGAGACTCCTTAAAACAGTTTAAAACAGTTCATAAATGCATTCATAAGTGCAGGAAGATTTAGAGGTACTAAAATGTTTTAAAATTCCCTCCCTGAGCAGCGGCAGCTAATAACGCCACTTATATTAAGGCCACTTATATTAAGTGGCCTTAATGTACTTACATTTAAATTAATCGTTTGATACAATGCACTTATTGTGTACATACTTGTTTTTACATTGTACCTATATTTTAAAAACACCTGCATGTAATTACATCTGTAATTAATTTCTGTAATTACATTTATAATTACACTGTTGACCCATCCCTTACACCTTACCCCTACTCTTAAACCTACCCATACCACAAAAGCTTTCCCTAACCTTACCCGTATCCCACCTCAATAGCAGCAAAAGTGTTTTGCAATTCAATATGAACCCAATTAGTACATTGTACTTATTTTTTGATGTAAGTACATAGTAGTTAAGGCCACTTAATATAGAGTGGGACCAATAACGCCAGCGTTCACCCGGAAGTCGGTATTCACCCAAAAATGACATTTCTAATTACTCACCCTCATGTCGTTCCAAACCAGTAAGACCTTCGTTCAGTTTCGGAACTCAAATTAAGATATTTTTGATGAAATCCGAGGGTTTATGAACCACACATAGGCAGCAATGTCATTGCACCTTTTGAGGTCCAGAAAGGTAGTAAAGTCATTGTTAAAATAGTCCATGTAACTACAGTGGTTAAACCTTAATGTTATGAAGCAACAAGAATACTTTTGTGCGCAAAAAACAAAACAAAAATAATGACTTTATTCAACAGTTTTTCTCCCCTGTCAGTCTCCTACACATTTGATGTTGTGAACGCAGTGCACCGCTTCCGTGTTTACATCCGAGCGCCAGCTCAGTATTGGCCAGCTCCTGTGTCAGCATCACACGCATGCATCGTGCTGCTCACATGTACAGCGTCAGCCAATGCTGAGCCGGCTTTCGGACATAAACACGGAAGCGCTGCACTGTGTTTACTACGTCAACTGCAATATTTTTATCACCATGAGTTCTTAAAGGTGCAGTGTGTAAATTTTTAGCAGCATCTAGTGGCAGCTCACCCCTCCCTTTCGCGTGATTTGAGAAGCTACGGTGGCCGTCTGGCTGACACAAATCAAAGATGTCGTCTGAGACAGCAAAGAGTATGTTAGCCAGTCAAGCAATGAGGTTTCTTCTTACTTCTAATAAAGAACGGTCTCTGCTTCTAATAAACCAGACGATGACTACTATTACTTCTTCTTCTTGCGTATTCAAAGTAGTGACGATGCAAGCTGCCTCTAAAAACCTGAATGATTTAAAAGAAGAACAACATAGTGACCCATTTAGGGCTGCTGTAGAAACATGCCAGCGTTTTCTTGTTTTCTTGATTTACTGCGTATGTTTGTACCATGCCTCAGAGACAATGCTATTTTGTCTAGTGGCTAACATAGCATTATCAGAAAGAGCTTTATTTGTAGTAACAGTAATACAGCATTTTTTCCACCATAATATATTTTAAAGTCCCCCTGTTGTCAATAATTTTATTCCTTAAAACTCATCTTTGATCACCAAAATGACATATTTAAGTTTTTTCCTTGAAAAAAAAATGTCTTCATGCTTTAAAATAGCTTGAATGTACACCCTTGCCTCATTTAATATATGTGGTTCTATGAATATGCAAATTAGCCCCGCCTCCACTCACTCGCACCAGCTCAGAGATCCACTTGTCGAGGATCACATGTTGACGTGATTGGTTGCAAGGTAGATTGTGACGTCAGAAATACCAACGATTTCAAACCCATTTTTGAGACTGTCTTTGGTTCACTGCAGTTTTAAGGAGAAAATACTCAGCAATGGTGCTGACTGAAAAAAAAAAAGCAGATCTCGCCCCCCCATTGACTACCATAGTAGAAAAAAATACTATGGCAGTCAATTAGGCATGTGATGGTATCAAAATTTCATGTTGCAAAAATTGCTGAAGCTTTTATCACGGTATATGGTGTTATCACAATATTGAAATGAGTTGCTTTTTTGCAGTGTTGTCATAATATAATATATAACAGGTTTAAGAACTCTTTCTTATAACAAAAAGAACTCTGAACATATAAATACAATGACGCAATACACAAAAAAAATTCAAACAGATTAAAGTGCAAAAGAATTATAAAGAACAACAGGTAACACGTATACTATATATAATAAGCCTAGTTATTGTTTTTGTTGTTTTTGATACATTAATAAATAAGGTTATGACACTAAAAGCTACTAGATTAACTCACTTAAATTTTAAGTAAACAGTAAGTAATAAAATAGGAACAAATAATCAAATTACAAGTAACAGCACAAATAAATACAACAAATTAAACATACATGAAATAAACAGTGCTTTTCAGGTTTTTATGTAGGCTTAAACAGGAAATTTTCAGGTACAGAAATTGTAATCTAATGTATAACTAGGCTATATAACTATTGATTAAACTTTATTAAAGTTAATCAGTCAAGAGCAGTTACAGATGCATAAATACTGTTTTTGAAATGTTAAAAAAGTCCCTGTTAATGAGTGAGTCATTGAGATTCAACCGATTCATTCAAACGGCTGATTCATTCAGGAAATGTTGCTCAGAGACGCAAAACAATGCTGTGGACTTTGGAACTATTTTCGTTGGCGAAAACAAGTGAAATGAGCTGTCACAGTTCCCTCTGTTCCCGGACTCCAATTCCCATGATCCTCCTGTTTCCACACCTGCACTCACTTCCTCGTCATCTCCCCATCAGCACTCATCACCTGCTCCAGCCTTTCACGAGCCCGCTCCAGCCTTCCACGAGCCGCCAAAAGAAACTGAATGGCTGATAGACTTTTGGGTGGAACCAACAGTCCCAGCCTTCCACGAGCCCGCTCCAGCCTTCCATGAACCCGCTCCAGTCTTCCACGAGCTGTCAAAGGATGCTGTCTGGCTAATAGACTTTTGGACAGAGCCAGTAGCTCCAGTGTCCCACGAACCCGCTCCAGCGTTCCACGAGCCCGCTCCAGGCATCCACGAGCCGTCTCCAGGCTTCCACGAGCCCTCTCCGGCCTCCACGAGCCCGCTCCCGGCTTCCACGAGCCCGCTACGGCCCTCGACGGACCCTCTCCGGTCTTCAAGCCCTCGCCGGCCTTCAAGCCCTCGCCAGCCCACCAACACGAGCCAGCCCACGAATCCCTTCCAGCCACCAGGGATTTCCCCAAGAAAATTTGGGGGGGGGCAAGTACCCGTGGGTGGGGAACTCATGGGCGGGGTTTCGGCATCACCATGGCCTTCCAAGGCTCCTGACCCGCCATGGCCTGCTGAGGCTCCAGTCCCGCCATGGCCTGCTAAGGCTCCTGACCCGCCATGGCCTGCCGAGGCTCCAGTCCCGCCATGGCCTGCCGAGGCTCCTGACCCGCCATGGCCTGCCGAGGCTCCAGTCCCGCCATGGCCTGCCGAGGCTCCAGTCCCGCCATGGCCTGCCGAGGCTCCAGTCCCGCCATGGCCTGCCGAGGCTCCTGACCCGCCATGGCCGTCCACGTCCTCTGACCCGCCATGGCCGTCCACGTCCTCTGACCCGCCATGGCCGCCCACGTCCTCTGACCCGCCATGGCCGCCCACGACCTCTGACCCGCCATGGCCGCCCACGACCTCTGACCCGCCATGGCCGCCCACGACTCCTGACCCGCCATGGCCGCCTGAACTCCTGGACCCGCCCTGGAGACCTCCGTGCCCATCCGCTCCTCTCCCTGCACCTGCGTGAGGTCTCCTGGGTGCCCACCCCCCCTCCCCGGTTGTTCCATCTACGGCGCGAGGCTGCGCCTACCGGGAGGGGGAGGTAATGTCACAGTTCCCTCTGTTCCCGGACTCCAATTCCCATGATCCTCCTGTTTCCACACCTGCACTCACCACTCACTTCCTCGTCATCTCCCCATCAGCACTCATCACCTGCACCTGGACTTCATCATCTACACATCCTTTATAATGGACTCACTCCCTGCACTCCCTTGTCTGTTCTTATGTTAAATGTATGTTAAACTTATGTTAAACTAGTGTGTATATGGTTGTATCTCCTTCGTTGTCATTAAATACCCATTATTGTGGATCTCCGTATATGCTTCATCTCTTCAACACCACTACACCGTAACACGAGCGATTTGGTATCTAAAATGTAAGTCAATATAAACTGCTTGTTTATTAAACTGTACATTGTATAAAATTAATATCACATTTGTAATGCTTTTATTTGGATAAAAATTGTGCTCTTTGTGTAATATTGGTTAACTATGTTAAATTATATAAATATAAAAGACATACAGGGGCATTTTTGCCCCTTATCTTGAATTCTTGGGGCATTCTAAATGCATTTTAGTAGACTAAATCACGCAGTGAAATCGTGCACTCTAAATATGCATGTGCACTACTAAACTATGTCACGTAGTGTAAGCGTGCACTCAATGGATGTGTTTTTGTTTGTTTTTTGTAAGGTGAGGGACATACTCGATCGTTAAATCAACAATTGTGATATCATAACGCACATCCTTACAACACTGGCCCGATCGGACAGCTAAAAGCTGTCTACTCTGAACTCGATAAACCGACCGTTGCAAAGCACTTGATCTACGTCAGAAATAGAACGGGGAATCTGTTTACTGTCAGGAATTTGTTGTCGCGCACTGATTATAATGGGTTCTATTATCATTTGACGTGTCGCATCGAGCTGCTCGTGTCCGCTGTAGACATGGTATTATATTCTTTGCAAACAGCGACAACTTTGTTGCAGATAAGACACACCGGCTTTGCATTCACAAAATTAGGTAAGATTGTCTTTCTATTCTTCTTTGTATGCCCTATTTTTGCTGTCAACTTTCCTCTTTAGACTCTTTGATAGTGCCTATTTCTCTCACCAGCTAGCTTAAATGTTAACATCACTCTGCAAACAACGTAATAGCGTACCTCTAGCACACAATTATAAAAAAATGCAGTTTAGTATGTGAGGATGCCAAGGAGTGTAAAAGTAGGCTACGTAAAATAATTATTACAATAAGTTAGGCTCCATTGTGTAACAAGCAAATTAAAATGATACACGTTTATTATTCACAATATGGACAGAGGTAATAAAACATAGTTCGTTTAGAGCATGACTCAAACATGCCATTAATGGGCTTATTCAAGTTCTCTTTTATTTTTTGAGTTATCTTTATCCATTCCGCATCTCCCACATGTGTGTTTTAGCAAGGCGGTCTGTGTTGCAAGTTGGTGAATGAAGATACTTTCCAGGTTACGTGTCACTGCTCTGCTTTATTCATTTATCCAGTGTAAAACCCAGACACCGCCACACAAATGTGGCTTTTTGTTAATGACTGTCCTACTACAGGATTTAACACAGAGTAACAGCTCACTACCAAGTCAAGTCAAGTCACCTTTATTTATATAGCGCTTTTTACAATGCAGATTGTGTCAAAGCAGCTTTACATTGATAACTGGTATATAATTTTGGCTGCACAGCAGCTCTTAAAGAATAGTGTCAATGCCGGCAGATCAAAGCACTGTTGAATATCAAATGTCAAGTGTCCCCAACTAAGCAAGCCAAAGGCGACAGCGGCAAGGAACCCAAACTCCAACAGGTGACATCAGATGGCAAACAGGTGGCAAATAGACTTGTGTTAAAATGGAGAAAAAAACCTTGGAAGAAACCAGGCTTAGTCGGGGGGCCAGTTCTCCTCTGGCGAACAGTGCTTTGTTTACGATTCAGGTTGCTATCATATGTCCGATAGGATCGCAACATTCAAAGTATTTATTCCAGTTCAATCCAGTTGAGG
This sequence comes from Hypophthalmichthys nobilis, assembly GCA_037950665.1. Classification (NCBI taxonomy): domain Eukaryota; kingdom Metazoa; phylum Chordata; class Actinopteri; order Cypriniformes; family Xenocyprididae; genus Hypophthalmichthys; species Hypophthalmichthys nobilis. Next base: position 28,436,867 of record CM075479.1, read on the forward strand.
ATCGTATTCATCACACCGGTATGGACGGTTTGTTGAGGAGCTGAGGAGTCCTCGGTCTCACCTGGATACGGCCCGGATCTGGTTGACTACGGTAAACCTCGGGATAAACAGAAAGACTAATATTAGCGTAGATGCCATTCTTCTTCTGATGTAACGAGTACATCTGGTGTTATAGGAAGTGTTCCCGGTTCCAGCTGACCTAATTTATGCAGCCTAATAATCCTTTAACGGATTTGAAAATATAAATTGATAATGTGTTATGTGTATGCCAGGTTAAAGAGATGCATTTTTAGTCTAGATTTAAACTGACAGAGTGTGTCTGCTTCCCGAACAATGCTAGGAAGATTGTTCCAGAGTTTAGGTGCCAAATAGGAGAAGGATCTACCGCCTGCGGTTGATTTTGATATTCTAGATATTATCAGCTGGCCTGAATTCTGAGTATTCTGAATTCTGAATTCACGTCAATAGACGTGAAGGACTATAATGCTTTAAGAGCTCGCTCAGGTACTGGGGAGCTAAACCATTTAGTGCTTTGTAAGTAATTAGCAAGATTTTAAAATCTATACGATGTTTAACAGGAAGCCAGTGCAGTGTTGACAGAACTGGGCTAATATGGTCATACTTCCTAGCTCTAGTAAGAACTCTAGCTGCTGCATTTTGGACGAGCTGTAGTTTATTTATCAGGCGAGCGGAACAACCACCCAGTAGAGCGTTACAGTAATCTAGCCTTGAGGTCATGAACGCATGAACTAACTGTTCTGCATTTTTCATTGAGAGCATATGTCGTAGTTTAGATATATTTTTTAAGATGGAAGAATGCGGTTTTACAGATGCTAGTAACATGGCCTTCACATGAAAGATTGATATCAAAGAGCACACCCAGGTTCCTAACTGACGACGAAGACTTAACAGAGCAGCCATCAAGTGTTAGACAGTATTCTAGGTTATTACATGAAGAAGTTTTTGGTCCAAAAATTAGAATCTCTGTTTTTTCTGAATTTAGAAGTAGGAAATTACTGCTCATCCATTTTTTTATATCAGCTATGCATTCTGTTAATTTTGTGAATTGGTAAGTTTCGTCAGGGCGCGAAGAAATATAGACCTGAGTATCATCAGCGTAACAGTGAAAACTAACGCCATGCTTCCTAATGATATCTCCCAAGGGTAGCATGTACAGAGTGAAAAGCAACAGTCCTAGTACTGAGCCTTGCGGTACTCCATATTGAACTTGTGATCGATATGACCTCTCTTCGTTTACTACTACAAACTGATAACGGTCAGATAAGTATGATTTGAACCATGACAATGCAATTCCACTAATGCCAACATAATTTTCAAGTCTATTTAAAAGAATGTTGTGATCGATAGTGTCAAATGCAGCACTAAGATCCAGTAACACTAATAGAGAGATGCAACCACGATCTGATGATAAGAGCAAATCATTAGTAACTCTAATGAGAGCAGTCTCAGTACTATGGTACGGTCTAAATCCTGACTGGAAATCCTCACAGATACTATTTCTGTCTAAAAAGGAACATAGTTGTTTTCTAGTATTTTTGACAGAAAAGTGAGATTTGAGATTGGCCTGTAATTGACTAATTCTCTAGGATCAAGTTGTGGTTTTTTAATAAGAGGTTTAATAATAGCCAGCTTAAAACTTTTTGGTACGTATCCTAGTGATAAAGATGAATTGACGATATTAAGAAGAGGATCTATGACCTCTGGAAGCATCTCTTTCAATAGCTTAGTCGGTATAGGGTCTAACATACATGTTGTTGATTTTGATGATTTAATAAGTTTAGACAATTCTTCCTTTCCTAAAGCAGTAAATGAATTGAATTTTTCCTCAGGGACACTACAATGCACTGACGCGATACTATAGTAGACGGTTGCATAGTTACAATTTTTTCTCTAATCTTGCAAGTAAAGAAGTTCATAAAGTCATTACTGCTGTGCTCTTTGGAAACATCAGAAGTTGAAGCTTTATTTCTTGTTAATTTAGCCACTGTATCAAATAAATACCTAGGGTTGTGCTTATTTTCTTCTAAAAGTTTTGAAAAATAGGCAGATCTAGTATTTTTTTAAGGCCTTTCTGTACTCAATCATTCTCTCTCTCCACGAAATGTGAAAAACTTGGCTGCTACCTTTAGGGCCCGAGTGTGCTCATTGTACCATGGCGTTGGATTAATTTCCTTAATCTTTTTTAAACGCAAAGGAGCAACTGAGTCTAATGTGCTGGAAAAGACAGAGGCAATAGTTTCTGTTTCAACATCGAGGTCTTCTAAACTGTCTGGTATGCTAAGGCGATGAAACTGATCAGGAAGATTATTTATAAAGCGATCTTTAGTGGTAGGAGTGATGGTTCTACCATATTTATGGCAGGGAGGCAGTTTAGTATAATGATCTGAGATGTCGTCACTCTGCTGCAGAATTTCAACGGCATCAATATCGATTTCATGTGACAATATTAGATCTAAAGTATGATTACGACAATGAGTGGGTCCTGACACGTGTTGTCTAACACCAATAGAGTTTAGAATGTCTGTAAATACCAATCCCAATGAGTCTTTTTTATTATCTACATGGATATTAAAATCACCAACAAGAAGGACTTTATCTGCAGCTCGTACTAACTCCGATAGAAAATCAGCAAATTCTTTGATAAAGTCTGTATGGTGCTCTGGTGGCCTGTATACAGTAGCTAGCACAAATGTCAACTTACATAATGTTACGTAAAGCACAATCACTTCGAAGGAATTATATTTGGAAGACTTTTGACTAATACTGTAAATATTACTATAAATTACAGCAACACCTCCCCCTTTGCCTTTCTGACGAGGATTGTGTCGACAATCATAACCTTGAGGGCTAGACTCATATAAAGTAATGTAATCATCTGGTTTTAGCCAAGTTTCTGTCAAACACAGCACATCTAGATTATTGTCTGTGATAATATCATTTACAATAAGTGCTTTTGAAGAAAGGGATTTAATATTTAACAACCCAAGCTTTATCATTTGTTTATCATTATTATCTCTATTTTTTATTTGTTGAACATCAATTAAATTTTTACCATTAAATGGGTTTGGAAGTTTTTTGTTTTTACTAATTCGGGGTACAGACACAGTCTCTATGTGATAATATCTAGGTGTAAGAGTTTCTATGTGTTGGGAATTATCTGACTTCTGTAACGTGAGGCAGCTAGCAGACGGTCGGTTTAGCCAGTCTGTCTGCTTCCTGACCTGGACCCCAGTTTGTCATGTTTTAGTTCTAAGACTATGTGCCATATTACTTGAGAGAAGAGCAGCACCATCCCGGGAGGGATGAATACCATCTCTTTTTAACAGGTCAGGTCTTTAACTAGGGCACTTTCAACAGGATTCTCAGTGGGTGCGTCACTGAGTGGGGAGAACCTGTTTGATGTTCTTATTGGGACAGAAGAGTGGTGTTTTCCGCGGCTAGGCCGCCTCACCGTTACCCAAGTGCCCTGCTGCGCGGGCTCTACAGCCGGAACCGAGCAATGTACAGAGTTCACTAAGCTAGTCGCATCCAAAACAGTATCTGAAGCCCTTGCATTCTTACTATCCTCGATTAAAGTTTGGATGCGTGTCTCTAATTCTGCGAGAGACTGATGACAAGTTAACAAGCCAGCGAGATGCAAACGCATTGTAACAGCGATTTAGATTCAAAGATTACAAGCTAGCGACGTCAGATTAATGTGGTAGGCTATATTATATAAGGTAATGATAATATAAGCAACAATGAACAAAAGTAAGAGATTCAAAACAAAGCTATACAGAGTTACAGACGCAAACCACTCTGAGCAGCGAGGCAGACAGGAGCTTTTGTAACTACCCATAACTACCAGTTACAAAAGACACTGTAACAGTCTGTCACAAGCAATTCTAGTTGCATTTTTCTTTAATTAATTTCTTAAATTATCCTTTGACTATGTTCTGGCCCGCCATCTAGTGGCAAATTTTTTTTTGGCCCAGTGCCAAACTTAATTGCCGACCCCTGCCTTACACCTTAACACACCCTTAAACCTACCCATACACCAAATCTGTCCCTAACCTTACCCGTATATCCAACCCCAATAACAGCAAAAGTGTTAAATACACTTGCAATACAATATGAAAATACAATATGAAAACAAAAAGTAAATTGTACTTTTTTATGTAAGTACATAGTAGTTAAGGACACATTAATATAAAGTGTGACCACATGGAGTTTTTTTCAATGAATTGGATGCAGTTGTTAAGAGACATTGATTATCTTTGACACACTATGTTCTCCAGCAAGTGTCACATGGTTAGTCATAAAACCTGGGGATTTTGATCTGGGTGCCTGTTGATTTATCTGTCCTTTTGGCATGATCACATGCCTCTCATAACCTTAAACAACCCCTGAAATCACATCATTAGATAGAAAACAAACATAGGCAGTACGTTTTTCCTTTAAGTTTAAGCTCAGCACCTCAGCGGATCACAGTGTAATGTGACGTTTTACCAAACTGATTCATTTGAACTGATTCATTTGTATAAATTCAGCTATTGTTTTGTTCAGGGCAGTGCTAAATAAAATCAAACTGTAATTTTTTATGATCCCTCTCATTTGTTTTTAATTATTAACATTTTGCAGATTCTGCAAGGGGAATGTTAACTCTTGACCATACCTGTGACTATTAATTATTAAAATGACCTCTGAAAATATGATATCTTTCTCTTTAAGGTCAGTCAACCAAGTGATATCAGAACCCAGTTGTGTGTCTATGAAGAGTGACCGGTCAATGGGATGTCCTCCAAAATTCAGTGATAGAGGCTTTCAGGAGGAGTCAGACAGAGAAACTGGACAGATCAATTGGAAAAGAAACCAGACGATCAGCATCAGAGACAAATAGTAAGACCATAATTCACATGTCTAAAAACAAACAGCATAGAACAAAAGTTTATTTCTGATATTCACACATATAGTGGCTCTAATAGTTTTTTCCCAAATCTCAGTAAACAAATTGTTATAAGCAGGCTTAGTTGGACTGTATACAATTATCAGTTTGCATATATGTTTACTAACTAATAATCTGCTATTTTAAATTTATAGCAATGCATCTGAAGTCTTCAATGCAGTTAAAACAAAACAAAAAAATAAGTTTCAGTGTCTGTATGAGGGAACTGCAAAGCAAGGAAACCCTACACTCCTGAATAAGATCTACACCGAGCTCTACATCACAGAAGGTGAAAGCGAAGACTGTAATGAACATGAGGTGAGACAGATTGAGACACAATCCAGAAGAACTGCTATAGAGGACACACCAATCAAATGCAATGACATTTTTCGGTCTTTACCTGAACAAGACAAACCCATCAGAACTGTGCTGACAAAGGGAGTCGCTGGCATTGGAAAGACAGTCTCTGTGCAGAAGTTCATCCTAGACTGGGCTGAAGGGAAAGAAAATCAGGACATCCACATTATATTTCCACTTCCTTTCAGAGAGCTCAATTTGATACGTGACCAAAAACTCAGTCTTTTAGGTCTTCTTCACACTTTTTTCAAAGAGACAGAAGAACTGGATGTTTCCAACAGTGAATATAAAGTGTCATTCATTTTTGATGGTCTGGACGAGTGTCGTCTATCTCTGGATTTTCAGAGTAATGTGAGGTTGTGTGATATCACTGAATCAGCCTCAGTGGACGTGCTGCTGACAAATATTATTGCGGGGAATCTGCTTCCTTCTGCTCTCATCTGGATCACCTCCAGACCAGCAGCAGCTGATCTGATCCCCTCTGAGTGTGTCCATCGAGTGACAGAGGTACGAGGCTTCAGTGATCCACAGAAGGAGGAATACTTCAGGAAGAGGATCGGTGATCAAAGTCTGGCCAACAGAATCATCTCACACCTGAAGTCATCAAGGAGCCTCTTTATTATGTGTCATATCCCAGTGTTCTGCTGGATCTCGGCCACTGTTCTAGAGAAGATGTTGAGTGAAGCAGAGAGTGGTGAGGTTCCCAAGACTCTCACTCAAATGTATACACACTTCCTGATCATTCAGACCAGCATCAAACATGAGAAGGATTATGAGAAGACAGTGAAAGATGAAGACATGATTCTCAAACTGGGGAAACTTGCTTTTCAGCAGCTTGTGAAAGGAAACCTGATCTTCTATGAGGAAGACCTGAGAGAGTGTGGCATTGATGTGACAGAAGCATCAGTGTACTCAGGATTGTGCACTCAGATCTTCAGAGAGGAATTTGGCTTGTATCAAGGGATAGTGTACAGCTTTGTTCATCTGAGCATTCAAGAACATCTTGCAGCTCTATATGGACACCTGTCCTTCATAAAAGATAACATAAATGTATTTGATCTGATTAACAAACAAAGGTTTTTGTCCAGATTTTTTAACTTTATGAAATTCAATTCATCAAAACAGATTTCGATATCAAATCTCCATCAGAAAGCTGTGGACAAGACATTACATAGTAAGAATGGACATTTGGACCTTTTCCTTCGTTTCCTTTTAGGCTTCTCACTGGAGTGCAATCAGACTCTTTTACAAGGCCTAGCACAGGCAGGAAACTGCTTGCATAACAAAGAGAAAACAGTTCAGTACATCAAACAGAAGATCCAGAAGAATCCCTCTCCTGAGAAATTCCTCAATCTGTTTCACTGTCTGAATGAACTAGGTGACTGTTCACTAATGGAGCAAATTCAACATTATGTGACAGCTGGAACATTAAATAAAGTGAAACTGTCCTCTTCACAGTGGTCAGCTTTAATTTTTGTGTTGCTGACATCTGAGCAAGAGATGAATGTGTTTAAGCTCAAAGATTTTGTTGGATCACAAATTAAAGCTGATGAAGTTCTTCTAAAGCTGCTTCCTGTGGTTAAAGCATACAGATCAGCGCAGTAAGTAACACTGTAAACAGTTATTTAAATTTAATTCTGTAGAGTTTGTTAAAGTCTGACATAAACATTTTTTGCATGTCCATGAGTTTAATACATAACACTTGATTAACATTTGCAATAATATATTATGAATGTCCAGTCCCCGTTCAAAGTGGAACTTCGACGCTGACTGGTGTCTGAGCATGTGTACACACACCCCAATCCATTGGCAGATGACAGTCCATGACATCACACATGGAGCACCCATGCCTATAAAAGTTACACGTCATCAGCTTTTTTGTCTTCAGGAACCGTTTGTTTGTAGCGCATGGCAACAGAGAACAATAGTTTCAGGAAGTTTGTTCCTCTGTGTAAATTTGTTTTATGACACCAGAGGACTTAGGAGCGGAGCACGCACGTTCAGTTCTCGAGAGAGCTGAATGTGCTCACAGTGAAAATTTTTCCATGAAAAAGCTCTGCTCACACACTGTTCATGGTGGTTGCAGGTTGAGCTAGTGGAGGACTTCAGGAGGTGTGGATTTACCAATCTCCTCTCACCAGTTCAGGCAATCTGCTGGATTCGGAAGCCTACTCTGCATATCATTCCAAGATAGCATAGAGCATGTTGTTGGCAGCGTCTAGCTCTGAGGAGCTAGTTGTGGTGGGAGTAGGACAAATAGTGAAATTACTACGTCTGCCTGCCATGAAGAGGTTGAATTTGACTTGGGCAAATTTGACTTGACTTTAGAAGTGGTCAAGTCATTTGCAGCCGATTGGATGAGCGATTCCTGGTACTCTGTGTGCATTTTTCCCTTTCGACATTCAAATTATTAGAATTATTATAATGTGGAGAGATTATATGAGCAGGGGTATGTAATGATGCCCCCTGTAGAAAAGAGATCTCTCACGCTGCAAAGAAAAGGAGGCAAGACCTCAGGGAGGCGATCACTCAGAGGCTCTTGGAGAAAGAAAACCAGGATGCCTAAAGTGATAATCTATCCTCCCCCTCCAATGCTTGTTGTGACCACTGCTTGAGGTTGACTTCTTGTAGAATGGTCATGTTGAAATTATGTGCCCTCATCTTCTCAGTTGCTTTCTTCATTTTAATAGTCAATCACTAGTCTTGGAGTTGGTAATGATGTAGAAAAAAATAAATTTCTCATCAGTTCCACTCCAGCATTTCGACTGGGAAAAAATGAAGAGAAATGAGTGGAAACCACTCTCTCTGTTGCCTGTTCCTTTATCAGGCTAGGAGCAGTGCTGTCTATGTTATGCAAACAGTAGCTATAATTGATATGAAGCTTGGTGAATGGGGGTTGCGTTGGGCAAAATATATTGCATCCCACGCTCCTGTTTACCGTCCTCTCCGTTTATTCATATTGGTGTTTTAAGTAGGATTACATGCTTATTTCATAAGCCTATTCCAGTGGTTCCCAGACCTATCCTGGAGGACCCCCAGCCCTGCACATTTTGTATGTCTCCCTCATCTATCACACCTGATTCAACTCATGTGCTCATTAGTAGAGAGAGCAAGACCTGAAATGGGTGTGTCAGAAATAGGGAGACATACAAAATGTGCAGGGCTGGGGGTCCTCCAGGACAGGTTTGGGAACCTATGGCCTATTCTGTTATGAATGATCGATGTATAGTAGGGATTACAGTAGAGGTAGATCGCTTGATGGCATCCCTCTCTGTTGCCCACTTTTGCACTGTGCTGGAGGTCGCTGGCCATAACGGGTCTCTGGAGAGTACCTTTACTTTGTCAGGGTATGAGCTGGGTAAATAAGAGTTATGAGAATGGACCACATAGCGCCCCATTCTTTTATTTCTGCCCTCCCCAATTACTTATTGGGTATCCAAACAGGGCTTAAGCTCCCCTGTGATTCCCATGGGATATAAAGCCTGGTGAAGGAGAGTTTCTGGGCAAACCACAATGTGTCCCATATAATTCTATTTCAGGAGGGACATTGCTCCCCTTTGGATGGCAGGTGGCATTACGTGAGGTTGTATCCTGCCCTTCTCAGTACTCTCAGTCTGAAGTACTGACTGTTAAAGTCAGAAAATGTTTGCATGTTCCCTACATTAGTCTGCTCCCTATGATCCTCTTAGGCCAGAATATGTTCTGCTTGGGGCACTGGCTTTAGGAAACAAAGCCACTGTGCAAATTTCTGCACAAATCACATAGGATGTTCTCAGGTGTTGACACGCTTGTTGACTCCGACTAGTTTTGGAGAGTCTCTTTAAGTTTTGTTACTGTGTTTGTACATATTCACAACCTGTGGGTAGGCATTTCCTCAGGATGGCATAGTGGATTTTCCCCCAGTTTCACAGACAAGGCTTAAGCTAGTCCTGGACTAAAATGCATGTTTGAGCTGTTGTAACTGAAAGTAACTTGTACTGACAGATCTTAAAATATGTCAGTGCCAGTGTTTTGTCTTAAGATGTTTTTTTTCTAGTGAACATTTATAAAAGCTACTTAAATGCCCTAATTGAACTAAGGCCTAATCCTGGCTTAGGCTAAGCCCTGTCTATGAAACCAGGCCATTATGTTCCACATACCATCAACACCAAGATGCAGCGTCGAAGTTACACTTCGAAAGGGAACATCTCAGTTTGCCAATGCAACCCAGTTCACTGACAAGGGGAATAAGATGCTGTGTCTCGTTGACATATTTAAAGGCATGCCTGCACAGGCAAAAGAGTTGATGACTTGTAACTTAGGCACCCTTTTGTGTGCACAGGCACTCCACTTGTGACATCATAGACTGCCGTCTGACAGTGGATTGGCATGTGTGTACACATGCTCAGACATGAGCTAAGGGTGTTCTTCATAACGTCAACACCAAGACGCAGCATCTCATCCCCCTTGGGTTGCATACATCCTGAGATGTTTTTGTTGTGTCCTGAGATTGTATACTAAAATAGAAATGCAACTCTGATTTTTCAACTTGATCTGAAACTTCTGAGAATGAACCACAGGATTCAGGAGTGAATTCTAACAATCTTAGCAATGTTTTTTTTTTTTTTTTTAAATAAAAAAACATTAACTTGTGATCTCACAGCACTGAGTGGTTATCAAAATGATAACTGATTGGTTATCGTTTTTATTTTATAGAAATTTTTAATGCTAGAAAAATACTGTGTTCTTAACTAAGAAGAGTGTGTCATTGCTCATGTTTCATTGTTCTCTACAGGTTGAACAGCTGTGATGTCACGGATGAAGGTTGTGTTGCTCTGGCTTCAGTTCTGAGATCAAACCCCTCACACCTGAGAGAACTGAATCTGTCTGGGAATAAACTTGGAGACTCAGGACTGAAGCAGCTCTCTGATGGACTGGAGAATCCTTCCTGTAAACTGGAGAAACTGTGGTAAAATCTCTCTAAGAGCTGCATATGAACATCTTGGTTACTGATGTAACTCATTCCCTGATGGAGGGAATGGAGATGTTTTGTCGACTGACAAATGGGGTCTCACTTGGAAGCCCCAATCACCTCTGAGTTTTAGAAATTGGCGAGTGGAATTTGCATGCTGAGCCACTCCCCCGTACATATGGGTATATAAGATGGCGGTACACATCCACTCATTTAGGTTTATGCTGAGGAGCCGAGACTGTGTCCTGGAGATTCGGCGGGTGGTTCAGTATCCCTTAGAGGGTAATGGCGCTGCAAATGAGACACTGAGCCAGCCTTCCTGCTCATTACCTCTTTGTACCAACACAATCTTGTGAAGGCTGGGTCTGCCTCCTATGGGGCAGCACTTGCAAGTTCACCTCCTGGTCCCGAAAAGGAGTGGTGGGAACATTGGGCACATATCCAGTTGATATATCTCCGCAGTCAAGGTCCCGTTCAGGAGCCCAAAGCTGCATGCCCATTGCATACTGCACCCCAACCCGTTCTGGAGGCATCTGTTGTCACAACAATGTGCCTGGACACTTGTTCTAAGGGCACTCCAGCCCGTAGAAAGACAAGGTCTGACCAAGGGCTGAAAGTTCGGCTACAGATTGGTGTGATGATCACACAGAGTATGCTGTGGTGCCATTCCCATCTCAGGACTGTGTAGCCAGTGCTGTAGTGGTCTCATATGCAGTTCCCATCTCAGGACTATGTAGCCAGTACTGTAGCGGTCTCCTATGCATCAATCCCAGCGGCATGACTGCTGCTGCAGATACCATATGCCCCAGGAGACTTACCTGGCTCCAGGGTTCCCGTGAAGGGGTGGCCATAGATGCATGAGGAGGCAGCACATCCTTAAACCGCGACCTCTTGGCTCGTGGCAAATGTGGAAGGGGGCTGGGAATGAGGAAGCATAGCATCGCTTACTGCCAGACCACGCCCTGTATGGCCCAGAGATTCACGAAACTGCTCTTTCATTGACAATGTGGGTACTGAAAGAAAAAAAAGATTCTCCACCGAGTCTTCTTCTGGGGGAAAGACCGGTGTGTTCACAACCTCCTGGTTGAAAGCAGCTCCCCTCATCTCTGGGCAGCCCATATCGGCTGTTTTGTTGGGCGTTTGAAGGGTTTATCGGACTAAGGGATGAGCTGCATCACCTGCGGGAGGCTCAACGGGGTGGCCAGGATGTTGTTTCCGGTCGTGCCAGAGCAGATTTAGATGCCACAGGGGGACGTCTTCGGTGATGAGCGTGCGGCAGAGGTGTCATGCCGGGGCAGGATGTGCTTTATTGCCTCAGTCTATTTCTGATATGCCGAGAACTGTTAGGTGAAGTCCTCGACAGTGCCACCGAAGTGTCCACATTGTGATATGGGGGCGTTGAAAAAGTGCACTAGAGTGGACATCGTCTGGCCGAGGGCCCGTGCTTGTACTTGCAGGATGGCCATCACACACAAAGTGGAGGTGACCTCTCCAGTGGCACAGTAAGCCTTAGCAGCCAGAGCTGCCATCGTTTTACAGGCCTTGAATGGGAGACATGGAGTGTTCCACTAGATGGCTGCATTTTGCGGGCACAAGTGCACCATAATAGCACGCTCTACCTGGGCAGTACCCCCTGGCGGCCCCATCATCGAGGGTAGTAAGATTGAAGGAGATGGCAAAGCAGTTTCAGGCAGTATAAGGTGCCTTCCATGACTTCTGAACCTCCTCATGCACTTACGTGAAGAAAGGCGTGGAACGTGGCTATGAACCGCGTACTACACCTAGGAACCAATCATCCAACCGCGAGTGCTCAGGACAAGGTGTAGGTTCCACTCGAGTCTGATGCCCACGGCAGCCCAGGCAAGCATGGCCGTCAACTCTGACTCAGCATAAGCGACCATGCCCAAAGGGGGAAGCTCAGCCTCATCTTCCTCTGCAGAGAACACTAACCCGATGCAGCTATCGCGTCTGATCTTCACCTGAAGCACCGAAAAACATGCTGCATCTTTAAAAAGGCAACACTCCCCATTTGTCAGTCAACATAACGTAGTTACTGACAAATGGGAAAATAATATTGCAGAACCAGATTTTGACTTTGACTTGCAAATAAGCACAACACTTTTATCAAAGATCAGCTATTTGTGTCAAACAGACCAGCATAGGGAAAAATAATCTGTTAAACAGAAAACACTCCAGAAAGTGTTTATGTCACTGTCCCTCCAAATAACCATAACTTATTTCACAAATAACAGTGACAAGGAAGAAGATTGGAACAAGATTTATTATAGCTCGATATTTTACTCGTTAAGAGGTACAGTAGTATACTGTTAACACAGCAACCATTAGCAGTGCCTTAAAAATGTTTTGTGTTTTTATAGTATTCTCTCTTTGATAATGAACCCTCTGCTGAATGAATGTATGTTATGAACTGAGAGTTATTTTTGTTTCTTTGTTCTCTGCAGGTTGAGGTATTGTGAAATCACAAATGAAGGTTGTGCTGCTCTGGCTTCAGCTCTGAAATCAAACCCCTCACACCTGAGAGATCTGGATCTGTCATGGAATAAATTAGGGGACTCAGGAGTGAAGCAGCTCTCTGATGGACTTAAGAATCTTCAATGTAAAATTGAGAAACTGTGGTAAGATCATGTCTGCAAGAATTATATTTGATCTGGTCCTCAGATTCATCTTCACTCTCTTATCACATCATAAATTAACTTATTTTTTCCCCATTTTTTTCTTTATTTTAACAAACACAACGGTATTATGAAACTAAGTTTACATAGAAAATGTGACAACTCATAACTGAAGAGTTGTCTTGTTTAATTATCATACTGTTTGTGTAAACATGATTGGAAAAATATCAGCTGTAGCAGAAGTCACCAGCTAGTGGATGATGGACCTGGAAATTTGTTCTGAGACCCAAGATTACTAATAACACTAATAATTTCTCATAAATTCATATAATACCAAACATAATTTTTTTTACTCCACATACAACACTTAATCCATCTTTATAATGAAACACATAATTGGCATTTACACAAAAATCACAATCAGAGGAAATGTATCAGCGCAGTTTATCTGCTGCTTGTTGATTCTACTGTCAGTAGCATGTCAAGTGTTCTAGTATTTCTGAGTATAGTCCACTGACCATGAATTCATAGTCAATTCTTGTATAAATCTGCATATCTTCTGACTTCCTTTGCATATCCACTTTTGTTGTTTCCACTTTGCCTTCTGTTGTTTTTATTGTCATTTTCTTATCAATGGCCCAACTGTGAGTATTGTCACCTAGTGGCTCCTCTAATTAGTGAAGTCCTTTCCAGTGCATGTGCAGATGCAGATCGAATATATAGAGAGAATTTAGAAAACAACTGAAGCATACTTTTGTCATTGTGGCAATTTTTAATGTTGCTATTAGTTTCTGATAATAAATGTACTCCTTATATGACGTGTCATTGTTCTCTGCAGTTTGAGCAGTTGTGATGTTACACATGAATGTTGTGCTGATCTAGCATCAGTTCTGAGATCAAATCCCTCACACCTGAGAGAACTGAACCTCTCCTGGAATAAACTAAAAGACTCAGGAGTGAAGCAGCTCTCTGATGGACTGGAGAACTGTAAACTGGAGAAATTGTGGTAAGATTGACACATGACAAAGACCTGAAAAAGGTGCAGTAAGAATGCAAAAAGAATAGAAACAACATATTTGATAACTTGAGACTGAGGAAAAATCATGCTTCTCATTTTTCTTGGGTTATTTTTAAATTTTATCATCATTTGAAGAATTCAGTTGCAAAAACCTCTCAAGTCTTTCTGACATTTTTCCTTTTAAATTAGCATTTTTATCAGGCTCCTATGTTTAGGTTCAGTCATTTCACTTGAATGGCAATGAAAAAGTTATTAGTCAGTTATAGAAATGCCTTATTTTAAAAAATGTCACTTTAGTCAATTCATTGGTATTTAACAAATTTGATAGTCATTTGCTGCAAAACCAGCTAAGTCCATCTGTGCTTTTTTGTTGTTGCAAAAACTTCTTACAGTTTTTTTCCATTGCCTTTTTTCAAAAGTCTCCTTAGAAAATTTGGACTAAACCACTCGATTTATATGGATTTGTTTTACAATCTTTTATGAAGCGTCAAAGTGGTAATTGCATAGCTGTCAGTGGAGGTACAGAAATCACTCAGATTTTATTAAAAAATATCTTCATTTGTGTTCAGAAGATAAATGATGACAGATTTTTTTTTTTGGTGAACTAACCCTTTAATATAAAGGTAATTTGGAATATCAGTTTTTCTCTTACCTAACAGAAAATATCAGTAAATAGCTTTCTACATACAGAAGGATACAAATTGAAGAGTGAGTCATTGTTCTCTGCAGGTTAAGTGATTGCAGTGTCACATATCATGGTTGTAATGCTCTGGCTTCAGCTCTGAGATCAAACCGCTTACACCTGAGAGAACTGGATCTGGCTAAAAATAAACTGACAGACTCAGGAATGAAGCTGCTCTCTGAAATAAGGAATAATGCAGATTATAAACTTGAGACACTGCGGTGAGTAGTAAAGTTAACACTTTTTTAAATAAGTTCTCATTTGTTAACATTAGTTAATGAATTAACTAACATTAACTAACAGTGAACAGTATATATTTTGCAACATTTATTAATATTTGTTAATGTTAGTTAATAAAAATACAGTTGTTAATGGTTTGCTCATGTTCTGTGTACCATGCATTAAACGAATATTAATACAACTTTTGATTTAAAAAATGTATTAGTAAATGTTGAACTAAGTTAACTAAGATTAATAAATTCTATAGAAGTATTGTTCATTCTTAGTTCGTTAACTAATGTAATTTACTATTGTCAACAATTAAAAATTTATTGTAAAGTGTTACAATAGTAAAACTAGCTAATACTGTATGTGACTTCATGAACAGCATTTTTTTTTTTTTGTGTAAGTTTGGATTGTATATTATTGGGTTGTAACAGTTTGATGGAGGAGACTACATATGGGTTTTAACAAATGAAAGCATCAAAGTAAATGTGACTTTTTTTGTAATAACAGGTTTTAGATGGCAGTCTAATCTCATCAGAACCAGTTAATGGTGAATCAGAAGACACTTCCGAGAATTCACAGTCAACAGAATACAATCTGGATGGAAAAATGGAGTGAACCCAGTGTATGTGTATGTGTGTCTGTGTTACATTATAATTTCCTTGTGCTTCTTTCATCATAGACTAATTTCTCAATAAGTTAAACACTATTCTTGTGTTGATCACAAGGTGCAAGTCTGTTATATTTATTCCAAAATATTAAATATAAGAATGCAGTAACAATTTTCAGATTTTGTTTATTTTACCTTTTTCTCTACCTTTAATTTCCCCAAGCTAAGTGTTCAATAAAAATGGGCTTACTCACAGATTATTTCAAGTAGTTCATTGGCAATAAAGTTGATTGGACATGACAAAGCAGTGTGTGAGTTATTTACTAGCCTAGTTTGATTTGTGTATCTGGAATGCTGCTGTCACTGTTGGACAGTGTCACTTTAGAAAAAGGTGTGATTTAACACTGTTTAATCCCATATTTCGTACAGTTTTTCTCAGTCACTTTGGTACATTTCTTGAATCATTCATTGCAAATCAGTAAGTGCATTTCTCAAAAAAAAATTGTACAAACAGCACCACACAATGGATTACCTTCAAAAGCCTGTAACTTGCTCAAAATCCTCAGTTCATCTTTCAAAAATATTTGGGCCCTATTTTAACGGTCTAAGCGCATGGTCTAAAGCGTATGGCACAAGTGCGCTTAGGGGGTGTCCAGTCAAGTCAAGTCACCTTTATTTATATAGCGCTTTTTACAATGCAGATTGTGTCAAAGCAGCTTTACATTGATAACTGGTATATAATTTTGGCTGCACAGCAGCTGCACAGCTGCACAGCAGCTCTTAAAGAATAGTGTCAATGTCGGCAGATCAAAGCACTGTTGAATATCAAGTGTCAATGTCGGCAGATCAAAGCACTGTTGAATATCAAATGTCAAGTGTCCCCAACTAAGCAAGCCAAAGGCGACAGCGGCAAGGAACCCAAACTCCAACAGGTGACATCAGATGGCAAACAGGTGGCAAATAGACTTCTGTGTTAAAATGGAGAAAAAAACCTTGGGAGAAACCAGGCTTAGTCAGGGGGCCAGTTCTCCTCTGGCGAACAGTGCTTTGTTACGATTCAGGTTGCTATCATATGTCTGATAGGATCGCAACATTCAAAGTATTTATTCCAGTTCAGTCTAGTTGAGGATCGTATTCATCACACGGTATGGACGGTTTGTTGAGGAGCTGTGGCACTGGCTGTCGTGTCGATGAGGCCTTCACAATGGATGATCTAGTTGGCTCAATCTCTGCTGACACTTCAGGGCTGCGTTGTGGTCGTGTCAAGGCGCCGGTCCTCGGTCTCACCTGGATACGGCCCGGATCTGGTTGACCATGGTAAACCTCGGGATAAACAGAAAGACTAATATTAGCGTAGATGCCATTCTTCTTCTGATGTAACGAGTACATCTGGTGTTATA
This sequence comes from Hypophthalmichthys nobilis, assembly GCA_037950665.1. Classification (NCBI taxonomy): domain Eukaryota; kingdom Metazoa; phylum Chordata; class Actinopteri; order Cypriniformes; family Xenocyprididae; genus Hypophthalmichthys; species Hypophthalmichthys nobilis. Next base: position 28,453,688 of record CM075479.1, read on the forward strand.
GGAAGTGTTCCCGGTTCCGGCTGACCTAATTTATGCAGCCTAATAATCCTTTAACGGATTTGAAAATATAAATTGATAATGTGTTATGTGTATGCCAGGTTAAAGAGATGCGTTTTTAGTCTAGATTTAAACTGACAGAGTGTGTCTGCTTCCCGAACAATGCTAGGAAGATTGTTCCAGAGTTTAGGTGCCAGATAGGAGAAGGATCTACCGCCTGCGGTTGATTTTGATATTCTAGGTATTATCAGCTGGCCTGAATTCTGAGATCGCAATAGACGTGAAGGACTATAATGCTTTAAGAGCTCGCTCAGGTACTGGGGAGCTAAACCATTTAGTGCTTTGTAAGTAATTAGCAAGATTTTAAAATCTATACGATGTTTAACAGGAAGCCAATGCAGTGTTGACAGAACTGGGCTAATATGGTCATACTTCCTAGTTCTAGTAAGAACTCTAGCTGCTGCATTTTGTACGAGCTGTAGTTTATTTATCAGGCGAAAGGAACAGCCACCCAGTAGAGCATTACAGTAATCTAGCCTTGAGGTCATGAACGCATGAACTAACTGTTCTGCATTTTTCATTGAGAGCATATGTCGTAGTTTAGATATATTTTTAAGATGGAAGAATGCGGTTTTACAGATGCTAGTAACATGGCCTTCAAATGAAAGATTGGTATCAAAGAGCACACCCAGGTTCCTAACTGACGACGAAGACTTAACAGAGCAGCCATCAAGTGTTAGACAGTATTCTAGGTTATTACGTGAAGAAGTTTTTGGTCCAAAAATTAGAATCTCTGTTTTTCTGAATTTAGAAGTAGGAAATTACTGGTCATCCAATTTTTATATCAGCTATGCATTCTGTTAATTTTGTGAATTGGTAAGTTTCATCAGGGCGCGAAGAAATATAGAGCTGAGTATCATCAGCGTAACAGTGAAAACTAACGCCATGCTTCCTAATGATATCTCCCAAGGGTAGCATGTACAGAGTGAAAAGCAACGGTCCTAGTACTGAGCCTTGCGGTACTCCATATTGAACTCTGTGATCGATATGACCTCTCTTCGCTTACTACTACAAACTAATAACGGTCAGATAAGTATGATTTGAACCATGACAATGCAGTTCCACTAATGCCAACATAATTTTCGAGTCTATTTAAAAGAATGTTGTGATCGATAGTGTCAAATGCAGCACTAAGATCCAGTAACACTAATAGAGAGATACAACCACGATCTGATGATAAGAGCAAATCATTAGTAACTCTAATGAGAGCAGTCTCAGTACTATGGTACGGTCTAAAACCTGACTGGAAATCCTCACAGATACTATTTCTGTCTAAAAGGAACATAGTTGTGATGATACTGCCTTTTCTAGTATTTTTGACAGAAAAGTGAGATTTGAGATTGGCCTGTAATTGACTAATTCTCTAGGATCAAGTTGTGGTTTTTTAATAAGAGGTTTAATAATAGCCAGCTTAAAACTTTTTGGTACGTATCCTAGTGATAAAGATGAATTGATGATATTAAGAAGAGGATCTATGATCTCTGGAAGCATCTCTTTCAATAGTTTAGTCGGTATAGGGTCTAACATACATGTTGTTGATTTTGATGATTTAATAAGTTTAGACAATTCTTCCTTTCCTAAAGCAGTAAATGAATTTAATTTTTCCTCAGGGACACTACAATGCACTGTCTGACGCGATACTGTAGTAGACGGTTGCATGGTTATAATTTTTTCTCTAATATTATCAATCTTACAAGTAAAGAAGTTCATAAAGTCATTACTGCTGTGCTCTTTGGAAACATCAGAAGTTGAAGCTTTATTTCTTGTTAATTTAGCCACTGTATCAAATAAATACCTAGGGTTGTGCTTATTTTCTTCTAAAAGTTTTGAAAAATAGGCAGATCTAGCAGTTTTTAAGGCCTTTCTGTACTCAATCATTCTCTCTCTCCATGAAATGCGAAAAACTTCTAGTTTTGTTTTCTTCCAGCTGCGCTCCATTTTTCTGGCTGCTACCTTTAGGGCCCGAGTGTGCTCATCGTACCACGGCGTTGGATTAATTTCCTTAATCTTTTTTAAACGCAAAGGAGCAACCGAGTCTAATGTGCTGGAAAAGACAGAGGCAATAGTTTCTGTTTCAACATCGAGGTCTTCTAAGCTATCTGGTATGCTAAGGCGATGAAACTGATCAGGAAGATTATTTAGAAAGCGATCTTTAGTGGTAGACGTGATGGTTCTACCATATTTATGGCAGGGAGGCAGTTTAGCTGCCTTGACTAAATGTAGTATACACGAGACTAGATAATGATCTGAGATGTCGTCACTCTGCTGCAGAATTTCAACGGCATCAATATCGATTCCATGTGACAATATTAGATCTAAAGTATGATTACGACAATGAGTGGGTCCTGACACGTGTTGTCTAACACCAATAGAGTTTAGAATGTCTGTAAATGCCAATCCCAATGAGTCTTTTTTATTATCTACATGGATATTAAAATCACCAACAACAAGGACTTTATCTGCAGCCAGTACTAACTCTGAAAGAAAAGCAGCAAATTCTTTGATAAAGTCTGTATGGTGCCCTGGTGGCCTGTATACAGTAGCCAGCACAAATGTCAACTTACATAATGTTACGTAAAGCACCATCACTTCGAAGGAGTTATATTTGGAAGACTTTTGACTAATACTGTAAATATTACTATAAATTACAGCAACACCTCCCCCTTTGCCTTTCTGACGAGGATTGTGTCGATAATCATAACCTTAGGCTAGACTCATTTAAAGTAATGTAATCATCTGCTTTTAGCCAAGTTTCTGTCAAACACAGCACATCTAGATTATTGTCTGTGATAATATCATTTACAATAAGTGCTTTTGAAGAAAGGGATCTAATATTTAACAACCCAAGCTTTATCATTTGTTTATCATTTTTATTTCTATTTTTTATTTGTTGAACATCAATTAAATTTTTACCATTAAATGGGTTTGGAAGTTTTTGTTTTTACTAATTCGGGTACAGACACAGTCTCTATGTGATAATATCTAGGTGTAAGAGTTTCTATGTGTTGGGAATTATCTGACTTCTGTAACGTGAGGCAGCTAGCAGACGGTCGGTTTAGCCGGTCTGTCTGCTTCCTGACCTGGACCCCAGTTTGTCATGTTTTAGTTCTAAGACTATGTGCCATATTACTAGAGAGAAGAGCAGCACCATCCCGGGAGGGATGAATACCATCTCTTTTCAACAGGTCAGGTCTGCCCCAAAAACTTTTCCAATTGTCTATGAAACCTATATTATTCTGCGGACACCACTTAGACAGCCAGCCATTGAGTGATGATAATCTGCTAACTATCTCATCACTCCGATGAACAGGAAGAGGGCCAGAGCAAATTACTTCTTCTGACATTGTACTTGCGAAGTTCACACACCTCTTTAATGTTAATTTTAGTGATCTCCGACTGCGAAGTCGAACATCATTAGTGCCGACGTGAATAACAATTTTAGTGTATTTACGATTAGCATTAGCCAGCACTTTTAAATTTGCTTTGATGTCAGGTGCTCTGGCTCCGCAAACATGTGACTATGGTGGCTGGTGTCTCTATTTTCACGTTCCGTGTAATAGAATCGCCAATAACTAGGGCACTTTCAACAGGATTCTCAGTGGGTGCGTCACTGAGTGGGGAGAACCTGTTTGATGTTCTAATTGGAACGGAAGAGTGGTGTTTTCCGCGGCTAGGCCGCCTCACAGTTACCCAATTGCCCTGCTGCGCGGGCTCTACAGCCGGAACCGAACAATGTACAGAGTTCACTAAGCTAGTCGCATCCAAAACAGTATCTGAAGCCCTTGCATTCTTACTATCCTCGATTAAAGTTTGGATGCGTGTCTCTAATTCTGAGATTCTCTCTGTCAGCCTGACTATTTCCCTACATTTATGACATGTAAATCCCTCATCGCTGACAGAGAGAGCTATACTGAACATGTGACATATGGAACACGACACGATACAGGGAAAGGATGACATGACTCACCGTGTTTGTAGACTGATCCGAGTTACCACAGCTGTTTGATGAACGCGTTGAAAAGGAGCGCGAGAGACTGATGACAAGTTAACAAGCTAGCGAGATGCACACGCGTTGTAACAGCGATTTAGATTCAAAGATTACAAGCTAGCGACATCAGATTAATGTGGTAGGCAATATTATATAAGGTATTATATAAGGTAATGATAATATAAGCAACAATGAACAAAAGTAAGAGATTCAAAACAAAGCTATACGGAGTCACAGACGCAAACCACTCTGAGCAGCGAGGCAGACAGGAGCAATCGAGAGTCGATTTAGAAAAATACACATTGTACACATTGAGTGTCCTGGACACTCAGCAATGTGTATTTTTCTAATGTAAGGTATTCATCTTTTATTCTATTTCTGAGCATTTGATGTTTTGTATTGATCATCTTTGAATCGATTATGTAATTGGCATGATACATTTAGCTGACTAATAAATTGTTACATTTGATTTTATTCTGACTTGCTCTGAAATTATTGATTTCAGTAGATTACAATGTACCCATTGTTACTGCAAATCTGCGTCAGGTTAGTACCGGACTAAAGTCCAGTTTTGAGTGGAGCATAGGGCACCCCAACTGAGATTTTAGAGCTCCGGCTAACGCTTGGCATTAGTTCAAGTGTACTTAGACTGTAAAGGCTAAAAAGGGTATTTCCGTTTAGGACAACAAAATGTTGATCGACCAACCTAAATAGGGTGAGCCTTACCTCTGTTTAAAGTAATGATACTCTAATTAAGTGTACATGGGAAACCATGGCATAACCAAACAAAAGCTACTATCAGAGAAGTAATATTGGTCGGCTGATCTGTAGTAGTGGTGATGACCTCTGACTAGAGATAGTGTTACTTTAATTCAAGTGTATACAGATCTATGGGGACTAAACAAAATACTTTTAGATAGAGCAAGCATGAAAGCGGCCTTCTAAACAGTATAGTCAATTACCTCTGTCTAGTGACCAAGACTGGCTAGTTTGTGATCGTGGGCCCGCATAATAAATGAATGGCCAGTGCGAGGACCCTGTGCGACTGAGAACCGAATGAACGAGTACAATAAGAGTAAAGAGTTAAATAGAATATTTATATGTCTAGGTAAATTATAAATATAAATATAAATGGTCAATAATCAATTGGCATTCCAACCTAAATTCGAGGTCATAATAAAATGGAGTCAGATAAGTGTTTAATTGGAATTAAACTACCTTACCACACTGAAAAGACCGAACGTGCAAGAAACCTTCCCCGTCCTATGGGAAAACCGCCGCTGGGCCTATTGGGCGGGCCTTACAAGTGTAATCTGTCAGTATTTTGAGGTGTAAATTATGGCTACGATTTTGATACTAATGACTGAAAATGCACAAGACTGCACTTTATTTGTATGGCATATATACATTTCAACAGTACAAATGTACACATTGCTGTATGTGGGATATTGATTGCAAGAGACTGGACCGGATTCACAGTTAAACTTTTACTGTCTGTTTTGCAAACATTACAGTACAATGTCATTGCGATATAAAGAAAACGATAAGAAAACATGTACCAAAATTTATTTAAAATACATTTATTTCATAATAAGTATACTTCAGATCCATTAACATATTTATTAACATATTTATTGACATATCACTTCAGACTTACTGATATAAAATTATAATTACATTTTATTTTGAGTATTTATCTGGATCTCACATACTAATGAATCGCACAAAGCAAATAATGCATCACTCATTTCATCAGAGATTAAACTCTGAACAAGGTCTATGAATCAGGTCACTAAATGATGACTGATCATAAATACTTAACCATCAACACCTGATCATACACTTTCTTGACATTTGTGCCATAACAAATGTGTTTTATGAACACAGTTACAGCAGCCAGAAAACAACTGATGCAATAAAGTCAAGAGCCCAATTAAAGCCAGCACTGACCTCAAAGATGGTAACTTCAAATGAATCTCAATAAATCATCAACATCTAAACCTCTGTTAATTCTCATAATAACTTCTGTAGACGTATGACAAATAAAGTCAGTCTAGTTAGTAATGACTGAAGGTGGTAATGTTTCATAGAGTTTGTAGAGTTGTTTAATCAGGTCTTGAGAGATTAAAGAGGGGTGTTGATGGTGCCCCCTTAGTTAGTGCCCTACGCAGACTGCATATTCTGCGCATATGGAACAGTTGTACCGGAATCTTTGTAGTAAAAGCTTTACATGAAGCTTTTACTGAAATGAAAACATGAAATTGCTGCCATTGATCAACAAAAAATCCAACATACATGGCCAGTGGTTCCTATAGAAGCTTTTTCCGCCACAGAAAAAATATATAAAAGGTAATAGTGACTTTTTATCTGACAATTGTTTTGTTTTGTTTTTTCTTGCAGTTGCAAGTTTACACCTCACAATTCTGACAAACAAAACAAAACAAAACAAAAAAAACTAAATATGCACAATCCAGCACACATTCTTCCTTCCCTCCCCTAACTCTTCTTCTCCCTTGTCCTGATCCAACAACTTCTCTCCTCACCCATACATTATTTTTTCTTTCTCTGCTTCTCTGAGTTGTTCGGTATCCACACTGAACAAAACCAATTCAAAGAGTCCTATTTTTACTGTGTATGTCCATGTAATGGAAAGAATTTCAACACCTGACTATGCCTCCAAATGAGATTGGAATCAGCTATTTCTCAATATTTCAGTGATCTGTTACCTAGAAAATGCTTATCATTTGTTTCAGTATTTTTCATATATTTTTTCAATACTTTTGTGCTGCTGTTGCAGAAGTAGAGGGTGCTTTATACTATATTTAAGCTTTGGAACATTAGGTCTTTATTTCTGACATTTCTTCATTTGTAAATAAGACCAGAAAGTGTCACAAATCAGGCTCCTGTGGTTTCCCCCATTCACCACCAGAGGGCTCCCTCCTGGAATATTGACTTTCCTTTTTAAACTCCATTTCCCATAATCCCATACCTGGTACTGATTACCTGCACACCTGAAGCTCATTCCCTGGACTATTTATACAGCCCTGTTTCTCTCACCCTTTGCAAAGTCTTGTTTTGCTTTGCTGATTTTGCTTGAATTAGCTGTCTGCTGTCTGCTCTGATGCATGCCTCTTGACTACATTACTGTGATACCTCTGATATATCTGTTGCTGGTGAATGACCCTTGCCTGTTTTGTATTACTGTTGCTTCTCTTAATAAACCGCACTGACTCTTCGTTGCAGAAAGATCCATGATTTTGGTATTGAGTAAGCTTGTGTGAATAGAAAATTCAAGCATTTTAGAAATGTGTTAATTGACCATATATTGTGTGAAAACAACATGAATTGTGTTAATGGTGTGGTCACAGCACACCATTGATAAAGATGTACTAACTGTGTTCAGAGTTTTAAAAATGTGACTGCAGATTGAACAACAGGGTGTTAACAATTGTAAAAAACAAAACTGTAATTAGCTGTTATTACATGCAGTTTTAATATATATATATAAAAACTATATATATGTATAAGTAAAGTGTAAATATATATATATATATATAAAAACTATATATATGTATAAGTAAAGTGTAAATACATACACAATAAGTGTATTTTATCAAATGATTTTATTTAAATGTTAGTACATAGTTAAAGACACATTTGTACATGTAAACTGAAAATGCACAGTTGCTTGTTCACTTTTACATATTCTATTATGTCTTCCCCAAACACCACACATTCTTACATATCTTGCTCTTCCACAACAAGCAACTGTGTATTTTCAGTTTATATGTAACACATTTCTACAAAAATGAACTGCTGTTGTTGTTTAGGGATTTAGGCATTCCTCCATGTTCAAAAATGATAGTGATTGTGCTGGAAAAAACTCCATATAGCCTACTGCATGCTTCCAAACTTGATTGGTTGATTGGTAATATTGTGATTCTTATTTCATTACAATGGCAGGCCATTTGCCAATTCAACAGACATTACAAATATTCAAAGTCATAGGTATTTATAGAATATACATGCATGTCTGACAGATTTTGATAACGGAATGAGTCATTTTGCATGTACAGGTACATGTTTTGATCAACATGCTACAGGTGTACATATAACACATGCATTTTATGAAGTTTTAGTATCAATTTTAATAACTGCCTTAAATAATGATATTGAGCATTTTTATTTAATGACAAATAATAACTAAGACTTTTGAAGCACCGAATAACACATATGGCAATAAGCACATTTGACACTGACTTAAATAAGATTGCACCTAGCATCTAGTAAGGTAAGCTTTTTAGGTCATCCAACATAATTTTACTACAGGGAGTATTTGCTAGAATCCATGATACCATGTATCTGAACATGATGTCCAGGACCTCCAGCAGAAAATTAGGCCCACAACTTGAAAGACACAGCAGTGTATTTCATTTTACACATGGGGTACTTTTTTTTCCATGTGTGCACCAAACCCATCTTAAGTGTTTGCTGCCAAAAAGCTTTTTTTTTTTTTTTTTCATCTGACCATAGAACATTTGAAAAGTAACTTAAACATCGAACGGGACGGGTTCGGTCAGATAAAAAAAAAAAAAAAAATAAAAAAGATTTTTGGCAGCAAACACTTAAGATGGGTTTGGAGCAAACAGGGATAAAAAGTACCACATGTGCAAAATGAAATACACTGCTGTATCTTTAAAGTTGTGGGCCTAATTTTCTGCTGGAGGTCCTGGACATGGCGTCATGGATTCTAGCAAAAACTACCTGTAGTAAAATGATGTTGGATGACCTAAAAAGCTTACCTTACTAGATGCTAGATGCAATCTTATTCAAGCCAGTGTCAAATGTGCTTATTGCTAGATGTGTTATTCGGTGCTTCAAAAGTCTTAGAGTTATTATTTGTCATTAAATAAAAATGCTCAATATCATTATTTAAAGCAGTTATTAAAATTGATACTAAACCTTAATAAAATGGTTTATTAGCTTACAACATAGAGAAACTCATCTTAACTAGCAGTTTTCATAAAAATAAGGTCATTTGTCATTTTTTATGGGGGAATCACATCACATAAGAGCAAAAAACACTAACAATAACTTGAGAACCACTTGAGGAATACACCAACTTCAATAAAATACCAACAAAAACATAACATTATCCACAATTAACTATTCTACCGACAGCCTCAATATTAAAGGATAATATAAAATGGATATTCATGATTTTATCCTGCATACACAATAGCTATTTCTAATAGAGCCGTTAAAAAAATCAATCAGGTTAACTTTGGTTACATCTGGAAAAAGAAAACCCATTACATGAAAAAAGTAGAGATGACAAAAAATTTTAAAGATGGAGGTTTACAAGCCATTGATTTTGATTCTATAAATGGGACCCTGATTTATTGGCTGAAATCCTATTTAAACCACAACAATTTCTGGTTTCATATTCCCAGAGAATTGTATAAGAAATTAGGAGGAATAGAATGATTTCACTGTTCAACTTCTCCCAAATAATTATCCCAGTTTCACCAGCAGGTCTTGTTATATTGGAAGATTTTATACAACCATAACTTCACACCACACAATACACCACTATGGAATAATAGATATATTACAGTTAGTGTCATGATCACCTGCTAGAGTGCCCTTGATAGCCACCAGAGGGCACTCCACCCCGGACTATTGTCATTATCATGGACTCCAATTCCCATAACCCACTGCCCAGACTTATCAGCTATGATTTCTTTCAGCTGTTTTCACTCATCTTGTTAGTTTCTGCCTATTTATACCTGGTTATTTCTGTCATTTGTCATCTAGTTTTTGTTGTTGTCACCCTGCACTTCTGAGCACTCTCCCGGTTCCTTGTTTTCTGTTTTTGCTGGATTTTGCAAGTATTTTGACCCTTTGTCTGGCATACGACATTGATGTTGGATTTCCTAATAAAACTGCAATTGGATCTTACTAAAGTCTCAGAGCATTCCTTGACAGAAAAACTCGATCCACTTCAGATCCAGCAGTATGGGGATTCAGATTATTCCTCTGGCCACTAAGAAGGAGCAGATGGCTCGACTTCAGGCTTTGACTGTGCTTAACCAGCAGGGGATGGAGGTAGAGGGCTTTGCACAGACTTTTTGGACCCTTTGCCTCTGTGGGGATGGATTATAAAGATGTGGCACTGAAAGATATCTTTGCACAGACTTTTTGGACCCTTTGCCTCTGTGGGAGATGGATGGACTTCAGATCTTGGATTTTTGGGGCTTCATCAGATATCTCCACCATCGAAGCCAATGGGCAACACCTGGTCAACCAGAACCCTTCCGTAGAGACTTTCCTACCGTCCCTCCCTCACTGAGTCAAGACCCTGGCTTTCTGAATCCCACTGGGAAGCCCAGGTTAAGGAGAAAGAGGCCAGTCCCTGAGTCCGCTCCAGCCGGTGAGTCTGCTCCAGAGTCCACTCTAACCAAGTCTGCTTCAAGTCTGCAAACCAAATCTGTCCAAGATTCTATTTCAGAGCCCACTCTAGCCAATGAGTCCGCTCCAGAGCCCACTCCAGCCCGTCAGTCCGCTCCAGCAACGGCTGCCGCGCCTGAGCCCTCAGCCGGGACGGCTGCCGCGCCTGAGCCCTCAGCCGGGACGGCTGCCGCGCCTGAGCCCTCAGCCGGGACGGCTGCCGCGCCTGAGCCCTCAGCCGGGACGGCTGCCGCGCCTGAGCCCTCAGCCGGGACGGCTGCCGCGCCTGAGCCCTCAGCCGGGACGGCTGCCGCGCCTGAGCCCTCAGCCGGGACGGCTGCCGTGCCTGAGCTTTCAGAAATGGCTGATCATTATGGCCACAGCCATTTGGTGTGTGTGGGCTGCGCACACATCAGCTCCAGCCCATGAGCCCACTCCAATCCATGAGTTCACTCCAGAGTTTGCCTCTGTCCTAGAGCTCAGCCTTGTGATCTATGAACTTCCTGTCTGCCTTGATACAACCACGGAGGTCGTCCCCGAGTTCCCTGTCTGCCTTGATATGACCAAGGAGGTCGTCCCCTGAGTTCCCCGTCTGCCTTGATACGACCAAGGGGGTCGACCCTGAGTTCCCCGTCTGCCCTAATGCAACTACAGAGGTCGTCCCTGAGTCCCCTGTATAGTCCCCTGAGAGCCCTGATATGACCACGAGGGTGGTTCCTGAGTTTCCTGTCTACCTCGACACTACCGTAGAGGTCGTTCCTGAACTGCCTGTCTGCCTGGAGGTCACTCTGGGCAATGCCTTGGAGGGCGTTCCTGAGCTCCTTGCCTGTCCTGTTATGGCCCTAGTGGCCACCCCTAACTTCTCTGTGCCTTATGTTTCAGTTTTGCCTAGTCAGCTGTGCTGGCCTCTAGATCCACCTGATCCACCATGGGGGTCTTCAGTTCTGTCTGCATGGCAGTGGTGGTCATCTGCTCCACTGTGGAGGTCTACAAGACCATCTGCATGACTGTGGTGGTCATCTGCTCCACCGTGGGGATCTTCAAGCCCGTCTGCACTGCTGTGGTGGTCTTCTGCACCACCCTGGGGATCTTCAAGCCTGTCTGCACTGCTGTGGTGGTCATCTGCTTCGCCGTGGGGGCCTTCAAGCCCGTTTGCGCTGCTGTGGTGGCAGCCTGACCCGCACTGGCCACCTGTAAAGCCTTCGTCCTTGGTTCCCCTGCCCCTCCACGGACCTGACCTTGTTTTGTTTTGGCCCTTGTGGAGCGTCTGGAATCCACTCCTTAAAGGGGGTATTTGTCACAATCACGGACTGAAGTATAAATCAGCCTTTACCCTTGTCAGTGTGTGGCCACAGGTTCAGCCATCACACACTCCCTTTAGGCAGAAGTAGTCGGCGGTCACATTGGACTTGACAGGAATATGTTGGACTGTAAACCAGAAAGTCTGCATAGCCATATACCACCATGTGATCCTCCCATTGGTATCTTTCATCTTTTTCAACCACTGGAGAGCTTTACGGTCCTAAGTAATATTTCAAGGAGTCTAGGGCCCATTTAACTTCCAAACACTCTTTCTCTACTGTAGAATGACTAAATTCCCTTGGAAAGAGTTTGCAGCTAATGAAAGTCACTGACAGTTGCTTACCTGAAGGACCCTGTAGCAGCACAGCCCCTATGCCCCTCTCAGAGGCACCTGTCTGGATGATAAATTCTTGATCAAAGTCTGGACTGTACAGCACAGCATTTTTTCTTAATGAAGTTTGGATATCTCGGAAGGCTGCCATGTTTTCCTCTGACCACTTGCATTTATTTGGACATTGGACCCCCACCATATTCAAAGATACATATTCAAAGATACAAAGATTCAAAGATTACTATCTCCAACTGAGCCTGGTTTCTCCCAAGGTTTTTTTCTCCATTCTGTCACCTGGGTTTGGGTTCCTTGCCACTGTCGCCTCTGGCTTGCTTAGTCGGGGACACTTAATTCAACAATACTGATCTGCCTGCAACTGATACCATTGTATGCGAACTGAACTGAGCTGGACGATGACATCACTGTTTTCTCCAAAGCTGCTGTATAGATAAATGAACTAAATTTGTAACTAATGATTGTTACAATGAAAATTAATCAATACTGAACTTACTTAAGGTGGACAATGACACTATTTTTTTCTAGAGCTGCTGTACAGCCAAAATTATATTTCCTGCTATTACTGCAAAGCTGCTTTGAAACAATCTGCATTGTAAAAAGTGCTATATAAATAAAGGTGACTTGACTTGACATTTGATAGATACTTTTTGACAATCAGGGCAGCTTTTACAGTACTGGGCAACATTCGCTTCCAGGTTGCATCAGGATGCTCAGGAAGTTGTCCTTCATCTTAGCCATTCAATTCCCTAGGCCACCAAGGGAAAAAGAAAAACCAGCTGTTTCACCAATCCGATCTGGTGGTAGAGTATGCCCTGTTCAAATAAATAACGCTCACTCTTGTCATTAGTGAGTCCCTCTCCTGGTTTTTCCTTGTTTGCTTTCTCGTTTACATGCCTGTAACTAAAGGCCCCATGAGTAAATTGGTAAATTGTACACATTTGTACAATTGTGGGTCACTTTGCATACAGCTGATATTTTCTTTTAAAGAGGAATGTCTGAAGAGCAAATAATATTAAAAGTAGAAATGTATCTTGTCTTCTTTGTTTCATGGCAGTAATCAGCCCACGTTTTTATTTGTAGTTGAGATTAAACGGCTGTCGATGTATCCCAGAGGACTAGGACACCTTCTTAGTGCCATAAATATTCTTTTCCAAAGTTTGCGTGCCTGTCAAAAAGTATTAAAGATATTTTAGATTCTGGTTCTTAAACATCTGGTTCAATCCCATAGATATGGGGATCTCAATGCAGCTCCATGTTCAATTTGTTGAATTTTACTCATTTTCATTGGTCAAAAACCAAATAAGGATAACTTTTCAAACAGCTGATACTTATTGCATTTAATGGGGAATGTCTGAAGAATAAATAATGTTAAAACTAGAAATGTATTTTGTTTTAGTTTTTTGTAAATGCAAAAGAATTTAACAAAGTAATTAGGGCTGTCCTGAATGGCATAATAATCTTAATCAAATTCTCAAATGTAGATATTAATAATACAACTTTCTCCTTTTTTTGATAAATGTTTTAATAACAATTTTATAAGAAATTATTTTAATGTTGGATCCAATCCTCCATGTAAATCAAAATGGCTTAAAACTCATTGTATATCTTGACACAGCATTTGGACATTACCAAATAAATATGTTAGTTCTAATATATATATATATATATATATATATATATACACACACACACTACCACTTTGGACAAGGTAAGATTTTAATGTTTTTAAAAGAAGTTTCGTCTGCTCACGAAGGCTGCATTTATTTAATTAAAAATTCAGCAAAAACAGTAATATTGTGAAATATTATTACAATTTAAAATAACTGTTTTCTGTTTGAATATATTTTATAAAGTAATTTATTCCTGTGATCAAAGCTGAATTTTCAGCATCATTACTTCAGTCTTCAGTGTCACATGATCCTTCAGAAATCATTCTAATATGCTGATCTGCTGCTCAAGAAACATTTGTGTACAATTGTACAAAATATTTGTGTACAATATGTACAATGTTGAAAACAGCTGTGTACTTTTTTTTCATAATTCTTTGATGAATAAGCATGTATTTTAAATATAATCTTTTGTAACATTATAAATGTCTTTACTGTCACTTTTGATCGATTTAATACATCCTTGCCGAATAAAAGTATTAATTTCTTTAATTTGTTTTTAAAAAAAATAAAAATAAGAAATCTTACTGACCCCAAACTTTTGAACGGTAGTGTATAATGTTACAAAAGCTTTGTATTTCAGATAAATGCTGTTCTTTTGAACTTTCTATTCATCAAGGAATCCTGAAAAAAAAAGTACACAACTGTTTTCAACATTGATAATAATCATAAATGTTTCTTGAGCAGCAAATCATCATATTAGAATGATTTCTGAAGGATCATGTGACACTGAAGACTGGAGTAATGATGCTGAAAATTCACAGGAATAAATTACTTTATATAATTTATTCAAACAGAAAACAGTTGTAATAATATTTCACAATATTACTGTTTTTACTGTATTTTTAATTAAATAAATGCAGCCTTGGTGAGCAGACGAAATTTCTTTTAAAAACATTAAAAATCTTACTGTGTCCAAACTTTTGACTGATATATATATATACACACACACACTATATTACATATATATATATATATATATGCGGGACTGCCTGCTTTTCTGAGTCAAAACAGAGAGAACTATTCTGATCTCTACATTTGATAAACTTGGGAAAATGTAAAAGAAAATGTGGTGATATTTAAATGAAGAAACTGAGACTTTGTACACAAAGATTTCTTTATTATGTACAGAATGAGTACGTTTCAAAACTTGACATGAACATTTAGACGATATGACAGATACTTCCATTCATGATAAATGATATTTTTCCAGTATTTTAACACTTCAATGTATTTAAACAGAGCTCAGTGCTTTAGTCTGTTCATAGTTTTGCACTGCCAGCTCGATGAATCCAGCTCTGTTTGACTCGTACTGGGCATAGATCTAAGAATAAGAGGAAAAAGAAAGACAGAAAATGCATTAGAACCCATTTATGTGAGGATGCATGGGTTTTTACATGAAGACAAACTTAATTTATTTTTATCTTAACATTGCTCTTTTTTGATGTTAAACAGGCGGCCAACATGAGGTGGTGACCATGTAGAATAAAAGAGCTTTTATGTTTTATAATATGTCTGGAGTCTTAATCTCATGTGAGTATAAACTATGAGTGTAATTTGTGAGTATAACTCTTTCCCCACCATTGATTTTTCCGTCATTTATAACAACGCTTCCCTGCCATTGACGGAAATATATAGGAATCTGTGTTTTCACTGTTATACAGAAGGGGCACCATTACACATCAACTGAAAGAGCACAGAATCTCTGGACCAAAAACACAGGTGAAGAAAACAATTGATAGAAACAACTGATAGAAGCATTGTAAAATAACACAATCATCAACATTAAACAGCATATAAATCAAAACTGCCTAATGTTACTGAATGAAATGTATACCAGGACGAGCTATAGGACTGTGAAGCTTTGGGGTGTTGATGGAGTCGATCTAATCCATCTGAGTTTTGACCATCTTTCTGAATCTGATCTGGATGTAGTCTTTGACAAAAACACATTTCAGCTTTTTGTTCAAAATGTTTTTTTTATTTTTTTTATTAAACTTCAAGTGTTCAAGTGTTTTTTTAAGCAGAGGGTCTGTTCTTTCTTTTGACATTTTGCATGTTCAGATATTCATACAACAAAATATTCTGAGGCCATGAAACTTTTGTGAAAATGATCAAAAATGCTGGCAGTGACTGGCAACTTTTTTAAAAAAAACATTGGAGGGGAAAGAGTTAATGATGATTCTAAAAGTGCTATTTATTTTTTGTGTGTCAAATTTTGCTAATTTGAATTAGCAAAACAAATAATGAAATACTAACTTCCTGATACAGGGGTTAAAGGGTCAATGTGACATAAAACAGGGTTGAGTGGAGTGAGTGTGCACTATGCAAGGACCATGACTAAACCGTGGCCCCTCATCAAGTCTACCATGCTTTCCTATTTCCTTCCAAAGAATTTAATATACACACTCTGTCTTACACACACATTAAAACCCATCAATCTACCATCTTACCAATCTACCAAATTACTGGTGGCATCTCAAAACTTGACAAGAATGTTTTTTGCCTTCCTTTACTCCATTCTCTCTGAATGACGTCCTAGCATGGGTTAAAGGTCTAACCACAGGCTAATGGGAAGTGATGTACCCTGGGCCTGACCCCTTCTTCCTTGTTTCCAGTGCACATATCATTAATGTTCACATGTAAGAGTGACAGACTGAACAGTCTTGCTGATCTCTTCTGCTGATATGTGAGCTGCTTGAGCTACTTAAGTAAATGTTTACAGCCTAATTAAACAATATAGTATTATAGTCTGAGATGATGGATTCTTTTTCTTGTCTTTTCTTGTCCTTTTCGTATTCATACTCCGTCTTGTCTTGGGTTTTATTTCAAGACCGGTCAAGACCACAACGTCGGGGATATCAGTAAATTGCCAGTGCATTGTCTGATTTATTTGTTAACATCTTTACCGTGACTTGATGTAAAACTTCCAGCTTCAAATGCAATCTTATTTCTAATTTGATTTATTTTGTTATTGTTGAGCCGGGTCAGAAAATGAAAGGGGAACGGTGTCAAAAATGTCACCAAAATGAATACAAATGCCCAAAAACTTCAAGATATAAATTGCAAAAAAGTAGCTACTTTTATATTATAACATGATATAATTAAACAATATCACAAGAGCAAGAGAGCTGCAAACGTGATATTGATTTTATACACTTTTGGTAAACAAGTTAATATTAAGTGACTTACATTTTAGACACAATTTTGAACAAGGTTATTTCGGCAACAAAAATAACTACAAACAAATCCTACTGTTGTGCATATCTGAGCAACACACAGCTGTGTTTCATTACTGAATGAATCAGCTGCTTTGAGCGAATCAGTTGAATAAATGATTCTGTGACTCATTCATGAAATGATCTGCCGCCACCTACTGGCGGTTTTAGTTTCATATTTAAAAAAATCATTTTATTTTTCCATCATATTTTTATATTCAAACTTGTATTTTTAAACCATTTATCTCAACATTATTTATGCAGTTGTAATTTTTACTAATTTAGATTCAACTTTTGTGCTACATCTGCAGTGCAAAGATGA
Source organism: Hypophthalmichthys nobilis (assembly GCA_037950665.1). Taxonomy (NCBI): domain Eukaryota; kingdom Metazoa; phylum Chordata; class Actinopteri; order Cypriniformes; family Xenocyprididae; genus Hypophthalmichthys; species Hypophthalmichthys nobilis. The sequence goes on from CM075479.1 coordinate 28,471,041, forward strand.
ATTTTGCTGTTAGTGATTTCATTTGATTAATAACAGCTCTATATTGTGTCTTATATATTTAATCAATATATACAATTAGAATATGACATTTCTCAGGCAGTAAATGTAGATCTTTCAGATGAATGTGAGGAGTGTTAGTCTGGTCTTGACTCGGTCTCGCCCCGAAATTTGGTCTTGTTCTTGCCTTGGTCTTGAGTACAACACTACTGTTCAAAGTCTTTTTGTCCAATAATTAAAGATTGTAATGTTGTGATTCACCTCATAGCTGGTTCATGGCTTATAATGCTTTAATTTTTTTTTTTTTATTCTTATGGGAAAAATACTTCTGGAACCAACGCCTTTGAAAAAGTGGGCGGGTACTAACGGACTCTATAGGAAACCTTAATTTTAAACCATTATATGTAGATATGTTTGAACTATATTTGTGGTGACAGTAAAGGATGTGGAATTGATAAGCACAAAAAACTGATGACTTTGTTGTACAGTGATAACTTGCACATGTGTTCACCTTCAGAAGGTCCAGGTCAGTGGCCTGTTGTCTTTGAGCATGCTGCGCAGACTCACTCTGAGGGTGAACCAAATGAAACAGACGCACCAACCTCACCGCATCCTGCATTCTGCAACCATAACAACACATACACATCATACAAAGACAACAGCAACCAGACTTCTCACAACACAATACATAGTTTTGTTCAAATTAACAGTGCTGTAAGTGACGTCAACCAAGCAAGAACTTCCATCAAGACCCAGACTGAGCCCCACAGGCTCCTTTTTTACTTTATTTTACTGTAAACAAAGGTCTGCTGCAGAAATCTGTGTGCTATTGCAGGGCAGATATCAGCAAACACAGACATTCAGATTCGGATGGGATTAGATTTCTCAGAGGACTGTTGAGTTTGCCGAAAAACAGTAACGTTAGGAAATTTGCCCTGGGAGGTTGTGTGAGAAAAACACAAACATGGCAGATTCGGACAGGATTAAAATCACAGTGCACCTGTGAAAAAAGAATTTCTCTAACGTCCTTAATGAAAACTAGTCCATTCTGAACAGGGCTAGTCAAAAATTAACAATTTCAATACAGGCTTCGCAAATTTCTGTACTACTACTAGTTTCACAATTGTATCACAAAAACCATACCTATTAAAATGTACACATTATCATCAGACTTGTGTGATCCGTTCAGTCTTAACTGTGTAAAATGATATGGAATCTGTCAATTCAGGTTAGAGCTGCAAGATTCTGAATAAATTGAGAATCATGATTTTTTTGTTTCAAATACTGATCCCGATTCTCCCACGATTCTGAACAGACAATTAAACAACATTATATAATTTCCTAGAGGTTTTGACAAGATATTAATTGCTGCAGTCTATTTGAAACGTTTAATTAATCTGAATAAATTATTTAAAAAGGGTTTAGGGTTTGAATGAATGATTCAATGACTCACAGATAAATACTTAACTTGTTTCATTACTGGATAAATCAGCATTTTTGAATGAATCTCGAATGATTGATTCAATCACAAATACATTTTTAACAGTCACTTGTCGCCACCTACTGGTGTAACAATGTAATCGATACAATCGCTGAAGCATCAAGTTACGGTCAAAAGGTGATTTGCTCTATTTTGATCACTACCGTAGACATCATTGTTTATATCCACACTATAAACTTTTATCCCAGTACTACTGTGATAATATATTTGTAACACTGAAATAACCTGTGTGGCTGAAAAGACTTTGTGAAGCGGTTTCATACTTATACATGACTGCTCTCTCTGCTGGATCAGCGGCAGTGCTAACTTAATGCAGATCTGAATGTTCGCTGTGATCGTACTTGTCAAATGTTAAATAGACTCATCGTCATTAGGAATAACATGACGTGGGTTTTGAAACGAGATCGCCATCTTTTAACGATTAATCGGTCAGCTCTAGTTCATCTCATGACAACGTAAACCTGATTAACCCAGAAACTCTCATTATGACACATGTAAGGATTCCAGAAAGGAATGTGATTTCACTATGTATAAGGCACTTTTTACATGGAGCAAAACTGTAAAAGTGGCCACACCTCAGGAAGATGGTTTATACATCCTGATGACAATAAACATTGCTATAGAATAATTAATGTCAATAATAAAAGGTTTTCATTTTTGCTTTTAAACTCTCCGGTACACCTGTCCCATAGACTTTCGTTGCAAATGCATTACTCTGAGCATGTTTTCCTTTTTTTTTTAACAAACTGTGGGACAAATCAAGACAATTGTCTTTGGTAACCATCAGCATGTGCTTGTGCACTGAACCTGGACCATTCCTTTTTGATCTCCACACACACATACTCACAGGTCTCTCTGCAACATGTCCACCAGAAGGCCATCAATTCGCCGACCATTAGCCAGATGCCAGGCCAAACCACCAAAGAACCGCGTGGATCTGAGCAGATCATATTTCCCATGCTTTTCAATGTCCTCATAGGTCAGCATGAGCACCTAATCGCACAAGACCATATTACTATTATTAGTCAGTCCAACCACAGCTATTGCCACAACAGCATGCAGAAAATAAGTGACGTAACCAGAGCGCTCCTCAACAAACAGAATGACACATTTTCATGCACTGGTACAGCATATCGCCCACCCTTGGTTTCGAAATACATTTGTCTGTCAGCAACACAAAAAAACTCACATTTTTAAATTCTGCAGAGTCTGGCTCAAATTGGACAACGCACTGGTTTAGCACATCCTCGTGTCTATCCTGTTCAAAGACCACCTGCACAGAGGAAGAAACACTCGTCAGAAATGAACACATTTGCAAATCGCCAAGACGTCTTCAGCTTTTGCTTTTTTCATACCCTGAGGTTTTCTTCTTTAAAGATGGGTGGTGGCGTGACTTTACGGCCCTCTTTGGGGAAGTAAACTTGTATTATCCTATCTCTTTCATTCCATGATGCTTTTCTCAGGGTTCCATTGGGCTCTCTCACAACTATGAATCTTTCCTTTGGGATATTGGTGAGAGAAACAGAAACGCCAACATTAAGAAAGATAAATAACAAAGTACCAGATCTCTCTGAAATCACATTAAAAGATCAGAAAATGACAGTAAATAAAGTATAAAGTTGCCTTATTGGGTTATTATCCTAGAACAGCAGGAACATTGAATTATTACATTTAAACCAATGTAAAATTAAAGTATAAACAACACAGATATGCTGAACTTGGTTATATAAAATAATGCCTTTTTTCTTACTCGATGCGGGACGTTAAAGTTGATGTCGGTGAATACATATTTAGCAGTGTCCATGCCCTCTAGCATCTGATCTTCAGAAAGCACATCATTTATAGGCTTCCTCTCAGGCAGGACCGGTGGCATCTTCAGCAAATGTTTTGCCTGCTCCTCTGCTTTACGCACTGCCTACACAGCCGCCAAAACACATGACCCTAATTAACACTGCTGCTTTCCTAGCACCATAACTGTACAATCACATCACAAATCATATCTCATGATATTCCAAAATGCCATACTGAAACCCTTTCTGTTATATCATGTGCCCTCATGAATCCCATTCTATCATTTAACCATCATGTTATGAATTTCATCCCATCATGAATCCCAACTCTCACGGAAAACCTCACCTCCTCTAATTCTGTGTCTGTCATAAGCTTGTATTTAGGTGGTGTTAGCTGCTCTCTTAAGGGTCGGAACACTTTCTCCAGATCCAGACCCGTGATTTTGGTCAGAATGTCTTGAACCTCTGTATCTGTGAACTGAGCTTTAGGTACATCCACGGAGCCTGTGAGATGAAAAAAAGAAACATCGATCAGCTCAAGTATTGCTGCTTACATCACATGCAAAAGTACTGTGGTTGTACCATGGAACAGTGATGTTATCGCATGGTAATAACATGGTACTTTAAAATATATTGTAATATTGATATACTTAACCATATTTAAACAGCATAGTATTTACATGGCACTTAAAAGTATTTCAAAGCATATAGCATTAAATAAATGAATATCAAATAAGCATAACAACATCAAATCGATGACAAGGTCATCGTACTGTACTGACGCTATTTTAAATTAGTAAACACATGAAACATTAAAACTACAAAACATTAAATGTAATATACAAGGTCAATTCTCCACTATTGTGAAGCATGGGACCGTAAACGTCACATTTACAGTGACTATACTTACAGCTGCGTGATACTGATACACAGAACGTTCGTGCTGTAGTCTGCAAACGCGCGTGCACATTTTTATCTAAACATTTAACGCAAAAGTAAGACTTTACTAAACGCCTTGCAACACTGAGCGCAGCCATGCTGCCTGTAAGTGACATCACTGCGGCTGTGTTTTGAACTTCCACCTTTCAAAGAAGCACTAGGAATGCTGGGAGATGTAGTACATCTCTGGCAGGGACTGCTTCTCTAATAATGTTTCTGTAATGTTTTCATACAAAAAAAAAAAAAAATTATGATTCATCAGTTTACCAACTGTAACCACATGAACGTAAAAAAAAAAAAAAAAAAAAAAAAAACTGACATACATGACATGTAGCAAGATGGCGCTAAATAGTTTATAGTTTATTGTTTATTGTATACAGTCAGTGAACCCAAAGACATAATAACCTGTACATAGGTCAATTCATCTGCGTAAAGCGTGCCTGAATATGACAAGATTTTAGCCAGTAGATGGCGCCAGAGGCTTACACTTATCCGTGCACTACATGAGCTGCTTGAAAATACATCTTTATACTTTGTAAAAACATACATACACAAACATAAATGTTTTTTTTTTTAAATAAAATAGTAAAATATTTACCATTCCAATGTCAAATTACATTTCTTGCTTTTTGAATGTTATAATCTAATGATTAAAATGATCCTTTCATTTGCACTCCTCAAAGTCAAAAACAAGATTATCAGCCATAGTTTTATGCCCAGATTCAGAAAACCATAAAACCAGCTCTGTGTACTCTATAAAGTAAAAGCAATTATCAACCTCTTCTCATGTTGTATACTTGCTGATGCTTGCTCATATTTTGCTCAATTGCTATGCCCCTGCTGAAAATTTTCATACTGTTTTGTAAGCAAATATAAGGTAATTGAAAAATATCTCCACACACTACACTACATATTGTTTATGTCAATCCACTGTATAAAAAATGTAAACGTGCAAATTGTCGTGTAGGTATATAGAGTTTTCGCTGTGTTTGTGTCTAATTGAGAAACGTATTCATGTAATTTGAAAGATGTCCTCATTGAATGCATTTTGTGCCAAAGCAATAATAAATAATCCGCAGTTTAGCCCACATAGACTGATGTTGTGCTCAGTGTGTGAAGAGATCTGAAAAGGTGACACAAGTATTGAGAAATGTGTCCTAGCAATTGAAAAAAAAAACTGTAGTGAAACAAACAAAAAGTGTGTGGTGGGTGTTAGTGATGGATGGTGGCAATGGGTAACCATCAGAATGAAAGAATTTTACAGGTGTGAACTCAGCTGATGAAGGAGAAATTACTCATAATCACACATGTTAATTATGCACACACATTGGTGTTGCTGTAACAGTGAAGATATCTCATAGACTATAGTGTATTTTACAGAGAGATGATTACATTTGGTAAAATCCAACCTTTACCCTCACAAAAACCTGCTGATATCAGTAGATTAAAAGACTACAATCCTAACCCTAACATTAAACCATCCTCTAAAAGAAAATGTATAGCATTTTTAAATAATAATAAAAATTAATAAAATAACTGTCAATGTACCTGAATGTCCTGGAAGGGGGCTTTTCTTTGTGGAAAATTTTGTCCCAAAAATATAAGCAAATTTGGAAAAACATGGAAAAATAAAATGTGTGTGTGTGTGTGTGAACATGTTAATGGTGCAGGACAGTCACCATAGGCAAGTCTTAGCCTTTCAACAAGCAACAGCTGTCTCCATAATGAACCACACACACACACCCCCACACACACAGGTTTGTTTTTGTGAATTGTGGGGACATACACCTACACCTAAACCTACCCATCACAGAAAACTGTGAACATTTTTACTTTCTCAAAAAAACTCATTCTGTATGATTTATAAGCCTTTTGAAAAATGGGGACATGGGGTAATGTCCTCATAAGTCACCCTCTCCTTGTAATACCTATATCAGGCATGTCATTATACAAATTTGTGTCCTGATATGTCACAAAAACGCGTACACGCGCGAGTACACACACGCGCGCACACACACACACACACACACACACACACACACACTAACCCTAAACCTACCCATCACAGAAAATTTTCTGCAATTTTAGATCTTCAAAAAAGATCATTCTGTATGATTTATAGGCTTGTTACCTCATGGGGACCCAAAAAAGTCCCCAAAAAATTTACTAGTATTACTATACTTGTGCACACAGACACACAGACACAGACACACACACACACACACACACAAAGCACAGCAATATGAAGTGTTTTTGAAATTTAGGATATTATCTGAGAGTATGTGTGTATGTGTGTGTACCTACTTAATTTTGGAAACAAAATTATTCAGAAGTGAGATGAATCTGTCAAAACTTTCTTTTGGCGACATCCTCATTTGTAAAACAAACAAACAAACAAACAAAAACAGTATAAAAATAAAGTTTTAGGGTTAGGCTGTATATTTATAGCTGTATATAAAAACAAGAAGTCTATGGAATATGCCCATTCAGATAGCTAAGTAAACATGTGTGTGAATTGTGTGTCCACCAGGAAGGACAGAGCTTGACCCAGGATTGCCTGGCTGCACAGGGAATGTGTGTGATTGTGTTATTAAACGTGTATGCACACATTATTGAACATAAAGATTAATTTAGTGTATGCTTGCTTTGGTTTATATACACTAGCAAAAAATAGGTTTCAGGAAAGAGTAAAATGGAAAGATGTTTGTTGGTGTGTGTGTGTGTGTGTGTGTGTGAGGCAGCTATAAGGCTTCAAGAAAGGCTCCAGCATTGGTATTTCTCATCTAAATGGGAGGGAAGTGAAGGAGAGATTGGAAAAGGGCACAGTGACACTCAAGTGCTGTCTGCTTTCCAGCAGAATTATTCTCTCTTGTTTTCTCTCATCCTTATCACAATCACTCATTTACCTCCTTTTCATTATAGTTCTACGTTCTCTCTTTTAAAAAAAAAAAAAGCAATCTTGCAATCTTTATGAATACTGCATAATTGTTTATAAGTGATATACACAGCAAAAAAAACAAGTTTTGTTTGTTTGTTTGTTTCACAATAAAAATATTTTAAAATCCTGATACAAATGATAGTGCTTAATCAAGGATAAAAATATTATTAGCCCACTGCCTACTTTTTACTCTTATGTGAAAACATTTCAAACGACTCGTACATTACATTGTTGTCACCTCTCTATAACCTCACAAGCTTACATGTTTAATTAAGCATCCAAATTATCATCTCAAATATCACACACACACACACACACACATACACACACACACACATATATATATATATATATATATATATATATAATTGATCTCACATTTATGCCTTTGGCGGATGCCTTTACCCAAAACAACCTTCATTCAAGGTACACATTTTATCAGTTCATGCATTTCATGGGAGTCAAATCCATAACCTTGGCATTGCTAAAATAGTACAAATTGTAAGATTAGTATGCCTTTCTACTCAGTTTTAAGGCTTTTGAACATTTTTTTTTTCTTGTAAAAGTAGTTTTATTTTAAGGTTTTTAACACCTCTATACTTATGCTTACCATAATTATAACTAAAAAAACAGTTTGGGTAACATTTTTTACAGTGTCTTTGTTAAACATATTGCATGTACTCTATAATAACAGTAAATTTTACAAAATTACAAACTGATCCTGAATCGAATCCTAATCCTAACCTTATAATAGGTGCATGGTATTAATTAATATTACTTAATTATTTATTTATTAATTATTAATTGTGCATATTAATTATTTAATATGGAAAACTATGGCACATGTATACTAGGTTGCCGTTTTTGTATTCTTTTCAAGGACCTTCACATTTCTGGTGCACTTACATTCATACAGAGTGGATCATCTCATTTTCTTTTTCTTTTCTTTTCTTTTTTTTTTTTTTTTTTTTGTAGTATTGAAACCAAATCCTTAGCACAGGACCATAACATGTGGAAGTTTTATACAGGTTCTCCATACTAATACACAGCGATGGTCTGTAGATTGTACATATCTGCAAATTTAGCAATATCTTTGTGACTTTAAAATTTCTTAATTATGATTGTCAAATGTTTTTGAATTCTCTGCCACTGATGTTATAAATACGGTGGCAGTGAGGAAAAGGTCCTGTGACTGAAACCGAAGAGTACAAAGACACAGAAATACCATGTTACACATACTGACATTCAGGGACAACAGTAGGAAGACTGTAATCACCAACAATACAGGAAAGTACTAATGCAAACACACACAGAGCAAATTTAGCTGATGAATGAGAGGGACTCTAATTATAGGCCTCATTTTAATGCTGCCTTTCACAGACCAATCAGAAACTGCGGAAAAGATGCTCGTTTATCACTGTCAGCTCCAGAAATTCTGGAAATGAGCTTACACGCAAGAACACAAAAAGTAAAACAACTGTGTTTCTGAACATACTTGGCAAAATACTTTCCTATCATAGAAATTGCTCTCTCTTTCACACACAGCAGCTGGATCTCAGGAGTGCACAGTGACCCTGAAGATAAGCGCAAACTGTGCTTTTACCACATATAACAGACACACACACACACACACTGATAATAAGACAGCTGTGTGGAGGAGACCTTCATCTCTTTCTCTCCCTCAGATCTCTCCTTCTCTCTAATCATGCTGTCTGTAGGATTTTTCGAAGAGTTTCTTTTCAGTGGTTAAACAACATGCGCTGCCACATTTTTAATTAAGTGTTGCACTTTTTATACACTTAAAAATGTAGAATGTGACAAAATGATTCAGAAATCCATCAATTTTCCAAACCCCTTATCACAGAAGATGCTCCATGTAGAGTTACGGGGATGCTCCAAGTATTTTGAGAAGGGAAACACCCTAGAGATAGACAGAAATTAGTTTTGGAATTATTGGCACATTATCAAGAGTCCAAGATCAATTTTTTTAATGTCTTGGTCTTGTCACACACACATAGGCTTGACTTGACCTGTCATGGATTCTGAGAGCATTTGGACTTGGTCTTGACTCAATACTGCGGATATGTTTTGTGGTTTGTGTTGACTAGCGCATGTGATCTGCTCTATGCTATCATGTCTCTGGACCTGAGAACACTGTGTGTACGTGTTGCAGAGGTTCACTTGATACTGATGTGAAACCAGAATTAATTACCCCAAAGGAAAGCATATTTAACACAGAGTCATTCAGACCCTTTTCTGATCTCGTACTGACTCAGTCTCAACCCTCTTCTGGTCTCTGTCTTGACTCAGACTCAACCTCAGGTCTTGGCTTGACCTTAAACTCGAATGAGCTGGTCTTGACTGATCTGGACACTTTCAGTAGGCTATTTAATGTCTCCTATCAATATCTGACAGTGAACAAACATAAATCATATGAATTCTACCTTTTTTTTTTTTAAATTTTCTTAAAGTCTTGAAAATTCTCCCCACGTGTCATTTCCACCACATCTCATATAATAGACCTATTGTGTTTAACAGCATTCTGTTGCATAAATTACATTTTTTTTTTACATTCCGGAATAAAATTACTGACTCTTTTGTCTTATTAATTCCAGACAATGGAGATGGGAATAGTTGAGATGAACTTTCCCATCTCAAAGCATTTTAATCCTGCTGCTCTGGCAACTCTGAACTCCTCCAATTGAAAATAACAATAATTCAAAGCAGCTTTACATTGATAAACAGGAAAATAATGATTCAATGATGCAAACAGAATTAAATTCTGCTGTAACGCAGCTCTGAAAAGATAATAGTGTCATTGTTCAGTGTTGATTCAGTTCTGTTCAATAACTATGTAAAGATCATCAATATAAAATGAGTTCAATTCATCTATGAAGTCCCGCTCAGTTCATTTCTCATACAATAGTGTCAGTGAAGTCAGATCAATAATTTTGTTGAATATTAAAGGGCTAGTTCACCCAAAAATGAAAATTATCCCATAATTTATTCACCCTCAAGCCACCCTAGGTGTATATTCTTTCTTCTTTCAGTCAAACACAAACAGAGTTATATTAAAAAATATCCCAGCTCTTCCAATTGGAGTAAATAGTAGCCGAGATTTTAAAGCCCAAAAAAGCACATCCATCCATCCTAAAAGTAATCCATACGGCCCCAGGGGGTTAATAGACTAATTTGGACAGTGGAAACACAGCTTGATTTTGACCTCGTGGCTCGAGATCCAAGGCTATTGGCCCCACCCAGCACATTGTTAGCCCCGGCTCGCACTGGCCTGACTGGCCTGATTCGAGGCAGCATCGCAAGTCAATCAATGGGTCGATCATTCAGAATATTTCATCCAGTGCTTTGTTTGAAGATCGGGATACATCATGCCAGCATTTGGAGGGAGGAGTAGTTGAAGCTGGCCAGAGGAGTCTGTGCATAGGACATTTGTTTGATTCTTGTGGTCTTTGCTGAGGATCTGTGCTGAGGGCCGTCTAGTTGTCAGTACATATGTCCGACCTCGGGCTCTGTTCCAGTGGTTATTTTTGTGGATCAGTGGTGGGTCAGTTCCAAGTTGTCTTCTGCAATGTGACAAGATTTCATCAAAAAGTAATTTATCTGTCTACACAGAACAGCAAAATGTTCACAATTCTGACATTCAGACATAAGAGCATCAGTGAGGTCAGGCATTGGTCTTGGGTGAAGAGGCCTTGCTTGTAGTTGGTGTTTCACTTGACACTGAAGGTGTTCAGTGGGGTTGAAATTATGTTTTTTGCAGGCCATAAAAGTTCTTTTACACCAGACTCAGAAAACCATATTTGGTATGGACTTCACATAAATTACTGGAATAATCAAACCAATGAATAAAAAATGGAGTCCACATATTTTGGCCATATAGTGGGGCTTGAGGAGAGCTAGTCTGGTCCAATAAGCTTTCATTGTAGGGAGGTCCCTGTACAATGCAGCAAAAATACAAAAAAAAAAAAAGTGTAATTTTAAATGTAAAAATGCAATGGGAAAAAAAAAAGTGAATAGGCCGTCATGCATGTCACAAATGCAGAGAAACAGCAGTAGCAAGTAGCTAATAGCTAATAGCCGTTTTGGCTACCCTGAGTAGCTCATCGGTGACGCTGGATCACAGTTCTTATCACAAGAGTTTGCTGCTTTCTTAGCTTGTGGCATTCAACGCAATAAATCATCTCCTTACAGTGACCAGTGGTTATGGAAATGGTCCAAGAGCATCTCAAGTTCAAAAAAGCATTCAATAGTGTCTGAACATTTTCCATACAGAAGCACCAGTCATAGCACAACTAAACCATCTCCAGCCTCTCTTGTTTAAGAGAGCCTGCTGCTGGTTTTGACTTACAGAGATATCCTACTCTCAAACATGCAGTAACTCGCTTTGGGCCTCAGGCCCAAAATGGATGCCCTCTACTGTAATTGCTCATTCCGGTCCAGTGTCAAATACTGTATCAGTGTTATCTTGAAAGGACACTTAGATCTGCTGATCATTCAAAGAGTCTGAGCCTTCTGTCTCCTTATTTACTTGATCAGACCCTCCAGTATTAGCTACACCCATCACTTCCTTAAATATTCTAAACATAAACTTGAAGAGGGTGAAGGAATAGGAAATGGGAAAAACAAGGGCTAATCTGTTGAAATGAATTAATCGAGTATTCCAGAGAGCTGTGTAATAGATTGATAGAGGAAGTGAAATAGAGCATCAGGTAAAATCAGATATATGTATTTTGTAAAACAGCATATTGAAATAAAGGAACTCAACAAATGGCTGAGTTGAGGGAGGGATTACCTGTGTTCCAAAAAAAAAAAAAAAAAAAAAAAGGCAGTGTAGGAGTTCTTAGATATTTTAGCAGCTTTACAGAAAATCATTTATGATACTACACACACTATGTAACTTTTGTTCCTCTAGCGGTTAAAAAGCAAAACTGTATGCATTTTCTATGTTTTGTGGCACCTGTGAACACAAGGAAATCCAACAATGATGTCCTCTGAGCATGAATGTGCAATATTTTATGCTGTTGTTTTGACCAATATTTGACTGGTATACTGACATTTTTAAATAATGATATTACAAAAGTTATCATGACATCTGATATTTTCAAACATTGCAATTTTTTTGTAACTGATATTCTGGCCAATGAGAGAGAGATTATTCTACTCCCCATAAAACATTACTAGGCTTAAGAGATAAAACCAGTTTAGATGGAAAGGATCTTATGCTGACTAGAAGCTTTACTCATTCATAGACATGGTACTTTCTTGAAAATAAATTCCAGCACAGCGCTACAACAACCATAATGAAATGACCCTTCACTATAGATAATACTTTACAATAAACTTTGTTAGAGAGCTACATATGGCGATTTATCTGTTCAATAAAATACCTTACCTGTTGAGTAATAAAAACACTATATCTGTGTAGCTTTTACAACATTTCAAATCCCTCAGTTTTTGCCGTCTCCAAAAAGCCAAGCCAATATTGATTCTTGTTTTATTACGAGCTCTGTCACGTTTTCTTTTTGCCAGCAGACTCTCCTCTGTTTGCTGTTTGTTTAAAACGGGTGATTCTCCTTTAACTGCTCCATGTCAAACTTTCTCTCGTTGTGACAACTAACCTCTGCCAGTCCCACAGCAGACACGTGTCAAAGTAGCTGGAGCAACTTTTCTCTATTTACAGAGACATGCAAGGGTGAGTGATGTATGTTCGCAATTTCCCGTGAAAACCATCCCGTCAGGTCTAAAATATAAACACTTATAACAGTCTTACTATAGCGAATCAGGGTAAGACAAAACACATTTTGGAAGAAGGATTGATGATGTACTGACTCATTATTTAAATTTAGTTCATTTTGAACAAATAAAAGTTAGTGTTCCTTAATAACTTCACACCTATATCAAGTTACAATACATTTATTTTATTTTAGCATTCAGCAGTTTAGATCTGGACGATAATAGAGTTTGTGTTTGTTTGTGTGTGTGTGTGTGTGTGTGTGTGAATGAGAGGGAGAGGGAGAGGGAGAGAGAGAGAGGGACAATAGGAGGATATGGTCTTTGTGTTGTGGTATCAGCATCAGAATGGACTACACCATGACGTCAGATGAGTGACACGAGAAACACACAAAAAGACTAAAATTATGATGCTTTTGCTGGTTGATACTGAGGTGAGAGGTCACGCTTATGTAAATAATCTGTGTGTGTGCTAGCAACACCAAGGTCATGGGTTCAATTCCCAGGGAACACAAATACTGGCAAAATGTAGCTATACCTTGAATGCACTGCATATTGCTTTGGTTAAAAGTTTCTTTCTGGCATGTTTGCCTTTATTCAGACAACTGCGCTACTTGTCGGAGCACTTACAAGTTTGCTTTGTTTAAAGCTTACAAAATCCTACTGTCATTTAGTTGTGGAAAATTATTTGAGTTACCATGGTCATTTTTGTAGAAGGCGGTTCAATCTATTGGCTTCAGTTAATTCGTATGTGTCTGCAAACAGGGAGGGAAAGAATACACTTTAACCTCAGTGCATATGTGTATGCATACTAACAACATATTATCTAACATGTTAGTTATTCTGGCTATATCCAACCATTTAATCATAAAAAACCTACATATTAGGAAGAGGATGGAAATTTGATGATTTTTCATGGTAACTTAGAGAGTGAAATCAGCTATCGTGGCTGTGTGTGTGTGAAGCTCTCTGTGAGTGTTAGATAATGTGAACTATAATTAAATACAACACTTAGTGCTTTGCTAGTAGTGCTCCTTGATCACACTGTCTGATAACAGATCACACAGACCACATGTATTCCAGCAGCAAAAGATGCTCATTCCGATCACATACACACAAGCATATTGGAGAGCAGGGCTAGTTAAAGTTAAGAGTCAAACATTACATTTCATAAATGCTTGCTTTCTCAAGAAGCGGCTTTGTATATTGGTTTCAATACCTATTCAACACTGTCTTAAATTAAAATTATTTGCTGCTCCAAAATTCAAATGTCATCATATTAACGAGTTCACACTTACAAATAATTGGATAGAGTAAAAGAGTATGCATATTTGGCATGCTGTCCTAGGGGACGGCTCCGGAATTTGGCCCGAATCTAGAGTACTCCCCCCATTACCCTGGCTGGGATAGGAACAGTGAAGAGTGAGGAGTAGGGGTGGTGGAGGGATGCTGAAAACTATCAAGGAACATAGGAGAGTCGGCTGTATATATATATATATATATATATATATAGGCCTCCTCTTGTGCTGATTGGATAGATCATTTGAACGTGCTCCTTATGAAATTTGTTAATAAAATATTTTCTGGTTATTGTTAGGTAAGCACAATAAAAAACACAAAGACAAAGACTTTGTAATGAAGGTACATTTTAACCAAAAGGTTTTATGGATTGTTTTGTGCTTCATAATTTTATAATTTAAAATAGAATACAAATAAGTTGAACGTGTGCTGGATTCAAATTATATTAAGATTTTTTTCTATGGCAAAATTAGGATTTATTTTCAAGACTTGTTTATCCTATAGAAAAAAAAATCTGACTTTCAAAATCCAACCCTGAAAGAGCAAAAAGTATAATAACTACCCCATGTCTTTTTTTTTAACCCCTGCTCTATTCATGGTTAATAATAGTGCTTAGTCTATGTGTGTATATCAGTGCTGAGTGTGTTTCTGTGTGTGAGCATGAGGTTGTAGCAGCAGTGTTGGGTGAAGAAGGTTTCAGTAGTCTAGATGTGAAATGAAAATAAATATGTCATAGCTAGTTAAGACTGCACATTCAATCTCTCATATTGTGTGTGTGTCTGACTGTGTGTGAGCATGCTCATATCTCTGTTATTATTTGATTTAAGTTCATTACAACTATAAACATTTTCCTTGGATCCAAGCAGGCTGAAAATTGCTAATTAGAAGTGGGAAAATATTTAAAACTCTGAACAAATAATGTCAAGCTAATCTATATAGACCATTTGAACTTTGCCTCTGTTATTTATTTTGTCATTGGAGCAACTACACTCTTAGAAGAAAAGCTTCTATACAGGATTCTGTCAAGCGCTTCATATAACCTTTTAGGGGTTCCCATCATGGGATAATTTCATGCATTTTGTTTTAATTCATTTTTGTATGAATTATCAATTGTATGAATTAAACAGATAATAAACATTTTTTTTATCACTAGAAAACTCTTTAAACATGAACAATTATGCACTCATTTAAGATGTTACTCCTTATTTAGAACCTTTTTGGCATGAAGGGTTCATTAAAATTCAGTCAAGAATTCTAGGGTTCTATTCAGAACTCCAATGAACCTTTTATCTAAGAGTGTAGAATTACAATTCTAATTGTTAGAGCAATTGAGTTTTATGATGTGCCATTTCTTATGGTGACTTTACATTACATACACATCGCAAATTGCACTTTACCATCAGTACCAAAAACTACTATGGTACTATACCATGTTTTACTATGTAAGTGGTACCATGTAAGTCCAATGGTACATGATTATGGTGATCATTCAGTGCCATGGTATACCGTATCACATTACCATGATATTAATATCTAGTACTGCCTCTGTATCACTGTGCTCTCAAAGTTTCAAAATACCCTCTTGGTTCTTTGTTCACATCCTCAACATCACAAACATCCAGTGACCAGAATTGTCCATTTTCAAGAGAGCACATGCTTATTGTGCAAAACGAAAAGCTGATGAAAAGATGGAGTTGTAATTTCCCAAATATCTGTGAAAATTGGAACCTCTCTGTTCCTCTCATGATGTCATGGCGCAAGGACTCTCTGAGGGGGATCAGGCTGAAAGGATAGCCGGGCCGAGCCAAGGTAAACTGGGCTGCATGGAGCCACAACGGAGCGCTGTGAACACAGACACCAGTTACAAACGCACTCTGATATGGATCATTGGGTCTGAGCGCGACTGCAGCTTGAATCAATTATTGGTGTCATCTTGATCCAATTTGACTGATCTGAGGGGGAACTGAGAGGACAGGGCGGGGGTGCGGGGGTGCGGCAGAGGGCAAATTCTGGTCAAATATCCTGAGTGCATTGGCCCCCCGAAAACCCTTTCCCTGCCCTATTCAATGGCGGTCACTCTGACTCACCAGTGGGGCCGGGGGTCAGCGGTAAATAGCGTAACATGCTCTGAAATGTAATAAAATGGGAACTGCAGGACGACTATATCACTCTGAACTTGTATTTAACTGATGCTCTATTTTTCTGACAAGATTTGATTCCCATCACTCTTCCTGATCTCCTAATAGCAAATGGTAACACTTTGTGTCGATAGGCCACATTAGACATTCTACTAACTATAAGTAACTTTGCAACTACATGCCAACTATCAGTCAGAGTATTAGTAGACTGTCTGCTTAATATCTGATAACACTTTTGATGCTCCCCAACAGTCAAGGTCCAGAAAAGTAGACATTGTTAAAATAGTAAAATAGTGGCTACAGTGTTCAACTTTAATGTAATAAAGTGACGAGAATACTTTTTGCACAAAAAATTTTTAAAAAACGACTTTATTCAGCAATTTCTTCTCTCCCCTGTCATTTTTCTAGGCTGTTTACGTTGTATAGACAGTGCACTGCTTCCAGGCTTAATGTCCGAACGCTGGCTCATTATTGGCCGACGCTGTTCATGTGAGCAGGACGACACATGCGTGTAATGCTGACGAAGGAGCCGGCCAATAATGAGCCAGCGTTTGGATGTAAACACAGAAGTGCTGAACTGCGTTCACTGCATCATACTGCGTACAAGTCTGACAGGGTAGAGAATAAATTGTTGAATAAAGTCATTATTTTTGTTTTGTTTTTGCACACAAAAAGTATTCTTGTCACTTCATAACATTAAGGTTGAGCCACTGTAGTCACGTAGACTATTTTAACGATGTCTTTAATACCTTTCTGGACCTTGAATGACTGTAATTATGTTGCTTTCTATGGGGATAAAAAAAAAAAAAAACTCTCTGATTTCATCAAAAATATCTTAATATAAAATGTATATCCATCAATATAAAGTGTAACCTAAATATAAATTTGTAATATAAATTTGTTACACCTTACATTTGGCAAATTCATAGTTACCGCTTTGTAGATTATATGTATAGGCTTACATAATGTATTAGCAGACTGCTAATGCTCAAGTAAATGATAATGGAGCAGTGCTCAGGCCTCTGAATACAAATGACTGAAATACTTTTGAAAAGATGTGTTTTGTTAGATTTATGTGAGCAGGGGAACTTAGACCTTGGCCTTGAACTTTAAAATCCATACAGAAACACATTTATCAAAATATAAATGTCTGTTTTGAGACCAAAAAAAAAGAAAACAAAAGAAACATAGACCCTGGATTTAGGTGGCCCAGCTAACCCTGAATCCTTGCAAACTATCTGTAAGCTCTGTTGAGCCCTGAGCAAATCTGCCTCTCATCTACAGTTAGCACTCTCCGCTCTTTACCCACACAACCTACAGCTTAAAAAAACTTCCAAGCAAAACATAACATACCGATCGCTTTTATTCTGTGTCCATCCATATCACCTTCCCAATTATTTTAAATCTCTATGATGATATTTAGTCTAGTCTGTTTATACTGATAATATTAATATTATTGTAGCTAATGGCTTTTGGTGTAGCCATTAAGTGACCTGCATGCATCTGTGCTGCCTGATTTCCTTGAGATAGGTAATGCCGTTGTAGTGTTTAGTTACCTGTGCGAAGCGTGCAGATTAAGCCAGGTGCTGGTGAATCTGGTTACCATAGCATCAATCAGCACTGCATGTGTACTGCACTAAAATCCTGGAAGAAGACTGAAATGCTAAGTGCTGTGTGTGTGATTATACAAAAGTCTTGATTTTGTCTCAAAACATAGGGATCTCACTAGCTTTTTTATTGCACAACCCTAATGCGAAGCCTGTGTAAAAAGATAGTGTGTGAAAACCAATTTAATTAACTAAAAATCTACACTACATTGATCAGTGTGATGATGCATAATGGAAATTTGTAAATGACAATAGCAAAATGATGCTATGTTCTAAGATACCCCAACACATTGTTGTTATGAGCATTGTGGTTGGAGCAAATCATTTTTGATGACATGAACAGCTTGTCAAATCTTGTAATTATGCTAATTTAACCATCAAGTAAATGCAGCATTAGACAGCAAGTCAGCATACTTGGTTTTGAGACACAGCACTCACATTTGTGTGAAAGTATCAACTCATCACAGGAAAAAAAGCTCTTTTAAAAATTTCCAAAGCATCATGGAGCTCATTCAAGTCATTTAGGATCAGGCTAATTAATTTCTTGGTTATTATTTTGTAACGGTCATTTAAACAAAGTAAACACAACATTAGACAGCAAGTCAGCTCATTGGGTTCTGAGACACGACCCTCAAGTCTTCTCATATTCACAGGAAGAAGCTCTTTTAAAAAGTATCCTTAAGTTTATCTACAAAAAACGTAAATGTTGTAGAATGAAAAAAATAAAACAATGTCCTGTAGATACATTTATTTCAATTAATTTTGAGGTTCAGACAAGGCACACATAAACACACACATTGAAAATGGTTGCAGCGACACTGACATGCTTAGGGTTTAGGGTTTAGGCTTAGGGGTTCCCTTTTTTTGTTTTTATTAAGTTATTAAGACAAACCTCTGTGAGTCTTTTTAAAGTCTAAAACATATGTAATTAAGTAACCTTCATACTTTGCCCCACTGCAAGAAAAAGGTTTGTGCCTAGTCTGTTCCTGATTATCCCTGATATTAATGTGCACACACACCCAATACAATTCCAGTCACACACTCAGATACAGTTGCTAAGATGCTAGCTCATACACTAAACTGAAAACTCCTCACAGAGAGCAGTTTGCTTTGTATGTACACACACACACACACAAGCATACAGACATGAATAGTGAAAATCTATCCATGTCTGACAGAGGGGCTAAGAGGTTGCCGGCACATTGCGGGTTTATTGAATTAATTACGATAAGGATCAGAGCTTTAAACAGGGGGTGAGACACTGGCTGGAAAGACATTGGAACCCTTCAAGCAATCTCTCTCTCTCTTTCTTTGTCGGATCGCATGATTGGATTGGTAGTGTCAGGGTTGAACTGTGTGTGACAGTAACTAACTCCATAAGGTAAGCTGAGGGTTGAGATCGGTCAGCCGCACAACTTGTGCACTCGCTACATGCGAAAAATTAGTCCTGCATACTGAACAAATAAGAGACTGAGCTGCCCCGGCCATGTGTGTGTGAGAGAGGCAGAGATGGCAGGGGGTGAGCTTTGGAAAGGTTGAAGGGGTCAGCGCAGATACAGTTACCACATCTGAAATAAGGAAGGTCATTCTGCACACACAATGCATAGAGGTCAATGTGTAAATACAGACGCATATATATATATATATATATATATGTGTGTGTGTTTATATTTGGGGTCCTGGAAAACCCTATGTTATTGGGACAAAATGTCCCCACAAAGATGGCAATATCCGAAAGCCTTATCCTTGTGGGGACATTTTTTTCCATCAGGAAAACCTATAAATCAATTGACGTTTTTTGAAAATGTAAAAATGCAGAAAGTTTTCTGGGATGGGTAGGTTTAGATGATAGAATATTACAGTATAAAAATCAAAAGGGAAGTCCCCATAAAACACGGAAACCCAACATGTGTGTGTGTTGGGGTGTGGGGGTGTGGATATATATATATATATGAATAAGCATTATAGTTTGAGACCCCAGAGCCAAGGATGGTTTCAAACAGATTAAAATTTCATTGGAGAAAAACAACAACTTCTGGGTTTCTGTGTGTGTGTGTGTGTGTGTGTGTGTGTGTGTGCGTTTTTGTGACATATCATGACACAAATTTGTGTAATGACATGGGTATGACATAGGTATTGCAAGGAGAGGGTGACTTATGAGGAAATTACCCCATGTCCCCATTTTTCAAAAAGCTTATAAATCATACAGAATGAGTTTTTTTTTTTTTTGAGAAAGTAAAAATGTCCACAGTGTCCTGTGATGGGTAGGTTTAGGGGTAGTGTAGGGTGATAGTAAATATGGTTTGTACAGTATAAAAACCATTATGCCTATTGAATGTCCCCACAATTCACAAAAACAAACTTGTGTGTGTGTGTTCACTACTGTTATTCTGTATATACACAATATTTGAAAATGTCCTCATTAATACAGTTAAAAAGTCAAAAAAAAAAAAATACTTGGACATTTGAGGACATTTGAAGTGGTTCTCAGCATTTTACAGTTTTTTACAGTTGCTAACAAGCGTTTACCAATACTTATAGTACTTTTTAAAAACTCTTAAAGGGTTAGTTCACCCAAAAATGAAATTCTGTCATTAATTACTCACCCTTATGTCGTTCAACACCTGTAAGACTTTCATTCATCTTCGGAACACAAATTAAGATATTTTTGATGAAATCCGAGAGGTATATGACTCATCCATAGACAATTTAACCACCACTTTCAAGGTCCAGAAAGGTACTAAAGACATTGTTAAAACAGCCGACGTGACTGCAGTGGTTCAACCTTAATTTTTATGAAGTGATGAGAATGCTTTTTGTGCGCCAAAACAAAACAAAAATAACGACTTTATTCGTCGATATCTTCTCTTCTGTGTCATTCTCCTACGCTGTTTACATTCAGCGCTTCCAGGTTCTATGCCAGAAAGCTGGCTTTTTCTGCACAAAACCATATTTTGTTAAATAAATACATACTCTATATTTCAAAATGCTAAAAACTTTTTTCGACATATACTAACTCTATCAAAACACAGCAAACCTGATTCAAAATCGAGTCGTTCTGTCAAAACATTATCACTAGTTTTCTATCCAGCATGAACATACAGTATAGTCAATCTTTGCGCAATGACTGTCAAAATACTTACAGTTGAAAACTGCATTACTCATCATGTTTCAGTTTTACCTGCAGAAAATATGAAATTCATTGTTTTTATAATTCAGTTTCCTTTTTCCTTTTAAAAGTAGAATGCTTACATGTAAGCCATTCTACATTTTTGGTTGAGTGTTGAATGTGTGCATTCTTGGCAACATAGCAACATACTATCTGAAAGTGAATGAGTCATTACTTTATAGAATGTACAGTAGAAAAAAGAAGAAAAAAGTAACAGACTTGCTCAGGGCAGCCACTGGTCAAATAGGTCCCCTATGCAGAACTTCAGTTGCCCCCTTGTTTGAAATTGCTTTCTGAGTGTGGGTGTGTGGTGTTGAATGTGCACTCATAGAGGGTGGGATGGTGTCCCCTTGGTAGTTGGTGCCCTATGCAGATTGCTTATTCTGCATATATGGAACAGTGGTAGTGGAATTGTTGTAGTAAAAGCTTTACATGAATTTAGAAAAAAAAAGTCAGAATTGTGAGATAAAAAGTCACAATTACATTTTTATTTTCTGTTCATGGCAGAAATTAGCTTTCATAGGTTCCACATGTGTAAGGAGGAAAACACAAAGATGCACAGTCCAGCAAACAATCTTCCTCCTCTCCCCTACCTTTTCTTCTCCCTTGTCCTGATCCAACTACTCCTTTCCTCCTTCATCTATTCCTCATCCTCACCCATACATTATTTTTTTTCTTACTCTGCTCCTATGTGTTGTTATGCATCCACACTGAACAAAACCAATTCAAAGAGTTCTATTTTACTGTATGTCCAAGTAATGAAAAGAACTTCAACACCTGACTATGCCTCCAACTGAGACTGGAATCTGCTATTTCTCAATATTTTAGTGCTACTTAAAAATGCTTATCAATTGTTTCAGTATTTGTTTTATATATTTTTGAGCTGCTGTTGTTGCAGAAGTAGAGGCTTTATACTATATTTAAAGATTGGAACATTAGGTCTTCATTTCTGTCATGCTGTGTTTAAGCATTTGTAAATAAGATCAGAAAGATCCATGATTTTGGTATTGGGTAAGCTTGTATGAAAAGAAAATTTAAGAATTTTAGAAACATGTTAAGTGACTGCATATTGTGTGAAAACTTTTGTGTAGTATGGTATGGTCACAACAGACAGATGTTGTGCTAATTGTGTTTAGAGTTTTGAAAATGTGACAATAGATTGGACAAAATGATGTTAGCAATTGTAAAAAACTGTAAATTTTACTACTATGGAAAATTGTCATGTGAGGTCCTCACTAATATAGCGTCTGTGTGTATGGTGCACTGTGCACCTTGAAAGTAAAACTAATATAAAGGAATCAAGTCACATATTATTTATTTTATAATACAAATTTTCCTCAAATATAAGTATTAGACAGAATCAACCTAGCTTCATTTGGCTAAACTAACAAAAATACATTTTAAGGGTCAGATGGGTTGTTCCTTAAGGTAACAACTCCACAATTTCACTTTTTAAAGTGTGTTGCATCTGTGTTATATAGGTATTATGACTTTTAATGATGTTTGAATGCTTAAATAATAATTTCTCGCCTCAGCTCTCTAAAAACACCCTAAAGTATTTCAGAATCTCATCTGATCTCTAATCTCTCCCTGTGTGTGTGGTAAGGCTAAGTGTGAACAGATGTACCACAATATTTTCTCAGTAAGGGAGAATCACAGTGCGACAATAGCCTACAGCTGAAACAGCGTACTGTCCTGCAAACACACAGACACACAAACATACACGAACATTCTCTAACCCACACCCACATGAGCTCAAAAATACTGAACATTCCCAAATGCACACACACATTAATAGATACATATAAGCACACCCTGTCATAACAGTGTGTCTAGGCATCATAGGTACACAGTGTGAAATTACACAGACTGTGTTAACTAAGCATTTATTTAATGGTTCTATTGGATGATGTGGTATCTATGACGTCACACGGGCAAATACATTTGCATATGACTGCCTCTACAGCAAGACATTGCACCATAGGCTCTGCATCTACATGCCTTAAAACATTAACAGTCCAACACAGGAGGGTGGGAGGGGGCTTAGGTGGGGGACACAGGGCTAGAACAAGGGGGACAATAGGGACCAGGGAGGAACAGAAGGTGGGAGAAGCCAGGGCAGAGCAGAGATGGGAGGATCCAGAGCAGAACCCTCAGCAGGAGGGCCAGGACGCAGGCCCAGGGCAGAGTTGAGGGAGAGAGGAGCCATAGGGAAGGCTTGGCAGCTGGACCCAGGGAGACAACTGACCGAGATGGAGCTGTCAGGGGAGACTCAGGTGAAGCCGTGGGACCGGGCGATGACGAAGGTCCTGGATGGCAGGGTGGAGCCACAGCAACGAGCAACCAAGGTGCAGCCAGGGCGCTGGAGGACTAAGGTGGAGCCAGAGGGAAGGCAGAGCCCGATGGAGCCTATGGGGAGGTGCAGATGAAGGACCGGAACTCAGTGTCACAGGCAGAGCGATGACTGACCAAGGTGGAGCCAGAGGGACAAAGAAGCCTGGTGGAGCTGAGGGAGGGAGGAGTCACGGTAGAACTGTCTGCTCGACAGACTAATGAGAAGTGGCGGGCACGGAGATCCTATTAGGAGCTACTGGGTAGACATTCCAGGGCTGGACTGGCAGACATGAAGCCCAAGGCAAATCAAGGCGGGGAGGTGGAGCCATGTGGGAGTAACTGAAGGGCTGAAAGGACAGTGCAGGCAGGGTTGGTGGACTTGGCAGAACAGGTGGGGGTGAACAAACACGCTTGACAGGACGAAACAGTACACACATTTCATTCAGGATCGCCCCTTTTGGCTGATGTGGAACAGACAGGGAACTCTTGAATGCCCCTCTTGGCTGATGCGCAACAGGCAGGGAACTAGTTTTAAACAGGCAGAGGAAGTGGGAGTGGGAGGAAATGCAGGAATATAAAAACTAAGGGTTCAGTGCAGATAACAGGGACCAGCTCGGTGCAAGGAACAGAAATGGGCACTATACACTCACTCTCCCGGTCTATGAGCAGTTCATCAGCCGTTGTTGAGGGGGTTGAGCTCCATGATATCCCCTCATACTCCACCAGTAATCCCAGGGGCACAGGCGATGTTGCCTGCTAACTCACCTGGTCAGACGATCCATCGGGCTCGGGCTCTGGGATGATCCTGGGCTCAGTCCTGGTTGCTGTCACTCCACCTTTGGGCTCTGGCTTTGCCGTTGCTGGTCTGGTGGCTGGCCTGCTGGTTTTCTCCTCGCTCTCACCAATGGCGTAGGGGAACCATTAGCAGCACCCAATCTACATATTCCAGTTTTATAGTCTGCCACTTTAAATGCTCAAGCCCTTTAAAGCTGGATGGATTCTGATTGACTGTCAATGTTTTTATCGTTAATCAGCTAGGAAAAAAAATGTTCTGAAGGTGAATGGGCTTTCAGAGTTCAACCAGAGATGTTTTTATTATTGGGGGATATGAGGGTCCGTGGCTCTACCACTGGAGCAAGCGTAACGGATAACCTTGATAACCAATCACATTACATTCTTGACGTCATTGAATTTCATTGCAACAGTCAATCACTGTTTGCAGATACCAATAAAATGATTGTCACTGGCGGTGTGAATGGAGTGACATGTAGGCTATCACAATGGCATACTGGATTAAACCCAATAAATAGTGGATGCGTGATTTTTTTTCCCAAACCAGGTTAAGGTTAGAACAAGGCTGGGCAACTCTGGACCTCGAGATCCACTTTCCTGCAGTTTTTAGCTCCATCCCTGATCAAACACACCTTTCTGGAGCTTTCAAGTAATCCTGAAGACTTCGATTACCTTGTTTAGGTGTGTTTGATTGGGTTAGAGCTAAACTAAAGTTGCCCAGCCCTGGGTTAGGGTGTAGGGTAGGTTTAGGGTTTAGTATCTATTGTAGTGTTGTGTAGGCAATCAGCACTGTGATTGACATCAGTAATAAAATCTTTTGAATTTGGTCTGAACTGCTTTGGGGCATCCACTAGGTAACCCTAACCCTAATGTTTGTATTGGATGTTTTTTAAAGTGACTTTCAACTGTCTGAAAACAAAACAGGGTTCACAACCTGTCTAAATATGTCACCATGGTCCGTTTAGCAATAAAATTACTTAATAAATAGTATAAACTATCTATTAAATTGCACCTTAGTTAGATGTCAACATTTGGACATTTTTTTAAACATTTGTATCATTAGTTATTTGATTAAGTTGAAACCCAATATGTCCTACTTACATGTTGAAATGTGAAGCTGAAATCCAATATGTCCTACTTAAGTGCAATCCAGCATTTTCTCTCAAAAAAACCCAGTTGTCACTGGCGCACAGTGAATCTTGGGCTTGGCTAGGCTGCAAAGGATCCACTCGTTCTATCCTTCATTAACCCAGGAAACGCATTTTGAGGCCACATTTGAAGGAGCCTTAAAATATTTATATTGAACTCAGGATATAGAAAACAAGAAGGGAACAACCAGTGTAAAACGCAACAAGAACTGACAATGAACTTAAATACAACTAACTAATCAATGAACTGAACAAAATGAAATGAACAACAGGTGCAAACGATAATCAAACAATGAAAACCCATGGAAATAAATGAAATCCAAGGAATCTGAACTTAAACATGTGCAAAACCCACACAAAACAGAAATAATCCATGAATACACCGTGACAGCCAGTGGTTCCCTCAAGATTTTCCTATGGGTTTTTATAATGGGGATTTGCAATTTATACGTAAAAAAAGGTCTGTGGTGAACATAACTTGATGATACTTGGACGTTTTGCTCTACAACATAAATTGCACACACCTAATTTATACGCTAATTTTGAAGCTGTTGATTTTATTTTTAAACGTATGTTTCTAATAAGTACAGTGACTACTGTAAGTTTGGGGTGTGAGAGTGTGCAGTTTACTTTGTAGAACAAAAAATTGAAGAATTGTTAAGTTTGTTTACCACAGACCTTATTTTACTCATAAATTGAAAAAACCCATTATAAAGACCCATAGGAAAATCTTGAGGGAAACACTGGTGAATTCATCTTCCAGGTTTTTACGTCACAGCTGCAGGACTCTGTTTACCACATAGGCCTATAATTTGTTTTGGTTTTTTTTGTGCAAAAAAAAGCTTTATTAATATTATGAGTTAACCTTAAAGAACATTTTATAATAAAAAAAATCCATCTCATAACCTTTTTAAACATTACTGTTAAAGGTTTCCCTCCATTCTTTCAAGATGAATAAGTGTGTGCTGCTGGTGTTTTTGGTTCATTATCAGATAGGCAGGTTTACTTGTTTAAGTTAAAATAAACCATGCTATAATGGTTGTAGCTATAATCCTACAATTAATCACTGCAATCATTAAAAGATTACCTTTTACACTAATTAGATATCATCTCACATCGAAACTTGTATCAGATGGTCATTATAAAAGAGGGATTTCACTCAGCGGCTACGGTTGTTGCTGTGGAAGCTATTTGTACTACGACACCTCAACACAGCCTCTTAGAATGAGACAGCACAGCGGGATCATATTCACAAACAATAACTGCACACACATAGCAAATGGCAATTCTCACTCTTCACCAAGACCAGCAGACATTCTGCCCCATCAGGGCTCACACCTGCCGCTACAGGCATTTTAAGACATTGTTCTCCCTCCTACACATACATAAACACCTTTTTCTAATACAGTGCTCAATACTTTGCAGTTGCATTAGTATTAAAGTAATTGCTCCTTGTGTGACTGATGATTTAGAAATAAACCTGTGCTTCCCGTCTCCCCTCAGCTTCACTGTGCATTTTCTACAGTAATATGATTCTCTCACAAATACCAGCATGAAAGTTTCTATCCTCTACCTGAACCAGCACCTTTTATCCTCAAATTGCTCTCTCTTTCTATTTTCTGATTTTTTTTCCCCCTCTATATTCCTGTGACAGTCAACTAACAAATACTCAGCTTATAACTACTTACGACTTTAAAGTCAACTTACAGCTACATACAGAGTCTAATTAGTGATGTGCCCCAGGGGTCTGTGTTATTATTATTAACCCAGGGGTCTGGGTTATTAATGGTTTGTTGATTAATCCTGCTAAATGATAACAGTGCAAGTTTCAAACACATTCTCTCTGTCTTGCTGTACTTCTGGATTAGAGTAAGTAACTCTGAAAGCTTTTCTCAGATCTCTACCAGCTGTGATATCCCACTGCCACACTGTCCTATATACACACATGGCTCAAGGAGAGCATGCAGTCACACACACATCTGAATAAGCACTGCAGATAAAGAGCATAGGGGGTGTCATCTGTGTCTCTGCTCTGTGTTGTTATTATTAGTTATGCTTGTAGGGCAAGCAAATCTTTAACCCTAACTATTAAACTTTGGTTCTATGGTGATAAATGATACTTCAAATTACTTGTTGAATAGGGTAATATATTTAAAATATGCAGGATGATGGTGCATCGGCCAATGTGTTATTAATAGAAGTAGAAAGGAAATAGAAACATTAGCTAATTTAGTTGTTATAGCACAAAATGTAAAATTATTCAAATAGGGTAAGATGGACAATAAGATGGAATATTTGCATTTAATTGCCATATTGTAATTAAAGATATGTCATAATAGCACTGGATGTTGGATGCACTGGATGTGTGAATTCAACTGAATGATTTCACTCAATTAGCCTATAGGTTTTAATGAAAAGCAAAAATGTCTGAAATGTACATCTAATTCATGAAAATGTTGAATAATAACCCCATTAATTACAATAAGTATTACTTAAGTACTACTGTACTTTCCTTAGCAATCAGACTGACAATTTTCATCTGGCAGACAGTTAATCAAATAAAAATCCCAACTAACATTCAGGGAGGGGCTTGAGCCATATCTAGGGACCAGAATATCAAAGACTTTTTTAACATGGCCAAGTATACAACCATTCAGACCACCTAAGCAATTCTTTATCTACCCTTGCAACCTCAACATCCTAAACACTCTATAGTCTAATATCTAGTCTAATATCTAGAAATGGTTATATGATGACTCACAAAGTCATCATATATGTGTGATTGACAGCTGTAGGTAAACAGCTAATCCTCTCCCTCCCATTCTCTCTCTCTCTCTCTCTCTCTCTCCCCCCCTCCCTCCCTCTCTCTCTCTCTCTCTCTCTTACTGTTGAGTTGTGTATTCCAGCTGGGTCCTTTTCTCTAGTTTCTGATGTTTGATGTTTCTGCTGAGCCCCAAGCTTCCCTCATGAGATTTGTGTGTGTGTGTGTGTGTGTGTGTGTGTGTGTGTGTGTGTGTCAAGTCCAGGTGTTTGCTATTTGGGGGATGTCTGTCATTGTTGGTGTGAATGGGGTGTGGACAATGAGTCTGAGTGTGTGTCTGTGTGTTCGGAGCATGTATGCATGAATTGGGCAGGGTAAAAAAAGTCCTCCCTTACCAATGTCAAACAGACACCTGTATCAGATACACACATATTTAATATTACAGTTGTTTTTAATTTAATGAGATGCAGCTACTATAAAAGATTTTTATATGACAAATTGTACCTTAATTTGTTTGAATGTTTTGAATTGATCTTGAATGACTGTCAGTGAAATTTGTGAACTTTTACAAAGGGAAAGATTTTCAGCATCTTAAATTAAACTTCAGTCTGTTTTTCTCACAAAGATGTCATATGACTTTAAAAGGTTTGCAAAATTGTGCACAAGTCAGATGGACTACTCTTATGGTACTTTTGTGTCTCTTTTGGAACTGGAAAGCTCCATTTTCCATTTACTTTAATTGCACAGGGATAAAGAACAGACGGGACATATCTTTGTGTTCTACTGAAGAAAAAAAGTTATACAGGCTTGGAACGACCAAAAGGTGAGAAAATTATAATAACATTTCAATTTAGAACTTTGCACCGAACATCACTTAGTATGATTTATAAGCTTTTTTCCTCATGGGGACCAAAAATGTCCCCACAAGGACAAGATTTTGGATATTGCCATCTTTGCGGGGACACCAGAACCACACACACACATTCCACAACAAAGAGAGTTCTTCTTCACAAACTGAAATACATGCAGAATAAAAATTGTCATTAGATCTATTTGATATAACACGTCAAATAAATGGGAAGGAGGATGTTTGGAGGAAGAGGCGTGTCACATTCATGCATGCAAGCGGGATGTCCAATCAGAGAGCTGCGTCACTCACTCACTTCCTTTCCCGTCATACAAACACACATGACACAATTAATCAGTGCACTGGAAACAACATACTTTATAAGGTCTCTGTCTTTGAAAACAAGCTTTCTTTTTTTCCCCCATTCATCTCTCTTTTGCCGCTCACCCGACTCTTTCTGTGCCTAATTCATTTCCTAACTCTTCAGTTGTGTTTCCTGTCTCATAAAGCTCTAATCATCCTCCATTTCTTGTTTCACGCAAACCAAAGAATCATTAGACTGGAGCACATCCCTCTCCTTCCTCTTTGTTGTTCATTCTGCACTAATTGGGATCTGTCATCGGTCTGATCTGAGGGTTTATTATTAGAGGGGTGCTTCCTGTTGCAGATAAAAATAATCAAAGAGCTCTGCGGACACATGTAATGAGGAGTCCTCTGGGGCATGTATTGTGTGTGTGTGTGTTGAGGACCAGAGACCGGTCAGATAAAGTCTCACTGAAGCCTGTCTGACGCTTCATTGTCAGGGGTGGATTCAGGGGTCAGAATGTATGTGATACCCCGATTTCTCTTCCGCCACCTGATCGCCCTGTTCAAACACAGAGCGGGTCAGTGTGCTGTCTGTCAATTAACACCTACTCGCTCCAGTCCCTCCCCTCCAAATAAGTAAGAAATAAAAAACCTGTGAACCAGACATGGCCCTCCATTCACTTTGTCTTTCATTACCGCCCACCTCCAGACACACACTCACACATACTTAAACTATCTCTTTTCACCTCAGCCGCTACGAGAGAGAGTGAAAGGGGCAAAACATGTCATCAGCCATTTTGTGCACCTGTCAGCTGCGCAGTGACTGCAAATATGGCAGCTGCTACCTAGTACTCAATGCTAAATTGTTAATTATCAACTATTTGTAAAGCTTGTTCTACTTGATAATGAAATCATCAACAACACAGAGAATTACCACTTTGCATATGGTGACTGTGCTGCTGCACTGCATGACACATTCAGCAAACAGGAACTGTTATCATCCTGCAAAACCTCTTGCTGAACTGGATTCCAACACGCTGGATTCCAGCAAAGGTTTTTTTTCCCCCAGTGGAAAGTATGTTTTTGAGTCACATAAAGTTTTTGAGGAGAAATTAACTACTGAAGTTTAGGGTGTTCCTCAGAGATGTTTAACCTTTTACCATTTAACAGTTAACCAACCATTGGTTATGAATCGGTATATGTAAATCAAATAACCGATCAGCCAACACAATCTCATGGCAATTCGTAACTAGTTTACATTTTGGTGAATTGGTGCCTAAAGCCGCAGTCACAAACTTTGAGCACTCAAAATATGTACAGACACTGCAACGGTCTGACATCATATGACCTCACACTCTGCGGTGTCTTTTTTAAAAACATAATTCCAAATATAGTGTAAAAATATGCAATCTGCACTCTTAGAAGAAAAAGGTTCTATATAGATCCTTAAAAGGTTGTCAGGCACTTCATATCAATTTTCTATTGGTCACACACCTTCATGTGATGCGAATTCACAGGGAAGAGATCACAAAATTTGAACTATGGAACACAGTGAAATTTGCATGAGTTTGTATTTTGTGTCTCCTGCAATTGCATGAATATGAATGGAAGTCAGTGGAACAGAAAGTGTAGGGTTACCTTTCATTTGTATGAATTTGTATGGTCTCCTTCATACGATTTTGTCTTCAACTGCTTATGCCTCAGTGACGGTTATGTTTAGGGGTGGAGTTAGGGCTTGACCATCATACCTTTTTCTAAAAATCATATGCTTTCGCCACCTCATAAAATAGTTTTCCCATGAGATCGGGCTAAAACAGCAGTCACACTAAAGTGTGTTTAGTTTATTTTAGGGCTGTCAATGTTAACGCATGCAATTAATTCAAAATCCGTAACGTGTTAAAATAATTTAACAGAAACAAATTACTGAAGCACGAGAAATTGCGTCATTAACGTAATTTACGTCATGCAGTTAGATGATCTTAGAAGTCAGGAGTTTATGATAGGCAGAAAAATCTCCATGTGGTTCTGTTCAGTATTGCAACTTGACTTGTCTAAAACAAGCTCTTTGTTGTTGCACTGTACACATACTATACACTGTACTATACACTTTAAAAAAAATCTGTGTGCTTTGGTGTGCATACATTTATGAATTATATAAGGACTCCTTATAATATTTGGTTATTATGTGTCCTTTTGGAGTCTCCAAGTGTCCTTTTTGGAAAGACACCTAAATTTACCTTAAAAAAAAGCTTGCAGAAAATACAACTTTGTGAGAAACACCCTTCAATCTGATGGTTTACTTTGCTAGACATAGAAATTATGACAAAATGAATGTGTTAAACAAGTGAAATGATATATGCTTAATTTCATGATAAGTGTGCGATTAATCGCACAAAAAGGGTGTGATTAATCATGATATGTAGGCTAAACAGGCATTTGATTATTAGTGGATCCATCTTGTAAATCAGCTCTTACTTTTTAAATCAGTACAAAATAATATCATGAAAAGAAGCTACATGCACTGCAGTGTCCATATTTAACATTTTCAATATATTGTTATTTATAATTTATTCAAAATGCACCCTGGATCAGCCGCAACTGGAAGCAGCAATTTTTCCCAGCTTTAACACACTTTCAGTAGGAGCCTGACCTGAGAATATTGTGAAGGATAAGCAAATGATAGCTGGATACTCAGTGTCACAAACACACAAATATTTACAGACAGTGTGTGTCTGAACATGTCAACAATCTGATAGAGTGGAAGGGAGAGCCTGCTTTCACACAGACTCGAAATTCTTCATACTCATTTTTTTTTTTTTAATTCAGTAGAATTCTCAGCCAGCATGACTAAACCTGTGGGTGGTGTGGCATAGTGGTAACCAGACTTTATTCTGATAGTCAAAAGTTTGGCTCTATGGTTATACTTACTACTAATAACTGACACACATTTGCTCTAAAAATCTAAATTCTGACCATGAGCTTGCAGACATAAAATTGTGATGGTTAATAGTTAAATTCAATGATGGTCCATTAACGAATAATGACAGCTCTAGCCAACCACACATTTCTTGCTACACTAAGCAGAAAAAAGAAAACACACACAATTCTAACCTTCTGTTCAGTGTTGGAAACAGTTAGGAGGTGAATATCACGGGCATAGGTTATTTTAGAAGAAAAGGGTCTTCCTGCACAGAGGCATAGGAAGGTGAACAGGAAAGAACTTGGCAGAACAGGAAGTGTAAGCACCTGTATCTGATTTGAGGCTGTCAGTTTCTGACTCCATCTCTCCAGATCCATGTCTTTTCTTTAATGAAGCGCAACTGCATTTTTGTTTTAGCAGTGTGTGTGGGAAAACATGACGGACAGCTGATCGTGCAATGTGAACCTGCAGTTACCAAAACATCTGAGGATGAAATAGCTGTTTATGTATCAGTTTGCTATATGAAAAAAGTGACTTAGAAAAACATTGACAACCATCATAATAAGATCCTAAATCCTAAGATATTAGGCTTCAAGAAAACTAACTTGAAGTTATATGTATTAAAAACAAGGACCCTCTGATACTAAAGCCTGTGGTAGTGCAAATGTTCCTGAACCTGTGAGAATTTAGGTTCAAGTCCAGCCTGCGTCACCTTTACGCATCTCCACCTACCCAATCATTTCCATACCTCATATGCACTATATGCAACAATGAACGTTTTAAATAGCAACAGTGAGTGCATTTCAGTTATTATCCTGAAAATGATACAGTCATTTTAGTTTTACGTAAAAAGCAATTCAAGAAAGAGATGAAGAGAGAAGTCAATTTACATTGTGGCATAATGTATTCCACACAGTGCGCTCTATTGCATACTGCACATTTTAGGAAGTGTAGGTCATCCAGGTATTATTTGAAAGCAGAAAATGTGCATATTGTGTATAAACTGGATTATTTCAGTAACAGTAAGAGTAGTGTGGTAGTAGGCTTTTCAAACAGCAATAGTATCTATCTAAAAATCTATCTAGAAACTTTTTAAATTTTTTAAATTTAACTATTGACTACATTTACATGTGTACCAATAATGTGATTTTATCCCAAAAAAAATCAGAGCAAGGACTTTAATCGCAGTAAGATGTTTACATGACACAAGCAAACCTCTTCACTCCCATTTACATGCAATTTTCATTATTCTGATTATTCATTAAGAATTGTGGTTGTTTTTACGGCCGTTAATCTCATAACCCAATGCACAGCACAAATGATGAACTCACATACAGTAAGCGGCAATGGCAATGGCAATTTTATTTATATAGCACTATTTACTACAACCAGAGTTGATGAATGTGCTGTACAACAAAATGACTAAAAACACCAATAACACAATGGTAAAAATTCAAGGCAGTAAAACCAAAAATAAAAATAAAGTACATAATGAACGTGCAGCAAACATAAGACAAGGACAAGAGTGCTTCAACCAGAATTAAAAGGTTTTTAGCTTAGACTTAAAAATAGACACAGAAGAAGCCATTCTAATAGAAAAGGGCAAATCATTCCAGAGTCTTGGGGCAATTGTAGACAAAAGCGCGATCACCCCTGCACTTCCGCCTTGTCTTGAGGATAGACAAGAGTCTCTGGTTAGAAGACCGGAGAGATTTGGTTACATGGTGCTCAATCAATAAATCAGAGATATATGAAGGAGCCATACCATTTAGTTATTTGTTAACAATAAGTACAATTTTAAAATCTACTCTGTAACACACAGGCAACCAGTCTACGGACCGTAAAACTGGAGTAACATGTGTATATGTGCACATTTCTATATGGACATATTGGATTTTTTTCAGTGACGTGCCTAAAATGTTTTTATTTATTTAGATGTTTGTTTTCAATATACTGCATTATATTAATGTTGCACAATGCTGTCAACAAAAGCTCTCCTCAGCACCCCAGAAATGGGTAACACTTTAGAATACTGATCCTTCATTAATGAATAACACAGGAACAAATGAGTAATGCATTATTAACACTATAGTAATTACTATTAACTAACAAGAAACTCTGATTAATGAATTAGTAAGTAATAGTGCTCAGTTGAATGTGGTATTTCACTATTAGCTAATCAGTAACTACTGTTTTCTCATACCTCCCAGAGAACTAATAAGAACTACTACATACAGGTTCATAATTAACATAAAGGTCATGGTTACCCACTAGTAATGACTGAAGTATTACCAAATCCTTCATAAGGAATTACTAATTATTTGGATCAGTATTCTAAAGTGAGAAACATGATAACTCTCTAGTAAGTACTTAAGTCATTGTAAACTTTTGAGGTTTTTGTACAGCTTTGTACAGTAATGATGTATTTGGTAACATTTACGTAATTACTAGTGGTAAAATTACTAGAATACTGATCCAAATAATTAGTAGTTCCTTTAGAATTTTGTAGTAAGTCTTGAGTTATTACTATCCAATACTTTACAAAAACCTCAAACGTTTACAATGACTCCACTAGTTACTAGAGAGTTATCATGTTTCTCACTTTAGAATACTGTTCCAAATATAGTAGTCAACATTTGAAGTGGCTCAAAAAAGTTCATCAAAGTTGTTCTAAGAACTTAGTTGTCCTAAGAAGAAGGTTTTAGGACAACTTTGATGAAAGGTTTTGATCCACTTCAAATGTTGACTACTGTAATTAGTAATTCCTTCTGAAGGATTTGGTAATACTTCAGTCATTACTAGTGGGTTACCATGACCTTCACTTTAGAATTAATTATACATAATTCATTATTCATGTTAATTATGAACCTGTATATAGTAGTTCTTAGTCGTTCTCTGAGAGGTATGAACTAATTACTAATTCATTAATCAGAGTTTCTTGTTAGTTAATAGTAGTTACTAGAGTGTTAATAATGCATTACACATTTGTTCCTGTGTAGTTATTCATTAATGAAGGATCAGTATTCTAAAGTGTTACCCAAAAATGTAATGCCTTTTTTACCACTATGTTTACGAATCTGCGCATGGCAACGTTATTCATGTACATCATACGATTAAAATGGAGCAGATGCTATTAAAGAGTTTACAGGCCTATATGCTGCATATTTTATTCCAATTATGGTTAATATGATTATGAGTTTAGTGACATCAGTTTTATTGAAGTATTGTGTTTACATGAGGTAAAGTTTAATAGTAATATTGCCTAAATCTCATTATAATCACATTATGAGGGTGCATGTAAACATAGTGAATTATTGACCTGTCGTTAAAAATGGTACAGTTTGAAGTTATTTCAAGTGTGATTGTGTGTTGTTTGATGATGATGATGATGATGATGACAATGAAGATGAGGATGGACTCAGATGACAGATAAATGACCATATATCAGAGAATATGACATCAGGTTTCACACGAATGATGATGAGAATGACAATGCTCTTTACTGTAATGCTTATGCTTTTTTGTAGTGAGACTGCCTTTCGTGCCATAGTTTCAGATCCTCCCCGACTTTCTGATAGGCCTTTCCTGCTGGGCAGGAGTGCTGATTGATGGCCGTTGGCTTAACAGACCCCCGCCTGCTTTAATCAGCTTTGGTTCCGAAATCTAAAAGGTTTAAAAAAAAAAAAAAAAAGCCTCTGAGGATTGTTCAAAAACAAACACAGAACAACACTTCCCTTAGGAAAGGGCTCACGGCTTGTGTATGTGTGTGTGGCTTTGAAGTGAACACCCAAACACACACGCCTCTATAGGCATTTTCTGAGGGAGCTGAACACTAATAAAGCAGAAAGAAAACACAGGCTGTGTGCTGGGTGTATGCATGTGTGTGTGTGTGTGTGTGTGTGTGTGTGTGTGTGTGTTTCTAAAGAGAGAAAGAGAAAGAGAAAGAGAAAGAGAAAGAGAAAGAAGGGAATTGACAGAGAAGACACACCCTGTTGCACATTTACACTGCTGACCTCTGTGTGCCTGCAGTATGAGGAAATAAACTGAGAAAAAAGAAAAAAGCTGTTACGTTCAAGAGACTGTTCACCCAAAAGGAGATGTTCAGCAAAATGTCCAAGCTGCTCTTCTAATCTCCATACAGTATAATGAAAGAAGCACAAAGCTATTGTATGTCTTCAGAAGACATGAAATATCCTATAGTTGTTTGGTCTACTTTTACAGCGATCTCTTGTCATTCAGCTTCATAGGGTAACATGGGGAAAGATGCCCCCTTAAGAACAATGTGGATTTACTTTTAATCTGTCACATATTTAGATATACGATTAGCATGTGCAGGATGATTATTCATCAGCCAATGTGTTATTATATGTGTTATATATCTAAATATTTCCTAATAAATAGAAACATTTGTTAATTTAGTTGTTATAGCACAAAATGTCAGATAATTCCAAAATATAACAACAGAATGTATAAATTACTTTAGATATAATTCTTATAATATTTAGATATTAATATTTATAATATTTAGAAAGTGTTATTAATGTTAATGTTATTAATAAAAAATTATTTTGACAATTTAGTAAAATAATTGAATAACCAACGGCAGACAACGCAGAATCCCAGTAAAAGAGGTTTATCTGAAAGGTAAAAGTATTCTATGACTTATGTACAGGCATAGGAATAGGAATTTAATTCAATTTACTTTTTTAATTGCCCATATTTTAATTGAAGATAGAAACACTGAGGAATCATATTGAATGATTTCACTCCATTAACCTATAGGTTTTAATGAAAACGAAGATGTCTGAAATGTACATCTAATTCATGGAAATATTAAATAATAACCCCATTAAATACAATAAGTATCTTTCCCCATGTTAGCCTAAATATCTAATAAATATCCCACATAAATGTTTGGAATGACTCCTCAGTGCATCTTAATGCCCCTAATTTTTTAGTCATTTCAACCAGCAGTTCAACTGCAAGGAATTAATAATTGGCTTAATTTTAAACCTAAATAATGCTCCTGGTTAGACCTTGAAAGTATGTTCTGCCAATGACTTTGTTTGGCTGGTTTACCATGTATGACTGAGTCCTAAATAAACACCATTGTTGTGACAATTATTTGATCTCTATGGCATTGCAAACATGAAAGAGGATACATAAACTGTAAGCAGACACAATCCGTCAGTTTAAATCTAGACTAAAAACACATCTCTTTACCCTGGCATACACATAACACATTATCAATTTATATTTTCAAATCCGTTAAAGGATTGTTAGGCTGCATAAATTAGGTCAGCCGGAACCGGGAACACTTCCTTTAACACCAGATGTACTCGTTACATCAGAAGAAGAATGGCATCTACGCTAATATTAGTCTTTCTTTTTATCCCGAGGTTTACTGTAGTCAGCCAGATCCAGGCCGTATCCAGATCAGATGGAGGACCTGTGCTTAGACACAACAACAATGCATCCCTGAAGTGTCAGCAGAGATTGAGTCAACTAGATCATCCCTGTGAAGGCCTCACCGACACAACAGCCAGTGGCACAGATTCCCACCAAACCGTCCCATACCGGCGTGATGAATACGATCTTCAACTAGATGGAACTGGACCAAATATTTTGACTGTTGCAATCCAAATCGGACTTATGACCTGTAACGTTGCCTGAATCATAATCATGCACTGTTTGCTGTTGGCCAGAGGAGAACTGGCCCCCCGACTGAGCCTGGTTTCTCCCAAGGTTTTTTTCTCCATTCTTATCACTGTTTTGTCATCTGATGTCACCTGATGGAGTTTGGATTCCTTGCCACTGGCTTGTTTAGTTGGGGACACTTGATATTCAACAATGTTTTTGATCTGCCTGCATTGACACCATTGTATGCGAACAGAACTGAGCTGGACAATGACATCACTGTTTTCTCCAGTGCTGATATATAGATAAATGAACTAATTATTGATTTTTACAACCGAATGAATCAATACTGAATTTACTTACGCTGGACAAAATTATTCACCAGTTTTCACTGTAAAGCTGCTGCATTATATAAATAAAAGTGACTTGACTGACAAGACATTAACATCTTAATTATTCTCGTGCCAAATCAATATTCAGCTATTTGACTTTTTTTAGATTTCATTTGTTAATATTAGTTAACTGAATAAGTTTAAGTTGACATGAACTAACAATGAACAATACTTCTACAATAAATACTTTAAAAAAATATTGCTCATTGTTAGTTTGTGTTAGATAATGCATTAATGAAACCAAATTGTAACGTGTTACCAGAAGGTTTTATAAAATGCTTACAGGTGGTGACAAAAATTCTTCTGGATCATATTTTGAGACTGATATTTGAGACATATTTTTAAATTAATTCTTAGTTTAAATTCTTGTTCATAGGGAAAATTGCCTAACAAAGGGGGTGTGGTGTCCTCACTGTAATACTCAGTGAAGGCATGGGTTTTAAGCCTAAACTTGACAAAAACTGTTTACTGTCCATCAAATCTGATTGTTTGCTTAGAATGTTGTTCCAGGATCAACAAAGAACTTGATCTAAGCAGGACTAGGTGAAAACAGGTTCTGCAGTCCCGGAAGTAATTTTCTCATTCATCTTTCCCGTAGGGACTTTTTTTTTAAAGTCTTCATTTATAAGCCATGAACCAAAACAACCAGCTATGAGGTGAATCACAACATTACAAACTATGATTTGAAACAAAAAAATTATTTGAAAATAAATTGCTTACAGACAATTTCTGAAACTATAGGTCCATTTCTCACACACAAACTCTACACACAAAACCATAAAACATGCACACAAGATCCCAAATGTCACACATCTCTTGCAAAAGCAAACACTTCATTCTAAACTCTTCTAAAAATTGTGCTTTTGCATAGTATCTCTACACACAAACCATTAAATGATTAGCCACATACAAGCCAAACACAGATGTGAAAAATGTAAAACACTACTATGTTGTGTCTTTTGCTTGTTCAGTGTGCAGTGGAGAAAACAGGAGTTTGTCATATCACTCACACGTATGTATGTGCACAAATACACTGTATATACAGTTTGCATATACAATTGTTGCACATTTGATGAATTTTACAGTCATTGAACTGAACAGAATCAATACTGAACTGACTTGAGCTGAATAATGACACAATTGGCTTGTTAGAGCTGCTTTACAGCAGAGGTTGAATTTTATTACTATTGTGAAGCCGCTTTAAAACCATCTGTATTGTGTAAAGTGCAACAGAAATAAAGGTGACTTGACTTGTATACATATTCAGTATATTTACAAAATAAAAAGAAACCCAAGGGTGAAAATTTTACTTGTCTCTCAAAGCATTGAGTTTTGATTTTTAAGCGGCCAAATCAGGTACATTTAGGCTATAAACAGAAATGCACAGGGGTAAATATAATTTGTTTCTTACTCAAAACATTGAGTTTTGATTTCTAAGTGAACAAATGATGTGTAAGTGTTTTCACACATGATCGTTGGGTGCAGGAAATCAGTAAAAGAATGCAGTGATTTCCAAATAAAACAAGAGAGCTGTTTATTTTGAATCGTGTTTTGCAAAAAGTTTGTTTCACAATTGCAAACAAAGTGTAAATCAGATTGCAGAATATGCTTGCAGTTTTGCAGACTCAGTCTGAAGATTAGGTATATGAGTGAATGGTTTCACTAAGTGGGTACCACTTTTAGCGTGTAAGCATTTTTAAAAACTGTAATTGATTATTTATCATTTTACTTTTCTATGAAAATTTGACAGAAGCTTAGTTAATTAATAGCCAAATGAAAAACCTTGGAAATGGAACTGCTGTTTGAATTATTTGCTTGTAGGTCGCCTTGCATTATGATATGGCACTAATGGGCTAAGTTCCGGATGTCATCAGTAGCTGCATCTCATTTCGGAGGCTGCGTCCTCCGGAGGTTGCATTTGAAGGCTGCATACGTCATCAAGGATGTCTTATTTAAGAAAAGTAACGTAATAAAATTGACTGTTATTCCTCATGAGGTGTAAAATACTGTAATTTTTTTTTAAATTTGCAATCTAACGGTTACTTTTCTTGAATGAAACCGCCTCAATGACACATGCAGCCTTCAAATGCAACCTCCGGAGGAGGCAGCCTCCAAAATGAGATGCAGCTAGTATCTAGCGTTGCTCCTGGTATGTGGACTATCGTCATCTGCTGCAGAGATGCAAAGCCTGATCCGCCAAGAGCCAGGCAGGATTACCCACACCAAATGAAATTTTAGCCCCATTTCAAAGAGACTGGCAGGGATTAGACAATTACCTGTTAATGCTCTCATCTGCCAACAATCCACAGTAAACAGTCCTCATCTGGGCCTGATTATGCATACAAACACTCACACCTAAACACTCTTAAAGTATTACTCTACAACAGCCTACACTTTCTTTCACATACTTCTTCATACTACATTTTCATCATTGTCATTTACAAACACTGTGAAGACACAGAGATATCCATTTCATGGAGGTCGTCCAATATTTGCGTTAATGATGTCAGTGTGAAATACTAGCTGTAAACATTAACAAGCGGCCCTCTCTTGGTGGGCCATTGTTGCCTCAATAGCTTTTCTAAAGTTAACTGTAAATGTTAGTACAGAGGATGGGAAGATATCTCAGAAATAAAATGTTATCTGTAAAACATTTCTTCTCTTATTATTAACTTTATAAAACTGTTATTTTTTTATTGTTATTATTAGTTATTATTATTATTATTATTATTTAAAATCACTTAGCTAGTACTAATATGATTGTAATGTCACAATCCTCTATAATTCTGTGTTTAGCAACTGCCTAGCATTGCTCAATCACCAGAAGCACCTTAAAGGATTAGTTTACCAAAAAATGAAAATATTGATTTACTTACCCTCAAGCCATCCTAGGTTAATATGACATTCAGCTGAACACAATTGGAGTTAAATTAAATATTATTCTGCCTCTGCCTCTGCCTCTTCCAAGCTTTATTAGTGGGAGTGAATGGTACCTTTTTTTTTTTTTTTTTTTTTTTTTTTTTTTGAAGGCCAAGAAGCACATCCATCCATCATAAAAGTAATTCACATGGCTCCAGGGGTTAATAAAGGTCTTCTGAAGTGAAGTGATGCATTTTTGTAAAAAAATATCCATATTTATAACTCTATAAACTATAATCACTATCACAATCACTTCTGGTAACGACCATACGTGAATCTATTTCCGGTCGGAGAGTGACTTCTAACCCAATGCAAGATGTATTGACGAACGCGGAAACGCAGAGGATAGAGCAAAACAAAACACCGGTCACAAATTAGAAGTCTAAAATGAGAATTTTTAAAGAGAAATATCGGAGGAGCTTGAGTTTGTTGCCCAGCCCTATTTGTTTGAACCATGAGAGGCGTCTACTCTCACCTAAGCTTACATTACTCCTACATCCTACATCATACGCCGGAACTCAACACTCTCGTGAACTCACGGACAGACATTACCAGAAGCTAGTGATTATAGACTATAAAATTAAAAATATGGATATTTTTCTTACAAAAATGCATCGCTTCACTTCAGAAGGCCTTTATTAACCCCTGGAGCCATATGGATTACTTTTATGATGAATGGATGGGCTTCAAAATCGTGAAAGCCATTCATTCCCATTATGAAGCTTAGAAGAGCCAGAAGATTTTTTAAATATAACTCTGATTGTGTTTGACTGAAAAAAGAAAGTCATATACACTATAGGATGGCTTGAGGGTGAGTAAAGTATGGGATAATTTTCATTTCTGGGTTAACTATCCCTTTAACAACCACGTTTTCAACCTCTTATCCTCTCTTCTAACAGGTTTTGAAATATGTTACTTAAAACCTCCAAACTTTGAATCTCCCTTTAAACTGCCTAACAACCTTCAACCTGGCCTAAATAACCTTCAGAGTTCATGACTTTTCCCCCCACATTTTTTAGACAAGACTGTCAAACAGTTTTCCTTCTCTAGTTATTATTAGCCTTATAAAACAATAGAAGTCTATGGCATGTCCTAGTTAAATTGATAGGTACATCACTGGAACATACTGTATATTTAGAAGTTTTATCATAAGTGAAAGCAGGACATGAAAACAGACATAATAGAAAAGAGAAATGAACTCTCAAGAATAGCATAGGTTTGGAAAGATCTGAGGAGACAGAATGATTGAGGGATGTAGTGAATAAAAGGAGTGAGATGGTGTGTGGAGGTCTGAGGCAGGTTCTGAATCCTTTTCCCTGTGGATTTGAAGACGTCCTGTTTTACTTTTGCTTTCCTGCAGGAAGCTACTCCA
The DNA here is from genome assembly GCA_037950665.1 of Hypophthalmichthys nobilis. Classification (NCBI taxonomy): domain Eukaryota; kingdom Metazoa; phylum Chordata; class Actinopteri; order Cypriniformes; family Xenocyprididae; genus Hypophthalmichthys; species Hypophthalmichthys nobilis. Next base: position 28,513,595 of record CM075479.1, read on the forward strand.
CACTGTGTGCAAAGACCTCACACACACATACATACACCATTTCAACCACATGTGCAAATAAATATGAGCACTTATAACCAGATGCACAGCACACCTCACAAATTCATTTTTCTCACCGCATGCTTAAATGAATCTGTGCTTTTTGTCACACTGTTTTACTACATCTTAAGTGCTTCATTGCTCTGAACTTTCATTCTGTATTAAATGTTTGTCAGTATTTTCACACCTATACTATAGTACAATGACTTCAGGTACCCTTTTGTGTGTCCAGGTCCAAATTGAGACACTTTTAGCAGAGAGAAAGCTATGAATTATTAAGAGGAAAAAAAGAATGCATGATGAATGTAAGAGAGATGAGGAGATGAGAAGTCAAACAGCTGCATGACGCGGTCGAAGTGTCATGGCTGCATTAACGTCTCTTGTTGTCGTGGAGACATGATGCGATAAGATCTCCCATGATTCATAGCCACCCACATGTAGTTTATGCCTTTTGTACTGTGGCCGCACCAAGAACGTTCTCTGGTAGCTTGGCAACTGCAGATCATAGGGGTGTCGGTTAAAGACCGCCCCATTATACGAAAACCTTGTTCACCTGAATTATACCTGCACATTTTTTGGTCCATTAACTTTGAGGATTTAAACATGTCAACTGTGAAAGCTGTCGCTTTTTCTTCATGCGTGTAAATGCATTTGTGTGTTAGTAACTATCCTTGTTAGTGCAGATATAACTTATGATACTGCATAACTGATAATATATTTGGATTATGACGTGTATATCAGAAAATCACAAAATACCATATAGTAAATATAAGATAATATGATAATATCATTTAGTAAGTTTTTATTTATCAGAAAAGTTTTTGTTTATTTTAATGTGCAACATTGCTCTTGGCTTAAACCAAGATAAATAGGGCCATGTTTGCATAACTCGTTCAATGCTTTGGAGTAAATTTCCATTGCCTTTACTCTGAACTGACAAATTAATAATAAAGACGTTCAACTTCATTCAACATTTCAATGCTTGTACAATATAAACTTTCATGATATTAGTTAAATAAGCACAAACATTTTGAATGTTTGTAGATTGATTGCAAATCATCAATAGAATGGCATATTGAAGGACGGACACACACATACACACACTCATGTATCTGTGTGTGTTCCTTTGATGATGTCCACCTGTCACAGTAGGAGCAGGAGAACATCCCTCCGTCTTAATCCCTCTTTCCGTTCCTCCATTTTCACATCTCTGCATGCACTTTTTCCTCTTTGTCTGTCCTCTCCCCCCAAAAAGGAGGAAATGGTATATGTACAGACACAGGCAGTTTTTGTGAGCATTGCTCTTATTTGAAGAAAAAGCTTGTAAATATTAACTTTGTTTAGTTTTCTACTTTATGTAAACCTTCAACTGAACTCAATTTGATACACTGACAGGACAATGATACACTGATGAAAATGAATATTAAACGTTGAGACGTTTATTCGTTTGAAACAATTATTATGTTTACATGCATTAACAAAAACTGATTATAAATGTCATGTCAATGATTATAAAGATTTTCATAACCGGATTAATCAGAATATTGGGTTAAAGACTTCATTCTTTTTACAACCATTAGAAGGAGCATCGTGAGTCACATGAGTCCTTCCTTATGCTCACTTTACACTTGTGTTAATGTACTTGCTAAAACACATCGTAATTAATGGTATAAGAGCGAGTACTACAGTATGTCTTAGTTTATTCAGATTTATTTTTGCATAATTGCCATTAATGATATAAGGTCAAAGCATTGTGATTGATAATGAAATGAAAGCACTGGTGAGGTGATGAGGAGATGATCTATGTAACTTTATGATCTGTAATTGATAATGACAATGATGATGTGACAGGATTAAAGTGAAAAGGTACTAATATGTACCTCTGACAACTTACTAGTGAGGACATTTTACTGGTCCTCACTAGTTAAAAGGCTTATAAATCAGCCAAAACGTTTTTATTTAAATCTAGTGTTTTGCACGTTTATAGGGCTAGCGATTGGTAAAGGCCATAGAAAATATCATTAACCTGATATAAAATCAATGTCCTCACTAATATAGTGAAACAAACTTGTGTGTGTAAACACAGAAAGTGCAGGCAACAGGAATGCTTGTCTTTCAAAGTAGGTTATTATAATACTTAAGCACGCATTACACACTTTTGCATACATTTCTCTCCTCTTTCTCCTTCTCCTCCCTCTTCCTTCCTTCCCTCTCCACACACACGCGCTATTCTTTTCCTCACTGAGCCTGTGACAAACGATGGATCTTGTTCACACCTGAAAGAGCATTTTTATTGCTGTCTTTGAAAGTGTTTGGCTCGTGTTGGGGGCTAACAAACCTGGTGAGTTTTTTCAACTAGGAATAGTGTGTATATTTATTTTTAAAAGTAAAACATGTTCTTTCTCTTAGTGGAAAATGTGATTTGTTCATTTGGTAGATTTTTTATGAAACAAAATCTTTCTTTAGCTTATTAACTATATTTACGGTAAAACGATTATAGCTCCTAAAATGTCATGACAGGATCATTTTTAAGAGCAATTGCTTTGTTCTGAATTTTCGGAAACTTTCACTATTGTTTATAGGAAGAAAAATCACGAACGAGAATAGATTCATTGTGATCACTGATTAGTTCGTTTAATTTGCATAGATTTGTGATGATTTTTATTAATAAAGAACATTGGTTATTGTTGTATAATGGTATAGGCCTACGTGTGATGCTGATGCATTTTCTCATTAATGTCCTCAAAAGGTAAATAGGCTTCTTAACACTTAACACTAATTAACGAATATTTGCTTTAATCATTTTGTTATGAAGTTAACGTGTGTGCAAATTGTAGCAGAATTACGTCATTGGTTAACGGTGAACTGGGTTTTATTTGGGTAAAGTGAATTTGTGTGTGGATGGCTTCGGCAATGTCGAAACTTAAAAATAATGCCTCAATTATAATATACTTTATAACATTTAATTTTTAAATTCCGACACTGCAGCTCTGTAATTTAGCCCTAATGTTATTAGGCTAATAAAGATGCGTCTTTTTAACACTATCTGAAACTGAATCATGCTATTATACAGTATGTGTTTTATTTTATTTACATTTAAACGGTGGTGTAGGATACTATGTTATTGTACTGTATGCTAAGCTCTTAAGATCTTAATTTATGTCGTAGCCTTTGAAATAAACCAGCACGTGCACAGCTCGTTAAATAATAGCTTCAGAGCATCCGTAAAGTATACTTGAAACTATAGCTATCAGGTGCTGAAGAAAGGTCATAATCCAGAATTATATCCTTAACGCTAAAATAAATAAATAAATAATAATAAATCGATAAAATAAAAAAATACACAATAAGTGAAAAATTTGGCTAAGTTTTTTTATGAACTGTGGCTAATCTACATGGAGATTATAAATGTGTTCTTAAGATTTCATATCATTTGGATGAATGGACACTTAAGGACAGTTAATCTAAAACCGAAGTTAAAACACTTGTTGTGTTGAATAGTTTATTGTGGCCAAGAAGCATTAAAAACCTGGCAGCCACTGACCTGTGAAAAACCATAACTCATGTTTTAAATACGCCATGCAGATGCACGCGGAGAATTACACCGTTACATTTATATTTTGTTAGTTTGGTTGGTTAAGATGGTTTTAATAAATATGTTGTTACAATTAGTAGTAACTAGACATATGCAGCTAGGCCTATAACTTTATACATTCACGTGGACTGTGAATTATTAAATGCGTTTTTTCACCGCCACGCTTTATTCTCGGTTATCATGTAGGCTGTTTTGCCATAATCAGTTAATATAAACAAAAAGGGGGAATATCCGTCTAAATTGTGTAATGTCTTGATTTACGTACTTGCGAACATGTTACGTGCTACTTAACTGTGCTTTTAACGTGGTGGTACTAACATCATGCATCACAGGAAATCAGTCATGCACAAAAGTTTTGGTGCTGGAAGATGCAAGTTCTGTCATATTAAGCTACATATTGACAGAGTTTTATTCAGATACAGACTCTTAAATGCTACACTCTAGCATAATGGAGATATATATGTCTCTATATTGTGGGGCAATGTAATCCACCAAAACACATCCCATATTAGTGATCAGTCGCATTATCCTTTCCATTTGGGCCCATGTTCTTAACAAACACTTTCTTATTTAAAGGCTAATATGGTGTAAAAAATGATTATAATTTGAAATGACTAGAACTATTCACAGAAATATTGGGAATAACTCACGAAAAATACAAAAATGTAAAATAATTACAGGAGCCAAATACAAGACTGCTATAAGTTACATCATGACACTGAAGAAAAATCACTTGAGATAAATGAAATCGATCAATTTAAAGGAACAAGGCTGGAACATAACAGGAATATATACTGTAAATGGTTCAGTTTAGTCCAAAACTGGACGGTATATTAGTAGTGATGATAGCAGTAATTAGCTACTAGTATTATAAATACTAATAATATTAGTAATAACCGTTTGTCATATTGTGTGTAAATGGTATTTAAAATTCCTTTTCATGAAACCACATTTTCTGTTTGAAGGCGAAGCATGGTTGAATTTTAAAAATGGTTTGACTGCGCGGTATAACAGTACAGCTTCTGCACCTGTTATATGAACTAATTATGTCTTCTAAAACTGTGTCGGTTTCCAGTTGTTGGTTCAATTGACGTGGTGAGAGACATAGTTCAGAATTTGGAGGGTATGAAGCAAAATAGGATGAATCGCTTTCGAGGCAAATACGAATCAGGAAGCTTTATGCCCTACCGCATCAAATATGTGTGAATGTGAGGGAGTGTGTGAGGGAAAGAGAAGGCGGGCTTATGAGAAACCACAGTTTGCCCTCCTTCTCCTCTGGTATCTAGTTGAGGAGAAACTCTGAAGCGCAAGAGATTTCTAAAACCTTACGCTGACATTAAGCTGCACACATACAAAAAAGAAGGAAAGAAATATATATTTTTAAAAAAAACTCTTCACATGATTGTTGTCGGACGTTTTCGACTGTCATCAAGAGAAGACTAGTTTGCATTGCTGAACTGTTTTTATTAGTCCACGGTTTTGTTTTGGTGTAGGTCTGCGTGCGCAATGATGGCCACCTACCCAGGCCCTGAGGATAACGGCATGATACTCATGGACACTACCTCGAGCTCAGCGGAGAAAGACCGAACAAAAGAGGAAACTCCTCCCGAGAAGGGACCGGACAAATCCGATCCGACTCAGAAACCACCGTACTCTTACGTGGCGTTAATCGCGATGGCGATCCGCGAGAGCTCGGAAAAGCGTCTCACGCTGTCCGGTATCTACCAGTACATCATCAGCAAGTTTCCTTTCTACGAGAAGAACAAGAAAGGATGGCAGAACAGCATCCGACACAACCTGTCTCTCAACGAGTGCTTCATCAAGGTGCCTCGGGAGGGTGGCGGTGAGCGAAAGGGCAACTACTGGACCCTGGACCCGGCATGCGAGGATATGTTCGAAAAGGGCAACTACCGGCGAAGACGACGCATGAAGAGACCGTTCAGGCCTCCACCGACCCATTTCCAGCCTGGCAAATCTCTTTTCGGCGGAGACGGGTACGGTTACCTCTCCCCGCCCAAATACCTGCAGTCAGGGTTTATCAATAACTCGTGGTCTCCTGCGCCTATGCCATATACCTCCTGTCAGATGAGCAGTGGGACCGTGAGTCCCGTTAACGTGAAAGGCTTGTCCGCGCCGTCCTCGTACAACCCATATTCGCGTGTGCAGAGCATAGGTCTCCCGGGCATGGTGAACTCTTACAACGGCATGAGCCACCATCATCACCACCATCACACGCACCCTCACGCGCTCTCTCACGCGCAGCAGCTGAGTCCCGCCACGGCTGCACCCCCTCCGGTGTCCACCGGCAACGGGACGGGGCTGCAGTTCGCTTGCTCGCGCCAGCCCGCAGAACTCTCCATGATGCACTGCTCGTACTGGGATCACGAGAGCAAACACTCGGCACTACACGCGCGAATTGATATATAGCTCGGGCGTCACGAGACCGACGACAGACCAACATACTCGCTAAAAGACAGTAAAAACAAGGTCCAGCGATCTCAAAAACCACATAAAGACATTTCATAAATTGTGCGTGGTCTAGGGACTTACAAGAAGGAAAAACTTTTACTGGAGCCTCAAATTATGGGAGCACGGGCATTCACGGCGAGTGCGTGATGCAGGGACTAAAGATTTCACATTTTTCTTCGCAGGCAGGAGACTCATGCATTTGTGTTCTGAATGTGTATAAACTGTTCAATCATAGCCTATAAGAAGATGGCCCGCAGATCGAAGAATCGCTATGGAATTACAAATCATGTTTACCTGAATCCGTTCACAACATTCTGTCAGTGACTTTGGAGTGAAGTATTGGGTTCTGAACCCTTTTTTTCCCAATTAATATTTTTTATTCTCTTTGCTTTTGAATGTTTAAGGATACAGTGGAGCTCTGGACAGATAAACCGAAGTTCTGTGGAGACACAAACACAACCTGTACACCTGTGTTTTGGCCTCTTGTTTCCGTGATTAAGGGTCTCATAGGGGTTCAGATCACGTGACTGCCAGTTTGTACTGTTTTGTATGTAGCTACTTTGTAAAAAGAAAAAGAAAAAAAACATTAAATATTTTTAATGTCTATGACACATTGGGGCCATGTTTAACTAGCACTTTTTAATCTTTTTTTAAATAGATCTACTTTTTATTCTTTAATAAACTCTTGTCAACATGACTGATTTTGGATTTTATAATTTATATAGGCTACATAATTCTGCGATTATTATTATTATTATCATTATTATTATATAGCCTAATAAGATCATCTATTTGTATCGGAGTCCTGCAACTGTTTAGCCAGCTAGCCTTCCAATATTGTAGCTAACGTGTGTAGTAGCCTGGCCTACTTCGAGATAAGTTACCGCATGAAAATAATTTCCAAATAGGACTGCGTTGAAAACAAACTCTAAAATTACTCTGCTTCGTTAGTTTTTCGTGTAATGTAAGCGATTCGTGATTCCTAAACCGATGAAAATAGTCAACTTTATGCGAGTAGGCCTACATATTAAGCAACATTGGGCCTGTATGGGGAAAATTGCGTAAACTGTTAAGACAAATTATTGTCAAATCAGCCTGTCAAATCAATGTATTCATAACTATTGCCCGGATTTGGTGTTTTTAACATGTATTTGTACAACTTTTAAACATGTATTCCATAGGCTATATTAATAGTTTCGCCTTTTGTCGCTTTTATTCCGTGTCTTTAAAACTCATTTTACTAGAAGTACACGATTGCTTTAAAATACAATGCAAGTGTATCCCTTTGCATTTCTTAATTATGAATCTGAAAAACTTATCAAAATGCGAAACTTTTTTTTTTTTTTTACCTAAGCCCCATACTACAGTTAAATAAAATGCTTGTTTGCACGATTTAATTTTACGTAACAAAGAAAAGTCTAAGCAAGCATTAAAACACATACCCTCTTGATAACTGTCCTTAAATAACATTATCACACTTTTTTAAATAATAGCTAATGCTTAATAAATCATAGTTAATCTACTTTGGAATAATTACCACTACCTAACGAAACTTTAGTAGGCTAAATATATTTTACGATAATGTTTATCAAATGAAAGTTATTAAAAACCGACTTTCTCTGTTTGCGTGCCATAAGGCTGGAGCGTCGGGAGTGTGTCTGACACCTTCATCTTGTCAGTGGAGAACTTCAGTGTTTCTGCATTTTGCCGTGTAGGCCTATAACGTTAAGTAAACAGTGTTCTAAAGTTACCGGTTTAAATAAAATAAATAGATTATATTTTTCCTGTAGTGGATTTGTTGAGTTAATGATAGCTAAAGGCCGTTATTTGAGTTTGGAGAGGAATTTACTGCACAAATATTTGAACATTTACATTAATAAAACACTGAAGACATTTTTTTATCAAAAACAGCAAAACAACAACAATAATAGCCTATAATAATAATAATAATAAGAAAACGAAAAAAAACATTATTATACTGAGAAGTTGTTTTTCATTGTTTGAATGTATCGGCCTATTCTTTATTTTTATTTATTTTTAAACTTTAGAGATATAATCTTAAACATTTTGTTAGATATTTGGATGATCTGCTTATTAGGCTAATGACTGTTTATATTTTCCACACCTATCCGCCAGTCACTAAATGGTCCTTTTCAGGTGCCAGGTGCGCGTCACATAATGCGCCCGCATGCAGGATGCTCAGTTGAAGGTGGGCCCCCCGGTAGTTTGTGTGTCCCAAAAAAAAAGAGCATCGGGGAATGTTGTCACATAAAAAAACTTTTCTCCTCCTTAAATATATTTAATGGGGTTGTTCACAGGTGTATTGTTCACCCTTAAGGAAGTTCATCTACAGGACACAGGTAGGCCTATATAATACATTCACGAAAAATATTTTTCATTTAATTTAGTTTTGTTAGTTCATTTAGTTTCCTTGGCTATAATCTACTTTAGCCTTTCCTATATCTGCAATAGGCCTAGCCTCATTTAGAAACCAATTATTATCCAGTTATACAACAACAATAATACTAATACAATAGTAATAATAAATACAATAATATAAAATACAATAATAATAAGAACTGAGACTCTAGTCGAGATTCTCTCTGTTAATGAAGTGCTGAATTGTTAATCGCTTTTCATATAGCCTAACTTCATTAACTTCATTTTGCTTAAAGTTTTTAAATAGGCCTATTAATTTTTTATATTAAAGTTATTTTACTATTTTAAATATTCATCCAAATGTTTAGCATAAATAGATGATTGTTTCATGTGATTATTTCGTGCAGATTATACTTTTACACAATCGCTGCTCGATTCATCTGAGCCGCGTTTCCCAAAAGCATCGTAACAAAAGTAGTAACCTATGTGATAATCGTTGATCTAGTGCTGTGGAGTAATCGTAGACTGCGGAATTGCATCATAAGAAGATGGACACGTGCAGCCACCTGCAGGACAACTGCACAATTACATTTAAACCTAACACAGGGATGTATTTGAACATATGACATGATTAGAATAATATATAATATTATTCTATTTAGATTTATTTCAATCAATAATAATAATAAAAAACAAATTAGGAAAAAAAAATACGACTAGATAAATTAATAGGCTATGAAATTAAGTAGCCTACACAGGTTAGGCTACATTAGTTACATTGATTTCAGTTAACCTAGTTAGGCTACCACAAATTGGTATGATTATTGCAGAACATGAAATTCAGAGTAAGTGGAAATCTTATATTTAATGGGAAAATGTTCCAAAATGGCTCTGCAGTCAAACATATCTATGAACCCCGTCAAAGCAGTACTAGGACTAATTGTGCAGGCTAATCAAAAACAATAACACAATTATAGCCTAGTATGTAAAATTGGGTTGATTAATGTTAGATATATAAAGAAAAAGAAAAGAAAAAACACTTAAAACCAAATCAAGTAGCCTAAATGACAAGTAGCCTATTTAAATAGGCTACCGTTTTAGGACTTCCTGACGTCAGGAATTAGAACTTAAAGCCAAAAACACATTGGCCTAAAAAATATAGCATCTCAGTTCCCTACGAATTTCAGTTTTCTGCTTTGTTTGTAGCAACTATGTTTGTCTCAAACGTGTAGGCCTAATTTATTTAGCCTACTTATTAATTCATTTAGCCAATATAGGCTTATTCAAGATGACATTAAATTAAATAGCATAAGCATAGGAACATATTGTATAATTGTGTGGTTGTTTTAGATTATCACATGAGTGAGGCTGCCTCCTTCCATGTCCTTGGTCGCAGAATGAGCGGAGGTAAGCGGGCGTTTCTATGGGAGCTGAGCGACACACTCGCACTGGGGGATTGTGGGATTTGCAGCGGAGTCGAGCGGTAACGTCGTCAAAAAGTTCATAAATGCGTATATTTATGCTAAATTGGCGATAAACGCCGGACGGTCGGTAGTCAACCGCTGTGAGGTGCAGGCAGTGATGTTTGTCCTGTTGTAGCGCTTCTGGTGGATTTAGAGCCTATATACATCACTGTTACATATTACTAATTTGAATTAAGATTTCAAATAGGCCTACAATCTGGATGCTTTCATTGTGGATAAACTGTGGCTGGGTCAACAAAAGTGTAATAGGCCTATGAGTTCTTGCGCCCACAGTTTCGCGAATGTATGGTCCTGAGGTTTCCGCTGGCTGACCTGGCCTCTGGTGTCACAACACAGGTTGTCGGTTTCCCAGTGCTCGGGCACACAATTGAATTCCCAAGATTCCTGGGAGAGGTTTAAGCTGGACAGCAGTGGTTTTCACGAGCTCCCTCGCGCACCTCACCCCGCGCGCGCCTATTGAAAAAAAAGAGAGGGGTCAGCTGTGTTTGCTATACACAGGAAAATAGCCAAAAATTTGATTTGCACAAAATCCGGCAATTGTTACGAAGCACATGATTTTTGTCTGAATCCAAAATAATTTGGTCAGTGGAGCTGAGTGATTTCATTTTATCATTTTCCTCCTTTTACATTTGGACATGAGTGAAGATTCACCCTATACGTGATGTTTTCTGTTATTGGCTTTGATGAACAATAGATGATACTAAATAAGCATCTCTATGCCAGAATTATTATTGGGGTGTATTATGATATACCACAGTCGTTTATAAATAGGAAGTGTACACAAAAGTTTGTATGGGCGACCTCTTCACCCGAGAAAGGACATGTAGATGTCCATAAATGAGGTTAAAAAATGGTCAGCTAAAAATAAGTGATGTGTCATTTTCCTTTAGTGAAAGCAAGAGATTCTTGCTAAATGACGCAGGGACCTCAGAATGACCTTGGGTTTCCAATGTCACTCAGATGTTATCATGCAATTGTATGCTATTTAACAGCATGTTAATGCAAGAGTTGTTTTTTTTTTCTTTTCTTTTTTTTTTTTTACATCTTTAAATATCTCTCTGTGAGCTTGCAGATAATCAAAGGTCATGCTGATCACAGGGCTGGTGTCTTTTGTCTTTTCAACTACATTTAGCGAAATAATTCAAATATGATAACTGACACAAATTCACAATTATTCTTAGATAGCAGATTATGTTTATCCATAGTCAATAGAAAAATGAAAAAGCAGAAGGATTGTGATCCCATTAACATCCTATGAATTTGAATCAGCAAAACATCCCTTACATTTGACTTTTACATACTGAGCGGTTCAAATCTGCAACAGACAACAAAACAACAACAAAATCCCTGACCCAAACCACAAAAAAATCCAGGTGTATCAGCTGAAGGCGAAGGCTATTGAAGGTCAATTGGGAAGATGTCATGCTCTTTATTTCAGCTTCTACCTTGTCCGTCTCTTTTCGCTCTTAAATAAAGCAGTGAAAGTTTTAACGGCCTCCAGATTTTCTTCCAACTACCCACCTATAGTTTAGCACCTCAGCACCGCCCTTTCTGAGACTGAGATCTTAAATTTTTGCTTCTAAATCTAATTTAGAAGCAAAAAATGCCCTTTCAAGCAATTACATACCTCTTGGCCCAGGTTCAGAATTAAACAAATGATTATATTATGATATCCATAATTATACGCCTAGGCATGGGGGCTCCTTTCAAGTGTCATGTGTGTCTAGTTACAGCTGATGAGATCAGGAGTTAGGCTGGTTTGGATCCCGTTAACAGAATGCTTAATGGAATAAGAATGGAATGGGTGAATAATGGAAGCATGCTGTTTGCGGCTTCGCTCCTTTAATGTGAACCAGTGTGTGGCACATTTCAGCCTAAAACTTTCAGACATTAACAACATATAATAATAATACTACATATGATCAGATAAATATCAAACATAAATACCAAATAAATATCAAACACCTTCCTTCATGTATGTACAAACACACCCACACACAAACACACCCACACACATGTATAGAGTCATCTGTGTGGATATGACCAAAAGTGAGTCTTTGCTTTGAAACCTGATCTCCTCCAACAGTCCTATTCCTGCCTCTGCTCACCACAAGAATGACTGGAGAATGTTCTGGGAATATTTGGAAATGCTTATCAGGAAAATTCAGATCTGATCATTTCTAACTGAAACATGACAAACAGTGACTGTATCAGTAAGGCAGCCTGTAGGATTTAAATGATTTCAACACCATGATAAGCAGTAAGGATCTATTACTGCTAGCTATAAAGACCTTGGGTGAAAAGCACAATGAGAAAGCCTGTCCAAGACATCTAATGACAGGGACACTCAAAGATGATGGCAGAAACAGGGGAAATGCTGATCTCTGTAAATTGTTTCACAATGAAAAGATTATTTTTGAATACTGGAAACTACATAGTAAAACATTATTTTCATTATTTTGTTATCACTATTTTTTTTTTACTTAGATAATTAATGTGGTTCAGATAACATAATATCTTGAGTTTCTGTTGATTAAACCAATCGCCTTCATTGTATTAACTCAAATTTTTAATTTTAATAAACTCAAAATTTTAAGGCTACCAGGTAACTTACTTTTTTTTTTTAAGTTAAACGAACAATTTACAGTGTACTTAATGAAGTTGTTTCATTCTGATAATTGTACATGAATCCAAAGACCAAAGTTTTCACAGAAAACTCAGAACTACAACACTTCATATTGCCCGAATGCTTTAAAAATGCCATCTCACTTTTATGAGGGAAAAAGTTCTTCTCTCCAGCACTGGCCACCCAGCCAGATTCTGTACCAAACAGGACATGCTGTAAGATAGGCTATGCTATCTGCCAAAGAGCTGCCTTATTCATTTTGTCAAACGGTCCATTATTCATGTGTCAAGAGCTGAGTGAATGGTGATTGAAGCTGCCATTTTATGCCACTTTTATATTCCACAGAAGAAAGAAAATCATGGAGGTTTAGAACAACGTCAGGGTAAACAAATGACATTTTATTAGCCCAAAATGACACAGATGCTAACTTGTAATATCCGCCATCACCACTAGATGTCTGCAAATACCACTGAACTACACACTGGGCCTCAAGCGTAACAGGTCCTTTATAAGGAACTAAATAAGGAAGGAAAACATGCATGGATTAAAACAACTGAGTGGAACTTCAGTGTAGTTTTCCCTCATAATAGTGTAATTTCTCTCATAAATCCCCGGACCATTCCCCGTCTGTTTTTTTTTTTAATTTTTTTTTTTTTTTTTTTTTACAAAGTAGTCTATTGGCTATAAGTTAAATATAACCTGTTAAATAACACTAGAAAAACAAACAAACAGCAAAACCCTTAAAATCGTCGCGCCTTAACAAAACACGAGTGTTGTTAAGAGAAACGGTGGAACAATTAGACCAAGCTAGTACATGTATGTATGGCGTTTAAGTCCAATAAACCCTCCTCATCCCAGTGGAATGCGTCAGTTGAGTGAGTGAGTGAGTGAGAGAGAGACATGCATGCATGCAGTTCGCCGGGCCTAGTCTGCGTGGAGATATTTACACGACATTAAAAACATTCGCGACTGCGTAAGTTGTTGTTATCGCATTACATTATGTCTATTTCCGGGTGAAATCACGGCTCAGAAGTTCGGGTGCCTGTGAACTGTTGACAAAATAGCGGTTACGTGTGGAAAGGGAGGGAGTGCGAAACTGCAAACAGGGAAAAAAAAAATCGAGCGATCGCTTGTTTCACTCAGCCTGCTGAAAGAAGCAGGAAGCGGACTAGAGCTGTTCACCTGTCGAATGAAAGACTGCATCGGACATTTGAAGGAGAAGAACGCTATGCTTTTGCTTTCTTACTGTGATTGAAACCTGCCCGGTGTTTTGGAGTTCAACCCGAGATACATACAGTTAACTTTGAACATTCAGTTTCCGTGAATCCTACAGAACTGGCGTCGGACATTCCATTCCAGTGGAATAATCTTTTCTAAAGGTGAGCGTTTTGTTCTGTGAAATGTTTCGTGTTCGGTGATGTGTGTTTTACTTTGAGTGGTGCCGATTTTTGTTACATTGCATTGATCTTGGCCGACGGCTTCTCTAATCCCAGGCGCTGTCCGCCTCTGTTATTTTTTATTAATCATATGACATTGAATAAATTGGATACTACGCTTAGACTGCACAAATGACACATTCGTGGAGAAGTGCTTTAGTGCTCCAAAACGGTTCATTTATCATTTACTTCTTTTGACATAAAACATAGAATTACGTTTCTGTCTAAAAGTTTCGGACTTGTAAATTCATTCTTCACATTTGGAGTATCAAACTGAGGTGCTTGACTTTCAGTGCCATTCAGTTGTAGATATGGAATAGTTGACATCTTTTTGGTTAATACTGAATGCTTTCACTTGCTTTATTAAACAAGGCTCTTGAAGTGTTAAAGTTATGAATCACAATTTTATCATCAAACAATCGTAATAGACCCATTACGGCCACTCGTTAAAATGTAGGATGACACTGGTGGGTTTATCGGTCAAGGGAGGCACGACTTTGGCTGTTGTGTCGTAGACGGATGCGATGGCATAATACTGGACTACACTGTGAGTCAAACCCCATACAGACATGAGTAATGAAGGCTGAACACACTCAGCCTCAGGACACGCCCACAGGCCATTCACCAACCCTGATGTATATTGTTCATAAAACTGAAAAGCACTTTCTGCATCTAGTTATGCTTCCCAGACAATTTAGAACTTGGAATTCTCAAAGCTCCCTCTTGAAAGTGAGCACTGGAGAGGCTCTCTGTCTCCAGGTTAGACGTTCAACTTGGAAAAACAAGGCAGATCAGTCAACACTGGTTTCAGTTTGACGTCATCCCCAAGGTTGTGGCGATTAAATCAACATTCCACTAGTTATTTCCCATTAGAGAAGAGAAAATTCTGATTTTGGTATTGTCTGGAATGCAATATAAGGTCAGAAGTGGGTCAAAATTTAAACCCAAATATTCTAACTTCCGACTTCACCTGGAACACGGCCAGATTTTTTTTTTTTTTTTACAGTTTTTAGTCTCAGATTTGGTCTTTTAACCAAAATAATTATCAAAAGCCAAATTTCCTGACATATTCTTTAATTTGAGTATTTTTTACTTAAATGACATCTAATTGAAATAATAAGTATAGGGTAAATAGTTAAGTAAAACTTTTCACGTGCGCACTAGTGTATGCATACAGTGCTCATGGTGTACATTTCATCATCAGCAGGGTACTTGCACAGTCCAATTTTTCTAACCATGTGTGCACTGTAAACATAATGGCCCGGTTTTACAGACAGGGCTTAGCCTAAGCCAGGATTAGGTCTTAGTTCAATTAGGATATTTAAGTAGCTTTTATAAATATACACTAGAAAAAAACATTACTGGTGTGCATCTTGAGACAAAAAAATGGCAGTGACATATTTTAAGATATGTCAGTACAAGTTTCTTTCAGTTAAAACATGCACTTTAGTCTAGGACTAGTTTAAGCCTTATCTGTGAAACCGGGGGAAGATGTGCTTAGAAGAGTAGTTGCAAGCTTTTCAACTGCTGCTTTTCCACTCTCAGACTAAACCATTCTCGTTGCTTAACCACTCCATTCTGTGTCGATCCGGCCCAGCTGGTACGGATATGATTTCGTTAACGTTGCTGATAACAGAGCTCATTGGAATGTTATAGACATCTGCTGCATCTAAAAATGTGCATCATAACTTGTGTGCTTGATTGAGGCAGATAATTTTTTTTTTTTTATCTGATAAGAAGACATGCACATAAACTACAATGGAAACATATTTACCGAATAAATCCCTCCATGCGCAACAAAAACCTCAACAGACGATGTGATTGATAATCGGACTAACCACCGGACCAATCGCATCACACAGCATCACACAGCATCTCAAATTTGGAAATCCCTGAGCCAAATTCCATCATCAAAATGATTTGATTTAATTCCCTCCAAGAAGCTTCTCACACGATTGTGTTCCCAAACACCAGCATCCGGACGCAAGATAACATGAGAGCGTTTATTGCTTTTCGTCTGCGCGCTCTGAGGTGCGAGTCATTTCTGATTTAGGAAAAAGAGCCTCAGTAGCTTCCTTGATTACAGCAACTTCCATTTTTATTACAGATATTTTCCCAGGAAGTGACGATTTTGTTCTCCTGAACACATGAAATGTCATCTTCAGTCAGATATAGTATATTAGTGTGTGTAGACATGTGTTTTTTGTGAGTTGAGCTTCTTGGCCCTCACCCAAATACATGTGACCGGAGCTTCAGAGAGACTTCGGTGGCAGACTGTGATGTCATCAGTCAGGGGACAAACACTTTGGGATGCCCACACACACTCACTCATAGTCAGAAGAGAGGTCACTGTGGTGACAGGGGCCATGAATGGGCTGATTCTCTCAGTCATGTGAGAGCACAGTGTGTGTGTTTGTTTTAGAGGCGCAGGAAAACATTTTTCCTTAGAAATGGGGACAAACAAACACATACACACCCCCAGGGCTGACTGTATGGTTTAAAGAGCAGATTATGTATCGGAGAGCCAGTTAGCATTGAGAATTAAGAATCTTTAACTTTGTAATATTTTAGAAGTAATAACAATATTGTTTTTTTTATGTCAACAAAATTGACTCTTTTTACTTAGTACATGTTTGAGGTAATATTGTGCATGTTATTGTAAAGAAAAAGGTTTGTCTTCATAATCCTTCATCAAAATGTAATAACTTGCTCTGCCTTTGAATCATGTTACCTAGGCTGAGCAGGCTGTTGGATAATGGTAGGTTTTGTAGTCATTGAAGATAATGCAGCCTTTCTAAAATCTTGCCAATAGTTAGTAATTCAAAGCTGATTAACTGTAATGTAATACTGGAAGTGACCCAACTACACCTAGTCTGTGTCTATGTCCAGTAATAGAAATAAAAACAAGATGATAAAGATGAAGATAACTGACTCCTTTCAGCCCAATATCCATAAAAGTGTAACTAGCTAATCTAAAACTCTAGATCACAGAAAGTGAACTACTGCCATGACATGCATTTCATTTTATTTTATAGTACATTAGCTCATAAATACTAAATAAAAATACGATGTAACAAACATGTGCATTTATTGTGAAACATGTTCTCTTTTGTCACAAGATGTGGACTTAAACGGTACATAGGCAAGGTTCACTTTCCTGAAAGATTACGTAATTGTCAAAATGCAATAGGCTCATTCTGTGTCATATTTTTTCCATTTTGATCATTTCTTTTCTGGTGAAAGACATGCATAAATGAAGACGAAAGCCAAAATATTAAATGTCATGGATGAATATTTACTGAGTAATCCAATATTTTGTACTAGAGGGGGTGAAAATGACTAGAGGGGGTGAAAAAATCTGTTGACTTTTGCATTCTTTGTTGCGTTATATGGCAATGGTGATGGTTCAAAAATGGGAAAAAGAATGGGAATCTTTAAAAACTTCTAGACTTACAGGCACGCAAACTTGGGAAAAAGAATACTTATGGTATTCAGACAGGAATGTTCTATGCAATTGTTTTTAAGAGGGAAACAAGATACATTTCTAGTTTCAACATTATTTGTTCTTCAGACATTCCTCTTTAAAAGAAAAAAGTATCATGCTGTATGCAAAGTGACCCACATTTGGTTTTCGGCCACTGAAAATGTGTACAATTTAACAATTTCTTAGGGCCCGAGCACTGTTGGTGTGAGGACCCTATTGTAATTGCTCCGTCAATTCTTCTTCTTCTCCGAAATGAATCGCATTTGATATTTTGAATTTTCTCTGCAAAATTTTTGCAGTTTTTGCCATTTCGATATGTTGTACTTTAACAAACTTCTCCTAGAGATTTTATCAGATAAACATCATATTTGGTCAGTTTAATCTAAAGGCCTTTGCGATGTTAAATTGTGAAGATCTTGAGTTTTCGTTGAATGGTGTGTCCGACCTGACAAAATTCGATGTTTCGCCATGAAAGAGGAAGTTGTTTTAACTCAGGCATACAGTGTCCTATCTGCCCCAAACTTCACATGTTTTATTAGAGTCCTGGCCTGAAGACATCTACATGGCAATATTCAGTTACATTCATAGCGCCACCTGTGGGCAACAAGAAATGGCATGTTTTACACTGTGATTAACTCCTCATAGAGATTTAACCAGATCAACATCATATATGGTCAGTCTAATCTTAAGGCCTTAGCGATGATAAATTGCAAAGATCTTGAGTTTTCGTTGAAGGGCGTGTCTGTGGTGGCCTGACAAAATCTGATGTTTCGCCTTGAAAGAGGAAGCTGTTGTTACTCAGGCATACACTGTCTGATCTGCCCCAAACTTGACATATTTGATAAGAGTCCTGGCCTAAAGACATCTACATGCCATATTCAGTTAGTCATAGTGCCACCTGCTGGCAACAGGAAATGGCATGCTTTGGACTATAATTCATTCCCAGAAACACATTTATATATGCCAAGAAGTACCAAACATGCTAGAAACACATTAAATCATGCAACACTTGGCTAAGTGCTAATGTATGCGATTAACGTCATGAAAGAGAGTCACTCTTTGCTTTTGACTGCATAACTGTTAGATGTTAGATGCTGCTTTATTACCGACTGTTTACTTGTCCTTTTTTTTGTAAAAATAGTTTAAAGTTTCAAACAAAGCCTCCCTGTGCTTTGTGCAAGCTATTGCAACAAAATGACCCAAATTATCAAAAAATTATATTAATAATAAAAAGATCTGTGTGGCAGTTTTCCCTGTGGTATTGAAAATGGCATCGAATATCGATATTTTCAAAGTATCCAATCGAAGACAGAAATTCCAGGATCGTCACAACACTAGTTACTATTGGGTCGAATTAAGATATCCTCAGTAGTCATAAATTCTCGATAGAAGTGTGTGTCACTGATGTTTCAGGAGGGGAGTTCTTCACAATCCATTGCAAATATATTCCGCTCTGGTCTAGTGTTTTTATCTGTTTCAGTAAGAGCATGTAATTAAGACTCTATAAGTTTATTCAGCACATGGTTGTGGCTACCAGGTAGCCTAACATGAATTGTATTGACCTGATGTTTTTTTTTTTTTTTTTTTCTACAGTGCTACCTTTTCTTAGATTGCAGTTTTACAGCCATTTGTGGAATGAAATAGCCATTTGTAGATGAACTTTATTTCTGTCATGACAACTCTCTGAGAGATTGGCATGGTAATGGATATGGCAATGTAATGTGTTTGGTCTTGGTGGAATAGATCTGCTACGCTGCTGCTGCAGAGCAAGTACAGTTACTGCTGCCAATTAGGGCTGGGTATTGACACAATTTTCACGATTCGATTCGATTTCTATTCACATGCTTTCGTTTTGATTCGATTCGATTCTGATTCGGTTCGAATCGATATCGATTATTTTGGATGTAGTATATCAGATACAGTACATGGCAAACTTCCTAGAGGAAAAAAATCTCTCAACTAATGCTGTAAACTACACATGGGATTCAGTTGGTACTACCTTACTTTAATATTGAAGGTTAAAATTAACTTATTTATATACAAACATTTAAATTTCATATAAACATTTAAATTGTGGCATAACTGATTTATTCAAACATGCATTAAATATTGAAGAACATTAAAAATTATGATGAATATGTAACGGTGCATATATTTATCAGAATGCTGCTCTCTAGAGTTCATTTTTCTAGCTGACTTATGAGTTTATGGTCACTGAATATGGTTTTTCTGATGTAAGTTAAATGTGATGTTATGTGACATTGTTTACAAGCTGTTTTATTGACGTCAAGTCAAGTCAAGTCACCTTTATTTATATAGCGCTTTTTACAATGCAGATTGTGTCAAAGCAGCTTTACATTGATAACTGGTATATAATTTTGGCTGCACAGCAGCTCTTAAAGAATAGTGTCAATGCCGGCAGATCAAAGCACTGTTGAATATCAAATGTCAAGTCAAATGTCAAGTGTCCCCAACTAAGCAAGCCAAAGGCGACAGCGGCAAGGAACCCAAACTCCAACAGGTGACATCAGATGGCAAACAGGTGGCAAATAGACTTTTGTGTTAAAATGGAGAAAAAAACCTTGGGAGAAACCAGGCTTAGTCGGGGGGCCAGTTCTCCTCTGGCGAACAGTGCTTTGTTACGATTCAGGTTGCTATCATATGTCCGATAGGATCGCAACATTCAAAGTATTTATTCCAGTTCAATCCAGTTGAGGATTGTATTCATCACAACGGTATGGACGGTTTGTTGAGGAGCTGTGCCACTGGCTGTCGTGTCGATGAGGCCTTCACAATGGATGATCTAGTTGACTCAATCTCTGCTGATACTTCAGGGCTGCATTGTGGTCGTGTCAAGGCGCCGGTCCTCGGTCTCACCTGGATACGGCCCGGATCTGGTTGACTACGGTAAACCTCGGGATAAACAGAAAGACTAATATTAGCATAGATGCCATTCTTCTTCTGATGTAACAAGTACATCTGGTGTTATAGGAAGTGTTCCCGGTTCCGGCTGACCTAATTTATGCAGCCTAATAATCCTTTAATGGATTTGAAAATATAAATTGGTAATGTGTTATGTGTATGCCAGGTTAAAGAGATGCGTTTTTAGTTTAGATTTAAACTGACAGAGTGTGTCTGCTTCCCGAACAATGCTAGGAAGATTGTTCCAGAGTTTAGGTGCCAAATAGGAGAAGGATCTACCGCCTGCGGTTGATTTTGATATTCTAGGTATTATCAGCTGGCCTGAATTCTGAGATCGCAATAGACATGAAGGACTATAATGCTTTAAGAGCTCGCTCAGGTACTGGCGAGCTAAACCATTTTCCGACGTCTTTCCGAGGTTGAAACACTGATTGAGCGATTACACAAGACATGATACGGATTTCGGTAAGTTGTACTGTATCTTTTAACATACCTTCAGATGTTTATTCATGTTTATTTTGCACTGTAACTGGTATTAAAGCGGAGGAGAGGATGTTCACATGCGCTCCGTTCTGCCGCTTCTCTTTAACTGTGGCATTACAGCGATCTGTCACGCCACATTAAACGGCATCAAAACGGTATTTATGTTTTGAATCTCATAATAAGATGGACATCATTTGAAATCTGAAACTTTGCTTCATATCAAAAGTAACAAAGCACAAAGATTATTGCGATTTATTGGATGGGAGGCACGCTACATGTTCTGTTCATTCATCAACTGAAAACAGACTAGACTAATCGATTCTTGGGATTTAAGAATCGATATCGGTTCATAAAAATGAGAATCGAATAAAATCGAGAAATTGATATATTTTTTTTACCCAGCCCTACTGCCAATACATTCACAGACATTGCTGTGAGCATGCAAGACATGCTGCTGCTGCTGCGCAAATAACATACATGAAATAAACCCTGTAGCAGATTTATACAGATGGAGCTGAGGAAGGTGGATGGTTTCTGAAAGCACACTTCAGATTACTAACAGCAAACAATACCAAGTATTTGAATGATTTAACAGCAAGCTCATTGGCTGCTGATACCACAGCAACCAATCAGCTGCGCTATGTAGATAATGATGTGATTGCTACCAAATGAGTTAAGAACCTCAAATCTAGAGTTTCATGCCAGAACTTTGTATTTAAACAAAAGCGCATGATTTTTATGTTTTTAGAAGTGTCTAAACAGGTTTTCTACTCGAGTGATACAAGTTTCAGAAAGTGGTTAATGAGAAAAAAAGAATCATGGTTCCTCTTTCTTTTTACATTGTCTCTGCACCAATGTGTTTTTGACCATAATTTGATAATTTAGTGTCAGGACAGTCAGTACAAGACATCTGCGCTCATTTCCTGTGGAAATGAACTGAGATGTATGATTGGCAGTTTTAATTGAGTCACACACCACACTTTCTTAAATTCGCATGTGGCCTCACATTTGCACAGTTGTCTCTTCTCTTTCATGCACTTACGTAATAGCTGAATTGCATTCTCATCTACAGACCTAATTTCCATACATATGCATACTCGAACACCTGTATGCACACCTGCGCACTTGTGAGAGCTGCTACAGTGAACAGAGCACTAAGCGTGCCCGCACTTGGAATCCTACAATTCTCTGCATACGAGTCAGGACACGCCAAAGAATTCAGTATCAAGGAACAGGAAAGGAGGGAGTGAAACATTCCAAAAGAAATAGATGGACAAGAGGAAGAAAATGAAGGAGGAAAACTGTGTTAGAGCAAATACAATTGATTACTAAATTTGAGTCTTTACAAATATGTTGAATTTATGAATATACATGAATATATGTTCATATTTAGTCTGAAATGCTTTGGGAAGTGATTACAAGCATGTGTGTTTGTGCTTTTGTAAGTGCCTATTTTGCTTGTGTGTTTGGAGGATCAAGAGACTGATCTTTTGTAGCTTGACCGAGTGAGACATTTGAAAGTGTGCCACTATTTCACACACACTTGCATACTTTGCTAGCTATTTAAAACCCTCTTCTGGTCAAACCCAATTTTTAAGCAATATAGGTATTATTACTTATTTACTGATTATATACTTATTTATTGGTTTGTTTCAACACAGGCTTACATAAGATTAAAATATCCACTTAAATCAAGTCAATAATAAACTTATAACTCCTTTTTAAATGGCTTGATGTTAGGGATGTCCCGATCAAGTTTTTTGTGCCCTGATCTGATCCTAGTCAATGAGTATTGAGTATCTGTCGATATCATGTTGTTCCAATTCGATACTTATATTTTCCTAATGCTTGGTGCACACTTCAAGTACATTAGTTTCTCAGGGGCTCAAATGTAAAAAAAAAATGGGCATCTATCACTATGGAATATAGTGGAATATATTTCTAGGCCTATATTGTACATGCATGCATACATACACACCCACACCCACACCCACACACACACACACACACACACTTTGTGTGTTTTATATGTACAATAAGCAGAATAATTGCAAGAAAGCATAAAGGTTAGAAAGCATAAAGCTTGTGGTGTCAGAATGCCAGTCTGTCAGTCAAGTGAGACGCATCCCATAGCAGCGTGTTATGGCAATGACATCTCAGGTAGTCTGATGGCTGATATCAGTAAATAAAACCCAATAAAAAAGACGTGACACAAACTAAGTAAGAAACCGCACTGCAGTCATCAGAAGCGGTGTGACAGCTGCTTGCTCATTCACACTGTATCTTTCTGTCTCTCTCGCGTGTGTGCGCATGCGGTGAATTGTTAGTTAGTTTGTAAAGTCTATGCTTTCCATCTGTCAGCTCTTGCATAATTTTCTCATGTAGACGCATATCACAGCTTTATTCAGACATGTACATACAGTTAGTCGTACAGGAAGAGGGAGAGAGAGACACTTGTGTGCTCCACCCACAGCTAAAATGGGACCTTTGTTCAGTCAGGCCTCAGTAGGTAACTGATTAACTTCTTTTTTAGTATGTGCTTGTGTGTTTATTGACATTTTGCCACCGTGGCACAGCATTGAAAGGGCATCTGCACAATGGACTCTATGTTTAGAGGTTAAAGGAATAGTTCACCCAAAAATAAACATTTTATCATCATTTACTTTCATTAAAAGTCACCATGAAATCAAAATTCACAAATCTTGTTTTTTAACAGAATGTTGCACTATTATAAATGATTTATCCATGCACATCTTTTTTTTTTTTTTTTTTTTAAATTCATGTGCACTTTAATCAAAAAACGTTAACCTCCCCTCCCCCTCAAAACTCATTTTGACAGATTACACTGAGTATGATCTATTGTAACCTAACTGTAATTCCCACCCCTGTCCAGTGTGGCAGCAGAGCGCAGGTTTATCCTCCAAGATTAAAACTGCCATGAGAAGTAAAAGATGCAAAATATAATGACAGTTGCCTCTGCATCAGTCTCCCTTGATGCTTTTAATTACGCACAGGCGAGTATCCAGTTTAAGTCGGTGTGGACCAGGAGGAAGATTTGAGTTCAGGCAGATACTAGTATCTTGTAATATATTGTGTTGTTCATATTTGCTTGTTCAGGCACAAAAGGTTGTGTTTTAGTGTGCTTCGCTGTCACTGCATTGAAAAAACATTGTTCCTCCTGTTTAACTTCTTTTTTAGTATGTGTGTATGTGTATCTTCTGCAACCAACTTTAGCTTGATAAGAATTTTCCTATTGTCACTGTGAAGCTGCTTTGAAACAATATGTATTGTGAAAAGCGCTATATAAATGAAGATGACTTGACTTGATTTAACTTGACTGTTGTTCCAAACTCATAAGACTTTCTTTCTTCCATGGAACACAAAGAGTAATTTGACGATTAGGTCTTTCAAGCTCCAAAAGTGTTTCATAAAAGAGGTCATTCGGTCAATATGATTTGTACACTATATCCTAAGCCTTCTGAAGCCATACAAAAGCTTTTGTAAGAAACAGAAATTAAATTTAAGTCTAAAATCTTGAAATTGACCCTTATCTTCTGTAATAAGCATTAAAGCCGACACACACTTGGGTGAACACACATTGGAGGAAGACAGTAAATTTATAAAAGGGTGTGGATATTTAGCTGGTTGTGTTGTCCTGAGCTGTTACTGAAGTGGGAAATGTAAGGAGGAGTGTGGCAGCTACAGCGCTCTCTTTGTTTATTATGAGGTTTTGGTAGATATGGTACAGATCCTTTTGGCCACCCCAACGTTAGCTGTTTTGTCAAAACACATCTGACATCATAATTACAGATTTACTACTGTTTGTGGTTCTTTTCTCACGCTTTGGAGAAGCTTTACATTTATAATTACACAAGTGGCCGATTCTTGATATCATCTTTAGTTCCTGTAAATTATAGTGATGTCAATGGGAAAACATTTTGATCATAATTATTATGAGCAAAGTGCGTTCCCCTTTTTTATGCCACTTGAGCTGGATGATGCAACCTTTGGTACAAATCCAGCCTATACTTCTACTATATTAAGTCATCCAAATGAGGTATGTCCTTTTTCCTTCTTCCTAGCTTGTGCCTCTTCATACTTATTAAAATGTGCCTTTTTCACAAATGGATTAAGGTCTTCTTCCAAAACATACTGTGCTCCATTTAGTATTCAGTGCTTGACGACATCTTATTTTAAATCAGTTTTTCCTTCATAGTCTATGAGTTTCAAAAGCTTAATCAGCATCTTAGACATTTAGAGCCAGATTTACTAAACAGGGCAAATTAGCATCAGAACGTAATTCCATAAAAGAGCAGATGGGAGTGGAAAGTTCTGTGTGTGATCTACTGACAATGCACAAATTAAAGAACACCGACACAGCCGGATCATTTCCATAATGACCAACGCAATCTACCAAGAGCAGCACAAATTAGCGTCTGGTTTAAGACAAGATTTTTTGGGGGCGGTAAGTAATGCCGCAAATACCAGTAAATTGACTAGCACGAACCTTAGTGAATCACACCGTGCATGATTCAATTAAATACTCTCCTCCCATAAATATTACATCTGAAAGGGAAACTCCTAAAAATGCATATGCAATAAGATTAACTGCAAAATTAGCGCTGAAAAGTTTTTCACTGCGGGCCTTTAGTAAATTCTGACAGTAGATTTTTAACGCCAAAAGGTTTGCGCTGACGCAAGCTGTTAGTAAAATCTGACCCATTGTCCCTTTCTTATTTAATTAAATATGTGGCCCTTGATTGATCAGTGTTGATATTTACATTAAATCATTTAGCAGACACTTCTATCCTAAGCGACTTTCAAATGAGGAGAACAACAGAAGCAATCAAACCAACAATAGGGTAACAATATGTAAGTGTTGTGACTAGTCCCAGTTAGTCTAGCACAGTACACATAGCAAGTTTATTTTTATAATTTTTTTTTTATAAATAATTATACAGAATAGAATAGTAAGTGTCAGTATTAATGGGCCAAGTGTTGAAAAGATTAATCTTTAGCCGTTTATTTATATTTACCCATGACTTCCTTTTCATTCATGTTCCAAATCCGATCAAATTTAGTAATTTAGTTTCCTGAAGTGTAATTTTTTTTTCTTGTTCTTACCAGATTTTTTTTTCCTGGTTGACAAAATTCTTGAGCAAAGCCTGTGTGTGTGTGTGTGTGTGTGTGTATTAGAAATGTTGTGTGGAGGAGGATGTAGTTCTATGTGGAATGTGGATTCCTGACATTCCAGTGTGAGAGCAGGAGGTAGATCAGGGCAGATGAGGAAAAGAGGAATACCTCCGGGTTCAGTGTGGTGCACGGAGGGGGGCCCTGCCCCTTTGATCGCGAAAGTGAAAGTGCCCTTTGCGGTCGCATCGTGGTGCCCCCGCGTTTCCATTTCTCTAAACCCGAACAACCAGAAGACGATTTCTACCAAGGGAGACCCACAGAATTTTCAGCATCATTACTCCAGTCTTCAGTTTCACATGATCCTTTTCCAAATCATTGTAATATGCTGATTTTCTGCTCAGAAACATTTATTATTATTATCAATGTTGAAAACAGTTTGAAACAGTTTTTTTTTTTTTTTTAAATTACTGTGTTTGTTTGTTTGGTGGTGTGTGTGTGTGTGTGTGTGTGTGCCTATTAGATACTTTATGAGAAGCAATTCAGTTGCAAATGAGACAAACCGCAGATTCAGATCTCTCCACAAATGCAAATTTTTACAGACAGCCCATAAAGAACGATACTCGTCATCTTTTTTGTTTTAGCTATTTTCATCTTTGAAATCGCTAAACACTGCAAATAGATGGTGGCTATATAGTTTTCAACTGCTTTACAATATGAAAACTGGTAAAATCTTAAGAAGCTTCTCTCAAAAGCTAAAACGTGAAAAGGTTAAGTTCCTAATATTAATTCCAATAATTCCAAATTATATTAATTTTCTTTGTATTGTAGCACAGAGTTTGCACATTAATGCCATCAGGTTAGCTAGAATAACCAGAGGTGCTGCTGAAATATGAGCTCCATGAGTTGTTGTCTCAGCTGATATGGGGACACTCAGTGTCCTTCAGTTCTGACTCTCTTCATCTCACATATTCTTACCTGAATTTTTTTCTGTGTCTCTCTATCAGATGCAGCATCCTCTTCATCCCATCATGGAGCCAGCTGAGAAATAAGAGACTGCAGAGACAGGAGGAGAAGGCACTCTGACAGACCAGAGTACAAGGACTCCACTGTAAGTAATTGCAGCAGGCAATCATAATGTTCTTATTCAGGGGGAAAAAAAGCTAAATGTCTTTGTAAAACCTTGGAGGAAAGCATCAGCAATTCCTTGAATTGGCTGATTAGTGTTCCATTGCGATTTTTAAAAATAACTAAATGCGCAAATTTCATGCCTTTTGGATAGCATATTAGAATCAAAAAACTTGAGTGTTCCCACAACTGCAAAGCCTTTTTCTCCAGTATCCTGGAAGAGGCCCAGAAAAGGCATCCATGCCTGTAAAAAGAGTCCCATGGCTAGGACATCAAATGTCTGCAGAATCCAGGGCTTAATTTGTGCTGGAACAAGACAGATCCAGATCCGGCACCTCAGATTCTGATCTGACACCTCATTTGGCACCTAATTTGGGGGAACCCCATCTCATACACCACTGAAAGATATTTATATACAGATACCTGTGTACATATATTCAGGAAAATTATGTATAATAATGATAATGTTGTTAACATGTTGCTATGTTAAATGTATAAAAACAATTAAGAACTGCATAATGCAGCTGCGAAGTGATCCATGCCATGTTTTGGTGACGATTTATTGTATTTGACCACTATTCGCATTTCCAACACATGACAAGCAACATATAAAGAATATATAAACTTCGATGCACTTTTGTTATGTGGGAAGTGGTTTTCTGAAAGGTATGCATGCAAGTAGCTATGGATATTTTCACGTTTGAGTCCTTTTTAAATCTTAAAATTGCTGGACTTTTCAAGTTATAGCTAAGCACCTTAACATGATTATTAGGTATTACACGTTACATTTTGAAGGAACATTGCTTCAGAGAGAGTTATTTGTGTTGTTGAAAATCGATTTATTAAATGCTGCAAGGAGAACTGATGAAATATGGGGGCTTAAATGCACGCAAAATGACTTCCGAATAAACTTCCGAATTCTGTACAAATATGTTGGGCTATATGTTGGTCAGATCTTTTGTTGCTTAATGCATAATGCCATGATGTTTTACATGCACCAATTGTCACAACATGTCATCAGTATGCGAATAAACTGTTTCCATTGCCCTAACGCACATTTGATCTAACACAAAACTCAAGATAATCTGCATCGAGCGCGTTACAAATTCTGAGAGTATATTCACGTCAGTTTCATTCAGGATTTTCTTATGTGCATTTTCAAAATGCGAATTAAAAAAGTTGGATGGAAACCCGACTGATAATGTGCATATGTTTCACTACCTTTCCTTACCCCACTAACTTGCCAGATCCGTCACTCCCCCTTGTTGCGGGACCTCAGAATTTACAAATTAAACACTGGCAGAAACCCCAAGAGGGTGATGACCCCTAACATCTGAGCCCAGCACCTCCTTTACCTGTGAGTGTGACTTCACTGCCTGAGACTGTTGAGTCAAAGGAAGGCAAGTCTTTTCGCTAAACATCATCCTGCCAACTCCCAAAGGGCAAAGAGAAGGTGGGCAAACTAAAAGTCTAAAATGCCAGCACTGCAGGTTATCTATTCCACCCCCTGTGGATAAGCACCCCTTTCTCTCTCCTAGGGAAAAATAGAAAAGAGTTTAATCTGCTCAGTGGTTCCAAACTAGGCCCGTTCAATTTATATGCCACACAGTTTCAATGGAGTAGAACCACAAGTTCCTCTGATGTCACCCAAGGAGTTCAGTTCAAAAAGAGGGAAAAAGTTTGCGCAAGTAGACCAGAAAAAAGCTGCCTGCACAACCAGGACATGGGCCAAGGGCACACCAGAATATAAAAACCAGTATGTCTCATCAGTTGAAGCTTTTATAGGTCTTAAACCCTGCTGCTGGGGACCCACTGTCCTGTATAGGAATGTAATGGATCGTAGTTGATCCGTGATCCGTACGGACCAGGCCCCACGTTTCGACATGCATGTGATTCGGGGATTAATTTTTTTTGTGGATTCGCAGATTACACTTTTTTTTGTCTTGGCAGTTTACACATATACACTACTTTAAACTATTCCAGCACAAGAAGAGTTGAAAGAGAACTTGGTACTCACTCGCGCACACCGAGAGGCACGTTTCAGATAGTGTGCGAACAACGAGTTGATTCCTCTTTTGTTTCTTCTTGTGCTTGAACGGACACACACAAAGTTGTCAAAATGTCCATCTTGGCTAGTATTTATGGTAACACAGTTGGTTATATCTTAAAGGATTAGTTCACTTTAAAAATTAGCCCAAGATTTACTCACCTTCAAGCCATCACGTGTATATGACTTTCTTTTTTCTCATGAACTCAGTCGGAGTTATATTAATAAATATCCTGATGCGTCCAAGCTTTATAATGGCAGTTAATGGGAAACAATGAGTATGAAGCTCAAGAAAGTGCATCCATCCACTTTTGATCTTAAGAACAACAAACAATTTGCATTACTCTACACTGCACAAAACTCCACATTTGAACAGTCTATAGCAAGTACATCCACTTTTGGAAGGCCAAATAAAGTACTGCTTTTGCTTTTGTATAGAAACACACAGCGTCTCTGCGACATGGCGGCGACAACACTACTACAATAACTGAAGCCACGCCTTGTTTATTTGCACATGCATTTGAGCGGCATTATGCAAATATTTCCACCTTGTGACGTAGATCATTGAGGGAGAATTCGATCGAGATGCTTTAGCTAGGTCTGAATCTGCCTTCTCTTTTTAGATAGAATAAATCTTTTTGTGGGAGACTTTTAGCTTTATAACTTTGCAGGTCTTATATATGCTATATAACACACTAAAGAAAAAGGAAAATATGAAAACGCATCATATGACCCCTTTAAAATTATTATTATTATTATTATTATTCGATTATTTACAGCAGTTCAAAGTTACAAACTGTTTTATATGTGTGGAATATGTTTCACTCCCTTTTAAACACTATAGTTAGTCTTATGTGTATGCTAGCATGTACATAGGATGTGGTATCTGGGTTTAATTTAAAGTTCAGGAAGAGAGCTGGTTAACCCTTCAGCTGAGAGCAGTTTACTGTGGGGATGGTGGTGTGTTTCAGCAAAAACCAACCCTTTAGTGCTTTTTATTTTGTACAGACTTTTTGACTAAAAAAGGGAAGTGTTGATTACTTTGTATAATATTGCATTGTACAAAAGGTCATGTATGCACAGCAAAATGAAGGTCCCAGTAATTGCAGGAACACTCTCAAACCAAAGTGTATTAAAAAATGGGAAACTGGTTCATCAATGTTGAAATACTTTTTTCTATCACAGTTTTTGTACTAATACATTTCTAATTAAGTTAGTAAGTTTTTTACAACTTTTTTGAAAAATGTTCGCACTGTGGCACTTTCAAAACATTGGTTGTTTTAGGAGTAGCCTACTAATGTGGCAACCAGCTAGACATCCTATAGGAACAGCTAACCAGAACAGCCTAATAACGTGCCAGAATACCCAATTAATTCCTAGCAACAACAGTTCCTAGTTAGCATAGAGTAACCAGACCGAGGGGCCCAACAACCCCTAACAACTAACCAGAATACCCTGGCAACAATTAGTAACAAATCAAAATATGCCAGCAATACCTACTTAAACAATACAAATTAAAACACCCTAGCAATATCTAGAACAGCCTAGCATAGTAGACTGTATAAAACATTGAAACTTAAAGTTTTAAAAGGGGACCTATGCCCTTTATACAAGATGTAATTTAAGTTCCGGGTGTCCCCAGAATGTGTCTGTGAAGTTTCAGCTTAAAATACCTCACAGATCATTTATTATACCATGTTGTAAATGCCCATTTCTTCATGTGCCTTTAAATGCAAATGAGCTGCTGCTTCCCGTCCCCTTTCCACAATCACAGCTCCTGCATGCATCAGATACTGTGCCAGAAACTAACAAGATATCTGCTTGGTTTTAATTATCATCTTGCGATCACGCTCACGGACAGTGCAGTTCTTCTTCATCATGAAAGTGTATTATTTCCATACGTTTTAAAGCAATATCTTTTTAAAATTCTAATTTATCGCTTTCTGAGTGCACACATCTGAAGCACATGCACAGAAAGCTGGCTGTCAGACGGCATGTCTCATGAGTATTAAACTAACTTCTCTTTAACGTTTTTTGTTGTGCTTAAACTGCCAAATAAACACAAGGTTTTGTCAAAAACACAAAGTTCACAAACACTGTTGGTTATGTCTATGAATGTAATCAGCAGGGACAGAAATCGCATGT
Source organism: Hypophthalmichthys nobilis (assembly GCA_037950665.1). Classification (NCBI taxonomy): domain Eukaryota; kingdom Metazoa; phylum Chordata; class Actinopteri; order Cypriniformes; family Xenocyprididae; genus Hypophthalmichthys; species Hypophthalmichthys nobilis. The sequence goes on from CM075479.1 coordinate 28,544,962, forward strand.
GTATATTAGATCTGTGGCACATTCCCTTAAAAATAAAACTAATCCACTGCGTGTTCAGCAGCTCAGATGTCGGCGTATATAAAGACCGTTATGTTCACTCTTACATCCAACAACAAAACACCTCAATTGCTCTAGTTGACTCAATCTCTGCTGATACTTCAGGGCTGCGTTGTGGTCGTGTCAAGGCGCCGGTCCTCGGTCTCAACTGGATACGGCCCGGATCCTGTTGACTACGGTAAACCTCGGGATAAACAGAAAGACTAATATTAGCATAGATGCCATTCTTCTAATCGACGATCAGTAATTGTTAGATTAATCGATTATCAAAATAATTGTTTGTTGCTGGCCTAATCATTATAGGGTGGTTGTGTACACACACTGCCGACACACATTTATGTTCAAGCACCATGTAAAAGTGAATTTTGTATAATAGGTCCCCTTTAAAACTGTTTTTAACTTTGAGTGAGTAGTGTTTTTTTATTTTTTATTTTTTTTTTACTAGTTTTGTAATTTATAGATGTTTATATAGTTATGCTATATTGTAGGAAGCAATAGATTCAGTGATGACCGATGCCCCCTTGACAAGTCCATGAATCTGATCTCCTTGACAATAGTGCGTGCATATACAGTATTTGTATGTATGTGTATGTGTTTACGTGTTAGTTTTGCTTGTGTTTCCAACATGTAATTAGAGTAATATGTCTCTGGTTGTTTTGTTTTTTTCTGAATGATGGAGTGATAGTGGGAGGGATGTGTAGAACAACAGCAGAGATTTGGGTATAGAGAATGCGGGGTGTTGTCAAAGTGGCATTATTATTAGATCCTGCTTCGTAGAATCAGAGTGAAATTTGCATGTGGTTTTCCCATTTGCTATGAGAGTGCGAAAGAGAGCCTGTAATTTTTTTTTAATTGTGAATGTGTGACCTCTGTTGAACCCACCACTGTGTGTGTGTTTGTGTGTAAAGTGGTGTAAAGAGTGTGTAAAGAGATCTTTTGTTCCTCTGTGGTAAAGAAACTAACGCAAGTGTATTCTCTTTCTCTCAAAGAAGCAATTCATTTTCACAACATGACAACATGGGTGGTTTCATATTGCCTTAGCGTCACACTGCATCTGAAATAGAGGAAGTGTCACTTAACTGATATTCTGTTTGATTTCCTACTCTTGACATGGTGAAATAACAGTCATTTACAACAGAAAAACTCGAGGTAAAGTTCTAGATGCATTGTGTTACTAATTCAGTAATGGCTTGGTGGTGGTGTCTGAAAGCATGTGTTTTAAACTCACAGGAATATAATAATGGGTTCTGTTTCTGTGAGATCCCCCCCCCACCCCCACCCCCTTTATTAGTGGCCCAAGCACAAAATGGTGGTATTTGGTCATATTTTTATGTCCCCAGATTCCTTGGCTCATTCTCATGTTTTAAGCCTAAGCTTTTTTGGTGGTGGTGGTGGTGTTGTTTTCCCAGCATATCAATATTTTTTTAAGACACTTAAGTTTTCAGTCTGATACTTTAACCCACCAACATTAACCTAAATTATTGTATCCGTGTTATTCATTTAGCTGCTGCTCGCAGCTGCACTGAATTGATGTACTTGTGCACGAAAAGTACCAGTAATACTGGTAAAAGGATGAACAGTTTTAACTGGTTAATAAGCTTGTAAGTTTATCTTTAAATGATGAACTAAACAGATAGTGTCCAAGCAGAAATTGATAATTGCTTGCAGCTATATAAATGGGTTTGTTTTTGTACTGCTGTAAATAATTTTATGTGGCTCTCTGGTTACTTGATGCTGATTGGTCTATTGCTGCATTCTGAAAATATTTTTGTATAATGACCGACATGGATAATAGACCATTGATTCAGGCAACTGTTTTTCTATAACTCTGCTAGTTTCATGTTTCTCATATCACTTTGTGCCCTCTTTCTTCTCACATAATAAAATAATTTCTCAAATCAATCATTCATGATAATGCCCATTATATCATTCTGTTTCTTCTGTGTTCTCTTTCCTTGTTTGTCTATTTTCACTTAAACACATCCAAATTCTGCAGATCCACGTGATGGATCATGTGCTGACCAGACCCCGAATGAAGAGCACATAGGGCCCTGGGGCTACAGCAAACCCTAGGGCCCCTTCATAGTAGCCTGTCTTGGTGCCACAACGTTTTCTACCACAAAAATAATTAGTATTTAAAAAAATCATACAGAGTATCTATAAAATTTAAAAATATTCCAGGCTACAACACTTTAAAAGCATAAATGCATTAACACCAGATTTGAGGTCAAAGCAAACAGGTTTCCAGAAACAGCAACAACTTTTGTGCATACAACTGCTTTAAGGAGTTTACTTTAAATAGTTAATTCTAATTAATCGTTAGAAGGTCTTCTTTCTGTTTCTAGAAAATGAGAATCATCAGGGCTCTAATTCAGCCCATGCATTCGACCCACACATTCCCCCATTAATGTTTTGCTGGGGTAAATTGGAATAAATAAATTACATATTATGCAAAATTCACCTTTTCATGGCGTTTAAACATAAATGTGTGTCAGCAGTGTGTGTACACAACTACCCTATAATGATAAATCCACCTACTCCTTTTTTTAATCCCCATAAAACCTCAACAGTTTCACAGAACAAGCCGTTTTCATTTTATGAACAATTTGATGTGACATTGCTCAGGCCCCGCCCACGACTGCTGACTGACTCTGCCATATTAGCATAAGCCCGGAATTCTCGGCACGGTTGTCTAACTGTGCTGAATCGTGCTGGTAGAATCCATGAAGTGATGTCGACACACAGGATTGGTCACTTGTCTGTTGCCTGGCTACCAGTTTCTCCATAGCTGGCTAAGCGCTCTATTTGAGCGTCGTAAACACACATTAATAATAAAATTAAAAGAAATATCTAATCATCGGCCATAACACGGTCGTTATTACATCTCATATCATAAGTAAACCATTGTGTTACCAAGGCAACGACTGACGCTTTTATATTACATTCCAAAGAGCGGCCGTTATCAGCCCCACAGTGGAAAACAAAACCGTAACTGTACCATCTGGTCCGAATCGGCACGGAATGGAACGGTTACGCAATGAGAAACGTTCGGCCCGATGGTGGAAAAGCGCTATTGTTTCTGCCCTGAGTGAGTTGTACACTGATGATGCAGGCAGGAGCTGTGATCGTGGAAAGGGGGCGGGAAGCAGCAGCTCATTTGCATTTAAAGGCACATGCACGAAAACAGCATGTTTTTGCAAGCACTCAGAAATGGGTCTTTACAACATGGTATAATAAATGATCTGTGATGTATTTTGAGCTGAAACTTTACAGACACATTCTGGGGACACCTGGGACTTAAATTACATCCCTTTAATGAATAAATAAAGGACAGAAACAAATAATAATTTGTTTTGTAATAAGATTTTTTTTTTTTAATATACTACTGCAAATGTGCTCAGCAATATTAATATTGCATTATATCGCAAGGCTCTTAATTATTGAATTAATATTTTGCAGTTAAAGTTATTAGAACTGAACATAAAAAAAAGCTTCATCCTGAAAAATTACCATAGTTGCAAAGAATCTAGAGTTAAACTAAGATCATGACACAGGCAAAAACCAAGCTCCTCATTACCGTGGTTTTATGGATTATATAATAATAACAATAATATTACTAGTAATAAACTGATATTTGTAATGAAAAACAGCTTAAACACTATAAAACAATCTCTATAAAACCTTTTGTTTGCCCTTGTATTACCCAATATTTAATGTAAGGCTAATAATAGTAACATTAACAATAAATACCATAATGTCATATTTCTGCAGCTTTAGTAACTGCATGGTAATTTTTCAGTGGTGGCACTGTATGTATTGAAAAGCTTGTAATTGCCATTGTGTACAGTTTGCCTCGACACTTTAGTTTACATGGAGCTATTCGATCTGGTTTCAGCTAGGTTCACCACAGAGCCTTTTCGCATATGTTGTGCTTGTGTCAAATTCAAATGAGTCATGCAACTTGTTATCGCTTCAATAGAGCGGCAAAAGCATCACGTGAGTTTGTCAGCACTGTGCGGGAGACGGTCCAACTGCTCACGGTCTGTGACTGCTGGATGCGCACGCGGTTTAATCAGGTACCCGTTCCATCATTTGGCTTTTGGACTTTAGTTCATAATATGACCCATCATGAATAATATGTGGGGGTGTGGTGGGGTTTTGGCAATTTGCCCACCTGGAAAAGTTAAGGTGTTCCCGATGGCCAGTCAGTCTACTTCACACAGCCAGTCACAGGTCCCCTCCTTGCTTGGGCCCTGGGGCTTCAGCCCCACCTAGCTCTTTTGTTAAAGGGTTAGTTCACCCAAAAATGAAAATAATGTCATTTATTACTCACCCTCATGTCGTTCTACACCCATAAGACCTTCGTTCATCTTCGGAACGCAAATTAAGATATTGTCGATGAAATTCCATGGCTCAGTGTGGCCTCCATTGCCAGCAATGTTACTGCACCTCTCAAGATCCATAAAGGTACTTAAAACATATTTGAAACAGTTCATGTGAGTTCAGTGTTCAGTTCATCTTAATATTATAAAGCGACAAGAATACTTTTTGTGCCCCAAAAAAAAACAAAATAATGACTTTTCAACAATATCTATATGGGCCGATTTCAAAACACTGCTTCAGAGCTTTACAAATCGAATCAGTGAATCGGAACGCCAAAGTCACGTGATTTCAGCAGTTTATTTTCATTTTTGGGTGAACTAACCCTTTAATGCAGCCCTGGTGCTGATGTGCATTAATATAAATAATAAAGAACACTTTATGACATCACAATTTGTTGACCAGCTGATGCCATAACAGGAGTCAATAAATCAGTTTAGTGTTGAGAGAGAGAGAGCTCTAAATCCAATATCCTGCTGAGAACTTTTACAGCTTAATGACCCCCACCCCCATCTCTGTCTTTCTCTTCCAGGCTTTCTCACACTACTATTTTTTTCTTCCTCATTATATCTGACAAATGATTGCAGCATTGTGTATTTGGTGCCTTCACCAATCTTCGAATTAACACAAAATTGGTACAGTGACATTACATTAATTGATACAGTAGCCCAAAAAGTATCTGGATATCTAGTGGTCATTTCAGCAGTGAAGGAGGCAGACTGTTCAGTATAAGACCAGAAAAAATCTTCTTAAGGGTTTTTCTCCAATTTGTAGAAAGTTGTCAAGGGCTGGACAGGACAAAATGTCAATGAGCTTTGAATAAAAAGGCCAAAAAAGAAAAAAAAGAAATTGAAATCAGTGCTGCCTGACTAGAAAAAAAAACTGCGAAAAGGGGCTGGTCTCTTCCCTTTTGCCAAATAGGTAGAAAAACTTCAACGGCCATAATGCACTGGGCATGGCCACTCCCAGTCTGTTTCTATTGGATAAGCTTGACCAGAGAATTTGAGTAGGAAACACTTCTTTGCAAACTTTCGGAAATCGGTGAACTTACTTTAAGCATAGCATTTCACATTTTAGTTTTTAAATGATAACAATTGATGAACTATAAAAAAGACTAAAGTGTTCATAAAATAAAAAGTATAGTTTTTTTTTCATGTTGCTTTGATTCCCTAAAACCATAAGATAGAAGAAAAAAAATTGAAGTTACTGAAAATATTCATAACTCTTTAACACATACCTGCAAACTAGTTGCTTTTCGGTGAAATTCGCCGTTTTGCATCAAAATGTGTCATTTATGTGAATCGTGTAGATCCGAAGTTTACAGCATTAGTTGAGAGATATTTTTTCTTTGAGGAAATTTGCCATGTACTGTACCTGATAGGCCCCAAATTAATCAAAATTGAATTGAAGGTAATCAAATTGAAATCCAATCGCAAGCTTCTGAATCAAAATCAAATCCAATTGTGAAATTTGTGTCAATGCCCAGCCCTAGTGTCAATAAATGTTTTTTTTTTGTTATTATTATTTTTTTGTTTGTTTTTTTACTTGAAGAATTTTTTGTTTTTTACATTTATTTTCTTGTGGGAGTGCACCAGAATGCTTAGTTTATATGTTAAAATCACAAAAGTTTTCTCATGGTGGAGGATGCCCCCAGACCCCCTACTATTTACTTTGTAAACATGTCAAACATGTCACCTTTTCACCACTTTGGAGTTTGCAGGTATGTTAACAAGTTCTTTTAAAATGACAAGACCACACTTCAGATCTACAAATGTTGAATCCTTAAATAAACAAATCATGTGACATTTCTTTACTAAAGAAGTAAGGATACAGGATCATGGGCTTTTCAATCCATCCAAATAAGATTAACCAGCGGAGCTGTGACCATAGTTACTATCCGGAAATCTCCTGGATTCAGTGTTGCCCTTGTCTCTGTACAGGAATGTAGAGTCAGGGCTTTTTAAAGTGTTTGCTGCACATTTGGTCCCTCGGTCTTTTGTTTTATTTATGCTGTAGCTTTGATCTGCTGTATGTGCTCATTCATCAGTGTTTTGATAAATGTGCTCTGTGTGACGGGTGGGTGTGAACTCAGTCACTTCGGCTGTATTTTTTTTTAGCATTTGCGTGTGGCTGGGTCATAAGGTCTTCCATTAGTCATGGTACTTTTGAGAGAGAGACAGTGGTGTGTTGTGTGTGTGTGTGTGTGTGTGTGCGCGAGTATATAGGGAGAGAGAACTTCCTGTTTTTATTGTGTTAAAAGGTTAATCTGTAGTAAAACCTCACGGTCTTTATGTAAGGTTTGACACTCCCTTTGTTTAATGTCCTTCATGTCTATCAGAAACAGATTAATAGACAAAAAAATCCCATAGCCACTCTCTTTAAAACACAGGCAACTAAAGATCAAAGAATTCACAACATTCTATTACAATAGTGACCCTAAGAGATTATTACAATTTAAAATTATGGTTTTCTATTTTAATATACTTTAAAATACAACCCCAAGTCAGAAAAAGTTGGGACAGTATGGAAAACACAAATAAAAAAAGAAAGTAGTGATTTCTAAATTTACTTTGACTTGTATTTCATTGCAGACAATGTGAACACAAAATATTTCATGTTTTGTCTGGTCAGCTTAATTTCATTTGTAAATATACATCCTTTCCTGTCATTCAGACCTGCAACAGGACAGGAATGTTCCTCAAAGAAAGATAGGAAGACATTTGCATATTTCACCTTCAACAGTGCATAACATAATTAAAAGATTCAAGGAATGTGGAGGAATTTCAGTGCGTAAAGGACAAGGGCGCAAGCCTAAGCTGAACAGCCGTGATCTCCGATCCCTCAGGCGGCACTGCATCAAGAATCGTCATTCATCTATAAGCGATATCACCACATGGGCTCAGGACTACTTTGGCAAACCTTTGTCAAGTACCACAATACGTAGTTACATCCACAAATGCCAGTTAAAACTGTACTGTGCCAAAAGGAAGCCCTATGTTAACAGTGTCCAGAAGCGCTGTCGACTTCTCTGGGCTCGGAGGCATCTGGGATGGACCATCACACAGTGGAACCGTGTACTGTGGTCAGATGAATCAGTATTTCAGGTATTTTTGGGGAGAAATGGACGCCGTGTGCTCCGGACCAAAGAAGAAAAGGATCATCCAGACTGTTACTAGCAACAAGTCCAAAAGCCAGGGTCTGTCATGGTATGGGGTTGTGTCAGTGCCCTTGGCAAAGGTAACTTGCACTTCTGTGATGGCACCATTAATGCTGAAAAGTACATAGAGATTTTGGAGCACAATATGCTGCCTTCAAGAAGACATCTTTTCCAGGGACGTCCATGCATATTTCAACAAGATAATGCAAAACCACATTCTGCACACATTACAAAGTCCTGGCTGCGGAGGAAGAGGATACAGGTACTTGACTGGCCTGCCTGCAGTCCCGACCTGTCTCCAATAGAGAATGTGTGGCGCATTTTGAAGCGCAAAATGCGACAACGAAGACCCCGTACTGTTGCCCACCTTAAGACTTGTTTGCAGCAAGAATGGGACAAAATTACACCTGAAACACTTCATCACTTGGCGTCTTCAGTCCCTAAATGTCTTTTAAGTGTTGTGAAAAGGAATGTCAACATTATAAAGTGGTAAATGCTTTACTGTTCCAACTTTTTTTGAAATGTGTTGCAAGAACCAAAATAGGAATTTTGTTTTTAAAAAAAAAAAAAAAAAAAAATCATGAGGAACAATTTAAATAATGTGCTGTTGTATCGTCTGCAATGAAATACAAGTCAAAGTAAATTTAGAAATCACTACTTTCTTTTTTTATTTGTGTTTTCCATACTGTCCCAACTTTTTCTGATTTGGGGTTGTATAATTTATTTCTGTGATGCAAAGCTGAATTTTCAGCATCATTACTCCAGTCTTCAGTGTCACATGATTGATTCGGAAACTGTGATGATTGACTGTGATAACCAACAGACGAGACAAAATGGGACATACTTAATTCAACAGTTTTTGCTCTGATACTGAAATTGGTACCAAAAACCGCAAAATTTTACTAGTGTTGGTACCGACTACAGAAATGTTGGTACCGACCATGATACTGACCAGAGATATTTGGCTGGCCAGTACTCATTGTTTAAATCCAGATAGTATTTCATTCGTACGGAGCCCCGCACATGACATGCAAGAAAAAAAATTAATTGTGCACACAATTAATAATAATAATAATAATAATTCGTTCCCTCGATTTACTAAATCGTGCTCACGACTTACTAATTTGTTCCCTAGATTTACTAAATGGTGTGCACGTTTTAGTAAATCGAGGGAACGAAATAGTAAAACGAGGGAACAAATTAATAAATCGTGCACACGATTTAGCCTACTATTTTTTTTTTCCTGCATGTCATGTCCGGGGCTCCGTACATTCGGCTTTAGTTTTTTGTTTGTTCTCTCCTGTGATCTATGTACAGTAAATATCTCTTTGTAGATTCATAATTTCCTTTTAATCTAATAGATTGTTGTGGTGATTTAATATTGGGAGTGTTGTTTGAGAGCTTTGATACTAGCAGGCAGAGAGGATGTTTCTGTGGATTCAGTTCTACTGAAACTACTGTAATTTAAGTGCATCCAGAATTTGAATGCTCCTTTTTATTGTTTAATTTTAAATTTAACGGTAGACAGCGTAGTTGTGACCCCACACGCATTATTGGGAGTTTTTCTGTTTTACAGAGCTCCTTGACCCTGTTAATGTTTGTCCCAATAATGTTTGTCCAAAACATTATGGCTGCAATAACACCTCACTTCCACATATGGGGAGTATCACACTGTCAAATATTTTTGTCCAAATTCTGATTGGAATATTTATTTTGAATAATTTCATTTAAATGTCATAAAGTGACCTATGAACTTCCACAAATAGTCTCTTTATTGCAGAATTAAAGTTTCCAGAGGTGGATATAACCAAAAACTAGTCCAAATAAGTGTAAGGTGTGTTGAAGTGTAAAAGGTGTTAAAAATTAGCAGCATCTGCATAGGAATTATTTCACTTCAGTGCCATGAACAGTTTCAGTTCTGGACTTGTGTTCCAGTCTAGGGTCACCACATTGCTTGCCCTAATGCCCTTCATGTTTTGTGTGTGGTAGCCCTGTTTCTCACTACTAGTGCTATTTGCTATTAATATTGCTTATACTTATTTGAATAAACCCTTAATCTTAAGTATTAAACTTTAGTGCATGCCTCGTTTGTACTTGATACCTTACATCAGGGGTTCCCAAACTTTCATTACAGAACCCTCCTAGACTGGTATAGTCTACCTCACAACCCACCAAAATATGGGAAGTATGGAAAGAGAGAAAAAACAGACTCACATTTGTTATCTTTTAGTAGAGAGCAGTTTTTATTTTCCTTGTCATGTTATGAATGAAATATAAGTTTAATTGCAATACCAAAAGATAGTTTGAAATCTGTTAGAATTTTTTATTTTTCTGTTGATTTTTATGAAATAAATTTTGATGAAGTAAGGCCAGATTTAGTTTTAGAATTTTTTGGTCTCGCCATGAATATAGCCGAGGTAGCTTGCATGGCGTTAAATCATAAACAAACAAACAATAGCAAAAGATTTATGGCACACAGCTCACAAACAATAAGACATAAAAAATATGATAACCATTTAATGTCAAAACGGCAGCCTAATAGCTATGTTGAAATATGAAATATGTTTGATTTACTAAGACTTGCAGATTTGTTGAATCAAACTGGTTGATTCAAGGTCTAGTAACTTCTGATTCATAAGTGTTTTCTTAAAACAACACATTGATACTAAATGCAACCCACAGGTGTAGTTAAAATGAATGGGACAGTCTTATGTATTTATTCATTATTTCAATTATTATTTTTCATTGCCATTATTTCATTTATATTTTATAATATTGTTTATATAATATTATTACAAAAAATCTGTTGCAAATGTATTCATAAGACCAACCAGTCACTGATACTGACTAGTACGGCAAGTGCAAGACACTGATTCCTGCTGTATTCAAGCATTTTCACAGAAGGCTGATGCTACAAAATACAAATGTTTAGTCCTTCTGTAATTGACATTCTCGATCACTGGCTCTATAAGAGTGGTGGAAAACTTTGATAACTTGATCACATTCTACCAGAGCACTAGTTCATAATGTGCTCTCTTAAAGGAAGAACTAACAAGTGTTAAAAAACCTCAGAGCACAGTAGCTCTTAACAAAAAGTGCCGTCAGCAAGGAGACATCAGAGGTCTGACAACATCAGTGATATTGAGCCGCGGTGGATGTGGAGGTTGGGCTTCCTGAAGCACTTCACAGTATATAAGCTGTAATGGATGTGGTGCGCTGTGGCCCCTCTAAAAGCAGACAAAGTGCACTTACAGCTGCATTGACACAGCAGTTAACTCTTGTTGGTTTGGGTTTGTGTATATCTAAATAAACAATAGTGTGCTTGTACAGTATGTGAAAATCTGTTCAGATTGAAAAGCCACATCCTCTGTCCCCTAATGTGGGTATGTCTTTGTGTAACTTGCCTTTTCTCACCAGCTTGTGTGGAAGCGAGCCGTGAACCACATCCCCCTCCTCCATTCCTGTGTCTCATCGATTGACATTGTGTGACTGAGTCTCTGCACCTGTCTGCTCGTCTGTGTGTGATGATGTCCTGCTTATGAGGTTTTGAGTTCGTTTGTAAGGTGAGAACAGAGATAAGCAGCATCATGTGGTTCAGTGACTCATTGTTGTGCTCTTCAAGGAAAACACTGGCTGAAAATAGCAAGTGTTTGTTGTTGGACACACAAAGGGGATATTTTTGAATTGAGGCTATAGCACAGTATATTTTAGATATAGTTCACTAAAAAATTCTGTCATCATTTACTCACCCTTATGTCATTCTAAACCCATAAGACTTACATTCATCTTCAAACACAAATTCATTTATATCTAATATTCTCTCATTATTTTTATAAGTCCATTCGAGCACAAATTTCCAACTTCAAAAAGTATGTAAAGACTTTGTAAAAATATTCCATATAAATTGAGTGGTTTAATTTAGGCTCTTGTTCGCTCATAAACATTGGTTTAATGCACACACATAGAGCAAGCATGGTTGAGCTTCTGTTTACCATATTTAATGCGCTCTGTGTACAGTACACGTTGATCAAATGTCTAATTTCTGGACCACTCAACAAGACCCAAAACAAAAATGTTTTTTTTTTTTTTTAAGTGTTTGCTAAGGCATTACTATTACTATTCATAGTTACATACATGTGACTGGCATAGAGACATGGAGGGCATCCATAGAACTGCAGTACTGTTTCAAGACATGTAAATGTTGACCTCACACATGACGTATTGACGAACGCGGAAACGCAGAGGAGAGAGCAAAACAAAACACTGGTTACGAATTAGAAGTCTAAAATGAGAATTTTTAAAGAGAAATGTCGGAGGAGCTTGAGTTTGTTGCTCAGCCCTATTTGTTTGAACCGCAAGAGGCGTCTACTCTCACCTAAACTTACGCTACTCCTACGTCATACGCCGGAACTTGACTCTCTCAAAAGCTAGTGATTATAAAGTTATAAATATGGATATTTTTCTTACAAAAAATGCATCGCTTGCTTTGCTATGTATTACTTTTATGATGGATGGATGTGCTTTTTTGGGCTTAAATATCGCAGTTACTATTCACTCCCATTATAAAGCTTGGAAGAGCCAGAATAGTTTTTAATATAACTCTGATTGTGTTTGACTGAAAGAAGAATGTCATACACTTGGCTTGAGGGTGAGTAAATTATAGGATAATTTTAATTTTAGGGGGAACTAACCATTTAAAGTGCCTTAATGTACTAAAACAGTGATATTAAAAGATCAAATTCAGTATACATCTTATTGAGGATGCGTACTATATACAGGCGAGCAGATGAACCCAGAATATAAACGCAACATGCTAAGTGTTAAGTAATTAAGAACTTTTTCTTTGTAATTGGTTTTCAATGGAAAAACTCAAGAGAAACTGTGCATTGCGTTTATATTCTCAGCTCATCTGCTTGCCTGTACATAGTATGCATCAGCAGTAAGGTTTACATTGAATTCAGTCTTTTAATGTCACTGTCTTTCTACATTAGTACTTAGTAGAAACCTGGTAAAAATGACTGGCGGGCGATGGAGGAAAGCCTTGTTTGGCCCTCCAGGTTGGCGTTCTTATAAGTGTGTGACGTCACATGAAACTATGTTTAGCTCATATTTGAGCAAATCCCTCAAAATGACACCACAAATTGCTGAGGAGAAATGTGGCAGTCTGACAGACGAGACCTGAGCCATTTCTATCAACCAGAAATATCATACAGGATCCATTTAGCACACCTTTGCAACTGCTTAGTAATGCTTTTGCCATCTCTCAATAAACTCTAGCTCAGCAGTGTTCAGTTCTGCTCCAGAAAGGGCCAAGTTTTGCTCCAGCCTACTAAAAGACACTTGCCTAGAACTTTGTAGTGTTGTGGCTGAAATCGCCCCTATACCCTTAACCCTTATATGGTGCACTATTTGAGGAGACAGTTATTTGTAGTGGTGTGCGAAATGATAGTGGACATTATCGAGTGCACTTATTCGATTCTGTTCCACTGAGCTTGTCTAGGATTATTTGGAGTGCTTAAATAATGGGCCAGTTCGGTGCCAAAATCTGACTCCTCGCCAGATTATGACTCCCCTGCTTCTCCCTACCTCACAGCAAAATGAGACATGACAGTGCACATTTGATGGAATTTTTATTACGCACTGTAATTTCCCTTATGTCAGGTCAAGTCACCTTTATTTATATAGTGCTTTATACAATACAATAGGAAAATGATTAAGGGCCCACTGAAGTGGCTTGAAACATGCAGCATTATTCAGTGTGTTGATGTAATTTCCACTGAAACAGGAAGACAGGGTGGGATATATCAAAGAGCTCCACCCCTTTTTTTAAAATAGCCATTAGTGTTTTGTTTATATCACAGCTCAGCCAGAGCTGTTAAGCTCGGTAAAGTCGCAGTTTCCTCCTAATCTCTAACCTTTTCTCCTCCTAATCTCCTCCATCACTTTAAAATATGGCATTCTGTGCAGAATTCAAATGGGTCCAATACGTTTTGTGGTCTGCGCCTCCATCACTTTAAAATATGGCATTCTGTGCAGAATTCAAATGGGTCCAATACGTTTTGTGGTCTGCGCCGACTATTGTTTCTCTGGAACAGAGCAGACTGTGTGTGCGCTTGCGGCAGTTTGCGTGACATAAACATGAAACCAGACTTCATTGCCCTCAATGGAAAGCATATTTACACTCTCTGAATCGTTCCCTATCCCCTATATAGTGCACTATGTGCCATTCACCAAATAGAAAATAGTTATGTGTGAACAAGTTATTGATTTCAGCCACAGCTTCACTGTCTATTTATAGTGTAGGGGGTGGGACGCTTTAGATTCTAGAGAGCATTTGATTGGACAGAAAATCTGAAGCTATAGTGCAGCGTGATGTTATCAAAATCATTGATCCATATTGGAGGAAGTGAGAGACTGTAAGTTTTGAATGATTATGTCTTCTAAATGCAAATTTTGTCATTGTTTTGAAGAACACTAGCTTATAGATAACAGTAAGGCTAACATATTCATACATATTCATAAGTCAAAAAACGTCAATTTTGATTTCATGGGGACTTTAAATGATGCAAACAGTTCATTTCGGCTGTACAGCAGCTCTAAAAGAAAATAGTGTCATTGTTCAGCTGAAGCCTTTTTCTTCATCTTTTTACTTTACCTTTTTGTTTTATTTAGTGGCTAACCTTTATTTTGATTTGTTTTGAGGTTCCCATGGTTTGGCTCCAGCGTGCTCTCTGCCATGCCTCCCGCCAAGACAGATCAGCTGGACTTGTGGGCGGAGTCAGGGATGGATGGAGACGACCAGGTGATGGTGGATTTCCTGTTGCCCACTGGAATCTATATCCAGATGGAGGTTCCTCGCGAGAGCACCATCCAACACATCAAACTGGTGCGTATGTTTGTTTACAAGCAGATTCTCTCTTTCAGAGTAAGGAGTAACACTTCAGGTGTGAAAATTGGGCTTCAAATAACTATTAACAAAGATATTTTAGCAAACACAAAGCATGCCCTGAGCGAACCACCCAAAACAAGCATTCTGGTGGAGTTTTTTTCATGTGTGAGCACCACACATTTTCTTCTGAAATTGTCATTCTTACCTTTAGATTTTAGTTTAACCATTACCAAGAAAGAATTCAAGGCACTTTAGATCTAAATATAGGGCCTGTCCAAATACCCACACTTGCGTTCTTGGCCATTTGAAGTAAGACTGTCCCATGTCTTAAAAAGGCCAAAGTGCAGTGGCCTTAAAGCACACTAAACCCACACTATCTCAAATACCGCTTCGGAGCGGTATTCGAGGCTAACCGTATCCCATCATGCATTATGTTCGGGAACTCACATGCCCCGAAATCGCGAGATGTCAAAGAAAACATTCCACTGTAAGTTAAATTAATTAGATATTACATATAATTTGGTAGAAAAACCATAAAATGTTAAACATTTTATTGGTGAAAAGATGAGCCGGCTATGTGTATTTTGTACAACATTTGCAGCTGCTTTTTATAACTTAATTAGAAGCATCACAATTTTTAAATTACTACTGAATAGACATTAAGAAGTTTATTTTAAAATGAAAATCAAAATAAAGCCCTGTAAACACTTGAATTTTGCAACGCTATAAGTGTGTCCTATTGGGTAATCAAAAGTTCTACACACACTTGTGATCTTCACGCCCACTTGAACACTTGAGCCAAATACAGGAAATATGTAATAAGTAGACAAGTGGTCAAATGCAAAGACCGCAAGTGTGGTATTTGGACAGGCCCATAGATTTTAGTCTATAGCAGAGCACTTCAGCCTCAGTCCTGGAGGGCCAGTGTCCTGCTCGGTTCAGCCAAAGTCCCTCTAAGAGGAGTAATTCTCAGTGGCCATCTTTGAAGTGCCTTTCGGCCAGCTTTTTCCGCCATGCAAATACAGCTCCAATCTCTTTTAATGGGAAACATCAAATTCTCCTAAGCTATTCACCAAGCTTACGATTAAGTTTCATATTTGAAATCACCAGTGAAATCTGACAACAACTTTCTCATAAATTTTGTTTCTAAATGCTCAAATCTTGACAAAAAAAAAAATGCATTTTTCAGGCTGGACCAGCCGATTGGCTCTTTTATTTAGAAGGCGTGACGTATTCCACCCAATTGCACTTTGTACTTTCTCCTATTCATAGTAATATGATTGCACCATCACAGGAGAGGATTTGTGAATGACAGTGAAGCGATGCAACTGACGCCATAGGTCACGTTACAGTAACAACATGGCGGATGTAGTATGTCCGAATTTCATTCATACTATATCGAAAGTACCTTTTAACAGTCGCAAAGTAAATTCAAATTCAAATATAGTACCTACTCAGACAGTATGCGATTTCAGATGCAGTGATGGTGTTCAGAATTACTTGCTAATCAGAGACAGGTGTGTTTAATTAGGGTTAGAACTGAAGTCTGCAAGACACCAGCCCTCCAGCACTAGAGCTGAAGAGCCCTGGTGTATAGTATAGATAGTATTGAGTATTGATATTTAACATGCAGTTTTGATTATATTATTCACTCTTGACATCTTGTTTTTGTGTTGATGTAGCTGTTATGGAAGGAGGCGCAGACATACCCTCTCTTCTCATTGCTGGGGGAGATGGAGGGTCACATGTTCGAGTGTGTGAACCAGGCAGCAGTGCACGAGGAGCTGGAGGATGAGACCAGGCGTCTATGCGATGTGCGACCGTTCCTGCCTGTTCTCAAACTGATCACACGCAACTGTGGACGTGCAGAGCGCCTACTAGACTCTAAGATCGGAGTCCTCATTGGGAAAGGTGACACATATGCATATAATCACATGCATAATGAGAGCTATACGTTTAGCTCATTATATCCATTAGTTAGGATGTGACCATCTGGGATTTTACAGTGACACTTTCTGCAGGTTACATTTACCCCAGTGGGTGACGACAAGCAATGTATTTTTTGTATTATGAGAGGATCATTGAATCATTCAACTCAACCAATTTGTTCAAAAACTGTGATTAATTCAGGAATGAACTATCACTAAATCTTGCAAAAATAGACCAAGCAACCAGCAATATTGTGTCTTAAACTCCATGTGCTCCTTGTGCACATTAATCCATATTAACTTGTTTATTGAACTGATATTTAAAACAATATCACACTCATAATTGAGTTAAGGACTGTGTGGTGACCTATGGTCAAATCACAGCTGTGCTGATACTAGGAACAACACTTTTGCTTTTGTCTTTTTAAAAATGTGGCAATACCTGAATTTTTTTTTATATATTTAGTATTTTTAATGTACAATATATAATATATATTTATATCACTGTGCTTTGTTTTGAAAATATTGGCATTAAAAATTAAAACACTTGAGTTGGGCGATTTGTTGGAATTGCACTAGTATATAATTAGTTTTTTAAGAGAGAAATCACATTTGCCTTGATCTTTTGACATATAAGATCTCTTTGTACCATTAAAACATACTGAAAGTTTCATAGCTTAAAACGTCCTCCTCATTATAAAAAAAAGTATTTATTTAATCAAGCTCCAAAAACAGCTCGTTCTGATATTGAAATCTGTGATGTCACATGGGCAAACACATTTGCATATGCCTGCCTCCAGAGCAAGTCATCAACAAATAATTCTACCACAGGCCCCGCCCACTGGCTTTCAGTTGCTTATTGGCTGACACTTGCCTACACTACAATTTGAGTGTTGCATCACATCAAAAGCAAATAGAACCCATTATAATCACTGACACTGTCTACACTGGATACAGTAAACAAGTGTGCGTTCAGTTTCTGACATACTCCACGCGCTTGAGTCTATCGACAACAGGACAGATGGAAGAGTGAAAGAACGTTCACTTCAACGCCAGTTTAAACAGGTAGTTTGCATCTCTGTACAGACTTCAAAAGAATCCCAGCATCAGAAACAAGTAGATGGTTTAGTTTAATGGCGTTGTGCAATAGCCAGTGGCCATTGATACTGTTTCCTATGCAATGAAGTTAGCCAGTCATAACAGTGGCCGTTTACTGACAAGCCTTAAAGGAGATGCCCCTTAAAAACGGATTGTTTCAGACAGAGGGTCAGAATGAGGAATGAAAATTAGTTTTTCTGCATTTATATTTGTTTTTGTTTTTTGTGTAAAACTTTATTAACTTTATTAACATTATAAATGAATTTTAAGGAACATATTAAATAATTTAAAAAAATCCATGGGTCCCACTTTATATCAAGTGGCCTTAACTACTATGTACTTACATCAAAAAATAAGTACAATGTACTTGTTGGGTTCATATTCAATTGCAAAACACTTTTGCTGCTATTGAGGTGGGATATGGGTAAGGTTAGGGAAAGCTTTGGTGGTATGGGTAGGTTTAAGGGTAGGGGCAAGGTGTAAGGGATGGGTCAACAGTGTAATTATAAATGTAATTACAGAAATTAATTACAGATGTAATTACATGCAGGTGTTTTTAAAATATAAGTACAACGTAAAAACATGTATGTACACAATAAGTGCAATGTATGAAATGATTCATTTAAATGCAAGTAAATGGTAGTTAAGGCCACTTAATATAAAGTGGGACCAATCCATGTCATGAGCCCTTTAATTTGTGATCTTTGGCACACTCTTTTGTCTGTTCTTTGGCACACACTTTTGGTGCCAGCAATTGTGCATGAGACTCAGCAGAGACAGATTTGAGAGTGATGCTGATTGTCTGTTTATATGTATGCAAGTATTAATCATCA
Organism: Hypophthalmichthys nobilis; assembly: GCA_037950665.1. Lineage (NCBI taxonomy): Eukaryota > Metazoa > Chordata > Actinopteri > Cypriniformes > Xenocyprididae > Hypophthalmichthys > Hypophthalmichthys nobilis. The sequence goes on from CM075479.1 coordinate 28,563,304, forward strand.
TAAGACTATGATGAGATGTCAGGCACAACCCGCAAGGCTTACGGACTCGCACATTAAACTTCCCTTGCTCATTCACTGGCTCTGAAACACACACACACACACACACACACACACACACATGCAATATGGGCAGTATCTTTTAGTGGAGAGGATCAAATGAATTTTTAATGCTCTTTAAATGTCATCATGTGTGTTATCAGGAAGTCATTTGAAACCTTTCCCTCAGAGCTCTGTCTCGCAACAAAACACACTGATGTCATTCAACAGAAACAGACACTCATTAAAGGAATAGTTCAGTCAAAAATGAAAATCATTTTCTCATCTTTAATTTTGCAGATCTGAATTTTTTTTCAGTGAAACACAAAAGGAGAAATCTTGATCTTGAAAGATGAAATCTTATTTTTTAAATGGAATTACATGTAGTGTTCTATATTGTAAGCCTGTTTTAATTCATGCAACTAGTTTATGTGAGGAACAAACAGAAATTTAAGTCACCTTATTTTCTGCTTGTTCCACACACAAACCTGGCCATTGCATAGCTTCACAACTCACAGGCTTTAATACAGTGCACATTTCTCTTAACTAATTCTTTGACTTATCACACACTGTTTTTACTCTTTTTATAAAACTTAAAAAAGACTTGATATTGGACCAGTGTAAAAGTGTGTTGGGGAAGCAAGCATGATTTTGAAGCAGAAATTCACAGCATCATATATGCATAGGTGTTAAAACAACATTTTATCTGTGACAGAGTGGTTCACACTCAGCTGAGTTCACATGATTTTAATTCAGATTCTGTGTTATTCATTGCATAAACACCATGTCTGTCGTGGATGTTGTCGATATTGTAAGAGTGTAAAGTCACTGAACGTTATGCCACATGGCACAGGTCTTCACGAGTTGGATGCCCTGCAAGACCAGGAAGTGAAGGACTTTCGTTCCAAAATGAAGCGAATCAGCGAAGAGAAAATGCACCAAATGCAGATGATGTCGTGGGGGGAGTGGCTTCGGAGCTGTTACTCACCTCAGCTGGAGACAGGGTTATTGGAGAATTTGATTGAAAAGCATGAGGGCGTCATCAAAATTACCATGCACTACGACCAGTCACAGGTGTGTGTAGTGATTTTAGTGTATGGTATGTTGCGTAATTCTACATGAAATGAATTATCAGACTTATCCTCGTTTTTCTATCTCTCTTTGTAGGACACAGCTAGCCTGAAAGTGTCATTGCATTGTACAGTATCTGAACTAATGGACCAGGCTCTCAAGAAATGGCAGACCACTCATGGCCCAGAGGAAGATATTGGTGCCCGTAGCGATTATGTGCTGCGTGTCAGCAGCAAACTTGAGTTCCTCTTTGAAGATCACCCTCTTAATCAGTACAAAGTAAGATACAATGGCAGAAATGGCTTTGAAAGGTCAAATATGGAAGTAAAATAATGTCATATGTTTTCGAAACAAAAAGCTTCTTGAATTGCACTACTTAAAAAAAAAAACTGTGCTCATTAACTGTGCTTGAATTTTAATGCATTGTATTTTTAGGGCTTCCATTTTTATGGGCTGAAATTCAACCTGGTTGTATATTTAAGCTGTGAATATTTAAATTCAAAACATTTCACACACATTTTCATTGTTAAAAATTCAATAATGCATATTCACCTTTCAGATTTCACTTCCAAATTTTAAAAATACAACCTATAATATTCAGCAGGCAATTTTCGGTCCATTTTATTTCACGTCCACAAATTCAGTGGTTCAAATTTCAACATTTCATATCTGGGAACTGCAGGAAAAGCAGTAGAGTACCGAGCATAATCTCCAACTGCTGTTAGTCGACCTCACCAGCAGGTGGTGCAAGTGCGTGTTGACGAAGAGCAGAGCAATAGGTCCGTGAACTTTTGCGTCCATTCGTTTTTCCTTTTTTAAACCAGAAATGAAATATGGAAAATGCGATTTCTTCCTTTTTTATTTTAACACTGATGAATAGAATTAGCAGATACAAGATAATTTTCCTTATGCAAGATAATTATTTTATTAAAAATACAACTTTTTAAATATATAAAAATGCTAAATTTAATTTCTAGTGTTTTGCGTCACGCTGAAGCGCCCTCTAGTGCCTTTTTCAGCTGGCGTCAATAGAATGACTCGCATCAAGAGCCTAAAAAGATGTGACTGATTAATTTTTATTCGTTAAATTATTATTATTATTACATTATTACAACCTAAACATTTCTAAACCTTATAAACCTTGTTTAGCGCTCCAACACATTATCGAGTTCCCGCTTGTGGTCTCTATCCCGTCCTTTTGCTTTTTACTCTGTTTTATATGAATGAAGGCCCATACGACATATACATTTCTGTGACTTTTTTGTCTGGCTGTTAGGTGTTTTATATTGTTTTATATCGAGAAATTGTTTAGGATTAGAAGTCACTTTATATGCTATTGCCTACGCTATGTCTTGCTGTTAAAATTGAAAATGTACCACCGTAGCCTATGTTATGATGACAAAATTATACCCCAATATGTAATTTTCATGAAGACAAAATTCCCAGGCCCTTTGCCTCAGTGATGGAGGCAATCAACGGAAACATAAACAAAGTGGAAGGACAATATTTTTAAGTTAAGCGTGGAAAACGCTGAACGTTTAAGCGCGTTGCCTTCATATTCGGCCTGACCTGCATAGCTTTATTGGGCTTTTAATATCACTGTGTTAATGCATTAAGCGTTTTCTTCATAACTGTATTTTATTTTCTAGGAAAACGCTTAACGTGTTATTAATTGTGTTCATAGTGTGGGCTCATCTGCTTGTCTGTACATATGCTTAATTTATAAGGTGTGTAGGGGAGCGCGGGGCACAAACTAACGCGGGGTTAGTTGTAACACACATGGTTTAAATACTTCCACACACGCTAGCATGAAGAAACTTAGCGTATTTACTAGTTGTCATGTTGACAATATATAGAGAAAAAATTCAAAGACCTTTGGAAGATATCACTGAACATTTATTTAACAATAGCAAAAGTAAATTTCTTACTTAAGCTAATTTTTCATCTATATTTTTTGTTTTTATTTAAAATGAGACAAATCTGATATTATTTTAATCTCCAATCTCTTGTTTAGCAGTTTGGGTAGTTCTTTAATGCTTCACTAACTAGCAGAAGACACTAACCAGTTAAATTCCAGTTGTGCAGATAGGGTTCGTTGTAACACTGCGTTACAATGTGCCCCGCTATTAGAACTAGCCTATACTGTTCTATACAGTTACGATACAACTGGCATAATTAACTTTTATTAATTTCTGTTGATAAACCATGGGGGAAAAAAAAGACTGAGAGGAAGAACCTGAACATCTAGAAAATATTATTTCAAGAAATGTTCAGCATTTGTACTGTCTCGTCTATTTATCTCGTGTTCTGTGAGAGCTGTGATTGGAGGGAAAGGAGTGTTTTGTTCAGCTCTGTGTTTTTCTGAATGTCTGGATATGTTTCTTCATCTGTTTGGGTGTATTGTTTTGACCAGTGCTGTATAGTTGTGAGTGTTCATTGTCAAACTACAAAATTATTTAAATTTGAATTTCTAAAAAAAAAATGCTATTATTTTATATGAAAGAATAATTATTGTCTTTTATTGACAAAATATTTTAGTTTGTAATGTATATTTTTTTAATTAAGTCAGATAAAATTTTTAGCTGTCATATGGTCATGTTACAACGTGCCCCATCACGTTACAATGTGCCCCACCTATGGGGCATGTTGTCACATTTCACTTCCCTTCTTTCAGGGAAAATAAAGAAAAAAGTATACACTGTATTAATAAAACAAAGCCACATATTTGTACCAGACATGTGAAATTAATGTGGAACAAAAGAAATTCCCTGAACCCCAAGTAGATTTACACAAACTGAGAAAGTCAAAAAGCGTTAGGTTGTGCCCTGCTCTCCCCTACTAAATTTGCTCCTCCAGTATCACTGTAGTACATTAAGCCACATTAAGCGCTTATGTTTTTCACGTTAAGTGCTTAGAATGTCCCGCTTCGCTGGGCGAGTTTGCCGCCAGCGTTCTCTTGGACATGCGGCAGTATCGGACCCCTCGTGAGTGAGAATGGGTTGACTTTTTTTTAACGGGAAGAAAAGGGGAGCAATCTCGCCCATCACCATGTTGGGACCATGGTTGTGACAGGTGTTCTGCATCTGCAATGCCCGTTTCAGTTTTAAAATCAAGTATTATCATGGTTTCAGGCTATTGAAAGTGTGGGAGAAATTAAAAGTGGACAGATTAAAGTTGAAAAAAATGTCAATTTAAAAATTTCCTAATTGTACAAAAGGAAATTTTTAAATTGACATTTTTTTCAACTTTAATCTGTCCACTTTTAATTTTGGTTTAAAGATGCAAAACGTAATAAACAAAAATCTGAAAATAAGTTAATATGTTATTTCATGCGCATGAAATTTGTGTATACGGTTTTAATTTAAATTTTGGTATTCAACATAGCATTTAAAAATACAACAACCGTTTTGTTTTTCTCGTCGTGGTTAAAAAAGGAAAAAGGAATGGACACAAAAGTACACGGACCGCAATGGGTAGAGAGAGTCATTCATTCATTAAAACGGATTTACATTAATGGAGCAAGCGGTAAGTGCATGTCTGATGATAATCAGTGGACGTGAAATAAAATGGACAGAAAATTGCCTGCTGAATATTATAGGTTGTATTTTTAAACAGAATGAATATTTTGGAAGTGAAATCTGAAAGGTGAATATGGATTATTGAATTTTTTAACATTGAAATTTGTGTGAACTGTTTTGAATTGAAATATTCACAGCTCAAATATACAACCATGTTAAATTTCAGCCCATAAAAATGCAAGCCCTAAAAATACAATGCATTAAAATACAAGCACGCTCAATGCAATGCATTTTCTTTTTTTAAGTAGTGCAATTCAACAAGCTTTTTATTTCAAAAACATATGGCATTATTTTACTTCCATAGTCAAACTGTATTTTCCAATGTTCATTGTTGTTGATATGGCAAAGTACAATATGTGCTATTTAAAGTCATGCATTTTGCATTTTTAAAAGCATTTCTTCATTCAATTTATAATTTTGTCATCTTTTACTCATCATCATGCAGTTTCAAACATATGATATTTATGACATCCCCCCCACCCCACACACACATATAATGTGTGTGTTTGTACTGGTTTGACCTACATTGACCTACCAAATTATATTGTGGTGTGTATTCAGGTTATAGGCCATGCCCCCTATATTGTGAGGACGTGCCGATGTCCTCATAATTCAAATCGCTAAATAAACTAAACAATTTTTTATTAAAAAATTTTTCTGTGAGGGTTATGTCTAGGTTTAACACGTGTTTGACTCACTGATCTTTGTAAATTACATTTAGTGGTTTGACCTCGCAATCTTTGATAAAAACGCTGGTAACATGCCTTAAAATGAATGGGGTCAATAGTCCTAGTGACAAGTGTGCTATGCTCCAAGTCTTCTGGAGCTGTAAATGAAAAGAATTACAAAATTTGCAACTCACTGAACATCTTTTAACTAAAATATTTCTGTGAAATGTATTACTTTACATAAAATGGAGCAGGAATATTGGAAGTGAGCACACGGAAGATTACAAGTAATGATTGTTATTAAAATATTTCTTGGGTTCTCCATTTGGACCTGAATTATTTTATCTGTTGTTTGATTGATTTGTGCATTTTTGCTCACATTTAAAATTCAGCATGCATCAAAATACCACCGTGAGCTTCATTGTAGTTCATTAGCATTTTTACTATGCAAAAACTTCCTGAGAATGAGATATACCTGTACAGTAATGCCTCAGTTGTTTTTCCGAAAAACAATGAAAAGAATTCCGCTTAGTGATGTGTGTCTAACTGGTAGGTCATGTTCAGACATCAAACAAGAGTGTGTGTGCTTTACTTTAAATTTTGTGTACATAATAGTTCATTTCCATCATGAGCCTAAAACCAGTCAGGTGAGTGATCAGTGACAGCAGTCCATTAAAGATGCATGTTTGGATAATAAGTGCCGTGTTGTTCCAGGAAATGCATAAAAACTTAAGCCATGCAGACACATAAACACACACTCGGTTGCTCACGCAGATTTCAGAAATCACTTTGCAACCAAATTTACAAAAAAGAAGCTGTATTATTTTGGGCACGGACCATGGTAGTATCATGGTATTCTTTGAGGTACTTGGAGCCATTTGTAGGGACAGAAGTATGTTCAATATTTTCTGTATGAAAACACTAATATAAATGTTTGTTTGTGTGTATGTAGTACATTAGGGCTTGTTTGTTGGCAAATGAGAACCCTCATCTGACAATGGTTCACTGTAGCGTTGTGAAGGCCATGTTTGAGAAGGAAATCAGCATCATTGGATCAGTGCTTGCACGGAAGACTTCGAACCCTCCTCTACCACTGCCCCCGAAGAAGAGACAGCCAACGGTAAGGACTTGTCTGTGTGTCCTGCACTTCAGCTAATCAAAGGTTGTCTTAGTTTTGCGCCTCTAGCAGCACCAAAACAGCACTGCAAAAATAATGATTTTTTGGAAACGAGTTTCCCAAACACTCCAGTCGCATCTCCACTTCGCATCTCGTCTGCTATTGCCAGTCCCACCCCAAATGCGCACCTTAGGTTGAGGCGGAAGTTGACAAGTTGAACTGCTTAAACAAACAGAGCATTGTTTTGAAATTGCCAAAGGGTCACAGTGTTTACAGTCTTTGGTAAATCTAACTATGAATGAGATGCTTGTGGTGCTTTTTGCACATTAAATTGGAATAAGAGAAAGTAGAGGCAATTAGCTGAATAATTTGAATGCATTTATCTCAGCATGTGCATTCACACAAGTGCAAGACAGTAGGAAACATGCTATGTTTTTTGTTGTTTCTCTTCTTGCTGTGCAGGTTCTTTACAGTCTTGTGATACTTGTTTATTGGCTGGTATGTTTTAGCTGATGTTTGCTGCTGTCTGGATGAGTAGTGTTTTGTGTATGTATGTGTGTCTGACAGATATATCATGTAAATTGTAATCATGTGTAGTGTCCAGTGCACAGTACAGTTTTTCTTCATACATGGTTTTAGGCCAGTGAGTTTCAAAAATGTGTTCCAGGAAGTGAGTCAGGCATGTGTGTGTTAGCACTGATCATGTGAGTTATTTTGCAGATGTCAGATTGCTGACCGTGTCAAAACTGCTGGTGTTAAAACAAACCCCTAAAGGGAATGTATATGCGAATTTGTGTGAGTGTGTATGTGCGTTTGTCTATGAAGTCACAGTGTCAAAGGTATAGCAAATTGGGTCCCACTTTATATTAAGTCTTTAACTGCTATGTAGTGTTGTAGTCAAGACCAGCTAAACCGAGACCAGGTCAAGATCAAGTTCAGCGTGTGTTGAGACCAAGACAAGACTAAGACTTTCAGGGGTTGAGACCAAGACAAGAACGAGACCAAATTCAGGGCAAAACGGAGTCGAGACCAGACTAACACATTTACTGCCTGAGAAATGTCTTATATATTTAATTAATAAATACATTTTAAAACACTGTAGGGCTGTACCAATCAAATGAAATCACTAACAGCAAAATTCATCTTTGCACTGCAGAGGTGGCAAGAGAGTTCAATCTAGATTAGTAGAATTACAACTGCATAAATAATGCTGAGATTAATGTTTTAAAAATACAATGTTGAATCTAGAAATATGATAGAAAAATAAAATGAGTCGAAATTTAAAACCGCCAGTAAGTGGTGGCAGATCATTTAATGAATGAGTCACAGAATTATTTATTCAACTGATTCATTCAAAGCAGCTGATTCATTCAGTAATGAAACACCGCTGTGTGCTGCTCAGAAACACACAACAGTAGGATTTGTTTGGAGTTATTTTTGTTGCCGAAATAACCTTGATAAAAATTGCGTCTAAAATGTAAGTCACTTAAAATTAACTTATTGTATATTGAACGTGTGTATAAAATCAATATTACGTTTGCGATCGTGCTCATATTCGTAAAAACAGCTCTCTTGTGATATTGCTTAATTAGATAAATCATATGTTATAATATAAAGAACAAGATCTCATACAAGTTGCTACTTTTTTGCAGTCATATCTTACATTTTTGGGGCATTTGTATTCATTTTGGTGATATTTTGACACCGTTCACTGTTCATTTCTGTCCCGGCTCAACAATAACAAAAGGAATCAAATTACAAATAAGTTATTGATTGCATTTGAGTTGTACATCAAGTCACGGTAATGATGTTAAGAAATAAATCAGACAATGCACTGGCAATTTACCTATATCCCTAGAGTTGTGGTCTTGACCGGTCTTGAAATAAAATCCTGAGTCCTCTTTGTCTGAAACTAGTCCGAGATCTTCAAAAAATGGTCTCAAGACGGGACTCAAGTACTACAACACTACTAATATGTACTAACGTTTAAATTACCTTACTTTAAATTCCCTTACGCTTAAACCCCCCTTAAACCTACACATACCACCAAACCTGTCCCTTACCCTACTACTATCCCGCATCAATAGCAGCAATTGTGTTTTGCAATACAACATGTATTAACAACACTGCAATACAAAAATACCTCATACAACAGAATAAATACATTGTGCCTGACAATTTATTTATTTATTTATTTTGGTGGAAGTACATAGTTAAAGACAGCTAATGTACAGCTAATATAAAGTGTGACTGCAAACTGTATAGTGATTTAGATTTCAGCCACATGTAATGTTCCATTGGCGTTTGACAACCAAAACATGTCTGGCATTTTCAACATTTTGATGTTAAAATCTAATTAAGACATGTAAAATGTTTTGCTTAAAAACTCACATTTAAAATTAATGCCACTTGGTTTCATATTTTGTTACCCAATACACTGATAATACAGTATGTATATGTAACCATAATTTCATAATTTATTTATTTTTATAATTTACTTACATTCTCCTTTTATCTTTCTCTCTCCTCAGCAGTTACATACGTGTGTTTGGAAGGTTCATTCTTTGTTCAGAATTAATCTTGTGAAAGGTAACAAGGTGAACGCTGACGATGCTGCTAAGGTAAACATTGTCAACACCTCTGAATTCAGAATGATCTCACTAACATTAACCTTTATCTGCCTCCTGGTGGCCCTGAATCAGTATTACATTAAAATGAAAACATGTTTATTTAAAGGTGCAGTGTGTCTTTGTTCCATTCCAAAATAATGACTGTTTCCAAACATACAAAATGTCCTTCAGGGACAGTAAGTGTGAAAGTTCTAGCATGCAACCTTTTACCTCAATCAGTAACACACTTCCAGATGTCAACAAGAAAAGTAGTCCCACCTCTAAACTTACAAATATGAATAAATATACAAATAACAAAGAACTCACATTGTTTTGCTGAAGAATTCATGTAAGTGTTTTACCAAAAATCAAACTTATTTTTACTGACTTTTAAACCCTCCTGCAAGATTGCCTGCTAGGCATTCCGTTGTAATTAAGTTGGATACCTGGAATATTTAAGCTCATCTTTACTTCATATGTTGATCTAAAACTACCCCTTACTTTGACAAACTTTTATACCAATGCTAAATACATTTTCAGTCAGACAATCATACAAAGCAAATAAAACACTAACAATAATGTCAGTCAAGTCACGTCACCTTTCTTTATATATAGCGCTTTATACAATACAGAATGTTTCAAAGCAGCTTTACAGTGATTAACAGGAAAATAATGATTCAATGATTCAAACAATTAAATTCTGCTGTAAAGCAGCTATGAAAATACTATAGTAAACAGTCATTATTCAGCTGAAATCAGTTGAGTGTTGATTCAGTTCAGTTTAGTAACGGGTAATAAAAGTTCATCAATTATGAAATAAGCTCTGGAAAAAATAGTGATGTCATCGTCCAGCTCAGTTCAGTTCCCATCTAATAGTGTCAGTGCAGTCAAGTCAATAATAGTGCTGAATATTATTCAGTCAGACAAATTACCTGGATGAGAGTAGCGTTTGCACATACATTTGATTAATCTAATCCAAGAACAGTTGTATGTCATGATGATTTATTTGTGTAACTTGTGTACATGTAGATCCAGGTTCGAGCCGGGCTGTTTCACGGTACAGAGCTGTTGTGCAAGACAGCAGTCAGCAGTGAGAGCAGCAGTCGATCTGAACATGTGTGGAACAAAACACTGGAGTTTGACATTGCTGTTTGCGACCTGCCGCGGATGGCGCGCCTCTGTTTTGCCATTTACGCCGTCATGGACAAAGTGAAGAAACAGCGATCCACTAAGAACCCCCAGAGCAAATACCAGACTATCCGCAAGGCAGGGAAAGTGGTGAGGTCAACACACACACAAACATTATTCATAGCACACATTCTTAAGCAATCACATACCAGTCCTCGAATTTACTTTCCTATGGGTTATGAGTGGTTGCCAAAACAATCATTGAGGATCCTACACCACCCCCACCCCCCGATTCTTTTTTTTTTTTTCTTCTTCTTTTTCCCCCACCTCAATTAGAGAACACATACACACTAACTAATCATCTGCTTTATTTGTTATGTTTTCTGTCTAGCACTACCCAATAGCATGGGTGAACACAATGGTGTTTGACTACAGAGGGCAGCTGAAAACCGGTGACATTATCCTTCACTGCTGGTCCTCTTTCCCTGGTGAGAAAACACATACACACACACACATTCATAGGCACCAAAAATGGCCGAGCACGCACGGAAAACCAATAACCAATCAAAAACTCGATTGAAATTCGGGAACCTTTCTTATTGTTGGATCTTACATCGGGTCCCGATGGGACGTAATAGACAGTTCTGCTGTTATATGTAGTATTACAACAACATAACCTGACACAAAAGCTTGTGCTTTCTGTTTTTCGCACAATGATAAAAAGGGGTCGTGACTGCATTGTTTTATTGTTTTATAATATTTTCTGGGGTGCACTTATAATGTTAGTATGATTTTTACATCAAAAATGGTCATAATTTAGAAATAAAAGGCATTTTTCCTACCCTGATTTTAGCCCTCTGATTTGAAGGCTTTGTTTTAAGGGGTGTGTCTGCTGTGAGACTTCAGTGTAACCACTGCTGTGATTGGCTAAATATGAAATAGCTAAGTACTACATGTGGAAGTCTCTCAATAACTTTTAGCATGTTTTTACTATTACAGCTCTCAAGGTTAACTAATTGTGAAAAGTGTTAATTATAGCATTACATTTAGATCTATGGCATTATATTTAGATTGTGACATGAAAGGTTGCAGTGATGAACATTGTAGCCGATCACAGACATGTTGTTGAGCGCATGAATTCGATTTCTGCACACTAACGAATGCTTTCATCATAACTAACAGTGCAAACACACTCTAAATAAGAGATTAATTGGTTATTAGGGGAGTTTTGGCACAAGTCCATAAACTAGCGCTGTTTGATTGACAGCTCCAGCGATTTAATCACAGTTTAAATAACAGATTGTTTATGAGAAACAACTTAGTTGACCGTTTAGTCACTGGTTTGATTTACTGACACATAGACAAAGAACATCTGACTGTACATGAATCATCACATATCAGAAATCACTGGTCACAGATCAGGCATTAGAATTGACACCGTTACTAATACTGACATGTCGTCGCGTTACTATCGAGTCCATATCGTAAAGGTGTGTTTGCAAAGCCTGTGCCGAAATTGCGACTGATTTACCAAAGAATCCACAGTGAAATGTGTTGAATACAAATAAATAAAGCTCAACTGAGACATTCACATTGTTGAAAATAAATAACCATATTCATATCCTTTGAAAGGTAATGTTATTTTTAGTCCTGTATCCTGACCCTCTTCTCTCCTCGTCATCTCACTAACACGCCAGTGGACTAACGTTGCAATGATGAAGTAGGCCTTGGTTTACTTGCAGAGGTGGTCTTTCACCTATCTGTCATAAATAGTCACATTGCACAAGTCATAATCTGGCCTGGATTACAATAAAAGCTGTTTTTGGACTAACAAGGAAGTTTTCAGTTCTGAAATTTACAGGATATTCTTATAGTATGATGACCACTTACATGTCAAAAGCTCAAGGAAATTTTGATTTCTCAGTTCATGACCCCTTTAAATAATTAACTCCAAAATCATCAAGTGTAAGAGACCCACTCACGACCACACTCATGGAAAGAGTATGTGGTTTTGGTTGAATTGTAATGTATTCACAGTTCGTGTGTTTCTCTTTGCAAGACACAAATAACTTTGTGTGATGAATTCATCAAGCCGCACCATCGTATGGAGAAAACTGGGGTGTGATTGTGACTATGTGGTTGTGTAAACTGCTGTGTAGATGTGTCATAGGGTGTGTGTCTCTAGAGTTAGAAAAACTCTGAGTTATCAATTCATCTGTGAGTAGTACTTCATTTTGTGTAAGGTTGTGCACTGATGTCTTGTAAAGGAAGGAAATGTGTTCAGGAAATGCCTTTTTTTTTCTGTTTGTTGCAGATGAGCTGGAAGAGATGGTGAACCCTATTGGGACGATTCAGACCAATCCATACACAGAGAATGCCACAGAACTACATATAAGCTTTCCAGAATACTCAACACAACCAGTTGTATTTCCCGCTTTTGACAAGGTATCCATATCTCCCATATCACACTCATACATGAGCATGACTAATTTACCCACACATGTACACATGACTGGTTGCACACATTATTCATATGTACGTATTATTTTATAGACAGAACTTTGAAAACCCAATATACTGTTTTTAGCGTGGATATCTAGTAACTAGTTTACTTGATATTACTAGTTTACTGAATAAAAAATAGCAGAGCTATCAGAAAGATTGGCTTCTACACAATTTCAGAGACTTAAGATGCACTTAGTCTCGCATGGTCAGGAAAGGACTGACACCTTTGACTTAATGTCTTTTGCTCTAGTCCATAATGCAGCATATTTTTTCAAGATTTAGCCACTTAGACAAAGCTGTCTGAGCATGTATAAACAAAAGTATTTTCACAGTTTTATATGTGTGTGTGTGTGTGTGTATATATATATATATATATATATATATATATATATATATATATATTTGCTGTGATTGGTCAGATGGCCCAGTCTGTTGTGCTTGATGCACAGGGATATGAACAATGATACATATATATATATTTCAGCCACTGTAGCTAGTGGTTTTCCAAAGTAACTAGCCACTCAGCATGATACCATGGGGAAAAACTGCCATATTGATATTTTTAATAATATCTCATAATTTGGCAGCAGGTATATTAGGCTGTCACCTTTAAATGGTTAGTTCACCCAAAAATGAAAATTCTGTCATTAATTACTCACCCTCATGTCGTTCATCTTCGGAACACAAATTAAGATATTTTTGATGAAATCTGAGAGGTATCTGACTCGTCCATAGACAGCAATATAATCACCACTTTCAAGGTCCAGAAAAGTACAAGTGCGCATAAAAAGTATTCTCATAAAGTTCTCGCTTCATAAAATTAAGGTTGAACCACTGTAGTCACGTGGACTATTTAAACGATGTCTTTAGTACATTTTTGGACCTTGAAAGTGGTGGTTAAATTGCTGTCAATGGATGAGTCAGATGCCTCTCGGAATTCATCAAAAATATCTTATTTTGTGTTCTGAAGATGGACGAAAGTCTTAGGGGTGTGGAACAACATGAAGCTGAGTAATTAATCACAGAATTTTCATTTTTGTGTGAATTAACCCTTTAAAACCTGTCGCACGGATCCTGTTACACAAATGTGTTTTCTTTCTCAATTGTTTACGTTCACTTAAAACAACGGCTTTATGTGCCGTAACAGCTTTGTGCCGTAACGGTTGTAACAGCTTTACAACCACTTTGGGTGTGAGCACAAAATCTGTGGGAAAGAGTAAAATTATGTGCAATCCCACGCCGAAATTTGGCGGGTGTTTGTCAAGCCGCGCGTGTGTGTGTGTGTGTGTGTGTTTAATACACACACACACACACACACACACAACACTAGTGTGAAAAAACTAATTTAATTAATAATGTGACTCAAAACTCTGAATATGCTTATTTGTTAATCTTATTCTCTGAATAAGTTTTTTTTTTTTTTTTTTTTTAACTTTTATATTGTTGTCAAGTGATAGTTTCTGGAATATTTTCAGCTTTTTATTCTCTTTTGGCTGAAAACTGAAAAGCCATTTTATAAGTTGCCAAAATGTTGCCAAAAAGTTACCAAATGTTTCACTCAAACCCGAAAAAGCAAGTGTTTACCTTTTTTGTGTGTAACATGCATTATGTCAGTGAATGGTCCGTGGGTGTACACACATATATAATCAAACATGAGGCAACACTTGTCATGTTCTGATATTTTTTTTCCATAGATCTTGGAAAAAGCTGCAGAAATAGCAGGATCCAGTGATTCAATGACGATGGTAAAATGGTGACATCCATAAACATTTAACATCCAAGGTTATATAAAGTTTAAGTAATGTCCCAGCTTCTTGTTTTGATGTAGCCTAATTGTGAATTCTAGTTTTATCAAATCCATTGGTTCATTAATGTCATAACCTCCATATAAATACTATTGTTTCTATGAGATAATCTTAATAATGAATTAAAATCAATGTCTTTAGGGTCGTGGGGGTAAGAAGTTTTACATAGAGCTGAAGGAGATCATGGAAAGGGATCCTCTCTCTCAGCTGTGTGAGAATGAGAAAGATCTGATCTGGACGCTTCGCTACGACTGCAGAGAAAACTTTCCTCAGTCTCTCCCCAAACTGCTGCTGTCTGTCAAATGGAGCAAACATGAAGACATGGCTCAGGTATATGCACAAACATACACAGGCTTATATATTCCTCTGTAGATGTGTTCAAACAGTGTTTTTCAAAATCCTCTCTCTTGTACTGCAGCTACAGGCTTTGCTGCAGATTTGGCCCAAGCTAAGCCCTCGAGATGCTCTAGAACTCCTGGACTTCAACTATCCCGACCAGTATGTCAGGGAATTTGCAGTCAACTGCCTTAGAGATATGAGGTGAGGAGCCCAGAGCACCCTGCCATGTCAAAGAAACCTCATGAGAAATGCTGAAATCCTGAATGTTTGTTTGTGTGTGTCTTAGTGATGATGAGCTGTTGCAGTATTTGCTGCAGCTTGTGCAGGTGTTGCGCTATGAGCCTTACTACGACTGCGCCCTCAGCCGTTTCCTCCTGGAGCGTGCTCAGACCAGCCGCAAAATCGGCCATTTCCTGTTCTGGCATCTCAGGCAAGTGTGTACATGTGAAGAAGCCTGAATATGTAAATACTTCAGTTCACCTGTTTTTTCAGTATGCTTATGCAGAACTAAAGTTTATGATTGTGTGTCTTGTACGTTACAGGTCTGAAATGTACATGCCACCGGTATCAGTTCATTTTGCTCTGATTTTGGAAGCATACTGCCGAGGCTGCATCCCACACATAGAAGTTCTCAAAAAACAGGTCCTGCTTTTTCAAGTATTTTCTGTTTCAGTCAGAGATAGCATTTGATCTGTTTAATATTAAATCAGATTTCAAAAATGTAAGAAAAAAATACAATTGTTGTTTTGCACTGGAGAATCTCTGCTTCATTGATCAAAATATTGCAGTTCTGATTTCTTTCTTTAATTATAGATTTTCTTAGTTATTATCACCTCTAGGAGTGGAATTTGATTCAATGAGATTGAGATTTTTTAGATGTTCAAGTGTACCAGTTTTTGTTTGAACATTGTGTCTATAAGATATACAGTGCTGTGAAAAAGTTGTAGAGACAGCTACAAAGTTTTAAGTCATGTTAAAGTTGATTACAAATGAGCGGTTATATAGGACATTTGAAGTGCCCCTATTATGCTTTTTCATATTACCTTTCATGCAGTATGTAATATAGCTGTTTGTGAAGGTAAAAGGTCTGCAAAGTTTCAAAGGTCAAAGTGCACGACAAATAAAGTTATTGTCTCCTAAAAGGAGGAATCGATTCTGAACTGCCAAAAACAAGATGTTAGTAATCCCAGTCTTACTTCCTGTTAAATATTTGCGTAACAATTATCAAATTTGTATAATGCGTGGCTGCCTGCGAACAACATCTACTTTGACCCTCAAACACTGTAATTGTAGCTGAGACTGGAAGAGTTTGGTTTGTGTTGTCATGTGGAGAAGACTCTGCTTTATGCACTGCACTTCATAAAGATCATACTGTAATTGATAAGGAAACAATGACACCATCGTTCATATCCCTGTGCATCAAGCACTGAGGAAGATCCGGAGCTGAGATTCCAATATGGTAATAGGCATTTGGTTTCCGACACACGCTGTAAGTGGTCGACCAATCACAACAGACTGGGCAATCTGACCAATCACAGCAAAGCAGGCTCTCGGAAATAAGGGGCTTAAAGAGACTGAATATTTGAACTAACCTTTTTCAGACTCTTTGAGGTGATGTGCAATGTATATTATGAGAAAGTGTTTTTGACCTTGGATGCATGAAACCTATTGTAGGAGACCTCCAAAACAAAATTAGGAACCTTTAAAATAACATAATAGAGGCACTTTAATAATTAGCATTATGAGGAGTGAGATAATGCAACATGACTAACAAGTGGTCAACTATTGGTTACAATTTTTTTTTTAATGTGTTAAAGGGAACAGTGTCAAAAATAATAAGTGCAAATGCCAGATATGGACAAACTGTATCAGTGAAGAGGAACAGTACTTAACCGTCAAGGCTTGCCAGAAATGACAGCTGGACATTTCAAAATCAAGTCAAAAGTCACCTCTTCTGTGACACACTGTCAATAAAAGCTGCTACAAAATATTTGATGTTTAATGTGCAGTTAAATCAATAAGTTCAGTGAGCCGTGTACTGTCAGTTTACGTGTTACATTTGATGAAGAACTTAAAAATATATATTCTGTATAGTATGGATGCAATCCTGATGTAACTCATCCGTAATGTTGTCATTGTCATGTGTAGAGTTCACACATTAAAGGTAATGTGAGTTACGTAATCAAATTACTTAAGTAACTAGTAAAGTAATGCATTACTTTTACATTTGCAACAAAATATCTGAGTTAAATAAGTAACTCAAGTTACTTTGTTTTCCCATTTATTGACTGACAGCTCTCCTGTCTCTATGTTGAGAGAAATCATAAGTGCAGAGGCATTGTGTGCGCTGTGTGAACATCATGGTTATTGTAGTTCTAGACTAAATGTGAGCATTTACCCATCTCACTTGCACAAAAACAGATTCAGTATTCCACAAAATGAATAAGTGAAATACAAACTCAGAATATTACGCAAACCTGCAATAATTAAATATGGTAAATAATACAAATATACTTTATGTATTTAAGCTCACTTTATTAACCAATGTCTTTGCTGCTGACCTTCGATGATCCAACTTGAGAATCTTTCCGGAAGTAGAAGGTCATCCGGGTACTTTTCACCTACTGTTTAATGAATACTGTAAATTTGGGCAAACTGCTCATTTCACGTACTGCTTTTCACCTAGAATAGTAGGCATATTCAGACCTGCTTGTTTTTGTTGTGTTCAATTAAGGTTGGATCTAAACTCTGCAAGGTGGCATTGATAAGATTAACTTTTTTTAGCATTTGTTACTTTATGGGACTTTTTTGGATGAATCACTTTTGTTATTGTGTTTTTCAATTGTTATTCGCTTTGGATAAGCTCAAGCATCTCTTGAGCAATTAAATGTAAAAAAATTCAAGTCAGCATTGCGAAGTGTGCAAATGTGTTCAAGAGCAACCAAATGACCAAAGTAACATTTAAGAAACCATGCAAAGATATTGCTATGCTGCTGACATTTTCTCTGCTTAGTGCATTATTCAATCACATTACTTGTTTAGGCATCAAAACATGATATTGTTTTAATGTGAATCAAGGAATTTATTAATTCAGGTCAAGTCACCTTTATTTATATAGCGCTTTATACAATACAGGTTATTTTAAAGTAGCTTTACATTAATAAACAGGAAAATAATGATTCAATGATGCAAACAGAGTTCAATACTGCTGTAAAGGAGCTCTGATAAGACAATAGTGTTATTGATCAGCTGAGGTCAGTTCAGTGTTGATTCAGTTCAGTTCAATAACTGTAAAATTCATCAATTGTAAGATGTTCAATTCATCTATAAAGCAGCTCTGGAGAAAATGTCATCCTCCAGCTCAGTTCAGTTCTCATACAATAGTGTCATTGCAGTCAAGTCAATATTGTTTCTGAATATTAAATGTCCCCAACTAAGCAAGCCAGAGGCAACAGTGGCAAGGAACCCAAACTCCAAACTGACAGAATGGAGAAAAATTCATTAAATGCATTTGCATCATTATTTTTTATGCATTTCCTATTTCTGAATAAAATTATCTGCTCTACATGAGTGTATAAGTTTTTATGCACATTAGATTTTACTTGCATCTTGCTGTTTCCATTGCATTTTGTGTGTGTGATATCCCAAAATGTGCATAAAAATATGTTGATGGAAACCCAGCTACTGCTCAGGACGTTTTAAAGCAGTCTGTTGGACTGAAGCAGTTTTGAAGGCAGGATTGTATGGCCATACAATCTGGAGCTAACATTATGATGTGTTGTAATTATTTTGTAGGTTGAAGCTCTCAGTAAGCTGAAAGCCGTAAATGAGCTGATTAAATTGGCCACCATAAAAACGAAGGCAAAACAAGCTCATCTTAAAGAGGCCATGATGACATGCCTTCGACAGACGGGATTCATCGAGACTCTTTCCGACCTGCATTCACCTCTCAACCCCAACGTATTGCTCGCTGGAGTCAAGTAAGATTTGTGTTTCGTTTTATGCAAACAGCATTTTCAAAGTTTACTGCACATCAATTGAATTTTATAGGGCTAATGAACTATATTAGTTGGTAAAGGAATTGTTTATTTTCATTATTTTTATTATAGTAAACATGCAAAGACCTTTTTACTAATCAGGTTATGAAAAGTTGTCTCTGTATGACGGGTGGCTGGGGGAGTTGAGAAATAAATAGGGTTGGTGACGTCAGCTGAAAATAAAAGTGGTTTCAAAGACTCATTTTGATGGAAGATTATATACAGTAGACAAACCATTTTGATGTGTTGAGTGTTCTCTTTTATCAAATTGTCATTGTCATCATTTTAGAAAAATACTACAAACTAAGATTTTTTTTTTCTTTCTCTGCCAGTGTTGAGAGGTGCAAATACATGGACTCTAAGATGAAACCTCTGTGGATTGTTTACAATAACAAGCTGTTGGGAGGAGACACAGTGGACATCATCTTCAAAAATGGAGATGGTGAGGGACAGATGACTCGGATGATAGACGAAAGGCTGTCACAGAATGACATTACAATACTTACAATACAATAAATCTGTCTTTTCCAGACCTGAGGCAGGACATGTTGACTCTACAGATCTTGAGGTTGATGGATCTGCTATGGAAGGAGGCCAACCTGGACCTCAGGTAGAGAGAGAGTGAGAGAGTGTGAGTGTGTATGTGTCTCTAGTGGGGGGAAAGGTGAGACTGAGGAAAGGGGCCCAGAGCTATGGCGGCCCCATAGCGATTCCCCCCGAGGGCCCCTGCTGTTTCTACAGAAGGGCAGTATGAGTACAGAGTAGAATTTGATTTACATGTGGTTAAAAGTTTGAATGTTACAGAGTATCAGAGGATGCACTCATGTTCACCACTTCCTTTTACACTGAACACATTGTTGTTTTAGGTGCTTGTAAATGCTTCTGGACACAAGCCAATCAGAATATTTTTGAGTCAATGTTTGATATTTTTTTCAATCTTTGAAACTAGATTTTGATAAGAACAACACTATCAACCTAACCTAACATTGAATTGTTGTACTTGAATGCCTGTCAACATTGGAAACGGCTCCCTCTAGTGTTCAGAGATATCTTAGGCCATGAACACACAATTTTGAGAATGTTAACTGCAACTGCAACAGTAGAGAATCCCCTAAAAATTATTATTTTAGTTACTCCCTAAACTGCAATGAATGACAATAATAGTAAAGTTTTTACTAGTTTCAGCCATAAACTAGAAACATGACATGAATGTTAAGATTTTAATCTGTTTGGTTGAGCTGTTTTTCAGGATTATTCGTGACCAGAGACATTTCATCATCCAGCCGTTATTAGTAATTTGCATTTACATCTGCTGGAGTACCTCTATTTTTGAGGACAAACCACAAACATTACATATTCAAACTCAGTTCCTGAGCCCTTTGAGGAACAGAAGTATGTGGTGTCTTTTAAAAGAAGATAGTTGGGACTTCATTAAAAAGAAATAAAATCCTTTAAATAATTTCTCCCGGTGCGTGCCCGAGCATCAAACTTTTTTAGACATTTTACCTGCGACAACTGATCATATTTTTATTAAAGGGTTAGTTCACCCAAAAATCAAATTTCTGTCATTAATTATTCACCCTCATGTCATTCCAAACCCACGAGACCTTCGTTCATCTTCAGAACACAAATTAAAATATTTTTGATGAAATCCAAGAGCTTTCTGAACCACAAATAGGCAGCAACGTCATTGCACTTTTCAAGGCCCAGAAAGGTAGTAAAGACATAGTTAAAATAGTCCACGTGACAACAGTGGTTCAAACTTAATGTTATGAAGCGACGTGAATAGTTTTTGTGCGCAAAAACAAAACAAAAATAATGACTTAATTCAACAATTTCTTCTCTTCCCAGGCAGTCTCCTATGTTGTTCACGTTGTAAACACAGTGCAGCGCTTCCGGGTTCTACGTCAGAACTCCGGCTCATAATGCGCTGTACTGTGTTTACAGTGTCGTGGAATTGTGAGAAGGCTCATGCACGGGGATTAAAGAGATTCAACAGCTGTTTTTAAACAACTGCTCGCTCTGGGCTGTTATTTATAGGTTTCCCTGAAAGAGCAGTTCTGGTGAAGAGAGACTTTATCAAAATTTGTGAATGAGTTAACACTGTTAACACCATTTCAGTTTTTCCTAGCATCTATAACAACCACAACTGCCAGTGTCCAAAAGAGTGTGATGTTACTGAATTGAAAAACACATTTGTATAAATGTGGTTCTCATTACCTGGAGTGCATTCGGTTGGCACTCCCAAAAGTACTGTATGTGTATGTAACACGATTAAGCACAAGGAATGACTGCTGTATTTAGTTGCAGTTAATGGCTTTATGGCTTCAAATTATGTTGTTTTTTTGTTTTTTTTTATATCTCATAGAATTGTGCCTTATGGCTGCTTGGCGACAGGAGATCACTCTGGTCTGATTGAGGTTGTGTCTTCAGCTGATACCATTGCGAACATCCAAAAAACGAGCAGCAACATGGCCGCTGCTGCCGCCTTCAATAAAGATGCACTGCTGAACTGGCTTAAAGACAAGAACTCTGGGTGAGTTATACCTGTCTACTACAGTTATACTTCTGATATCTCTTATTAACAGTATTTGAATATTTCAATACAAATTTGGTTTTCTTGATTCTAAAGCCTTTGGATATTGAAATTTACATTGTTTAGGGCCCTGTGATTTCTGCTAAAATCATAAAATCCAATCATCCTGAAAACCAATCAATCATAAAAATGGAATTTACAGTATAGAGCAGATTGTCACAGAATTTGGCAAATATCAGGTGAATAAATCAAAAGTAGGGCTGTATACTTAAAAACTTAATCAAATCGTGATGTAGATTAGAGATCTGCACAGGCTTTAAACTGAAGCTCGAACCGGTCCGTACCCGAGATTGTTTAACCCAACCCGACCGGTACAGTTAAGCTGCCTTTCCACTGCACACGGCAAACAACAGCCGATGGACCAGAAGTCATTTGTTTGCTATGGAGAGTCACACAGGTGCTGCGTGGGGTGCCGATCATCTGTAGATCCAGGGTGTTCGGATCCGTTTTGAGCTTTGGATGCATTAAAACATTTGAACTTTTGCGACAACACTGTATGCGATCAGGTGTATTCCAGATGTATTCCAATCAGAACGGAGAAATATTAATAGTTTTTGTTCAACTTTATTAAAACACTTGATACATTTAAAAACTTTATTTTTTTTATGTTGTCTGGCACTGTATTTTTACTAAAAATTATTGTTAGTTATTTGTCCTATATGCATAGCTGTTTATTGTTTGCATTCATTTATTCCACCATGGTGAGAGTTCGGAGGATAAAGGTTCTTGCTTTTGCATTCCTTTACTGGAGATGCAAAATGAAACTATCTGGCTCGAGTATTACCATTTAGTGCAAGAGATGCACTTTAACGAGAAAGATTTCCATGTTGCCACACATGATCATAATGAAAGTTCATTTTGTCCGCCACTCAATTCTGACAGTCGTGTCCAAATGTTGTGTGTATTGGAAAAAACGCTTTACATTTTAAGCCCGAACAGCAAATACCATTTTGCAATATGCTGTATTTTAGGATTGCATGCAATGATCAGATTGATTACTACCATTTCATAATACATTTGTATTAAATCAAAATTAAAGAAAAATGAATACCAACAAAAAAAAAAATTTCATAGGGCCCTGTTATTGTAAAAAATAAATAAATAAATAAACAAAAATAGTTATTTTGTTATAGTTTCATTATTTTAATTAATTAGACATACTTTTTGATTACTAAAATTTAAACATTAATATAGAATCCAGAAATAAATTAAAACATAAAAACGGAATCCGGGTAAAAATAAAACAAAATTTGGCAAAAAAACGAAATGGATTTCATAGGGACCTAATTGTTGTTGTGTTATTGTTATTTGGCATCTTGAGATGATCGATTATCGATAGATTAACAGAAGGGGTAGCGCCCCCTTCTGTCATTTCCAAAATCTACATGACACAGTCTTGTCAATGGAAATATCAGGTGAGTAAATCAAAAGTAGGGCTGTATATACTTAAACACTTAATCAAATCATGATGTAGATTAGAGGTCTGCACGGGCTTTAAACTGAAGCCCGAACCGGTCCGTACTCGAGATTGTTCAACAGAAGGGGTAGCATCCCCTTCTGTCATTTCCAAAATCTACATGACACAGTCTTGTCAATGGATAATACACTTTTTTTTTTTTATTTAAAATATTTTTTGAGTTGAGTAAATTGTGTAAAACTCCTTATATTTTACAATTTTGTGTAAGTCTGATTTGCTTTAAACCAATCATCCTGAAAACCAATCAATCGTAAAAATGGAATTTATAGTATAGAGCAGATTGTCACAGAATTTGGCAAATATCAGGTGAATAAATCAAAAGTAGGGCTGTATACTTAAACCCTTAATCAAATCGTGATACTTTAATTTTTGCACAATACTGACCTCCAAACCTTTTGATTAGCAGCCCACACTTGGTTATCATCTCTTATTGTGAATAGTTTTTTTTTTTTTTAAATGCTACGGAGCCCCCAAAGGGACCTTTGCAAAAATTAAAATTGGCAGAGTTTTGCGTGCTCACGAGAAACTTTTGGGTGCGCACGAGAAATGTATCGCGTGCGCACGCGTCACAATTTCTGGTTTGTGTATACTATAGCCTATTTCATTTGTGCATCACTGCCTATGAAGAAAGCGAGAGTATGGATGCACATGAGCTAATAAAGCTGTATGAATCCAGCTAATTATTCATTTTAATTTTTTTAAACGTGTCTTCCTTTATATCTAAAGTCCTTTATGTCTATGGCTCTGCTCGCAATAAGCGCTGTTAGAACTGAATGAAGAAAATAAGCATTTCTCTGCCACCTGTAAGGATACGTTAAATCCGACGAAGTGGTTTAATAAAGGGGCGTTTGATCTTGTGAAATACAAAATTTTAGTAGGCCTACGTTTTACAATTCCAGTATTTTTATATGGGACAATATAAATATGACCTACTGCCCTAACGAAATACAAAGTTTTATCATTTTTACTGTACCAATGTTTTTTCATGAACCATCAAATGTGGCATTATGACAATGCACACTGAGCCCATTTCCCAGCGCGATTTCTTAGATGCCACAGAGTTAAATTGGATGTTAAAGTTAAAGTTCAAATGGACATAAGTCCTTGAAATATGACGCACTGCCCTAACGAAAGCCACATTTTGAGCACTTTTTACTGTATCAGCCTTTTTTTTTTTTTTTACTTGGCAAAAAGAACAATGCACACAGCCATTCATGTTGCGGTTTCCCGGTCGTCACAGAGAATGCTTTAAAGCAGACATAAGGTCGTGATATAAACTGCCCTACGAAAGCCACATTTCAGCAAACAGATCGTTATTAATTCATACACATCCATACTCGCATTTTCTGCATAATTTTGAGCAAATAGATCTTTATTAATTCATGCGCATCCATACTCTTTTTCTTTATAATTTTGAGCAAATAGATCATTATTAATTCATCCATAGGCTACTCGCATTTTCTTCATAATTTTAAGCAAATAGATCTTCATTAATGCATGCACATCCATACTCGCATTTTCTGTATAAAAATAGATCTTTATTAATTCATCCATATTCACATTTTCTTCATAATTTTGAGCAAATAGATCTTTATTAGTTCATGTGCTCTTGCTTAGTTCATGCTAAGAACCATCAAACCATACTTAGTTCATGTGCTCTTTATTAGTTCATACTCTTGCTTTCTTCATAGGCAGTGACGCACAAATGAAATAGGTTTTAGTATACACAAACCGGAAATTGTAACGCGTGCACACGCAAAACTCTGTATATATTTTATTTTTGCAAAGGTCCCTTTAGGGGCTCCGTAAAATGCTGTCTTTTTTAATGCAATAATGCTATCTGTGTCAAATCTGACTGGTGATGTGATGTGTTGACATAGAGATGCTTTGGACAAAGCCATTGAGGAGTTCACTCTATCGTGTGCTGGTTATTGTGTTGCCACCTACGTCTTGGGCATTGGTGATCGTCATAGCGACAACATCATGGTTCGCAGTACAGGACAGGTAGGTTGGGAAACCGTTCTACACATAAACCCATGTGAATGTATCATGTTCCCACAGAATGTATGCTGCTTTAAAATGCCATTCTATAGTCCCTTCTGTTGATTAAAATGGTAATGAAGTTTGGTTGTTTTTAGATTGACAGGATATTTACAAACTCTCTCTCTGTGTGTGTGTGTGTGTGTGTGTGTGTGTGTGTGTGTAATTCAGCTCTTCCACATAGACTTTGGTCATATCCTAGGAAACTTTAAATCCAAGTTTGGGATCAAGCGTGAGCGTGTTCCTTTCATCCTCACTCATGACTTCATCCACGTGATTCAACAGGGAAAAACAGGCAACACTGAGAAATTTGGAAAGTTAGTGACTGACTTCTTTGTCTAATTTGTTTTATCTCCCTCCCTCTTAATGCACAATTCCATTTCTCTTTTTCATTATTTTTAATGATATAGGAAACTAATCTAACATAGTGCTTTGTATATATGTGTAGTTTTAGGCAATACTGTGAGGAAGCATATCTGATACTGAGGAAGAATGGAAATCTGTTCATCACACTCTTTGCTCTGATGCTCACAGCAGGCCTGCCAGAGCTTACGTCTGTCAAAGATATCCAGTATTTAAAGGTAAACAGACACGTACAGCACATAATTCCCTCCAAGGATCTCCTTCAAGGGAAAGTACATCCAAAAATGAAAATTGTCATTTATTCATTCTCAAACTGCTCAAAACCCATATGAAATGGTAAGCGAATAGTAATGGGGCTGTCAAGCTCCAGCAAGACTGACAAGCACCATACAAATAATCCACATGAAGTCATACTATAGATTTGTTTGAGGAAAATAAATTTAACAAGTTCACTGAAAATTGGCATTAGCATCCTTATGCATTATTTATATATATAAAGAAGAAACTTCATTGCTTGTTATGCATATTGTGAATGCACCAGATTTGAACATGTAAACTGTATTTGAGAGCTATGGCAAAAAGAAAGATTTTCTGAAAATAATTACTTAACTTTGTCAGTTGTTCACACAAAGCTATCGTATGACTTCAGAAGAATTGGAAGTCTTATATATGCTTGTTAAGTCTTGACGTATTGAATACGGTTTCTGGACACCAATAATGATTCAGAAAATATGAGTCACTGTTTGGCCAACTGAGTTTTAGTATGGAGATAAATGTTAGGATTATGATTTTTCGGTAGTACCACAGCGCACCATGAGTGTATATTAGGACCGTTTGTTGTTTGCTTTTGGAAACAGTGGTATGAGACTTAAAAAACTGGATTTATATGGCGTTTTTAGGGTATTGCTACAGCATATCCTTTATGGACCTAGAAAACCACTGGTATCCTTCCGCTTTTTGTATGCAGGGCCAGACTTACCTCATATTGTGACATAGGCAAAAGACATATTTGAATACATTTGAATACATTTAGCTGTGTTGCTGTGTGTCATCAGTAAGCAACTGATTAGGCTAAACACACTGTCAAGAGCAAACGCAAGCATCTTGCTTATAATAAGCATATCCTGCACCAGCTAACGTCATGTGGCAGAACTGTTTAAGGCTGTCTACACTGGACACATCAAAGTAAACTGTTTATAAACTGGTACATTTGTCTTTGAGCGGGTGCATGATGATGTATCGAAGCGTCCATTGTAATGTGTGTATATATACACTAGTCAAGTCACCTTTATTTATATAGCGCTTTATACAATACAGATTGATTCAAAGCAGCTTTACAGTGATAACAGGAAAATGATACATTTTGGCTGTTGTTCAGCTGAAGTCAGTTCAGTGTTGATTCAGATGTGGTTATGATTCAGTCCGAATTCAGATCACGATCAGTAGCATTCAGATATTCATCCAGTTCCTTTTGCTTGAAGATCGGATTCATCACGCCGGTATGGAGGCGAAGCTGTCCTTAGGGGTCTGTGCGGAGGACCTGTGTGGTTCTTGTGGTCTTTGCTGAGGATCTGTGCTGATGGCTGTCATGTCGATGAGGCCTGCACAGGGGATTGTCAAGTAGACACTGTCTCTGCTGACATTCATTGCTGCATTGTGGTCATGTATAGGTGCAAGTCCACCATCTGATCTGGATATGGACTGGATCCAGCTGACTATGGTAACCTCGGGATACGGTTGAGACTGACAGACTAATATTAGCATGTTCTTGGTTCCGGTTGACCTAATTTATACAGCCTAACAATCATTTAACTGATTTGAATAACAGAAATTGATGTGTTATGTGTATGCCAGGTTAAAGAGATGTGTTTTTAGTCTTGATTTAAACTGACAGAGTGTGCCTGCTTCCCGAACAAGGCTAGGAAGACTATTGCAGAGATTGGGTGCTAAATAGGAAAAGGATCTACCGCCTGCAGTTGATTTTGATATTCTAGGTATTATCAGCTGGCTAGAATTTTAAGATCGCAATAGACGTGAAGGACTATAATGTGTTAAGAGCTCGCTCAAGTACTGGGGAGCTAAACCATTTAGTGCTTTGTAAATAATTAGCAAGATTTTAAAATCTATACGATGTTTAATTGGGAGACAATGTAGTGTTGACAGAACTGAGCTAATATGGTCATACTTCCTGGTTCTAGTAAGAACTCTAGCTGCTCCGTTTTGGAGTTTGTTTATTAGGCGTGCAGGGCAACCACTGAGTAGAGCATTACAATAGTCTAGCCTTGAAGTCATGAACTAACTTTTCTGCTTTTGTCATTGAGAGCATATGTCATAATTTAGATATATTTCTAAGATAGAATGCAGTTTTACAGATGCTAGAAATGTGGCTTTCAAATGAAAGATTGTGATCAAAGAGCACACCCAGGTTCCTAACTGACGACGAAGACTTAACAGAGTGTAAGACAGTTTTCTAGGTTATTATGTGCAGAAGTTTTTGGTCCAATAATTAAAATCTCTGTTTGTTTTGTTTTTTTCCAAAATTAAGTAGTAGGAAATTACTAGTCATCCAATTTTTTGTATCAACTATATGCATTCCTTTAATTTTGTGAATTGGTAAGTTTCGTCAGGGTGAGAAGAAATATAGAGCTGAGTATCATCAGCGTAACAGTGAAAACTAATGCCATGCTTCCTTATGATATCTCCCAAGGGTAGCATGTACAGAGTGAAAAGCAATGGTCCTAGTACTGAGTTTGCAGTACAGGTACTCCGTACTGAACGTGATCGGTATGGCATCTCTTCATTTACTACTACAAATCGGTAATAGTCAGATAAGTATGATTTGAACCATGCCAATGCAATTCCACTAATGCCAATGTAATTTGTTTCTATTCAAAAGAATGTTGTGGTTGAAATGATCAAATACAGCACTAAGATCCAGTAACACTAATAAAGTGATACAACCATGAACAGATAATAAGAGCTAATCATTTGTAACTCTAATGAGAGCAGTCTCAGTACTATGATACAGTCTAAACCCTGACTGGAAATCCTCGCAGATACCAATTGCAGATTCCACACTACCATTCAAAAGCTTTAGATCGGTAAGATTTTTTAATGCAATATTTTTACTATTTAAAATAACTGTTTTCTATTTGAATATATTTTAAAATGTAATTTATTTCTGTGTTGTGTCTGAAATAGAAAGCTTTTGTAACATTATACACTACCATTCAAAAGTTTTTGTTTGTTTGTTTTTTTTTTTTTGGAAAGAAATTAATACTTTTATTCAGCAAGGATGCATTAAATTGATCGAAAGTGACAGTAAAGACATGTATAATGTTACAAAAGATTAGAACAACATTAACTGCTTTGTGGCAATTGGCAAATTAATAAAATTTAACAAGTCATGATCTCAAACCACACATCATCTCACTTTTATGGCATAACCCTGACTGAAATATCAACAAATCACCACTTACTATTCTTGGATATCCCAGGTATTACACAATACACCACTAATAATAAATTCATTACATTCACACAGTTAACACAGAAATATAAATTAGGTAATGAAACAATATTATTTACAGTAGTTTACAATTACTATTATTTACAAATTAAAATTTCCATTAAAGACGCAATTAAAGGTAGATATTATTTACAAATTAGAATTTCCGTTAAAGACGCAATTAAAGGTAGGTATTATTTACAAATTAGAATTTCCGTTAAAGACGCAATTAAAGGTAGGTATTATTTACAAATTAGAATTTCCATTAAAGACGCAATTAAAGGTAGGACTTTAGAACAACCACCACTTTTAGAACCCATTAAAAAAATGTCATTCATTAAAATTCAGACAAAATTATACAATTTCATCCATACTACTTCAGTATCAGTGAAACAATGCAGAAAGGATCTTAACATCATCAAGAATTCTGGAAACGAGTCTGCAGAAAAACATTCAACATAACTACAAATGCAAATATGCAACTGATCCAGTAAAAACTCTTACACGGAACACATATTACACAACACAAGATGTTTAAAATGGGACTAGCAAGTCGCACAGAATACAAATGCACTCAGTGAAACCTTAACATACCGTTAATCAATTTTAGAACAATGGTACCAATAAAAGTTATCAGATTTCTTAAATTACAAAATTCCTGCCCTCACATAGTTGTCTTTTAAAAACATCTCTCAAATTAATCTCTCTTCAGAACTCACAGTTCCCCTCCTTCTTTCTCTGGCAATTGGCAACATTGATAATAATTAGAAATGTTTCTTGAGCATCAAATCAAATTGTAATGATTGTAAGGATCATGTGACACTGAAGACTGGAGTAATGATGCTGAAAAAATGATACATTTTATAAAATATTTTTTATAAAATATAGAAAAACTTTTTTTATTTGTAAGAATATTTCACAATGTTGCTGTTTTTACTGTATTTTTTATCAAATAAATGCAGCCCTGGTGAGCAGAAGGGACTTATTTTAAAATAATTAATAATTGTTTCCAAACTTTTCGCAGGTACTTTAATAATAACAATTCTATTAATACATTTAATACATTATATTATATTAATTATTATCATGATTATTAAATGCTGCTTTTTATTTTTACAGAACAATAGTATGTATTATTACAATATATGACATATCTTTTAATGTGCTAAAATATATATTAAAAAAAAAAAGTGCCGCGGCGTGGCTTGGGTGCGGGGTCAGACTTTCCTGCTTTTTTTTTCATTTCTAGCTGATCACATGCCTGATATATTATGTATGGATGTATGTATGTATGTGTGTGTGTTTCCATCGCAGGTTTGGTCTTAAATTTTATGTAAGGTGGTATTAAAAAGGTCTTAAAAAGTCTTAAATTTAACATATCTGCAGATACCCTGTAAATACAATTAGTATTATTTATGAGATTTGTTTTCTCACCTTTTCTTCCTCTTGTCTCTCGCTGTCCTTAGTGTTATTATTGTTATTGTTCTTGTTGAAATTATTTATTATTATCGTCCTTCACTTCCTGGCTGTCTCTGGGGGGTTGGGAGAGAGAAGAGATAGAGAGTAGAAGGAGGTAGGGGAGTAGGAAGAAAAGAGGGTAAAGAGAGGTGGAGGAAGAAGTGAAGCTAAAACATGTAAGACCGATGTCCATAAATCTTTTAAAATGCCCTATCAGTTATATATAACTGCTACTATGTTGATCTGTGTCTTTGTTTTTATATACCTCTCATGTTTTTTTTTTTTTTTTTTTTTTTGAGTTGGTGTACTGCAAATAAGGTCAGAGTCAAAAATAAAGATAAGAACATCACACAAAACAGAATTATAACCTCAAATTAGGTCAATGCATTAACTGTGTTAAATGAGATGCCATTCAAAATAAACAAATAAATATGAAGTGACACCAGCTGTATGTTTGTTTTCCAGGACTCTCTGGCATTAGGTAAATCCGATGAGGAGGCCCTCAAACAGTTCCGACAGAAGTTTGATGAAGCTCTGCGAGAGAGTTGGACCACCAAAGTCAACTGGATGGCCCACATTGTGGCTCACCCTTCATAAACACTAACATCTGGCCACACAAACATCTCACCAAACTGAAGTCAGGATTCACCATAAAGCACCATTAAACTGTCTACTACAGTCAAACCAGCTTATTTATGATCTCAGAAAATTGATGGCCGAATCACATCGATCTAAATGATCGTCAGAGGTCTAGAGTCTGCAGGTATAAACGAAAAACTCAGCTTCTACCCCTTTTTGTTGTGTTGAATATCAACTGCCTCTGACCATAGTAGAGCCATGCAAAACCCTGACTTGACATTGGATGTAAAAGCAAGAACTTCAGCATTTTCTTCCTCCACTGAAAACACTGAAAAGTCAATAAACAATAAACAACTCCAGTGTGTCCTTCCAGAGAGAAAGAGAAGTTGCCGAACCTTGAAACAACAGGGCAGGTTTTGGCCATCCAGAAATGAGATTTTTTTTTTTCTTTGTACAGCCGTGTTTACGTATCGGGACTTTTGAAAATGGACCAATCAGAGCACAAGCTCAGAGGAAGTGCATCTTATCAGACCAAAAGGTATACATGTGCCTCTCTGCACAAGAAACTTTTTGTTTGTATTTGCTTTTGAATTTTTTTAAACTGTATGTGCCAGACTACTTTATTATGAGAAATAGTCTTAAAAACACTGGAATCATGTTATAGGTATAAATATTTTATGAGTTTTAAACGTTGTAATAGTAAAGCACTGTACCTATATCTCACAGTACTACTTGTACAGTATGGCAGAAATTGCTGTAAAATTGAAGAGGCTTCACACGCAGATATTTCATTGAGGATCACTTTGAACAAACACTGTGAAGATTGAGGGCCTTCCCCAACATCCCTCCTCTCATGTAGTTTGTTCTGTGGTGCTAGCCATAAAATATATTCCTCATCTAAATGTAAGCACAGCATTGTAGCCAAACCTGTTGTTTAATGGTACAGCCATGAAAATTGCTTGTTTTTGGTGCCTGTTATTTTGAGAGTAATTCACAGATATAAATGGGCTTACTGTTGTATATGCCTGCATATCGAAACTCAAGATTTCAGTGGCCTATTTAGTCAGAATATCGGCACAAAAGACTCAGTGGACCAAAAAGGGGAGGTCTAGCTGTCGTGACGGGGACTGTCTACTGACAGCTCAGACAGTAGTAATCACTGATTAATGCCTATATTTTAAAGCACAGACAGTAATTATCAATGTTTTTACTACTGATAACCTGCTGTCTCTAGTGCTGCTTTTCTTGTTGGCTGTGTGACTAGAGATGTATAGATGCACTGAGCATGTTATTTTTACACTGAATATGCATATGTGTGAATGGGAGGAAATACTGTGTACTGTGATATAGTGAGATTATTAAGAGCAATGCAGAGAGTATAGGACCAACATTCCAGAGAATTATACGTGCATTTCCTGTGCTGTTATGATAGATGAGAGAATAAGAGTTAAGATTTGTGTCTATCAAATAAATTACAATTTATACTAGAGCAGGTTGTACTCTAATGGCCATCTATTAGGGGTGTTTTGATGCCTTGGTGCAATATGCAAACATAAATGTGCAACTGTAAACCTGTTATGAGAGTGTATGCGTGTGCGCTCGTGCTGCTGTATGTTACACTGATGACCTTTGATTTCACTGAAACTTTAATACAGGCTTTTTGCTCTGTCTTGCCCATTTCATAGGAATAAAAGTTGTTTTCATTGAACTCTTTATAATTTCAATTTGATTTGGGAAAAAAACATTAAAATGTAATTACAAAAATTATATAGATGCATAGAAAAAAAAAGAAAGTATTTGAAGATTTGAAATCTGTGTTTCAAAAGAAGAAGAAAAAAGGAGACATCCAAAATCCAAAGTCTGATACCTTACACAACTGCACTGGTATATGTGCAGCTGTAAAGTATTATGGAATTATTTTTCCTTACCTAATGCAGGTCTTGGATAACCTGCTCTTCACTATGCCAGCTAAGAAATTGTGAAGCTACGGATTTGAGGATCGTCCTCTGCTACTCATACTGAAATTAATACCTATACATGCACCTTTTGTTTTTGCCTTTAAATTAAATATTAACATTCTCCATGGCGTCGTTTGCAGGAAACAGAAGCTATATTAGTGCACTGCATGATTTATTTGATGTTTTCATTGTAGTTTTGCAGAATTCCGTTCACTGGTTTCCACTGGCTTCAGCCCTCACACGGTAGAAATGTGCAAATAAAAATGTTCAACAAGCTGAAAGAAGTCGATCCATTTCTTTGTTGGTAACGTTTAAATAACTGATGTTTTATTGTTGTCATTGTAAATGTTCTTTCCCATGGCCAGCCACGGAGGGGAGTCAGAGACTGCCTGTGATAGCAACACCAGGGTGAGCTTCGAAGAATCTGACAATGCTGGATCGTGTCAAATCGTCAACAGTAAAGGCTGAGTAATCTATGTGCGAAGAACGCGCCCCCGTTTTGGCCATTAACTTTTACAGTAAATGCATCATTATGCACAAATATGAGGAGAGTTCTCCGCATGAAAGACCCACGACTGGCAGATCAATGTGCTACTTCTTTCCTCTGTAAACTGGTATAGGAAATTGAATTAAATGTGGAGGACGGTAACTGTGAGATGATGATGATTGACAGGCCAGTTTATGGTGACCGGATGCACGGAATTTCTTTTTCTTTTTTCGGATGCACGGAAATACTCGACAAAGCGTCTGTTAAATACGTAATTTTATGAGTTGTCTACTCTTCTGCAACACACTTAAAAGTATGTAGCCTACTTTTTCTTAAAAAAAGCAGTACTTGTATAGTAAGTAGGCGGATTGGGACGCAGCACTAGTCCTGTGTATGTGTGGGTGTGTCTCATCAGTGCAGTTATACAACAGTGAATGTGTGCCAGACTACGAAATAGTGTAACAGTAGAAATATGCATCCGCAGTTCACTCAAATTCAAAGTGTGCCAGTAAAGAAAGCAGCGTAAAACGTGTATCATAAAAATGTATTATTTTTATATAATGTAGAAGCGGTACAGTTGTCTTGAAATTTATATGGTTACTCCACTTTCCGTGTTCATAACATCAGCATGGGATTCCACGTGCGGTTCCTTGACGATTTATATAAAGAGACTGGCGGAGCCATACACCAATGAGCGCGGATTGACGTCACTCGGTAGTGTTTTCCATGGGAACCCTTGTGCGGCAGCCAATAGGAAGTAGATGGGGAGGGGCCAAAATTGAGGTCAGCGCGTGAGCCACTGCTTTCAGAGTTGATCGGGACCGGTTATGGAGTATTGTACAGTATGCTAGGATTCTTAGGATTCTCGTCTCACTCTGACAGAAGTAACTCGGGAAAACATTGATACTACCAAATAACTGGGATAAAACGTGGATAAATGTGCTCTTGTAGGTTTGTGACTTTAGACTACTTCCTTTTATAATATATAGGCGTTCAAAAAAAAATGTTGCATAACCTTTCGCGTACTGCGCATGCGCGGACATTTTCTTATCGTTCTGTTTTGTGTAGTATTTCTATATTTTTTAGTTGTAATGATTGTAATACACTACATATACAGTATTATTTGCGTGAAATGTTCCGTATTACTGCGTGTATGTCAACTAAAAACATCTTGAAACGAATTGTATCGGTGGTAGCACGACTTTTACATCACTGTGTCAGTGTACCGTGCAGTGCATTGCAGGTCAACGTGTGTGAGTGTAGAGAGGCGGACAGGGGGAGCAGTTTAATGAGTTTTATGAGCACTACAGAACAAATTACTTACGCTTAAGCATGAAGAACAAATCCAGTGAGAATTTTCTGATCATTCTGACTAAAGAACTAAATAATTTTAGAGTTTTTGGAACTTTCTAGCAGCTCTTCATTAATTAATACAGTCATGAGGGTCTGTATCACCCTGACATTAATTCAAGCCATTGTTCGCATGGATTGCATTTTAATGTATTTTTGAATAAATGTATTGATTCAGACAGAAAAATTAACATCAATTTATTGACTCACATGCAGATGGACGTGTATTTCATTTTATTAGCCAAAGATAACGTTATAAGATTAATGACTTCCATAATCAATAAATATAATTGCTTTAAAAAAAAAAAAAAGAGCATTAATTCATTTACCTTATCTTACCATGTGTCTTTTTTACAGCTACAACAATATGATGGGATCAGGAACCTTTGACCTTAAATGTAAAGCTTGACCTTGTCCATGTCAGGTGAGACAGAGCCAAAGCCCTACATGTACAGGGGACCATCTGAGGAGGGGGAGCCGGAGTCCCCGTGTGGCTCCATGTCTCACCTGCACCGCATGGGCGGGGCCTCTGAGGGGAGTGACAGCAGTCATGACCAACCCATGTCTCTCAGACCTCAAACACAGATGCATGAGGACATGGAGATGGGTGGAAATGGCTCGAGTGGAAGTGGCACAGAATCTCACAGTAACGAGTCGCACAGTAATGAATCCCACGGAAATGAGTCTGTGGGGAGTTCCAGTGGAAACGGAAAAGATTATGCCAACATGGCATCATCAGGGAGTAACAAGAGGTGAGATTCATTCAGTGTTAAAGTTTTAAAGGTGCAGTAAGCGATTTATGAGAAACACTGTGGATATTTGAAATCGACACCCAAACAAACACACCCCTCCTTTCATTGCTCCACCCAAAATAGCGAACACACTATCTAACACAGGCGACAACTAACAGCTGGTGCATCGGACAGCTCTCTTAAGTATTGATAAATCCGCTGTGATGCAACAACAGCAGCATACAACCACGTATCTTGGTTCTGTGAAACATCGCAAAAACCAATGTTACTATCGTATCGAGCAGAAACAAAGCAACCTCCTTTTTCAGGCCTTCCCGCTCTCTAACATCTCTCCAGCACTGGAAAGCTTTTCCATTGTTAACACAGGTCCTAAAGCTCTTGCCTGATCACCTAACCTTTCTTTTTCCAGTGATATTCCTCTGACCTGTCCTCTTTATCTCAGCTTTCTCTCTTTCTACAGTCTTTCTTCCTCTTGCTCACTCTCTCTCCTCCCCCATCATGAGCGGATATGCCCCCTACTGCTGATTGGCTACTAGAGTGTTCTGTTGCTTGGTGGATCGGTCCGAGCCACTTTGTGTTTTCTCCTTTTTACACAGCCAGGACTATGTACAAACACAATGTTTTTTTTTTTATTTCAGCACACACACTCAACAGCGTTTCTCAGAAACTGCTTTCAGACCCTTTACAGAACCCTTAAAAACATCCACATCCTTTTTCTCAGTGGAAAAGTATGACTGAGTCATAATAAAATGGCAAGGATTAAGTAAAAATTAAAAATTAAGTGGGGCGTAATTATTGAATTTTTAGGCAATGAATCAAAATAGATAGAAAAACAGTACACAACAAAGATATTCTGCTGATGGCCAGAAGGTTGTTGTCAAAAAATACATTCCGACAGGGTGGTCAGGGATAATGTACAGTGATCTCATCTATTGCACGGCTTCTCACCAAAAAAAAATACTATATGTGGACATGCAATACTGATTTAATTTGAAATTGTTTTCATATCTGAGCTGTATATTACCGTGAAGCATTCTGCTAACAAGACAAACACTACAGTAATATTTCAGGCTCAACAACAAGGACTGCCCAATGCCACAAGGCAAATGGGCCAGTACTGCATCAATTCAGTACTCACACTCTGACAGCTGGCTTTCAAAGCGTGTTTCAGGTGCATGAGCCACCTCTCAGTGTGCGCCTTATCGCACCTGAACAGACAACAGCATGCTTGCTTGAGTCATATTACATAATATAATAATAATAGTTTCATATAAAACAATAGTTATCTTCATTTATGTAGCGCGTTTTACAATACAGATTGTTTCAAAGCAGCTTCACAGTGATAATAGGAAGATTAATGGACAGAGATAGTTTTGGCTTTACAGCAGCTCTAGGAAAAAGTTATTATCGAGCTAAAACAATATAAAATTGTATCATTATTATTACATTTTTACTATACAATTGTAAAATATTTATATCACAATTTTATTGTGGACATGCATCCACTTAAACCAAAGAGAGTGAAGCCTTGAGTTTTGGTTTGTATTTGACAATATAACAAATGAGATGCTAATGTGATTCAAACTGTCATGCAACACAAGTACTCCTGGTCCTCTCTGGTGGTCTAGAATACAAGTTTACTCTACAAGTTTACTCTAATGTTTGTTATTGCTGATCTAAACTTATTTCAGACCATTTGGCTACAAGAACAAAACACACAAATGTAGACCCATGCCTTGGTCAGTAAGTATGTTTACATGCATAGTTAAAATTGAGCTATAGTGGGTTGTTATGCAGTCAAGCTGCAGTCAAAGTACACAGTGTCAAAATATTTTAATCAACTCTCAGCCCTAATACTATTATATATATACACTGATGAGCCAAAACATTATGGCCAGTAACAGGTTTCTTATTATCAACGTGTTGGATGCAGGAGAAATGGACAGGAATAAATATCTGAGCGACTTTGACAAGGGTCAGATTGTTATGGCAAGGTGACTGGGTCAAAGTATCTCTCGGAATGCTCCCGGTCAGCAGTGGTGAGAATTTACCAACTGTGTTCGAGGAGGGACAAACCACAAACCAGCGACGGGGTGTTGGGCTCATTGATGCACGAGGGCAACGAAGGCTATCCCATCTGGTCTGAGCCAACAGAAGGTCTACTGTGGCACAAGTCACACAAAAGTTAATGATGTAATGGGAAGAATGTGTCACAAAACAGTGCATCACACTCTGCTGCGTATGGGGCTGCAGCTGCAGACCAATCAGAGTGCTTGTGATGACCCCTGTCCACCATCGAAAGCACGCGAACGTTGGAACTGGACCTTGGAGCAGTGGAAGAAGGTTTTCTAGTCTGTTGAGTCACGTTTTCTTTTACATCATATGGACGGCCATATACGTATGCATCGTTTACCTGGGAAAGTGATGGCACCAGGACACACTGTGGGACGACGACGAGCCGGTGGAGGGACGGTGTGATGCTCTGGACACTGTTCTGCTGGGAAACCCTGAGTCCGGCCATTCATGTGGATGTAAATTTGACATGTGCCACCTAACTAAACATTGTTGCAGACCAGGTACACCCCTTCAAGACAATGGTGTTCCCTGGTAGAAGTGCCTCTTTCAGCAGGATAATCACCCTGCCACACTGCACACATTGTTCAGGAACTGTTTGAGGAACATGATGAAGAGTTCAAGGTGTTTCCCCGGCCTCCAAATTCCCCAGATCTCAATCCAATTGAGCATCTGTGGGATGAGCTGCACCAACAAGTTCGATCCACGAACTTGCACAAACTCGCAACCTACAGGACTTGAAGGATCTGCTGATCCTTAATGATGTTTAGGTGCCAAATGCCACAGGACACCTTCAGGGGTCTTGTCGAGTCCATGCCTTGGCGGGTCTATACACGGAGGACCAACAGCTTATTAGGCAGGTGGTCATAATGTTCTGGCTCACTTCTTGCAGAATATGCAAAAATGTTAATCATTTTAACAAAATAAGAAGGATCATGAAAATTGCATGTTATTTTTATGTAGTACTGTCCTGAATAAGCTATTTCACATAACAGATGTTTACATAAAGTCCACAAGACAAAAAAATAGCTGAATTTATAAAAATGACCCCATTCAAAAATGTACATACCCTTGATTCTTAATACTGTGTGTCGTTACCTGGATGATCCATTCTTTGATTTTCCAGTATCTTCTGCATATTTGAACCCTTTCCAACAATGACTGTATGATTTTGAGATCCATCTTTTCACACTGAGAACAAATGAGGGACTCAAACACAACTATTAAAAAAGCTGCAAACATTCACTGATGGTACGATTTTAGACAGACTAAAACGTTTACAGGAATTTTAACAAAAATTATTTTTTAGTCCAGCTGAATTTGGTTTTTTTAATTCCTTGAAAAAGCATAAAACATGTCATTGTTTAACATTATTTTAAAAGCCACATCTAGTTTTGCATTCATATAGGGTCAATTAACTCTTTCTGTAATTAGTCTGTCTTCTATATGAGAGCTGTTTTTATCTTTTTTTTTTTGTGGTTTTTGTGGTTTTTTCTGAGGTTGTTTGTCTGTTCTCTCTGTCTAATCACCTCCCCTTTAGTTTGAGATCCTGAAAAAACAAGCAGTCTAATATAGAATAAAGCATTATTTAATATCATGATAATAATGCCCTCTTGTCAGAAATTCTTCAGTCGTTTTGTGTGTTCCTCACTTATATTTGTTTTTCTCTTCACCTCTTATTTTTCTTCTGTAGCTCAAACTCTCAAAGTCTTTCCCCTCCCAGTAGCAACAATGCTTTCAGCCTGGTCAGTTCAGAGCAAGACAATCCGTCAACCAGCGGCTGCAGGTAACACAACCACAGTCATTAAATAGCTATAATACAATATATACAACCACTTAAAGGGTTAGTTCACCCAAAAATGAAAATTATGTCATTAATTACTCACCATCATGTCGATCCACACTCGTAAGACCTTCATTTATCTTCGGAACACAAATTAAGATATTTTTGATAAAAATCCGATGGCTCAGTGAGGCCTCCATTGACAGCAAGTTAATTTACACTTTAGTGCCCAGAAAGGTACTAAAAACATATTTAAGACAGTCCATGTGATTACAGTGGTTCAACCTTAATGTTATGAAGCGACGAGAATACTTTTTGTGTGCCAAAAAAACAAAATAACAACTTTATTTAACAATTTCCTCTCTTATCAGTCTCCGACGTGCGTCCACGAGAGCACCTCAACGCATGTGTGTAGTGATACGAGATACATGTGTCATCTCATCAGCTGAATTATCCAAACTTTCAAGCTGTGGCATGACAATATCACAAACAATGCAGCACACGCTCTCCTGTTCAGTAGGCATCGCTTGGCACTGACATCTACACCACCAGCTCTCCATTGCTCTCTGTCTTTCAAAACTTGTGGCTGTGGTTGTGTTGCAGCCTCTTCCATCTCTTTTAGTTCGTTCTCTGAATATTCTGGTTTGAATAAGTAAGGTTTTGCAAAAAAATGCAATTCATCCTCTGTGTCGAAATCTGCAGACATAGTTATGAACTGTTTTATGTTGAGTGTGCGTCTTCCTCTATTTGTAAATACAGCCCTGTGTTTCGGGGTCATATGTCAGAACGCCAGCTCCTGTGTCATCACCACATATGTGTCATGGTGCACTCGTGAACGGCCATCGGAAACTGATACGGAAGAGAGGAAATTGTTGAATAAAGTCATTATTTGGGGTTTTTTGGCACACAAAAAAGTATTCTCATCACTTCATAACTTTAGTAGTCACTGTAGTCACATGAACTGTTTTAAATGTCGTTAGTACCTTTCTGGGCATTGAAAGGGTAAATTCAATTAACTTGCTGGCAATGGAGGACTCACTGAGCCATTGGATTTTATCAAAAATATCTAAATTTGTGTTCCGAAGATGAACGAAGGTCTTACGGGTGTGGAACGACATGAGGGTGAGTAATTAATGACAGAATTTTCATTTTTGGGTAAACTAACCCTTTAAGTCAATCAGCTCCTCTTTTTGGAGTCTCAATTCTTGTTTTACATTGTAAAACATGCAGTTACCCCTTTAAGTATCACAGTAGGTACAGTGGGATTAATAGTTGTGTCATTTTGTATGTGCGTTGTCTCTGCAGTAGTGAACAGTCAGCAAAGGCTAAGACTCAGAAGGAGCTTTTTAAGACCCTAAAAGAGCTGAAATATCACCTTCCTCCCGACAAGCGCAGCAAGGGCCGGGCGAGCACACTTCACACTCTCAGATACGCCATGCGCTGCATCAAACAAGTCAAAGGTCAGACAACCACAAACAAATTAATTTATGCAGTTTTATGTGTTTGTGAATGCAAATGTATAAGATGGACATGTTTTTTTTTTTTTTTTTTTTTTTGCAGCCAATGAAGAGTACTATCAGATGCTTATGATCAATGACAGTCAGCCTTCAGGTCTGGACGTGTCCTCATACACTATTGAAGAAATCAACAGTATTACCTCAGAATATACCCTCAAAAATGCTGTGAGTTGCACACACAAACACACACAAGCCTTTAAATGGTTCTCACTTATGTGCTCAGAAACTCTCAGTGAAAACATATCTTTGGATAAAGCTGTGTCATTGTCAAAATCAGTTAAAACAAAATAAACATCTTTACATAGCCTTAGACTACATGTGATGGACTGCATATGCATATGCAGAACCCAGATCCCAGATTAACAAACAACAATGTTCTTACTCTAAAATAAGACTTGTTGGGAAGTATTGTATAATTTCTATTCAATAATATTTATAAAAAAAAAAAAAAAAATGTCTTAAGGTTCATGTTTTTCAGTTCATCATAAAACAGAGGTTTTTGCATATTGGTGATTTGACTTGATGGCTGAACATAGACACAGTTTAGTTCCTCACCTCATCATGTGACAGAAGAACATAAAGGAAGTGTCTGAAACTGTTTTGCTGTTTTTGTGTGTGAAGGATATTTTTGCAGTTGCGGTGTCCCTGATCACGGGGAAGATTGTGTACATTTCGGAACAGGCTGCAGGAATCTTGAACTGCAGAAAGGATGAGTTCAAAGACAGAAAGTTTGTGGAGTTTCTGGCACCTCGTGACGTCAGTGTGTTCTACAGTTTTACAACACCATACAGACTTCCATCTTGGAGCATGTGTACCGGAACAGGTCAGTCTGCCAATGCACTGAACTGATTTATTTAAACTACCGTAGTGCTGTCAATGGATTAGAAAAAGTAAACAAATTAATCATACATTTTCTGTAATTAATAGCAATTGATTGCACCTAACATTAATTTTTTTCATATAATTTTATATTGTAATACATAATTTCACATTGAATCTCCAAATCAATGTCAGTGAATAAATACATAGATTCACATTTAATATTCGTGTCCTAATGGTCTGGTGGTAGAATATTTCTTATGCTTGCCAGAGGATCGGGGTTCTAATCTGCCCTGGTATACTTTACACCTATGCAACTTCTGCTACTGATATCTCTTTAAAAAAATTATGAGTTTCTGGAGATGAAATGAGTAGTTATAGCCATTCAACATTACAGTATAAATTGAAAGCCATATTTTTAACATTTAATAGCTTTAAATAAATAATATAACATCTTATATTTTAAGTGAACTTAAAACAAGCTTTACATGAACCAATTATAATAAATGGTACATTTAGCTGTGCCTAACTAGGTCTAACAGTAGTATTCAGGTACGAAATCCTACAGAAATTAAGTAATCAAATGTAAAATAACACTGCATAGTCTTCACTGTTTTAATTTAATATAGATTAATCCTTATTAAAGATACAAAAGTTGATCAGTCAAAAGCAGTGAGCGATTTTCTTGATTAAGATTAAACACAGACAGCAGCAGGTATAGTAGGCTGGTGTCACTTTAAGACCTGACGCGGATCTGACACACATCCGAAAATCTTTACGTTCATATAATACTTTTTAACTAATTTAAGAATGTGCTTACAAAGATACTCACTAAACAGGCATTTTGACATCATTTTTGATATAAATAATTTCGTTTGTTCAAGCGCAATAAGACGCAAGAGAGAACTTAATTCAGTACTGGCACACTGAGGTGGCTCTCTGTGCACACACACCCGAAATGCGCGCACAGAGAGCCGCCTCTCAGACAAAACATTAAAACAAATACATAAAAAATATATGTGTGCATAGCCAGTGACAAAAAATATATTGTAATGGAGGGAGATTTTCTCCTTTATTCACTGTCCTTATCTCTCTCCATTTCTTTCACATTCATTCTGCTCACATTCATCTCTTTCATTTTCTCTGTTTTTCAGAGTCGTCATCCACTGAGTTCATGCAGGAGAAATCC
Organism: Hypophthalmichthys nobilis; assembly: GCA_037950665.1. NCBI lineage: Eukaryota > Metazoa > Chordata > Actinopteri > Cypriniformes > Xenocyprididae > Hypophthalmichthys > Hypophthalmichthys nobilis. The sequence goes on from CM075479.1 coordinate 28,606,146, forward strand.
TTTTTCTGTCGCATCAGGTCAGAGACATTTATGTCCAGTGTTCATAATTCTAAGTACAAAAGTAATGTTTCACACTGTCATTATTCAATAGATTTATTACATGCACAGATATAGTGTGATAGGTTTGAAATATTCTTACATTCACGGGCTGTATGATGCATATTGCACACTACACTGTGGCTGGTAAGAGCTGGACAATAATATTTCAATATGATTGGCTGGCTAGTATGTTAAGAGTTGGGTTGCACATGTTTTTATTACTGCACCAGGAAACAAAGTTCTACTTTACTGCTAAGTTACTGCTTCAATAAGAGCTTTAAAAGAAGACAGAGTCACTGAATTTCATGATGTTTGTAAAATTTGGCCCTTCAGTTCTTTAAAAGTAGCAAGTAAACTGGATATCCCTGAGCCCCTAAATGTCACATGAAAAAAATGATGTTGTGCACTTTACATGTCAATCAAATGGTCTTTTCCTATCTAAGGGCCAGATGTACTAAACAGGGCATATTAAGGTGAGAACAAAATCCCAGAATCCCAGATGGGAGTGTAAAGTTATGCGGGTGAATCTACTGACATTATCCAAATTAAAGAACACAGACGCAGCAGCAACTCATTTCCATAATGACCAACGCAGGGTGCTTCTCAAACTGAAGGCTGCGTCCTAGTAAGGCCGCATATCTCTGCTGCCACATTATCAAGCGCCGTCAAAGTCCATCTCAATTTAAAGGATCCTTGGAAGCCAGTCTTTGTTTCGCATCCTTCATTCAGCTAATTTTGAATGATGCATCATGTGTATCCTTCGCGTCCATCAGTCACCCTCAATACTTTGCAGACATTCCAATTCATGAAAAAGAACTGACAGAAAACGAGTTTTCAGGATGATGTACTTGTCTGAGTTCATTGTAAGAAATGTAAGACAATCACATTGTTTGATTTGTTTAAATACTCTCCTCCCATAAATTTTGCATCTGAAAGGGAAACTCATATATATATGCTCATGCATAAGATCAGCTGCAAAATCCAGCACGCCTTTTCATCTCTAATTTTTGACTGTGTGTCTTTGGTAAATCCTGACAGTAGTTTTTTAATGCCAAAAGAGGGTTTGTGTTGTTGCAAGCTGTTAGTAAAATCTGGCCCTAAGTGGGCTGTTAAAGAGATAGTTCACCCAAAAATGAAAATTATCCCATGATTTAATGATATACTACGCTGTGTACTACGTCGCGGAAGTTAACGCTTTTTGGACGTAGGTCGAATGCATATGGCTGTTGCACCGGAAGCTCATTATTCTACTTTATGAAGTTTTAAATAAGGATATTTGTCTTACACAAACACATCGATACGCTTTAGAAGGCCTTTATTCATCCCCTAGAGTTAATTTTTTTATGAATGGATGCATTTTTTTTTTTTTTTGTCTTCAAAATGTGGGCAGCCATTCAGAACCATTATAAACTTTGGAGGACTAAGGATATTTTTAAATATATCTCTGTTTGTGTTCATCTGAAAGAAGATAGTCATATACACTTAGGATGGCTTGAGGGTGAGTAAATCATGGGATAATTTTCATTTTTGGGTGAACTATCCCTGTAAGCTGTAAAGTAGACCAGTCTTATTACGCTGCTAGTCAAAAGTATGGTGATGCAAGACTAGGTTTGAAATTATCTTTAAAATACGCTTATATGTTTGTTTGTTTGTTTGTGTGTGTAGTGGTGGTAAAGAGAAGGAAGGAGATCTGCAGTACTATCCCTTCAGGATGACTCCATATTTGATGAAGGTTCAAGACTCTGAGCTCTCTGAGGAACATTTCTGCTGCCTCATACTGGCTGAGAGAGTTCACTCTGGATACGAAGGTAATTACACACAGTGTTGCCCGTGCCCTCATGAGCTTACGTTTCCAACTCTTTTCGGTGGATTAACAAAGATCAATTTGATGAGCATGAATCAAATATTATGATAATAAAATAAGTTGTCTTTTGATGTGTTTTTCTAATATGCAGCACCAAGAATTCCACCTGATAAGAGAATCTTCACCACAACACACACACCAAACTGTGTGTTTCAGGATGTTGATGAAAGGTTTGAGTCTATATTAACTATGACTGAAGAAAATAGTAGGCTGTGGTTAGTTTGTTGTCTGTTCTTTTTATCACCTGCAAGTACTGTATCATGCATCATGTAAGACTGATTAAATTGCAGCAATAAGGCAGCGATTTGTCATTACATATTTTCATTTTTCCATCTAAAACAAATCCTCTGTAGGACACACATCATGGCCTTGTGGTTGGCAACTTTTGTCAGATGGTGTAATGCAGGGGTGGCGTTTACGTATGGCAGAGTTTGGTAGTTGCCATACCCCGGCATTCAGGGGAAATAAACAGCTCACAATGCTGCTTGTTAGTTTTGTTGTTTGAGTTGGCCTTTGGCAGAAATTGCCTTTTTGAAAAGCAAATTTCGACAGCCTAACAACGTGTCCTAACCAGACGCAATGCAATAAGATTTCCAGAGCCAAGCAATTTATCCGTCCAAACCAGACTCGACCCAAAATGCGACAAAATCAATCAAAAATCACAGCCAATCATACAGTGCACAAGTTGTTTTAAGTGTGAAAATATAGCAAAAGTAACACAGAAATTCAAAAACAATGGACTTGTGACAAGGCCCCTGAAATAATCAGGCCTTCATTTTAAGCTTTCATTTAGTGATGAGGGATTTTTTTGCTAGACAAAGAGCAGGAGAAATACCAAGCGAGTCTCTCAGAGCCAGCAAAAGCTATGAAAAGAGTTTATCTCACAGAGTAAGATGCAGCCTGCAGAAATGATATGCATGGTTGTTGTTCTCACTGGAACTACCTACTGTAGCCAAAGCACAATAAAGTCAGTTAGCCATTTCCAAAGCCCATATTTACAAAATATAGATTCTGGGAGTCAATACTCTGGTCTCATGAGACCAAATCAATTATTTTGGATCTAACAGCATCCAAAATGTAATGGTGTTGCTAGAGGAGGAGTACAGTGAGAAGTGCCTGGTTCCCACAGTAAAGTTCAGTGGTAGTAAAGCTCTTATATAGGGATGTATGAGTGCTGAAGGTGTGAGGGAGTTGTGCTTTATCAATGCTGTCATGAATTCCCACACCACTGTGTAATTTAATACACAAACTTGAAACAGAAGATGTTACCCTTTCCTCATTCCCTGCATTGTTGGGCATTTTTTCAACATGAAAATGAGGATATGCATTCTCCCAAGGTGAAATACCTTCTGTGGACATGTATTGCACTCAGTCTTAACACTCTTGAGCGCCTGTGGGGGATACTGTAGAGACGAGTTGAGCAACACTCCCCATTAAAGATCAGGGCATTTAAGGAGCTCATCATCCAGGAGTTAAACAGGACAGATGTGACTATTTGTCATGAACTTGTACACTCCGTGCCAAGATGGGTCAGAGCAGTATATTCAAAATTATGGATGGCATACTAAGTGCTAGAATATTATACATTTGTTGAATTAAATCTAGGGTGTACTCATTTCTGCAATCCTTCATTTAAACAAAATTGGCTAATTTACATATTTTATGGCTATTAATGACATATTTCTCAGTTTTTATTATGTATATGTTTGATACATTTTAGTTTTGCCATCTTTCCATTAATTGTATTAGTGATCATAAAGAAAATACATCTTTTGTATTTGTTCAGAGGGGGTGTACTCATTTATGCTGTGCACTGTAAGAGCGTGTGGGCAGGCTATCTCTGCAAATGCACTGCAATAAGTACATTATCACATTCATAAATCTTACACCATTTTAAAATGATTAAAAATACATTCTGAGTGACTGAAACAATATTTTTTTTTTTTTTTATCATAGAATACACTTGTTTGTTCAACTTGAGATGACAGTTTGAACATTGTTGTTTCCTTTAATTTGCATACCTAATACCTGTTTGCATTGCAGGGCAGTGCCTCTGTTAGGGTATCTGCCTCAGGACCTGATTGGAACACCTCTTCTGTTACACCTGCATCCCAGAGACAGACCTATAATGCTGGCGGTGCACCGGAAAAGTAAGGATACAAAGTCATATGTGTTTATTTTGTTAAAATGTTCTCCTCCTAGTCTTCCACCTGACACCCAGACAGGTGAATTCTCTTTTGAGCTACATTCATATCATTTTTGTCATGCTATGCACTACACATTCATTTTGTTTTGCTTTGATAAATTTTAATATAACTATGTACTACCTATAAGTGGAATTATGCTGCCCACAGACAATCATACCCAGTATTGTACTTGCTTTCCTAATTGTCTTTCTCTCTCCTGCAGTTCTGCAGTATGTTGGGCAGCCATTTGATCACTCATCTATCCGATTCTGTGTGAGAAATGGAGAATATGTTACTCTAGATACAAGCTGGTGTAGCTTTGTGAACCCGTGGAGCCGCAAGGTGTCCTTTGTTATCGGACGGCACAAAGTTCGCATGTGAGTTTTCACCAGTGCTTATGTATACAAGAAAGGTATTTTATTTACTCTAGATCAGTGTTTCCCAACCTTTTTCCCAACCAGTTTTGATAAATAAAAAAATCCCACGGCACACCGCTAAGCAGTAAAATAACAAAATTGCAAAAACATGCATTGCTTCAAATGGCATATTAAAATTGGATATTATATTAAAACTAGTACTCAAGTTGAATTTACAAATCGTCATTGTCGGGTGGAAACCTTGTATATTAAAATAATTAAGCCATGTCATCAAAGTTGGTATTGTGGCTTTATACTGTATATGGTCAGACACTTGCATGTGTCATTATAATATTAACATTTTATGAAAATCAAGCTCACATGGAGTTGCGAGGTTTTTGACCAGCGAATGACAGAGATTTGTGTTAAGTCTCTCATTAGAACGGTCGCATCAGAGTACTGCCTCAGATTCAGAGTGAATCGCATTCCGGTTTCATCAATTTACAGTTTATAAAGTTTATTGTAGCAATATGGGCACTCAGTTTTTCTTGTTGTTGAATACATTTGGCCAAAATCTCATGATATAAAAGATAAAGCACTATGCACAGGATATATAAAACAGTATATTGGCTACAACTAGACGGCAAATACCTATAAGACTTCTCTCTCCAATTACAAAAAAAAAAGAAAATATTAGCCTTTATAGACATAGTGTTTTTGTTGTGTAAAGAAAATGCTGTACTTATTCAAACATCAGTTCTTTAGTTACCTTTGCATTGCAAACAAGCAGCAACAGTCTAAACTGCGTGTAGCACTTCATTCACGATAGAGGTGGGTGGAGTTATGAGGTTTCGCCGACAGTTTGAGGAGCCAATGGAGTTACGTGGTTTAGTCACAAGCTCTTTTGAATACTTTTCATTGGTTAATTTTTTGTAAAACCCACATACAGGCATAAAGGATGACCAATGGCATTCATTTTTTTTAAATAAAATAAAACAAAAATGACTAAATATAGAGATATGAGGTTTCCACCCAACAGTGACAATATATTCCTATTTATGTGTTCTTTTTTGTTTTTGAATTTGATATTTCTCCACTGCACACCTGACAACCTGCCGCAGCACACTAGTTGGGAAATACTGCTCGAGATAAGAGTAGCTATAATATCAATTTTTATTTTTATGATATCGTTTTTGATATATAGTTTGTGTGTGTATGTGCAGGGGTCCGATGAATGAGGATGTGTTTTCAGCTCCAGCTTTAACAGAGGACAAGATCATTGATTCAGATATACAGGAAATCACTGAACAGATTCACAGACTGCTTCTACAGGTGAAAACTCTCTATTTCACACACATAAACACATAACATGCACACTCTCTCTCTTTCACTCACTAGTAACATACTGCAAAGAGGATGTCATGCATAAGCGTTTGTATGGGGGTTGTAAAACTATTGCATAATGGAGAAAGAGTAATGGTATTTTGGACAACTAAGCTGTCTCTTTGATATTTTTCTCTTCTTTGGCCTTTTGATTTCTGTCACTTTTGGGAGTTTAAATTTGATGGTTACAACAAGTCAGGTTTAAATGTCCACAAATGCCCTCACATTCTCCACAAACACTTATTGGTAATCGTACCTAAACCAACACTTCCACCAAATGCTTCACACTTCCAAACATGACATTTGGAAGTGTTACCAAGCAAACCCACTTTGACTTATCTGTCCTGTTCCTGTTTCTAATGTCGGTGTTGAATAGCAAACGTCAGTCTTACTTTGACATTCTTTTTTAAAAACCTAAAAGCCTGTAGATCAGATTTGTTACTCTTTCTATTGATTGACTGGTACACATGCACATTGACTAGTTGCCAGAGTTAGTTGCTAGTTTCAGTTTAAAATCTACAATTAAATATACTGTGTAAATCTATCTCATAGCCGGTCCACAGTGTGGGGTCCAGTGGTTATGGCAGTCATGGCAGCAATGGTTCCCATGAGCACCTGCTTAGCATAGCGTCCTCTAGTGACAGTAATGGAAATGGAAATGCAGCAAACGGTGGTGGGAACAAAAGCAATGGAAATAGCAGAAAGGAAGAGGGGACCAAAAGCAAACCGGTAATTCTCTTTCTCAACATACACACACTCATCCAGAACTCCCACTCATTTAATGAAGAATTTCCAAAATAGCTGATATTTCTGAAAGAAGAAACTGTTTTATGGTCATTTTTGATTTTGCATATTTATTACAGTGGTTTATAATGATTAAGGGGTGTTATTAGGAACTTGAAATGGAGTGCTAAAACCCTCACAAAATTATTGATATATAATAGTGATTATTTTTTCTTCCCTGAATACTGTTCTCCTATGCACTGACTTTTAACATATTTTTTCATCTAAAAATTTGTTTTTCAGAGGTCATTTCAGGAGATTTGTAAAGGGGTTCACATGCTGAAGGCTCAGGAACAGCAAGGCTCCTCTTCCAAACCAGAACAGAAAAAGAACTTGGATAGTGAGTGTGTGTGTGTGTGTGTGTGTGTGAGTGTGTGTGTGTGTAAGTGTGTGCGTTTTTGTGAGTTATGAGGACACAAATTTGTATAATGACATGGGTATTACACTGGTATTACGACGTAAACATGAAATATAAGGACATTTCATGAGTCCTCATATTTAAAATAGCTTTAAAAACATACTAAACAATGTTTCATTAAAAATGTAAAAATGCAGAATGTTTTCTGTGATGGGTAGGTTTAGGAGTAGGGGTAGTGTAGGGGGATAGAATGTACAGTTTGTACCTATGGAATGTCCTCATTTAGATTGCAAAACAAACCTGTGTGTGTGTGTGTACAGTACAGTACAGTACAGCAGGGGCTCTTAACCTTTTTGAACCCTTATGAACTGAATGATTTTCAATTATTCAAATATTTAATTATTATTCAAAAGGGATTTACATAAATCCAGTGTGCTTGAAAAATCCTGACTTGTTTTGGATCCACGTATGTATTTGAAAGTACTTTCTCTGCAAGGGAATAATAAAGTCAAAGCAACATTCTCATCTAACTGGCAGACATTTGACAGACTGTTCTAAGAGCAGCTACCGGTGAGCAACAGTTGTACCTGAAATTACTTGTGAAAAGAATGCAGACTATGAATAGGACTTGTTAAAGTTTATTTGCTCAAGAATGTTTTTCTTTTTCATTTTAAGATTTTTATTGTATACTCTGAGTATGAATGTAATTTTTTGCATTAAGAATATAGAAAGACAAACTATTAATCCACTTTTTTGTTGAAAGGCAGACTTTTTTTTTTTTTAATTTTAATGACACTTTAAATTGTACCACCATTAAAGGACTAGCAAGACTTAGCTGGGTAATAAACTGCATTTGTAAACTTACGATGTCAGTTGTAATTTGTGGCTCTTTGTATTTTATGTGGATTAAATGTGGCCCTCTTGGCCTCTGAACTTGAGGTCCCCTGCCCTAGAATAACAGTATTACAAGGTGTAAATGTTCATGTGATTATGTTTCTGAGTATTTACTGTGTGTCTTTAGCAGGGCTCAGGTTTCCTGTTGTAAAGCAGAAAGACTCTGCACTGCTGGTCAGAGATGGACCTGCCACAGTGGAGGAACTCAAGGACCACACAATGTACTCATACCAGCAAATCAGCTGTCTGGACAGTGTCATCAGGTGGGTGTGGACATGTGTGTTGCATGCTCATTGATTTATATTGTCTGGAAGAGAGAAGACATTTCAGATATAAGCATAGTACTGTTTGAATATGTAGGCAATAGTGACTTGTGTATCTCACAGATATTTGGAGAGCTGTAACATCCCAAATACAGTAAAACGAAAGTACCAGTTCTCCTCGAACACCACCTCCTCAAACTCAGACGAGGACAAGAAAGCCTCTGATGCCACTCTTCGGCAAACTGATGGTACAGTCTCATATTTTATCTTTGTTTTTTTAAACAAAATTGTAAGGCAAATGTTTTGATAAAAATTAAACAAATATACTTCTTTTGGACCATATTTTCATTTTTCTGTTTTGTTTTTAGATTCTCTAGGTGTAGAGGAGACATCGTCTATGTCTATGTCTAAGACCAATGAAAATCCTCCGTCAGGTCCTGCCCCAGGTCGTGTTGTGGGAGGGCCTTTATCTCCTTTGGACCTGCCCAGCAAAGCAGACAGTGTGGTGTCTCAGTGTTCCTACAGCAGCACAATTGTACATGTGGGGGACAAGAAAACACAGCCAGAATCAGGTACTAACGCATCACAAAATAATAAATATCTCTAATTAATGATTACTCCTACGTAATTTATTTATTCCATTTAAAGGAATAGTTTACCTAAAAATGAAAATTTCTTAAGCAACAGCTTTCTTCCACAAGCTCAGCTTGCAAATATTTATTGAAATAATAAATAGTAAAGTCTCAGTGCAGTGACCCTCTGCAGGCATTGTCATGAACGAAATGTTAGATTTCTGCAAGTAACGACAATATGGGGAGCCTCTATTGTTCTTTCCATCACAGCAGTGCAGGTGTTGAGAGGAAGATCAAATAATTTTGTGTTAAAATTGTCTGGACGGTGTCATTAGTGTCAGCCAAATGTCATTTGACTGTTATTTGCAGAGATCATTGAAGATACTGCAGAAAGCCCAGCCCCTTCTGCACCTGTTAGTGTGGTTTCCCCACCCACAGTGGAGCAGGAAGCCTATAAGAAGCTGGGACTCACAAAACAGGTACTGGCGGCACACACACAGAAGGAAGAGCAAGCATTTCTCAGTCGCTGCAGGGAACTCCGAAATGGTCAGGCCCTACAGAAGGATTGCCCACCTAGCACACAAAGAACTCGAGGACAGGCTACCGAGGGTATGTAAACATTAAAACACAAGCATGTTATCACATGTGATAAAACACATCTGGATCTGCAGTGGATCTTTACTTCTGACAGTTATAACTGATCATGACTGTATAATACCAGATACTATATCTATTAATCAAAGAATCCTGAAAAAATTGATCACGTGTCCACAAAAATAATAAGCACCTCAGCAATTTTCAACATTGATAATAATCAATAATCAAATAATTAGTTAAGATCAAGTGACACTAAAGGCCGGAGTAATGGTATCAGGGCTTGACATTAAAGAGTTCACCCAAAAATGAAATTTCTGTCATTAAGTACTGACCCTCGTGTCGTGTCTTTAGAACACAAATTAAGATATTTTTGATGAAATCCAAGGTTTTTTTTATCCCAAGCAACGTAATTACCGTCATTCAAGGTCCAGAAAAGTAGTAAAGACATCGTTAAAATAGTCAACGTGACTACAGTGGTTCAACCTTAATGTTGTGAAGCAGTGAGAATACTTTTTGTGTGCAAAAGCAAAAAAAAATAACTTTATTCAACAATTTCTTCTCAACCCTCTCAGTCTCCTACGCTGTTGACATAGTGAACACAGTTCAGCGTTTCCATGTTTACGTCCAAACGTTGGCTCAGTATTGGCCCACTCCTGCATCACCATCACATGCATGCGTTGTGGTGCTCACGTGAATATACTAAGCCGGCGTTCAGACGTAAACACCTAATATACCTGCTGCCAAATTATAGATAATATAGACAATTACAGATAATATTAAAAATATCTATATGGCAGTTTTTCCCCATGGTAACGATGTCAAAATTGTGGCCAGTGTAAATGCTGAGTGGCTAGTAACTTTGGAAAACCACTAGCCACAGTGGCTGGTGAGCAAAAAAGTTAATGTTAAGCCATGAATGGCATCACAGAAAAAAAAAAAATACATATTTTTTTAGAATATGCATATTTTTGCATAATATGCATATTTTTTAGAAACAGCCCATAGAATACTCTCTACATTACACAAATTTTGCACTCTTTCTTGGTCTCTTTCTTTGCCTCTTCAGCGGCTTCAGGTGCTCATGGATCCACAGCAGGAACGGGTGCCCCTGTTACAGAGGCAAAAACCAAGAAAAGCTGCCGCACCAAAAAATCGAAGAAACCACGCACAAAACATCCTAATTCATCAGATAATGCTGCGTCCCAACACAGACCTCTCCCACCCTTGCAGGGTTTAAACCAGACCTCTTGGTCCCCCTCCGAGACATCCCAGTCTGGGCTTTCGGTTCCATTTCCCACGGTGGTTCCAGGGTACCCTCTCTACCCTGTAGTTCCCTCTATGGCCCCAGCCCAAGCCCCTACAGGAGCAGCAGAGTCCCAGAGCACTCAGGCCACGCCTCCTGCGGCTGCATATCCTGCCCCATTGGTCACACCAGTTGTAGCATTTGTTTTGCCCAGTTTTATGTTGCCACAGATGGGCACAGCACCTCGCCCTCCATTCTATGCTGACACTCAGCAAGCCTACAGTGCTCTCTTTCAAACCCAGCAAGCCTACAGTGGCCAGCAGCCCTTTCAGCCCCAGCAAGCCTACAATATCCAGCAACCCTTGCAGTCTCAAGTCTACACCAGCCAACAAGCATTTCAGCCACAACAAGTCTATACCAACACACAACACCTTCAAAACACTCAAGGCTGCAATAATCACCAGTGCTTTCAGACCCACACCTCCTTTACTTCCCAGCAGCCTGTGTTTACACCCCAGACACATTTCCAGTATGGAATGACATCTGACCCCAAACCCTCCATCATTGAGTCTACCGAGTGTCCTTCTCCTTTGCCACCCCCTCACTCCCCTCCACTGTTTGAGTCCCGCTGTAGTTCTCCATTGCAGCTGGACCTGCTTCAATTGGAGGAGAAGCAGGACTCTCATACCCAGGGTAACTGCAGTTCAGTACAGGACAAAAACAACACATCCATCAATAGCACTTCTGCAATGGATGACTTACAGCAGGTAAAGAGCTACAAACATATGAACATTTTAGAACACACGCACTTTGCAAATCATGAACTTAAAGAATTACATCCTTTGCCTGATTTTCTCCGGCTACTCTTCCAGGTATGTTGTTCAGGTAACAGTGGCCCCTGTGGTGACCACTCCTCATCCAGCAGTGTGTTGGAACTGTTGTTGCAGGAAGACTCTCATTCCGGCACAGGTTCTGCCATGTCAGCATCTACTGGCTCCACATCAAATGACTGCAACACCTCCAACAGTGGAACAGGTCACTGCAAATTAAAGCTTCACATTCAACTATTTAACTATTTAAAAAATACTACACACATGCAGGCTGTCATACATTATGTAAGGAATAATTAACAGTGGACCACTGATTTGACACTAAGTGGTCAGTCTGGACCATTGTTCTTTTGTTGTTACCTCTCAAGACATTTTCATAACTAAAGCACTTGTGTGTAAAACTATTTTTTTATACCAGTGATGAAGTATATTGCTTAATGTGTGGCTTCATTGACCACCAGAGGGCAACAACTATTGATAGGCGAGACCTTAAAGGGTTAGTTCACCCCAAAATGAAAATTCTGTCATTAATTACTCACCCTCACGTCGTTCCACACCCGTAAGACTTTCGTTCTTCTTCAGAACACAAATGAAGATCTTTTTGATGACAGAATGCTGTCAGATTTCCTTCCATTGACTGCCTTTGTAACTTACACTTTGACGCTTCAAAAACTTCATAAAGAGATTGAAAAACGAATCCATATGAAACTTACTTAAAGCCTTCATGTATAATATGTTATAAAGGTATTCATAATGTAAATTATAATGCATTATATATTTTCATAATTATTGTAACCACAATTCTTGTTACATCTGAAAATGGGTGTTTGTCATGTTTTAATGCATTATACTTTCTAAATATGTGTTCAATGAATAGATAAGTATTATAATGTGTTATAATTGTGGTTACAATTATTCATAAGTTCATACAATGCATTATTAAGGTGCATTACAAGGCATAATAATTACTGCATTAAAAATACTTTTCTAATGTATTTAAGGCTTTCAGTAAAGTGTTACCAAATACTATAACCCAAGCCTGTAATACTATAATATTACTCTCTAAATGTAAAAATCTAGGTTGCTTACTATGCATAATTTTGCTCATAGAGACAGCAGTAAAGCTTAGAAAAACAATGATTGGAGAATGTCATAAATGACAGTATTCATAGAGCTACAGGCTGGAACTTTATTTTCATTTTTTCTTGTGTTGCAGGGAGCAACACAAGCAAGTATTTTGGCAGTGTGGACTCCTCAGAGAACAATCACAAGAGCAAAGAAATAATGAAGGAACAGGAGGAGAATTTTGTCAAGTATGTTCTTCAAGAGCCTGAATGGAGACGTATGGAAGATGACGATGACTGTGTCATGATGACCTATCAAGTGCCGTCAAGGTATACAAGAAAGCCTATGTCAATTCTGTCTGCTTTTGAGAGAAGAGAGAATTGGTGTTTAAAGGTATAGATGACCCAAAACTGAAAATTCTGTCATTTACTCACCCTCAACTCATTTCAAATTCACAAGACTTTCGTTCGAGCCAAGTCAAGTCAAGTCATCTTCATTTATATAGCGATTTTTACAATACAGATTGTTTCAAAGCAGCTTCACAGTGATAATAGGAAAATTAATGGACAGAGATTGTTTTTGCTTTACAGCAGCTCTAGGAAAAAGTTATTATCGAGCTAAAGTAAGTTTTTATTTGAATCACTTCCGTTGTAAAAATTGTTAATTATTAACCTTTTTAACTGAAAACAGAAGACTTTTAATGCGTTCTTGCCATTCATTTACGTGTTTAGTTTATAGGTATGCGCGTTTGAATGTGTCTGTGCGCAGACGCTTAGTCTTTTTTACAAAGTGACATTGCCAAATTACTTGTCTGGTCCGCATAATACAGAATTATTAGTCGTTTCCGCAGATCCATGCGAACTGGAATAATTTTGATAACGTTTTATCTATACATAGGGAAAGGAAAGGGAAGGAGGCCTTCACAGGGGATAGTTTAGTTGACACTTTAGGGCTGCGTTGTAGTTGTGTCTAGGCGCAGGTTCTTCATCTCATCTGGATACGGCCTGGATCTGGCAGACTACGGTAAACCTCGGAATAAACAGAGAGATACTAATATTAGCATAGACGCCATTCTTCTTATGATGTAGCGAGTACATCAGGTGTTATGGGAAGTGTTTCAGGTTCCAGCTGACTTAATTTATGCAGCCTAACAATTTACATGATTTGAATTATAGAAGCAGATAATATGTTATGGGTATGCCAGGTTAAAGAAATGTGTTTTTAGTCTAGATTTAAACTGACAGAGTGTGTCTTCTTCCCGAACAATGCTAGGAAGACTCTTCCAAAGTTTAGGTGCTAAAAAAGAAAAGGATCTACCGTCTGCGGTTGATTTTGATATTCTAGGTATTATCAACTGGCCAGAATTTTGAGATCGCAATAGACGTAAAGGACTATAATGTGTTAAGAGCTCGCTCAAGTACTGAGGAGCTAAACCATTTAGTGCTTTGTAAGTAATTAGCAAGATTTTAAAATGTATACAATGTTTTATAGGGAGACAATGCAGTGTTGACAGAACTGGGCTAATATGTTCATACTTCCTGGTTCTAGTAAGAACTCTAGCTGCTGCGTTTTGGACCAGCTGTAGTTTGTTTATTAGGCGTGCAGGGCAACCACCGAGTAGAGCATTACAATAATCTAGCCTTGAGGTCATGAACGCATGAACTAACTGTTCCGCATTTGTCATTGAGAGCATATTTTGTAATTTAGATATATTTTTAAGATGGAAAAATGCGGTTTTACAGATGCAAGAAACGTGGCTTTCAAATGAAAGATTGGTATCAAAAAGCACACCCAGGTTCCTAACTGACGACGAAGACTTAACAGAGCAGCCATCAAGTGTTAGACAGTATTCCAGGTTATTACGTGTGGAGGTTTTTGGTCCAATAATTAGAATCTCTGTTTTTTTCAGAATTAAGTAGTAGGAAATTGCTAGTCATCCAATTTTTTATATCAGCTATGCATTCCGTTAATTTTTTGAATTGGTAAGATTCATCAGGGCGCGAAGAAATATAGAGCTGAGTATCATCAGCATAACAGTGAAAACTAATGCCATGCTTCCTAATGATATCTCCCAAGGGTAGCATGAATCAAGTGGTTTAATCTATTCTTCTGAAAAGACACGTTATATGAAGAACAGTTTTAAAGTTTTTGAAATATGTTCAAAGTTACAAAGCACATAGAATAAATCCCTTTCTGAGAGTTCTAACAGAGAACACTGATCCAGACCTGTTAGCATAAATTCCTGCCCAATGGCATACGCAAAAAAAAAAATGCAGTGTTGTCGCCATGTCGAGGAGACGCTGTGTGTTTCAATGCAAAAGCAAAACCGCTTTGTTTGGCCTTTCGAAAATGGATTAAATTAGGAATCAGTGGTTAAGATTTATTTATAGCTGTTCCTGAGCAATACAACCCAAAAGTTTGCTTGTGTACAGTGCATTTTACAGAGGAGAGCTTCCTGACCCTGGGAGTGTACAAAGCTGGCTGTACACAAAGGCAAAACAAAAATGTTCTGCTCAAGTCGGGCTCGAACTGATATGGTAATAACGACAACATTATTAACTGTGGTTTTACAATTGCATAGAAGCCTTGGATGCTGAAGCTCACAATTATGGTAAGGGGCGTTACATTTCCGACACACGCTTGAGGTATTTGGCCAATCACAACACACTGGGTCAGCTGGCCAATCAGAGCACTCTAGGC
The DNA here is from genome assembly GCA_037950665.1 of Hypophthalmichthys nobilis. Lineage (NCBI taxonomy): Eukaryota > Metazoa > Chordata > Actinopteri > Cypriniformes > Xenocyprididae > Hypophthalmichthys > Hypophthalmichthys nobilis. The sequence continues at coordinate 28,621,279 of CM075479.1, forward strand.
TTTTCGGAAGAAAAAGTGGTTGAAATCAGCACATTTCAGGCAGACTGGGAATAGAGGTGCTGCAATAATGTACAGTATGTGAAAAGTTTTTGAACATTAAAGCATGTTAACCTATTCTAGTACACCCAACAAACAAAATAATGAACTTTAAAAAGAACATCATATGACCCCTTTAATTTAGGCTTTTATTCACATACATTGATTAATGCACATACATAGAGCACATCAAATATGGCATCTCAACCGTACTTGCTTGATGTTTGCGAGAACAAATGTCATTGGTTCTTGTTGAAACATGCTAAGAACATCAGAACTTCCTTTTATCATATATGATGTGCTGTATGTATGTGCATTAATAATGTTTTATTAACTTATCAACTGAAGCTTGAAAGTTTTGGTGGAATGGACTTTCAATGAAGGGCAAAAAAAAAATTCACTGAGATCATCGTAACTGAGATGATCATTCAGTAATAAATGATGACGGAATTTTCATTTTGGGGTGAACTATTCCTTAAAGTGTATTTACTCATCAGAAAAGCTCTGTCGTAAGAGTGTTGGTGTTCTGGGACAGGGACATGGAGAAGGTTCTGGGGGAAGATCGGGAGCGTTTAAGGCGTATGCAGAAGAACCAGCCCCGTTTTTCCTCAGAACAGCGTCGAGAACTGATTGATCAGCACCCCTGGATGAGGAGAGGAAGCTTACCCAATGCCATCAACGTCATGGTACGTGACTCTAGGACTGAGGGACATGGAAAAATATCGTATCACAATTTTGTTCATGCAGTATCTCAATCCACAATCTTATAATGATTCTTTTTCATGTTGGTTTTAAGACTATTTTGCAACTTACTGAGCAGTACAGTCAAACTAATTTTCCTGTTTAAAATTCTGAATGACAGACCATATAGGCCAAAGTAGGGGTGGATGATATGACCAAAATCAAAGTACATTTCAATTGATTTCATTATTTTATCTTAGCTATTAAAAATGATGTCAGATAAAATATAACAAAGATACAAAGATTAAATAAATTTGTTAAATTAGGGCTGTTGATTTAACATGTTAATTTAATTAATTAGTTATGGGGGAAAAATAACTTATTAAAACCTGCCCCAGACATAGTTCATCTTACATTTCATATAGTTGATTGGTGATAAGCATGAAGCAGGGCAACAACTCACTGCGTGATGAAGCCTATGGAATGCAGTTAGAATGACCCTAAAATTAAAGAAATCAGGGCAAAAATGCCACTGTATGAGTTGTCTCATATTTATGTCATGATATAGAATCACACGAGTAATGAGCGCAATATCACTGTTCTGTTTTTGTCCTGAATAGCACGAAGTGCAAAAGTGATACTGATTTTATACAACAGTTCAATAAATATTTAGTTAATATTGTGTTATATTTCAGACACAATAGTGTCTGCTTTTGCTCAATTTTGCCAACAGAAATATTACCTAGTGCATATGCAAAACTATTGTGTATCTCTGAGCAACACATAGTGATGTTTTTTAATGATTATGCGTTTTGAGCAGATCAGTCGGATGAACCAATGATTCAATGACCCATTCATAAAGAGAGCCATTATTTACTTCATTCCTGAATGAATCAGCCGTTTGAGTGAATCAGCCTTTTTGAACTGAATGAATGACTCAATGACTTACTCATTTAGGCATTTGCAGTTTTATTTTCTTATTTAGAGTATCATTTCATTTAAAAAAAAAAATAATTTAATATTTCCATATTTTAAAAAAATACATTAATAGTTAATAGGTATAGGTGACCCAAAAAAAAATAATTAATTTGCCACATTGTCTAAATAATCAGATTAAAAATTTTAACTGCTTGACAGCCCTATTTTAAATGTTTAAGGTTCAGCAGGTCAATTTCACAGCAGCATTCAAATAAGATATTGAATTGTCCAATGTAAAAATAAAATACTAAGTACCGAATAAAATAAACATAAAACAGTTTTTATTAAAGCTACAAAAGTTATTCAGTCAAGACTCAAGCAGTAAGTGATTTTCTTTTTTCTTGTGAAGCTTGTGTGTTTTTGACACTTTAAGCACAATAAGACGCAAAAGATAACTCGCGCTGTGCGTCAGTCTGCTTTATGTGCGCACGCTTCGTGTGTGTGTGTGTGCAAAATATCATCTGTCAGCAAGTAAAATCATTTGAAAGTTGCAAAGCACTTTAAAACACATGCGTTTGTGATGACAATGAATATTATTGTCCCATGAACGTAACTGCGATGGAGACAATAACAAAAAAAAACAGCCATAGAACTGCAACTGATATACACTGTACCGCGATACTTAAAATCTCTTTATAAAGGCATCGTGGAGACATATCGCACAGCCCTACGTGACTTTGTTTCAAGCTGCCCTATACTTGTGCTGCTTTCTAAGATGATTCATTTTGGTCAAAATGTAAAGCAGCATTGCATGTGACTTTTAAATATAATGCATTAAGATGACCTCAGAGAAGAGTGTTTATGGTAGATAGATGGGAAGCCTTGATTATAAATATTGATCATAAATCTTAATTAGTACTAAAAAGTTTTGACAAACAATATTTCACCCAATATGTTCATAAAGAGCACCACATTGTTGGTAGAAGTGGTAAGAGTACAATTAAATAACTCTTGCATGTGTTTGTATAGGATTGTATGTACTGCGAGAATGATGTCTCTGCTCTGCTAGAAGAAGACCTACCTGATATGGAGGTGGGAATTTTGGGAAGAGTACAAGATGGAGGAGGATCTCATTCACAGGAAGAGAAGGAGCAACCAAGTGGATAATCTGTGTCTTGACATTGCACTAATCTCAGCCAGCAGAGGGCAACAGGTTCACACCTGTACTACACACTGAGTAAAATAGTCTGGAGGTATTTAATCAGATGTCATTTGTTAACGATTATGAATGTGTTTATTTATGCGTGTATGTGTGTGTAAAGACAGAAGTATGCCAGATAGCTGACTGTTTAACCCAAAGATGCTGTTCAAGTGTGCACTCTGATTGGCTGGAACTGCTGTCACATGACCCTCTGAGTACACTCTCTGGTTCTGTTTTCTCCAGTTCTCTTGTACTGTTTTAATATATAGCTACAGTAATGTTTTCCTCTGTGGGATGATGCTCTGTGCACATATCAGAACATACGCAGATTACCAGACTATGTTTGTACCAGCTGACATTGGAATGAGGTGTAGAGCATTTATTCTATAGTATTTATAAATGAAAAAGAGTAACAGACCTATTATGAACACAACAGTATATGGGCCAATACTAATGCATCAAGCCAATAATCAAAACCAGGAAATTAAACACCACCATACTGTGAGTTTGGGGACCATTCCAGCCAAATAAGCTGCTGCCAACAATATACATGACCAGTCTATTCCGCTTACAGGGCACTCGTGTCTTTTTGTGAACATGCACAGGAAAAATTTGTTGTGGGTGTTCAGGGACGTGCAATCATGGGAACTAATATTTTTGTAGACATGTTTTGTAGACATGTTTTTGTCATAAAGTAATTGTCTAAGAAATTGAAATTTGAAATCTACCTTTCATCTCTTCTTTTGTCTTTTGGCTATACAAATGTTCTTTTCACACTGCAGTTGTCCAACAGGGAACCAGTGACAGAAATCCTGTAAATTGTCTGAGCACCTGCACCTGAAAAACTCTGCTTCTATTCTCTGACATTTCAAGTACTGAAGTTTGAATACTGGCTCTCTACATCTCAGTTTCTGATTTGTGAAGTATTGAAGCAAATGACTGTGCGACAACCTGAAAAAGAGCCATAGGCTTGTGGCGACTGCTTAAACAGTTGCAATAAATGAACATTAGTTTATTTAAATTTGTTTGATAGTTTTTATGAGCATGTCATTAGGTTTGTGGCTGTTTTTTCATCTTTTTTTCATAAATGTAGTTAAACAAACATCTCTCATTATTCCTACTTTGTAATAAAAAGATACTTCTAGTTCTCTGTCAGCAGTTTTAATTGTCTGATTAATTGTCTGATACATGGTTCCAAACAAATCGAATGACTGGCAAAAACTATTTGATTCTTCTTCTTCTTTTTTTTACTTGTAGGATTTGAATATACAATTGCTATTTAATAGCATTTACCATTTGACGGATTGTTACTGCATGAAGCAGACAATTTTATAATTGTCATAAAAATAACAAATAAATAGTTTAGATGTCAAGTATATGCATCTCAATTTTTTATAAATAAAATAATGGTCATTAGTAGCACTGTGAGGTCTATAAAAGGCCAAGAGGACCTTTAAATATATATATATATATATTACTTAGTTATTATTATTTCTTTATTTTCAAAATAAACCGGCTGGTCAAGACATAAAACCGCTTGGTCTCAAGGGATCTGTTTTCATCACCATCTGTTCTCTTAACAGACACACAGTTAGCTGACCCCTCACCCGACTCAATTTATTCCTAAACATCTGTTAATGCATCCGATTGCTTCTTCAAATGGTGGATGAGCTTTATTTTTGTTTTAAATGAATTAAATTACAATGAATTCTGTACAAAATTAAAATCTCTTTTCAGTGTTATGCATTCTCTGAACTCTAAGGATTATTAAAATGTTCTGGACTTCCTAGTTTCTTCGAAGTAGGAAACCATTAAGAATCTCTGGAAGCACTTTATCTGCAATCTTACTGACCACATCTCACTGTAAGTCACTGGTATACATAAATATTTGAAGCATTTTACTGACATGAATGTCATTTATGAACAGTATTGGGGAATAATGCATTACAAGTAACACAAGTTACATAATCAGATTGCTTTTTTCAAGTAACTAGTAAAGTATCGCATTTTACATTTAGAACAAAATATCGGCGTTACTTTTTTAAATAAGTAACATAAGTTACTTTGTTTTTGAGTGACACTCTTCTGTCCTCATGTTGAGAGAAATCGTAAGTACAGAGGCGTTGTGTGCGCTGTGTGAACATGATAGTTATTGTAGTTCTAGACTAAATGTGAGCATTTACTTGTCTCACTTGCACAAAAACAGATTCAGTATTCCTCGAAATGAATGAAAACAGTGAAATGCAAACTCAGAATATTACACAAACCTGCAATATTTAAATGTTAAGTAATACAAATATTTGATGTATTTAATCTCACTTTATTAAACAATGTCTTTGCTACTGACCTTCGATGATCTAATTCTACCATACTAATAAGCAAAAATGACTTTGTTTCAATTTTGTTGCTATTGCTAAAGTAAGAGTGTTGAACAACTTTCTTTTCCCGTGTCCTTCCTATTCTGCAATACAGAATAAATATCATCAAAAAAAAAAAAAAAACCTAAAACTAACCAACAGCTGTTTGCTTAAGCTACATGGGCTCAGGTTTTTATATATATATATATATACATAACAGTGTATATAATATACCATAGAGCTGTAAAGATTTAATATGTAACCCTATGGTTATATCCTTATATGCCCTTCAGCATCCTCAGCTTTGATCTTCCTTGTTACTACTTGAAGAGGGGTGAGAATAGTTACATCAGTCATCCTGTTCCTTCAGACAGTCCCTAATCTTGACAACACACCCCGACTCTTCAGACGCATGTTCTGAGAGGGCATCTTAACCCAAACTTTTTATTACAAATCTATATGAACAGGTGTCCACACCTTGACAAATTAACATGAAGATTTTTAATATACAAATCAAATAAATTCACAGACCACTATAAGCCATTAACATAAAATAGATATTTTTATAAGAGCATAAGCATAAACAGATGAAATGTATGATGTTTAAGGTCAAGAGAGGGCATACCCTCATCTTTAGCCTTGAACAGACATTTAAACAGCAACAAAGTTATACAGGTTAACCCGGACACCGCAGTTCTGCAATACTATTATCTACAAACCATGAACTGACACTTATAGTACAATTAAATTATATTTTTTATAAGTACATAATCAATATTAGAAACATACTGTATGGCTACTACACAGGGCCATAGACTTAATCTACTCAACAGTCTCTCGATGTGACTTTTAGTGTTTTTAACTAGGTCTACAAAGACACAAAACAAATCTGTCTCTATATAAGCCATTACGGTTCTTAAGGCAGTTCAGTCTAAAAATTAACTTCTAAAAAGGCTTTTATAGTCATCTTGATTCTGAAGAAAAACCCATGTTTGAAAAACATCCGAAAATATCGCCCTGTATTCCAAACTGTTCCGTATGATTCCAAATCCCGCCATATCAACCTGCATGTGTGTATATCAATCCTCTATAAAAACCTCTAGCCATTTCCTCATGAGAATCTGCATCATGACAAAAGAATTCCAGCATGCTCCAATACAGGATTAGGTGGATTATGAAGTTAGATTTATGGTCTGTCAAGAAGTGTTTCTACCATGGCCTCCACATAAACTTAGAGTGTGTGATGATGGAGGAGTTCAGGCTGTCCTCAGCTGATGATGAGCTTGCTTCGGTCTCTGTCTCCTCCAGGTCGGAGCACAGATCCTCACTGGAAGGGTTGGACGGAGATGGGGACAATGCTGAGGACAGGTCGGACACACTGCGTCCTCCTGGACTCAGCGCTTCTCCGGCTGGCCATGATCCACTGGAGGAGGAAGGTTCTGATATGAGATCCATGATCATCTCCTGAAGGTGATCCTCATTTAATGGCATGCACTCCAGCAGGTGGTTGAGCAGCTCTGCAGCCACCATGGCATCGATCCCCGGGCATGTGGACACAAAGGTGTGCACCTCATGCATGCACTGGATGTAACCTGCTGCGAATCTCTCACTGGCCTCTTGACTCACAGCTTCAGCCTCTGGAAATCCAGACACACAAGCTTTAAATAATTTTCACTGCAACCAATTCCTCTATGTATAATGCAACTGAGGTTGGGTCATCTTACCCTGAGAACGGTTCTGTAGGATGTTCTCGACTCGTTTCACTGTTAGTTCAAGCACCTCTGCGTTCTCCATCTTTGCGTGCAACTGAAGGAAAAGTGAGATAAACATGTATAAACATCTATAATATTGTTTATAAAGTGAGGTGAATATCTATCTATCTATCTATCTATCTACTGACTGAGGACTGACAGAGGTAGTAAAGAGGAGATCAACTTACATCGTTATCTGTGAGCAGTGTCCTGAGATCCTGCAGGCTTTCATTAATGCGCGCTCGCCTCTTTTTCTCCACTATAGGTTTTCGAGTCTAAAGAGAAAAACATGCAATACGTGCGGCGTGTGTTTAAGCATACCACAGACTTCCATATCCTTTTTGGCATTAAATGACAACGCAAAATGGTCTTACCTTTCTGTCACCTTTTGTGGCATAAAATTCGTCCTCCTCCACCCCGAAATCGTTTCTAAGTCTAGCCGCGGGGGCCATTCCAACCAGGTGCTCCGCCGTCCGGAACCACTCGGTCCGTAAAATAAAGCAGAGTAGCCTAAAGATACAATATTTGATCTCCTTTATTGTGTTTTGTGTACAAATCAAACGAGACTGGTAGTTTATCGATGTGAGGCTAGAGTAAGGGTTTTATAGTAGCTCATTTGCATATGAATGAAACATTCGCGTGCTCGCACCAGCCAATCGGCGCGCGCGCTTTTGTCTCTGTCTCCGAGAACACACATAGGCAAAGCTGCCGAATTGAATTCTTTTTGTTTATATCTGTAGGTAGGTTATATTTTCTCTTCAGCAAACGCTTATACGAGTCTTGTTAACATGACTGTAGGATACAATTAATCCATTTTATATAGCCTATATGTATCCAATATATGTGTATTGCACGCACCACATTTTATACACACACATAGCCTACTCAAATATAGTTCAATTCATCCGTTTAAATAATAGGCTAATAACTGAATTGTTTTAGTTTAGAAAATGAAAACAAAGTTCATATTAAAGGAAGCACAATTCATATTTTATGCACAAGACTTCAGATAAAAAGGTTTTTAAGATAATGAGAAATCTGTTCAAAATTGAGTTGTGCTCATAGAGGTCGAGGGGTCGTGCGGGTGTAACGTAATGCCGTCAGTTGGCAGCTGCACGCGGCAGTCAGGGCTGAATAGAATAGAGCATGGAGAGGGAGAGGGAGAGGGAGAGGGAGGGGTGGGTGAGCGACAGGTGTCCAACTGTTCTTCTGGCGCCCGATGGTGCTCTCGTCTGACTACAGAACAGACAACGTTCAACATTCATGACTATAACGAAAACATGTCCAGGTAACATTTCATTCCAAAATCCAAATAAAAATAAAAATACGAAACAACATTATAAAAAAAAACTATAAGCCTGTATAGGCTGTATAGGCCAAAGATTTTTGGGATTGTTACATTATTCTTCTGACAATTAAGCACAATTGTCCTGCCAAATTCAGTAATGCCTATGTACTTTAGCAATGCTGCATTGCTGCAATGCATTTATCCTGGTTTAAACATTCAATTTACAGTTTTTCTCAATTGATTTGACACATTTCTCCAAATGAATATAGTTGCTCTCAAAACAATTAACACAGCAAACTAAACACACTCTTGTGTTGGCAAACAGTTTAGTATTCACTGCATAATGAATCTAATATAATATTTTTTTTTTTTTTTTTTTTTTTTTGTTCTTCAATTGCTAACAAGCATTGTTCAATACTGAAGCCACATTTTCAAAACTCTTCATAGGGTTGCCAACATGAATCTTGGCCAAACAATTAATCTCACCTCCAAAACTCACTGACAACAATTCTAATTCAGAAAACATATGCCATTCATATCACACTGATCTAAAAAACACTAACAGGGAACATTTTTGAAGTTTGAATGATTTTTCACATAAATGAGTATTTCATTATAGGAGAAGAATAACATTGTTTCTTTTACTGACTGTATTACTGCACAAAGAATGAATGAGAAATGCAGCTTTTTTTTCTCTATATCTTTACATATAGTAATTTACTTGCAAAAAATAAAAAGTTGAAATAAAAAAAAAATTACAAAAACAAACAAATAAACAACAACAAAAACAACAACAACATGCATGCATAGTAATGACGTATATACCCGAAGGCCTTTCTGTGTGGAGTTTGTATGTTCTCTCCATGTTGATGTTGGTTTCCTCTGGGTCTCCCCCACAATCCAAACACATACAGGACAGGTGGATTGAAGAATGTAAGTTTGCCTGTAGGTGTGAGTGTGAATATAAATGGGTGCAAGTGTGTCATCCCTGTGATGGACCAGCCATCTGCCCAGGGTGTTTTCCTGCCGATGACCCGAGACGCTGGGAAAGACTTCGGCCTCCCCACAACCCTATAGGACAAGTGGTTTGGAAAATGGATGGATGGATGGATGGATGTACAGTACTGTGAGGGTTCTAGTCCTCCCTCTCTCTGACACTCTTCTTTCCCCACCAGTGTGGCTTCCTTGATCCATGTTTCCAAACAAAGTCCTTCTGAAGATTTACTAAAAGATGCCTGAAAAAATTTACTACTGTAATAGAGACTAGAAATAGAACACCTGGGTCGGCTTTCAACTGAAATTGTAACTATTTGTTTTTGGAATAATTATTATTTAATTTCATTGAAAATATTCTGCTAAGATTTTATATTTCAACATAATTCCTGCAGAGTTTGCCATCATTCTGGTTGGAATGTGCTTTTATCAGTTTTGAAAGCAGTGTGTTAGCATTCGATAAATGTGCTGCAAATATATAGTGTTTTGCAGATGGTGAAGTATGAATGACAAAAGTGTTCATGGATTTTGGAAAATGTTGTCACTGAATGCATTTTGTGTGAAAGCAATGAATATTTTTTCACAGTTTGGTCCACAAAGACTTCTGTTTCGCTGAATGTGTGAAGAGATTTGAAAATGTGGCTTCAGTAAGGTCAAAGAATTTCATCAACATCACAGCATATATTTTCAAGAATCATGCATTGTGAGGAAAAAAAGCCATGAATGCTGTATCCATCCTTGTGCCTCAACTTCTCCACAAGCCTCTTCCATCACTTGAAGAAGACTTACTTGGTTGTAGGGGTTGCGATCATATACTTTCCATCTCCAAGAGAAGAATTTGCTGGAAGGAACACCATCCTGAAATGTGGGTGATGCTCAAACCACTCTTGCACCAGTGCTGAATGGTGAAATTGAACATTGTCTCACACAACTATATGCAATTTCGCTCAATTTGCTCCTTATCACCCTGCGGAAAGTGGATTTCATTGAGTGAGTTTAAAAATATAGGAGCCTTTCTGTGGACACCAGTGGATTGCAGCACTCGTCCAGGGACATTGACTGTGGTACAATGTTTATATTGGGCTGAACTCTCTCTCCAGCTTCTCTCAAAGACCATAATTTATGACATGGTCCATTAGGATGGCTCTGATTTCATTTGAAACCTGTCTGTACCCTATCCTTCTACTTCTCTTCCCTCCTCTTATACCTTTCTTTCCCTTTTCCCTTTGTCCATGTCTTATATTTTCTTCTCTTGTTCTTTCCACATTGCCCTCCACTCTACTATCTGTTCTCCCTCTACTTCTCCATCTTCTCCTCTTCCTACATTCTCAGCTCTTCTTGCTTCTCCTACATCCTCAGCTCTTCTTGGTCCATCTCCTCTTCCTGTACAATCTATTCCTTTCCCCTCATCTCTTTCTACCTCTTCCACTGTTCCTCTCCCTCTCAATATTGCCCTTCCTCTATCCTCTTCTTTTGTTGTTGTTGTTGTTGTTTTTCTTTTCCCTTTTTATAGTTTTTGTAATTGAGATAACTGTGTAAACAATTAGGAAATTAGCATTTTCTGTGTTGTGTGTATTAGTAACTCGGCAGATATCTATTTGGGGCAAATTGAAAACATCCAAGTGTGGGGAAGGAAGGTGTGTGTACAGGTTTGGCTATACTCAGAAATGAATGTCAAACATCGACTTGTCACCAGGCCTAACTAATAGGCTACAAAAGTGTCATAAATGGCCCACATGATATTTCTCTTTAAATCTAGTGATGTGCAGGTTTGTATGATGGTTAAGGTCATGTGTGGGATTAGGAGATAATATTAAATATATGAAAATATATTACTACTTGTTAGTAATATATTTTTACTGTGTGAAGTACATCATAGGTAACCAATCAATCCAAACAAGTGAAAAGAATCTTTTGGCAGTATCGATGAAATCAAAATTATGCATACAGGACAATATGGAGTGGAGGATGACATTGCTCTATACTTTGGTAAGTAGATGTTATGGAATGGGGCTCTCTATATGTTAATAATGGACTATATAAAATATATATAATCAGTCTGTTTATGATGCTGTTGTTTAGTTGATTTGACAAGCGCCGTGTTGGTGATTGGAGTCATTAATAATCAAACTATTTTCATATATCAGGGGGAATGATCAGTGATTTTGAGGCTGGGCAGCCCTCTTATACACAACAGAAGAATAAGAGGACTCTCCAATTCCAACATATCAATATACAAAAATCAAACCCACAGCAATATTTTATTGGTTTGATATTGATTTACTGTATCAGTCTCCCCAATGTCAATGACAAGCCAATGAAGACTGTCTTTTTACAAATATTTACATAATTGTATGTGAATAGGCAAATATAAAAAAGAAATTACTATGTATATGTTGCAAACCACTCCTTTATTAATAATTGTTAAAAAACTGTACATAGAAGTGATAGGGAATCAAATGCTACCCAGTATTAGTAGATAAAGAATGTATTTAATTTAAAAAGGATTCTAACACTGAAAATTCTTTCATTAAATATATAGTGTTAATTAAATAAATAAAATTATTAATAGGGGCCTTCTACAATGCAGGCTACAGTAGCTTTACTTCAGAGAGGAAGTAGAGAGGGTCTGAAATGGGAGCTATTCTGGACTAGATCCACCTCACACACATGCGTGCAGTGAAACATATCTATAAGATACATATTAGAGGAGGGTCTACCACAGTCAGCAAATACTGTCTGTATACAGCACTGCACAGTGTGTGAACACATAGACTGGCAGCATACATCACACATATACATTCTTGGTTGACATATGTACAAAGCGGTACATACAATTGTCCAAGTAAGTCATATGCACTACATAACATATATATGCAAACAACACTGTTAAAATGACTGGTATTTCACCAGGGCCTCCACATCTCTAGAACTGAGAGATCATGTGGCATTCTCACAGGAGTAGAACACTGATTCTGAGACTGGGCGGCTCTCTCGTACAAGACAGGAGAAGGAGGGCAGGTTTTTGGACTCTCCAATTCATCACTATGCTTGGAAGAAACACTTGTCAGGGAGTTCTTGGGGAGCTGAGGGCAGTCCTTAACTGATCGAGGTAGAGATTTGAGCAAGTGGTTGAGCAGGCGGGACCCCAGGGTTTTATCCATCCAGTCGCAGGAAAGTAGCAGGTTGTGAACTTCCTGCATGCACTGGATATACCCAGTACTGTACCTCTGTTGGGCATCTGCATCCAAGACAGGGTCTGAATGTATGGGAAAATATTTTTAATTGTTAATCTGGACATCACCAATGAAATGAATGTATCAGTGAAATTGTTCTTGCGGTTTTGGAGTTCTATACTAAGTCTTTTTCTTTAACAGTAATCCAGAAAAGGCCAAAGTTTCAACTGGAATTGGAAAACTTCACTTTTCAATTTCAATGCAATAAAACTAAATATATAGTGCAAACTAAAACACTGCTGAATAACTATGGCTATTGCAAATTTTGTACAAAACCCACTTTGCTAAATGACATTTACTTACCAGAATCTCTATTGCTCTGGATGTTCTGCAAATGTTTCACTGTCATCTCAAGAATATCAGCCTTCTCTAACTTAGACTGCTGTTTGTTTAAAAACAAAATAAGTTTATGATGAGTCTAGTGGTACTGACCTAAGATTGCCTGGTTTAAATACTGTGTGACAAACATCTTTAGCTTTACAATACTGTAGATCTGTAACATGCAAGAATGTAATGAACTTTAAAACACTTACATCAAGCCTAAAAGCACCAACTACCGTCTCTCTCAGCTGATCTAGACAGTGATTTATTCTTTCCCTTCTCTTTCTCTCAATGAGGGGTTTCCGTAGCTGAACAAAAGTCAGAGGACAAAAGTAAAGTAGGTTAAGTCTATGCATTTTATATGCTCAAGAACATTTTGTAGTGATTTCAGATAATACCTTTCTCTCCTCTTTGGCGCTGATGTGCCTTTGGCCTGCATTCTGTTGGAGGTTAGCAGCAGTCATCTCCAGTGGCTTCTGTGCAGTATAGACTGAGTTTCACTCACTCCTGTCTCAGTGTTGGGTGTTTCTAAGGCCCTCCGCGCTGCGCATGCCCTTTATTTATAGGAGGGACATTAGCATCTCAATGCACAAGCTCTTTGCCTGAGATATTTTCCCACACGCTCGCTCCCATCACTCACAAATGACAGGTCACCGCCTCTATTCAATGCATGAGCCCTCAAACACACACACACATAGGCCTTCTCAAAGCAAACAACAGATGTCCAGCCTAGAGGCGTTCCGCACACAGAAACTACACGCTTTGTGTGTCACATGAAAACCCAAGATGGTTTTCCAAGGTGGCTCGGCATTCCCAGGATTTGTGCTCTGTTACAGTCAACCACCTGAGACCTGAAGTGTATTCATGTCCTGTCCTTAATAGACCCAAACGAAACCAAACCAATCCCAGAGGTATACAGAGCCAGCACTCTGAACCATTGTGGTTCAGAACCATATGGCTGAAACAAATAATAGATAAATAGACATTGTTTTGGCAAAGACATAGTCTAATTAATGAACTGTATAAAATTACAAAATATAAAACATGAGACAACCTTAATACATGCATTAATATAGCAGTCTAAGAGAAGCCTTAGAAAAGAGGTCTAAGTAGGTAGACTATAGCCATAAGTTGTATCGCTATCCTCCAGCAGAGAATGTGAGCAGATGTCAGAGGGCTTTGACCACGGGCAGATGTTTGTGAATTAGTCTCTGATCTGTTTGACTAGAGCCACGCGACTGCCAGCAGAGCACACAGACGTGGGAAACTCCACCGGACAAAACCGCTCATTGATCCACGGCTAATGAGAGTGACCCGGTGCGAGAAGGAGGGGGAAGCGGGAATTGGGAAGTGCCCAGCGCAGAGCTGTAGGCAGGTGCACACAGTTTTCTCTGTGTGAAAATGCGGTGTAGCCTACATTGAAATGACAGAACCTACGTTAACGCAGCAGCACGTCTGTCGGTGCTATTTTAGAATGCTAAATACGGTTCCCACCCCAGATTTATCCCAGTATAAAATTTAAATGTAAGCAGTGTTTTCTGTACCGCATTTTAGCTGCTGCGCTTAGGCTAGGCTATATGACAAAAAAAAAAAAAAATGTACAGCGAAAAATACGCCTGCTGAACGGCTGCTCGCGCTGTTCAACTTCATTAAGACATATTAGTCTCATGAACCGGTTCTTTTTGGTGAGTCAAAAACACAGCACAATAAGTGGACTGTTTTCCCATTATTTATATATTTTCCACAACGCTTCTCATCGTTTATTTTGACCTGCGTCGTGTACCGCCACTATTTGCGGAGCGCGGATTCTCCGACTGCCTCACATTCATCATGGGGCAAATTCCAATCGGAATAATCGGCTATATCCTACGAAAGGCAGAGCCCTTGAAGTGGGCACTTTGGAGAGAGCAGGGCACTTGTGTGTCATAATGAAGCCGTTTGGAACGCACTTGGCGAAGGGAGCAATGAAAGACCTCGTAATTTCTTCATTAGATTTCACATGAAATGTTACCACGACAACGCTAGGCAGCGAAAACAAGAATTGTTGTCAAAGGCACAATATGTAAGATTTTTGGATTATAATATGGAAATAACAAAATTATATATATATATATATATATATATATATATATATATAAAACGTTAGGCTATATATTTTGTTGACTGGTGTAGGCTACTTACATTATCCCAAATGTTTCCAACAATGTTTACAGGCGTCGCCTGTCAGTTATGTCATATCTGCACCCTTGATTTCCATAGAAACCATGGAAACGCCAAAGACACTTTAATATGTTATGGGTTTTATTAGACAGGTGAGCAATACTTCTATCGACAGAAAACTAATCATTGTTGTATAGTTCAACACAGTTACTCTTATTGTTTGAATCTCTTGTTTTCTTGATTTAACCCGGGTAACATGTTTGTACCATGCCTCAGAGACAATGCTATTTTGTCAAGTGGCTAACATAGCATAATCAGAAAGAGCTTTATTTTTAGTAACAGTAATACAGCATTTTTTCCACCATATAATATATTTTAAAATTAATTGCATCCCATTTGGCAACACAAGTCATTTAGCTTTATCAACATAATATTCTAATATTGATCTAGCTTACTGCACTGCTATCTAACTTTCAACACACTCAAATGTATTTTAGTATGGTTAGATAAAGTGACCTGTATAAGTAATGTTAAACCTGCTAATCATAAAATTTGCATAAACAACAAAGCGAAAGGTGTGTAGCGGCCGACTGCGGCACATAGGCTAAGCATAATAAAAACAGCAACGTAAAATGTCCTGGGCTCTCGGCTATATGTTAGAACTGGGGTGATGCCACTGAGAGGGCCGAGGTGGAGGATTTGAGGACCAAGGTGGAGCTGGGGGCTGGGAAAACTGAGATGTAGCCAGAGGCAGCAATGATGGTGGAACAAGGTGCAGCCTTTAAATACTTTGATCAGTTCAAGAATAATTTATGCAATTTTATATTATTTATTTGAAAATTAAAAGAGCAGATTTCATGTCTATCCTTGTATTGTTCTGGTCCGTTCTGGTCCCTGGTCGAGGTTGATATGGGATTTAGAAAGTAATTAGTAATAAGTAATGCAGTACTTTTTAGAGTACTTATAGTACAGTAATCTAATTACACTCTTGAAGATGTAATTAGTTTCTAGTAATTAATTACTTTTTTAGAGTAACTTACCCAACACTGACAATCTTAGCTTATAGCATTTACAGTAGTGCACATACAAGAATGCTCCACTTTGTATCCTGCAAGATGATGTTACTGCCACCACACTGATCAGCAACATACCTACATTAAAACCACCAACAGGTGGAATGACATTGAATAACATTGATTATATTGTTGCAGTTGCACCTGTCAATGGGTGGGATATAGTAGGCAGTAACTGAACAGTCAGAATATCAAAAGATCTGAGTGACTTTAGTGCCTTTGGCTTGCTTAGTTGGGGACACTTGACATTTGACTTGACATTTGATATTCAACAGTGCTTTGATCTGCCTGCATTGACACTATTCTTTAAGTGCTGCTGTGCAGCCAAAATTATATACCAGTTATCAATGTAAAGCTGCTTTGACACAATCTGCATTGTAAAAAGCGCTATATAAATAAAGGTGACTTGACTTGACTTGACAAGGGCCAAATAGTGATGGACTTGGTCAGGGCATCTCCAAAACAGCATGTCTTATGGAGTGTTCCCGGTATGCAGTAGTATACTTTTGGTACTAACCTACCAAAAGTGGTGCAAGAAAGGACAACTGATGTACCGGCATCAGGGTCATGGGAGCCCAAGGCTCAGTGATGCAAGTAAGAAACAAAGGCTAGCCTGTCTGGTACGATCACACAGCTACTGTAGCTCAATTTGCTGAAAAATGTAATGCTGCCCATGATAGAAAGGTGTCAGAACAAACAGAGTATCACAGTTTGCTGTGTATGGGGCTGCGTAGCCATAAGCCACGATGACCCCTGTCCACCACCGACAGCACCCACAATAGGCACCTGAGCGTCAGAACTCAACATTGATCAACGGAAGAAGGTTGCATGGTCTGAAGAATCACATTATCTTTTAGATCAGGTGGATGGCCAGGTGTGTGAGCATTATTTACCTGAAGATATGGCAGCAGGATGCGCTATGGGAAGAAGGCAGGCTGGTGAAGGCAGTGTGATGCTTTGGGCGACGTTCTGCTAGGAAACCTTGGGTTCCGGCGTTCATGTGGACGTTACTTTGACAAGTACCACTAATTAAAAATTGTTGCAGACCACATACACCCCTTCATGAAAATGGTGTCCCTGATGGAAGTGATCTCTTTTAATAGAAAAAAATTGTTCAGGAATGGTTTGAGGAACATGACAAATAGTTCAAGGTGGTGCCTTGGGCTGCAAATTGATTCTCACCGCCTGAGTTATACCTCCTCTCTTCTGGTATTCGAAAATGGTTTGTTTTACTCCTATTAGTAAAACAAATCATTTTAGATATTGATTTATCCTCTTAGCTGCAAAGTTCTTAAATTTAAGGTAAATACCTTTTAGAAAGGATTTTTTTTTTCCTGTATTGTGTGTATGTGTTGTCTTATGTGATATGCTTGTATGCTGCACCCAAATTGCCTTCAGTAAATAAATAAAGATAAACTGAACTGAACAAATTCCCCAGATCTCAATAGACAGCATCTATGGGATGTGCTGGACCAACAATGGAAGCTCCACCTCGCAACTTGCAGGATTTAAACTTTAAAGGATCTGCTGCTAATCTCTTGGTGCCAGATCCCACAGAACACGATCAGAGATCTCGTGGAGTCCGTGCCTCAAAGCATCAGAGCTGTTTTTGGCAGCATAAGGCGGACCTATACAAATTAGGCAGGTGGATTTAATGATGTTGCGGATCACTGTGTATTACCCATGCTGAAATCTGAATTTTTTTTTCTACCTGGCAACAGAATATGTTTAGCTGAAAACCAAAAAGTATAATTCGACATGCTTCACACACATTGTATAATGTCTCTGCACATTATGGTTGCTTATATAACAGTTTTTTTCAAAATGTAGATAAACTGAGTGTCATTTTTTTTTTTTTTTTTTGCAACGTGTCTACATGCTGCCTAATTTGTGTAAAATAATTGACCCTTTGTGTGTGAAATTTTCACTAAATATTTTGGTTTTAAAAGCTCTGTGTAAAGGTTTTCATTGAATAGTCAGTTTTTCCTTAGATATTTCACAAAACATATACACAGTATTTTCATTACACAGTATATACATACACCTCATTATCAAAAACCACATTCTCTAATAAAAAAACTAAAAAAAGAACCGTAATACAGACCACTGTGACTTTATTGTATTGACTTGATTACCAGAGAGCTATTAAAAGAATAAAATGATAATGGATTTGGAGAATGGAAACCACAACACATGATTTAATTAGAAATGGGTAAGACAGTTTTGAACTAGGTGTTTAACTAAGGTAGATGGCTTCTAGAGGAAAAAAACAATCAATCAATCATGCAATTGGATTTTGACTCAAAACATTATTGTTATTGACCCTTTACAACTTCACCATTTAGCATTGTAGCAGTGCAGAGTCTAAAATATTTCCAGCCAAAAAACATTTGGGTCAGGCTGTTTTTTTCAGGCAATTAAAACACACATGATGCAAAACGGCAGTTATTACTGTAAAATTAATAACAAGCTTATTTGCAGCAAGTTTGCCACAAAAAAAAAAAGAAAAAAAAGATCAACAGCATTCAATCATTTAGTTGTACGTATATAAATTTCATTTTTTTTTCTGCAGAGTCACACAAAATATTTCTCTGAATTATATAAACAGCTCTGTGGAACTTGTGATAAACTAAGACGGAAGGGAACTTAAGACATTGAGTATGCAATAAGACTGGGACAAATGTCATACTCCTCGATTGCTTCAGGGTGAAAAATGGACAGAAATAGAATTCAGGAATCAACCATCAAATTCAGTGTTTTGGAGGGGCACAATATTGAATTCCAGCTTTTACATTGCACTTCCTTTGTTTTCTTAATATCTTCTTTCTGTCTGTCTGTTTGTGATCTATTACATTATTATACATCTCTTTCTTTATGTTAACTCTTTCTTTCATTTTCTGTCTCACTCACATTTTGTTCTTCACTCCCTCACTCTCTCTTGCCTCTCTCTGAAGTGCTGTCCTGTCTGTAGGAATGTTATTTGCAGGTTGTTTTTTTTCATATAAGGATTTCCACCAGATCTAGGTCAGGCAGGGGCATCTTCTGTCCTCTACTCAGCTGTGCTCGACCTTCTAGGCCTTTAGCCTGTCTGGATGGAGATTCTGCACATAAACACAGGGTTCAAAATTACTTTTTGTCACACCTTTTTTCAGTGATACTATTATGTTAGCATTATTTCATTAGATAGAATCATTATTATACTAGTATATAGTCTATACTAGCATTAGATACTAAAATTTTGTGACTACAATATTTTTGTCAATAGAATCATTTAGTCATTGGAATAATTTGTCTGTATTTTTATGGGAAAAAGTGCAGGTCATTGTGTCACTCAAAGCACTATGTGCAATAACATCAAGACGTCAATTTTATTAACTCAACTGACCCTCACTAAGGCCTGCTACTTTTGTCAGTAATTGTGAGAAATTTGACAGTACTAGTCATTACGGTTCCAGGTCACAGGATCTCATTTACAGGGCAGGTTTGAGCTTCAATTTTAAATTGCCACAAAAAAATGGAAAATGCAAATGACTTTTCTTCCCTATTGCAAAATAAATTGACAACTGTTTAATGTGAGTGACAGGCCTCTGGGGGGAAGAGAGTGAAAATCATCTGGCCATTGGACAACCTATTTTCCCAGCCCTCACGTCGGTACAGACGTCACCACAGAAGAGATGTCGAAGCCAGGAAGAGGGGCACATTAATGTTTTTGATTAAAGATTACAATAGCACGTTTTTAAAAGAACGATGTGCATGGATAATTAATTTACAATAAACAGTGGATGATTCAATAAAAAATGAGAATAGTGGTGACTTGAATCAATGAGAACTCTACCCTGCACATATACACTCACAGGCCACTTTATTAGAACACCTTGCAAGTAATGGTTTGGACCCCCTTTTGTCTTCAGAACTGAATTCTTCATGGCATAGATTCAACAATTTAAACAATGCTCAATTGGTAAAAAGGGACCCAAAGTGTGCCAAGAAAATATCCACCACACCATTACACCACCAGCAGCCTAAACCGTTGATACAAGGCAGGATGGATCCATGATCTTTCATGTTGTTTACACCAAATTCTGACCCTGAATGTTGCAGCAGAAATCGAAACTCATCAGACCTGGTAAAGTTTTTCCAATCTTCGATTGCCCAATTTTGGTGAGTCCGTGTGAATTGTAGCCTCAGTTTCCTGTTCTCAGATGACAGGAGTGGCACCGGTGTGTCTTCTGCAGCTTTCTTGAGATCTGTAAAATGGCCATTGTTGCTCATAACTTTTGAAGAGTTTGTCAGAAATTCATGATCTTGGTGTCCATGGACCAGTGTGTCTTCTGCAGCTGTAGCCCATCTGCTACAAGGTTGGATGTGTTGTGCGTTCAGAGATGCTCTTCTGCAGACCTCGCTTGTAACAAGTGGTTATTTGAGTTACTGTTGCCTTTCTATCAGCTGAACCAGTCTGGCCATTCTCCTCTGGCTTCGGGCATCAACAAGGCATTTTCCCCCACAGAACTGCCACTCACTGGATATTCTCTCTTTTTCGGACCGTTCTCTGTAAACCCTAGAGGTGGTTGTGTGTGAAAATCCCAACAGATCAGCAGTTTCTGAAATACTCAGACCAGCCTGTCTGGCACCAACTATGCCACTTTCATAGTCTATCTATCTAAATATCTATCTTCCCCATTCTGATGCTCAGTTTGAACTTCAGCAGATCGTCTTGACCAAGTCTATATGCCTAATATGATTGGCTGATTAGATGTTTGCGTTAATGAGCAGCTGAACAGGTGTACCTAATAAAGTGGCCGGCGAGTGTATGTATAGATACAGAAGTTACATTGTCACCTTCACTCACTATAATACTTTCTGGTTGTCTCACCTGTATTTTCTTGTATTGTGGAGTTTCTGGCACTAAATGTCTTTGGACCTGTTTGACTGCTGCTGTCTCTGCTGACTGATTTAGAATGAAGGGACAGGAGAGGAGTGGAGGGGAGAGATAATGATAAAGGGGGCAGAAGAGAGGCAGATGAGGGCAAGGGTAATGTGGAAGAGGAAGAGGGAGGGAGAGACGAAGGGCTAGAGCGGGGAACACAGGAGGATGAGGATATTAATGATGTGTTTGAACCTGCAGAGGCCAAGAAGGGAAGAAAAGAGGAAGGTAGAGAGGAGAATGATGGAGGAACAGAGGAAAGAGAGGAGGCAGGGAGAGATGAAGAGACAGAGACCGAAGGAGAGGGCAGAGAGGGAAGGATGTGCTCTACTTGGTCCTTTCCAAGGAATACATCTGCAAACAAAAACACAAACCGTTTAGTAAAACCTTTAGTAACACAGGTCGCATTGTAGTGATGAGTGCTGTAAGACATTTAGATGTATTCATTTAACAGAAGCCTTTATCCATACAAATTATGAATACAAGTGAAGGAAGCAATAAAATGAGGACAACAGGATAGAATACAGAGGCAAAATGAAATAAAGAAAGTTTAGAAAATATTTATTTTCATTTATTTATTCATTCTTTTTTTAAATAAATTGTGGCATATTCAGTCAAGTCCTCATTTAAAATTGTGCAAATTAGATGTATATCTCATAATGGGTGCTGAGGAGTAACTAACAAAATTAACTTTTAAACTTACATTTATTAAACTTTTTACATTTTTCTGTAGCATGACAGTAGGTTTTTCCAATTTGCATTGCAGTCTAATAGACCTGACACTGCCTAAGATGTCATTAATAATCAATAATCAATAAGCAGCAATAGAGGCAAAAAAGAGAAAAAAAAAACTGTCTAGATAACTTTAACACATTCAATAATACTTTCACTAGGCTTTGTCAAGAATATATAAACATATTATGTTTAGATTGTTGGTCCCTACTTTGTGAGTGTGCTCTTAAAGACAGAAGTAATGTGCAATATTCTCCATTTAACCTTTTTACACCCCTGTGCATGGTGTCCGCTGGAATTTGTGATTAAGTACCTAATGGATTCAAGGTGTTTTAGAAGAAAGTATGCTGAAGCATTGTAAAATATTATTTAATCAGTTTACACTATACTACGTAAAAATTGTATTTCATCAACGGTCAATAAGTAAATTTTTCATGAAAATTTTGTACAGTACATACCATGATGTACATACTACATAGTTCACAACCAACTACCACAATCACTCATGCGGTGAAGCAGATGGCTAAAGGTCAATTTACACCAAGACCTTGTTATAGAAACAATACCATAGACCTATTTACACTGGGCTCAAATCTGTTGACAGTGTTTCTATGGAAAGGTGTCATATTTTTCCCTTTGTCTAACAAATAAAACTGACCAAATGGAAACTGTGCTTTTACTCTGGTTAAATGGATTCGAATCAGAATTCCTTTATCTGCCTCTGCAGGGATGGAGTAGACTTTGTTGTCAGCTTTGGTGTGTATGAGTCCCTCAACTGTCCTCAAAACAGCCATTGTTGAAAATGGGTCAATATGCAGAAGATGCTGATAGATCCTGGAAAGTTGTTATATAACAACACATATAAAGTTACTCTCATTCTGATACTGTATGTTTTGTGAAAAATGAGGCTGTGATCAGATTGAGTGTAACTGTATTTGTGTGTTGCTGTATATTTGTACACTCACTTGTACTGCCTTTCCAGCTGTGCTGGTCTCTGTGATCGGCCTGTGATGTCTGCCGTGTGTGCAGTCCAGTTGCTATGGAAATGGAGGGCACAGAGCGGGCAGGACGCAGAGGGGCGGGATCTCTACGGGAACGCTGTTGTAGAACTTGAATCATGGCGTCTTTCTCCAGCAACTGAGCATGCAAGTCCTTCATCCTGTGACATACAGAGCAATTCTTAATCTTGCACTCAGTTATCAGTGATTTCACCTTTTTTGCACCTCTGTGCATGGTGTTTGCTGGCATTTGTGATTTGACTTAAAAGTGTTTTAGAAGAAAGTTGTTGTAAAATATTATCAAATTTTCTTACATTAATAATTAATTTGATCATAGACCACAGTAAAATTTGAAGTCAAACTTTTAAATCTACCTAAGTGTGCAGACGGGTCACTGTGCATATAGGAGGCTGTGTGTTGTTTATTAACTCTAATGGAATATACACATATGCATACATGAGTACACCCTTGATTAAATTCAACAAATATGTAATATTCTAGTACGTAGTATGTCTTCCATAACTTTAAATATACTGCTCCGACCCTTCTTGGCATTGAGTGTACAACTCCTGAAGGGTGACGTCCTTGAGTGGCCTGATATTTGAGTGGGAGTGTTGATCAACTTGTCTCTACAAAATCCTCTACAGATGCCCAGTAGTGTTAAGGTTGGGTGAAATATTTGTCCACTGAAGGATTTTCACATTAGGATAATGTATAGTCATTGTCATGTTGAAAAAGTCCCCAACAACGCAGGGAATAAGAAGGTAGCATCTTCTGTTTCAAAATTTTGTATTACATCACACAACGGTGTATGAATGCATGACACCATTGATTAAGCACACCTCCTCCACTCCTTCAGCACTCATTCTCCCTTAAAATGCCATATATTTTGGATGCTGTTAGAACCAAAATTATTGATTTTGATCTCATGAGATCTCTGGGTAGGGATTCCAAGAAGTCTTTATTTTGTTATTATGGGCCTTGGAAAAGACTAAATGGGTTTCTTGTGCTTTGGCTAAAGTAGGCAGTTCATGTGCGGACAACAACAATGCATTTCATCTTACTGTGTGAGATAAAACAGTCACTCTGTCAGCTGAGACACTTGCTCAAAGCTTGTGAAGGCCTGATTGATTCAGGGATTTCTTTTGTCCATTTTTTTTTCTCATTTTTTACTTTTGCTATATTTTCACATTCAAAACATTGCTTTGGTACCATTGTCCTCTTTTGTGCAGAGAAATAAGTCTGCTGACAATTTTTTCCCAAGTGGTTCCATTGTTGTCAGTCGATTCAGTAGGCTATAACACTTTTACTCTTATTTAAATGTTTTGGTTCGGCATATTTACCTGTTGATAAAAAATGCCTTTAACTTGCACCAGAACCTTTTTATTTAGTTTTATTTTGTAACTTTCAGGAGGATGTACTCATTTTTGCAACACAACATTTTATCCCTTTGATAAGAAAATTTTATTTTCCTGATTAACATTTACATGCTTCTTTGGTAACCGATCAAGCAGACTTGCTGGAACATTACATTTTTAAAGAACCTTAATATGTCATCTACATAGAGAGTAATTGCTGAATTTGTTAACTTTGAGAGGGGGTGTACTCATTTTACATATATAGTTATAGATCTAGTTCAGTCATGAAACCCTAGATGGCACAGACTGATTGGTCCTTTACATGCAATCTGCATATCTCACCTTTACCACATGCCACAAGCTGATTGGCCTTTGCTGAATCTGCAGCCAATGAGATTATTTGCTCAACATTTTAGTGTTTTTTGTTTAATAAAGACTTGGATTTTTTACATATTAGGCAATTAATTAATATAATATATTTAAGATTTTCTGCAAACAGTCACATGCATAGGCAATATGTTTTATACTGTGTATTTATATAGCATTATGTTTATTAGCACCTTTGTTCCATTTCCTGACAGTGACGACTGCTCTGGATTCTGTTCTCTTCCTCATGCAGCCACAGTGAGCTGTCACTGTAACTGCCACTGCGAGAATGCTGGATTATAGTCGTATCTCTGAAAACAGATCACAATCAGTCTGTCACTTTGTGGCTAATCACAAATTATAAACTGACTTGTAAAAACAAAATCACAAAAAGTTTTAATACTTCAAAAACTATATTGTTTAATCTCTTCATTATAATTATTTAAAATAAATGTACACAATTTTAGAAAGTGTAAACAAGATTTTACTGCAGTAATATATTAAATGGAGGTCTGTGAGGAACAAAAAAGAATAGAAAATGTGTGTATTGTACCCACATAAACATGTATTCACTTAAACCCATTCTCCCTCCCAAGGTCTCAAAATTGATGCATGGTCAAGCGCCTTTAGATCACTATTAAGATGCTAAAGTTAGCCCTAGGCATTGTTATATTGACAAACTGGTATCTCCATTGCTTTCAATGAGAAACCTTTGGCGTCGTCAGAATTGCGAGATATAAGTCAGTTTTTTTTCCCTCAGAATTGGACTGTATAACTCGCAATTGTGACTTTATATCTCACAATTCTGAGAAAAGAAGTCAGAATTGTGAAATATAAACTTGCAATCGCGGTCTAGCCTATGGAGGACTGTTCTTGTCGCCTAGCAACTGTGGCAGCTGCCATTGACGAGTGGCAGTCAGGTTTATATTGGACATTTTTGAAAGTTATATTCAACTGTCTAAAAAAACAGGGTTCACAAACTGTCTAAATATGTTCACCGTAGTCCATTTCTGTACCCAGCAGAGGATGTACTTCCTTCGCCAACTGAAGAAGTTCAACCTGCCACAGGCGCAGATGACAGTTTTACTCAGCCGTTATTGAGTCTTCTGAAGACAAGAAATTTGTCTTGTTTTCCAATAAAAATGTTAAACACCCCTAAATAGAATGAATAAATATTTTGAATGTAACCGCAATCTATTTACCACCAATTAAAATTAACAAGTATATTTAATATGTCACTCCAGGGAAGTCGAGGGATTGGTCCCCAATCCTGGTCCTGGAGTACCCTCAACACTGCACATTTTAAATGTCTCTCTTATCTAACACACATATTTGGTTTTGGAGTCTTTACTAATGAGCTGATGAGTTGAATCAGGTTGTGTTTGTTTCGGGAGACATCTAAAATGTACAGTGCTGGAGGAACTCCAGGGCCAGGCACATGCCACTATCCGCTGGTACATGCCAATGAAAGTCTGATGTTGTCAGGTGACTGTGTTGAACATCATGTTGAACAACATGCATTTGTTTTCAATGTTATTTTAACATTATAAGTCAAGAATATACTGTAGTGTATAAGTAACTATATGACATACACTATATTTCCAAAAGTTTTGGGACGCCTGCCTTTATGTGTACATGAACTTTAATGACATCCCATTCTTAATCCGTAGGGTTTAATATGGAGTTGGCCCACCTATTGCAGGTATAACAGCCTTAACTCTTCTGGGAAGGCTTTCCACAAAGTTGAGGAGTGTGTTATGGGAATTTTTGACCATTCTTCTAGCGCATTTGTGAGGTCAGGCAGTGATGTTGGCAAGAAGGCCTGGCTCGCAGTCTCCGCTCTAATTCATCCCAAAGATGTTCTATCAGGTTGAGGTCAGGACTCTGTGCAGGCCAGTCAAGCTCCTCCACACCAAACTTGCTCATCCATGTCTTAATGGACCTTGCTTTGTGCACTGGTGCGTAGTCAACAGGAACAGGAACAGGAACAGGAACAGGAAGGGGCCATCCCCAAACTTTTCCCACAAAATTGGGAGCATGAAATTGTCCAAAATGTCTTAGTATGCTGAAGCATTAAGAGTTCCTTTCACTGGAACTAAGGGGCCAAGCCCAACCCCTGAAAAACAGCCCCACACCATAATCCCCCCTCCACCAAACTTTACATTTGGCACAATGCAGTCAGGCAAGGACCGTTCTCCTGGCAACCGCCAAACCCAGACTCGTCCATCGGATTGCCAGACAGAGAAGCGTGATTCGTCACTCCAGAGAACACATCTCCACTGCTCTAGAGTCCAGTGGCGGCGTGCTTTACACCACTGCATCCGACGCTTTGCATTGCACTTGGTGATGTAAGGCTTGGATGCAGCTGCTCGGCCATGGAAACCCATTCCATGAAGCTCTCTACACACTGTTCTTAAGCTAATCTGAAGTTTGGAGATCTGTAGCTATTGACTCTGCGGAAAGTTGGCGACTTCTGCGCACTGTGCACCTCAGCATGGGCTGACCCCGCTCTGTGATTTTACATGGCCTACCACTTCGTGGCTGAGTTGCTGTTGTTCCCAATTGCTTCCACTCTGTTATGATACCACTAACAGTTGACCGTGGAATATTTAGTAGTGAGGAAATTTCACGAATGGACTTATTGCACTGGTGGCAATCTATCATGGTACCACTCCTGAGAGCGACCCATTCTTTCACAAATGTTTGTAGAAGCAGTCTGCATGCCTAGGTGCTTGATTTTATACACCTGTGGCCATGGAAGTGATTGGAACACCTGAATTCAGTGATTTGAAGGGGTGTCCCAGTACTTTTGGCAATATAGTGTATAATACATTGAAAATTCAATGGGCTTAATTCATGAAACCTGAAACTTTAAAATATATGAGTAAATTTAGAGTAATTTGTGTGTAAAATGGATCTTCCTGAAAACTCTCCTCCGGATTCACAAATGCTTCATGAACATCAGATTTTATAGTCGCGTGTGCACGCTCATTCACAATTAGTATAATCCTCGCCTATGAGTTACAGCTACGTAAATTACATGTCCAGGAACGCTGTGGAATCTTCTGGACTCCCTTCTCAGATTTGGCTCCAGTATATTGCATAAATGCTAAAGAGACTAAATGGCCATATGTCTAACAATAAATATTCAATTAACATGTGTCCACCAAAGTGTTTTTAGCCGCTGAAAAAAAAAAAAAGCGTGGTGCTCTTCTGAAAACGGCCAGCTGGTGGTGCTTCAGAGCACTTTGGAGGCACAGTGTTTTTCCAGCTGAGAAGCTTTGGTTGCTATGATGATACGAATATGCCAAGCAATAACGTGTTACTAGTATCTAATTTTGAAGAATATTACTGAATATAAAAATGCACTAACCAGCAATATTAACTTCTCCATTGTTGTTTAGTCATTGTACAAGTAGGATGGTTGGTTGGTGTAGTATTTGTCCCGCCCCTCCTTCACTGTGATTGGATGATTGGGTGAAAACTGACAGTGACGAGCGCTGCGTTTTAACAGTTTTCAACTCTCAGCGACAGAAAAAAAAAGAAGAAAAAAAAAAAAAAGAAAGGCAGGGCAATCGTGCTATTATTATGGTACATAGTGAATCAAAATGTTTGCCTTAAAGAACACAGAATGTTCAAATGTGTTATACACCATTTACACGTGGTAGGGAGCAGGTGTAGATTTCTTTTATACCAACTAACATTTTGAAAATTTGAAACAATTTGAAAATCCGAAAATTTATGTCAGAACGGCTTTACGAACGATTTACACAAAATTTCATGAATGAGGCCCAATATGAGATGATGAGAGCATATTGCAAAAGAAAAAAAAAGCAAAGAGCCCTAGGGTTTTCTAACAGTGATTTGGTCACCTTTGGCTGTCTCGTGGAGGGCTTTAAGACATGAAGACATGATTTTCTGTAAAGGTGCAAATAAAAATTGACTTCACTATGTCTTTACATAGAAAGCTAGGTAAATGTGTGTGTGTGTGTGTGTGTGTGTACACTGACCTCTGTGCTGCGGCTGTAGCTGCAGCCTCCATGGCGAAGTGTCTCATTGCGCTCTCTTCAAAGTACTTCTGCTCCCAGCATGTCATATCAGCCTCCAATCCCAGAATCCTTTCCTCTCTCTCCCTTAGCAGATCCAGTAGCGCAGGAGCACTGGACTCACGCACTGTGAGGGGAACGCCTACACCAGCACGCTACACACACAGAAACGGACAGTGCTTATGAGTAATGTTTGGCTCTAACATTTATGTCTTTTGCAGTTGACAACTCCCTTCCGTGGCAAACAGATAAAGCGATTGGGCATGTGAATGTTACTATTACATAAACAGATCTACACCAACCTAAGCACGTCGCTGTTAAGGAGCACATTGAACTGATAGCAGTCAGACAGACTGGACCAAACAAGACACTTGCAAACCCAAAACCAACATCAACCCATCAACCCTGTTCCTGGAGCCCACCCCTCAAGTCAAGTCAAGTCTCAAACAAGCATATATGAAAATATGATTGGTTGTCCTAAGTCAATGTAACTGGGTGTGGAAAAGTGATGTAAATTGAACATTGTTTAAATTGAATTAGCAGTCTTTAAAGTGTGATGTTTAAACATTAGGGTATGGCTTTAATTTCAGTTAGTAAAATCTTAGAGACAACTTTTTACAGTTCCATTTAAAAAAACATATATATTTCATACATCAAGCTTCACAGGGTTAATCCCACAGTGAGCAAACCAGAGGCATTTTTGTTTCTACTTTTCAAAATTCAAAATAAAGTGAAAAAATTTGCCAGAAGGCAAGAGCAGTTTCTGTTGACAGACCCTTAACCACTTGATTCTGAGCAAGCCTACTCCGATGCACACTTCAGGAAGCTTCATATGCAACATGTGGATCATGCTTAAATTACCCCCACCCCACACAACTGTATGACATATGAGTTATTTTGAGATTTATGCGCATAATACTTACTACCTTAAGCGATGGGTTTTTGTAAGAAAAATATTCATAAAGCTTAAAAGAGCAGAATATTTTTTAATATAACTCTGACTGTGTTTGACTGAAAGAAGAAAGTCATATAGGGTGAATTCTGGGTGATAGGGACACTTTTTGCCATTGACAAGACTTGGAAAAAGTTTCCCAATCACCCTGAATTCTAGGATGGCTTGAGTGTTGGATATCAGATGTTAAATATCCAAAGTTCGTCAGAATTGTAGAAACTTGGTGGTGCATCTGATTAAAACACTGGAAAAGAACACCAGTCCTTTGCAGTCTTTAATTTATTGAGTTCAGGATGCTTAAGTATTGAATACTTCAAATGACCCAAAGCACATGGAGGTACATGGAGCAAATTCACATGATGTAAATGGACAGATGTTAAGAGAAGGACAGGATTAACAGGATGGGATGAACAGGTTGAACAGAATGTACAGGATGATCTTTAGTCATTAACGCATCCTAAGGAAAGGACTCAAAGGACATGGTTGGCTGTCCATTCAAACACCCACACCTCACCAATGCAAAAAGGAACAAAGGAAGTTAATGAGGGGGCCATGACCAGGGGGTTGTGGGTTATGTAGTGCACCATATATGGTAGTGTAGTTTACCAGGAATTGTGGGAAATGTAGTACAAAGAAAAATAAGGGGGGAAAAAATAAAACAAATGGGTCAATTTACAACATTGAGGGTGAGTAAGTTATGGGAGAATTTTCCTTTTTGGGTGAACTAACCCTTTAAGCTGACTGTAATAGTTTATTGTATTTTTTTAGATTTTCTTCAGCTCAATAATGCCTATAGGAATATACTGTAAAATGTTGCATAAAACAAATTCATAAGGAAAAAGATGCAAATAATAAATCAGCGCCATAGCGGATTCCAAGGCAATTCAAATTCAACCCATTGCATAGCTTTCTGCCAGTAGCGTTCACTCGTGCAATGTACTTAATGACGTACAACCGATTCAATGAGATGGTGGAAAGTTAGTGAGGGAAGGGCATAAAAAGTGAAAGTGGAACGCAGCCCTCAAGCTGCTGAAACTCTCCTCAATATTAACTCCATCCTATCTCAAGGACATGCCCTAAAAAACCTATCAAGATGCCAGTCATTAAACTTATTTTAGGAAAACCACAACTTAACCCCGCCGAATTACAGAACAATCTCAAATCTTTCAATTATGTACAGTATGTCTTAAATATAAGTTGTGTCTGCCCAAAGGTTGTGAAAGACCTGGGTGTTATATGCTTGTCAAATCATCAAACTTTTATTTTGGTGAAAACCATTAACTGTTAACAGGTTTCTCGCTTATTATTACAAATCTGGTGAAATGGGTGGTGCACATTGCTTTCCAAATATATGCCATAAGTGACTCAGAGCAGAAATAAAGAGATGAAGTTTGTGTGGAGCAGCTGACCACATTATCCCAAAAATTGTAATCTCTGTAATTAAATCCCTAAAAAAATCTTAATTCTCTGTACTTTGCCTTACAAACAAAAAAAAATTAATCATTTAATTAATTCAATGAACTTGACTTGTACATACTATGTAGTTAGCATGTGTAAATTCATTGCGTTGCTGGAGGAAGATGGGCTTTCCACAGTCAAGTCAAGTCACCTTTATTTATATAGCGCTTAATACCTTAATTGTTTCATTTATTTTACTGTAATGAAGAAGTTTCAGTTCAATTCACAGACCTGTTGTGTTCGCAGTGACTCCAGTTCTCTCTCCAGGCGAGTGCGCAGACGTCGTTCCAGCTGCTCGCGTTTCTCACATGCGACCTGGAGTTGCGCTAGTGCCTGCTGCAAGCGCTCCACCCTCTCCACATACTTCTGCTTTTTACTCAACTACAGCACACAGACAGACAGAAGAGAGATAATGATTTACTTGGGAAGACTGACACTGGTTAGTGGGTGTTTTATTTGAGGTCTCTCTTTAATCTAATTGATATGCAGCCAGATGATAAAGATAGTACATAAAAGTTTAAGTGATCTCTTGCTACAGGCCTGTCCAGTATAATATATCACAAACTCAAACTCTCTGTCTAGGGATAACAGTTTCACTCAATGTTGTTTGGATGTCACAAAGCAGTTCTATCTAATTGACACATCTATCTAATTTTTAATTAGTCAAGCCAACACATTGTTGACACATGATGTTAATGCCTACTTTTCCACTCTGAGCAATTAGTCAGTCCATTTACACAAGTCTGATTCATAGATATTGATTTTCGGATGGGGAATGCTCACGAAAATGAGATGCAGGATTTATGGTGTGAACAGCATCATAGGCCAGTCAAAGTGACTTGAAGCATTGCCTCTTCTCACGCGAGTTTTCACATTCATTCTCAATTACAACCCATCATCACACTGAAATCAGATTGGATTCATTTGGATTGACAAAAATTAATATATCCATAAATCCATCCATCCACTTGCTTTGACCCTAGTTAGACCCTCTTAGGGCTATGCCATGAGTTGTCATCCATTCAGCTCTGTGATTATAGTCTATAAAGTTATAAATATGGATTTTTTTTTTTTTTTTTTTTACAAAAATGCATCGCTTCACTTCAGAAGGCCTTTATTAACCCCCCGGAGCCGAGTGGATATCTTTTATGATGGATGGATGTGCTTTTTTGGGCTTCAAAATATCAGTTACTATTCACTCCCATTATAAAGCTTAGAAGAGTAAGAACATTTTTAAATATAACTCTGATTGTGTTTTACTGAAAGAAGAAAGTCATATACACCTAGGATGGCTTGAGGGTGAGTAAATTATGGGATAATTTTCATTTTTGGGTGAACTAACCCTTTAAAAGTACAGGTGCTGGTCATATAATTAGAATATCATCAAAAAGTTGATTTATTTCACTAATTCCATTCAAAAAGTGAAACTTGTATATTATATTCATTCATTACACACAGACTGATATATTTCAAATGTTTATTTCTTTTAATTTTGATGATTATAACTGACATCTAAGGAAAATCCCAAATTCAGTATCTCAGAAAATTAGAATATTGTGAAAAGGTTCAATATTGAAGACACCTGGTGCCACACTCTAATCAGCTAATTAACTCAAAACACCTGCAAAGGCCTTTAAATGGTCTCTCAGTCTAGTTCTGTAGGCTACACAATCATGGGGAAGACTGCTGACTTGACAGTTGTCCAAAAGACGACCATTGACACCTTGCACAAGGAGGGCAAGACACAAAAGGTCATTGTAAAAGAGGCTGGCTGTTCATAGAGCTCTGTGTCCAAGCACATTAATAGAGAGGCGAAGGGAAGGAAAAGATGTGGTAGAAAAAAGTGTACAAGCAATAGGGATAACCGCACCCTGGAGAGGATTGTGAAACAAAACCCATTCAAAAATGTGGGGGAGATTCACAAAAAGTGGACTGCAGCTGGAGTCAGTGTTTCAAGAACCACTACGCACAGACGTATGCAAGACATGGGTTTCAGCTGTCGCATTCCTTGTGTCAAGCCACTCTTGAACAACAGACAGCGTCAGAAGCCTCTCGCCTGGGCTAAAGACAAAAAGGACTGGACTGCTGCTGAGTGGTCCAAAGTTATGTTCTCTGATGAAAGTAAATTTTGCATTTCCTTTGGAAGTCTGGAGGAAGAGAGGAGAGGCACACAATCCACATTGCTTGAGGTCCAGTGTAAAGTTTCCACAGTCAGTGATGGTTTGGGGTGCCATGTCATCTGCTGGTGTTGGTCCACTGTGTTTTCTGAGGTCCAAGGTCAACGCAGCCATATACCAGGAAGTTTTAGAGCACTTCATGCTTCCTGCTGCTGACCAACTTTATGGAGATGCAGATTTCATTTTCCAACAGGACTTGGCACCTGCACACAGTGCCAAAGCTACCAGTACCTGGTTTAAGGACCATGGTATCCCAGTTCTTAATTGGCCAGCAAACTCGCCTGACCTTAACCCCATAGAAAATCTATGGGGTATTGTGAAGAGGAAGATGCGATATGCCAGACCCAACAATGCAGAAGAGCTGAAGGCCACTATCAGAGCAACCTGGGCTCTTATAACACCTGAAGAGTGCCACAGACTGATCGACTCCATGCCACGCCGCATTGCTGCAGTAATTCAGGCAAAAGGAGCCCCAACTAAGTATTTAGTGCTGTACATGCTCATACTTTTCATGTTCAAACTTTTCAGTTGGCCAAGATTTCTAAAAATCCTTTCTTTGTATTGGTCTTAAGTAATATTCTAATTTTCTGAGATACTGAATTTGGGATTTTCCTTAGTTGTCAGTTATAATCATCAAAATTAAAATAAATAAACATTTGAAATATATCAGTCTGTGTGTAATGAATGAATATAATATACAAGTTTCACTTTTTGAATGGAATTAGTGAAATAAATCAACTTTTTGATGATATTCTAATTATATGACCAGCACCTGTACTATCCCAAATTATGTGTGTAACCTGCCATCCTAACTCTATATTTCTGTACTTTAAAAAAAGGTACTGTGATGCTACCATGTCCAAAAATCACCCAGAGGGTATTAGTTCTCAGATATTGTTTAATAACTGATTAAGGGTGTACAGACTCACCTCTTCCTCTAGTTTGACAACTTTGCTCTGAGCGTTATTTAAAGCCTGCTCTAAGATGTCAATGTGTCGTCGCTGATCCTCATTGGCGGATCGGAGATTGGCTGCCTCCATCTCTAATTTTTCTAGATCTTTCAGGCTTTCTCTTCCTGAGGGGAATAATAGACAAAATAAAAAGGTGTTTCAGAGAACTTTTAAAAAAAAAAAAAAATCCTACAAAGCATATATCTGACATGACAAACATGCAAAGACAAATGGTGCAAACCTGAAATTTGCTGCCTAATCCAATTCTGAATCTCTTAACGTATAAATAGTATTACTGACTTGCACTAGTGAATTGGAGTAAGGCAAGAACGCAGTTATGTACTTGCTCAATGATGGAATTTTAGATTTTTTCCCCAAAGAGAGAGAGAGAGATTTGAGTGCAAGCAAGGAAGTGGTACAGGAAGTTAAGGGAGGGAAGCAAGAGTTAATTTGGGTTGAGCAGCTAGACAGATATTTTGAACAACAAACAGACCAAGCATATCTGTGTAATGATGCACAAAAAGCAGTAAAATCTCACTCTGTGAAAGATACAAGTGTCCATCATCTTGTCCCTCCAGCTCCTGACTGGCTATCTGTCGATTGGCTGTTTCCAAACGGTCTAAAAAACACATATGAGAAAACATTATTTGCCACAGGACCCAAGAACAGCTAAGATAAACTAAATAAGCAAGCAAAAAAAAAAAAAAAAATACTTACAAAGTTCAGCAAGTTTGACTAAAACTAATCAAAGCATGAGCACTATCTCACCTCTCAAGTCTCTGTTAAAATCATGAAGACGTCTGATCTCTGCATCTAGTTTATTCCTCATGGTTTTTTCCAAAGCATCCCGTTTGGATGTGCTTTTCACTAAACTCTCATGTGCCTCTGACAGGCGCACAACCTCCACCTCCAACTGAAAATACAGCACAAACTCCCATTAATGCTGCACTGTGATATAATAATAGTCCTCCTGTCAGTGTGCCGAATTAAAATCACACTGGACAATATTTTCATCACCACAGTTAATTTCTACCACATTCCAATTAAGTTACAAGATAGACAGATAGACAAACAAAAAGACAGACAGACAAGTACCCGCTCTAGTTTGCTGGCCTTCTCATTTTGCTTGTGAAGTTCTTGTCTAAGGCTTTGGTTCTCTTCTTTTAGGATCTCCAGCATCTGCTTGTCATGGCTTACCATGGCATACGTATCCCCTGGGAAAGGCTGTCCAAAAAGGGCCACACAAGAAGACAGTCCCTGGGTCTCAGATCCAGTCTGAGCTAGAGGAAATCCTAGGGACTGAGACAGGGATAAAGCCTGATACTGTTGCTGAGAAGCCTGTGAGGGCAGGATACAAGTCTCAGAAGCCATGGGACTGGTCTGTGGTGTTTGCTGCTGTGACAAAGGGCACTGTCTAAAATACAGAAAGATAGTGAGTGAAAAGTGAGAAAAAGAAATGTGTTAGCACCTGTTCATAATTAATGCTTATAGGTGAAGTGTACATTTTCCAATGTTAAAACATATCATTTAGAAGTTAAATAGCTGGGAGTTCGTTTAATGCAGAGACAACTATAAATACGTCACTGGTATGCTGGCTTAAATTATAAATGCCTTAAAAAACATTGCTTGTTTGAGTGGTCGAACATGTCAGTGTCTACCTGTAATAATCTGTTTGGGGGAATTTGGAAACCTTAATTTTTGCAGTTCCAATTGGTGCTGCTAGTGGTGCAGAAATGGCAAAATTCACCTTTATGTGTCTGCTACAATTACCTTGCTATATTTCTAAGTGGCACTGTCTCCAACATGGCTGCTGTCAAGGTATCACTGTAGAAGTGTCCCTGTTCCAGAGATTCTGAGTTGGAGTGTAATGTGGGCGAAAGCATAGTCTGTACCTTAAATTTAAAAGGATATTCTGGGGGAGGACCTCTTTGATCCAAAGTCCATTGTGGTAAGGGTAAGGGTGGTGGCAAAAGTTGTAGGTTACTCACGGAGGTCTTACTAGTTGGTGAGAGGGAATCTGCTGTATTATCAGCCCCACAAGGTATAGTGTCTCGTGAGCAAGGTGAATTGGAAGGTCCCACACTTTCCTTAGCTCCGTTGCATTCTAGACTGAGTTGCATGATCCTTTCACTGAGTGAGCGAACATGACCCTGTTTCAAATCTGACAAACCTTCATCAAGAGATGTACCACCAGTGCCCCCTTGCTGGGTCCATGCATGACCCTCCACAAGGGCCTTCACAGGAACTGCTGAGAGAGAAGTGGAAGAGGACGAAAGAGAAGGAGGGGAAGAGAGTGAGTGTGGGTTAGAAAGTGATTGCAGATGGGAATGTGAGCTTGCAGGACTGTCAGACATTGTTGAAGACTGTATCTGCTGAACCTGGTTGTGTTGGTGCTGACTTTGGTGTGCATGGTTTTTATGGCCCTCCTTGTGAAAGACCTGGTTCTGATTTTGTTGAAGATTGTTTGAAAGGTTGTGGAGAGGGATTTGGGACTGAGGGTCCATCAGACTTTGCTGTCCTCTGTACAGCTGAGACTGGATTTTAGCCTCCTCGTAAGACGGAAGTTCTAAGGTGTCAAATCCAGGCAAATTCTGGGCTGCTTGGACTGCTTTACCTGTACCCTGGCTCACACCACCAGTCTTTTCCATGGAGTTGCTGTCCACTTGATGCTCCTGACCTTGAGGTTCCTGTCGTGATTGAAACTGCAGGGGCATAAGTTGATATGATTGGGCTACTTGACCCTCCTTTTCAAGGAGTGGGTTCTCTGTAGATGTGGGGTTGCTTAGCATCTGACAACTGTCGTTTTCCTCCCCTCCTCTGATTCCACTTGCTCCGTATCGCAGATGTTCTTGCATAAGCCTGTGAAGCACAGTTCCAGACACACTCTCCTCAGAACTGTGCATGTCTGCTCCTGCACGGGTGGGCAAAATGTAGCACTGATACGTACAGATGAATTGGATGATGTTATCTGCAAAAAGTGAAGGAGCAATAAATTATTACAATACTGCTACAAAAAAAATCTTGAATGATGACAAATATATTTAAAAATATATATCATGCTTACAGACAGGGACATTACTGGGCCCTGGCGAATGGGCTATAGTTCTGCGTGTTTTTTCAATTGCCTTGGATCTTACTTTTCTTTCCCATTTTTATATGTTCACTTTACCAAATGTAATTGCAATGCCAACTGGACACATTTAGTGTGGATTTCAACAATTCATCCACACCGGGAGCAATTAACACTTCAAAAAAAAAAAAAGCATCGATTTAGCGCTGAACTGCTGCCTAAAATACATGTGTGAATTGTGCAGCGCATCATTTTAGTATGCATCAGTTTATGTGTATGCTATATTCATAATATTCTATTTTTGCTGAACGAATGAATTAGTGTTGTTGAACAAATCTGTTGAGTGAAATCATAAATACAGTTAATGTCTCCACCTACTGGTATAGTAATATAATCTTGAGAAAGAGTCACTGAAAATTCCCCACCACTAATGCAAAGACTGAAAAGTCTGACAGCTTGTCCAAAACTTAGCCAAACTCAGACTTAGCCAAAACAAGAATTTTGGGTAACACTTTAGAATAATGGTCCGTCATTAATAAGTAACTTTGCAGGAAGTAATGCAGGACAAATCAGTAGTACTGCTTTAACATTTCAGCTACTACTATTAAATAATATAGAAACAAGCTTAACTAATCAGTAAGTAATATCAAATTTAGGACTAAGATAGTTCCTTATTAGCTAATCAGTAATTACAGAATGAGACTGGCATCATTAAGAACTAATAGGTAACTATGACAAATTATAAAGAATTACTAATTAATTAATAATCACAACATTAAAGTGTCTGAGATGTGAGCAATTATATATTTTTACTCTCAACGTGGTCATGAAATGCATCATTAAATACTCAACTGTTACCTAGTCACTATGCAGGAACTACTAGCGATCTGGAAAATTTATTTTAAAGTGAAAAACATCTTTTTCACTTTTAAAATAATGGTCCAGATCAATAGTAGTTCTTTTTTACTCGGAGCATGGTCATAAAATGCATCACTTTATTTCTCAAGTACCTAGTCATTCTTCAAGAAGTATTAGTGATCTGGACCATTATTTTAAAGTGAAAAAGATGTTTTTCACTTTAAAATAATGGTCCAGATCACTAGTAGTTACTGCATAGTGACTAGGTAACACTTGAGTAATAGTGATGCATTTTATGACTGTATTCAGAGTAAAAATGATGACTGATTACGTCTCAGACACACGATAATGTTCTTTACAATTTGTCAGTTAGTTAATAGTTATTAATAATTATTCAGGAGGAATAAGGAGGAACTACAAGAATATTTGATGTCTGTAATCGGAAGCACTTCTGTGGACATGACAGCTCCTAAAACTCCCAATGGAACATACTCTGGATTGTGCCTGTACAATTTTTATGGTCTACCATTTGTTTTTGTTATCTTTCAATAAAGGTGTTCAAACAAGGAATAAAATTTACAAATAAAAGCCTACTCTATAATAAAAGTTCTGGCTTTTCAAACGTTTTCATTTAATAATAATACTTTTACTTAGCCTAATTCAGAATAAAATCCTGGACTATTTCTAATTCCACGAGAATAGGGAAGTACACAACACAACTAAAACAGTAAGGGCACAGAGGAACGAAATCTTTGGAATCACTTTCAGAACGATTTTTTTTTTTTTTTAAGCTTATGGGGGATAAAAATATTGACAGCCAATCAGATTCACCCGACTTTAAAGAGCTTACGCATTTAAAGCGACATAATTGCATCGCGCGATTATAATAAACAGATCGTTATCGTTCTATTTATGATTATATTTATATCGTTCTTGTTGTGAACAGGTCTTAAAGACAACCAGTTGTTTGTTTCTTTAAACACAACCAATCATATACTCTAAGAATGTAATGTGTGCTCATATAAAAGATTATATCAGATTTTTAAAACACTGCGCAATTGTCAAGTAACCTAAAATGTGCTTTAGCTATATTAGTAACATATAAATTAACTGGTTTTATTATCATTATATTTATTTAAATATTTAGTTATAATCATATAGGGTCAGATTAGATAGAAATACCTGACATCTGCACATTTATCACAGTATATGCATAGAATCTAAAAAAAGCAAACAAATTATATAAATAATTAACAACAAGACAACACATGCGAAATGACAGGAGGAGTGAAGAGGGAAACATACCCCAGAGACCAAAAATAGAACCACTAGATGAACCTCAGCATTACGTAGCCAGCTAAAGCCCCACCGCAGTCCACATTACAGACAGGCTGCATGAAACATTACAAGACATTGAGAGGCATATATGTTTAATTAATGCTTATAGTCTATGCAGTCAGACCTAAAAAGTTTTTAAAAAGTTAACTTTAGTCCACTGCATTTGAAAAAAAAGAAAAAGAAAAAAAAAAGTCAGTAAGCATTATTAATAAATAAACCCTTGTGCTTGACATGCAGATATCTAAACTCCATCTGAAATCTGGTAAACATGAGTCACGAATCACGTTACACTGATCACATCATCCGCTACATTGAATTCACAGAGGAAACTTTGAACAACAAGGCAGAGAAGTTAGTAGATTTATGTTGTCACATTTACCCAGCGAGATCTTGACACGGATAACTCAATCCGTCAACGGGGGCGAGTTTTTGTAAGTAGGGACTCTCTGGAGCTGACCGAAGCGCTGCTGCTGAACACATTTGACTGACTTGCAACAATCATGTCCATTCACTGTGGTATGGCAGGAATGTGTGTGTGCCCGAACCGCTAGCCAGCAAGCGTTCCTGGGTCCTAGCGCCAGTTAAGAATATAAGCGCGTGCACATGAATAATTTTACTTGACTTTCCATTCAGTGTATGGAAGACTTAGAGTACCTGAAAACCAAGCTTAAGTACTTAAGTAAAAGTACAGATACCTTACAGTAAAAATGACTCCACTACAAGTTGCAAATCACCAATTCCAATTCAACTTGACTAAAAGTCTTACAGTAGCCTGACTTAAACAGTATGGGGTACAACAGGGCTAAAGGCACACCTTAAGAATTTTTTTTTTTTTTTTTAACTACTCCCATAGTGTATGACTGCAGAAAAATATATGGTTTTATTGAACATTGATGGTTTTTATTGAACATTGTTTGTGTGTGTGTGTGTGTGTGTGTGTGTTTGTGTGTGTATTTAATCAAATAAATGCAGCCTTGGTGAGGATAAGAGACTTCTTATAAAAACATTAAATATTTTACCAATCCAAAGTTTTGAATGGCAGTGATATATATATATATATATATATACACTCACACACACACACACAGATCTTATGCCTTGTCGGGGATGCTTAACAAACTCGTAAACCTCATATCCGTAAAATAACTCTGATGAACTCGAAGACCATAAGACACTTTAAGAGTCCCATCTTAGCAACAGAGTGAGTGCAGACCCTGTACATCTTTAAACTTACAAAAATATCAAAATATGCAACATTTCATAAAACAAATTATAAGATTAACTAATTAAGTCTGTTACAACTAGTCACAATTTATTTAAAAAGTTGTTTGTAATACTTCTGTATTGTTTTTGTGTACAGACAAGCAGATGAACCAAGAATATAAACCAACACATGGTTTCTCATTAAGCATTTTATAGTGCTGTATATGGATCACGTGCCCAAAACTAGCATTTTGTTCACATAGTTTTTGAGGTCATCTAAATATTCATGGCTCGAAA
Organism: Hypophthalmichthys nobilis; assembly: GCA_037950665.1. Lineage (NCBI taxonomy): Eukaryota > Metazoa > Chordata > Actinopteri > Cypriniformes > Xenocyprididae > Hypophthalmichthys > Hypophthalmichthys nobilis. The sequence continues at coordinate 28,662,021 of CM075479.1, forward strand.
CAGATGGAAAATTGACAGGCCTATGTTCTATGGATGTTTTGCCCTCCTTGTCTCTGCGCCAGTCAACTATTAATATTTACAGTACATTTATGGACAGTGAAGTGAAGAGCTAATGCCGACTCAACACAGAACAAAGGAGGAAAGGAGAGCAGATGTGCAGGAGCAGATGTAAGGGAATAAAATATGCATTTAATCTTTTTTGCATCTTAAAGGTGAATATGAAATTTTTTTTATTTGCCCTTAGTGCAAATAACCTCTGCCTATATTTTTAGTATTTAGTGGGTATAAAAAGAATGCACACCCCTGTTAAAATTAAAGCTTTTTGCAATACAAAAAAAGAAAGAAAAAAATCATGTCAGATCTTCAATGTAATATTGAAACCAACCAAATTCATGCAACAAACAAATATAAACTTAAAATTACCTGGCTGCATAAATTTGCACACATGGTACTTAACCAACTGAATTAAAGGATTAGTTCACTTTAAAATGAAAATTACTGCAAGCGAAGCGATGCGTTTGTGTAAGAAAAATATCCACATTTAACAAGTTATAAAGTAAAATATCTAGCTTCTGCCAGACCGCCTTCTGTATTCAACTTACGAAAAAAAGCATAACTGATGTGAAGTTTTTTTCGTAAGTTGAATACGGAAGGCGGTATGGCGGAAGCCAGATATTTTACTTTATAACTTGTTAAATGTGGATATTTTTCTTACACAAATGCATTGCTTCACTTCAGAAGGCCTTTACTTACCCTCGGAGCCATGTGGAGTACATTTATGATGGATGGATGCACTTTCTTGAGCTTCAAACTTGTTGGTCCCGTTCACTGCCATTATAAAGCTTGGACGCATCCGAAAATTTATTAATATAACTCCAATTGTGTTCATCAGAAAGACGAAAGTCATATACATCTAGGATGGCTTGAGGGTGAGTAAATATTGGGGTAATTTTCATTTTAAAGTGAACTAATCCTTTAAACTCTTACAGAAAAGTAATTCATGTCTTTCAGTGATGCTGTTTAATCCTGAATATCTATCCTATATCTACTGTTTCTGTAGGATTTTCTTAGTATGTTTTTGGTCACATCTTATTGCTGGTCGGCAATAAGAATAAACCAAAATAACCATGGTCAGCAAAAAGCTTACAAAGGATGTGCAGAGGTACCAATCAAGAGAAGAGTACAAAAGTATTTCCAAAACATTCGATGTGCCATGGAATACTGTGAATGCCATCATCAACAAGTGGAGACAATGGGGCACCACAATGACATTAAAACAGAACAAGACGCCTGTCAAAATTTATTTAAAAACATATCAAGGAGGCTGCGAATAGACTTGGGGGAGGTTGAGGAATGTCGGGCAAGTACCAGTGGCTTGCTGCATGTGACAACAATATTCTGTATTTTTTTTTCTTGGCCAAACAGAAGGCATTACTCAAAAACATCTATAAGCACACCTAAATTTAGCCAAAACCATGTGGCAAAATGGTTTATGGTCTGATGAAACTAAACTGAACCTTTGAGTCGTAATTTTAAGAGGTACATTTGGCACCAAAACAAGACTGGTCATTACCCAAACAACACCATAACCATGATGAATCATGGTGGTTCAAGCATGATGCTATAGGGCTGCTTCTTTTCAGCTGTGACTGGAGCAGTAGTCAGGATAGAAGAAATCATGGATAGAGCCAAATACCAGACCATTTTGGCACAAAACCTGCAGGACTCCATTAAAAAGATGAAAAGGAATTTCTTCTTTCAGCATGATAATAACCTCAAACACAAATCTAAGTCAATAAAGGAGTGGCTTCAGAAGAAAAGAAAAACATTTTGGAATGGCCAAGTCAGAGCCCAGACCTAAATCCAATTGAAAACATGTGGAATGACGTGAAGAGGGCTTCACACAGGTGATCCCCCTGCAATATGATCAATCTGAAGCTTTTTTGCAATTAAGAGTGAGGAAAACATTTACAAATCAGTATGTGCTATAGTAAAAGCAAAATGTGTTTCATCCAAGTATTAGTTGAGAGTGAGACACTTATGTAACTTTTTATTTTTTCTATTTGTTTGTTACTTGAAATTTGGTTTTAATATTGCATTCAAGGTGGAAAAAGATGTGATGTGATATATCTTGAATTAATTTTTTACATCTCAAAAACCCACAATTTTAACAGGGGTGTGTTGACCTTTTATACACACTGTATGTTATGACAGAGTTGCTGATCAGCCTTACCAAAAGATAATGACAGCTTTGTGGCACTATGTCTTTGTAATATTGGCATTTATCATTGTCGAATTTCATGATGAAACAGTGGCACAGTCTTCATTCTTACACTGTATCACTATAGTGAAGATCTTATGTGTATGTGTCTTACTGGCTTTATGCATTAGATCAAAACATGATGCCTTCAGACTAATTAAACCATTAACTTATTCTTTAAGATTATGTCAATCTAGGCTTTTTTTAGGCAACAGGGGGATAACATAGGTGCACAGCCATTAAAGAAGCATAGCATACACACATGCAAAGATAAAACAAGAAATATTTAGTTTCAAGTCATCATATTAAGCAGAGATCCAAACAGTCAAAGAGACTAAACACTGAGCATTGTGCATATGTGTGTATTTGTTAAGATTATACACCCTCAAGCAGCTGAATTGGCTGTCTAAACTGTCGAGCGGTGTGGGAACATGGAACGACTTGCGTTCTGAAAATATACTAAACAGCATTCCACAAATGTGAAGGTGTTTAAAAAAAAATCTATGCATCATGAACATTTTATAAAGCAAATTCAAATATTATTTTATACAAGGTAAGTCACTCTCAATACAATGTTTGCCATTTACATTGTTCTGTATATAAAAGACTGGATTTATCTCACTTGCAATCTTTATCATCTAAGAGACAAAGATAAGGCAGAAAATGGGGAGAAAAAAAAACAATTAAAAAGTCATTAAAAATTCTTAGTCTTTTCCTCTATTACTACTCTATCACATTGCCTGTATCTTTCAACCTCTCATACTATAAAAGGTGTCCTACCTCTTTAGCTGCTCCATTGTTACTTCTAATGTTGTTGTTGCTACTGCTACTTTGGGTGTTCAATAATTGTCCTTAAAGTGTTAAAAGTTTTTCTATCAAGGACAGAGGGCTGGAACTACTCAGAAATACATGTTTTGTGTGTGAGCATTTGTGATGTTAAAATGACGCAAAATATGTTGCCTCAGTGCATGTGTCTTGACATGCCAGTCAAAGCCTTTACACACATCCTCTGCCCAGACATGCTAGTTCAGCAAACTCCAAAGGCCTTGGAATGGGAACAAGGGAGTGTGAGAAACAGATGTGGGTTGAGGTAGGTAAAATGTGAGACACAAATACAGACAGACATAGACAATGGAACAGAGACAAAAATGTCAGAGATACAAACATCTTTTATGTATAATTTAAAAAAAACAAAACAAACATAAATTAAGCTTTAACACATTAATTGAAGTATAACTGAACAATCAGAAACTATAGTTTCACCACTCCACTTTAGTGATAACAAATTGGTTGTCATATAAAAGTGATATTTGCTAAAACCCAACCCTAACCATATCTATACCCTATATCCATATCAACCCTATCAAGTATATTTAAAGCTGTAGTCCATAAGTTTTGCTTCTTTGTCGCCATCTCTGTTTGAAATCTGCAATTGCAATTGACTACGGTTGAATCTCCAGTTGTCACTGATGTTTGTCATTTGGAACTTTCAGGATTACAATCTGCCATCAAAATAAGTTTAATTATTGCAGCTGCTGTGAGGAAAGGATATAAATGATCCACTACCTGCAGCATCCTCACATGCCATATAGCCTACTAGCTGGGACTCCTTTTTTATGTAAACATGTAACGATCGGCCTAATCGGTTGAGTTTACATGTATTAAAATGGGGTCAGATTAAACTGTGTGAGCTTTTGGAGTGTTTAAAAAGATGAGACAGATGACAGAAGTAAAGTAAATAAATAAAGTGTATTTACAATTTCCACATGGAACTTAAAACAACACAATAAAACTAGAATAACTTAAGCTGTTTAAAAGTGTGGAGTCCATTAGCACCATACCCTAAAACAGTCCTTAAGAGTCCTAGTAGCGTGCTGAAAGTCCCAATGTGAAAGTGTCCACCGGTGTATATACAAAGTCCATGGAAGTGTTAATCCAATGAAAAGTGATGTGGATTGCTGGAAAGGTAAGTCAATAAAAAAAAAACAACTCCGCAATCCAGCTTGTGGTCTTTTGCTTAATGACCCAGTTTGTTTGCCATGCTGCCTCCTTTATGCTGGCTTACTTCCTGATTCCTGTCATGTGATCAGTCACATGACAGGCAGACCCAGACTCATTTAAAGACATACACACATTAAAATAAGTAAGAGGAATAAAATGGACTAAAATGACTAAGACAACATGTAAACCTATTAAAACTCAAATATATATAAAACCATCATGATATATATTGAGCGGTACAACATGTGTCCTGTGTGACAATGCCTTAGCCTTCGGCCACCCAGGGAAGAAACGGTCATCCATTGCCCATGTAGTGGGTATCCTCTAAAATGTGTGTCTTAAAATGTCTTTGCAATAAATTAGGTAAAACTAGGCCCTCCCACAGAGGCACTAGTCTGCCGGAGGAATCTATTGGAATACTAGAGAGAGGTGGAATTCGATACCGGCCTGGGTGTCCTTGGGCAGGTGGCGCCAAACCTCCCAGGGTCCTGAAGCACCCAGCCTTCCTGGCACGCCACTCCCCCTACCCTTTAGAAATGCTCCTATCCAGCTTGTGGGTCTCTTTGGTGGATGATGATGTTGAAGCTGATGAATGGTGATGATGTTGACTGTGAGGTGGTTTCTTGTGAGGGTTGATGACAGTACACTCTATGGTCTCCACACCACACGATTTGCAGTCCTGGGCGAATGACCAGATGTCGCTGTGGATAGTGGGCCACCAGGCAACCTCCAGGATCTTCAGGAGGGTCTTTAGCCGCCCATGGTGTCTCTCCGTGGTCTTTCGATGGTAGTGCTGTATCGTCTGCTGGATCAGGGCCCTGGGAACGACGAGCTGGATCTTAATGTTGTCGTCCCCCTTCTGGATCCGCCGATACAGCAAGCCTTGGTGGTCCCGCACGTCAATCCCGTTGGTCGGTGGAGTGGAGGGAGAGATGGAAAGTCTCTGGAGAGTGTCGTCAACACCCTGTGAGCTGGTGAGTTGCTCTCTGGAGAAGGGGAGGATGGAGAAGATGGTGTCGAAGTCTGGCCCAGTTGGAGTGGTGGCACAGAATTCTCCATCGGTCGCTCTGTTGACTGTCTGTGAAGTGGTAGAGGCAGTGGGATCGTTGGTCGGAGGAAAGCCAGGGGTCGATGTGGGAGGCACTGGGCTGGTCGTCGCAGTGGGAGGGGAAATGTTGGGTTCTGGATCCTTTGATTGTTCCAGCTGTTTCGCCCATTTCTTGTCTCTCCTCTTAAAACAGTCGATGACCTCTCTCTCTAGTGTCGCCACGGCATCCTTTATTGATTCCTCCATTTTGTCAAATTTTAAATCCACAGCCTCTCTAAAATACACTTCACGGTTAAGATTACTTTCAACAGAGTCATTAAAATCCTTCTCCAGTTTTAAAACAATGTTTTTAAGAGCAGCCACCTCTGCGCGAAGCTGTACACATTCACAATGATGTAAAACCTGTTCATCATTAAAACCAGCAGATGTATTAAAAGAAGCAGCATTAACTTGGTTTGTCGTCATGTTACAACACTCTTCTCAACACAGTGTAAACAATCTTTAAACGTTCCCCGTACGGGCCACCATATGTAACGATCGGCCTATTTGGTCGAGTACATGTATTAAAATGGGGTCAGATTAAACTGAGTGAGCTTTTGGAGTGTTTAAAAACATGAGACAGACGACAGAAATAAAGTAAATAAATAAAGTGTATTTACAAATTCCACATGGAACTTAAAACAACACAATAAAACTAGAATAACTTAAGCTGTTTAAAAGTGTGGAGTCCATTAGCACCATACCCTAAAACAGTCCTTAAGAGTCCTAGTAGCGTGCTGAAAGTCCCAATGTGAAAGTGTCCACCGGTGTATATACAGTCCACAGAAGTGTTAATCCAATGAAAAGTGATGTGGTTTGCTGGAAAGGTAAGTCCATAAAAAACAACTCCGCAATCCAGCTTGTGGTCTTTTGCTTAATGACCCTTTATGCTGGCTTACTTCCTGATTCCTGTCATGTGATCAGTCACATGACAGGCAGACCCAGACTCATTTAAAGACATACACACATTAAAATAAGTAAGAGGAATAAAATGGACTAAAATGACTAAGACAACATGTAAACCTATTAAAACTCAAATATATATAAAACCATCATGATATATATTGAGCGGTACAACATGTGTCCTGTGTGACAATGTCACAAACAGATGTGACGTAATGATGCAAAGATGAACACTGGTGTGAGTATAAAAAGGCACCTGTGAATAACGTCATCCACTTCTTGTCTGTAGGAGACCAGAGCAGGAATGCCTGAAGCATGGCAAAGGGATGCAGTGTCTCGTTCCCTATTCTCAGTGAACCATGGTTACATGTGTGCCTAGGTGCACCAGTGACAACCATAGACAGGAGCTTCTCAAGAACGGAGGCCTCAAGCAAGACTCTAAGAGAGGAAGCCTAGCTATGTTCATACTCAGGCCAGCTTTCAAAAAGGCTTCACAGAGAGCCTAGAATACTCAAAACTTCCAAAAAGCAGCCCTGGAGAGAGGAGGCCTCAACAAAAGGCCTGACAAACTCTAACCCAAGGGCAGTGGCGGGTTGAGTCTAGCTGGCCCATGAAGCTCCACAGAGTGGAGGCCTAAAAATACCTCTCAGAATGAGAGGGGGCCTAACACACTCGTATTGAGGTAAGCAGCCAAGGAGGCTCGAAGAGAGCCTAACTACCTAGCACACTACACTACCGCCTAACCAAGCTCTAGGAGTGGAGGCCTCAGCATGACAACTCTCCTATCAAGAGGAGGCCTAAAAACGTTCCAAACTCAGGACGATTCACGAGGAGACTCAAAAGAGTGCCTGCAACCCTTAACTAATATCCGGCAGAGCTCTAGAGAGAGGAGGCCTCAAGAAAAATAACTTCAAAAATGAGAGGAGGCCTGACAACACTCATATTAGCCAAGGAGGCTCACAGAGAGCCTGATGACTTAGCAAATAATATCTGAGCTTTAGGAGCGGAGGCCTCAGCATAACGACTCTCCTATCGAGAGGAGGCCTAGCAACTTTCCACACTTAGGAAAAGCATGCGAGAAGGCTCAAAGAGAGCCTACAACCTGTAACTGATATCCAGGCAGAGCTCTAGAGAGCGAAGGCCTCAATAAAGGTGACTCTCAAAATGAGAGGAGGCCTGACGACGCTCATATTGGCCAAGGAGGGTCACAGAGAGCCTGATGACTTAGCAAAGAAAGCCGAGCTCTAGGAGCGGAAGCCTCAGCATAACGACTCTCTAATCAAGAGGAGGCCTTAACAACGTTTCACACTCAGGATATCTCACGAGGTGGCTCATAGAGAGCCTGTGACCCGCAAATGCTATAAATGCAAATGAACCATCAGTAAGGCAGATGTAAAAGTAAAACAACTGCCAAAAACATCATAGGTCCAGCTTCAGGGCCAGATGTAAAAACACATGTCAGAGCCCCTCCTGACATAGCCAGGACCGGTTTTATGATCGATCACTTCCCTCAGATCTTTCCTTACCCCTCGAAGGAGGGGGAGCGTGGGTGGCAGTGCTGGCCTTCTGGACCTGTCTCCGGTCCTGAGACTGGGACGGGCCAGCCCCCCTCACAGACTGAGGCGGGGACCCAGACCAGCGCGGTATAAAGGTTTTAAAAGCCGCGGAGCACGCCTTTGCCTCTCTAAACTTGCCGATCACCGTCCTAATGGATGTGCCAAAAAGCTCAGATGGCGAAACCAGCACATCGAGGAAAAAGTTTTTCTCTTTCTCCCCGATGTCGGCCATGTTCACCCAGAGATGTCTCTCCATAGCCACCATGGCTGCCATGGTTCAACCGATCGCGGCGGCGTTATGTTTAGTGGCACAGAGAGCCACATCTGTGGTGCAGCGCAGCTCCTCTACCGCCTCAGGGAAGCCCCTGGCCCTAGTCCAGGTCCTTCGCGGGACATAACATCCAACAACTCGTCATATGCGGGGCAAGCAGGCTGAGAGCACTCGGAAGCATCATCGATCTCATCAGCCATGTCTTGCTTATCATGGCTCGAAGCAAGGATCGTGCTCGCTGCTGGATCAGATCAGTTCATACCTCTCTCAAATTCATCCGCGAGCTCCATCTGCGAGCCCCACAGCTTCAGTCTCCTAACTCGCCTCAGCCACAGCAGGTCCTGAACCGCGAAACACAGATGGCTGGTCCGATTCCCTCGAAAAAAGTGCCAGACGAGAGCGAAACCTCACAATGCACACAAACAGCCCCCTCAAGGACTGAGCATGTATGCTCCTCACCCATGCACATAACCCCATAGCGACCCCTAGGGGACACAGCGCAAGTTCCCTTTCAAAAGGAAACATTATTACAAGCTTACCGTTGTGAATCGGGCTAAGAAGGAGATAGTTTTGAACACTGGCTGGTTATGTACTTGCTCAAAAAATGATTTTGGATCTTTTTTAATCAAAAAAGTTACGGACTGCAGCTTTAAAGCAAATCATAGTTTGGCAAATTTGATAACTACTTAAAAAATGTCATCACAAGCCAGTTTTGGACATGTTTCATGTTGACATTTTTAAACATTTGGCCCTCAGAAACCCCCATGTTTTATAGGGACTTTCCATAGCGATAATGAGTTTTTTTTTGTTGTTGTTGTTTTTGTTTTTTACTGTACAAACGGTTATTCCATACCCTAACCCTACCTCTAAACCTACCCATCATTTTTACACTTTCAAAAAACATTACCTGAATGAGTTTATGAGCTGTTTTCCTCATGGAGACCACAAAATTGTCCCCACAAGTACAAGGATTTTGGATATCGCCATAGGAGAGGGTTGCAGTCAGAGAAATTTCTGGGAAATGCCAAAGATAGTATGACCTGAGAACTCAAGGCTTGCTGAGCGAAATTTTATCACATTATTTTCTTGAGAAGAAAAGGACACTGATTAGGTTAAGTTAGGTTTCTCCTGTCACAGCACTTTTTCATTTTGGAAAGTTCCAGGTAACTAAAGATGTTAATCACATTACAAAATAATGAGATATTTCTTTTGTTGCCCAAAAATCATAATCATGGTGGTGATTAGTGGTGATAGATAAAACTCTACAAGCATCCCTTTTTTGAGATGTGTTTTGCTTTTCTAAATGTGTTATTGATTTTCTAAATGATCAGACTTTTCATTTTGCTTTGTGGATGATAAAACAGGCTAATAATAGACAGAATATCATACAAACTTGGCATGTCTGAACTCTGTTTACTTAGTAAGCAACCACCTGAAACACCTTTGTAATCTCATAGCAAAACCCTGGCCCAGGAAACACTTTACTTACAAATTATTAATTACAGCAAAGTAAGAAAAAACTATTTTAGTCTTTGATATATGCTCAGTAAAAAGAAATACTATTCAAAAACTAATGCCAAGAATAAAGATGGACAGTTTTACTGTCAAATAACACAAGGTGATCCCAGAAAAACTAAACATGTTTCACTCTTTTTCTCTCAGTGGCCATTTTTAGCTGTCCCAGAATTCAATGGGCTCCCACCCTTGACCATAATTACACATTTCTCCTTGGGTTTATGCATACACATTCCACATTATTTGGTCATGTGGATGTTTTTGCCTCTTTATTTGCCAAACTGCAAACAAAAGAAGAAAATTCAGTCTTCAGAATTTGCTGCATTATAGCATGTCAGTTTAATCTTTGTGTATAATTTAAATTAAGCACAGTCTAATAATAACTGTAAATGAAACAAAGTTAACAGATCTGTGCCATTTGAGGGAAAATGCATTGATTGTATTCTCAAATATAGCTTAAATATATTTGCTTATTAATAATACAAATCTTTTTCTTTTATGTTGGGTGAATATTATTCAGAATATCCTGAATGTACTTTTCTTTTCAAGGACAGTAATATTCAACAATAATACATTTCCTGGCCTTGAATCCTAGATTAATAGGCTTGTCCTTGTGCACCGTCTGCTATAATAAAGTGCTGTAAAAGAGTACACACAATGAAAGATTTTGTATTTTTTCAAGATATGGGTTAATGTATAGAGGGTATGCACGTGACGTCACTGTTGGCTGTTGTGACTGCAATTACGCACTGAGTGGCAAAAAGGCTGAGTGGCAGCATTGGTTTTCAGCGTGAATGCTGCGAAAAACACACAAAACACGTTCAAAATGGGAAAGAGCTTTGCAATTGACTATACAAATAGATTTGACAAGAAATCTGGGGTCGTATTCACAAAACATTTTATCTTACCACTAAGAGTTCTCCTAAATAGCAGTAAAAGTTCTTAGCTAAGAGTTTTCTCTTAATACCTATTCTCAAAGCTGCTGAGACCAACTTTTACTAAGGAATAGACAGAAGTCTTAAGCTAAGGGCGGGGTTGACCTCGTTGCTATGGATGATGTCAACACACTTACTAACTATGCCAACAGTGATTGACTGATGAGGGAGGAGTCTCTGTCAGTGATTTAATCATAGAAATATTGCAGAATGAGGTATCATGTTGCCATATTCAAATAAAGGTTTTAAAATGCAAATGTTGCCATATTCAAATAAAGATTTTAAAATGCAAATGTTGCCATATTCAAATAAAGATTTTAAAATAAAAATGTTGCCATATTCAAATAAAGGTTTAAAATGTAGGCTGTGTCACTAATTAAACTAATATATGTTCAGCTAATTGTCAGCTTCTTACATATCTGCGTCTCGAGAGATTGCAGAATTCAAGCAACAAATTATATTTTATAAACAAAGTTTGGGAGGAGCACGTTGAAACAGTCTATAATCAGCTCGAGAGGAGGTATATGTATATACACACAGGTATATATATATATATATATATATATATATATACACACACACACACACACAGGCGAGCCGACTCGTTTCGACAGTTTTTTGCATCACTCCACCACCCCGTCCCTCACTCTCGGCTGGGATATAGGGGAGAACTCTGGGTGTGGGCTAAATTCCAAGCTCGGAATCATCCCCTTGGACAGCACGCCAAATACGCTTATTATATATATTTTTACTCTATTCGATCATTTGTAAATGTGAACTTGTGAAAACAACTGCCACATTTATTAAAATTAATTTTTTATTTATATTCAAATCTATGAATCAAAATATTTATTGCATTTATGAAGAAAAGGTTCAGCACCCAAAGCTCTATCGCTATTGCCTCAGTGGTGTAACTTACAGTGTCTTTGGCGGATTGCTGAGGCGGATTGGCAGCAACGGTCATTAGGATTGTTTGTGATTTGGTCATAGTGACTTAGGAGTCCTTTTGACTACTCCTAAAGTTTCACAGATTTAGCAGCTAGTTAACACTGATAATAAGAAGAACCATTATTAATACTTGGTAACCAATAATAATCAGGCATGTGATTATTCTAGTCATATACTATTTACATTGCTATACAGACATATTTTAAAAATTCATTAAAATTTTAAATCTAATTTTTTTCTGCAAACTCCACCAGATTTTTGTTACACATCTCCCCAAGTACATTTCAGTCAGTCCTCTTGTGCAGTCCTTGGCCAATGAAAGCTGTTATGGAGTCCAGACCTTGGCCCTGTCCCAAATGGCACACTTCATATGCACTTACGAGCAGCGCCTCATTTCGGAGGCCGAGTCCTCCGAAATTTGCAATTGAAGGCTGCAGACATCAAGGATGTCTTATTTAAGAAAAGTAACCATAATAAAATTGACTGTTATTCCTTGTGAGGTGCAAAATACTGTAAATTCTTTTTTACTTTGCAATATAACGGTTACTTTTCTTAAATGAGGCCACTGCGATGACGTATGCAGCCTTAAAATGTGACCTCTGGAGGACTTCGCAGCAGACTTTTTCCCTACAGTCAAAGCGGCGTTACGTCATGAAAGTGTGGACTCGTAAGAAGACTGCAAGTGTTTAGGATGTCATTGGGGACAGGGCATTTTATGTTTCACACTTCAGAAATGTGACGTAATTTCCAGTAAGAGAGCATAGGCAGATATAGTCTTATTATTGGGAGATATAAGGGTCCGTGCATTGGAAAAATTGTAATTCATTGAATTTCGTTCAGAGTTGTGCGACAGTCAATTACTGTTTGCGGATACCATAGAAATGAATGAGAAGTGCCGTAAACAGAATCATATCTGCCGTGCAATTGTCCATGACATCGTACTACGCGTTATAACGTAGGACATAGCGTAGGACATAGCATAGTATGTCATGGCATTGTGTACTACGTCGCGGAAGTTAAGACTTTTTAGATGCAAGTCGAATGCGTACGGCTGTCGCACCAGAAACTCATTATTTTATTTTATAAAGTTTTCAATAAAGATATTTGTCTTACACAAACGCATTGATTCACTTCAGAAGGCCTTTATTAACCCCCGGAGCCTCGTGGAGTACGTTTTATGATCGATGGATGCACTTTTTTGGGCTTCAAAATCTCATCCTTCATTTACTCCCATTATAAAGTGTCACACAACAGAAGGAGGCAGACAGGCAAGTTGTAACAACACAGAGTTGATTATGAACAGAGGCATGGAACTAGACAGTTCAGAGATGAATAGATGACTTAGCTGAATGGTAATGATAATGTCTCTTAGCAAGAATGACGATAAAGACCGGGAGCTGGGATGAAGCAGATGAGAGGCAGACGACAGATGACGGAAGACAGATGACAGGAATCCACAATGGCAGGTATCTTTATAGTGAGAACTGAGAAGAGGAGCAGGTGCGGTGAATCAGAATTCCGGGGAGAGTGAACGAGTGTGCTGATCTGGTGACGATGGGTTGACAGTGGTCTGAGATGGTTGCGACTCCGTGACATAAAGCTTAGAAGAGCCAGGATATTTTTAATATAACTCTGACTGTTTTTGGCTAAAAGAAGAAAGGCATATACATCTAGGATGGCTTGAGGGTTAGTAAATTATGAGGTAAATTCATTTTTGGGTGAACTATCCCTTTAAGCACTAAGGATCATGTGAATCTAAAGTCTGAGGTAATATTGCTGAAAATTCATCTTTGCCATCACATTAATAAATTACATTTTAAAATATACCAAAACAGCTCTTTTAAATTGTAAATTTAACTTTTAACTTTTCTTTTCAATTGTAAATTTATTTTTGATCAAATAAATGCAGCCTTTGTGAGCAAGAGACTTCTTAGAAAAACATTTTTTAAAAATCTAAATTATTCCAAATGTTTAACCAGGAGTGCACATTTGTCAAATTGCATAAGAATCAATAAGCCATGATATGCTGAAGATAAAAGCTCATTTTAGCATTAGGCCAGAAAAGAGAAGTAACATTCTTTATTAGTGTGCAGAGAACAAAGGGTGAGTATATAAGATGGGCTCAAGAATAGGTCAATTATGAGATTTTATTCAAGATTGTTGAATAAACAAACCTACACAATACATAATATCAGAAAAGATTACATACATAATATTGATATCATTTAAAATTCCTAAACCTGCAATATATGTAAGACTTTGTGACCGTGATAGAGGTAACAGTGAAAGAGTATGTGATTATACTGACACACACACATGTTGGGGTTCCATATTTTATGAAGACTCTCCATAGACATAATGGTTTTTATTCTGTACAAACTGTATATTCTATCCCCTAAATCTAGCCATCACAGAAAACTTTCTGCTGTTTTTAGATTTCCATTTTCAAAAAAGATCATTCTGTATGGTTTATAAGCCTATTTCCTCACGGGGAGTTTGGGGACCAAAAATGTGTGCAAAACAAGGTCAAAATTTACTGGTATTACTATACTTGTGGGGACATTTGGTTCCCATAACGAATACCAAGCGCGCGCGTACACACACGCACACAAGCAAACAAGCAGAGAATCCCGCAAACATCAAGACTCAAACCAAAGAGCAATATCAGACACTGATTTGTTCTGGTGTCTGCTGGCTTGGACAGCTCTACAGGCCATACAATAATGCTCCGCCCAGAATGACATCACATGTACGCTGTAGTGACGCATCCAGTTCAGGTAACGCTGATAGAGTGAGTGGTTTCGGTCCAGGTGTTTCAAGTACGCAGCAAGAGCCCGTGGGCCGCTGAAGTCTTTAACGTGTATGAAGGCATCAGCAGGAAGAAAGAGTTCATAATTCTCCCGTGGCGGTCCCAAAACCACTGGCACTGCTCCTGATAAAAGAGCGTTTCTCCACAGTTTCTCCGTGATGTAATCTGTGTGCAAAGAGTTTTCAAATGCCAGATAGAATTTATACCGGGATGCGGTGCGCACTACGCTATCAGATATCAAATCACGCGCATCACGTCCAAACACATCCACACGTATATATCGCCGGAGATTCCGATAAAATCGCACCCTTTCGTGTTGCTCATTCCAGTTGCTGACTATCCACGCGACGATTCCACGCTTGTGCCGCGCACTGACCTGTGGAGTAGGATCTCTTTCTCCCCTCCGGGGCTGCAGGTACCCATATGGCAGAAAGACGTCCGAGCCTCGACGGTATGACATGGTAAGGTTAAACACCCCATCTAGCCCAATCAAAGAGCCGGAGTGACTTGGAGACTCAAAGTTCATCCAGATCCACTTCTGGCGCGGAGGCCGTGGAGCGCTGGGGAGCGCGCTCCAGTTGCGCATCAGTTCGCGGTGGTGTATGATAACGGCATCAGCGCGGGCGTACGCGCCTCTCTTCGTGGTAAGGGTACAGCCCTGGATACCATAACGCACAGCACAGTCTGGCAGGGGATCCCGGTTACCGAAGGGCCTCCACCAGATCAGAAGCGTCACATTTGAGTTTTCGTTTCGCAACCCACCGTCTGTGGATGCATCTAACCGCGACAGGGGGACATTCGTTAGACTTAAAACAAATAATACAATCGCATACCCCAAAGCCAGAGCGAAAACCCACTTGTATGACTTTGGAAATATAAACACAACGCGACATTGTTTCTGTCGGCACGCGCTGCTCACCTTTGCAGGTCTTGGAGTATTTCTGTATGATTTGTTGCCTGTCCACATATGGAGTGGGTGTCCATATATATATATAAGTGACACTAATTGTCCTTCATCCGTTCGGTACAAGTGATTCCTTTGAACAAAACGCGTTCTTATGTCAGTCCAACTTGTTCACCCGGCTTTAGAAAATAGCTCCGAATGTTAAAATTATTTTTGTGTATTGTATATAGGTTACACATTCGGGTTTCTACAGGAAAGCTCGTTATGAAGCTCAAAGCGCAGAGTTTGCGACGTCCTTATGGAGAGTGAGCGTGTGGACTTTACCCTGAATTAAGTCCTTTTACTGTTATATTGCAGGTGCTCGACGTGGCACCGGGTCACAGCTTAAAGGGGCCTTTGTTTACACCCATGGCGCTATAGGTTTAACTTGAAAGGAAAACCAAATCACCTACTTCAACATTTCTCCCTCAGGAGTAGATAGTAAGTTAAAAAAAAAAATCAATTCATAGTTGTGGCTGTCCACTTTTTTTATTTATTTTTTTTATTTTAATGTATTTATTCCAGTGTATGTTCTTGTTTTTTGTAGGTTTGCATTTATTGTTGTAAAACACTTCAGTCGACTTCTGCTACTTCTACTAGTAAGTTTGACATTTTTAAGTATTAAAACAATTGTACACGTTTCTTTTTTTTTTTTTTTTTTTCATAATACCACTAAATTTGTGGACCAGAGCAAAACAAGTAAACTTTTACAGTTCTCAAAATCTCACACACCTTGAAGGAAAACACATACTTCACTTTCTCAGATGTCATAAAAGCATTTGTGGGTCTTAATCTAAAGGTTCCAGAGGAGATGAAACAAATGTATTCTTTGAGAGGCTACACTGAATAATTTTGTACTTTAAAAATTCATTTGTCACATTACAGCTTGACTTAAGTCAAATAAAATGAATGGCAAAAGTAATTAATATGGTGAAAAATTTAAATGGTGACCAATTACAGTTCCTAAATTACATACAATACATCCACATATATCAAATGGGTTTAGTTAATAATTATATGCATTGAAAGTATTTTTAAGACAGTAGTTGAGCTAATTGTTGTGTACATACACAATGTTTGGTTGACATGGTACTGCTCCTCCCTGCAAATGCATAATTATAACAAAAATAAAAATAATTGTCTCATCTTTAGAACGTAAGCTGTGTGGAGATGTTAAGAAAATCACATCATGCACAGACAAAACCTTCTTGACATGCTTAAAACGTTCAATGATTATAATTAGGCCTACACATTGTTGTGAAAATATAAACTGCATGCATTACAATCTTGGGTCTTTTTAAATGTCAAACTCCTATTTTCCATTGAAAATTATCATATAGCATCACCTCAACTTTAATTCACAACAAAACACATTTCTAAGCTTTATGTCAGAAATTAAACTTACACACGTGTCAATATACGTTATTACAAGGCTCTGCCATCTCAAACAGTCTGTGATGTTCACTTGTGCGATGTGCAATGTCATAAGCAGTCTCTCCTGCACTGTTTTTCAGTCCTGCCTGTAGGGTGCGCTGTGATAGCAATAGCTCAATCGTCTTTCCAGCCGCAGCATTTCCAGCCGCCAGCTGAAGTGGTGTGAGTCGGCCCGTAGTCAAGGCATTGACCTCTGCCCCCCATTGCAAAAGACAAGAAGCTACAGCGGCATGACCCCAGCGACAGGCACTATGTAGTGGTGTCCAATCATCGGTGGTTCTCGCATGAAGATTCGCTCCAGCATTCAAAAGAGCAGAGACCATGGAATAATGCCCACCATAGGCAGCACGGTGTAGAGGGGTGTAACCATCGCTATCATGACAATTAGCGAGTGTTGAGTTCAATGTGAGGAGACGCTCTACTGTTGCTAACTGTAGAAGAAAGAAAAAAAGAAAGGTAAATGCATCAATACTTAATTTCTTATGTCAACAAGCAACTGCCATTAAGCTGAATGGTAATGCTATTGATATTATAGACCAGTTTTCAGGTTAAAGCCATATTGAATACCACTTACACATTAAACTTTCAACAAGCAACCAATACAATAATATTTTATTAAGTTTACATTAAAACAATTTATTAAAACCAAGTAACATCAAAGACTAATAAAGTTTATACGCTTTTAATTTTTTCCCACATAAACATTGCATAAACTATAATAATACAATAAGAAGAATATTTCCAGTTTCTTTTATTTTTATTACTGGATCATTATTCATTTGTGTTGGCAAGTGGTGTCACTTTATATCTAAATAAACTTTAAATATAAAAAAATTATAAAAATGTTGCATATTTGTATTATGCAAGTATGTAAACAATTTGTGCACTTTTAAAAGTTATAAATAGTTTTTGTTTTAAAATGTAATAAACATTGTTGCATTCAAGGCACACAAAAGAGATCTTATATAATGGGAAAACAACCTCTGCCAATCTACAATTGGAGCAAGAGTAAGAGTCAGCTTCAATCACGTGTACCCCACAAAACAATCACATTATTGCCTTGATGTCATTGAGTTGTACAACAGTAAATCCGTGTTTGCGTATACCACAGAAATGAACAAGGGCTGTAAATGGATTACCTGTTGCAAAATTGTCTGCGACTGCTCTTATAGGACATTTCATTGTAAACTCTAAATATAGCACACTCCAAAATAAGTATTTAAATGGCAAACATATTAAAGATTAGTGGACAGGCTGTCGATTCATTAATCACAAAATACACTGCTCAAAAAAATTAAAGGAACACTTTTTAATCAGAGAATAGCATCAAGTCAGTTAAACTCCTGGGATATTGATCTGGTCAGTTAAGTAGCAGAGGGGGTTGTTAATCAGTTTTAGCTGCTTTGGTGTTAATGAAATTAACAACAGGTGCACTAGATGGGCAACAATGAGACGACCCCCAAAACAGGAATGGTTTTACAGGTGGAAGCTACTTACATTTTTTTCCCTACTCATCTTTTCTGACTGTTTTTCACTAGTTTTGCATTTGGCTAGGGTCAGTGTCACTACTGGTAGCATGAGGCAATACCTGGACCCTACAGAGGTTGCACAGGCAGTCCAACTCCTCCAGGATGGCACATACGTGCCATTGCCAGAAGGTTTGCTGTGTCTCCCAGCAGAGTCTCAAGAGCATGGAGGAGATTCCATGAGACCGGTAGTTACTCTAGGAGAGCTGGAGAAGGTCCTTAACCCATCAGCAGGACCGGTATCTGCTCCTTTGTGCAAGGAGGAACAGGATGAGCACTGCCAAAGCCCTACAAAATGACCTCCAGCAGGCCACTGGTGTGAATGTCTCTGACCAAACAATCAGAACAGACTTCATGAGGGTGGACCCATTGTCAGACCCTACGCTGGTGCAGTGGGTCCTGAGTTCCTCCTGGTGCACAACAATGCCCGGCCTCATGTGGCAAGAGTATGCAGGCAGTTCGTGGAGGATGAAGGAATTGATACCATTGAATGGCCCCCACGCTCGCCTGACCTAAATCCAATAGAACACCTCTGGGACATTATGTTTCGGTCCATCCGATGCCGCCAGGTTGCACCTCAAACTGTCCAGAAGCTCAGTGATGCCCTGGTCCTGATCTGGGAGGAAATATCCAAGGACACCATCCGTCGTCTCATTAGGAGCATGCCCTGACATTGTCAGGCATGCATACAAGCACAAGGGGGCCATACAAACTACTGAGTACCATTTTGAGTTGCTGCAAAGAAATTTCAGCAAAATGGACTAGCCTGCTGCATTATTTTTTTCACTTCGATTTTCAGGGTGTCTTTGAATTCAGTCCTCTCTACTATAAGTTGATAATTTTAATTTCCATCAAACCATGTGGCATCCTTTCGTTCCTAACACATTACCCAGTCCATATCAGTATAGATATCCAGCATGATATTTTTCCCCATTGAGATCTGATGTGTTTTCAAAGTGTTCCTTTCATTTTTTTTTTTTTTGAGCAGTGTAGTTTATTCAGCGTACTGAAGCAAAGTCTCTTTCAAGGAAAGTCATTTCACTCTGCGACCATATTCGCATATTTCGGGTTACCCATCAATGAGTGGCAGAAAGACTGAGTGGCAGCATTAGTGTTCAGCTTGAATGCACCGAAAACACATCTAAAATGGGAAAGAGCTGTTGTGTGACTGACTGTACAAATAGGTTCACCAATCAGGGCTATCTTTTTACAGTTTGTTCAAAATAGAAGCAGATGGATCACTGCAGTTCATAGAAACAATTGGCATCCAGGCACCAAAATGGATTTGCCATGTTGTCATATCTATGTTGAATTGTGGAGTAAAAATCATAACGTAGGTTATAAATTTTATTGGCTACTCATCAATTAAATATTTTCAATTTATCAATTAACATTTTTTGTCAGCATTTATTAAAAAAAATGTGGTAACACTTTACATTAAGGTTCCATTTGTTTACGTTAGTTCATGTTAACTAATGTAGTTAACTAACAATGATAAATGCTTCTTTTATTAAAGAATAACATTTAATCACTACAGCAATTCACGTTTATCGTTTATACTCTTGAAAGTAAAGAAAACACACCAGTGTTTTCTCTAAGAAAACTTGGTGCAAGTAAACCTGGCTGGTAATGACAAAGTTTACCAGACGAAATATAGTTTTGAAGAACATGTATGCAGAAGTTGTACTACAAATTGCCCCATTACGGAGTGCCTATTTCAAGGCCACAGAATTTAATAAAGATGCTAGGGACGTGTCCTGACTAATATCCAGTGACATCCTAATGTACAGTAGCTGGTGGTATTGCACCTTAATGCTGGTTGGCACCTGTCATAAAACACAAGCAGACAAAGTGCGCAGCTGCCGTGTAGAAGCATTTTGTCGGATATGACAGACAAGACACTCTACCTGCGCTCCAAGAGAGTTAGCTCGCCAGCATGGAAGTTTTTTTGGATTCCGCAAAAATGACTTGTTAATCACCCCAGTCTGCAGGACTTGCTGATCAACAGTGAGAGCAAAACAGATTATCCTGCAGATTTGGCCACTGTACAGAGTAAGTTGCAATTATTTTGCTAGTCCTGGCATGGGAAATGTTACATTAACCTGTTAACTGCTGACACCTTTCGGTGTTTTAATATATTTAGTTTAAATTGAAATATATAAAGTTTAAATATATTTAAATGTAACCACTGTTGTCTGTCTGTGTCTTGTGGTTTTCATTTATTAATTTTTAATATAACCATTATTTAACCAGGAAAAGTCTTGAGATTAAGGGGGTGTTCACACTTGGAAGGTTTGGTTCGATTAAAACAAACTCTGGTGTGATTACTCTGTTAGTGCGGTTCATTTGAATAAGCGTGAACACTGCCATCCGAACCCTGGTGTGCACCAAACAAGCAGACTGAGGCTGCAGAAAAGATGGGTCTTGGTCTGCTTCCAAACAAACTCTGGTGCGGTTCAACTGAAATATAAATGCAACATGGACCAAACACATCCAAAGAATCAAAAACAGGATGTGATGTCACAATATGCAAGCCTAATAAGGACAGAATGCTCAAGCATACCGGTTTTGTTTTTACAATGCAGTAGATCTTTCTTTTTATATGTAACTGAGGAATTCCTGCTGCTGTTTTGACTCATTTACACATTTTCTAAAGCTGGTGACACACTTAACAACTAGCTGAAATGTTCTAAGAATGAACTCAACACACAAAGACGTTTCCAACGACTGGAGCAGATTCTAGTCTTTGACAGTCAGAGAGGAGCACAAACCTAATGAAAAAAAGGCAGCAGGATATGGGTAAGGCCCTGGATGGAGAGGCAACATGGACGGTACTAAAAAACATTGGTTACACTTTATTTTACAGTGCCGTAGTTACAATGTAATTACTCAAATAAGTACTGAGTACCATTAATTAACTACATGTACTTACTATAGAGTTACAGTTAGGGTTTGGTTTAGGGTTAGTTACTTGTAATCATGAATAATTTAAGTAAGTACATGTAGTAACGTGTAACTACGGCACTGTAAAATAAAGTGTTACCAAAACATTTTATTGCTAATCAGAAAAGAAGGCAATATCTGTTTATATCATCTATCCATGCTATCGACAAGAAATGTTAAATATTAGGGCCCGGTTTCACAGACAGGGCTTAGCCTAAGCCAGGATTAGGCCTTAGTTCAATTAGGGTATTTAAGTAGCTTTTATAAACATTCACTAGAAAAAAACATTACTGGTATGCATCTTGAGACAAAACAATGGCACTGACATATTTTAAGATATGTCAGTGCAAGTTACTTTCAGTTAAAGCAGCTCAAACATGCATTTTAGTCTAGGATTAGCTTAAGTCTTGTCTGTGAAACCGGGGGAAATGTCTTATGTTTGGTGTTGCTAATAACTGTGTTCTTATTTATTTTATTTTTGTAATTATTTCTTAATGTTGAATAAAAGTGAATTGATCTCCAATTTTTCATGGTGAAGGTGGACATACTTATGGTGATTGTAAGAATGTTAAATGCATGTTGATGTCACAGCAATGTGTCTTGAATAAAATATATTTTTTCTTTTTCAAAAATTCCTATGTTTCTCTTTTTAAGTAAGAAGAGTTGAAAATTGAGTAGACATTTCATAGTTTATTTCGAAATTAATTTCCTTCATTACAAAATTTCTAGTGCTGTTTTTTAAATCTATAATCAAACAATTATTTTCACAAATCAGGAATTTAAAATGTTCTGAGTAAAAAAAGCTAGGCTACTTTTTCTTTCCAGATCCAAATACCAGTTAGAACAAAATAAAATATTCCTTTTTTTTTTTTTTTCCTTTTTTTTTTTAAGCCAACACCACCATTTTCCATGTGTTAATTTTTAATCTATCCTGAAAAGTCCATCTTGCAGACGCTGGTCCACTCTCAATCTGTCTGTCTCAATCTATAAAGCATATATATATATATATATATATATATTATATACACACACACACACCCAGTCAAAAGTTTGGACACGGTAAGATTTTTAATGTTTTTAAAAGACGTTTCGTCTGCTCACCAAGGCTGCATTTATTTAATTAAAAATACAGTAAACACAGTAATATTGTGAAATAGTATTACAATTTAAAATAACTGTTTTCTGTTTGAATATATTTTATAAAGTAATTTATTCCTGTGATGGCAAAGCTGAATTTTCAGCATCATTACTCCAGTCTTCAGTGTCACATGATCCTTCAGAAATCATTCTAATATGCTGATTTGCTGCTCAAGAAACATTTATGATTATTATCAATGTTGTAAACAGTTGTGTACTTTTTTTTTTCTTCAGGATTCCTTGTTGAATAGAAAGTTCAAATGAACAGCATTTATCTGAAATACAAAGCTTTTGTAACATTATACACTACCGTGCAAAAGTTTGGGGTCAGTAAGAATTTTTTTTTTTTTTTAAAGAAATTAAAGAAATTAATACTTTTATTCAGCAAGGATGCATTAAATCGATCAAAAGTGACAGTAAAGACATTTATAATGTTACAAAAGATTATATTTCAATTAAATGTTGTTATTTTGGACTTTCTATTCATCAAAGAATCCTGAAAAAAAAATATTGTACACAAATATTTTGTACAATTGTACACAATAAATGTTTCTTGAGCAGCAGATCAGCATATTAGAATGATTTCTGAAGGATCATGTGACACTGAAGACTGGAGTAATGATGCTGAAAATTCAGCTTTGATCACAGGAATAAATTACTTTATAAAATATATTCAAACAGAAAACAGTTATTTTAAATTGTAATAATATTTCACAATATTACTGTTTTTACTGTATTTTTAATTAAATAAATGCAGCCTTGGTGAGCAGATGAAACGTCTTTTAAAAACATTAAAAATCTTACCGTTTCCAAACTTTTGACTGGTAGTGTATGTACTGTGTATATATATATATATATATATATATATATATATATATATATATATTTACATATATATATATATATATATATATGTAAAATATTAGATTAGATTATATAAAGTATTCATGTATTTTACAACACTTAAGCTTGTGATTCTTATTAAGTGGGGGTAATTTTTTAGGATTCTTTACCTAACTTAAGTCTCTGAGTTCCTGACACCTTGCACTTCTGGGAGAGTCCATGCAGGTTGCAGTTCTGGAAAATGGTGGCGTTGGAGACTAAAAGGGTTCCTGATGGTTTCACACTTGATTTTTCACCTTAATTCTTAATTTTTTGCAGTTAATATGCGTCTTTTGTTTTCCACATGTTTTTTGTCTGACCTTGCTGACCCAGTGAGCGTTTTGCTGTCCAATGGTCATGCCTTAACTTTACAATTTCTAGTATTGTATCAGTATTGCATGCTTCTAGTGAGCATTTAATAATTTTTACTAACTTTTGAGTTAAATCCATTTTTTGGCTCATTTTGCCTGTAAAAGAAAACCTGCCTAATAATTATGCACACCTGAATATAAGGTGTTTTTCATTCCCAGCCTTCATGAACAATTATATATCAGTTATAAATAATTAAATACAAAATGAATAGTAGTTATTGATGTGGTTTGGAATTGGTAAAATGTGCTTGGAAAAAAATATGATCATAAAATCAACTTGCCTAATAATTCTGCACACGGTGTAGTTTAGGGTCCAATTCTCACTATTAATTAGTTGCTTTTTGGCAGGCATATTACTAGGATATTGGCTGTTTATTAGTATTTATAAAGCACACATTAATGCCTTTTTCTGCATGACCATATTCTACATCCCTTAAAGGGTTAGTTCACCCCAATATGACATTTCTGTCATTAATTACTCACCCTCATGTTGTTCTAAACCTGTAAGACTTTCGTTCATCTTCAGAAGACAAATGAAGATTTTTCAAATGAAGATGAAATCGGAGAGATGTCTCTCCGTCAATTGACTGCCTTTACAATGGACATTTTGATGCTTCAAAAAGTTCATAAAGAGACGTAAAACTTTTGAGACGTTTGAGATTCCAGAAGGTTTGTTCTTGTGTGTCGTTCAGGTTTGGTTGAGCTTCTGCTGACAGTCATGTATTGTGTTCCCAGCTTAAGCTCTTTGTAAGTTGTCAGCTGTGCCATTACATGTACCCTACAGCTGTGGAAATATAATCTTTTTTACAACGCAACATGATGCTGATGTGAACAATTATGCATTCATGCATACAAATACACAATAATTTTTTCAAAAAATGTAATTAAATAGTCCTATCATACATACAGGTGCATCTCAATAAATTAGAATATCATGAAAATGTTTTTTTTTTTTTTTTTGTAATTTAATTAAAAATTAAAACTTATATATATTCTAGATTTATTAGACATAAAGTAAAATATTTCCAGACTTTTTTGCTTTCATTTTGATGATTACAGCTTGCTGCTCATCAAAATAAAATAAAAAAAATCAGTATCTCAAATTATTAGAATAATTAATTTCAAGTTCTATTAAATTACCATTCTCAGGGTATAAATACTGGGTTTAGGTCAGTGATCCCAACAGCAGTCAAGGGTAAGTCTGCTGACTTGACAGTTGTCCAGAAGACGATCATCAAGACCCTCTACAATGAGGGTAAGCCACGGAGGGTCATTGCTGAAAGAGCTGGCTGTTCGCAGAGTGCTGTGCCAAAGCATATTCGTGGAAAGTTGACTGGAAGGAAAAAGTATGGTAGGAAAAGGTGTACAAGTGAAAGGAATGACCGCAGGCTTGAGAAGATTGTCAGGTGAAGCCGATTTAAGAACTTAGGAGAGCTTCAAAAGGAGTGGACTGAAGCTGGAGTCAATGCATCAAGAGCCACCGCACACAGACATCTTCAGGAAATGGGCTACAACTGTCACATTCCACGTACCAAGCCACTTCTGAACCAAAGACAACGTCAGAAGCGTCTTACCTGGGCTAAGGAGAAAAAGAACTGGACTGTTGTTCAGTGGTCCAAAGTCCTTTTTTCAGATGAAAGTAAATTTTGCATTTCATTTGGAAATCAAGGTCCCAGAGTCTGGAGGAAGAGTGGAAAGGCACAGAAACCATGTTGCTTGAAGTCCAGTGTGAAGTTTCCACAGTCAGTGATGATTTGGGCTGCCATGTCATCTGCTGGTGTTGGTCCACTGTGTTTTCTGAAGTCCACAGTCAACGCAGCCATCAACCAGGAAATTTTAGAGCACTTCATGCTTCCTTCTGCTGACAAGCTTTATGGAGATGCTGATTTCATTTTCCAGCAGGATTTGGCACCTGCCCACACTGCCAGAGGTACCAAAAGCCGGTTCAATGACCATGGTGTTACTGTGCTTGATTGGCCAGCAAACTCGCCTGACCTGAACCCCATAGAGAATCTATGGGGTATTGTCAAGAGGAAGATGAGAGACACCAGACCCAACAATGCAGATGACCTGAAGGCCGCTATCAAAGCAACCTGGGCTTCCATTACACCTGAGCAGTGCCACAGGCTGATTGCCTCCATGCCACGCCGCACTGATGCAGTAATTCATGCAAAAGAAGGCCCAACCAAGTATTGAGTGCATAGAAATGAACATACTTTTCAGAAGTCTGACATTTCTGTTTAAAATATCCTTTTTTTAATTGATCTTATGAAGTATTCTAATTTATTGAGATAGTGAATTGGTGGGTTTTTGTTAAATGTGAGCCAAAATCATCACAATTAAAAGAACCAAAGACTTAAAGTACTTCAGTCTGTGTGCATTGAATTTATTTAATACACGAGTTCCGCAATTTGAGCTGAATTACTGAAATAAATGAACTTTTCCACGACATTCTAATTTATTGAGATGCACCTGTATTAATGTACCGTTTAATTGTAAAGAAAGTACCATTATTACAAAGTGATTTAAAATTTTGTATGTCCTTTGTAAGCAAAACACTTGCGTCTAATGTTTTGGTTTCGTTTTTACTAAAAGAACATGCATGAATCAGAAAATAAAGTGTGTGACATGCTTGATGTTAAAAAGAGTTATCAAGTGCAATTAGCATTGAGACTGACTGAGTGTGACTGACAAACCCAAAATGCAAGCACAGAAACCCGGCTCTCTCAAGCCACCTTTCTACTGTGCACAACAAACAACAGCAGATGGATTAGAAGTCATTCATTTCCTATGGGGAGTCACACAGAGGTTGCACAGTGTGAAAACCATCTGTCGATACAGAATTTTAGGATCTGATTTGAGCGCTGAATGGGTTAAAAAAAAAATGTGTGAAGTTCTCCCAAAATCACTGGACTTAATGACTACAGACCTAAAGTCATTGAAGAGACTGGTGTTGGCCCACCTGAAGGACATCACTGGACCCTTGCTGGACCCCCTTCAGTTTGCCTACAGAGCAAACAGGTCTGTGGATTATGCAGTCAACATGGGACTGCCACATTTCGACCTGTGCAAGGAACTTATTTGTAGACTTCAGTTCGACCTTCAATACCATCATGCCTGATGTCTTATAATCCAAACTGACCCAGCTCTCTGTGCCCACCCTAATCTGTCAGTGGACACCAGCTTTCTGACAGACAGGCAGCTGCTAGTGAGACTTGGGAAACTTACATCCAGGACTATCAGCATTGGTGCTCCTCAGGGTTTTGTCCTCTCTCCACTGCTCTTCTCCCTGCACAAAAATGACTGCACCTCCAAACAAAGTTTGGAATCTGTAAGATTTTTAATGTTTTTAAAAGAAGTTTCGTCTGCTCACCAAGGCTGCATTTATTTAATTAAAAATACAGTAAAAACAGTAATATTGTGAAATATTATTACAACTGTTTTCTGTTTGAATATATTTTATAAAGTAATTTATTCCTGTGATCAAAGCTGAATTTTCAGCATCATTACTCCAGTCTTCAGTGTCACATGATCCTTCAGAAATCATTCTAATATGCTGATCTGCTGCTCAAGAAACATTTATTGTGTACAATTGTACAAAATATTTGTGTACAATACTTTTTTTTCAGGATTCTTTGATGAATAGAAAGTTCAAAAGAACAGCACTTATTTGAAATATAATCTTTTGTAACATTATAAAATGTCTTTACTGTCACTTTTGATCGATTTAATGCATCCTTGCTGAATAAAAGTATTAATTTCTTTAATTTCTTTTCAAAAAAAATAAAAATAAAAATTCTTACTGACCCCAAACTTTTGAATGGTAGTGTATAATGTTACAAAAGCTTTGTATTTCAGATAAATGCTGTTCTTTTGAACTTTCTATTCATCAAGGAATCCTGATTGATGCTGATTCAGCTTTGCCATCACAGGAATAAATTACTTTATAAAATATATTCAAACAGAAAACAGTTGTAATAATATTTCACAATATTACTGTTTTTACTGTATTTTTAATTAAACAAATGCAGCCTTGGTGAGCAGACGAAACTTTTTAAAAACATTAAAAATCTTACCGATTCCAAATAAAGCGCTTTCTGAGTCTGATTCTGAACTTGAGCGACTACACTCACCGCATGCGACACGGATGTGATTCTCCTGATTTTTAATTCTCCATTTTATGATCCCTTTAAATATGAGAGCTATACGAAATGTGCAGAGCGGTGGGTCCCCAGGACCAGGATTGAAAACCACTGCTCGAGATTAAGGTCACTTACTCTATTCTTCTCAGCGGCCCATAACATCAGTTCAGTTGGAGTGTCTTGTAATTGAAGCTCCTGTTCTTGATACCATTCCTCAGTGTGGCAGGTTTCATCTTCATCATCTCCCTCCTCCTCCTCTTCCACCCAGCCGCTCTTTGTCCCCACTGGAATCATGTGGCCATGAGACTCCAGCAGGTCAAGCTGGTTAAAACCTTCTGGAAACTCCATCACTGATCACTCTGAGTGAGAGCAAGAGAGAGATAGCGTGTAAGAAAGAGAGGTGACACCCTAAAAGTAACATAATTTGGACCCTTTTACAGCATGGCAGAAAGAGAAGTAAACAGCCTGATTGACAAAAACGATCAAACAAACAAGTCGTTTTTGATTACCTTATGGTAAATTTAGGCCCAAGTGCATCAATAACTACAGACCAACATTTGGTGCTTATAAAAACTGTTTAAATCGTTTAGATGTTTATTTCATCTTTATATTATTTCTAGAAAAATAATTAATTCTAATAAGCAACGAACAACGGTTTACCATGAATTAACATCCGGCACCATAATTATATCATGTTGCCACCACAGTACCTTTTTTTAGTGGCTTGACAGATCAATTTATATCGATGTAACTGTTCCTATAATAATTTACTCTTACTTAAACTAATAAAGCCTTAGATGTCTTTGAATGACATGTTTTTTACACAAAATAAAACTCACCGACAACCAGCCACGTTCACGTTGAGCACACCACACATCTAATACGCAGCTTGTTTTGACGCTGGGAAATATAGTTTTTTGTGCAGCCAATTCGCTTGCACCCACTGAATATACAAACTACATTTCCCAGGATTCAAACAAAACTTCCCGCGAGCGTATGACTTCTTCCGCGGTGGGAGGAGATTGCTTGCATGTGTACGAATGTCTTGTGGGGAGCAGTTGAATTCTTTTGATAGGTAAAGTGATTTTTCTTTTGCTTTGATTTGTTAATGAACAAATAGTGCGGCGAAATCTTTCAAATCTCATCTAAAATACTTAGCAGCAGGTTTGTTTAGTAAAGTTTTAGAATCAAATCTGCTCTTCTGTGTGAATAACACGCATGTTTAAGAGCCGACTATGGCATGTACATATTATACAGTTTGTAATTTTCTCTGCATTAGGATATAGATACAATAACTAAATTTCTAGATCAACATCAACTGTTTTGGATCTGTCTGTTGTTTCCCTACTCATCATCATCATCATCATTTTCAGTGTTTCAGTGCAGCCTCAGTATGACATCAGCTGGAAACACCATGTGAGTATATTTACTCGCTTTTTGTAAACTTTTGTCTAGTTTTAACTTGCAAAACAACATGGATTAACTGGTTGATTGTCAAGTGGTTGTGACACTTAAATTCAGCTGGCTTTGTTCATGACGGCTCAAAAGTAAATGAAAATTTCTGGAGCCACATAAACTAGGTCTGATGATTGCTGTGTCATTAAGTTTTTATTCCTACAGTTCTAAACCTGTATAGTTTATTGTAGCTGTCATTTAGAGCAAGGCTACCATTCATTTACAATACCATTTTTGAATCGTTTTCTGTTCCAGTATTCCTCTTGAATGTTGTAATTTTTTTTTTTTTTTTAAGTGACGACGAGGACACGTTCAAGATCCTCATTGCCACTGACATTCACCTAGGTTATCTAGAGAAGGATGCCATTAGAGGAAACGACACGTTTGTGACCTTTGACGAGATCATGAAACAAGCTGTGCAAAATGAGGTGGGAATGAAATAATGGGTACATATTGTTTGAGACTTTGAGGTAATTTTACAGTGCTCAGTGTAAATGACACCCCCTTTGAAAAGTAAAATTTTAAACAATATCTCAATGAACACAAGAACAATTTCCAAAATGTTGACAAGACTAAGTTTAATATAACATCTGTTTGACTTATAACATGAAAGTAAGGTTAATAATAACTTCGATTACACATTTTTCAGTTTTACTCAAATTAGGGTGATGCAAAAATGAGTACACCCCACAACAAAAACTACTACTTCTAGTACTTTGTATGGCCTCCATGATTTTTAATGACAGCACCAAGTCTTCTAGGCATGGAATGAACAAGTTGGCGACATTTTGCAATATCTATCTTTTTCCATTCTTCAAGAATTACCTCTTTTAGAGACTGGATGCTGGATGGAGAGTGATGCTCAACTTGTCTCTTCAGAATTCCCCATAGGTGTTCGATTGGGTTCAGATCAGGAGCCAATGAATCACTTTCACCCTGATCTTCTTCAGAAATCCAACAGTGGCCTTAAGTGTTTAGGATCATTGTCATGTTGGAAAAGTGCACGACGACCAAGGGCACGGAGTGATGGTAGCATTTTCTCTTTCAGTATAGAGCAGTACATCTGTGAATTCATGATGCCATCAATGAAATGCAGCTCCCCGACACCAGCAGCACTCATGCAGCCCCACATAAGTACACTGCCACCACCATGTTTCACTGTAGGCACCATGCATTTTTCAGTTCCAAAAACATTTATCTTGGTCTCATCACTCCAGAGTATAGAGTCCCAGTAGTCTTCATCTTTGTCAGCATGGGCCCTGGCAAACTCTAGGCAGGCTTTTTTGTGCCTGTGCTTTAGGAGAGGCTTCTTTCGTGGATGGCACCCATGCATGCCATTCCTCTGCAGTGTACGCAGAGGATAACAGAGGATGTACTTTAGATAACTGCAGTGAACTTGCATGCCGATTTTCAACTTCCGTGGACGACCTGGACGTCTCTGTGAGATGGTTGCAGTTCCATCTTTTTTAAATTTTTGTACCACTTTTGCTACAGTTTTCTGACTGATAAGTAAAGCTTTGCTGCTCTTCTTGTAGCCTTCACCTTTCTGGTGTAAAGAAATTATGAATAATTTAATGAATAATGAATAATTAGACTCACCGGTGGTTGAATTCTTGTTAAATTAGACATTTGTAGTCTACAATTTAGCTTTGCTCCAGAGACTTTCAGTGGGGTGTACTTATTTTTGCATCACCCTAATTTGAGTAAAACTGAAAATTTTGTTCTCTAAGTTATATTATTAACCTTACTCTCATGTTATAAGTTAAACAGATGTTATGTAAAACTTAGTCTTGTCAACGTTTTGGAAATTGTTTTTGTGTTCATATATGTTGTTTAAAATGTTACTTTTCAAAGGGGGTGTACTCATTTACGCTGAGCACTGTATATTAATTACATAATTTATGTGAAATTAATACACAAGTGTACAAAAAATCATCCTTTACCAATATTCAGAATCTAAGGGGGCTTATCGGCATGGCGACCATTTTACTTTCCGCCATAACCAAATTCTGTATTTTGTATCATATCCTCTGAATCAAACATGATAAGACAGAAAAGGTGATGTCTACCCCTATGTTTTTTATGGTCAAGGATTACAACGATACCATATAAAACATCATAAACTGTTTAGGTGAATAGTTAATGGTGAATTCAGTGACATGAGAAGGAAATCAGAGTGTCTGAGAACCTAGACTAGACTTTATAATATCATGTCTGTTGCATGCATGTTGTGTAGAGTTTCAAAAGCTTAATCCTTTTGTTCATTAACCCTGACAATACAGTGACTGTAAAGAGTACAATATTCAATATGACCTTAGCAACATAGCTTAAAAAGAATGTCAGACACAATGATTTACTTAAAAAAAAAATCTACACTGCTTAAAAAAAAAAAAAAAAAAAATAAATAAATAAATAAATATATATATATATATATATATATATAAAAATTTATTAATTTGTGTCAGGAGTTCACATCAATCATGCTGAATCAAACTGGTTTTTACCATTTCACATAAAAAGAGAACGCCTACCTATTCGGTTGCGCCTGTTGCTTCCATTTATTTACGATCACAAAAATGCACAAAACAACTCCATTAAGGCTTTTAAATCCAAAGGCTTACACAATTAGAAAAATATTGATAAAATATCATATGTTTACATCAAATTTCTGAGCATTTCTATTAATTTTCCTGTAAGTTATGCATGCTCATGAGAAGAAAACAGGAGTTATAAATTATACGAGTTAACCGGAGTGTGTGAGTGTGACAGATATACGGATGCATTAGTCTGGTATCAACAAAGGCACAGGGAAGAGACTGATAAAACATTAAACCAAATAAATACACGATTATAATCATATATGGGTTGTCTACGTTCCTCAAGCAGTTTCTGGTATTTCCATAAATGTGTGTATTTATTTTCGCAATGATTAGCATAAATAGACTTTAGCATCACATATAAGTATGTTCCATACCTCATCACAAGGAAGTTATTTCAAACACTCACTGGTGTCAGCTTTTAGCTGAAAATTGTTTAAAATGTCTTAAATTTTGAAGTTAGCTGGTAGCCTGATATAATAACATGGGAAATGAGCAGTGGCATTGACCGTCTCCTGACTCAGGTAAACACCGCCTCTGTTCATGACCACTCTTCAAGCCCCAGTTGGCCCCCTTTGGACCAAGGTATTCAGCGGGCCAAAAAACCCTGGCCATTGTCCCTGAGGAAACTCTGATGAGGCCCGATCAAGCCCCCGGAAGTGACAGTGATTGGCCCTGGCACGCACTAGCACGCTCGCCTTTGGCCCGACAGTGGAAACGCAGCTAATGTCTCCATCACAGTCTCTTCTACATTGACACAGAGCTGTGCACTTTAAGGAGGCTTTTTTTGTATTGCAGCCACAACTTAAGAGTGGAATAGCTTGCCTGTGGAAGTGTTGACCACAGTGGTCTCCAATCACTTGGGTCCGTCCAGCCTCAGACTGAGATGGCATATTTGGTGCCACCTCAAGTGCTTGTCCCCAACAGTGTCCTCCTTGGTACACTGCTCTTTTGAGGTGCTGCAACAGTGCATCCTTAGATGACAGAATTTTTTTTCCATTCCTCTTCCTTTCTTTGTGAACAACGCAAGTGGTTCATAATGGAAAAGGAAATCACCTCCTCTGGAATGCTTTTTGGAGCCTTTGACAGGGCATTGAATGTCTCTGTTGTCATGTCATCTGCAGTCCAGGTATCCCCTGCTGTCTTCTTGCCTCTGGTTGCAAACGTAGATGTTGTGTCCCAGCCAGTGAAGACATGGAACACAGGAAGGGCCTTGGATTTGTCAGGACCCAGAGACTTGGCAGTCTCATGGGCAGGT
This sequence comes from Hypophthalmichthys nobilis, assembly GCA_037950665.1. Classification (NCBI taxonomy): domain Eukaryota; kingdom Metazoa; phylum Chordata; class Actinopteri; order Cypriniformes; family Xenocyprididae; genus Hypophthalmichthys; species Hypophthalmichthys nobilis. The sequence goes on from CM075479.1 coordinate 28,694,994, forward strand.
ATGTATCTGAAGTTCTTGCCAGTCCCAAATGCCACCCGATCTCCTCAGTGTCCAGCTCTGACACGTGTGTAATGGCTAGGACCACGACATCTGTGTCCACAGTGCACAGGGTGATCTTTTTAAATCTTTTTCTTGCAGAATCTGCCACATGGAGTAGCATTCTTGTATCTGCCTCTTCATGTATGCAAGAGGCAATCTGATTTGATTCTTGTGCAGGCCAGTGTGCCATAACAGAAACTGAGGACTTTCTTGGGTAACACTTTTATTTTACAGTGTCATTGTTACATATGTTACATGTAGTTACTCCAGTAATAACTATAAATTATGCATAATTACATGCAACTAATCCCAAACCAAACCCTAATTCTAACCCTATAGTAAGTACAAGTAGTTACTTAATATTATTCAGCAGTCAAGTCAAGTCATCTTCATTTATATAGCGCTTTTTACAATACAGATTGCTTCAAAGCAGCAAATGTATAATTAATGTACAGTACTTAAATGTATAATTGCAGTGTAACAAAGACAACTTAAAATAAAGTGTAACCCTTTCTTGCTGTCTCATGGTACACCAGTTGTCAATGGTAACAAGCAGGTTAGCAGTCTTGATTCAGTTTACTGGTTGTAGGCCTAAGTCATCAGGATGTGGAGACTACTGGCAGTTACAAATCCAAGGCCCTTCTTGTGTTCTTTGCCTTCACTGGCTATGACACAGTATCTGCATTTGCAACCAGGGGCAAGAAGATAGCATGGGATACCTGGAATGCAGATGACATGACCACAGAGGCCAAATCCCCCCAACTAAGGATGTACTGGTGGCAACAGACTGGGGTTGGTTGGACGCAAGCATTTGGAGACCATTGTGGTCAACTCTTCCACAGCCAAGCCAGACCATCCTTGAACTCTTAAGCTGTGGCTGCAAGAAAGGCTGCCGGTCGATGATGCAAATGTAAAAAGCTTCCTTAAAGTGAACAGCTGTGTCAATGTGGATGACACTGTGAAGAAGACTGAAGAATTGGTTCAACAACAACAAAACAATCAAACTTGTTTCAGAAATAGATTTTTTTTAAAGTAAATTCTTTTTAAGCTATGTTGCTAAGGTCATATTGAATATTCTACTCTTTACAGTCACTGTATTGTAAGGGTTAATGAACAAAAGGATTAAGCTTTTGAAACTCTACACAACATGCATGCAACAGACATGATATTATAAAGTCTAGCCTAGGGTCTCAGATACTGTGATTTCCTTCTCACGTCACTGAATTCACCATTATCTATTCACCTGAATAGTTTATGATGTTTTATGATATCATTGTAATCCTTGACCATCAAACATAGGGGTAGACATCACCTTTTCTGTCTTATCATGTTTGATTCAGAAGATATGATACAAAATACATCATTTGGTTATGGCAGAAAGTAAAATGGTCACCATGGTGACCATGAGCTGTTTTTGTGTTGGCTCCATTTTTGAAAATGTTCAGGGCCCTAAACTGTAAAAGTGTACCAAATTTCATGCTTTTATGAAAAAGTGAACATTTCACCTCAGATTTCGCACATATCACCTGGACTATATAGAATTCAGAAATGAATTGAATTGAATTTAGTTGAATTGGAATTAAATGAAATCAGATTAATGACAGATGCTGATATCTTAGATGTCACGCTTTGATGTAAAGATTGTAAACAACACTAATGAAATTTGCATTAATTTTCTATAATATTTTCTAAACAGGTATAATAGTAATAATTTGAAAATGAATCAATAAGAATAAAATTATTTGAACTTGTAATATAAATAGATTTATACTTTCTATTTTTTTTTTTACAAATAAAGTTAAAATGTAATTGTTTCAAACATGACTAAATAGTCAAGTCATCTTCATTTATATAGCGCTTTTTACAATACAGATTGTTTCATAGCAGCTTCACAGTGATAATAGGAAAATGAATGGACAGAGATTATTTTGGCTTTACAGCAGCTCTAGGAAAAAGTTATTATAAAAATTATAAAAGTTATTAAAGTAAGTTTTTGATTGAATCACTTCCGTTGTAAAAATCGTTAATTATTAACTTGGGGGCTGCTTAAAGCTGCTGTCCGTAACTTTTTTGGGTTAAAAATGATCCAAAATCAATTTTTTAACATGTATATAACCAGCCAGTGTTCAAAACTATCTCCTTACCTTAGCCCGATTCACAACGGTAAGCTTGTAAAATAATGTTTTATAATTTGGGTGGTACTGGTGGGTTTCCGCGGGAAATTCTAGCATGTCTTTGCATCATTGCGTCATGTCTGTATACATAAAGAAGGAGTCCCAGCTAGTACACTACATCGCATGTGAGGAGGATCATTTATAGCCTTTTCTCACAGCAGCTGCAATAATTAAACTTATCATTTTGATGGTAACATTTTGATGGTAACATAGTCTCTAAAGCACTTGCCTCCAGAGGAGGCGTCCAGAAAGAGGGACTGCAAACTGGCAGTAACAAACTCAGACCAGATCGTAGAGACAGGCATCCTGGGGAGCAGGACTCAGCAAAGCACTTAAAACCCTTGCAATCGGGGGGAGTTACTCTGCTCAACCTAGAATCTATAGAGCGCTTCTAAAACAAGGCACTCTGGAGGCTGAGTACTCTACATAGGGTCCCTAATCAGAGGCATACCTCCAGCCCCAACAGGAGCTGATCTACCAAGGGAGTTCTCACTAAAAGAATCTCTTAAACCTTTAAGACCAACTAAGGGAGCGAGGTCCTCTATATGACGACCCACACAAGAGAAGGGAGTACCTACAGCCTAAAATACTGATCTACCAGGGAGGTCTCACAAAAGACCTTCAACCTACCGACCAGAACTCGGGAGCGCTGTACTCTGATGAATGATCCTCAATGCGAAGGGAGTACAAACTAGATTCAACCGAGACGAGTATTGACCAAGCTCACGCAAGTACCAGGGAGGCTCCTGAAGAACCTGCACTCTGATATAACTCTAGGGAGTTAGGATACAAACTTAGCTGGATACAAACTTAGCTCCCAGAGGATCGCATTCAAGGTGGCCCACTTGAGGGCCAACTACTTGCTAGCAGATCTAGAATTCCAGGGCTAGTATCAGGGGGGCTTCACTGGAGCCTGGGCTACCTGATAACCATCTGCTCAACTCCAGGGAACTAGGACACGCAGGAACCTAGCTCAACCGGGAGGATCGCTCCCAAGGAGGGCCAGGTACTTGGTAGCAAATCAACTCCAGCAGAAACCGCCACTAGAGGTATTGCGGGCTTGGAATACTCGTTTGCATTGCCAAAAACGAGCCGTGTACTGAGCATATGTCACAGACACGCCAGGCTCCAGCACCATCCAATCACGACGCACTCCCTCACCAGAGTACTGATCACACACACCTGCACCTCATCAGCACTCCCAATCATCGGCACATAAAAGACACTCACACACACACAGTCATCGTCCGGTCTCGTTCGCATTAAGGACTTTACTCAATGCTTACCTCAAGGACTTCCAGTGTTATACTTACCTGTCTCCAGTGTTCCCAAGATACCTCCTGTGTTCTCCGTGTGTGTGTGTGTCGTCATTCTCCATCGTCTCAAATCCACCATTGCCACTTGAATCTTCACTCTGCAAAAGACAAAGGACAGTATCTATATCTCTTCATTCATCATTCACCTTAACAACTTCAGTTTCACTCACCTGTGTTCCTGTGTTGCTCTGCTTGTGTTAATAAACAACCTTACCTGTGATCTTCCGTCTCCGACCTGTCTGTATTGTAACAGCATAACGCTTCCTACCCTTAAAACAAGGGGAGTACAAATCTATGCGACCGGGCTTATGAGGAGGCCTCAGATAGGGCCTACCACTCTAGCTTAACACGGCCACAGGCCCGGGGCTAATGCTCGAACTCCAGGGGACCGTGCTCAACTCGCCCTGAAAGGAGGGAGTACTTGATATGCTCTACCTGAGCATCCCTGGTGATGCGCACATATGGGGCACAGAGCTCTGGGAGCGAAGTGAGCTAAACCGAAAAAGAGCTCAAGGGTGAAACCTGAGCAAAAACTCTTGCTCCATGACGAGAAAGACCGTCTGAGCTCAGCTCTGGAGGAATGGAGGCCCCAACAGGAAGAAATTCCACAGGAGGGGCCTGCAACAGTCGACCCCACGACTTGATAAAAATCAAGGAGCTTATGGCTGAGAGATTGCTCTAAGCTCGACCAGATAAAGCTACTACCAAAGCTCTAGAGAGTGGAGACTTCAGCATAGTGCTTTCCACTCTCTAAATGAGAGGAAGTCTAACAACGCTCAGAGATAACCACCGGGGAGGCTTTCTACAAAAGCCTACAACACCTAGCTATCGGTCTGTGCCTAACACCACTAGGGAACTAAAGCTCAGTGTAGCGCTTTTACTCTAATATCAAGACGAGCTCCAGCTCGACCTAGACAGTTTGAGGAGGCCGCAAAACCTGCTACTCGCATTAATAGCCTGATGCAGAAGGCGGGCCCTAGCCGGGGACGACTCTCCTAGGAGTAGCCTACTCCGAGCTACAGCATGCTAGGAGGCGGAAAAGCTACAGCATAACTGCCTCTGTCTAAAAGACACTCCTAAAGTACTAGCCTAGGCCAGATATAGGGGCGGCCCAAAAAGAAGGGCCAATCTACATGCACTCATGACCTCCCTGGAGCTCAAAGGAGTGGAGACTTCAGCCTAACGACTCTAAAGAAAGGAGGCCGGCTCATAACACACAGGTGAACTCACCACCTGGAGCTCAATGGAGTGTGGTGGCTTCGAATAGAAACTCTCAAAAGAGAGGAAGCCAGCTCACTCACCGCAGGGTAATGTCAAGGCGGCCCAGAGGGGGCCAACACCCAAAGTCATGATCTAACTGGAGCTCAGGGGAGCGGAGGCTTCAGCAAATCGCCCTTTACTCTCTTAGCGAGAGGAAACCACTTCACTCGACCTAGGGAAGGTATTAAGGGGGCCTATCAAAGGCCATAACCTCAATCATGATATTACCTGGAGCTCAGCAGAGCGGTGGCTTCAGCAAAATGACTCTCTCCAACGAGAGGAAGCCAGCTCACTCAACCAGAAGGATTATTAGGGCGGCCCCGAAGGCCTGACCACCTGACATATCGACTATCTGGAGCTCAGATGAGATACAGCCTAGAAAACCGACTCTCAAAATGAGAGGAGGCCATGCAATTCACTACAGGTGATATTTCGTTCTAAACGTTAACTCACTATATAAAAACCTCACGAGAGGTGGCACATAGTAAGGGTATCATGATAACCTTCCCTAAACATGGGAGCTCCAGGGCCCCAGTTAGACATGTATATCATAATCTAACACAAAGAATAACCACCCCCTTATTCATTTCTACAGGGAGCTGAGGTCACTGAATTTTAAATGGCTCTCACGAAAGGAGAGGTAACCTAAAGCTCAACCTGAGACCTTAAAGAGCAGAGGCCTAAATGTAAAAGTGGCCTGCCATACTCTGCAGTCTGAAAAGATGCGCTGACTAACAAGCTCTGCGCCGGACACCGAAGTGTTCCAAATGATGGAAAAAACACATCAATCCAGCCTCAGGCCTGATGTAAAGCACCTGAGATGAATAAATGCCCCTTTTAATCCATTCTATAGGGAGCTGAGGTCGCTAAAATTATAACCAATCTCACAAAAGTGATGCAACCTACAAAACTCAACCTGTGACTACAAAGAGCAGAGTACTTAATGTAAATAAGGCCTGTCATACTCATGCAGACTGAAAGGATGCACTCACTATCAAGCCCGATTCGGCACAACAAAAAGGTTTGTAATAATGGAACAAACTCAACATCGACCCAGCTTCAAACACGATATAAAGAGTGTCGCGGGGGTTAGGGCTGGAGCACAGAGCATAATCTGCTGCTGCGTATGTCCTGTCATATACAAGCAGGACCAGAGCTTTGAAATCTGTATGAATTACATGCTGATGTAAACCGATGCGGGAAAAAAAAAAAGAGATTCTTCCACGCCCTGTCGATCTCAAAACGGAGATCAAAAGGGAAAGGAAAGCTCATATACGTGGGTATAGATAAACAACGCGCGACTGGGGTTGCCATGGGAAACACACATAGTGCGAGCAAACAGTTTCCTCGAAAACTGAACGCGCGCGCTCCTCGCCCAAACAAACAACGCACAAGTAATGTGTGTGATTAAGTGTGAGAAACGCGAACCAATCCACACATCACTCGAACGTAAAGAGCACAGACTGCTGATATTGAGGATGCAAAAGACAAAGCATCCTCAAACAGCACAACACTCTCGTCAGCCGCTGAAGCATACGAAATAAACACATACAAACACTTAAGTCGAACTTCTTCTGTGCGCATCGAGCACAAAAGATTGTCCCTCTTCCCACAGGAAGAGTGACAAACGAGAGTGGAGCTTCCTCAATGGGAAAGCTCTACAAAAACATGTAAAGAACTCTCAAGTACTGAACATGCATGCTCTAACAAAGGACGCACAAGTCATGAGTGTCATCAAGCATCAAATATCTAAGACACGGGTGTACACACTGCTTGAAACGTCTGCTTAAAAAAGCCATTCTTACCTAGAACAGCTTTTTAACAGCGTTAGACAAAACAGTCCCTGAAGACGAAAAGAGGTCGACTTGTTCTCTAGGCGCCCTTTATGTGCGTTCGGGTCGCACTAGTAGTGACGTCATAGGCTGTCGCCGGCCAATACAATTAGCGTGATTTGATAGCGTTCAGACACCAGTTCCTGCGGAGGCGTTCCCCATTAGCGTTCTAGGACGCAATACGAGTTCCCTTTCGAAAGGGAACTTTCCATCGCGACATCTGATGGGTTTTCCCAGATCGCATCACATATTTAAAGCAGTTCATGTGAGTTCAGTGGTTCTACTTTAATATTATAAAATGACAAGAATACTTTTTGTGTGCCAAAAAAACTAAATAACGACTTTTCAACAATATCTCGTGATGGCTGATTTCAAAACACTGCTTCGGAGCTTTACGAATTGATTCAGTGGTTCAGAGTGCCAAAGTCACGTGATTTCAGCATTTTAGCCATTTGATAGGAGATCCGAATCACTGATTCGAAACAAAAGAATCGTAAAGTTCCGAAGCAGTGTTTTGAAATCGGCCATCACAAGATATTGTTGAAAAGTCATTATTTTGTTGGCACACACAAAGTATTCTCGTCGCTTTATAATATTAAGGTAGAATCACTGAACTCACGTGAACTGTTTTAAAATGTTTTAGTACCTTTTATGGATCTTGAGATTTTCAGTGGCATTGCTGTCTATGGAGGCCTCACTCTGAGCCATCGGATTTAATAAAAAATATCTTAATATGTGTTCCGAAGATGAACGAAGGTCTTACGGTGTAGAACGACATGAGGGTGAGTAATAAATGACATTATTTTCATTTTTGGGTGAACTAACCATTTAATAGGAGCCAATGCAGTGTTGACAGAACCAGGCTAATATGGTCATACTTCCTGGTTCTAGTAAGAATTCTAGCTGCTGCGTTTTGGACCAGCTGGAGTTTATTAGGCATGCAGGGCAACCACCGAGTAGAGTATTACAATAATCTAGCCTTAAGGTCATGAATGCATGAACTGTTCCACATTTGTCATTAAGAGCATATGTCGTAATTTGGATATATTTTTAAGATGGAAGAATGCGGTTTTACAGATACTAGAAATGTGGCTTTTAAGTGAAAGATTGGTATCAAAGAGCACACCCAGGCTCCTAACTGATGACGAAAACTTGACAGAACATCCCTCAAGTGTTAGACAGTATTCCACATGCAGAGGTTTTTGGTTCAATAATTAGAATCTCTGTTTTTTCAGAATTAATTAGTAGGAAATTGCTAGTCATCCAATTTTTTATATCAGCTATGCATTCCGTTAATTTTGTGAATTGGTAAGATTCGTCAGGGCTCGAAGAAATATAGAGCTGAGTATCAGTGAAACAGTGAAAACTAACGTCATGCTTCCTAATGATATCGCCCAAGAATAGCATGTACAAAGTGAACAGCAACGGTCCTAGTACTGAGCCTTGCGGCACTCCATACTGAACTTATGATCGATCTCTTTGTTTGCTACTACAAACTGATAACGTCAGATAATTATGATTTGATTTTGAACCATGCCAGTGCTATTTCCACTAATGCCAACATAACTTTCAAGTCTATTCAAAAGAATGTTGTGGTCGATAGTGTTAAATGCTGCATCCAGTAAGATCCAGTAACACTAACAGAGAAATACAGCCATGATCCAATGATATAAGCAGCATATTAGAATGATTTCTGAAGGATCATGTGACACTGAAGACTGGAGTAATGATGCTGAAAATTCAGCTTTGCCATCACAGGAATAAATTACTTTATAAAATATATTCAAACAGAAAACAGTTATTTTAAATTGTAATAATATTTCACAATATTACTGTTTTTACTGTATTTTTAATTAAATAAATGCAGCCTTGGTGAGCAGACAAAACTTCTTTTTAAAAACATTAAAAATCTTACCGATTCCAAACTTTTGACTGGTAATGTATATAAACATAAAGTTTTGCGCTGAGGAAACATATCACACATTAAAGGGGAGATAAGGCATTAAAAGGGAAAATCTGACTTTCTCCATGTTTAAGTGCTATAATTACGTTCCTGGTGAAAACGTGAAAAAGGACAACCCAGTAAACTTTGTTTTAGTAAACCTTTCTCTGTAAGCATGTGAAAAAACAAGCCGCTCAGATTTCACTCCCCTAGTGACGTAGGAAGGGGATCTTATAATAATATTACCGTCCCTTAATCTGGGTATTTTATGGCTATTTACAACGTGGATTTATAAATGATCTGTGAGGAATTTTAAAGGCAGAATATGTAAGATTTTTGCAGTAAAATATCCAAAAACCACTAGGCCAGTGTTATTTTGTTCAGTTGAGCACTTACAATATCCCATAAGTTTCATTTATAAATAGTGAGAAAATCGCGATTTTAACCAAGGATACGGGACGTGTCTGAGAGTCACCTGTCAATGGCGTCATATCCGCGTTACTCTCGGTTTCCAGTTTTATTTTGTAGAAACCATGGAATCACCAAAGACGCTTAAATATATTATATGTTTTATTACACAAGGAAACAACTGTTTGGTTGCATTTATAGACAGAAAACGAATTATTGTTATATAGCTCAACACATTTAGTCTTATTGTTTAAATCTAGATCTGAATCTAAAACCTAAATCTGATTTTCCAGGAGTACCATGCTTTTACCATGCCTCAAAGAAAAACACTATTTTGTCAAGTAGCTAAGTAATACAGCATTTTCTCCATAATACAATACGTTTTAAAATTGATTGCATGCCATTTATCAAAACAATCAAAACTTCACAGACACATTCTGGGGACATCTGAGACTTAAATTACATCTTGTAAAAATGGACATAATTAGGTCCCCTTTAAACACACCGTGAGTTTTCCGCTCACAGTGGGCAGATTTGACTAATCAATAATGACATTTTTGTGATTATTTTTTTATTGCAGAATAGAACATGGTCAACATGTGACAGAACTTAACTATATACAAAACCAGGGTTTGCATATGTAAAAAACAAAATAAATAACAGTAATAAATAAATAAATAATAATAGATGGATAAAAATAAATAAAATGGGGAGAAGGAGGGGGGAGGGGGGTTGAGTAGATAGCACCAGCACGGATCTAAGATCCCAACTGCTCCTTCTTCCTGGACTTATAGAGCGAACAGTACAGCTGCTCTAATGAGATATTATATGGGAGATTTTCCTAATAAATTCTGCCCATGCCATGTTTTTGGTTTGGCTTTATTAATTCTCGCTGTTGTGCATTCTAACAATGCAATATTTTTGAGTTCTGTAAGCCACATTATAAATGCTGGGGATGTGGGTTAATGCCAGATTTTAAAAATTATCTTTTTTGGCCTCAGTTAGAGCAGTGTGGAGGATCCTTCGCTGGTTAACATTCAGATTGAGCTCAGCATCATCATTCAACAGACAAAGACTGGGATGTTTAAAGATAACCACGTCACACAGCTCTGTCAAGACTTGAAAAACCTTATCCCAAAATGTACCAATATGTTGACACTCATAAAACATGTGCATATAGGTCCCCACAGTATTTGAATTACAGAGTGAGAAAAAAGGGGTAGGCAAGCGCTTCATTTTGTGCAGGACATATGGAGAAGCGTAAGCCTTGTGGATGAGTTTGTAGTGTATTGGTTGGTGGGCAAGATTTTTGGACATCGTCCCAAATCCAGTCCCAGTTTGGTTTGTAATGGGCTAGTTCCTTTTCCCATATAGTAGTGATAGGGGAGTGTGCCACAGCACTGCTTGAGTAATGTTATAAATGAATGACACCGCTCCTCGTGCCTGAGAAAAATTCACACAGTCCAACAGAGGATGAGAGTCCAGGTTACAGTTCCACGATACACCATATGCACGCATTGCGCTTCTTAACCTTAAATACAGAAAGTAGGAATGATCAGGAAGATTATAGCAGTCTTTCAGATCTTGAAAGGACCTTAATCCATGATCGTTGAATATATCACCAAGAACATGTACACCTTGATCAGACCACGGCTTGAAAACAAAGGGTTTGTTACCAGATTGTAAGTGATTATTATGCCAAATCGGGGAATAATGACATTTGTTGTCGGCGATTTTCCTTATAATTTATTATTGATTTTATCGATTAGTTGTTGCAGCCCTACTTTACTACCTTTCTGGGGCTTAAAAGTGGTAGTTGCATAGAATTTGCGCAAATAACAGTATGTAATTTGCTCTGGAATTTTTATAGAGGTTGTCTAAGAATAACACATGTGGCAGATTAGGATGATATTCTGCACTCATTAGAAATTGACCTTTAACATTCTATGACATGAAATTCCTCTACATTTAAACAATCTCATGGATGTAGCTGTTGTGGTTTGTGATCATATGGGCACCAACTGGTGAATAGGGGTGTGCAGAGGAGCCACTATCTGTATCTGTATTTGTAACAATCTCAAAATTATTCGTATTTGTATATGTATTCGGATAAAACCGGAAATGGGCGGAACTTTACCCGGAAGTTCGTACAATTACTTGAAGACCATTATATAAATTATATTATATTACAGCCTATATATCTGTTTTCTTCATAGATATCACTAAAAATATGCCTTGTATAACTGAAAAATATTTTTATGATTATAACATTTATTTAAATGTCTGTCTGAGTCGATAGTCTCGATGGAAGTGCTTCTAGATGCATGTGCAGTTGTGCTTCGGATGACACGAGTTCGAATCCAAGCTTGGGGACCTTTCGATCCGATAAATAAAGAGGCTATTTAAGTAAACTGTAAATAAAAGAGTAAGGGTTTCTACGCGGAAAAATATGGAAATTGATTTAAGTAATTTTCAGGTATGGAAAAGGCAACAGGAACGCGGCTAACATATTACTTGATTTGCGTTCAGTTCATTCATAGAATTTACACTCATTCACTTCACACACTGATTGCATAGTGATTTTAGAGGTTTGCGTACCGTGCTTTCCCTGCATGCTCACCAGTTCCTATGCAGTTTGGAAATTTATGGAATTTGATTTAAAAAAAATTCCAGGTCTGGAAAAGAATGGGGAAAAAAAGAAAACAACATGGAAAAAATATTTATTTTAAGGCTATTTCCCCTATTCAGTTTTGTAAAATATAAAATTAGCTAATAAATGAAAACAATAATAATAATAAAATTATCATACAAGCAGAGTGATTTTATGGCAAACGTTTATTCAGTGATTGTCGTTCACGACTGAATGAATTCAAGGCGCTGAATGAATTCAAAACTTTCTCTTTAAGCGAGTCTCTTTGAACTTCACTAAACAAATGTGCGTGTGCCACTCAAACCAGCAACAGATAAAGGAGCAAACATGTAGACCTAGTAGAAAATGTGGCTATATGTGTCTTTGATTATCTTGACGGAGAGCAGGTTTGTTTCTCAGAGACGCACAGAGACGGAGCGTGGCTATTTGATTTGCAATCATGACGTGCTAATTCCATTCATTTGTGGAGAGACGCAACAGCAGTGCAGTCATTTGATTTGCGCTCATTTCATTCATTAAGTTCACGCGCATTCGCTTGACATACATATTATATTATTATTATTATTATTATTATTAGTGATTTTAGAGGTTTATGTATCGCACTATGATCCCCTGGCTCACTTGTTTCCAGCAAACACGAGGAGTGACTGTTTCAGTCTCAGCTGAATATTATTCGGCAGAAATATTCGTTACCCTTTATTCGTTTCGAAGCCATTAAGTAACAGTGGCCAACTGGATATAGCACAGCATAGTTTTAAATCAAGGACTTAAGGTCGTGATGAAACAAAAGTAGCGACAGATTCTTTCTTCCATAATGTTTCATATGTGTGAGTGTAACAGATTATCAAAAAAAGAAAAAATGTAGGGTGGTGACTTGGTTCAATTTAGAGGTCGACCGATAGTGGATTTTAGTGATAACAATAACTAGGTAATTAACCGATATTGAATTACCAATAACCGATAATTCAACCAATAGTTTTTAAAATGAATACTGAATGAAAGCAAACAAAACACTTTTTTAAAAAGTAAAATACCACTGAACTTTTTTAGAAAAAAAAAAAACAGCACTGAACCATGAAAATATGCTGTACTTGGGTCAGTTGCATGATGTACATATTTTTGTTTGCCCAATTAGAAAACTGAATTGGCTCAATGATTCCAAGATTCGGAAGTCTCTCAAGCTATTTTTCCTCTTTATACCTCATTGCATATGGAACAGATTGAGGATTAAAGAAACGATGTGTGTCATTGGGCCACACACAGTTTTACTGTAGTACCCTGCAGGGCTTTCAGTTCATCCCTAAACACAAGTGGATATTTTGAAACTCTACACACAGCAATTTTATTTATAGAAGATGCATGACAAATGTAAACAATGTGTTCTAAAAGCATCTCCAAAAATGAAACCTGTTTGAGATCCTGAATGGATGGAATCATAGTCTGGATCTAGTCTGGAAATCATGCCTTTGCTGTTGCAGCTCCTGCACTTTTGTTTTGTTGCTATTTTATGTTTGTATGATTTTTAGAGTTATATACTATTTATGTTCAGCACTTTGGTCCATTGTTATGGTTTTGAAAGTGCTTTATAAATAAAAGTTACACTGAGTTAAAATAATTGTAAACTACACAATTTTCTGTGACGTCTGTCCACTCACAACTGCAGACTGGCTCTGACTAGCATTGACCCGCCCAGATTTTTGCTTCAATTTCCAGTCTGGATCAAGTAGTGCAGTGGTTCCCGCAACCCTGGTCGGTACACAACTGTACACATTTTGGCTGTTTCTTTAATCTGACACAACCATTTCAGGTCTTAAGCCTCATTCAGACTGTCAGTCCAAATCCTTTTTTTTTTTTTTTGCATATCTTATTGAAATCCGATCATATTAACAGCAAAAATATCACTGCAGCATCTGTATTGCAAACCCCTCCATGTTGCTGTTGTTGTTTTTGGCATATACCTACTAACGTAATGTCTTTGCCATAGAAACCAATGAAAGAGCGCCACGGGACACACAGTATTGACAGTCAATAATTTAGATCAGATTCAAATCAGATACAGAAATAATCAGATTTGGACTAATAGTGTGAACTTAGCCTTAATGTCTCTACTGATGAGTTCAGGACCAGGGTTGGGTTGGTTAAATTCAAATTTAATATTTTGGAATTTTAAAAAGCATTCTCAATTCTGAATCACACACAACTCTGATTTATAGATGCTTCTCTGCACAGATGCATCTATCTGTATAATGTACAGTATACACACTATGCTTTTTCTCCTTTACCTGATATTTGTTTTTCATAGAGCTTCTCTCTTTTTCTCTCAGGTTGACTTTGTTTTGCTGGGTGGGGATCTGTTCCATGACAATAAACCATCCCGCAAAACTATGCATAGCTGCATGGAGGTAATGAGGAAGTATTGCATGGGTGACCGGCCAATCATCTTCGAAATCCTCAGTGATCAGGCTGTCAATTTCAGCCACAGCAAGTAAGACTTAAGCTTTTTTTTTTTTTGGTGTCTTGATCAGAAACATTGCTTACTTAAGGCTTGACATGCCAAGACTTTCTTTTAGAAGGATATTAAGATATCTTGAATACTTTTAGAGTTACAGGCATGAAAACTTTGGAAAAGGAATATTTATGGCACTCAGACAGGTATGTTCTATGCAAGTGAGTTGTTAGAAAAACACGATACACACTAATGGACCTACCAATCTCTGTGTAAAAATAAAATAAGGATGCTGCCATCTTTTTTAAAGTCATTTTTTCACCCCTCTAATTTGGGTCTGAGTCTCAGTTGAAAATTGTTATTTTGGCCCCCCTCTACAAAATAGTGGATTACTCAGTAAATATTCATCTGTAACATTTAATATTTTGGCTTTCATCACTATTTATGTTTGTCTTTCTACATAATTTTTTTTTTTTTTAACAAACTCTGGTTGAGTTGACACGGAATGACCCTAAAGCAAGTCAGAAATTTAATTTGGATTGAATTGGATTTGACAGACAAGGACATAAAATAAGGATAAAAGAAGAATATATTTTAAGAATGTTTCAGCAGTTGTTGTTCATGAAAGTCAATGGAGTCATTGAGTTTCAAGCTTCAAGCAGTAAATTGTAAGTTATGTTTTGGGGAAACTATGGCTCAAGCACATTAAACAGAACAAACAGCATCTGTCATGTCAACAAACCCTCATTAAATGATCAAAATTGTCATTCAGAGTTTTGTAGCAAATTAGCTCAAAAGAAATATGAATAATTAATCATAGCTAGTTATAATTAATTATAAATATTTGGATTAGTTAATAAAATTAACTTAATGTAATAAAATTAATATTACAAACAATTAACCTGTTGTCCAATGAACACACAGTGTTAATTGTTTATTAATTCTAGGTTAATTTCCAGGTTATGGGAAATAACAATCTTATGTACAGTACTACTCAGAGCATGTAGTCAGGATCTGCATGAATAGGGACTCCAGTATGAGCATGAAACACGGACAACTTTACGTGTGACATGAACAAGACTTTATTAACTAGAAAGAGAGAGCTGAAGCAGAATACAGGAAAGCAAGAAGTTACAGCATTGTTTGAAATTCAGCAGATCAACAGCCTTGAGCAAACCATCAGTTTAGTTTTAACAGGCCCTTCTTTAAAAGGGGTAGGGATACTCAATGTATCAAATAATGAGACTAAGTTTGATACTTGCATGTCTCGCCCATTTGAATTAAAACTGTCCTGATGCAATTTGTGGAGGCTCCCGTTGAATCTTTGCTGATATTGTCTTGATGAAAGAGAACCAGTTGGATTCAGAGGATCTTTGGTGAATGGAAGGTCTAGGCTGAAGCCTGGCACAAGCTTGGGGTTCCTTAGAAGCTTCTAGCTTCTTAGCATCATCTTCACATCAGCATTTTTCAGTACAGGAAAAAAGAGAAGAGGAGAAGGCTGTGATCTTGTGATCAGTGATTTTAAAGGGTGAAGATGTCACACCCTCTTGAGGTGTCTGAGCAAATAAGGAGTTTTCTCCTCGGAGGGAAACTTTTACAAGTCTTAGTTATGTAGCAAGATATTAGCATAGGACATTGGATTGGATGTTTGAGAGAAGAACCTTCTAGATTCTAATAATGCTAATGTGCGTCACAGTTAGTAACATGTAACATAAATTACCAAATAGGAAACAAAAGTTGGAGTCCATAGATACCAAACATGCTACCCATGTGATTTTAGTTAACTATAAATTTTGCAACTCTGAAACATTAATACCAAAATAGTTCAAAAGAGAGAATTAATACATAGAATAAACCCTATAAAAGGAAAGTCATGAGATGGGAAAATTGGATACATGTTTATACATTTCTTAAGTGGTTATATATTGTATGTATAGGATTAAAAGGGTTTATTTGTCCTTCTCAGAAAGAATGAAGTCAGAGTCACTAGTCTCTGCAAAATTCATTCTGTTCGTTAAAGTTCTTATCAGTTTTTCTGTGTCCTGTAACAGGACACCTAGTTCTGCCTGTGTGTTAGCTATGTTTGGGATGCTAGTTGCAGTTTTAGGGGGATGGGTTCACAGAACTTTGATAGAGTGAGTTTCTGGATAATTCATTAAATATAATGAATAATTGTGTGTCTGATTGGTCCAGACGCAACAGTTTGATAAATGATGAAAGTTTGTTCAGTATAAAATACTCCCCTAATGTAATGTACAGATATGCAAAAGTGTCCACATACACACAGACACATGATGTCCTTTGTTATTTTGTCAGGTTTCCATGGGTGAACTACTTGGACAATAATCTCAACATTTCCATCCCTGTCTTTAGTGTGCATGGTAACCATGATGACCCAACTGGGGTAAGAGAATACATCAATTTATTAATTCACTAAAACGGTCTGCTTTGTACGTTTTAAATATTGTTTCCAGGTAGTGATTGTCATAGTGTTTTTAATGGGTAGTGTGTAGGGCTGGGTACCGAAACCCAGTGCCAATATGGCACCGGTACCTATATGACCGGTATGTACCAGACCGAATCAGAACGTGAATTTCGGTGCCTCATTTCAGTGCCACTTAAATGCCTGATCTGTCGAAAACTCACGAGAACGTCGGAAGGCTTTGATGATACGAATCCTAGACATCTTTGTAGTAATGTTAACACCCATTTTGTTTTCACATTTCGAATTAAAAGCACAAATCGTCGGGAAATGAGACCATCCGAGAAGCCCGTGAATGCAGCAACTACACTTGCTCCAACGGCAGCAGGTAGTCTATTGTTAGCTTAGCTAGCGACATTAAACGCGTAAATTAAAATGCCAAAAACTAAACTTTCTAAAGTGTGGCTGTTAGTGATGCGAACACACACACACACACACTCATTAAATATAGCCTACGTTCAGCCCAAGCAAAGGCTGGATATAGGCTTTATTTGTTTAATATCATATAGGTTACAGCGTTTCACAGCCATTACATATCACATACCCAATAACACTTGATTAGTTAACTACTTCATTAAAATGCTCCCACACGGTACTTTTCTTTCCTTCCTTTTTTAATTCTTTTTTTTTTTTTTTAATTTCTCTCGGATTTGTTTTGCCTTCATTGCTACTTAAGTGAACCCCGCAATTGCGTCTGCAAATTAGTGCCTGACGAAAAATTACAATAAGTATTAAGCATCTCATGTAGATTTTCTCCCTTTGTGTTCTAGTTGCTCTCGGCAAATGTTTTTCTTTATTGGTTTTCCATGAGGAGATACGCTGTTTTTTTTTTTTAAATCGAACGTAAGCGTGATGCACGTTCATTGCATCTTACTGTAAAATGAGAGTTTGTGCCTTTATTAAAATCAACACATTCATGATTTATCTCTCATCCACCCACGACCCACCTGCAATTAAGTGATTATTATTTTTTTATTACCCGACCCGCCCGACCCACGGATTATCCGCAGCGCCCGCAGATATAACCGCGGTCCGTGCATCACTAGTGACTATATTTCACAAGAAAGGATTCCGACACCGCAACGTGCAGCAAATGTTTTACAACAGTTGAGTGTAAAGGGGGAAACACGTCAAACCTAATGAAACATTTGAGGGCACACGGAAAAAACTTGAAAGCAGAGGGATACACCGTGTTTGACAGCTTGCGGACATAAGCTGGCCCTAGCAGTGTGGACGACCCCAGCCTCAGTCATACCAACCCTAGTAAAAAGGAGTCCACCGATTATGATAATGACAGCAGCCCTTCCGCAGGTTAGGAGTAGGCTAATGTAATATTAATTGCAAAATGCAAATCTTACATTCATGCTAACAAATGATCAAACGATTTGTAATATTAATTTAACATGGATTGTGTTTATAATTTTGGCTCTCCAGCTAGTAGTACTAGTAGTACTACAGCAGTGACCCCATTTACCATGGCAAAGGAGGCTACTTTGACATAGGAGAAGGCTTTAAACTTTTAATATAGTTAATATATAGTTCAATTTAAATAACTTTTTTTCCAATAAAAAGGTATTCTTGAGTCATCCACCAACCATCATTTTGTGTGGTTTTTTTTAAAGTATTGGTTCAGGCACCGTTTTGGCACGGTACCGTTTTAAAAGTATCAATTTGGCACCGTTATCGAAAAAACCCCAAACGATACCCAACCCTAGTAGTGTGTGCACATAGAGAGTATTGCACTAACTATTAATTTCATATACACACAAAGCTTGAAATTACTTTTGTTGTGGAATGCAGCTATTGTTTTTACCTATTAGTTGGCACCAATAGTTGCCATCAGTGAAAATCAAAGGTGATAGTTTGTAATACTTTTTAATTGCTCATGATCCTCCAGGCTCCGTCACTAGAGGGTTCTACTTGTCTACAATACAAGTTTTTTGTTATACACTGTAAAAAATTTCGCCTTGGTTTTACTAAAAAAAAAATAAATAAATAAAAATTTAGGCAACTATTTGCATCAGACTTCTAAGTATTTTGAACTCATTCCAAACAAGAAAATAAATAAAGACAAGATTACAGCAAGATGCGAGCAGCACATGGCGAAGTGTCAAAAGCAAGAAACCATTACTATGAGTGAACTATACTGGATGCGGTGCAGCGCGATGAGACATTAAATGGATCTGTGAGGCAATCCACGTGGTTGCAAAGCTTCCAACAGCAGAACTAATGGATTTGTAAAGTTCGCTTTGATGTATCCAGTGTAGACCGCTTCAAGCTGTTGCGAAACAACAACGGTCATGCCTGTTGTAGACAACGCTGTTATAAAATTTGAACAATTTGTTTGAGATGTAACAAATTATGCCAATATATTACAACAATATTATACAATAAAATAGTTAGATCTCTTTTTACATAATAACAATAAAATAAACGACAATAAAGGAAAAACATCAACTAACAAAAAATAAATTAAAAAAATAAATAATAATAATAAAAAAATAATAATAATAGTAGTAATAATACAAAAAGAAAAAAAGGCACAGGTCAGTTCAGATACAGACTAAGAAGAGTTGAAAATAGTCATACAAGAAGCAAGTCATTATATAAATAGGGGTAATTTAGGAAAAACAGTAAATGGTTAAATGACTAACGGTTTGGTAATAAAATGTGGGTGGAAATACGTTGAGAATCAAGATATTTTATCTCTTTCAACCTCACTCATTATATTACTAAAATCTGAGTTGGAGATAAAGGATATAAAGGGTTTCCAAATATTCCTAAATAAGGACAATTTACCTTTTAAAATATATGTAATCTTTTCCATTGACAAACAAAAAGACATATTATTAATCCACTGTACAACAGATGGCCTTTCCACTTTTTTCCAATACATAGCTATTAGACGGTTTGCTTGAAGTATACACATGTCAGTACGTTTACAAGTGCTGCTACAGTGTACAATATTTTCAGGAAAAATTTCTGGATTCGTTGGAAGATTAACAGATACCATCTGAAAAATAAGTGAAACTTATTAAGTGAAACTCCTGCACCATAGGACAACCCCACATGCAGTGCAAAAGTGTGCCTTTATCAGATGTGCATTTAATGCATGTGTCTGGAGTGTTCTGACAATTTTGTTTAACCTAACTGGAGTAGAATACTCATAATCCAGTTGTACTGTATCAATTTAAGATTACTGTTAATAGTTTGCGCTTGAGCTTTTATACGTATTTTTTCCCATATATCTAAGGAAATGTTCATTTTTAAATCTTCTCTACAGGAGATATGACTCTAATAATTTATAAAACATTGATATTAAGCCTTTAGACAGTTTGATATTCCCTTTTTGGGAATATCAAATTGTGCCACAATCTCTGCAAAGGACATTAAGTCATTTCCTAAATAAAAATCCTCAATTTTTTGCAGTCCTTTATCATACCATAGCTTAAATCCTGAGTCTGATCTAGCTGGTTTAAAACTCTCATTTCCCCATATTGGGCTAAAACATGATAAAGTATTTGTCCGACCTAAATAATTATGCACATCAGAATCAGAAGAATCAGAAAGAGATTTTTGCCAGGTATGTTTACACATACTAGGAATTTGTTTTAGTGACAGAAGCTCCACAGTGCAACAGAGTGACAGCGACAAGACAAGACACAGATAATAAAAAGAATAAGAATAATATACAAATATACAAGATAGACAAAGTGCAGAAAAAGCAAAAAACAATATATAATATAGACAATTTGTATGTACAGTTATGATGAGTGCAAATTTGAAATATAAATAAGTATGTGTTTTAAGTAAATAATGTATTATAGTGTTGTGTGTTCCGTGTTTGTCAAGTGTTCATGAGATGGATTGCCTGAGGGAAGAAACTGTTCCTGTGTTTGGTCGTTCTGGTGCTCAGAGCTCTGTAGCGTCGACCAGATGGCAACAGTTCAAAGAGGGAGTGTGCTGTATGTGAGGGGTCCAGAGTGATTTTCTTTGCCCTTTTTCTCACTCTGGATAAGTACAGTTCTTGGAGAGTGGGTAGGGTTGTACCAATGATTCGCTCAGCAGACTGGACTACCCTCTGTCATCTTCTGAGGTCAGATTTGGTAGCTGAGCTGAACCAGACAGATATAGAAGTGCAGAGGATGGTTTCAATGATGGCAGAGTAAAACTGTTTCAGCAGCTCCTGTGGTAGGTTGAACTTCCTCAGCTGGAGAAGGAAGTACAACCTCTGCTGGGCCTTTTTCACAATGGACTCAATGTGGTTGTCCCACTTCAGGTCCTGGGAGATTGTGGTGCCCAGGAACCTGAATGACTCCACTGCAGTCACAGTGCTGTTCATGATGGTGAGTGGGGGGAGAGTAGGGGGGTTTCTCCTGAAGTCCACGATCATCTCCACTGTCTTGAGCGTGTTGAGCTCCAGGTTGTTAAGACTGCACCAGACAGCCAGCTGTTCAACCTCCAGTCTGTAAGCAGACTCGTCACCGTCCTGGATGAGGCCGATCAGTGTGGTGTCATCTGCAAACTTCAGGAGCTTGACAGAGGGGTCATTGGTGTACAGGGAGAAGAGCAGTGGGGAGAGAACACAGCCCTGAGGTGCGCCGGTGCTGATGGTGCGGGTGCTGGATGAGAATTTTCCCAGCCTCACTAGTTGCTGCCTGTCTGTCAGGAAGCTGGTGATCCACTGACAGACAGAGGTGGGCACGGAGAGCTGAGTTAATTTGGGCTGGAGGAGTGATGGAATGATGGTGTTAAAAGCAGAGCTGAAGTCCACAAACAGGATCCTCACATAAGTCCCTGGTCTGTCCAGATGCTGCAGAACATAATGCAGTCCCATGTTGACTGCATCATTCACAGACCTGTTTGCTCGGTAAGCAAACTGCAGGGGGTCCAGTAAGGGTCCAGTGATGTCCTTCAGATAAGCCAAAACCAGTCTTTCAAATGATTTCATGGCCACAGACGTTAGAGCCACAGGTCTGTAGTCATTAAGTCCAGTAATTTTGGGTTTCTTTGGGACTGGGATGATGGTGGAGCGTTTGAAGCATGAGGGGACTTCGTACAGCTCCAGTGATCTGTTGAAGATCTGTGTGAAGATGGGGGCCAGCTGGTCAGCGCAGGTTTTCAGACAGGCTGGTGAAACGCTGTCTGGGCCTGGTGCCTTTCTTCTCTTGTTCTTTCTGAAGGCCTGGCGCACGTCATCTTCACTTAACTGAATTGCCGGTGTGGGGGAGATGGGGGTTACAAGAGCAATAAAACCTGCAATTAAACTCGTTCAGATCGTCTGCCAGTTGTTGATTCTCCAGAGAGCTGGAGGATGGTGTCTTGTAATTGGTGATGACTTTCAGACCTTTCCACACTGAAGCCGTGTCATTAGAAGAGAACACCAGACTTTAATTGTATTAATGAGAATAGGATTAAGAGATACAATATCTTTGCCTTTACGGAGAGTTTTGAAATCTGTCGAATAAAGATTAAAGGATAATTTTGACTTTATAAAGAAAGATTCAATGTCCAACCAAGATGGGCGGGGTTCAGAAGAAAAATAGTATAAAATAGATCTCAATTGCGCTGCCCAATAATACCACTGTAAATTAGGAAATTGGAGAATGAATGAATGAATTTGGAGATATTGTTTAAAAGGGGTTGGTAATTTTCTGAGGATATTTGATCTATTTGATCTGGCTGTGATTTTAATTCCTAAATAAGTAAAGGAGTCTACTATATTAAATTGAGTATTGTTTATTTTAGCCGGGTCACTTGTGATATTCCCCTTATTATCTTCAATAGAATTTATTGTTCTTTCAGATTGATTTTGTTTAATTCTCCAAGCTAACAATTTCAATTTTCACCTTGATCATAATAATTTTGCCTTAACATCATAAGACTGGCGGCTGCTTTTTTGGCAGATAATTCATTGTACTTAGTTCTAAGAGTTAACAATTCTTGATGAATGGTTAAATCATCTTTATCTGTTAAGTTTTTTTCAAGAAGTTTAATTTTTGTGTCGAGTGTAGTCAATTCTTTTTTGTAGCCTTTTGATTTACTGCTTGTAACACTTATAAGAACACCTCTAATGAAAACTTTAAAAGCTTCCCATCTGATACAGGCTGAGGTTTGTGTTGTGTTAATATCAAAATACATTTCTATCTGTTGTGTGATATTTTCACAAAATTTTTCGTCTAGGAGCCATTTAGGGTGAAATCTCCATATTGGAGGATTACCTATTAATGTAGGGTCATTATAAGTAAATAATATAGGGGCATGATCTGAAATTACTATTGTATCATAAAGGCAGTCAGTTATATATGACACAATTGTTGCTGAAATCAGAAAAAAATCAATTCTGGAATAAGACTGGTGTGTTCTAGAAAAGCAAGAGTACTGAATATCCTTAGAATGTAACTGTCTCCATATTTCTAATAGGTTTAAGTCCTTTATAAAATAATGAAGGGTCTTTCTGGTCTGTCTATGTGACTGATCAATGCCAGATGAACGATCTCTAATTGGGTCTAGTGTACAATTGAAATCCCCACCAATTACATAAAACCCAGAAAGGCTGGATAAAGTCAGAAAGAGGTTACTATAGAATTTTGGGATGTCCTCATTGGGGCCATAAACGTTGACAAGAATCAGTGATTTAGATAATAAAGTCCGTTGAACAATTAAATATCTACCTGATGGATCCTGTTGTTACAATACTGACGGGGCAGAGACAGAGGTAACAGGTAACACGGTTTTATTTCACACACAGCAGAGATAACAGCAGTGCAGGTGAGTTGAATAGAGTGTAGTATGATGGAATAATGAAGATGAATAGTGATACTGTCCTTGTGGTGATTGCAGGAGTGAAGATCCGTGGAGATGATGAGTTGAGGCAGACGTGGATGACAGAAGACACTCACACACACACACGATGGAGACGAGGAGACTAGGAGACGTTGGAGACAGGTAAGTAATTCGGTTTGAGTCCTTGAGGTAAGCATATAGGGTATCCTTGATGCAAACGAGACCGGACAGTGACTGTGAGTGTGTGAGTGTGTTTTATGGTGGCAGTGATGAGTGGCTAGATGAGGTGCAGGTGCAGATGATCAATACTCAGGAGAAGGGGTGCGCTGTGATTGGATGGTGCTGGAACCTGGCGTGTCTGTGACAGTACCCCCCCCCCCTCCACGGCCCGCTCCTGAGGGCCGAGGACCCCGACGTCGTGGTGGTCGGCCTCTTCCACGGGGGAGCTGGTCTGTCCGGATGGCTGGAGTGGAAGGTTTGAAGAAGGCTGGGATCTAAGATGTCATCCTTGGGAACCCATGAGCGCTCTTCGGGGCCGTAGCCTTCCCAGTCGACCAGGTACTCAAGATGACCACCACGGCGCCGGGAGTCCAAGATCTCGCGAACCTCATATGCAGCGCCGTCGTCCAGGATGAGTGGAAGGGGGGGTTCGGAGGCTGCCACGCCAGGTCCTGTGGAGAGAGGAACAGAAGGGTGGTGAGGTTTCAGTAGGGAAACGTGGAAGGTAGGGTGAATGCGGTATTGAGGTGGCAACTTAAGCTGGTAGGTGACAGGGTTGATCTGCTTTGAGATGGTGAATGGACCAATGAACCTGGGACTCAGCTTCCGGCAGGGCAGGCGCAGGCGGATGTCCCTGGTTGACAGCCAGACCTTCTGACCGGGCTGGAAGGAGGGAGCGTCAGAGCGGCGAAGGTCTGCTGTCATCCTGCGTCTGCGCAGGGCTCGCTGCAGTTGGTGATGTGCTGAGTCCCAGACCCTCTCGCTCTCGGAACCAGTAATCCACAGATGGAACGTCCGATGGTTCCCGGACCAGGGAACAGTGGAGGTTGGTAGCCGATGCACGCACTGAAAGGGTGTAAGGCCGGTGGTGGGCTGACGAAGGGAGTTTTGGGCGTACTCGCCCAACCCAGGTACTGGTTCCAAGAGTCCTGGTGGCTATGACAGAAGGTGCGGAGGAAGCGGCCGATCTCCTGGATCTTCCTCTCCGTCTGCCCGTTCGACTGGGGTGGTATCCCGAGGTGAGGCTGACGGTCACACCTAGGAGCGAGAAGAAGGCTCTCCAGACCTTGGATATGAACTGGGGTCCCCTGTCGGAGACAATATCTTCAGGAATGCCAAAATACCTGAACACATGGTTGAAGAGGTTTTCGCGGTCTCCATAGCGGTGGGCAGGCCTCTTGGAGGTATTAGGCGGCAGGATTTAGAGAATCTGTCCACTACTACGAGGATGCAGGTATTGTCACCGGAGGCTGGCAGATCCGTGATAAAATCGACTCTAGGTGTGACCAGGGTCGGTTAGGAACGGGCAGAGGTAAAGCTTGCCAGATGGTAGATGGCGTGGGCTCTTTGAGATGGCGCATTCCTTACAGCCCTGCACGTACCTTCTGACATCAGCTGCCATGTTGGGCCACCAGAAGCGTTCCCTCAGCAGCGAGATGGTTTCATTGGCCCCCGGGTGACCAGTGCCAAATGACGTGTGGGCTGAGTGGATGAGTGGAGTGCGTTGTGTCCTTTTGATGTAGCGCAAGCCTGGGGGACAACCCGACGGAGTGTTGGTGGAGGCATTGGAGGAGGGCAAGGTTTCCTCTGACCAGGAGATGGGATTGATGAAGAGGTCGGTTGGAAGGATGGGTTCGGGATCTTCGGGGAAGTCCTCTGGAGCGTGGAGACGGGAGAGAGCATCAGCTTTTATATTCTTGGGACCAGGGCGATAGGAGATGGAGAAATTAAACCGGGTGAAGAACAAAGCCCAACGGGCTTGTCTGGGGTTGAGTCTTTTGGCGGATTTCAGGTATTCGAGGTTCTTGTGGTCTGTAAGGACGATGAAGGGATGTTTAGCTCCCTCCAGCCAATGCCTCCACTCTTCCAGGGCGAGTTTAACTGCCAGGAGCTCTCTGTTTCCGATGTCGTAGTTCCTCTCCGCCGGGTTGAGCTTGCGGGAGAAGAAGGCACATGGATGGAGTTTGCTCGGGTTCCCCTGCTGCTGGGATAACACCGCTCCTACTCCTGTGGTGGGCGTCCACCTCGACGACGAAGGGCAGCTCTGGGTTGGGGTGGACGAGGAGAGGAGCGGTGGTGAAGGCTTCCTTGAGGCGTTGGAAGGCCTCCGTGGCCTCAGGTGTCCAGGACAGAGACTTGGGCTTGTTCCTGAGCAGGTTGGTAAGTGGGCTGGCAAGAGAGCTGTAGTTGTGTATGAACCGACGGTAGAAGTTTGAGAATCCAAGGAAGCGTTGTAAATCTTTGACTGAAGAGGGAGTAGGCCAGTTTCTGATGGCGTCCACCTTCCCCTCGTCCATCCGGATGCCACTGCTGTCAATGATGTAGCCGAGGAAGTGAACGGATGATTGATGAAATGAACATTTTTCTGCCTTGAGGAAGAGATGGAACTTACGGAGCTGTTTGAGGACCTCCGCAACGTGGTGGCGATGTTCGGCCAAGCTCCGGGAGTAGATCAATATATCGTCAATGTAGACCAGGACAAAGCGATGGAGAAACTCCCGGAGCACCTCGTGAATGAAATCCTGGAATACGGAGGGGGCGTTGACCAGGCCATGCGGCATAACCAAATATTCGTAGTGGCGGTAGGTGTCACGAAGGCGGTCTTCCACTGCGTCCCCTCGCGTATCCGGATGAGGTTATGCAGCGCTGCGGAGGTCCAGT
This sequence comes from Hypophthalmichthys nobilis, assembly GCA_037950665.1. Taxonomy (NCBI): domain Eukaryota; kingdom Metazoa; phylum Chordata; class Actinopteri; order Cypriniformes; family Xenocyprididae; genus Hypophthalmichthys; species Hypophthalmichthys nobilis. The sequence goes on from CM075479.1 coordinate 28,721,209, forward strand.
TTGGTGAAGACAGTGGCACCACGGAGATGTTTTAGGGCTGAAGGGACGAGAGGAAGGGGATAACGGAACTTGACTGTGATATTATTGAGTGCACGATAGTCGATGCAGGGCCTCAAGCCTCCGTCCTTCTTGGCCACGAAGAAAAAGCTTGAAGCAGCAGGGGAAGTGGATGGTCGGATGTATCCTTGAGCTAATGCCTCCTTGATGTACTCCTCCATGGCCTTCTCCTCCGGGATGGATAGAGGGTATATCCTTCCCCTAGGCACTGGTTCACCCGGAAGCAGATCGATGGCACAGTCCCATGGCCGGTGTGGAGGCAGCTTGGAGGCACGTTTAGGGCAGAATACGTCGCTGAAGGGGGCGTAACATTCAGGAATGTCAATGGATCTCTGCTCGACTGGACTCTCGATGGTCGTGGCACAGACTGGAAGAGATTCGGAGCATGGAGGTCGAGGAAGAGGAAGTCCAGGAAACAGTCATTGAAACATTTTTCGCCCCACTTCAGGACTTCGCCGGTCTTCCACGAAAGGGTCGGGTTGTGCTGCTCCAACCAAGGGCGCCCTAAGATCACGTCAGCGGTGGACCCTCCAGAACCAGCAGATGGAGGTGTTCGACGTGCAGGAGACCAACTTGAATCTGGGCGGCTTCTGTACAGTGACGGACGTGTTTACGGCTCCAAGTTCTCCGGTTACAGATCTAATCTGGTAGGTGGTCGGCGTGGTCGTGACCTTGATGTGGAGCTGGCGGCAGAGGGCGCCGGAGATGAAGTTGCCGGCTGACCCAGAATCGAGGAGGGCAACAACTGGAAGAGTAATATCAGCAGCAGTAAGATTTACAACAGTGGTGAGGGGTTTCATATTTTTAATAGATGGAATGATGGCACTCACCAAGGGTCGCGGAGGACGGATTGGGCATGAGGAGATGACATGCCCAGGAGAACCACAATATAAGCATAAATTCTGGGTCAGCCGCCTCTGCCGCTCAGCTGGCGAAAGCCTTGTACCCTCCAGAGTCATGGGCTCGTTGGCTGGTTCTGGGGGGCTGACGGATTCTGGTCGGCGCGCTGAGATGGCAAACAGCGACTGGCCCTGGTGTTCTTCCAAACACGACTGCATACGAGTGGCGAAACGGATGGAGAGTTGGATGAAGCGTTCTAAGCCGATGGAGTCCTCGTATGCAGCGAGATGCAACCGCACGCGAGGATCCAACCCTTGACGATAAGTGGTGATGAGGGCTTGTTCATTCCAACCGCTGGAGGCAGCGAGTGTCCAAACTGCAAGGCATATTCATTGACAGACATTGATCCTTGTTTTAAATTATAGAGTTTCTCACCAACTGAAGAGTCTGAGATGGGTTTTCCAAAAACCTCCCGGAAATGGGCCACAAAACCGGAGTATGACTGAGTGATGGGATGGTTCTGGGACCAGATCGAGTCGGCCCATTGGAGCGCTTTGCCTTGCAGTTGGGAGATTATAAACGCCACTTTGGAGGTTTCGGTGGGGAAGTTGTGCGGTTGCATCTCCAGGACCAGCGAGCACTGCAGAAGGAATCCGCTGCAGTCCTCCGCCGATCCAGAGTAGGGCGCTGGTTTAGCCATGGGACTGGCGTGCAAAGGAGGTGAAGGAGTGGTAGCGGTGTTTGCGGAAGTAATGGCGGGGTGCTGTGATGATGGTGTGGTGGAGAGAGCTCGCCGAAGAGCATCGACGAGCTCTTGGATGGGATCCGGATGGCTCATGCTGTGTGTGAAGACGCAGTTTTTAGGTCCGGTCTTCTGTTACAATACTGACGGGCAGAGACAGAGGTAACAGGTAACACGGTTTTATTTCACACACAGCAGAGATAACAGCAGTGCAGGTGAGTTGAATAGAGTGTAGTATGATGGAATAATGAAGATGAATAATGATACTGTCCTTGTGGTGATTGCAGGAGTGAAGATCCGTGGAGATGATGAGTTGAGGCAGACGTGGATGACAGAAGACACTCACACACACACACGATGGAGACGAGGAGACTAGGAGACGTTGGAGACAGGTAAGTAATTCGGTTTGAGTCCTTGAGGTAAGCATATAGGGTATCCTTGATGCAAACGAGACCGGACAGTGACTGTGAGTGTGTGAGTGTGTTTTATGGTGGCAGTGATGAGTGGCTAGATGAGGTGCAGGTGCAGATGATCAATACTCAGGAGAAGGGGTGCGCTGTGATTGGATGGTGCTGGAACCTGGCGTGTCTGTGACACCTGTATTGTCTTAGCTGCTTGAAATGGAATTGATTTATGGATCATTGTAATAACACCTCATGCTTGAGAACTAAATGAAGCTGAAAACACTTGACCAGGCCATCTATTACGTATTCTACATTGCCGAGAACCACCAGCAAATCCACACACTACTTTACTTCTAACTTCCCCCATCTAAATGGTATGATAAATCGCATCCCACCTGAGCTCTGCTGAAATTACCTTATCCCCTTATCAGGAATACGTCTTATTGATAATCGTCCGTTATTCACATATTCCTGAGTGTGGGTCATTATTTTAACAAATCGTTAAAATAATGTCTCAATTACATATTCGTTAGAAAGACGTCAAATTCGGATGGAGTTTGAAAGACCTTAGATTGGCCATTGATAGTCACCCGAAGGCGCGCTGGAAAGATGAATCCATACTGTTGGCCCTTAGCTCGCAGCTTCTTCTTGACTTCGTCGAATTGTCTCCGTTGCTTGTTTACTTCAGCAGAAAGGTCTGGGAAAAACATGACTCGGTGGTTTTGGAACAGCACGTCCTTCTTCACTCTGGCCGCATTCATTACACGCTCCTCGTCTCTGTAATCCAAGAACGATCATCACTCTCGGCGTTGAATTCCTGTCCGTATCAGATCTTCGCATACTGCCAATCCTGTGTGCCCTCTCTATGGCTAGGGGCTTTCGTAGTGGCTCCATGTCTAGCGCCTCAGGTAACCAGCTTTCTAAGAATGCACATGTATCACTGCCCTCGGATTTTTCTGGTAAACCTATGAGTCTCAGGTTGGAGCGTCGACTGCGATTCTCAAGGTTATCTATTTTCCAGGTAAGTGCTGCAACTTTCTTTTCAAGAGCACTGGTCGTCAATTGAAGTGTAGTAATCGAATCTTCGGTCTGTGAAATGTGTTCCTCCGTCTGCGTCAATCTTCTGAAACACTCCGCAACTTGATTTTTAACATCTTGTAATGGTTTCAAATTGAGAAGTCATGTCAACTCTCACTGAATGTATTGCTTGGAGAATATCACTATTGTCAGCGTGGAAGCCGCTAGCTTGATCTCCATAACTCGGTGACGAGTTTTCTTCGCCATATGCAACACGCGACCCTTCTTCCAGGCCCTCGGAGTCCGACGCAATATCTGTTGCTTTTTTCGCCTTCTGCTTTGCTGGTTTATGCGACATCACAGACAACATACACTTTGAAAACAAACCGTGGACGAATTTTAAATGAAACGGGTAAAATTCAAGAAAACTTAATACAATGACAGCGGAACCAACTCGTACGTCTCGTCAGCACGTCGCCATATCCGGAAGTACGCTGTTATAAAAGTACCCTAAAATATGAAATATCAGAAAAATTGCTAGATTTATGTTGCAATATAAAAAATGTTATTTAAATAGAATATTGTAAATGAACATGTTTACAAATCTTGTCTAGATAACTCAGTATTTAAATTCTTAAATATTGACAAAAATATTTAAGTAGCTTTTATAAACATACACTAGAAAAAAACATTACTGGTGTGCATGTTGAGACAAAACAATGGAAGTGACATTTGTTAAGATATGTCATTACATATTTCTTTCAGATAAAACAGCTCAAACATCCACTTTAGTCTAGGACTAGCTTAAGCCTTGTCTGTGAAACCAGGGGAAAAATGTAGTTCAAAGTGCTTTACATGATCAAAATTGCACAAAAGAATATCAACAGCAAAAATAACATTGAGCATAAAAGATAAAAAGGATTTAAATACATCACACAATATAAGATACAAAACATATAAGAAAAACCCTAAAATGAAAGTAATCCTCTATAACACAAAATGATAAAACATTTATAAAAATAAATAAAAAAAAAACAATTATAATATAATCCAGAGTACAACTAAGTAAATGCCAGAGTAAAAATAGTAAGTGTACTAGCTTCCCTAATGTCTAACGGTAGTGTATTCCATAGTTTAGGGGCATAATTAGCAAAGGCCACATCTCCAATTTTCTTTTGTTTATAGTTGGGGACCTCCAGTAAACTTGCATTAGACGATTTTAAAGTTCTTGGTGGAATATAATTAATGAGAGAGCTAGCAATATAGTTGGGTCCTTGTCCATTACGAGCTTTGTACGTGATGAGTAGGACTTTAAAATCTATCCTGAATTTTATAGGAAGCCAATGCAGTGCAGCCAAAACTGCCGTTATATGTTCTCTTTTTTTGGTTCTAGTTAATAACCGAGCTGCAGAGTTTTGGATATAAACTGGAGTCTGTTAATTGATTTTTGTGGGAGACCAGTAAAAAGTGCATTACAATAATCAAGTCTAATTGAGATAAGAGCATGAATTAATTTTTCTGCATCTTTCTGGTTTAAGAAAGGATAAATTTTAGCCATGTTTCTTAAGTGAAAGAAAGAAGATTTTGTTACCTTATTAATGTGCGAGTTAAAACTTAGATTTGAGTCTAAAATAATGCCAAAACTAGTAACCTCTGGTCGTACCTAAGGAGTCAGTTTGACTAGATTCTTAAACAACAGTTCTCTTTTAATTTTTGGGCCTTCTACTAAAATATCAGTCTTATCCTCATTTAATTTTAGAAAATTGGTACTCATCCAATTATTTACTGCCGTAGGTAGTAGTAATCGAATTATTAGCCTTAGTGTCATTTGGCTCCACAGAAATGTACAGTTGTGTGTCATGAGTGTAACTATGGAAACATGCATTATGTTCTCTAATGTCACCAAGTGGCAGCATGTACAATGAAAACAATAAAGGACCAAGGCAGCTTCCTTGCAGAACTCCAAAGTGAGTTTCATGTTTCTCAGATACATGCTCTTCAATTTTGACATAAAAATTTCTTCCTTTAATATACATTTAAACCAATTTAATACAGAATCAGACCTACTAGTTTTTCCAAACAATTGATTAAAATGTCAGTCTTATCAAACGCTGCACTAAAATTCTAAAAGAAGAAGAACTGAGACCTTATCTTTATCAAAGTTTATTCTGAGGTGAAAAGTTTGATATCGGTCTATAATTAGCCAGGACACTACTGTCCAAATTAGGTTTCTTCTATACAGGTTTTAAGATAGCCATTTTAAAAGCGTCAGGGATGCAGCCAGTCTGAAGACATGTATTTATAATATGCAAAACATGACTTGAGACACTATCGAAACCAGTAAGTTGACAATGCAAGTAATCCGCGTTTACATGACTATATTAATAAATTGGGTTATTTCCCTGTAGTGACGTCAAAAATAATCATTTGCATTTCTGACTCTAGTATTCCATATGTTATGTCAGTTGTGATGTTAAATAAAGCTTGCAACATGTCAGTGAGAAACTTGCGGCTCATATTATTCTTTCATGCAGTTACAGATGCAGCGTTTTGACTAAACCACTTCTACTTCTGCTGCAGAGAGATGAGAACACAATTTTACAATTTTCTGGGTCTTGAAAGAGTCTGCGTTTGTGGTATATTTCCTTCTTCCTTTCCTTCAAAATGCTCGCTCTGTCTGGATGCGTTTAAATCTGATTCTGCACTAAAAATGTGTTTCTGTCAAGTCAAGTCACCTTTATTTATAAAGCGCTTTTTACAATGCAGATTGTGTCAAAGCAGCTTTACATTGATAACTGGTATATAATTTTGGCTGCACAGCAGCTCTTAAAGAATAGTGTCAATGCCGGCAGATCAAAGCACTGTTGAATATCAAATGTCAAGTCAAATGTCAAGTGTCCCCAACTAAGCAAGCCAAAGGCGACAGCGGCAAGGAACCCAAACTCCAACAGGTGACATCAGATGGCAAACAGGTGGCAAACAGACTGCTGTGTTAAAAATGGAGAAAAAAACGTTGGGAGAAACCAGGCTTAGTCGGGGGGCCAGTTCTCCTCTGGCGAACAGTGCTTTGGTACGATTCATTTTTCTTATGTCCGTTAGGATCGCAACATTCAAAGTATTTATTCCAGTTCAGTCCAGTTGAGGATCGTATTCATCACACCGGTATAGAAGGTTTTTTTTTGAGGAGCTGTGCCACTGGCTGTTGTGTCGATGAGGCCTTCACAATGGATGATCTAGTTGACTCAATCTCTGCTGATACTTCAGGGCTGCGTTGCGGTCGTGTCAAGGCGCCGGTCCTCAGTCTCACCTGGATACGGCCCGGATCTGGTTGACTACGGTAAACCTCGGGATAAACAGAAAGACTAATATTAGCGTAGATGCCATTCTTCTTCTGATGTAACGAGTACATCTGGTGTTATAGGAAGTGTTCCCGGTTCCGGCTGACCTAGTTTATGCAGCCTAATAATCCTTTAACGGATTTGAAAATATAAATTGATAATGTGTTATGTGTATGCCAGGTTAAAGAGATGCGTTTTTAGTCTAGATTTAAACTGACAGAGTGTGTCTGCTTCCCGAACAATGCTAGGAAGATTGTTCCAGAGTTTAGGTGCCAGATAGGAGAAGGATCTACCACCTGCAGTTGATTTTGATATTCTAGGTATTATCAGCTGGCCTGAGTTCTGAGATCGCAATAGACGTGAAGGACTATAATGCTTTAAGAGCTCGCTCAGGTACTGGGGAGCTAAACCATTTAGTGCTTTGTAAGTAATTAGCAAGATTTTAAAATCTATACGATGTTTAACAGGAAGCCAATGCAGTGTTGACAGAACTGGGCTAATATGGTCATACTAGTTAGAACTCTAGCTGCTGCATTTTGTACGAGCTGTAGTTTATTTATCAGGCGAGCGGAACAACCACCCAGTAGAGCGTTACAGTAATCTAGCCTTGAGGTCATGAACGCATGAACTAACTGTTCTGCATTTTTCATTGAGAGCATATGTCGTAGTTTAGATATATTTTTAAGATGGAAGAATGCGGTTTTACAGATGCTAGTAACATGGGCTTCAAACGAAAGATTGGTATCAGAAAACAAGTCTGTGCTGATGAGTGAAAGGATTTAACATAACCCACTGGAATCACCTGAATGTAAGGCATTTGTAAATGTTTATACACTTCAAAACAAATAAATTACTCTTCTTAAAAATAGTGCTTTAGTATACCTGCATGTTTGTGCTTTTAAACACAGACCAGCTTACAACTTCATCAATAAATCATATACTGATCATTTACTAATGGTTTGTTCATCATTTGTTCATGATTAACAACTGTTTATTGAGATAATGATAGAAAACAATTTTGACATAAATATTTCAGTGATTTATAAGTGATAAATAATGTATCAAATAATAACTTATCAACCATCTACTAATGATCTGTTTGATTTATTTCATGATCTACACATTTTAAGATAACTTACAACACATTTGTTAATTGTTAGCATACCACTTATTAATCATTTATAAACATATAGTCATGTTTTGTAAATGATTCGTTCATCATTAACTAAAAATGTATAAATGACTTATAACTGAATTAATAAAACATTCATAAAATGTTAACATATCACTTATTAATAATTTATGATTTTTTGTAAATGATTACTTCATCATTAAGTAATATTTTATAAGTGACTTATAACTGAACGTTATTATAAAGTGTTACCATATTGCATCCTTCATATCTCAGAAAAGTCTTTAATTTGATCATATTTATAAAAGATAGATATGCTGTACAGAGTCCTTCCGGAAAAAGTCGAGCTCCTGGAGGCGTCCCATGGGCAGAGCTAAAGAGTCACGAGCGCACGCAGCTTTTGCGTAGAGATCATCTGCAAGCTGTGACATCATTATAAATAAAAAGGGAACAAAAACGTTCGTGTTTACATTTTATGCACTTGCGTGCCAATTGCCAACAAAACACAGACATTTGATGCAGTTTTACTCACCACCCGCGATCTGCAAATCCAGGGCCGAACTGGGTCTTGTTTACAAAGCATTCATCACCGAAATTCTGGGAACAAACAAACATACGTGCACAACTCCGTTGCTGCCCCGGAAAAACAAACTTCATCCACTGTTCCCTTAATGCTGGGTTCTTTGGGAAGCTGAAAAAGGTAATTTTTCCCTCACAACCACACTCCTTTGGTGTCAGGAGCTGCGTCTCATTTCAGAGGCTGCGTCCTCCGGAGGTTGCATTTGCAGGCTGCATACGTCATCAAGGATGTCATATTTAAGAAACGTAACCGTAATAAAATTGACTGATATTCATTGTGAGTTGTAAAATACTGTAATTTCTTTCTTACTTTGCAATCTAACGGTTATTTTTCTTGCCTTCGAAGGGTGCAGCTCCTGAATTGGGACACAGCGATTGTTGAAAAATCTCGCGGCTTCCGTATCCCGAACGAAGCGCGTTGACGGGCTTGCTCTTGCTCCGGGTGATGTGTGTGCACGCTTATCAGGGAGAAGTGCCTATACAAGGAATTCTGCCCTTTATTACGTGATAAAGGCCATACTTGGAAAAAAAAATCGACAAAACATGTCCACAACCGGAAGTAGTATATTTGGCACAGAAATACTCCGTCATATGTCCAACTTGTGTTTTGAAATTTTGGCCATGTTTAGCATGAGAATGCAACTCTTTAACAGTATAAATAAGTCAGAATGAATGAATAACATTACACCCCCCCCCCCCTTTTAAAGTTCATAAAATCATTACTGCTGTGCTGTTTGAAAATGTCAGAAGTTGAAGCTTTATTTCTTGTTATAGAAATATATATAGTTATTATAGTTTGGGTTTTAGAAGTCTGTTTCTGATAGTGATGCGCGGGTCGGCTTTTTTTCCAACCCGCGGGTCCCGCTTTTATGAAATTATTTGGCCCGCCCCAGCCCGCCCCGCACCACTGTATCTATTTTTACAACCCGCTCCGCCCTGCACCCGCGACCATTAAATAGACATACTAGCCATTGTAATGTAAATGAAAACAGCCTTTATTTCAGCCTGAAAGTGCTTGAAAACATCGCCCTGTAAACTAGCAGCAACATACGATTATGAATATGAACCATAAATCAGATCATATTAATAACAAGATAATGATAAACATTTTCAACATTTACAAAGCAGCAATTGTATTCATCTAATAGGCTAAACAATTTTTTATTCAGATTTGTATAGGCCAACAGTTTACAGCCTACGCTACATAACCACTGAACTTTTGTTTAATTTAACACACAGAAATGTTCATTTAGCGTTTTTACGTTCGCTGTGCAAAAAAAGAATGGCTTCCACTGTACCGGGGTTTAATCTATTTCGCCTAGACTCCAGCACCCGGCCAGCAGAGCTGAACGTGCGCTCGCTTGATGCGCTTGTGGGATACAGAGAATCATTTTTGACACCTTGGAAAGCACAGGAAAGGCGATTGACTGCGACTGCCAGAAGCTTAGAATGTCCTCTCCGTCCCAGAAGAACTGGCCCTCAATGTATCGCTGAACCTCGTCTCTCTTGGCAACTTCTTCACTATAATCCTCCCACTCACTAAACTCATCTCTTTTTCTTTTGACTCGCTCGGCTTCATCAACTAAAAATAAAATATAACAATATTTAACTTTTTAAACATACATTAGACCACTGTAGCTAAAACGCAAGACCCGGGCCTATAGGCCTATCTATTTGCTGGTGCTACTCACCTCGAGGCATCGGCTCTGGCTCCCTCACACTTGCTGGAGGTGTAAGCAGCGCACTGTCAAATTCCCTGACAAGTCTTCTGGCCTGGTCGTACACGGCGTTTCTCTCCTCCACTTGAAACATCTTCAGGGACTTAAAACGGGGACAAAGAAATGTTCCAAGCTTGTGGGTGACGCTGATGGACATTTTCTCGTTTAGCAGCTGCGTTGCCTGTGCCCGAATACAAACCATGTACTCCGGATCACCGTATTGGGGCTAGCAGTGTTTCTTCAGTTTAAAAAACCAAAGCACGACCAGCTGAATAGTTGGATACATATCACCCTCCATCTCTTCACTCGCAGTTTTAAAAGGCAACAAAAACTCAGTAACTGTGTTTAACACATCCAGCTGAATGCCATCCATTCTGTGGAGCTGATCTTTCTCCTGCAAGGCCTGTTGGATTTCACGGTACTGTTTACTGAATGACTGCATCATCGCAACTTTACTATTCCATCGGGTTTCACATTCCTGTGTCACAGTGTGTGGGAGCTGTACTATAGTGCCGGATTTTTTCAGGTATGTCACAAGGCTTTTGCACTTTGCAATGACATCACTTACATCGCGCATGTATGTTAGCGTGTTCTCTTTTACATCAAATGTGTGTTTGAGAACGATGTTAATGACATGGGCTGTGCACGGCATCCACTTGTAGCTGCGAAGGGCAGCTTTTATGTTTGCGCCCTGGTCACTTACAAACATTACTTTTGATATGCGAGCAGGTTCAATACCAAAGTCATGCAGCTCCTTAATAATTTGCTCGTGGATGTTGTGCGCTGTCTTTTTGAGAGTAGAGTCAAATTCAGCTGTGCTTATGACACGGCTCTCCAATTTCCAGTCGTCATTAATGAAGTGACCAGTAAACGCCGTGTATGCTCGTTTGTTGAACTCATCAGTCCACATGTCAGTGGTAATAGCTATGCCACAATCCAGAGCTTTATTTATCTTCTTTGAGAGGATTTCTTTTTTTTCTTGCGCGGTCGCTTTGGCTCTGTCGCAAACAGTTTGCCTGTGAGGGTGTACACTGCTGGCATCCACACGTTTGTAACGTGAACCAATGTTAATTAGACACTGGGCTACGGTATGAAATCCATCTCCAGATACTATGTCGAAGGGCCGCAGATCTCGACAGCACAATTCAACACAAGTGTCTGTGACTTCGGACTTGACATGTGCTGGTACTTTACTTTTGAGGAAAGCGGTAATATTTTGAGAAGTGTCACTGTCGTCCTTTTTCTTAGACCCCCCACAAATATGTCTTGACATGCTGGAAGTGCCCGTTTTGTGGCTCTCGTGTTTGTATATTTTTTCACACGAGTTGCACTTCACATAGCCGATACTGCTATTGTCTCCTACTGCAACTATTTCTGAGAACCGGTTCCAAACATTAGATTTAGCAGCCTGACCTTTTTTTCTTTTAATTATGTAAATTCCCGACCTCAATTTCTCCCGCACCTCATCTTCCATCTTCACTTTTATTTCTACATTTTTTGTTTTCGTGGCTGGCGGCGGGAGCTGCTTGGCGCGCCGCTTTCGTGACACATCGTGCAAGTTACGTTGCTACGGCCTTTGTATTGTAACCTTATCAAAGAACCTAATAAAATATGAAAATAGATATTCCCAAATATTTAATATAGGCTATAGGGAATTGCACGATTTTTTTAAAATTTTGTTTTTAATGACCCGCCCCAACCCGGTTACCCGCGGGGTCTGCGGGTTATGAGACGACCCGCGCATCACTAGTTTCTGACGCGTGCTTTGCCTTGAATAAATAAAGTCATTGTCCATACCATTGGAATAAATTTGGATATGCCAATCCATTTATTGTCCATTTGGCATTGCAAATAACAAAAACAAAGTAAAGGAAAAATAAAACTTCAAACTTAACTACAATTCTTCATTAATAAACAGATATTCCATTCAAAACAAACTGTTAACGGGCACGAGTGCAGTCCTGTACGATACGCTGCATGCTTGACATGGCACGGTCAAAAAGTTTGTTTGACCTTCCATTGTGCCACCTGTATCTCATTAGCACTTGGTTTAAATATACTCAAAATACTCACATGCCCTCTAGTGTCACTGTGGTGTCACCACTTGTCCTGTGGGTGGCACTAGTACATCAAAATGTACATGAGTGTACCAGAAAGTGGAGATGAGTTAGTCTGAGTAAAAAGCACGTTCATAAGTGATCTCTGTGTTGCCTGCATCTTTACAAAGACATAACATATTGGCGACGAGGATGCCGTGGAATTTGAGTTAGCCTACACCATTTCTACTAAATGTGGGTGAGCCGCTGATGCCATTTAAGGCATGGATTCATGTTTTTGAGAATTATGTCTTGGCCATGGACGAAGAGCTATCGGAAGCCCAAAAACGCGCTCTACTGATTCACTGCTTGGGGGCAGAAGGCCAGAGACTATTTTACACGCTCACGGTTGCAGATAAGTACGACACGGCATTGCAAGCTATTCGCACTTTCTTCGAGCCAAAAGTGAATGTGGTAGCTGAACGGTATAGATTTCGCCAGCGAGGACAACAGCATGGTGAAACTATGGATCAATATGTTGCGGCGCTAAAGGAGTTTGCGGCTACATGCGAATTCGGAGCCATGGAGGAGGAAATGATCCAGGATCAACTTGTTGAAAAAACAAATTCAAACAGCATACAGGAACGTTTACTCCTAGAAGTGGATCTTACTTTGAAAAAAGCTGTCACAATTGCCAGCCAAATAGAAACGGCAGTGGCGGAGGCAAACGTGATGAGCTAACCGGCAGATGGCACAGTACAAGTTATTCAACAGTCACGTCATCAGCACATCAGACCTTGCCAAAATGCCCTGCCAAATACACTATCTGCAGTGCATGTAAGAAAAGAGGACATTTCGCCAAAGTGTGCCGTGGACACAAAAACGTAAGTGAGATTTCAATTCCTGATGTGACTCTGCTTACGGTAGAAAGCCCTTATCGCGACTCAAGCAAGATAATGTGTACTGTTCAAATTAGCGTATGTGGAACAACACAAAACGTTAATGCTGGATTCAGGCTCAGCAGTATCAATTATTCCAATGTCAGTGTGTACTCAGTATTTTCCTAATACTACCCTTGTGAAAGCGAAAGTGAACTTAGTGAGCTATGGTGGACACGCCATATCTGTAATGGGATGCATAGAAGCCGAGATTATATACGGCGAGCGGCGTGCTACAGTTGAACTGTTCGTTGTGAACACTGGCACTGCGGTGTTGGGACAAGACTTAGAACTGCAGCTGTTAGATGGCCGTGTTGTTACATCGTCATGCCGCACGATAAATTCAGCTGATGTTAGTAGGAATCCTGAGAAACTGGGCTGCGCACAAGGATTTACACACCTAGTCAAAGTTTGTGCCGACGTGAAACCAGTACAGCAGAAACTGCGCCGCCTTCCATTTGCAATCCGTGACGCTGTGTCACAGGAATTAAAGCGACTCATTCAGCAGGATGTGATCGAACCGATTGAATCATCAGAATGGGTCTCACCAGTTGTGGTCACTGGAAAAAAAAAGATGGAAACATACGACTTTGTGTGGACTTGCGAGAACCAAATAAGGCCATAGTAGTGGACAGTTTACCACTTCCACTTCCATGGAAGAAATGTTTGCTGAGCTGAGGGGATCAACTGTTTTTTTCAATGCTAGATCTTCAAAGCGCCTATCACCAAGTCCTACTGCATGAGGATAGCCGCAGCCTCACTTCATTCATCACGCATGAAGGTTTATTTCGCTATAAGCGAGTACCTTATGGACTGGCGTCAGGGCCGAGTTGTTTTCAGAGACTGGTGTCGACCATACTTAAAGGACTTGCACATGTTCAGTGTTACTTGGACGATGTCATTGTCACAGGAAAGACCATTGAGGAACATGACAAGAACTTGAACGCAGCACTTCAGCGTCTAGAAACAGCTGGACTTAAACTGAACTTTGACAAATGCCACATCAGACAGACGGAGCTGTCGTTCTTAGGACACACAATCTCGGCTGAAGGACTTCAGCTGGATGCTTCTCATGTCCATGCAGTCTCACAAGCTCCACCACCAACTGATACCGCCAGCTTACTCTCTTTCCTTGGGCTCACATCGTGGTATTCAAAATTCATACCCGATTATTCCGCAGTGGATGAGCCCGCAGTGGAATCGCGGATTTGCTTCGTTCACCTGGACACCTGAGGCACAGAAAAGTTTTGAGCGGGTGAAAGACCTTATAATTAATAGCCCTGCACTGACACTTTTCGACCCTGAGCTACACACTATCGTTACAACTGATGCTTCTAATTACGGTCTGGGCACCGTTCTCACCCAAATGCACCCAGACGGGTCTGAAAAGACTGTTGCTTTTGCATCACGCACCCTCACACAGGCAGAACGCAAGTACTCCACAATTGAGAAGGAAGCATTAGGCTGTGTATGGGCAACGGAGAAATGGAGAACTTATCTGTGGGGGCGACATTTTACATTACGTACAGACCACAGCCCACTCACAACACTGCTCACTTCGAAGGGACAAGGGCGAGCAGGACTTCGGATAGCTCGGTGGTCAGCTAGGTTGATGGTTGACTACGACATCCAGTACAAGCCTGGACGTGAAAATGTTACAGCTGATTGCTTGTCTCACTTGCCATTACAGAGCAGTGGCCCTGTGCTGGAGGACGACGTGGAAGTGGTCGCGCTTACTTCAACCCTCACGGCGATATCTGCTGATGAATTCAGGGCTGCAGGGGCTGCCTGCCCAATATACGGTGAAGTACAAAAATCCCCTAAGGGCCTAGGACCTGATCTGTTACCATACTACAACATCCAACATGAACTTTCTCTTCAGGATGATTGCGTGGTAAGAGGCACACACAGACTTTTAGTACCAGAGACTTTGCGTGCGCAGTTCATTGCATTGGCTCACGATACACATCAAGGCATTGTTAGAACCAAGCAAAGACTCAGAGAGCTGTATTGGTGGCCGGGTATGGATGCCTAGGTTGAGACAGCCATCAAATCATGCATTATGTGTCAAACTCATGACAAGTCAGCAGTCGTTCGCACTCCGCCACTCCAGCCTGTACCCCTCCCAGATGGAGCATGGGAGAAACTCGCTATAGACATTGTGGGGCCCTTTGACAAAGCTCCAGCAGAATGATGTTTTGCTGTAACTTTAGTGGACTACTGTAGTAAGTGGCCAGAGATTGCTTTCATGCCTCGGGTAACCTCTTCAGCGGTCTACTGTGTTCAGCCGTGAAGGTAACCTGAAGGAGCTGATCTCAGATCACGGCTCTCAATTAATGTTGTGAGTTTGAGATGTTTCTTCAAAACCGAGGAAGTATGCATCGAACTTCATCTGTGTATTATCCTTATGCCAATGGAGAGGTTGAATGTTTTAACCGTACTTTGAAGCATGCGTTGCTAACTGCTTCCCTGGAAGGCAAAGGATGGAAAGAATTCACAAGGGAATTCTTACAAGCATACCGTGCTACACCTCATTCGACTACTCAGCGTTCACCCGCTGAATGGTTACATGCAAGACCGATGCGCACCAAACTTCACATCTCAGGATTACAGAAACTGCAGCGTCTTCAGCAACCATGTGCGCAGAACATTGTGGATCGAGTGAAACACATGCAGAAGAGCTCCAAAACATACACTGATCGCAAGCGTGGGGTGACGGAAGTGTCAAGTGTCATCTTTTGTTTCGAGTGAAGCGACCAGGTATCCTTCCTGAGCTGCAGTCTGCATTTTCCAAACCATTGAAAGTACTGCAAAAGACTGGCCCTTACACTTACAAACTGTCTGATGGGCGACTTGGAATGCGTCTCACCTCACACCTTTCTCTTATGGGAAGGAGGAGAGTCGGGTACAGGAACTGGCTAACTTTGATTATGACTGTACAATGCAACCTGTACCAGTGACTCGGCCAGAAAGACAGGTTAGAGTTAGACGAGCACCAGTATGGGCTCGGGACTATGTTATGAACTAAAGGCGGTTCATTGATTCCATGTGAATAGTATTTTACATGGGGATATGTGATAAGGTAACAAATACATATAGAGTAAGGTGATGTTCTGTAATGCATGTTGTGCGTTTGTGAAATTCAAGGGAAAATGTTAAGTTCATGTTTGAAATGTTGGTACCGTTATGCAATGTCATTTGTTAAAAAACAAACAAAAAAAAAAACATTTGGTCATTGTACAGAACATAAGTGAATACCAAGTACAATTGTTAAAAGAGAGCGAGATGTGGTGTCACCACTTGTCCTGTGGGTGGCACTAGTACATCAGAATGTACATGAGTGTACCACCAGAGAGTGGAGATGAGTTAGTCTGAGTAAAAAGCATGTTCATAAGTGATCTCTTTGTTGCTTGCGTCTTTACAAAGACATAACAGTCACAAACAAAAATTACATTTCAATAAAATGGCTCCAACACTCATTAATTTAGCCACTGTATCAAATAAATACCTAGGGTTGTGTTTGCAACTGTGTCTAATGCACTGGAGAAAAGAGTCAATAGTTTCTGTTGCAACACTGAGTTCTTCTGAGCTATCTGGGCCCATATTCACCAAACATTTTATCCTACCACTAAGAGTTCTCCTAAATAGCAGTAAAAGTTCTTAGCTAAGAGTTTTTTCTTAAAACCTATTCACAAAGCTGCTGAGACAAACTTTTACTAAGGAATAGACAGAAGTCTTAAGCTAAGAGTAAGAGCGGGGTTGACCTCATTGCTATGAATGATGTCAACACGCTTACTAACTATGCCCACAGTTATTGGCTGATGGGGGAGGAGTCTCTGTCAGCAATTTAATCATAGAAATATTGTAGAAGAATGACTGAAGTATCATGTTGCCATATTCAAATAAGGGTTTTAAAATGCAAATGTTGCCATATTCAAATAAAGATTTTAAAATAAAAATGTTGCCATAATCAAATAAAGGTTTTAAAATGTAGGCTGTGTCACTAATTAAACTAGTATATGTTCAGCTAGTTTTTGTCATGTCAGCCTCGTCTCGAGAGAATGCAGAATTCAAGCGACAAATTATGTTTTATAAACAAAGTTTGGGAGGAGCGCATTCTATCTAATCAGCTCAAGTGGAGGTATATATTCACAGATGAGAGCAGACTCACCTATAGTTACCTCGACAGTTTTCTGCATCCCTCCGCCACCCCGTTCCTCACTCTCAGCTGGGGATACATGGGAGTACTCTGGGTTTGGGCTAAATTCCAAGCTCTGAGCCCTCGATCCCCTTTGGACAGCACACCAAATATGCTTATTATAATTTTTTTTTACTCTATTCCATCACTTGCAGTGTTGGGCACGTTACTTCTCACAAATAGTAACTACGTTAGTAACGGAGTTACATCATTATAAAAGTAACTAATTACCAGGGAAAGTAACTATTGCGTTACTTTAAAAAAAATAAAAATGCCTCCAATATTAAATATAAGTCTAAAAATAAATGATGCTTGATCCGACTCATGACTCATGATCCACTCTTGCTCACGACTTGAAATTTCTCTGTACTGTACTACGTGTTGGTAGCCATTAAAGAAAACGTAGTTTCATATTTATTTTAAATAATGTTTTAAATTCATCTATTTGATTATGAAAAGTGAACAGCATGAGTAAGATAGGATGCATCATACAACGCGCAATATATCGGGAGACATGGAATGAGTCAGACATGATTTTAACCACTTCATTAAGTTTTGTTTTGTAGAAAGCCTTTCTTTAAAGTGAATTTCGTTTTGTAAAAATTGTATCTTAATTTTAATCAATGTTTTATCAACCAATTGCCTGGATTCAATAAATAAGAAGCAAATATAGCAGACAATATAATCATGACATGGAGGTGCAGGCGCGATCACTTGCACATGTACTGGAGCGCGTCTTTTAGGCTAAATGAACCGAAACTCAGTGTATAGGCTGCTTGCCTCACAGACATGAGAAATATATCTATAGAAAGATTGAAATATCTACTTTTAAACGAAATAATTCAAAACTAAAAGAAATGGGCTACTCTGATTATGTAATCCGAATGAAATGTGCATTCTTTCTCTAGGCGCCAGAGATGATGAGAGTCAGTAATGTCAACTTCATCTTTGCAGCCGACACTGATTCAGAAAACATTAGTTTATTAATAAACAATTAAAATGTCTCCTTGCTGCTTTTGTCACATTCATAATCATTACTTTTGCCGGTTCTTTATGGCAAACTTTATGCGTGCACTTGAGTGCTATATAGCCTATATTAAACGCTCTTTATTATGGTTTATTCTCTCCAGTATTTAAGAAATTAAATTAATATAAATGTGATTAGTCAACTAATGGCTTAAATGAACAACTACTAGTCGACTAGAAAAAACTTATTTCACATATTTTCGAGCATGTCACAAAGGGTATTCTGGTTTGAGCTTGCGCTCCACTCGCATGCTCTGACACAGACACACATACACAGAGCATCATACATTATTATCAGTTTAAAAATGTTATATTTGTGTATGACTAACCTGTACTATATCTTTACAGCAAAATGCTTTGCAGGTCTATAATCTCTAGTCACACACCAATCATCATCAGTTAGCATGTGTCCCACCCCAACACACACACCAGAGAAAAAACTTTGCAGGTCCTATTGCTGGGAGAGAGCCTACTCGGATGAAAACCGCTTCAGTGCTCAATTATAGTAACGGCGCATTTTTTTTTTTTTTTTTTTGTCAGTAACGGTAACGGCGTTGTAACGGGAGAAAAAGTAATTTGTTTGATTACTCATTACTGAAAAAAGTAACGCCGTTTATTTATAACGCCGTTATTCCCATCACTGATCACTTGTAAGTGTGAACTCGTGAAAGCAACTGCCACAGGTAATCGGACATTTATTTATTCATTAAATATTTAATTTAGTTTTATTGTAGATTCAAATCTGTAAATCAAAATATGTATTGCATTTATGAAGAAAAGGTTAAGCACCCAAGGCTCTATCGCTATTGCCTCAATGGTGTACAATGTCTTTGGGCAGATTGCTGAGGCGGATTGGCAGCAACGGCCATTAGGATTGTTTGTGATTTGGTCTTAGTGACTTAGGAGTCTTCTTGACTACTCCTAACATTTCACAGAAGACTTTTAATGCGTATAGACTAAACACGTAAATGAACAGCAAGAACACATTAAAAGTCTTCTGTTTTCAGTTAAAATTGTGTAATTTAAGCAGCCCCTAAGTTAATAATTAAAGATTTTTACAACGGAAGTGATTCAATCAAAAACTTACTTTAGCTCGATAATAACTTTGGTTACACTTTATATTACAGTGCCGTAGTTACATTGTAATTATTCAAATAAGTACTGAGTACTATTAATTAACTACATGTACTTACTATAGAGTTACAGTTAGGGTTAGGGTTTGGTTTGGGGTTAGTTACTTGTAATTATGCATAAATTACTGTTATTACAATAGTAAGTTCATGTAGTAATGTGTAACTATGACACTGTAAAATAAAGTGTTACCATATCTTTTTCCTAGAGCTGCTGTAAAGCCAAAATAATCTGTCCATTAATTTTCCTATTATCACTGTAAAGCTGCTTTGAAACAATCTGTATTGTAAAAAGCACTATATAAATGAAGATGACTTGACTTGACAGATTTAGGAGCTAGTTTAACGCTAAAATGCTTTGTGAAAGTCTTAGAGCAAAAATTTAGGAGTCCTAAAATTAGGACTGACACGCCCATTATTTTAAAGGGTTTCTCCTAAATTGGCAAGTTAGGAGCTACTTTTAATCTTAAGATGTTTTGTGAATATGGCCCCTGGCATGCTAAGGAGATTAAACTGATCAGGAAGATTATTTATAAAGCAATCTTCAGTGGTAGAAGTGACAGTTCTACCATATTTGTAACAGGGAGGTGGTTTTGCAGCCTTGGCTAAATGTAGTATACTCTAGACTAGATAATGATCTGAGATGTCATCGCTCCGCTGCAGAATTTCAACGGCATCAATATCGAATCCATGTGGCAATACTAGATTTTAAGTATGATTATGACAATGAGTGGGTCCCAACACGTGTTGTCTAACTCCAAATGAGTTTAAAATGTCTGTAAATGCCAATCCCAATGCGTTTTTTATTATCTACATGGATATTAAAATCACCAACAATTAGGACTTTAACTGCAGCCAGTACTAACTCCGATAGAAAATCAGCAAATTCTTTAAAAAAAGTCTGTATGGTGCCCTGGTGGCCTGTATATAGTAGCCAGCACAAATGTCAAACGGGATTTATCATGTACACTACATAATGTTACATAAAACACCATCACTTTGAAGGAATTATATTTGAAAGACTTGAAAAGTAATACTGAAGATATTACTATAAATTACAGCAACACCTCCCCCTTTGCCTTTCAGATGAGGTTTGTGTTTATAACAGTAATCTTGAGGGGTGGACTCATTTAAAGTAATGTAATCGTCTGGTTCTAGCCAGGTTTCTGTCAAACACAGCACATCTAGTTTATAATCTGTGATCATATACTTTGAAATAAGTACTTTTGAAGAAAGGGATCTAATATTCAGCAAACCAAGATTTATCATTTGTTCATCTGTATTATATCTGTTTTTTATTTGTTGAACATCAATTAAATTTTTACCCTTAAATGGGAGTTTTTTTTTTTTTTTTGTATTTACTAAATCGGGGAACAGACACAGTCTCTAAGTGATGATATCTAGGTGAAAGAGTCTCTATGTGTTGGGATTTATCTGACTTCTGTGACGTGAGACAGCTAGCAGATGGTCGGTTTAGCCGGTCTGTCTGCTTCCTGACCTGGGCCCCAGTTTGTCACTTTTGAGTTGTGTGCCATATTACTAGAGAGAAGAGTGGCACCATCCCGGGAGGGATGGATACCATTTCTTCTCAACAGGTCAGGTCTGCCCCAAAAACTTCCCAATTGTCTGCGAACCCTGTATTATTCTGCAGACACCACTTAGACAGACAGCCATTGAGTGAGGACAGTCTGCTAAGTATCTCATCACTCCGGCGAACAGGAAGAGGGCCAGAGCAAATTATAGTGTCTGACATCGTATTTGCAAGTTCACACTCAATCAGTGTCTGCAAGTATTGTTGTGCATGAGACCTTTTCACAAGTTTTTTCCTGAGTGCACGCATTTTATTTTTGAATGTGCATGCTCATAATCCATTATATAGTGTTAATTAGTCAGTCATATGGTTCTATGAATGTATTTATAAAGATGAAACCTGCATTGCTATGTTATTATATTACAGTTACAATGACTTTTTAGTAATTCAGATTTATTTCTGTCAAATAATTTAATATATTGTCATTAATACCCGTGTTGTGTTCTTATAAATACAGTTACTAATCTCTAGAAATGCATAATTGAAGGCTTTAAGTAAAGTGAAAACACAGGATGCAATTTTCCTAAATCAAATGTTAAGAAATCACGAAGATGTGCTCATTATACATTTTAAGTTGTTTACTTTTAAGTGTAAGTAATGAACAATAATTCCTGTAATAAAATAATAGGAAAAAAACAGAAATCAATACAATCAGCTGAAAATAAATCTTTTTTTAATGTTACATACTAGCAAAACACTGCAACAATATTTTTTTAAAGTATAATTGCAAACTGTTATAAGCAGTACTATGCATATGGATGAGGAGATATAGATTTTAACAAATTAAAATTACCATTCATGACCTCTAATGCAAACATTAGCCATTAAAGACATAATTGATAACTTATTGGTACAGCAAACAAATGTCTCTGGAACTATTTTATATATGGTCATTTATAAATCAGTGTATAATGGCTTACGAGCATGCACATTGAAAAAGCAAATGCATGGCTTATAATTATGAAAATAATATAAATGTAACTATAACTGTTCTTTTAATGCAGTATAGGTCTTAATGAGTCTTTATAAATATATTTATAGAATAGTAATACTTACTTATAAATAAGTATAAATGGGGCTATAATTCATTATAAGCATGGTCTTTATAGAAAGTGTTACCGCGTATTCTATCTTGATGTGTTCAATTGGTTAGAAAATTGATTAGGCAATTGTGTGTGTTCCTTCCTTCCTACAATCTTATTTTCTCAGTTTTTGTGTTTGGTTTGTATGTGTGTTCCAGGCTGATGGTCTATGTGCTATAGACCTGTTGAGCTGCTCTGGTCTGCTCAATCATTTTGGCCGCAGTCATTCAGTGGAGAAACTTGAGATCAGTCCAGTTCTTCTGCAGAAAGGAAATACCAGGATTGCACTCTATGGCATTGGTGAGTATATAATATTAACAATGTGGTGTAAGTTACATAAATAATGCAGATGGGGTGATAGAGAATGCACCTCAAAGGGAAAAGGATCCTGTGACTGCATGCAGTACCACGCAGGACCACAAGGCATGCCTGGCACAAGAAAGACGTGATCAGTGGGGGAAGTCATGATTCATTCTTGGTCAAGTCAAGTCACCTTTATTTATATAGCACTTTTTTACAGTGCAGATTGTGTCAAAGCAGCTTTACAATGTTAACAGGAAATGAATTTGGCTGCACAGTAGCTCTAGAAGAAAATGGTGTCATTGTCCAGCCTAAGTAAGTTCACTGTTGATTCATTCTGCTGTAAAAATCATTAGTTACTATTTTAGTTCATTTATCTATACAGCATCTCTGAGAAAACAGTGATGTCATCGTCTAGTTCAGTTCAGTTCGCATACAGTCCTGCTCACCATTGTTGGCACCCCTTCATTTTTTGCATAACCTGTACAATATCTTCAGGAATAAATGAAAATGTATCAAAATTATATCATCAGGATTTTTTAATTGGAGGTCCAAAGTAATTAAACAAAGAACATTGTTTTTCAACTTGCATGTAGTAATTTCAAAGAAGAAACAGGAAAAAACAGCATGGGCAGCAATAAAGGCACCCTTCCTTAATGTTTGGTTGCACACCCTTTCGCAGCAATGACAGCCTCCAAACATTTCTTGTAGCCATCTATAAGCTTTTTGCATTTCTCTGCTGTTATCTTCTCTCACTCTTCCTTTGCAATTTGTTCAAGCTCTTGAACGTTTGCAGGGTTCTTTTCCCCAGTGGCAGATTTCAGCTCACCCCAAAGATTTTCAGTGGGATTGAGATCAGGACTCATAGCTGGCCATTTTAAAACAGTCCATTTTTTCTTTTTCAACCATTCCTGCATGCTTTTGGATGTGTGCTTTGGGTCTTTGTCTTGCTGGGGGACCCATGATCTTCGACTCAAACCAAGTTTTTTTACACTAGGTAGGACATTTCGCTCTAAAATCTCTTGGTAATTCTCTGATTTCATGATTCCTGTGATATGGTCAAGGCCTCCAGTACCAGACGCAGCAAAGCAGCCCCACAGCATTATTGATCCTCCACCATGCTTAACTGTTGGTAGGGTGTTCTTTTCCTTATAAGCTTCATTGCGCCATCTGTAAACAAACTGTTGGTGTGCATTGCCAAAAAGCTCTATTTTTGTTTCATCTGTCCACAGAACATTTTCCCAGAAGGATTGTGGTTTGTCCAAGTACTCTTTGGCATAGATCAGTCATTCCTTCTTATGTCTTTTCTTTAGCAATTGTGTCTTCCTTGGCCTTCGCCCATGAAGCCCTGCTTGGTTTAGTGTGCAGCGTGTAGTACTTGTTGAAATCATGACCCCAGACTGTTCCAGGTTGGCCTTCAGGTCTTTGGATGTTTTGGAGATGACCTTATACCCTTTGAAGGTCTTGTGTTTGCTAATAATAGCACTTCTGATGTCCTCAGACAGCTCCTTTGTCTTCACCATTATGACAAAGGAACAGGGAGTAACATGTGGCTTTTTAAAACATTGAAGTCATCATTTAGTGGCTAATTTATGTCACATGGGCACCGACAATTTATCGAAGGTAATTCTCATTTGTGATTTACCACAGGTGAATCAAAATGTATTCCCATACTGATTTATACTAAAGGGTGCCAATACTTACAATAGTTACTGGTGTTACATGGTGTTCAGCCATACACTGATTAAATAACTTTCCCACCGCTGCACCTCTTTCACTGTCATTTTGCTTTTTGAGAGAAAAAAAAAAAACATTTAGTTCAGGTAGACAATGGATGCTACAATTATAATCTAAAAGCTCTGCTCCATAAAGCCTGAGCTACAATGTCGCAGCACAATGCAGCAGGAGTCAGATTTCACTTATCATGTGACGAGAGTAAGGAAAGATGATGGCAGAGGATTTGGTGGCAAAGCGAAAAGTAAAAGTAAGCACAACAGGTCCTGACATCTTTTCTTGCGAAATGTGCGGTAGGTACTGCAACTCCCTATACACAGAGTACGTGTTATTGCGAATTTGAAAGTGAGAAGTGAGCACGCACTTAAAGGAGATTTCAGTACCCTGCATATTGATAGCAGCTCCCTGATATCCGCAAATTATATACAGTAACCTGACCAAAATGCTCACAGTGTGGCGAGCACACTGACTGTGGCTGCCGTCGCATAATCCAAGTGGATCCTGCACATTGGTGGTTGTTGAAGAGAGACCCCCGATATGATTGTAAACGCTTTGGGTGTACAGTAGTACAGTGGGGAAAATAATTGTTTGTTCCACTGCTGATTTTGTAAGTTTGCCCACTTACAAAGAAACAAGGAGTCTATCATTTTTATGGTAGGTTTATTTTAATGGATAGAGAATATCAACCAAAAAATCCAGAAAAAACACATTATATAAAGGTTATAAATTGATTAGCATTTGATCAAGTGAAATAAGTATTTGATCCCCTACCAACCAGCAAGAATTCTGCTTGTTATGTGTATAAAAGACACCTGTCCAAAGAACCTGTATCTTCCATTCAAACGTTTCCACCACCATGGGCAAGCCAAAGAGCTGTCAAAGGACGTCAGGGACAAGATTGTAGACCTGCACGAGGCTGGAATGGGCTACAAGATCATCAGCAAGAAGCTTGGTGAGAAGGAGACTATTCGGAAATGGAAGAAATACAAAATAACCATCAATCTGGGTCTGAAGTGAAGGATCAGCCCAGAACTACACGGGAGGAGCTTGTAAATGATCTCAAGGCAGTTGGGACCACAGTCACCAAGAAAACCATTGGTAACACACTACGTCGCACTGCAGTGCCCGCAAGGTCCCCTGCTCAAAAAGGCACATGTACATGCCAATGAACATCTAAATGATTCAGAGAAGGCTTGGGAGACCAAAATTGAGCTGGCATCAACTCAACTCGCCGTGTTTGGAGGGAGAGAAACGCTGACTATGACCCCAAGAACACCATCCCTACAGTCAAGCATGGAGGTGGAAACATTATGCTTTGGGGCTGTTTCTCTGCTAAGGGTACAGGATGACTTTACTGCATTGAGGGGCCGATGGACTGGGCCATGTACCGTAAAATCTTGGACGAGAACCTCCTTCCTTGAGCCAGAATACTGACAATGGGTTATGGATGGGTCTTCTAGCATGACAATGACCCAAAACAAAAACATTTAGCCAAGGCAACAAAGGAGTGGCTCAAGAAGAAGCACATTAAGGTCATAGAGTGGCCTAGCCAGTCTTCAGACCTTAATCCTATAGAAAATCTGTCGAGGGAGCTTAAACTTCGAGTTGCCAAGCGACAGCAAAGAAACCTTAAGGATTTAGAGAGGATCTGTAAAGAGGAGTGGACCAAAATCCCTCCTGAGATGTGTGCAAACCTGGTGACCATCTACAAGAAACGTCTTACCTCTGTGCTTGCCAACAAGGGTTTCTCCACCAAGTGCTAAGTCATGTTATGCTTGGGGATCAAATACTTATTTCACTCACTGAAATGCAAATCAATTTATAACCTTTATATAATTTTTTTTTTTTTCTGGATTTTTTGTTTGATATTCTGTCTCTATCCATTGAAATAAACCTACCATAAAAAATTATAGACCCCTAATTTCTTTATAAGTGGGCAAACTAACAAAATCAGCAGGGGATCAAATAATTATTTTCCCCACTGTACATAAGAAAGCACTATATAAATCTTTCTTTCTTTCTACCTTAATTTCATTTTGGAAAATGAGGGGAAATTCCACCCTTAGTTGACTCTTATACTTATTAATAATAAAAAAAAAACTGTATTAAGAACTGTATGCACCTGTTGTTTTCCCGTACAACGTGGAATGTAAGCTTATAAAATATTCATAACTTAATATTTTTCAACTAAAACCATGTTGTATCTGATCAGTAAATTCTCATTAACCAACATTTTTAAAGTTTTAGATGTTACCACGTTTTTACCATGCTATTACTTAAAAAATGTGTCTTTGGAATGTCATATTTGGTTGATATTAATGCAAAGGACGTAAATACTTCATCTTCACTGTACATGTCTTGCACTTTCCTTAACCCTTTTTCAGCCCATATCCGAAATCCTGCCTCACATTTCCCTGGCTTAAAATTAACATTACCCCAAATAGGTTCTGAAGCGTGACCAAGAGGGGTTTATAATCAAATATTTACAAGAATCAAACCAAATATTTATCATGTTCAATACAATAGGGTTGTCTGTGTTTTTCCTCAGGTATTTGTGGTCTGCTGAATACAGGTATAGGTGCAATGGTAATCTTGGTGTAATAGAACAGGATTCCTAATCCATCCAAGCAAGAGGGCTTTCAGATGAAAAATAAAACATGATTGTGCACAGCTGAGCTGCCCAGTAATACCACTGAATGTTTGGACATTTAAGGCCTCCTCGATCAAATGGTAGGTATAATAGAGATAGATGTAGTCTGGGGCGTATATTTTGTATAACAAAATTTATAACAATTTCTTAATTCTAGTAAACAAATATGAGGGAGGGGGTAGGGGGATATTCTGAAACAAATAGAGAAATTTAGGGAGTATATTCATTTTTAAAATATTTATCCTGCCAATCATTGAGATGGGTAAAGATGTCCAACATTCTATTGATGAAGTAGTTGCTTCTAGGATTGGGTCATAATTAATCTGAGCAATTTTATTCACCTCAGGGACAATTTTTATACCCAGGTAAACAAAATTATCAGTTGAGTTGAAGGTAGAAGCATAACCTTGTCTACTTTCCCTCTCTGATTCATTAAGTAACTTTATAGATGATTTGGAGTGATTAACTTTTTATCCAGATATTTTCCCAAAAGTTTCAATTAGATCTAGGAGTGCGGGAATAGAACTGCTCAAATTTTTCAGGAACAGAATTACGTCATCTGCAAATAGCACTATTTTATGTTCCAGGTGACTTTCCCGGATTCCATAAATGTCATTATGCATCCTCACTGCTATAGCAAATGGTTCTATTACAAGAATAAATAATAATGAGGATAGAGGACTTCCTTGCGGGCAACTCTTAGAGATGTTAAAAGGTTTAGAGACCACACTATTGGTCAAAACTTCTGCGGTGAGTCCAGTACAAAGCAATCTAACCCATTTACAAAATGTTTCCCTAAAGCCAAAGCAGGTGAGTACCTCAAATAGTTAGTGCCATTCGACACGGTCAAAAGCCTTCTCCGCATCAAGAGAGAGTAAAGCAGTGTCGTTCGCCCCTCTCTGGCTATGTAAAATATTAAGTACTCGTCTGACATTATGAAAGCCCTGTCTACCTTGAATAAATCCATTTTGGTCCTCTCCCACCACCTGGGGGAGCAAGCCCTCCAATCTTCTTGCAAGAACTTTGCTAAGTATTTTTGTATCTGAATTTAAAAGGCTGATTGGCTGGATGATTTTACATTTTGTATTTGGTTTTTCTGGTTTTGGAAGTAAAGTTATTAGGGCACACCTCATGGATGTGGGGAGAAGACCATTCCTAAAAGATTCCTTGAACATCTCCAAAGGGGGTGAAATTAATTTGGACTAAAAAATTTTATAAACATCTATAGGTATACCATCTGGGCCTGCCGCTTTTCCAGCCTGCATACAGCTGATTGCTTCTGCAATTTCTATTTTTGTTAATTCTCCATCTAATACTCTACTTTCATTTTCTGAAATTCTGGGAATATTAAAGCCATTTAGGAATTGTGTCTGCTTATCAAAACTGGGAGTACCCTCAGAGCTATAGTTTCTCATAAAATACGTTGAAGGCCTCATTGATTTCTGTAGGATCTACTATAGTTCTACCATTTGGATCTTCAATGCAGTTAATAGACCTTTATGTCTGTTGTCGTTTAATGCGCCATGCTAAAAGTTTCCTGGGTTTTTCCCCCTGGTCATAGTAGGATTGTTTAAGTCTCATTAAATTAATTGCTGCTTTGTTAGCTGACAATTCATTGTACTGTGATCTAAGTTGGAGTAATTGTGCATGTGCATCTATAGAGTTAGGTTTGTTATTGTAGAGATCTGTTTCAAGTTTTTTTTTTTTTCTCATCTAATGTCTTCATTTCCAGTTGTCTTCTCAATCTGGTGTGAGTATAATACTAAACCTGATGATCTATCTCTTACTGGATCTAATGTACAGTTAAAGTCGCCAGCTATTATGTATTGCCCAGGGAGATTTGAGACATTCAGAAACAAATTATTAAAGAATTTAGGGTCATCCTCATTTGGGTCATACTTATCAGATTTATATTTTCAAATAATAGCATACCCTGAACTATGATATATCTACCAGCAGGTTCCTTGATTATATTTTTGATTTGTAGTGGGACAGATTTATGAATTAATGTCATAACCCCTCTAGCATGGGTAGTATAAGGAGCAGACAACACCTGACCCTGCCATCTTCTTCTTATTTTAGAGATATCCCCACTCAGTAGATGGGTTTCTTGCAAAAAAAAAAAAAATATATATATATATATTTTTGATTGCAAGAATTTTATTCTGTTCATCACTTGTTTGACCTTTGTAATTTTGTTTAAACCCCTACAGTTCCATGAGGTAACTTTCACCTTCAAACTACAAGACATTTGTTATATATAATATATAACCTGTTTTAATAAAATAAAATAAATTGATGGAAACACACCTGAATACAACAAGGAAAAGAAAGAAAAGAGAAAAAAGGGTAAAAAAAAAAAGAGGAAAAAGAAACGAGAGAAAAAAAACAACACACACCTTATACGAACCGCTTATGACCGAGACGGGTCCACACATTACGGACTGTCTGTCATCTGTCTTTCCTTCTATTTATCACTCTCTGCTATTATCAAATACTAACCAACCATTAAACTTTAATTTGTTGAAGTGAACGGTGGAACATTTGTAAATATAACCATTAAAGGGTTATTTGTGTTGGAACGTTTAGGCACATAACAAATAATGACATACCTGGGGCCTGTTCTGAAGGGTGGATAAAAATAACAAATAAACCAAATAATACTGTTGGCCATGTAAAGTGCGTGATGGGTTGAACATCCCTTGTGTATGTCCTTCAAACTTTCATAGCCATGTTTTCTCCTTTCTTTCACCCTTTGTCCGTTTTAACAATGAAAATAATCACTTATTTGACCATGTAAAAGAAAACGACTCATATTTAACGGAAAATGGTAAGCAAAAATAATTTTCACGTTCTTTTGTGTGAAGATTATAAATTGGATTAACCAATTTTGCCGTTATATTTTCCAAATGGAGTAGCCTCTTCCATCTGTAAGTTTGCCTTGATCCTTTTAAAGAGACTGGACAAATTTGTCTACTTCAGCCAGAGTTTGGAAAGTGTAGGATCTCTCCCAATGTGTCAACAGGAGACGTGCTGGAAAGATGATTCTGTGCTTATGAATCCCCTCGTCTCGGAGCTTCTTTCGCACGTCATCATAGTCGCGTTGCATCTTGTGTACACCAGCGGAGAGGTCTGGATGAAAACAGACTTGTTCGTTGTTGTAAAGTACATTCCCTTTGATTCTGGCTGCTTTTAATACTCGCTCCTTGTCTTTAAAATTCAAAGACTTCATAATCGGTGTCCTTGGTCGTGTCCTGCGCGAGTCGTTATTTGAGTGCCAATTCTCCAGAAATGTAACAGTGTCCTGGCCCTCTGCTTTCTCCAGTAGTCCCACCAGACTCACATTGTTCCGTCGGCTTCTACATTCCAAATCTTCCACTTTGCTCACATGCTCACTTTGGATATTAGTCCATTAATGTTGTCTTCAGCATCAGAAATACGTTGTTCCGAATGTGCTATGCACCCTGTGCATTCTTGTATCTCCTTTCTTACCTCCGTAATTGTTTTTTGCATGCCATCAATTTTCATGTAAAGTCCACTTTTCAGGGACATTATAGCTTTCATGATGTCCTGGTTGTTATTTTCGCCTGAAGTTACTACTTTGCCGTCTCCTTCGTCAGGGCCGTCTTCCACAGTTGCCATGGCGTCGCTGATTTCTTCACCCTCAGAGTATTCGTCTTCATTTCGTACTTTTTTCTTTTTTTGCCTCCTTTACATGACATTTTGATTCCCTGTACTCTTATATTCACGTTGCTTGGCTTTAAATACAATTCTGGTTGGTATTGTAGGATTTAACTAAATACTAGCCGCAGAGCTAAAAGATTGCGACCTCTTAGCACCTCGCCATAACCGGAAGTCACTACATCTATCCTTTTAACAGAAAAGCTCTGATTGGGGGATTTAAACTCTTGACATCTGGCATCTGCACACATGAAAGTTCACAATAGAGGCATGTACAGCAATCATAATATTATGTCTCTTTTCTTTACGACAAAAATAAAGAGAGATTTTGGTCAAGTTTTTATTTTTAAACTACATTTTACGATATTGCATGTTGATATAGTCACAGTTAATGTTTAATGACCTTATTGTGGATTGAATTTAGGCTTTTACTCACATATAAGCATTGATCAGTGAACATAAACAGAAGCTCAACCAAACCTGCTTGACACGTAGCAATAAACCTCTTGTGAAAGCTCAAACGAGAATGAACCTCATTGGTTCTTGCACGTGTCAAGCAAACATGCTTTAGCTTCCAGTTACCACAACTGATATGTGAGTTGATGAATGTTTTCATTTGAATATAAGCCTTAATTCAATCTGTTCATCATATAAAGCAATCGTGTCTCTTCAGAAAATTTGGACTAAACCACTCAATACATATGGATGAGTTTTACGATCTCTTTATGAATTTTTTGAAGTGTCAAAGTTTCAGTTACATTGGCTGTCAGTGGAGGGACAGAAATCTCTCAGATTTCATCAAAAAGAATTTCATTTGTGTTCTGAAGATGAACAAAAGTCTTACGGGTTTGGTACGACATGAGGGTGAGTAATTAATGACAGAATTTTCATTTTTGGGTGAAATAACACTTTAACGCTAGTCTAAAGATTCTAGTCTTAGAATTTAAACATTTATTTTCTTGATTAAACATCTTTTATTGATGTTTCTTTTATATTATTTTGTAAGATAATATTGCAATGTTTTTAGACTATTTATTTTGTTCTGAAAAACAGTATTCTGTATGAAATCAGAATAGTCAGTGATTTCTCTCATTTTAAAAATAATATTATCAAATAATTTTTTAATTAATAAAAATAAATAAATCTAATAAAAGTTAAACGAAAAAATTAAACAGAAGCTTATGTACAGTATATTTCTGCACTTTTATTTATTATGAGAAGTACATTCTGTCAATTTCTTCAAATTATAAACCGGACTTTGACTGGTTGTAGTGAAGAGCTCTGAGTTTCAGACATTTTGACAATGGTTTCTCTCAAATAAAATAATGAAATGCTCATTAAGCATTCTCTCAGAGAAGCCTTGGATATGTTTGTGTTCATATCCTCAGATAGTGAGATGGCAAACACTGAAAACAATATGAGCGTCTCGCTTACTTGAGTATGTAGTACGTGAAACTGCTTTGCTCATTCACACAGAGACACGCAAAACAAACATATTTATACAACAGTCTTTTTGCGCTTTAATATTCACAGACCGTAGACTGTCGCAATTTTATCAATTGTACAGCTCTGCTTTCGTTTTATTCATTAATCCATGAAATCACGTGTTTTACATGACATCTGCGTTATACTGTAAATTCCATTTTCATGACTGGATTCCAGGATTCCCACTGCATCACGTAAATCATATGCCTTAAGTTATAATCGGAACATACCTGCATCTGCACGGATTGTGTTCTCGAATATAGGCGATCGTGTTCGATGCGTTTCCTCTTTTTGCAGCTACTGTGCCTCCACATTTTTTGTAAACTGGATATCTACCCTTGAGGACAACCGCGCATTTGTTTTTTTCTATATCCAAAGTATTCCCATACTGCGAATTTTAACTTATTTTTCAACGTGGGATAGCAGCCCCTGTCTGATATTGTCTCCGCTGTACGTGTGTGAGTGGAGCAAGTTTAGAGTCTAGTCAAGTGGAAAGTTGTTGCTTATGCACAGGTGAGATTCTGCATCTGATTTATTTTCAATACCATAGATAAGCAAATGTACACGATATGATAATCGTACGTGTGCATACCATGATATACCGCCATACAGGTATATCGTTACAACCCTAGTGCCTTGCATAGCTCTTCTGTCAACTGAAGGTATGTGCATATTGGGAGCAGTGTACATTTACTTTAGAAATATTTACTGACATTTACTGATAAAATAAAAATTAAACTATAAAAATAACATTTTAAATGACTGCTGTTTCTGAATAAATAATAAATAATGTTCTTACAATCACCATCAGAATGTCTACCTTCACCATGAACCTAAAATTTAGGTTCAAGGCACTGTTCTTCAACAGTTCCCCTCAAGAAATAATTTAAATAATAAATTCAAACAAAACAGTAGAAATTATTAGCAGCACCAAACATAACAGGACGTTATGTTTAACATTTCTTAAATAAAACCACTGGTGTTGTCAATAGCATGACAGTATAATCAGTAGACAATATAATCAGATATTGCGGTTCTTTTTTGATTAGCAATAAAATATTTTTTAGCATCCATGTTGCCTCTTCATCCAGGACCTTGCCCATATCCTGCATCTTTAGTGTTTCCCTCTTTTTTTCTGCACAAATTGCACTGAAAATAGGAACAGCAGCTGTCTGTTGAAATCCATGTTTGTTTTGGTACAAGATCTCAAACAGTTGAGTTAAGCAGAATGTCAGTCTTGACTCATTGTTAAGTGTGTTGTGTTAGTGACTGACTTAGGTTTGTGCTCCTCTCTGACTGTCAAAGACTAGAATCTGCTCCAGTCCTTGGAAACTTCTTTGTGTGTTGAGTTCAGTCTCAGTATTTCATGCATGGATCGCTTCTGACAGCACTGCAAAAGCTAGCAGCGCCATCTAGCGGCTGTCTGTGGGACACCCTTAGCATCTAAGCCAGGGTCCAAAATTAACAGTTGCGCAAATAGTTGTCGTTGGCTAGTACAGAGGGGGAAATAAGTATTCAACACGTGTTGTAGTCAAGACCACCTAATCAGAGACCAAGTTGAGACCAAGACCAGTATGTGTTGAGACCAAGACAAGACCAAGACTTTGAGGGGTTGAGACCAAGACAAGGCGAGTCAAGATCAAGACCAGATCAGCACTCAAATTCATATTCTATTTTTTGGTCCTTAGCTTGATGATGGTTGATCATATACCAGCATGACTTTCTTCATGAATGTCTGTACCTGTGGAAATGTCAACATGTTCTGAGTAGCCCCCAGAGTGTGTCTAATGCATGTCAAGTTTTGTGTGTCGTGTACTGTTACTATTTTGCATAGCATTTTTGATTGCCTGTGGTGGATGTATGCTTTGAGTAACATTGTGTGCTTTTTCATTTTACACTTTGAGAACATTCACTTTCACAGTGTATATATATATATATATATATATATATATATATAAGTTTTATTAAACAAGATGATAACTTTCAGTTGTTCAAATTCAAGTGGTTATTCACTGTCAGATCAGATCAAATCATTGATCAAAAAAGCCCAACCCAAATATGGCGAATTTTTTTTAGTAACATCAAACCTCACGACGCTTGCATCATGATGTTAAGTTGCATGACTGGCAATAACCAATGGGGTTGGATGTAATTGATGTCTCTTTTTTTGTGTGTGTGCATTGTATACATGAGTTTTGATGGGGTGTCAGAAGTTTCACACACCAGAAAATAATATTCTACATTTAGACAGTACTATTCACAAGCAAATGATCACACTGTAGATCCCTGTAGGAATATTTTTTGGGTATGGTTGTGTCTAAGAATAGTTTTCTAAATTTCTTAGCATATTATTTTGACCTTAAATGGGTTTTAAGAATTTTGCAGGACATTATGAAGAATAAAGTGTATTGTATTTTCAGGTTCCATTCCAGATGAGAGACTCTACCGGATGTTCGTCAATAACCAGGTGACAATGCTTCGGCCACGAGAGGACGAAGATGGCTGGTTCAATTTATTTGTCATCCATCAAAACAGGTTCAGGAACTCATTTGTGTTTTACATTTCTCTTTTTAAGTATTATTATTAGTTATTTTAGGCATAAAAGCAGAACATCTTAGCGAGCCCAGACGTGGTGGAATGGTCCCATCTCCCACCCATTCATCAAGCATACATACAGATCTCTATCTGAGAATAGGTGGTGCTTTAATAATCATATTTACATCTTTACTTTACCAAATAACTTTAAAATCATGTTGACTAAAGTACTTTTTTTCCCTTCTGATTCCTTGAGATCTTAAGAAACTATTGGCCATGTTTAATTTCATCTTTGTATGTTTGCACAAAATTTGGAATGTATAACCTAAAGGTCCTCTTGACAAAATTAAATAAGCCAATGATTTTTTGTGCTCTTCTATATCTTCTAAAAACAAGGTCCAAGCTTTATGAAACTTGAAACAGGAAGACAACAGGACATTCTGAGAATGCAAACAATGTCAAACAATGTCCATAGACAGAGTCAATTTTGACATAGATTCAGTTGACTTTGCAGTACACATGATATCTAAAAAGATATAGTTGTATCACTTTTTTGTCCCACATGAGCTATTGGTGCTTGGACCCTGATAATCACCACTTGTGGCTATATTTGATTCGTAATTTTGTTCAGAAAATATGAACCAAAGTATATTTACATGGTCCAGAATGTGCAATTAGTCTACTACATTTGTGAAACAATATGAGTACACATGCGTAATTTAATCAATTTCCAGTAGGAGAGTGCTGTAACTTAAAATCCAGATATGAACTTGAAATGCATTTGTATGTTTTTAATTGTTTTTTGTTTTTTTTCTTTTTGTTTTTCAGGAGTAAGCACGGGGCGACTAACTACATCCCGGAACAGTTTTTGGATGATTTCCTGGATTTGGTGGTGTGGGGTCATGAGCATGAGTGTAAAATTGCTCCAGTCCGTAACGAACAACAGCTCTTCTATGTCACACAGCCTGGCAGCTCTGTCATTACCTCACTGTCACCAGGAGAAGCAGTTAAAAAGTTTGTGTTCCTGCGCTCATATAAAAACACTTACAGTACACACTTCTGCTATTGAATGATTCTGAATGGTCAGTTAGAGCATTCGGCCTTTAAAGCCTTGTTCAGACTGTCAGTCCAAATCCAAATTTTTGTTTATATCCAATTGGAATCTGAACATATTTAGTAAGTATGAACAGCAAAAAATCACATGAAATGATTTTTACAAGCAACATTCATTTGAGCAACATTCATATGTGGCTTGAAATCCTATTTCAAATCACATTTCTGGAAACACGCTCCAGTCTGACTGGCACTGATCAGATTTTGCAAAGCTTATCTCCCTATGTCACATTTTCACGCCTCATAAAATGTAAACATGTCAGGCTCAAACATGTTTGAAAATCATTACATGCTCAAAAAACATGCTCAAAATCTTTACAGAAACAAGGTTGTGTTGTTGCGAAGTGCAGGTTGAACGTAAAATCACAATTAGGGAAGGTCATTTTTCAAAAATATTATATTTGAATATTTGGGCACATAAATGAATATTTGATCATTTATTTTAAATGAAGTTTAATGAGAAAGGAGTTATTTTTTTAATCATTAAGCTTTTGTCAACATTTCTGAACAAGCTTATGGTTAGGCTAAATCCACAACAAGCTTACATTATATCCTTTTTTTTTTTTGTTTTAGTTTTAAAATATTAAACAATGTATGTAAACTAAAAAAAATGGACAGAACAAGAGATAATCTATGGCTAGCTGTGCATTAAACAATTTCAATGCACAACATGGAGGCAAAGAACCACCCGACACAAGCGGGAAGAGCAGTTCCTCGAGGACCACACCCGCGGATTTCTCCATCTGGCGAGGCTGATGGCATTTCCAGACCGCTCACTGTGCACATTCTATTATGACAGCTTGATCGAGCACACAAAGGCTCAAGTTCTTTTTCTTTTGCCGAGTTCATTAAGTGGGGTGCTGGTAAACTGCGGGTCCCCGTACACTATTTGCCATGCTGAGGAAGACTTCACCAGCCCCGCTCCAGATCCAGAGCCCTACCAGCCATCACCCCACTGCATGGACATGACACCAGGCTGGATGGAGCCAGCAACATGCTATCTGCTGGATCGGATGAATCGAGAGACAGCACATCCTGATCCAACTGACCACTCAAGCCTGTGACCGAGGAGTGTGAAAGGGCCAAACCTTCTAGCTCGACCTGCAATCTCCACGATCTAAGCGGGGCCTGAGCCGTGGAGCACGTACGCTCATCCTACATCCCTCAAGAATAAGGACAAACGTGAACAGAACTTTCTCATTGAGAATTTCTCGCAATGAGCACATTCAGAACCCTCAAAAACTGATTGTGCTTTCTCCTCGCCTAGACAATAAATGAACAGTTCATGTGTCCTCAGGGGTCAAATATCGGGGACATGGAGACCCACACTTCCTGAAACACTTGCTAGGGTCCATTCTGGATACTGCCTTCACCACGTGCTAACACAAACAGCTCTTGAAGACAAAAAAGCAGATGAAGTGTACTATAGGCACCCTTATATACTTCTGGGCACTCCGCATATGATGTCACGGGCTGTTGCCAGCCAGTGAAATTAAAGTGTGTTCACATGTGCGTTCACCATAGCGTCAATCCAAGATGCAGTGTTGAGTTCTACATTGAACTACTGTGAACGCACTTCATGAAACCATGCTTTCACGTTAAAGCTCTGTTCTAGCTTTTAATGGTTTTCCACAAGGGAATTTTAGTTCCGTTGTAAAGGTCATTAATTATTTAATCAGATTGTTTTATCTATAAAGCAGTTCTGCAAAAAAAAAAAAAAAATGTCATCGTCCAGCTCAGTTCAGTTGTCATACAATGATGTCAATGGAGACAGATCAATAATATTGTTGAATATTAAGTGTCCCCAACTAAGCAAGCTAGAGGCTACCGTGGCAAGGAACCCAAACTCCATCAGGTGTCAGAATGAAGAAAAAAACCTTGGGAGAAACCAGGCTCAGTCAGGGGGTCAGTTCTCCTCTTGCCAACGAATTAACATGGTGTGATTATGATTCAGGCACTACAAATCCGGGTTAGCAATCGGTAGCATTCAAATATTCATCCAGTTCCTTTTGTTTGAAGATCAGATTCATCATGCGAGTATGGAGTTGGAACTTGCCATAGGGGTCTTTGTGGAGGTCCTGTCTGGTTCTTGTGATCTGTGCCAATGGCTGTCATGTCAACGAGGCCTTCACAGGGGACTGTCTAATAGACACGGTCATATGCACTACTGCTGACATTCAGGGGTATGTCGGCCTGGTCCACACACCTCTTAGAATTTTTAGACTGGTGGAGACGATAGCACATAATAAAGCTGTGTATGCCAGCCTCCTACATTTCTGTTGCTTCCATGTAAGTGTAGTCCAGCTCTGCGGCTACACCATTGTCATGTTGTAAGAGAAACTTTGCTGTTGTTGTTTTTTGGTAGGCATACAAACGGAATGCTAGAAACCAATGCAGATGTTCCAGCAAACAAAAGATGAGCTTTAATTTCATGTCTGTCACACTCTCATACAAATGCAACTGGTGCCATCTTGCTTGTCTCAGTTATCAATTGTATCGAAAATGACCTCAAAAGACATTAGTGTTTACAGGGGTGCACATAAGTGGTGCGCATGCATGGTAAAAATAAACAATGCGCACCAGAAAACATTGAGGGAAGCACTTTTGAGTACCAACATTTTTGGGGACCGGTTCACAGGGACACGTTTACTTATTTGGAGTAGGATTTTTCTCCATCTCAGATAGCAATCATGTTGATAAGTGTGTTCTTTAATTAATAGGAGTGCAACGGATCGCAGTTAATCCGTGATCCGTACGGATAAGGCCCAACGGTTCGGCACGCATGTGATTCGTAGGTTAACTGCTAAGTTTAACAATCATAGAGTGAAAGTTTATCATTTGGACGTGTTTTGTCTTGCCATTTAACACATTCAAATCATTTTAAAAGCACAAGAAGAGGTGAAAATTGGGACTCGCAAGCTGTTATCTATGCCACACCCGAAACGCTTGCACGCAGAGAGAGAGACAGAGAGAGCGAGTCAGACAGTGCTCGAACACGAAATTGATTCCTCTTTCGCGTTACTTTCGCTTGAAGGGACACATACACAAAAAATTATGTCAAAATACCTGTCTCGGCAAGTATTCTCTCGATTATGTCATTAGCGAACAGTTATAATATTCTTGCTGTTGTCTGTGTCATTAATGTTAATTAAAAGTAAAAAAAAAAAAAAAAAAAAAAATCATCATTATCATCATCTACTATGTTCGAGAGAAAAGAAGATAGTGATGAGAGCAAAGTGTGAGTACCAAGCAACATCTCCAGGTGCTCCCTTGAGAACCAGACCAAAAAAATCATGTGCGCCCCTGAGTATTTATATTATTGTAATATTAGGAAATTTAGGAATTTACTTATGTCATGATTACAGTTTATGAACATGTAATTTTGACCTGTTTTCTTTTTAATTTAAAGAAATAATTCACTCTTTCTTGCCCTTATGTTGTTTCAAACCTATATGCTGTTCTTTTTTTGTAGTGCACAAAAGAATTTCAGAATCTTCACTCAGTGATTTAAACTGTCATATAATGACAGTTTAAAGACCATAACAATAGTCCATATTACTTTTGCAATAAATTTGAAGTCTTCTGAATTCATATGATAACTTTAGGAGTGATACAAACCTAAATTGTCAAAAATAACCTTCCCTTCCAACAATGTCAGAAATCATATTCATGTCTGCATTCAGATTTAGTAAGTTCCAATGGTGGCATTAATTCTCACTTGCCACATGCTCCAATTTGTAAATGCTGAATGGAGAACAAAATTTGAGAGCAACAGTGTACTTAAATGGTACTTTAATGCTGTTTTATTAATGCATGTGTCAGTTTATTTCAGTGTATTTGAAGTTTAACAGTAATGTAATAGGTGATGTATTTTTTGTTGTGTCTGGGTTTTCCACAGGCACATTGGGTTATTGAGAGTGAAAGGGAAAAAAATGAATCTTCAGAAAATTCCTTTACAGACAGTCAGGCAGTTCTTCATTCAGGATGTAACACTCTCAGATCACCCTGACCTTTTCAGCCCAGAGCAACCCAACGTCATGCTCAAAGTCCTGGCTTTCTGCCAGGAGAAGGTACAGATGCGCACACACACACACACACACACACATTCTCAAGTGAGATTGACAATGATGCAGAACTGAACAGTGAAAATAAGCTAAATGTTACCAAGGTTACATCAAAGCCTATTAATTAATTTTGTATTTAGGTTAATTAAAAGAGTTAGCTGCATGACATTTTCATTTAGCAGACACCTTTTACCTTTTTCATCCCTTTTTTTTTTGTTTTGTTTTGTTTTTTACAAATGAGGAATGCTGCAACAAAAGCAATAAATTTACAGACACTTGAAGCATTTCTCATTTTAGTAAGTTGAAAAGTATGTGCTAGTGCAAAGATGCTGGTTAGTCACTGAGGTATGTAGCAAGAAACTACTGTTTTCACTCTATTTGAAGATGATTCCACCATTGAGGTACAGCAAGTGTTCACACAAGAGTAACTGTACATTGCTTTTTTTAATCACACATTTTTCTGTAATTAATTGTGATTAATTGCACATAACATTAAAGTTTTTTAATATATTTTTATATTGTAATAATCTAAAAGATTAAAAATTTAAAAAATTTCACATTTTTCTCCAAATTAATGTAAAAACATTAAAAGGAAACACTAAAGGATGACAGAAAAAATGGATGCTGCTTTAATTATGTTAAATATTTTTAACGTGTTAAACTGAACAAAAATAATTGCATGCGTTAACGCTTTAATTTTGACAGCACCACTTTTTTATTTTGCACTTTTGTTCTTTTAGGTTGAAGAGATGCTTGAAGAGGCAGAGAGAGAGAGACTTGGAAATCCCCTTACTCCTGAGAAACCTCTCATCAGACTACGAGTATGTATCAGTCACACACCCTCTCATTGCCTGGATTTACTGTTATTTTCTCAGTTCATGAAATACTGTGTGAAATACATCTTCCATGTGCCTCTCTCTCTCCAGGTGGATTATAGTGGGGGTTTTGAAGTCTTTAACACTATGCGCTTTAGTCAGAAGTTTGTAGATCGAGTGGCAAATCCCAAAGACATCTTGCATTTCATCAGACACAGAGAGGCCAAAGACAGCATTAAAGGCAAGTCACACAGATTGGTAATACTTTATAATAAGTATAATAAATTGTAATAAAGTACTTACAAATCATTTGCAAACTATTAGTTTATAGTTCTAAGTTAATATATTGTAGTCTCTACATTTTTAATATATTAACAGGATATATACAAATAGTGAGTTCTTCATTCATTGCTACTGTAATTAATAAAATTATTAAATTATTACTGGCTCATATATGTAAATGCCCGTATATGAAATAATGTTTTTTAATACTTTGTTAACAACTTATTAACTGTAAATAGTTCTCACTTTAGATTAGATCATAACATTTCAAGCAATTGATAGTGTGATGAAATATCATTCATTAAGTGCTTTAAACCAACCTTCATTTGACATTAATTGCACTAGTATTAAGTGTTCCTTAAAATGTTTACAAATATATATTAAGCATGTGTATA
The DNA here is from genome assembly GCA_037950665.1 of Hypophthalmichthys nobilis. Taxonomy (NCBI): domain Eukaryota; kingdom Metazoa; phylum Chordata; class Actinopteri; order Cypriniformes; family Xenocyprididae; genus Hypophthalmichthys; species Hypophthalmichthys nobilis. The sequence continues at coordinate 28,762,091 of CM075479.1, forward strand.
TACAGATGGTACTCAACCAGAATGCGTTTTTTGCCACCACACATAATGCCACGGTTGCGGCGGGAAATGCATTTCTTCTCTTTACCGCTAAGTGGCGCTATAACAATAGATTTTCACATGTTAAGGAGTGGATGTATTACAGCTCGTTTTCACAAGTAGCAGTCAACAGCACCATGTGAAGTTAACAAAAAAATAAAAAATACTATCAATAAGATTTTAAAAATCACATTCATATAACCAAATGTAGTTATCAAACGCCAATGTAAGTACTTGCTGTTTAGAACGAATTCAAACAGAACAGCAAATGTCAAAATTGTGTTTACTTTTCCATGGACTGTGCTTTATAATGCAGTACTAATACCCCGTATTTCATTAAAAAAATTATTAATATGTATTGTTATTTTTCTCCTTGTAATAAAATAAAAAACTATGGAAATGTGAATTATATAGGCTACACATTTGCATGGGAGTATTAAGAGCACTAGCATAGTTCCCTTTCGAAAGGGAACTCAACTCTGCGTTCGAGACGCATATGGGGAACGTCACACGTGGGCTGATGTCTGAAAGCCAAGTATCAAAAACTCCAATACTATTGGCCGGCGACAGCCTATGACATCATCATAGCGCGACCCGGAGTATATAAGGAGCGCCTAGAGAACCAGTCAGTATCTTGTTCGTCTTTCGGAACTGTTCTGTTTGATCGCGATTGTATCGACTCCGGTAAGGTTATCTTTTTTATGCCTTACAAACGTCCAAGAGAGTGTGTTTATCCGTGTCCTAGGGGTTTGACACTTGATATACACATTTCTGGGCGTTCTCTGTCTGGGAGAGGAGCGCGCATAGACGGTGCTTGAAGGCGCTGTCTGTGTGTTTGTCTATTGTTTACTGTGAGCGTCTCCCTATCGGGACGCTCCGTTCTCGTTCGGCACTCTTCTTGAGGGAAAAGGCGTCCGCATCTGTGCCTGATGATTCTGGCCCCGTTTGTGCTGAGGCAAAACAGCGGCCGCAATCATAGGGCTCGCAGGTGAGCTCGTTGGGAAGTTTGAGAAAGTTGTATTCTCTCTCAGCTTCCCCGGGGCTGACAAGGATGAGTTGCTGGATAACAATGACGTCCGTGTTTAACGTCATCGTGTTCGGCAGCACGCGCTCCTCTGGCTGCTGTGTATGCGGAGTTGCTAGAGTTTTCTGGGACGCGCTTTTTCGGCGGGCTGGGGCTGCCGTGAGAGCGCGTTAGGAAAGGGGCCGCCCGCGGATGGCTCGACGAGCGGTCCCTTTCTCTCCGTGAACGTTGCAGCTCCCATAACTTTCCATTTCTTCCTGATCTCTGCGTTTGAGATCGGGAGGGCATGGGAAAACCCCTAGCCATTCAGATTTGTATCTGAGCCCAGACAGACGGGAGGGGAAAGAAGCGAGAGTGAGTTGGGCCATCGATTGTAAACACCGTTGCGTTTGTAATCGATTTCCCCAGTTACATAAGAGCGATTTATATCTACCCTCTCCTCTTCTTCTTTCACCTCCTATATATATATATATATATGTGTGTGTGTGTGTGTGTATATGTATATGTATATATATATATATATATATATATATATATATATGTGTGTGTGTTTATATGCATGTGTATATATATATATTCATTAATATATCATGCTCAGATGCTTCTTATGGTCAGACTGATGGCTGGGCCCATAGTAATTATTTCTGTCGGCCCGCTTTTTCGGTTTGGTAATGAGAGGATCTTTTAGGCTTAAAAGAACCCTAGATTCCATCCTTTCACGTACAAAAAAAGGAGTATTAGGAGTCTTCGGTCTTTGAGCCGCAGGAGGGTCTATATTTTATGTGTTCAAAATAAGACCTTGTTTTCCTGTATAGTTTTTCTGAGCATGTAGTCAGGAAAAAATAAGGGGTTTTTGGGCAAACTGAAGTTGATAGGCTGGCTAGAATGATATGTTGTGCAGGCCACAAAATGGCTGCCTTTTAGCCACCTTTTGTTTAGAGTAGCTTCTCATCTGCTGTTTGCTAGAGTAGTTCGAGTTGGCACTCGTCACTTCAGTTAATATGTATGTTTAGGTCGGCCTTAATCGGCCGCCTGACATTGTTTGCCTGTGAGCTTCGCTTTCTTTCTCTTATACATGAGATTTGGAGGTGAAGCCTAGGCTTCACTAGGCTTGTGGCCCTGTAGTAAGGCCCGTAGCTTAGCGGCCAGGCTAGAGCTAGGTTAGGTGTGTTATATGTTAACCCCATGTATACTATCCCTCATCAGGTGGTATAGTTCCTAGTTCTGGCCTCCTCCCGAGGGAGCTGTTAGGCCGTATGCCCATTGTCCCCTTGTTTATGTAGGTGCAATTGGTGAGATTAACAGCTAGGTGGTAGACTGTTTTTAGACTCCCTGATGCTGTTTTCTCAGGTGGTAGGCCCTTATCTTTGCGTAGATAAGTTATGCAGGTGTATGCTAGGCCCCACTTTGTAGAACTTTTCATGCTATGGAAAATGTTTTTTCCTCTGAGCCACTTGATTCTCTTAATCAAGTTCGAGTTGACGGTGCTAGCTTTTAGCCTTCGTCCTCTAGGGCTTAGTACAGATTTGAGAATCTGTGTGGAGAAAATGTTTTTCCCTATTGGAAACAGCATGTATGTCAAACCATTATGTTTGCTTTGAGTTCTAGACTTTTTGCCCTACATTTGTATGTGAGCTTACTTATGCTGCCACAGGTTAGCACCTGTTCTCGCAATAGCAGGCTCTTTGATGTTAGCCTCTATTGGAGAGATTGGTGACTATTATATTCCCCAGTTGAGGTTTATTTGTGTCACTGAGTGCATCACCTGTTGGATTGCATACTCAGGGTAGTACAGAACCACTTTTTGAGAAAAGCTGGTTTCTATTAGCTCCCTTTTGTGATCTGTTAACAGCTATATTGCATATAACTTCGATTGTAGGCTCTTATGGTTAATTAGCCTCCTTCTAGTTAGCAATTGTATTTCTAACAAGTGCTGTTAGTTGATCATAATTTGCTCACATAGTTTACACTGCCACAGGCTTTTTGCTACGTGTCCGTTTGAGGTAGTAGGCCATATAGGCCTCCCTTAGACCATGTTGGCTTTGTTTGGTTCCCTTTAGTCACATATGATTTAGGGTACATTGCCTGTTGGAATGTGTAGCCTAGCTCAGGTTGCAGTTAGCTTCCCACAGCTATTGTTGGGTTAGAGCTGGTTCCCTGTAGCTTGGTTCCCTAATTTCACGAGCTGAAGCCACGTGTCATTGGAATGGTAGGCCCCAACAGGCCTCCTTTCTAGTTCACATGTTGGCACAGTTTGTGTTTTCATTCTGCAAATAGGCTGAACGCCACTTGTTGCTGAGATTGTAGGCCCCACAAGGCCTCCTTTTTAGCTGACTTGTTGGCAGGATGCCTGCGAATCTAAGAACCCATACCATCGGCCCAATACCACCATCGGCCACTCCCCACCTCTGTTGAGTAGGCCTTAAGCAGGCCTCTCGTGGAGTATGGTGGCGTAATATGCATTACTTTTCTCAGTATTATGCGTGAAAGGTTTTCCACTGAATGCATGGCCGGTAGGTTGGTATGGTCCTGGACTGGCTGATGCCATGTGTTTACTAGGGTAGGCCCTAATAAGGCCTCCTTTTAGTTTACATGTTGGCACAGTTTGCGTTGATATGGACAAACGGGCTGAACGCCACGTGTTGCTGAACTTGGAAGCCCCGTAAGGCCTCCTTTTTTAGCTGACATGCTGGCAGGATGCTTGTGAATCTAATCCAATACGAGCTGAAGCCACGTGTAATTGAATCGGTAGGCCCCTTCAGGCCTCCTTTTTAGTCCACATGTTGGCACAGTTTGTGTTTTTATTCTGCAAACAGGCTGAACGCCGCTTGTTGCTGAAATGGTAGGCGCCTCAAGGCCTCCTTTTTTAGCTGACTTGATGGCAGGATGCCTGGGAAGCCATACCACCATCGGCCGCGCCCCATCGCTGATGGATAGGCCCTAAACAGGCCTGTTCACGATGTATGGCAGCGTTTTATGTATTCCCTCTTTGGAAAAATCTCTGAATACATGGCCCACTGGTTGGTATGGTTATGGTAGCCACTTGATGCCACGTGTTTACTAAGGTAGGCCTACTTCGGCCTCCGGTGTAGCATGTGGAGTTCAGTTATGTACTCCTCTCACTGTGAGAGTAATAGGGTGCTTTTACCGAGTACTTTTGAGTGGCTGGCCCCTCAGGGTGAATGTTGTGGTGAAACCTTACTGAGGTTTGGTTTAAACTACATCTGCCTCCCTGAGTCTGATTCCTACTCTAGTTGAGCTGAATAGCCACCTAGCGCCTAGGGTGGATCTATTGTGCTCCTAGAAATGGCCACTAGACTTACGCCGTATGTCTTAGAGGTTGCTAGGCCTTATGGGCCGCCCTTTTTGAACATACTGGTGTATGTTTGTGTATATTTCTCTTTGAGAATTATCTATATACACTTCCGGTTGGCCAGAGGCCCAGGTGATAAATCTAACCTCCTATGGTTCGGTTATTTATCGGTCTTGGTGCCTAAAACACTGCCACGAGCTGGTGCCACGTGTCTGTTAAGGTTATAGGCCCATCCAGGCCTTCCTTAATACGTGTTGGCGTATGTTGTACTCCTCTTGCTTTAAAGAGTAAAAAGGTGCTTTTACTGAGTACACTGCTCGTTGGATTGTATTAGGTGGATTGTCATGCGGGCACATTTGCAGCCTCTTTTGCTGCCATTGAAGTTGTCTGTCTGCCCCAGCAAGACAGGTGTTCAGAGTGGCCCCTCCAGGCCACTTTCTGAATTTACTTCTGTTTTCACATATAGCTACTATCATGCTGTAGGCCCCTCTTCGGCCTCCATGATTATGTGCCCATTGCATGGTCTACCTGTTAGGTGAGCTTTATACTTCCCTATTAGGGTTGTGTTTGTAATAGTGCTTAGCTCCCTAAGCTGATCATGGTGGTAGGCCTTAATCAGGCCTCCTCCTAAGATTCAGCGCTAGGCTGGTTTGTGCTCCCCTGTATAAACAGGCATTTAGCGCACAGCCTCCTCAGTGCGTTAATTAAGCGCTGAGTAGATCCTAGGATGAGCGGATTATACTCCCCTCAATACGAGGGTTCATAGCACTCAGCTGAGTTCTGCTCTCCAGGATGCCCGTCTCTACGCGTGGGTCTGAGTTGCTCCTGCCTTTTTGCAGTCACTCTTACCTGCTCTCTTCTATGAAGAATGCGTTATGGAGATTCTGTACTCAGACAGGGTTGGCCAAGACTAAGTTTGTCCTATAACAGACCAGGTCGGCCTCCCTGGTGGCATTGAGGGTGACTTCATTCCCCTCTAGTGACTGGCCAGGGTTCCTTTCAGTTCTCTGGCAACATTCCCTTAAAGGGACCACTTTCTTTTCGGAAAAGTTGGTTCCACATGCCTTTAGCGGCCTTGGTAGGCCTTCTGCGGAAGGCCTTCTTGAGGCTCAGCTTGGGCTGTTGGCCGTAGGGAATGCTGTCACTGACAGCCTTTGTGTGACCCGAGGGTGAGTTGCTATCTGGCGTTTCATTCGAAACTGCTTGACGTTTGTCTAGCCATCTTTTGGCATGCACTCTCCTCAAGCATGGCGGCGTGGGTATATCATTCCCCATATGCGTCTCGAACGCAGAGTTGAGTTCCCTTTCGAAAGGGAACGTCTCAGGTTACGTATGTAACCATGGTTCCCTGAGCACAGGGAACGAGTCTCTGCGTTGCCCTGCCATGCTTCGGGGCTGCCTGCTGAACAGTCCCTCAAGACGAAAAGATACTGACTGGTTCTCTAGGCGCTCCTTATATACTCCGGGTCGTGCTATGATGATGTCATAGGCTGTCGCCGGCCAATAGGATTGGAGTTTTTGATACTTGGCTTTCAGACATCAGCTCACGTGTGACGTTCCCCATATGCGTCTCGAACTCAGAGTCTCGTTCCCTGTTCTCAGGGAACCATGGTTACATACGTAACCTGAGACGTTTTCTAATAGGCTACTTGAGTTAGGCATTGCATAAACGAGACAAGACCATAGCCTTGTGAGCAGCGCTGTGCTTCAGGTGATCCGAGTTCGAGTCCCAGGCTCGAGGTTCAGGAATCTCAAACCAACATGTTAGTCTGGTCACAAACTTTAGACTCCAGTTTAATATTTGTCACAAATAAAAACATGAAATGTATAATGTAGGCTACATTAATTAATGAAATGTAGGCTACATTAATTGATTTTAAGCTTTGTTATTCATTGTCTGTCATTTTTATTAGTAGTAATCTATGTTTATTTTTAATTGATACTTAATGACAACATTTTAAATATTTGCTCTTTAACCGATGTTGGTCGGCGACAGCAGGTTTTTTTTTTTTTTGTTTTTACCTTTCGCGATGCTTAGGAATAAGAAACAGTAGATCATTATGATTATGGTCAAGTGAAAATTTAAATTCAGTTAAAAACCCCCTATATCATTTTCAAGGTTTACATAAAGTCTCGGGACAGTTTTATTTATTTTTTACAGGTTTGCACAGAGTTTAGTATTAATTCTCTGTACGATTTTATGTAAAATGAGAAATACAGAATATTATTCTTGCAACATTTTAAATTTGTATTGCTAAAGAAATTGCAGCGTTGCTGAGTACGATTAAAACAATTAAAAGCAACATAATTAATAACAGAAACTGTGCGATGGATCTCTTTCTTCAAGTTTCTTTGTATTCCTCACTGATGCATGCCAGGTCTCTCTCGTACATGAAATTAAATGTTTAAGGGAAGAAACACTTCATATTATATTGTATATTGTGTAAGCTGCTGCATGTCATCCACACCAATTACAAAATCTAACTGTAACAAATTATTTAGCATTTTTTCCTTAAAAATAAACTGAATGCCTTGTTGAATAAAAACGAGTATCCCCTGCCCCACTCGCATTAGTTGACACGTTCCTCAGCAGTTCATGTTTAGATTATAATGCCAATTGTTGACATAACACACTGCTCAAACATTCTAAATACATACAAAACCAATTGAAAAGCTTGGATTGAACACTTCAATGGATTAAACATTAATATGTAAAACCTTTAAATCCATTACAATATTTATAACATGAGATACATTTGGACACAAAGAAACGAACTTTGCCTTTGCCTTCTTTGTAAGTTAAAACACTCATCATCAGGTAGGCTGTCTGACCCATATGAAAGAGACCGATTTACACCTTTATATTGTCCTGCACCCCCACCGTGAAGCTACTCAACTGTCCCTCCCCAACCCCCCCATATCTGTTAGGAGAGGAGTGTCTGAGGCTGGCTAAAAACAAAGAGAAGTCACATAATTCAGACTTCTGAATTGAACTTGTACGATTCAGATTTAAATCGCTATTCTAGACAAATGGCTATAACATTAAAGTGTAGACATGAAGGAGTTAAATTATTTACATGTCATAGTATTTTTGTCATAAATGTTTATTAATTGTTAAATATTTATTTTTTTCAATGATTGAAGAAATAAAACTGCTTTGCTTGATCAGATGATTAGCTACTTCGTTTTACCAAGCCAACTTTTTCCAAGCAAAACAAAATGGTACAAACTTCACACTCATATTCTTTGTCACCATGAATAACATTTTCAACTCAATTATAGACATGTTTTTAAAAACTCTTTCTGGATAGCGAACCCCATAAAGGTTTTTTGTTTTTGTTTGTTCTGTTTTTACAGAACAGCTTTTTGTTGATATTGTGATTGGAATTATACAAATGTTAATTCAGTCATACTGTGGGATAATAATTGTTACTTAGTTTAGTTTAAAATGGAAATTCATGCTAATTTTATAGCCTATTTAAAAGTAACAGTAAATGTGTATTGAGCAATGTTGCAAACTGTCCCTTTGCGCCACCTGGTGGTAATTTTGCAAACAAGCATCACATGTGACTGGGTTGTATTTAACGCTGCGGTGCAAAAAAAAAATAAATAAATAAAAAATCATTTTTGTGTCCATGCAAATAAGTAAATGTGTGCGTGTTAGAAAAAAAATACATACAAAAATTCAAAAGATCACGTTGTAAATGGTAGGGTTATGGTTAGGGGAGAGAATATACAGTTTATACAGTATAAAAATCAGTACTTCTATGTAAATCCCCATAAAACATGGAAACCCAGTGCGTGTGTGTATTCTTAATGTATTTGTAGGCTAATCATTTTTTTTTTTTTTTTTTTTTATTGTACACATCAAGAACAACCAGCACTACACACAACCATAAACATACCAAAATTAAACCAAATAATAAGAAAAAAAAAAAGAAAAAAAAAGGGAAGGGAGTACATAAAAGGGGGTACATATGCAGTATGTCCTTTATAATACAATGGAGGGAAAAGAAAACATATCCAGTTTACATTAACATATACAGGTGCTGGTCATATAATTAGAATATCATCAAAAAGTTGATTTATTTCACTAATTCCATTCAAAAAGTGAAACTTGTATATTATGTTCATCCATTACACACAGACTGATATATTTCAAATGTTTATTTCTTTTAATTTTGATGATTATAACTCACAACTACGGAAAATCCCAAATTCAGTATCTCAGAAAATTAGAATATTGTGAAAAGGTTCAATATTGAAGACACCTGGTGCCACACTCTAATCAGCTAATTAACTCAAAACACCTGCAAAGGCCTTTAAATGGTCTCTCAGTCTAGTTCTGTAGGCTACACAATCATGGGGTAGACTGCTGACTTGACAGTTGTCCAAAAAACGACCATTGACACCTTGCACAAGGAGGGTAAGACACAAAAGGTCATTGCAAAAGAGGCTGGCTGTTCACAGAGCTCTGTGTCCAAGCACATTAATAGAGAGGCGAAGGGAAGGAAAAGATGTGGTAGAAAAAAGTGTACAAGCAATAGGGATAACCGCACCCTGGAGAGGATTGTGAAACAAAACCCATTCAAAAATGTGGGGGAGATTCACAAAGAGTGGACTGCAGCTGGAGTCAGTGCTTCAAGAACCACTACGCACAGACGTATGCAAGACATGGGTTTCAGCTGTCGCATTCCTTGTGTCAAGCCACTCTTGAACAACAGACAGCGTCAGAAGCGTCTCGCCTGGGCTAAAGACAAAAAGGACTGGACTGCTGCTGAGTGGTCCAAAGTTATGTTCTCTGATGAAAGTAAATTTTGCATTTCCTTTGGAAATCAGGGTCCCAGAGTCTGGAGGAAGAGAGGAGAGGCACACAATCCACGTTGCTTGAGGTCCAGTGTAAAGTTTCCACAGTCAGTGATGGTTTGGGGTGCCATGTCATCTCCTGGTGTTGGTCCACTGTGTTTTCTGAGGTCCAAGGTCAACGCAGCCGTATACCAGGAAGTTTTAGAGCACTTCATGCTTCTTGCTGCTGACCAACTTTATGGAGATGCAGATTTCATTTTCCAACACTTAGCACCTGCACACAGTGCCAAAGCTACCGGTACCTGGTTTAAGGACCATGGTATCCCTGTTCTTAATTGGCCAACAAACTCGCCTGACCTTAACCCCATAGAAAAATTGTGAAGAGGAAGATGCGATATGCCAGACCCAACAATGCAGAAGAGCTGAAGGCCACTATCAGAGCAACCTGGGCTCTTATAACACCTGAGCAGTGCCACAGATTGATCGACTCCATGCCACGCCACATTGCTGCAGTAATTCAGGCAAAAGGAGCCCCAACTAAGTATTGAGTGCTGTACATGCTCATACTTTTCATGTTCAGACTTTTCAGTTGGCCAAGATTTCTAAAAATCCTTTCTTTGTATTGGTCTTAAGTAATATTCTAATTTTCTGAGATACTGAATTTGCGATTTTCCTTAGTTGTCAGTTATAATCATCAAAATTAAAAGAAATAAACATTTGAAATATATCAGTCTGTGTGTAATGAATGAATATAATATACAAGTTTCACTTTCTGAATGGAATTAGTGAAATAAATCAACTTTTTGATGATATTCTAATTATATGACCAGCACCTGTATATAAATAGCCAAATAAACTAAATTTATAAATTTATACAACAATTTTCCCCTTATGGGTATATACTGGAATCTTCAATAATCCCTAGAGACTTCAATGGTTCTTTCCATATTTTGTTAAATGATGTGAGTTTACCCATAAGATGAAACCTAAGTTTTTCCAAAGATATAAGATCCTTTATCATAGCTAACCAATCTCTATACAGTGGGGGGCTATCTCCAACCCATTTATTCATAATGGCCTTCCTTGCCAACATCAGCAAGGGGTGAACAACATCTTTGTGTTCCTCAAAAGGAGGTGGTAAAATACCAAGTAAACACATAGGAGGTGAGGCTTGAACTGTTACTTTACAAATGTCTGAGAGGGCCTTGCAAATTAAAAACCAAAAATGTTTTATCTTATTACATTCCCACAGACAATGGAAAAAAGTACCAAGAGAATCTTTGCACTTCATACAATTAGATGACACCTGTTGATTAAATTTACTATCTATATGGTGACACGTCAGCCCGGTGTACTATATTAAACTGCATTTCTCTGAATTTGTTGCAGACAGAAATAATGGCAGGAAGCTTAATAATTTTTTCCCATGAGATAGAGTCAATATCAAACCCAATGTTCTTACTCCAAGATTTTTGAAGATCAGTGAACTTATTCTGCCTGTGTTCATATAACATTGAGTAAAATTTAGATATGAACTTTTGGGTGTCTGTGCTATCAGCCCAAAATTTCTCCAAAAAGTGATCATGATTTCTAATGGAAAGCCCACCAATTCTAGAGTTAACATAATGTCTAACTTGCAAATATTTATAAAAATCTTTTTGTGTAATATGAAAATGAGATCTAACCTTATCAAATGACATGAATTCACCTTTGTAAAAGAGATCATAAATATGATTTATACCAGCTTGTTGCCATGAGAAAAAATGTGATCCCATTTTAGGACACAGGCTAGGATTATCTACCAATGAGGAAAAAATAGATAATGGTTGTTTATGGTTAAAAAAAATTTTAATTGCAGACCAAACTTGCAAAGTTGAGAATATAAGTGAAAAATTCTTCAATTCGGAAGGAATCGGGATCTTTCCATCTAAAAAATTAACTAACTCAGATGTTCCGCATAAGTCCATTTCTATTTTAACTTAAGAAGCATCCGGAGGTTTATAAATCCAGCCCATAATTATTCTTGCTTGTATTGCCCATGCATAGAACTTAAAATTAGGCAATGCCCATCCACCCTTATCTAATGGTTGCTGTAAAACTTCCAACTTAACCTTAGGCTTCCTGCCTGCCCATATAAATCTGGATATAAGTTTGTTTATTACTTTAAGGTCATTTGAAGACAGTTGGAGAAAGGACATAGAAAGAAGATATAAAATTCTAGGTAGAGTAATCATTTTAATTAAATGTATTCTTCCTAATAAAGAAACAGGAAGAGTAGACCAGCGTGTCAAGTCATTCTTAACCTGTGCTATCAATGGTTTAATATTTAATGAATATAGTAATGAAAGCTTAGGTGGGATACATATGCCTAGGTATGTTAGACCTTGGGGTGACCAACTAAAAGGGTCTATATAAAGAGGCTTATGTTTACTATGTGATCCAACTGGCATGATTTCCGATTTATGAAAATTAACTTTATTGCCAGAAACAGACCCAAATTGTTCAACACATTTAATAATTTCTGGCAAAGAAATTTCAGGCTCTCTAATAATAAGAATAACATCATCTGCATAAAGCATTATTTTTTTGCTGTTTTTTCCCCAAATGTACACCATGAATTTTTTCATTCTGCAGAGCATATATTGCTAAGGGCTCTATTGCGATTGCAAACAATAGAGGTGAGAGTGGGCACCCTTGACGTGTTCCACGCTGAAGATCAAATGAGGTAGAAACCACATCATTAGTTATTATAGAGGCTTTAGTATTAGTGTACAACAAACTAACCCACTTCGAAAAATTATTTCCAAAGCCGAATTTTTTCATGACCTCAAATAGGTAGCCCCACTCCACCCTATCAAAAGCTTTCTCCGCATCAGTTGATACTAAGAGGCCTGAGTCTGAAGTCTTTTCAAGATAGTTCATAATATGAAATAAACGTCGAATATTATAATAGGACTGACGACCTTTAATGAAGCCTGTCTGATCAGCATTAATTATACTAGGAATAACCTGTTCTAATCGTTTTGCTAAGATTTTAGCCAATATTTTTAGATCAACATTTAATAAGCTTATAGGCCGATATGATCCACATTGTTCAGGGTCTTTACCCTTTTTTAAAATAAGTGAAATTAATGCTGTATTCATAGTATCAGAAACAGAAGATTCCTCAAATGCTTTAGTTAGGGCCTTCAAGATATAACTGCTAAGCTTATCCTGCAATATCTGAAAAAATTCAACTGGATAACCGTCAGGGCCTGGTGATTTGCCCGGCTGTAAAGAGGAAATAGCAGACTTAACTTCTAGCAAAGAGAGAGGGGCTTCTAATAAATCATGTTGTCTGGTGGTTATACTCAGGATTGTTAAATTTTCAAAAACGGTTATCTTTTGAACTATGTAAATTATCTTCAGAAGAATACAATGTAAAATAGAACTGTCTAAAAATATTATTAATTTCTTTATTATCAATACATCTTCTCCCCTCTATATCTCTCACAGCCAAAATAAATTTTTTGCCAGGTCTATTCTTTATAAGTTTTGCCAACAGGCTATTTGGTTTATTTCCAATCTCAAACAAACGAAAGAACATCTTTCTCAGCCTGTGATGTCATTAAATCATTTAATAATGTCTTAGAGTACTTTAATTGAGTCAGTATGTCTTCTGATTTCAATATGATACTGCCTTTGTAAATCGGATATTTGTTTTTCTAATTCAAATTGTTTGGCTATTTTATCCTTGTTCTTTTTGCTTACAAAGGAAATTATTATGCCTCTAATATATGCCTTGTATGCATCCCATAACACCCTAGGATCCGTCTCTTCTAAATCATTAGTAAGAAAATAACAGTCTGTTTGCTCTCTCAGATATTCAACAAACCGCTCATCCATCAAATAATAAGGATTTAATTTCCAAAATCGAGGGGATAGTTTTGAGCTATCAGAGAAGCATATAGAGATAGTGACCGGGGCGTGGTCAGAGATAGTAATAGGACCAATATTAGCTTGGTTGACCAAATGAGCCATATGACATGAAATAAATATATAGTCAATACGGGAGGCGGTTTAATGAGGATGTGAAAAGAAAGTAAACTCCTTAGAAGATGGGTTATGAAACCTCCATATATCAAGAAGATTCTGTTCATAACAAGCATTACATATTAGACTAGAAGCTTGTGGGGCAAAAGAAACAGAAGAAGATTTGTCCATAAAAGGATTAAGAAAACAATTAAAATCACCACCCAAAATAACATTATTACAATCTAAGCTTGCCAATCTACTGAAAACTTGTACAAAAAAATTCTCATTACGATTATTCGGTCCATATATACATCCAATAACAATTTATTTGCCATAAAGTAAGCCCTTTATTAAGATAACTTGACCTTTGTCATCAGAATCTTGTGTTATTAACGTAAACGGAAGGTTTTTATGTAATAATATACAAACACCACACCTTTTTGTAGAAAAAGAAGAATAATAGATTTGCCCAACCCAATCCCTACAGAGCTTTTGATGTTCCTTATCACTTAGATGAGTCTCTTGTAGCAAAGCAATCTGAATCTTATCCCTCTTCAAAATGTTTAAAATTTTCTTTCTTTTGATCACATTATTTACCCCTTTAAGATTCCAGGTACATACCTTCATATATAGACTATTTTGCATATTCTTAGAGACTTTCTAGTACCTCGTTACAGATGTTACAAGGATCGACACCCCCCTTTAAAATAAAATAAATCACAAAAAAATCCTCCACATGTAATTCATCCATAAACAAAACAAAGTTATTTCCATAGTGCTGTAAGAACTGACATCCTGCATAAGAAATAAGGCATAAACACGTGCTATAAACAAAAACAAAAAAAAAGGCGTGAGCTTCCGGTGATGCGTGAAACAGCGTAGAAGCGTTGCATTTTGCTCCTCGCTCAATTAAGTAATTATATCTCCAAAACCTTTTCTACTGACTCTGCATGTTGATTGAAACGTGTACTAACAGCGTAAAATGTCACTGAAGACACTTTGGAATCAATCCGACTCTTCTGCTAAAGTACAACGAAGAGCAACTCGTCAAACTAAGGCCCCGTGTCCACCAAAGCGTTTTTAGCCAGCTGAAAACGCTAGGCGCTCTGCTTAAAACTCATATCTGTGAGCGCTTGAGAGCGCTTCAGCTGCGCAGCGGTTTTTTTCAGTTGAGACGCTTTGTTGCTATGATACGGAATATCCACAGCACTGTTACTTATAACTGATTTTGCAGGTAATTTGTTTCAGATTAAAAATGTTGACACAATGTGGAATTACTTGCTATGCATGTCCGGAGACCAGCAATATTAATTTCTCATCCATTTTGTTCCGTTCTCTGTTTGTTGATGTCGCTGTACAGCGAGAATGTTGTGACAGTTGGTCGGTGTTGTATTTGTCCCGCCCCTCCTCCACTGTGATTGGATGGCTGAATAAAAAGTGACAGTGATGAGCACAGCGTTTTACTCAAAGTTGAACATTCTTCAACTCGAGGCGACCAGTAAAAAACATCGAGCTCTCAGCGCTTGAGCGTGAAAAATACGCTCAGCGCCTCGTTACGCTCCTAGCGTTTAAAAAACGTGGCGTTCCCATTGAAAAGAATTGAAAAAGTACGCTACCAGCTGGAAAAAACGCTTTGGTGGACATACGGCCTAAGAGTGCGGATGACGGGCCTGAGGTAGAAAACGAGGTATGCTCTCAGAACGCCAGCCTCACGGAAGACGCTGTAACCAGCATTGTTAAAAGAGTGTCTGAAATACTGGACATGAAACTACGGAAACATCATGAACCAATTGTTGATATGTCTGCAAAAATCGACACTCTACTTAGTAGAGTAGGCGACGCTGAGCAGCGCATTTCTGATCTTGAAGACCAGAGCACATCAACGGTTACCCGGGTTTCAGATCTTGGAAAAAGCATTAGAAAAAGCGACTGAACGCCTGGAGGACTTAGACAATAGAAGTCGCCGACAGAATGTATGAATCATAGGCCTGAAAGAAGGTATAGAAGGGTCTGACCCTATTAAGTTCTTTGAGTCCTGGATCCCAGATATCCTTGGTATGCCTATTAAAGATAATCGAATCCAGCTTGAGCGTGGTTTGAGATGTTTTGGAGATCAGTACTTTGCTAAGTCTATTAGACGAGGAGTTTTGCTTTTGCGCTACTTTGTATCAGTCACTATTATGACTTTTTCAGAGTTTGGTTTGCCTCTCCAATGGTACCTGATTTATGTTATTTTTATGGTGTTTTCTGTGATATTGAGAGGCTTCCAAAAGCTCTTTATATTTTCTTTTTATTTACTTTTTGTTTGTTTGTTTGTTTGTTTGTTTTTGTTTATAGGCTAATCATTTTAAGGAATACTTAATATGATTGCAATTAATGTCCAATAAAGTTTGGTTTAAAGCACTTAATTAATGACTTTTCCGATTTTCTAATCAAAAGTGAGAACTAATTACCCTAATAACCATTAACAATACCTTTACTACCGGTTTAAATGGGGAATTTAGATTCTTGATGGGAATTTATATGCTGTGAGCTCAGTAAACTGAACTGCATAATTGATTACAGAGAACTGCATAATTAATTACAGTATTGCAGAATACCGGCATGCATCTACAGTTGAGATTTGCTATTTTGCATCACTTTATAAAACTACACTGTATAGTGTGTGGGAAAAGTTGGATATATTTGTAATGGTTGTCATTTGAAGTTAGTAAGTCATAAGGTTTTTCGTTTCAATGTATAATATGTAGTTTAGTGATAAACCTAGTTACTATTAGGTGATGTGTATCACTGACATGATTAAAATTATGCATATCAGGGTTTAGGTGTTTTATATTGCCTAGCCTTAAGCAGTTTAACTGAGAAGTTTAATACTAATTAAGAAAGTTATAATACTTATGATTAATACATAATTGTTCAAGTGTTAAAGCCTAGTGTTCAAGTCAAAGCCAACAGTGGCTGGAATTCTGTATTGACTTTTCTGTCAGCATGTAGACCAGAACTGTTAAATGAAAAATTGAGGGGAGTTATGTGATATTTTTTTTTTATTATTGCATTATTTTCCTCCTCCTTGTCCTCCCAAACCTGTATGACTTTCTTTATTCTGTGGAACACAGAAGCAGAAAGTTTAAAGAATACTGGTTGCTCTTGTCATTGTATATGAATTTACAGTATACTGCCCTAAATTTTGAATTCTACACAGATTGGCTTTCAAGCTTCAAAGAACACTTGACAATTGCAGGTGTTTCTAGGTGTGTTTATGAGAGAATATATAGACACTTCTGAGATAAATTTATGGTGCCTTTGTGTCCTTTTGAAGCTTGAAAGGCCCCATTCATTGTAATTATATGGAAAATGGCAACCAATACAACAGCATTTCTTAAACTGTTTGATGGAAGTCAGTCATATTGGTTTGGAACGACTTGAGGGTGAGTAGATGATGACAGTTTTTACTAAGTTTCACTTTTTCTAGTGACGCTACTGCCCATCATTGCTTGTGGCTTAATGCTTAATTGAAAATCTTGAATGACTGCATATGCACAGGAAAAATTTTAGTTTAATGTTTGAATTTGAATCGTGCTATGTGTGTTCTGCAGAAGAAGGTGTGGATTTTGGAGCACTTCTCTCTCGTCCCACTTCTGAGGTCTTACAGCTGAGAGTGGAAGATCTTGTGAAGGAATACTTCCAAACAGCTGAGAAGGTTTGAAGTTTGTCTTGTGTGTGTAAAAGATACAGATAAATCTTGAATTCCTCTCAGTCCTCTCCTAACCTTCCACAGATTTGTTATGTAAGGAATAATTGACAACAGGCCGTTGAATTCTTAGAAAATAATGCACACCCGAGGTGGTAATGCGGCTACGACGCAAAGGGGAGAAAATAATTCAACGGCCCAGAGTCAATTTTTCCGCTTATATTACGGGTACCACACCTCAAGACACTGTTTCGATGTTGTATTTCAAGGTCAGGTTTTTGTTGTTAAAACACTCTTGTGTGTGGGACTAATTTCTTATGCATCTCATCCCAAGCCTCCATTGCTAATTCCAAAATGTCATTTTAGAACTAGTAACGAAGGCTTGAGCCTTGATAGCAGAATAATACCATTAATACAGTTATTAACGCAGTTGATACTGAAATCATTTGGTGAAGTGATATGGAACTGCAATGCGGTCAAGACCTGCTAGAACTACTTTAGCCGTGTTTTTCCCTGAAAATAATTGCACACCTTAGAACGTTGGTCAACCAATCAGATTCAAGCATTCAACAGCCCCATAGTATAAGCTTAAGTAATAGATCTCTTGTGAAAGATTCTCATTACTTTCTTTGAAGCTCTTATTCTAATGGCTCTATTGCTTTATAACAAAGTCCTTTCAAAGAAAGTCTATTTACTTAGTGGCCATATTTGCAACACCTCCGGGCAGCTATTTCAGGCATCCAAGACCAAGTCCTATCTACTTGGATGGGGGAATTCTGAAAACTCAAAAACTGTTTGCTGAACTCCCATTTAAATAGCATATTTAAAATCGCCAGCAAAATCTGATATTAACAGTTTCATAAATGTTCTTTCTTATGATCACATAGCATTAAAAAAATCTTATTTTCCCGGTCGAAATTAAGTCGAAAAATCCCTCATACTCTAAGAATTTCCAATTCAAATACAAGAAGCGACTGTAAAATGAGTGGGGCGAAGCCTTAAAAAGGACTTGTGAAACAAAAAATAACTGAGGAGGGTAACAAGACGGTTGATGAGAACGACAAATCAGCACTGGAGAAAGATGGTTCCGAAACTTTACGAGCACTGCGGGTGCTCAGCAAGGATATCTCTGACTTGAAGACGGAGTTGAGAAAAGAATTTAGCCGAGGATATTAAAACTGAAGTTGAAAAGTTGAAAAGAGACATAAACCAGAAGCTGCAAGATATTGCCGAGGATATTCGGTCACATAGCACGAGGTTAGATGAGACAGAGGAATGAAGGAGCAGATGGGGCATCCATGTTCAATTTCATCAATGGCCCACTGAAAACGGATCTTTCGCTGGATGACGATCTAGACCTGCAGATACAGAGAGGACATAGGTCTCTAGGCCCGAGACCTCAAAATAATGCCAACTCGAGATTGATCATTGATCATTGTCAGTTTCCTGCAATACAGTACTAAAAATCTGGTCCTACATGCAGCATGGGCAAAAGAATTACGGGCAGACCTATTTTCTTTTTGCACGACTATCCAGTGGAAATTAATGCAAAGCTCAAGGAATACAAAGAAGTTAAAAGAGTCCTTAAGGAGAACAAAATTTGATTTCAGACCCCTTACCCTGCCAAGATGCAAATCCATTGGGAGGCAGGACCTCAGCTTTATGACAGCACAGCAGAGGCATCAAAGGACCTGAAGAAGAGGGGGTATGCAGTGGATTTGATGGGGATATCTGAGGGATTTTAACGCCGATGGGAAGAAAAGCTGACGCGACATACCTAATGGCAGAAATTGAGAAGAAGCACTCACAATCGCAGACGGGAGAAGCTTCAAGGCAACCAACAGCATCAGATTAATAATTGAACGGACATTACTGAACTGAGCTCTGAAGAGGTATACAGATTTAGCGGTGTTTAAACAACATTTTGGTGGACTGAATATGTGTTGAATTTCGAGTCTGAACACTCCTTTATAGGTAAAATATTACTAATTTTATGAGTCTTTTTTTTTATACTATCATTCAAGTCAATAATTGGACATTTGAGAAAATTGACCGGGGACTGACATTTGACTTATGTTTGGTGCTATACTATTAGGGAAGATCATCCCTAATAGTATTAAGTGATAGCGAGGGTCCCCTACCAGTAGTAGGACTAGACCCCTTATCCCAGGATTGGAACTGGGATTTACCAGGTCATGTTTGGACCTTAATTGTGGAAGTCATTGTTTTTGTGTTCAGTTTTATTTCAGTTATATGTTTGTTCTAAAGGTTGCCAGCATTTGTTCTTGAACTCTAAATCGATATGCTGTGATATGTTAAAATCGCATTTGCTAAATGTAAATGGGTTAAATAACCCAGTTAAAAGGAGTAAGGTTATAGCCAAGTTGAAACGTGAAAAGAGCTAGATTATATTTTTGCAAGAAACTCATCTCTCTCCATCTGATCATGATAAGCTGAAAAAATACGGGTATAGACAAACGTTTTACAGTTCTTTTAGAAAGTTCAATAAACGGGGTGTTTCCATATTAATACATAACTCTCTAAATTTCGATTTGCTGAAAGAGATATCAAAGAAGGCTGATATGTTTTGGCCCAGGGAAAATTGGATCAGCATCTGGTTACTCTAGTAAATATTTATGCACCTTCTCGAAAGTAAAACAGGTTTTTTTAACACAATTTTTGATCTTGTGATCACAGAGTATTTTTGGAATATTTGATGGTGACTTTAACATTGTTCTTAACTGGCAATTAGATTCATCCAACAGTTAGAGAATTAAGACAGCACAATCCAAAATTTGTAGGAATTCATTAGAAGATTTGGGATTTATAGATGTCTGGAGAGATCTTCATCTTTTGGAATGTAAATATTCTCATTATTCAGCACCCCACAGTGTATATACAGTAGGGTTGTTTTTTTATGTTTAACGAAGACAGACACAGGGTAAGAGATTGTACAATAGGAATGTCAGATATATCAGACAATGCAACAGTATGTCTCATTCTAAATTTAAAGTGCCCCATTATGGATTTTTGAAAATTACCTTTCATGTAGTGTGTAACATAGCTCTAAGTGAATGAAAACATCCTGCAAAGTTTTAAATCTGAAAGTGTACCATATATAAAGTTATTGTCTCTCAAAAGTAAGAGTTGACTCAGAGTCAATTAAATGAGCCGTTTGTAAAACGAATCCCAAGCCGTTTCGTTGTGACATCACAACGAAACATTAGCATATTGCCCGCCCACTTATTGCACGTGCAGACGCCAGGGAAAATTAATTTTTTTCAACAATACCACAGCAGAACAATCTTTTGTTGTGTTCCCGTCATTTTACTGACGACTGTATGTCAAACTTTGGGGAGTTTAACGCAGGATTCACAAAACGCTTGGTCTTAAAATGTGGATCAAGTTTCTTTGGACCAGCTTGCTCCTCTGAATCTCAACCTGTAAGTATAATTTAATAATTGATGTTTATATTTTCTAGCAATTATTTAAAATTCCTATTTTTGTATGTTATGTTGTGTAACGTACACCCTGGTCTGTATGTCTCCTGCTAACCGGCTAACTCACGTTTCTGTAGTTCTGCTATTCAGATGTGGGTCCAATATTGTCTAAAAATGTGTTGATTAATGCAGCTTGTCTGTCGTATTACTTAGAGTAATGATCAAGGATGGAGCACGACTTTTTTTTTACACAGTGTAATGCATCATCAGTTATTCACGTTTGTGCTCTGCTAACGTGGGAGTTTACAACAAACAAAACTGTTTTTTTCCCTCTGCGTTTTTATTATTACAATAGAGTGGAGCTCTATCTGTATTGTAATTGGATGTTAAGATGCTAGTCCGCGTTATCTAGTTGAAGTATTCCCTCTGTAAACAGTAAACACCCCTTGTAATGTCAAACAATGATATAGACATTTTTCTTTGTTAATAGTTATGACGAAAAAGTCTGTACACATCTGGCCTAAATGTTTATCTTATGTTGAGGTTTTCAGCTTCGCTTGGCATTCTGATACAGTTCCTACAGGTGCACCTACATAAAGTATAACAGTGACACTGCTATCACGTCTTATAAATAACTAAGGTGACACTTACCATATGGAAACGTCGTACTCCAGTCGTAATTGCGAATCAGTTTCTGGTTGATCGACTACTTCAGACGTTTCATCGTAGGACTCGGGCTCGAATTGATACAGTAAAATCGATGCTATCTTTTCTGTCCATACATTGTATTCAAAATGTCTTGCGAATTGATAGCTGTCATTCAATTATAGCAATGGGCGAGCGATGCGCGCAGTAGACCAATCACAAAGGATTGGGCCATCTGACCAATCAGAGCAGTGTAGGTTCACGGAAAGGAGGGGTTTAGAGAGACTGATTCTCTGAACTGCTTCAAACTATTCGCTTACAAAAGATTGAAAACTCAGGTGAAATTAAATGTAAATTATGAGAAAACGAAAGTGTTTTTTGACCTTGCATGCATTTAAACCTATTGTAGGAGACTCCCAAAACAATATTAGGAACCTTAAAAAAGGCATAATAGGGGCACTTTAAATGATAAATTCACGGATAAAATATGGAGGCTTAATACAAGCATATTAGGCCATGTGAATGTGGTTGCACAAATTAAATCAGAAATTAAAATATATATGGAGAACAATCATAATGGGGAAGTAAGCCCCCCGAATATTATGGGATGCAGCCAATGCGGTATTATGGTGTAAAATCATTTCCATTACCACAGCCCTGAAGAGGCAAGAGAACTGCGAACTGAACTGAAGAATCTGAAATGATGAATTACAGCGTCTAACAGAAACATGAAGCAGATTAAAGATATTAAAATTAAGATATATGATATTTACAAGGAGGATATAGAGAAAAAACTAAAATTTCTAAAACAAGCATTTTATGAAACAGGTGTGAAAGCAGCTAAATGATTAGCATGGAAACTCAACAAACAACAACATAAGGCAACAATCTATAAGATACCAGGACCCTGTCTCAGGAGGCATGTTGTATAACCTGGATAAGATTAAAGAGGCATTTGAATTATATTACAAATCCCTATATTCACAACAGACACAGGTAAATAGTGATTCAATTAAAACATTTTTAGACTCTCTTGACCTTCCTTCTATTGGACGGAATCAAAAAAAATTACACGGGAGGAACTAGATATAGCATTAAGTAACCTTAAGAATAATTAAATGCCTGGTAATGATGGTTTGCCTTCAGAGTGGTTCAAAACATTTAGAAGAGAGATTTAACTACTTCTTATTACATCATTTAATTGGACCCTTAAAGAAGCAGTTATCCCCCTTTCTTGGAGGGAAGTGATTATTTCAATTATACTCAAAGAAGGAAAGGACAAAACCCTGTGTAGTTCATATAGACCTGTATCGGTTTTGAATGTAGCCCACAAGTTATTTACCTCCATTTTAGCGAAAAGACTTGAGACGTTTCTACCTGATTTGATAGATGTAGATCAAACAGGGTTTATTAGAGATCATCAGACTCATGATAAAATTAGAAGAACACTTCACATAATACAACAAATCAAAAAAGATCACATTAAAGCAACTTTAGTTACACAGAAAAGGCATTTGATTATCAGAATCAGAATCAGAAAGAGCTTTATTGCCAGGTATGTTTACACATACTAGGAATTTGTTTTAGTGACAGAAGCTCCACAGTGCAACAGAGTGACAGCGACAAGACAAGACACAGATAATAAAAAGAATAAGAATAATATACAAATATACAAGATAGACAAAGTGCAAAAAGAGCAAAAAACAATATATAATATAGACAATTTGTATGTACAGTTATGATGAGTGCAAATTTGAAATATAAATAAGTATGTCTTTTAAGTAAGTAATGTATAATAGTGTTGTGTGTTCCGTGTTTGTCAAGTGTTCATGAGATGGATTGCCTGAGGGAAGAAACTGTTCCTGTGTCTGGTCGTTCTGGTGCTCAGAGCTCTGTAGCGTCAACCAGATGGCAACAGTTCAAAGAGGGAGTGTGCTGGATGTGAGGGGTCCAGAGTGATTTTCTTTGCCCTTTTTCTCACTCTGGATAAGTACAGTTCTTGGAGAGTGGGGAGGGTTGTACCAATGATTCGCTCAGCAGACTGGACTACCCTCTGTAGTCTTCTGAGGTCAGATTTGGTAGCTGAGCTGAACCAGACAGATATAGAAGTGCAGAGGATGGATTCAGTGATGGCAGAGTAGAACTGTTTCAGCAGCTCCTGTGGTAGGTTGAACTTCCTCAGCTGGCGAAGAAAGTACAACCTCTGCTGGGCCTTTTTCACAATGGACTCAATGTGGTTGTCCCACTTCAGGTCCTGGGAGATTGTGGTGCCCAGGAATCTGAATGACTCCACTGCAGTCACAGTGCTGTTCATGATGGTGAGTGGGGGGAGAGCAGGGGGGTTTCTCCTGAAGTCCACGATCATCTCCACTGTCTTGAGCGTGTTGAGCTCCAGGTTGTTAAGACTGCACCAGACAGCCAGCTGTTCAACCTCTAGTCTGTAAGCAGACTCGTCACCATCCTGGATGAGGCCGATCAGTGTGGTGTCATCTGCAAACTTCAGGAGCTTGACAGAGGGGTCTTTAGAGATGCAGTCATTGGTGTACAGGGAGAAGAGCAGTGGGGAGAGAACACAGCCCTGAGGGGCACCGGTGCTGATGGTGCGGGTGCTGGATGAGAATTTTCCCAGCCTCACTAGCTGCTGCCTGTCTGTCAGGAAGCTGGTGATCCACTGACAGACAGAGGTGGGCACGGAGAGCTGAGTTAATTTGGGCTGGAGGAGTGATGGAATGATGGTGTTAAAAGCAGAGCTGAAGTCCACAAACAGGATCCTCACATAAGTCCCCGGTCTGTCCAGATGCTGCAGAACATAATGCAGTCCCATATTGACTGCATCATTCACAGACCTGTTTGCTCGGTAAGCAAACTGCAGGGGTCCAGTAAGGGTCCAGTGATGTCCTTCAGATAAGCCAAAACCAGTCTTTCAAATGATTTCATGGCCACAGACGTTAGAGCCACAGGTCTGTAGTCATTAAGTCCAGTAATTTGGGGTTTCTTTGGGACGGGGATGATGGTGGACCGTTTGAAGCATGAGGGGACTTCGAGCTCCAGTGATCTGTTGAAGATCTGCGTGAAGATGGGGGCCAGCTGGTCAGCGCAGGTTTTCAGACAGGCTAGTGAAACGCTGTCTGGGCCTGGTGCCTTTCTTCTCTTGTTCTTTCTGAAGACCTGGCGCACGTCATCTTCACTGAACTGAATTGCCGGTGTGGGGGAGACGGGGGTTACAGGAGGTGTGAATGGTGTTTTTTCAAACCTGCAATAAAACTCGTTCAGATCGTCTGCCAGTTGTTGATTCTCCACAGAGCTGGGGGATGGTGTCTTGTAATTAGTGATGACTTTCAGACCTTTCCACACTGAAGCAGTGTCATTAGAAGAGAACTGATTCCGAAGCTTATCGGAATAATTCCTCTTTGCCACTCTGATCTCCTTTTCCAGTGTGTATTTGGCCTGTTTGTACAAGACTCTGTCCCCATTTCTGCGAGCATCTTCTTTGGCTTGACGGAGCTGGCTGAGTTTTGCAGTGAACCACGGTTTGTCGTTGTTGTAAGTTAAATAAGTCTTTGTAGGAATGCACAAATCCTCACAGAAACTGATATATGATGTAACAGTCTCTGTGAGCTCGTCCAGATCGGTCCCCAAGAATGATTAGAACAGAGTCCGGGTGTTGTTGCTCACACTCTGTGATCATATCAGCGAGTATCTGTAAAGCCGAGCTCACGTGCGCTTGCGGAGGAATGTAGACACTCACCAGAATGAACGAGCAAAACTCCCGCGGCGAATAGAATGGTTTGCAGTTAATGAAGAGTGTTTCAAGATTGGGACAGCAAATCTTCTTTAACACAGTTACATCTGAACACCACCTTTCGTTGATGTAAAAGCACGTCCCGCCGCCGCGCGATTTCCCCGTTGATTGTTAGTTGATTGCGATGTTAGTTGGCTTATGATGCTTTTGGGAAACGCACCCCTGGAAGGAAATAGAAAGTGAGTTTCAAGGGATACCAGTTCAAGCTCTAATAGGTTAAAAAAAATAATATTTTTCAAAGGCAAATTCTATATATTAATCCAATAACTCAATTTACTTTGAAACTTTGGTTTACAAAGGTAAAGGAACTTCACTTGGATAAACAAATCCAGATGAATTGGGTGGCGTACAATCCAGATTTCAAACCAGGGACAATGGATCATAGGTTTACGCAATAGATTAATTTTTGCACTCTGCACAATTATAAACAATGGTAATATTGTGAGCTTTCACACTTTAAAAGACAAGTTAGGTCTTGTAAATCAAGACCTATTTAGATATCTACAGGTTTGTCAATATTATTTGAAAGAAATAAAGGACAATGCTGAGATTAATCAGATTGTACAGATTAATATACAGGCATATAAGAAAGGCACAAGTAAAACTGTATCCAATTTATATAAAGGGATAAGTAATTTGAGGAAACATACAATAGAATATGTAAGATTAAAGTGGGAAAAAGAGGTTGGCATTTCCTTATTACCTGATCAATGGAATAAAATATGTACTATCCCACATACCTCAACAAGCTCAAGAATATGGCGTGAGTTTTGTTGGAAAAATCTGACTTGCTTTTTTTCACACCAAGACTTAAGGAATTATAAACGAGAACCACTTACTCATGCTGGAGGAACTGTGAAATAGAAAAAGCCCATAATACACACATTATTATGGCAATGCCCAAAGGTGAATAGTTTTCGGGAGGTTGTATGGTTTACTATTAATAGTATTTTCACTCTACATATACCAAAATCATTTTCTGTTTTATATTTTGGAGATATTCCAGATGAGGTTGGAAAAGATGACAAATATTATTTAAGATTTTACTGGCAACAAGTAAAAAAGCAATAACAATGGAAATGGTACAAGGAAGACCCACCTACGAGAGAAGACTGGTTCCAAATAGTAACAGAGGTTAGAGAAATGGAAAGACTCACATATACAGTTGCAAGAAAAAGTATGTGAACCACTTGCAGAATCTGTGAAAATGTGCAAAATTTTAACAAAATAAGGGAGATGATACAAAATGCATGTTATTTTTTATTTAGTACTGTCCTGAGTAAGACATTTTACATAAAAGATGTTTACATATAATCCACAAGACAAAAAAAATAGCTGAATTTATTAAAAATAACCCCATTCATAAGTATGTGAACCATTGATTCTTAATACTGTGTGTGGTTACCTGGATGATCTACGACTGTTTTTTTTTTTGTTTTGTGATGGTTGTTCATGAGTCCCTTGTTTGTCCTGAGCAGTTAAACTGAGCTCTGTTCTTCAGAAAAAATCTCCAGGTCCTGCAGATTCTTCAGTTTTCCAGCATTTTTTGCATATTTGAACCCTTTACAGCAGTGACTGAATGATTTTGAGATCCGTCTTTTCACACTGAGGACAACTGAGGGACTCAAACACAACTTGTAAAAAAGGTTCAAACATTCACTGATGCTCCAGAAAAAAACATGATGCATTAATAGATGGGGGGTGAAAACATTTGGAATTTGAAGATCAAGGTAAATTGTATTTAATTTGTCTTCCGTGAAACATGCAAGTATCTTCTGTTGCTTCCGAAGGGAAGTACTAAATGGAAAAAAAAAAAAATGATATTCAAGCGAAATAAGAAAAATTTGGACCTCTTCATCCTGTTCAAAAGTTTTCACCCCCCCCGACTCTTAATGCATCGTGTTTCCTTCTGAAGCATCAGTGAATGTTTGAAGCTTTTTTTAATAGTTGTGTTTGAGTCCCTCAGTTGTTCTCCATGTGAAAAGATGGATCTCAAAATCATTCAGTCACTGTTGTAAAGGGTTCAAATATGCAAAAGATGGTGGAAAACTGAAGAATTTTTGGGACCTGGAGATTTTTTCTGAAGAACAGAGCTCAGTTTAACTGTTCAGAATAAACAAGGGACTCATGAACAACCATCACACAACAAAACAACAGTCGTAGATCATCCAGGTAATGACACACAGTATTAAGAATCAGTGGTTCACAAACTTTTGAACTGGGTCATTTTAATAAATTCAGCTATTTTTTTGTCTTATGGATTATATGTAAACATCTTTTATGTAAAATATCTGTACTAAATAAAAAATAACATGCATTTTGTATGATCTCTCTTATTTTGTTAAAAATTTGCACATTTTCACAGATTCTGCAAGTGGTTCACATACTTATTCTTGCAACTGTATACTTCGACTACAAATGCAAATCCTTGAGAACAAATGGAGGAAATGGTTAACAAGTTCCTCTGTGGTTCAGATGATTGTATTTGTAAATGTATATAAGTGTTTACTGATATATTGCACTGGTGAAATAACTAAAAGTTTATATTCAGTGTTGGGTGTAACACGTTACTGTAATTAAATTACTTATCCACTGAAAAAGTAAAGTAAGGGATTACTGTTCATTTTTAGGTAATTTAATTACAGGTACTTATGTACTTGCGTTACATACTGTAAATTAGTTCAACAGTTCTGTTTAAATCAATATTGAATTTAAAATCTAAATTTGTCATCTAAAGGTAAAAGTGAACGCTGCCTCTTTAAAATCGTTAGCTGTAGTGCAGTTGCGTGTGAGTTCGCAACTTCACACCAGTTGGCTGCATAGTCGATGTCGGCAGAAACGAGTGGCTGTTTTGCAGAATGGAAATATTCCAATTACTTACATTTTTTGACACAGGTAGGCAAAAACATTACGGTAAAATGTAAGCTAAGTCCTAGGGAGAAAAAACTGCGCGTGCGCTCTGAGAGACGGTCTTCAGTCAACCAAAGCGCACACATATAGCCGCCTCTCGCGAGTGTCAAATTTTTGCGGTTTATTACACTTAAACGTTCAAATACACACACAGTTATGTCAAAATGCCCGTCTTGGCGTATATTCGCGTTGGTTATGAACAGCATGTGTAACAGCATATCATCTCCGTCCATTAGGTCTTAGTGACAGCAGTATTTAAAACATGCTACTGTCTACTATTGGCTGTCTGTATTATAAATGATAAACAAACAACAAAAGAAAAGCTTTAATAAGGATTAATCTATATTTAATTTATACAGTTATGACTATGCAGTTATTTTATATTTGATTATTCAATTTCTGTTGTATTTTTACTTAATACTATTAGACTACCTGAAAAAAAAAAATAGCATTGTTTTATTTTGTATTTTTATATCTTTTTACCGTGATATCGAGTATTGTGCACTTTTGGTGTTATCGGTACTGACTACTAGATTTTTGGTATATGTAGAACCTGTAGAGTTACTTAAAGCCTTTATGTACAGTATAATGCATTATAAAGGTATCCATAATGTACATTATACTGCATTGTCTTTTCATTAATAATTGTAACCAAGGTTAAAATGCATTATAATATTTTCAGATTCATTGATACATCTGAAATTGGTTGTTTGTCATGTGTTTTAAAGCAATATAGTTTCTAAAGGGGTGTTCAGTGAATAGATAAATATTGAAATGTATTATATCTATGGTTACAATTATTCATGAGATCATACAATGCATTATAAGGTGGATTACAAGGCATAATTAATGCATTAAAATTATTCTATAATGCATTATTTAGAAAGGCTTTTAGTAAAGTTTTACCTATCATTCAAACTGAATAATTTCACAAAGATGCATTTAGTTTTCTTTTAAAAAAGAACAGAATAGTTGAATGAATTGGTTGACAGCCCTATTGAATAACATGATTTGTTCTGGTGATGATCGTTCAGAGTTATGACTATGCAGAGTTATTTTATATTTGATTATTCAATTTCTGTGGTATTTTTACTTACTACTATTAGACCTACCTGGAAAAAATATATAGCATTGTTTTATTTGTATTTTTATATATTTTTAACGTGGTATCGAGTATTGTGCACTTTTGGTAGTATCGGTACCGACTACTAGATTTTTGGTATAGTGACATCCCTATTTGTTACTAAAAAATAAATAAATAGTAAATAAAAGTATTATATAGTATATGTTGTAATAAAATTTAAATGTTTTAGAAAGCTATAAAAGGCTAAACTATTCCATGTTTGACTATATTATTAAAAGAGTTTCCTTTCTATTGTCTATCCGTTCAAGGTTTATAGGGATTTTAAGAAGTAATTAGTAAGTTACTTATTGAGTAATTAAATTACTTTTCAGACAGAGTAATTAGAAAAGTATTTTAAATTTTTAACAAAATAAGAGAGATCATACAAAATGCATGTTATTTTTTATTTAGTACTGTCCTGAGTAAGATATTTTACATAAAAGATGTTTACATATATTACATAAGACAAAAAAATAGCTGCATTTATTAAAATGACCCAGTTCAAAAGTTTGTGAACCATTGATTCTTAATTCTGTGTCATTACCTGGATGATCTATGACTGTTTTTTTTTTTTTGTGTGTGTGTGTGATGGTTGTTCATGAGTCCCTTGTTTATTCTGAGCAGTTAAACTGAGCTCTGTTCTTCAGAAAAAATCTCCACGTCCCAAAAATTCTTCAGTTTTCCACCATCTTTTGCATATTTGAACCCTTTACAACAGTGACTGAATGATTTTGAGATCCATCTTTTCACACTGAGGACAACTGAGGGACTCAAACACAACTATTAAAAAAGGTTCAAACATTCACTGATGCTTCAGAAGGAAACACGATGCATTAAGAGTTGGGGGTGAAAACTTTTGAACAGGATGAAGAGGTCCAAATTTTTCTTATTTCGCTTGAATATCATTTTTTTTTTTTCATTTAGTACTGCCCTTCGGAAGCAACAGAAGATACTTGCATGTTTCACGGAAGACAAATTAAATAAAATTTACCTTGATCTTCAAATTCCAAATGTTTTCACCCCCCATCTATTAATGCATCATGTTTTTTTCTGGAGCATCAGTGAATGTTTGAACCTTTTTTAAAAGTTGTGTTTGAGTCCCTCAGTTGTCCTCAGTGTGAAAAGACGGATCTTAAAATCATTCAGTCACTGCTGTAAAGGGTTCAAATATGCAAAAAATGCTGGAAAACTGAAGAATCTGCAGGACCTGGAGATTTTTTCTGAAGAACAGAGCTCAGTTTAACTGCTCAGGACAAACAAGGGACTCATGAACAACCATCACAAAAGAAAAAAACAGTCGTAGATCAGGTAACCACACACAGTATTAAGAATCAATGGTTCACATACTTATGAATGGGGTTATTTTAATAAATTCAGCTATTTTTTTTGTCTTGTGGATTATATGTAAACATCTTTTATGTAAAATATCTTACTCAGGACAGTACTAAATAAAAAATAACATGCATTTTGTATTATGTCCCTTTGTTAAAATTATTAACATTTTCACAGATTCTTCAAGTGGTTCACATACTTTTTCTTGCAACTGTACAATATAAACATATATACAATATAAATACACCGATCAGGCATAACATTATGACCACCTTCCTAATATTGTGTTGTTGGTTCCCCTATTGCTGCCAAAACAGCCCTAACCCATCGAGACCCCTGAAGTGTGCTGTGGTATCTGGCACCAAGATGTTGGCAGCAGATCCTTTAAGTCCTGTAAGTTGCAAGATTGGGCCTCCATGGATCAGGCTTGCCTTCTTCCCATAGTGCATCCTGGTGCCATGAGTTCTCCAGGTTATCGACGCACACGCACCTGGCCATCCACATGATGTAAAAGAAAACGTGATTCATCAGACCAGGGCACCTTCTTCCATTGCTCCGTGGTGTAGTTCTGATGCGCACGTGCCCATTGTTGGCACTTTCGGCGGTGGACAGGGGTCAGCATGGGCACCCTAACTGGTCTGTGGCTATGCAGCCACCAAACTGCGATGCACTGTGTATTCTGACACCTTTCTATCAGAACCAACATTAACTTCTTGAGCAGTTTGAGCTACAGTAGCTCGTCTGTTGGATCGGTCCACACAGGCCAGCCTTCGATCCCCAACATGCAACACAGCCTTTGCTGCCCATGACCTTGTCGCTGGTTCACCATTGTTCCTTCTTTGGGCCACTTTTGATAGATATGTGTGTGTGTGTGTGTGTATATATATATATATATATATATATATATATATACCTCTGCAGACTGGGAACACCTCACAGAGCTGCAGTTTTGGAGATGCTCTGACCCAGTCGTCTAGCCATCACAATTTGACCCCTGTCAAATTCACTCAAATCCTCAAACTCGCACAAATCATTACACTTGCCCATTTTTCCTGCTTCTAACACATCAACTATAAGGACAAAATGTTCACTTGCTGCCTAATATATCCCACTCACTAACAGGTGCTGTGATGAAGAGATAATCTGTGCTATTTACTTCACCTGTCAGTGGTCATAATGTTATGCATGATCGGTATGTGTGTGTGTATAATATACAGGGCTTGACATTAATACCCGCCAACCCACCAAATACGCGTGGATTTCAGCAGTGGCGTGTAACACAGTTACTCTTACTAGTCACTTTGGCGGGTTGAATTATATATATACATTTTTCAAGTGTAGTCTTTTAAAAAGGCATCTGAAATAAAAAACTAAGTGCAATATAGGGTTGTCAAAAAAAATATTTTTTCGATACGTATTGATACTAAAATACCTGAAACGCTTCCAAAACTCATTTTCCACAGAATACGACGATACCAGCTGCACTTTCTCGCTCTCTCATCTCTAGGACAGTGAGTTGACGCACACAAATCCGCCTCCCCTCACTCACTCGTTTCATTTGCTTCAGATGAATATTGTTGGTGATACAAACTGAAACAACTAAATAGTCTTTATTCACACATAATAACCTATATATATATATATATATATATATATATTCATAAAGTTCAAAAAGGTTGAAGCGAATTACAAGGGTGTTTGCAGTGTGCTGTGTTTACATTAAAGGGTTAGTTCACCCAAAAATGAAAATGTCATTTATTACTCACCCTCAGGTCGTTCTACAGCCGTAAAACCTTCGTTCATCTTCGAAACGCAAATTAAGATATTGTTGATGAAATCCAATGGCTCAGTGAGGGCTCTATTGAGAGCAAAGCCATTCAGACTCTCAAGGTCCATAAAGGTACTAAAAACATATTTGAAACAGTTTATGTGAGTTCAGTGGTTCTATCTTAATATTATAAAGCGACAAGAATACTTTTTGTGCGCCAAAAAAAACAAAATAACGACTTTTCAACAATATCTATTATGGGCCGATTTCAAAACACTGCTTCTGAGCTGATTCGGTGAATCGGAGCACCAAAGTCACGTGATTTCAGCAGTTTAGCCGTTTGATAGGAGATCCGAATCACTAATTTGAAACAAAAGATTCATAAAGCTCAGAAGCTTCATGAAGCAGTGTTTTGAATTTGCCCATATAGATATTGTTGAAAAGTGTTTTTTTTTTTTTTGGCACAAAAAAAGTATTCTTGTCGCTTTATAATATCAAGATAGAACCAGGGACAGCTGTGGCACAAACCTTACCGCATCATGTAATTAATAAATGTAAGGTTTGTGCCACAGCTGCCCTAAACTAACAGAATTGGTCATTACCAAAATCATTTTTTATGTTTTTGTTATGGTTAATCCACACCAGTGTGTTTAAGCTCTTTAGTCACAGTAGTGTTTCTAATGCTAAAATATAATTATTGTTGGGATTTAATGAATTCAAAGATAGATTGCACAAAGGTTTCATCAAGAAATATTTAGCTTCAGCAAGAAATATTTTATTTGATTCAACAGAATTTATTACACATACTCTTTTGGACCATGATGGTGAGTAAATGATGACTTAATTTTTTATTTTTGGGTGAACTATACATTTAAATTTTTTTATTGCTATGGAAATACAAAATTATTTTTAATGAAATCATACTCTAATAAAGATACTAAAACTGCCAGTAGGTGGCGGTAAATGTCTTATTGATTAAGTCTTTGAGTTATTCATTCATTCAATTCGTCAGCTGATTCATTCAGGAGTGAAGTAAATGGTTCTCTTTATGAATGGTACATTGAATCATTAGGCTTGTTCGACTTGAAGCGACGCTGCACAGACCGATCGGTGCATGACATCAAATTACCGTGAGAGCGATTAGAGAACAGATGGCTCTGTATGCTTTTGAATTGCAGTAGTTTAATGTCATACACTGATCGGTTTGTGCAGCGCTGCACACAGTCCAACATGCATAATGGTTCACCCGATTCATTCAAAATGCAGATTCTGAAATGAAATTCTGCTATGTGTTGCTTATAGACAAACAGTTCTGCTTTGTCTTTATATTTTCGTTGGCAAAATGAAATTCAAATAACATTTATTTTCTAAACATTAACAATTTTCAATAACTTCGTTATACATACTACTTTATAAAGAATTTAGAATATTTCAAGATTTACTTTAACTTTCTGTATGTAAATTAACAATTGACTAGGTGTGTCACTGAATTTTTAGCATGAAATTAGAATTAGGATAGCTGAAACCTTCTTAAAGGGATAGTTCACCCAAAAATGAAAATTATCCCATGATTTACTCACCCTCAAGCCATCCTGGGTATATATGTCTTCTTTCAGACACAATCAGAGATATATTTAAAAAATATCCTTAGTCCTCCAAGGTTTATATATTTGTATAATGGTTGTGAATGGCTTCCCAGATTTTGACAAGACAAAAAAAAATGCATCCATCCATAAAAAAAAAAAAAAAAAATGAATCCATACAACTCCAGGGGGTTAATATAGGCCTTCTGAAGCGAAATTATGCATTTTCGTAAGAAAAATATCCATATTTATAACTTAATAAACCGTGGGGTGGAGGTGTTCAGGGTTATGCTGGTTACTGCATGATGATTGAAATCGCAAAATGGCCTTAAACAATTAACTAAAACTGCGAAAAGGTTATGTTTTCTAACACGTCATGGACAGAATGGTCCAGAGAGCGTGGTGCCATCTGCAGGACAAAGCTCAGCCAAGATGGTGGAATATCTGATCAGAGCTGTACATGGATACCCATTTTTTAAAAATCTAATAGCAACGGACACGTCTTCCATACGTTTTAGAACGGTCCCTTAAAAGGGTTTAAATGGTTCAAAACACCAAATGTGAGTAGAATCAGCGTTGAAACGTGTTACTCACCTGATAACTTTTTTTATGATGGTGAAAATTTAATATCATCTGCTCAAGAAACATTCACTATTTATTGCTGCTTAACATTTTTGTGGAAACAATGATGCCATTCAAACATTTGTGGTAAGATTTAAAAAAGAAAAAAAAAAATACTTTAAAGTGATGAAAGGTGAGTGGAGAGTGAAGACATTCAAAATGTTACAAAATATTTCTATTTAATAAATGCTTTAATAAACGTAATATATTTGATAAATAGCAAATTCAAAGA
The DNA here is from genome assembly GCA_037950665.1 of Hypophthalmichthys nobilis. NCBI lineage: Eukaryota > Metazoa > Chordata > Actinopteri > Cypriniformes > Xenocyprididae > Hypophthalmichthys > Hypophthalmichthys nobilis. The sequence goes on from CM075479.1 coordinate 28,796,431, forward strand.
ATCCTAAAACAAAAAATGTATCACAATTTCCACAAAAAATATGAAGCAGCACAACTCTTTTCAACATTGATAATTGTCAGAAATGTTTCCTTGTTGCATCACAGATTCATATATATTTTGAACTCAATCAGACCCCAGATGTCAGTAGTAGTGTAGACAACAATTCTTTGAACAGGGTGACAAAGCAGGGAAGCTCTTTGCTCACCAAGCTCGGATGGCTAGTGCTTCAAAGTGGATTTCAAGAGTTAGATCAGCAACAGGTGAACTGATATCAGATCAAGTTGGGATTAATTCTATCTTTTCAGATTATTATGCTACTTTGTATACTTTGGAGAACTCCCCAAATGTCTCAGTGAGCTTTGATTTTTCTCAATTTATTAACCTTCCCTAAAATTGATGGAAGTCTTGCTAAGAAGTTTGGGTAACTCAATCACAGAGCTAGAGATACTAGAGGCCATTAAATCTATGCAATCTGGAAAGTCTCCTGGCCCTGATGGCTTTACAGCCGAATTTTAAACATTTTTTGCTGTATAAGACTCGAGAAGCTAAGATGTTCACTTTCTGGATCCCTCAAATCTTTTCATAAGACTTGGAAAACTTTCTTAGACTATATTAAAAGTTTGCCCTGTTCTCCTAATGTTTGTAGGGATGAACTGTAATTAAATCCTAGCAACAACTAATTGAAAGAGGAAAGTTTCATATTGGAGAGAGAAAATTATTATTTTATGTTTTGATTTATTTATGGTTATTATCGTTGTCTATTATCTTCTATTTTTCTGATTATTTTTATTTTATTTCATTTTATTTATTTTATTTTATTTTTTTCACCGTGAATGCAGGGTGTGAGCTACTTGGAAGTCTGAGTAGGGGAGGGAGGGGTGGGGGGAGGGTTTCAATATGAGACGAGCTGTATTCTGGAGTAATGATGCAAAGAAAATCTGCTTTGCATTGCAGGAGTAAATTACATTTTATAATATATTAAAATAGAAAACTTTTTTTTTTTTTTTAATTTTTAACAATATTTCATGATATTGCTGTTTTTATTGTATTTTTAATCAAATAAATACAGCCTTGGTGAGCAGAAGAGATTTATTTCAAAACAATTTTTTCCAAACTTTTGGCAGGTACTTTAATAATAAGTTATATTAATACATTTACTATATTATATAATATATTAATAATTATCATAATTATTAAATGCTGTTTTTATTTTTACAGTACAATAGTAGGTATTATTACAATATAAGATATATCTTTTAATGTGATAAAATATATATTTTTTTAAATAAGAAGTGCCGGGGGCGTGGCTTTTTTATCTCTAGCTGATCACATGCCTGCTTTATTAAAGGCATCTGTATTTTTCGCTGCTAGGGGTCACTAACCTCTTCAAAACAATAACAAAGGCATAGATTGACACAGTGAATGAGCGTGGAATCATGGAACTTGTCGTTATGCCAATGGATTTAATAATGTTTATGGGGAAATAATGTTTAATGGATGAGTGAATGCATTCATGTTTTTTAACATGACTGTGGTATGAACGCAATTGCTAATGAGAGACAGATATCAGTGCCACATGCGAGTCTCGGGGGATATAAGAAATAAGGACATTTCATTCTACCGAACTATTCGCAAAGCTGAAATACTACTCATACAGGTCAGTTTACTTGACGAATTAAAATTGTGAGGTAACGCAGCACTGTTTCACTTGGTCTAATGTTACACTATCATACTAAACTGCATTTGAGTGTGTTGAAAGTTGTAATGTTATTCTATATATTAGTTTGTTGGCTGTATGAGACTAACAGTAAGCTAGATCAACATTAGAATATCATACTGATGATATTGTAACATTTCATCATGTTGAGCTATATAACATTGATTCATCTCATGTACATTTGCTTACCTGTCTAATAACGTGCAAGAGCGTTGTCTCTGTCTAGTCAAAGTTTGTTGCAAAGCTCTCGCCATCTCGAAAACGCCACGCCAATGTTGATCCTCGTTTTATTTCTCCTTTTGTCCCAAAGTTTGCTTGCCATGGTCCATAATGTTTGAATGAAACAACAACGGTGTGCCGCTAGATGTTACGCAGCTGTCCACGTCTGTTGCCATGGTTACTGTGCAGCACAAGCGGAAACCATGGATAACGCAGATATTATGTCATTGACAGCTGACAAGGGATGGGCACGATTTAAAATTGTGATTTTTTTTTTTCTGAATTTACAAATTCTTGGAAACATTTAGGATAATGTAAGTACACAATTAAATGAAATATATAACACTGTGCAAGTGGGTTTTGGATATTTTAATATAAAAATCATACATATTGTGCCTTTAACACCCTGGAGCCGTATGGATTACTTTTATGACGGATGGATACCATTCACTTCCATTATAAAGCTTGGAAGAGCCAGGATAATTTTAATATAACTCAGATTGTGTTTGGCTGAAAGAAGAAAGACATATACATCTAGGATGGCTTTAGGGTGATTAAATTATGGGATAATTTTTGGGTGATCTATCCCTTTAAGTATAATAGGAGCAGCTGTGTCTAATGTGCTGGAAAAGAGAGAGTCAGTATTTTTTGTTGAAACATCAAGTTCTTCTAAGCTATCTGGTTTGATGAGGAGATGAAACTGATCAGGAAGATTATTTATAAAGCAGTCTTTTGCGGTAGAAGTGATAGTTCTACCATATTTGTAACAGAGTCAGTTTTGCAGCCTTGACTAAATGTAGTATACACAAGACTATAATAATCTGAGATGTCATCGCTCTGCTGCAGAATTTCAACTGCATCAACATCGATTCCAAGTGACAATATTAGCTCTAAAGTATGATTACAACAATTGGGTCCTGACACGTTGTCTAAATCCAGTAGAGTTTAGAATGTCTGTAAATGTCAATCCCAACGCGTCTTTTTCATCATCTACATGGATAATAAAATCACCAACAATTAGGACTTTATCTGCAGCCAGTACTAACTCCAATAGAAAATTAGCCAATTCTTTGATAAAGTCTGTATGGTTCCTTGTATATAGTAGCTAGTACAAATGTCAAATGGGATTTATCGCTTACACTGGACCTTTCAGATGAGGCTCATGTATATAACAGTAGTCTTGGGGGGAGGACTCATTTAAAGTAATGTAATCATTTAGTTTTAGCCAGGTTTCTGTCAAATACAGCACATCTAGGTTATAATCTGTGAACATATAATTTACAATGAGTGCTTTCGAAGAAAGAGATCTAATATTCAGCAACCTGAGCTTTATCATTTGTTCATCTGTATTATATGTTTTTTTATTTGTTAAACATAAATTTTTACCCTTAAATGGGTTTGGGAGTTTTTTGTATTTACTAATTCAGGGAACAGACACAGTCTCTATGTGATGATTGAAAGAGTCTCTATGTGTTGGGATTTATCTGATTTCTGTGATGTGAGGCAGCTAGCAGATGGTTGGTTTAGCCAGTCTGTCTGCTTCCTGACCTGGGCACCATTTAGTCAGGGTTCAACTCTAAGACTATGTGTCATATTACTAGAGAGAAGAGCGGCACCATCCCAGGAAGGATTAATACTAAACTAATTAAATCTTTTTTTAACAGGTCAAGTCTTCCCCAAAAACATTTCCAATTGTTTATGAACTACATTATATATCTATGTCTATATCATTCTGCGAACACCACTTAGACAGCCAGCTATTGAGTGATGACAGTCTGCTAAATATCTCATCACTCCGGCGAACAGGGAGGGAGCCAGAGCATATTACAGTGTCGCAGAGTTCACAAACCTCTTTAATGTTAATTTTTCACACACCTCTGTTAATTTTAGTCGAACTTCATTAGTGCTCTATGTGAATAATAATCTTAGAGTATTTACGATTAGCATTAGCCAGCACTTTTAAATTTGCTTTGATGTCAGGTGTTCTGGCTCCTGGCAAACGTGACTATGGTGGCTGATGTCTTTATTTTCACATTCCGTGTAATTGAATCGCCAATAACTAGGGAACTTTCAACAGGATTCTCAGCGGGTGCATCACTGAGTGGAGAGAACCCTAATGATGTTATAATCGGAACGGAGCAGAGGTGTTTTGTCCCCTGACTTTGCCATCTCACAGTCACCCAGTTGCCCTGCTGCACGGGCTCTACAGTATTCGGAACCGAACAATGTACGGGGTTCACTTAGCTAGTCGCATCTAAATCAGTCCAGCCTAGTTTAGATAACAAAGGTCTTATATAACCATGTCATTAGAATTTAAAGGTGGTGTAAACCTTTGAAATTCCATTTGGTAGGAAAATGCTAATCATTTAAACCAGGGGTCTCCTAACTCAGTCCTGGAGGGCCACTGTCCTGCAGAGTTTAGCTTCAACTTGTCTCAACACACCTGCCTGGAAATTTCTAGTATGCCTAGTTAGACCTTGATTAGCTGGTTCAGGTATGTTTAATTGGGGTTGGAGCTAAATTCTGCAGAAAAGTGGCCGTCCACAACTGAGTTTGGAGACCCCTGATTTAAACAATAGATCAGATTGACTTGTGTAGTTAATAATTTTTTGCTCATTACTCGTTAGGGAGGAAAGCAATGAACCAAGGCAATTGTGACATTCATGCTGGAAAAGTTAAGTTCATGTAAACAATATGTTCAGAATCATCAATCAGATTTAATTCCAAATAATAAAAAAATGTGCCCATGTAAATGTATCTACTGTGATGAACGGAATAATGTCACTACTAAATATGTTACCCAACCCCTATAATCTGAAACCAGCTGTTTGTCTTGGGGTAACACTAGCTAGGGCGTCTGTCCGTAATGTGCAGTCTGCAAGTATTTTTGTTTGTTTTTAGAAACTGATGGATGAGTATATTGAGTGTAATAAGTTTAGGAAAAACTATATGTATAATTTTGTTTAAAATAGTTTACATAAAATGTTAACTGCCCACCATTAATATTTCAGCATGTAATGGTGTGTATTTCTGTACGTGTAGAATGTGCAGTTGTCTTTGTTGACGGAGCAAGGCATGGGAAAGGCAGTGCAGGAGTTTGTGGATAAGGAAGAGAAAGATGCTATTGAAGAACTCATAAACTACCAGCTGGAGAAAACCCAGCGCTACCTCAGAGAACGACGGGTGGAAGCCACAGAGGAGAAGATTGATGAGGAGGTAAGAGGAAGAGCATCTCAAGTAAACAAGGCAACCAATTTCCAATGCCTAAAAGGTGGCCAGTTTTAGTTCTTTACCAGTGCATGTGCAGCCGCTGTTGGTTTCTGAGAAAATGTGTTTAGCAAACTACACAGATTAAAAACTCCATTACCCCCTTAAACAACATTGCCTGAACCACTTACCAAAATGAAACTGGTGATTTAAATGTACATGGTCTGTCACATTTACCTGCATGTGTCTTTAGATTCGACAATTTCGAGACTCAAAGAGAAACACCACAGAAGAGGATGAGGAAGTTCAAGAGGTCTCTTTTTATCTCTTTTGCTCACTATACATATCATTCACTCTTTTTCACATTCATTACCCCATGCCATTCATTCCGTTTCAGGCTATAATCCGTGCAAAAGCTCGTAGTAAAACTGTGAGAGACGATGACCTCAACCTATCAGATGAGCCAGCTGACATTGCTATGGAGTCTGATGAAGAGTCTACATCTGTTCCTCCGATCAGTGGAAGGGGGCGCGGCTCCAGAGGAGGACGAGATCCTGGTACTAGCAAAAGAGGAAGAGCGAGAGGTATCTACATATTCACAGAGACAGAAACAATTTCTTTGATATCTATATATATGTATATATCACAAAACCTAAATTGAGAAGACACATCCTTTTGAGCCAAAAATGTGGACATCCCTTTGTAATTAAAAGGTTTGGGCATTCCAATAATTTCAAACCTTAAAGGGCACCTATTATGGCCCTTTTTACCAGATTTAAAATAAGTCTCTGATGTCCCCAGAATGTGTATGTGAAGTTTTAGCTCAAAATACCCCATAGATAATTTTTTATAGCATGTTAAAATTGCCACTTATTATGTCATTGACGCCGTTTTAGTGTGTGTCCCTTTAAATGCAAATGAGCTGCTGCTCCTGGCCTAAGAGGGTGGAGCTTCAAAAGCTCATTCTCCAGGGTCAGGAGTCAGGAGGCAATAATAATGTCAGAAACTGTCAGTAACAGTGTTCCGTCTGAACCAGATTCGGACGATAATGCATAAAGAGCCAGAGAATATATGCTGCATGGAGATAGAACAGGTATAGTTTAGTTAAATTACGGTTATAACTTATGTTGGCATCTTGCTTTTATCCATTATTAGTACAAGCCTGTTGTAGCAGACCCCGACCCGCGTCCGTTTTCTCTCCAGAAAATCACTGTATGAGCTTAATAAAACACAGTGCAAGAAGTGTGCATTAAAATATTATCCATAAAGTCTCGCTCTCCCTCGCATTATCATCAACATACACAGCGAATTACACAGAAACACTTGTTACAATTAACGCTCTGAAAAATACAAAAATACAGAAAAATAACAGCAATACTATGAAATATTATTACAATTTAAAATAATGGTTTTCTATATTAATATACTTTAAGACATAATGTATTTCTGTGATGCAAAGCGTCTAAATATTCATATTACCTCCATGGCATTTTATATATTATATTTGTTATATTATAGAGCCTAAATGTTATCGGCAGTTTAATACATTGCTAACACATTTTATTTCAGTATTTATTACGCATTTCAGTCGATTTCACTCATCTCAGTATAGCAATATAGCTTGGGAATGGCCAATATGGCAATTTACTAATGTAAGTTATGTGTAGTAAATGAAACGGTGCATCGATCTGCCCCATTAATTCACATTGAGACACACAAAACTTGCAGGATTCATATTTAAACAGTCTTTTTGCGGTTTAATATTCACAGACACTATATTGCGATTAGAATAAAGAACTTAAGAATAAAATAAACTTACCATTCACAATCATCGCCTTGATCAACTTGATCCTCGATCGAAATTAAATTGAAAATGCTCTTCCTCTGAGGCCAATTCTTCCAGAATTATTTCTCACTGCGTCTCAAAATGATGTACATGAATCTGACTAAGCTTGATAAATTTTTTCGAGCTGATGCAGGCATTGTTGACTGTTGCATAGATCGCCTCAGAATTTGCGTTTGAATAGAGCGCGCACTCCGTGGGCGTGGCCGCATTAATGGATAATGAGCTGACTCATGAACGACTGACATCTCTCTCTTTTCAAACAGATTACATAAACAGAGAATATTTGTTTTTGATTTGACATGATTTAAAACCTGTCATTTCGACATTTCTTTATATATGTCTCATGTTTGTGTGATTAGTATTCACTAAGTTACAATTCATTTTCTGAGGACTATCAGAATGGACTTCATTGAGAAAGAGACTGCAGCTTGTGCATCATCTTAGTTTTCTTTATTTTGCAAATAGCACAACATTTAGTTTTTACTGTGAGTGTACACAAATAAAAGAAGACATTCTGTAGTTTCAATTAATGTATAACTTTTGTCTGTATCACAAAAAAATTGACTATTTTAATTTGATTTTGCTACTATGTGGAAAAAAATCCAGCAAAACACGCTGGGGCGCTTCCAATCCCTGAGTGTTAACAGTAAATGTATATACAGACCTTATGCCTTTCTGGGGGGGTGCTTAATAAACTGGTAAGCTTTAAATCTGTAAATCAACCCCGATGAACTATAATAAAGTGTGCGTGCTCTCCCTTTCATTACTGCCGTAATCGCTCTGAAGACTGTAAGCTGGATCACGAACAGTTGGTACTGATCCATCCTTGAGTAACAACTTTTTAGCAATACAAATCCTGTGTTTTGTATTGGCCCTTTGTATTGACATTCGTTCACAAAGCAGTCTGGTGTAAAATGATCTGCGCAGACATAAATTAATTTAGGTATATGGGGGTGCATTCCCTTCAAAAATAAAACTAATCCACTGCGTCTTCAGCGGCTCTGATGTCAGGAGTACATGTAGACTGTATGTTCACTCTTACATCCAACAAAAAAAACACCTCTATCGCTTACGAGACATTCTTGTCGCTACAGCTACTCCAGCCTGGAGAAAATGGCAGACTGTGTACAACTTGCTCAGGGCAGGGTCTATGCTAATACGGCAAAGTCCGTCAGCAGTCGTGGGCGGGGCCTGTGCAAAGTTACGTCACTTTGCAAATGGCTTATTCTGAGACTGAAAAAAAGAGTGGGTGGATTTTTATCATTATAGGGTGGCTGTGTACACACACTGCCAAAACACATTTATGTTCAAACACCATGTAAAAGTGAATTTTGCATAATAGGTGCCCTTTAATTCTATACCTAGGGGTGGGCAAAATGCTAGTTAAAACTTCAAGTACTGTTTCTATCACAGTTATGCCAGTGTTATGGAAGTAAATTAATAACAAATGTCTTTGAAACAAAAAGCATGTCGAGTTGCACTAATTATAATATTTAATATTTGTAATATTTCGTTCGCAAAACAATTTAATTTTTAAAAATTCAATAATCCATATTCACCTTCCAGATTTTTTTCAAAATGTTTGTTTCCAAAATATTGAGTCTAAAAATACCATCTATAACAGGGGTGCCAAATTCAGCTTCTGGAGGGCCACAGTCCTGCAGAGTTTAGTTCCAACCCTGCTCCAGCACACATACCTGTAGTTTTCAAATAATCCTGAAGGGCTTAACTAGCTTGATCAGATGCATTTGAACAGGGTTGTTGCCCGCTGCAACTCAGCCTTTCATATTCGCCTCTCACAGCGCAAGTCTTTTACGTCATTAAAATGTGATCAGTATATGCAAGCGTCAAGTTGAGAGACTCAAGGAAGTGATTATCAGCTGGCTCAGGAGGCAAGATCACAAGAAAAGCTTGACGTGTACCGGTAACTATACATTATTTAAGGCTATTTTCTATTCAGTAGCATATTTATGTAACTGTTGTTGTCAAATAGGCTTCATTCATAACTCAATTCCCCCATTGCAAGCATGTACCCAGGTGCTGGCTGCTCTATTCTCACATTTGACTGCCACCACCTTTTTTCCGACATCACGTTTATAATAAACATTTATAAAATTGATTTTTTTTTTTTTTTTTTTGTGAATCGATTAGAGTCATTAGATGAATAGATTTTTTTCCCTCACCCCTAGCCATAAATTTGCTGTCCCCTCAAAATAACTCAACACACAGCCATTAATGTCTAAACCGCTGACCACAAAAGTGAGTACACCCCTAAGTGAAAATGTCCAAATTGGGCCCAAAGTGTCAATATTTTGTTTGGCCACCATTATTTTCCAGCACTGCCTTAACCCTCTTGGGCATGGAGTTCACCAGAGCTTCACAGGTTGCCACTGGAGTCCTCTTCCACTCCTCCATGACGACATCACGGAGCTGGTGGATGTTAGAGACCTTGCACTCCTCCACCTTCTGTTTGAGGATGCCCCACAGATGCTCAATAAGGTTTAGGTCTGGAGACATGCTTGGCCAGTCCATCACCTTTACCCTCAGTTTCTTTAGCAAGGCAGTGGTCGTCTTGGAGGTGTGTTTGGGGTCGTTATCATGTTGGAATACTGCCCTGCGGCCCAGTCTCCGAAGGGAGGGGATCATGCTCTGCTCATTCATGGTTCCCTCAATGAACTGTAGCTCCCCAGTGCCAGCAGCACTCATGCAGCCCCAGACCGTGACACTCCCACCACCATGCTTGACTGTAGGCAAGACACACTTGTCTTTGTACTGACCAAGTTTATCTTGGTCTCATCAGACCACAGGACATGGTTCCAGTAATCCATGTCCTTAGTCTGCTTGTCTTCAGCAAACTGTGTGCGGGCTTTCTTGTGCATCATCTTTAGAAGAAGCTTCCTTCTGGGACGACAGCCATGCAGACCAATTTGATGCAGTGTGCGGCGTATGGTCTGAGCACTGACAGGCTGACGCCCCACCCCTTCAACCTCTGCAGCAGTGCCGGCAGCAATCATACGTCTATTTCACAAACACAACCTCTGGATATGACGCTGAGCATGTGCACTCAACTTCTTTGGTCGGCCATGGCGAGGCCTGTTCTGAGTATATGTATGTATATGTGTATATATATATACACACACACTACCAGTCAAAAGTTTGGACACGGTAAGATTTTGTGTTTTTAAAAGAAATTTCATCAAAGCTGAATTTTCAGCATCATTACTCCAGTCTTCAGTGTCACATGATCCTTCAGAAATCATTCTAATATGCTGATCTGCTGCTCAAGAAACATTTATTGTGTACAATTGTACAAAATATTTGTGTACAATATATATATATTTTTTTCAGGATTCTTTGAAGAATAGAAAGATCAAAAGAACAGCATTTATTTGAAATATAATCTTTTGTAACATTATAAATGTCTTTAATGTCACTTTTGATCGATTTAATGCATCCTTGCTGAATAAAAGTATTCATTTCTTTAATTTCTTTTCAAAAAAATTAAAATAAAAATTCTTAATGACCCCAAACTTTTGAACGGTAGTGTATAATGTCACAAAAGCTTTGTATTTCAGATAAATGGTGTTCTTTTGAACTTTCTATTCATCAAGGAATCCTGAAAAAAAAAAAAAAAGTACACAACTGTTTTCAACATATAATAATCATATATGTTTCTTGAGCAGCAAATCATCATATTAGAATGATTTCTGAAGGATCATGTGACACTGAAGCCTGGAGTAATGATGCTGAAAATTCAGCTTTGCCATCACAGGAATAAATTACTTTATAAAATATATTTAAACAGAAAACAGTTATTTTAAATTGTAATAATATTTCACAATATTACTGTTTTTACTGTATTTTTAATTAAATAAATGCAGCCTTGGTGAGCAGACGAAACTTCTTTTAAAAACATTAAAATTCTTACCGTGTCCAAATTTTTGACTGGTAGTGTGTGGTAGTGCTCCCTTTGCCAAGTGCATTCCAAATGGCTACATACACGTGCCATGCTCACTTCAAAGTCCCCACTTTAAGGGCTTTGCCCTTCGGAGGGAGTAGGGTGTGAAAGGGATGATCACTTCCATTTGGAATTTGCCCCGTGAACCGTTTGGTATGAATACGCGTACCGATGCACCCCTAAAATATATATATATATATTTATTTATTTTTGTGTGTATGTATATATATATATATATATATATATATATATATATATATAAAATACTTCAAAATTAATGATGACAACCCACACATTGCGAACTGCATGCTTTCAATCACAATTCCTTATCGATTTGTGAAGGTGGGATAGGCGGAATCACGCTGAATGACAGACCAGAAGTGCTCTCTCTCTCTCTCGCACGCACTCTCTCTCTTTCTTGCGCGCGATCCCAGTTCTCTCAGACAGCACGTGATCAGTTCTCATTGCGCCTGAATGGTCAAATGCACACATAGTTGTCAAAATGTCCATTGTGTGGAGTATCTCACGTAAATACAGTCGGTTATGGCTTAAGTGGACGTGAACATTTGTACTCATACTCGGTCCTTAAAAAATGGTATCGGTGCATCCCTAATATACAGTGCCCTCCAAATTTATTGGCACCCTTAGTAAATATGAGCAAAGGCGGCTGTGAAAATAAATCTGCATTGTTTATCCTTTTGCTTTTTCATTCAAAAAACTTACAAAATTCTAACCTATCATTGAAGTAAAACAATTGAAAATGGGGGGAAAAGCTCATTATGAAATAAATGTTTTTCTCTAGTTCACGTTGGCCACAATTATTGGCACCCAGTTATTGCAACGTCCTTTTCCCTAGATAACAGCGCTGTCTTCTTCTAAAATGCCTGATGTATTTGGAGAACACCTGACAAGATATCAGAGACCATTCCTTCATACAGAATCTCTCCAGATCCTTCAGATTCCCAGCTTCATGTTGGTGTGCTTCTCTTCAGTTCATTCCACTCATTTTCTTTTGGGTTCAGGTCAGGGGACTGGGATGGCCATGGCAGAAGCTTCATTTTGTGCTCAGTGAAACATTTTTGTGTTGGTTTTGATGTTTGTTTTGGATCATTGTCCCGATGGAAGATCCAATCACAGCCCATTATAAGATTTCTAGCAGAAGCAGTCAGGTTTTGATTTTTATCTGTTAGTATTTGATATAATCCATGATGCCATGTATCTGATGTCCAGGACCTCCAGCAGAAAAATAGGCCCACAACATTAAAGATCCAGCAGTATATTTAACCATGGGCATGGGGTACTTTTCATCCATGTGTGCACCAAACCCATCTGGTGGGTTTGCTACCAAAAAGCTCTTTTTTTAGTTTCATCTCACCATAGAACCAGGTCCCTTTTGAAGTTCCAGTCTTGTCTGACAACTGAATATGCTGGAGATTGTTTCTGGATGAGAGCAGAGGATTTTTCTTGAAACCCTCCCGAACAACTTGTGGGGATGTAGGTGCTGTTTGATCTTTTTTTTTTTTTTTTTTTTTTTTAGGCTCTCTGAGACTCAAGACTCAACTAATCTCTGCAGTTCTCCAGCTGTGATCCTTGGAGAGTCTTTGTCCACTCAGACTTTCCTCCTCACCGCGCATTAGGGTGATTTGAATTCGTCCTCTTCCAGGCAGATTAGTAACATTTTTAGTTGATTGGAACTCCTTAATTATTGCCCTGATTGTGGAAATGGGGATTTTCAATGCGTTAGCTTTTTTCTTATAGCCATTTTCTATTTTGTGAAGCTCAACAATCTTTTGCTGCACATCAGAACTATATTCTTTGGTTTTTCTCATTGTGATGAAAGATTAAGGGAATTTGGCCTTTGTGTTTACACATATTTGTACTCCTGTGGAACAGGAAGTCGTGGCTGGACAATTTCATGCTCCTAGTCACCCTGGTGTGCTAAAAAATGTAAATATGAATGGTAATATATACTTCAGAATTTCTAGGGGGGCCAGTAATTGTGGCCAACATGTATTGGAGAAAAACATTTATTTCATAATGTGAGTGTCCCCCCACACAATTGTTTTACTTCGATGAAAAGTTAGAATTTTGTGAATTTTTTTAATGAAAGAGCAACAGGATAAACAATGCAGATTTATTTTCACAGCTGCCTTTGCTCATATTTATTAAGGGTGCCAATAATTGTGGAGGGCACTGTGTGTATATATATATATATATATATATATATATATATAATCAAGTCAAGTCATCTTCATTTATATAGCGCTTTTCACAATACATATTGTTTCAAAGCAGCTTCACAGAGACAATAGGAAAATTCTTATCGAGCTAAAGTTGGTTTTTGATTGAATCACTTGCGTTGTAAAAATTGTTAGTTATTACTTTAGGGGCCGCTTAAATGACACCTTTCCTACTGAAAACCTAATACCTTTAATGCATTCTTGCCGTTCATTTACGTGTTTAGTCTATAGGTTTGCGTGTTTGAGTGTGTATGTGAGCAGAAGCTTGGTCTTTTTTTTTTTTTTTTTTTTTTTTTTTTTTTTAGAAAAAGTGATATTTGCCAAATTACTTTACTGGTCCGCATAATACAGAAAAATTAGTTGTGTCCGTGGATCTATGCGAACTGGAATAATTTTGATAACGTTTTATCTATACATAGGGAAAGAAAAGAGAAATGGGCCTTTGCAGGGGATAGATTAGTTGAAACGTCAGGGCTGCGTTATCGTCATGTCTAGATGCAGGTCCTTCAACTCATCTGGGTACGGCCTGGATCTGGCAGGCTGCAGCAAACCTCGGGATAAACAGAGAGAGACTAATATTAGCGTAGACGCCATTCTTCTTATGATGTAGCGAGTATATCAGGTGTTATGGGAAGTGTTCCCGGTTCCGGCTGACCTAATCTATGCAGCCTAACAATTTACATGATTTGAATTATAGAAGTAGATAATGGTTTATGTGTATGCAAGTTTAAATAGATGTGTTAAACTGACAGAGTGTGTCTGCTTCCCGAACAGTGATAGGAAGACTGTTCCAAAGTTTAGGTGCTAAATAGGAAAAGGATCTACTGCCTGCAGTTGATTTTGATATTCTAGGTATTATCAACTGTCCAGAATTCTGAGATCGCAATAGACGTGAAGGACTATAATGCATTAAGAGCTCGCTCAGGTACTGGGGAGCTAAACCATTTAGTGCTTTGTAGGTAAGTAGCAAGATTTTAAAATCTATATGATGTTTAATAGGGAGCCAATGCAGTGTTGACAGAACTGGGCTAATATGGTCATACTTCCTGGTTCTAGTAAGAACTCTAGCTGCTGCGTTTTAGACCAGCTGTAGTTTGTTTAACAGGCGAGCAGAACAACCACCCAGTAGAGCGTTACAGTAATCTAGCCTTGAGGTCATGAACGCATGAACTGTTTGTTCCGCATTTGTCATTGAGAGCATATGGCGTAGTTTAGATATATTTTTAAGGTGGAAGAATGCGGTTTTACAGATGCTAGAAACATGGCTTTCAAACGAAAGATTGGTATCAAAGAGCACACCCAGATTCCTAACTGACGACGAAGACTTAACAGAGCAGCCATCAAGTGTTAGACAGTATTCTAGGTTATTACGTGAAGAAGTTTTTGGTCCAAAAATTAGAATCTCTGTTTTTTCTGAATTTAGTTGTAAGAAATTACTGGCCATCCAATTTTTTATGTCAGCTATGCATTCCGTTAATTTTGTGAATTGGTAAGTTTCGTCAGTGGTCGAAGAAATATAGAGCTGAGTATCATCAGCGTAACAGTGAAAACTAACGCCATGCTTCCTAATGATATCTCCCAAGGGTAGCATGTACAGAGTGAAAAGCAGCGGTCCTAGTACTGATCCTTGCGGTACTCCATATTGAACTTGTGATCTATATGACATCTCTTCGTTTACTACTACAAACTGATAACGGTTAGATAAGTAAGATTTGAACCATGCCAATGCAATTCCACTAATGCCAACATAATTTTCAAGTCTATTCAAAAGAATATTGTGGTCGATAGTGTCAAAAGCAGCACTGAGATCTAGTAACACTAATAGAGAGATACAACCACCATCTGATGATAAGAGCAAATCATTTGTAACTCTAATAAGAGCAGTCTCAGTACTATGGTACGGTCTAAATCCTGACTGGAAATCCTCACAGATACCATTTCTTTCTAAAAAGGAACATAGTTGTGATGAAACTGCCTTTTCTAGTATTTTTGACAGAAAAGGTAGATTCGAGATCGGCCTGTAATTGACTAATTCTCTTAGATCAAGTTGTGGTTTTTTAATAAGAGGTTTAATAATAGCCAGCTTAAAAGTTTTCGGTACGTATCCTAGTGATAAAGATGAATTAATGATATTAAGAAGAGGATCTATTACCTCTGGAAGCATCTCTTTCAATAGCTTAGTCGGTATAGGGTCTAACATACATGTTGTTGATTTTGATGATTTAATAAGTTTAGAGAATTCTTCCTCTCCTATAGCAACGAATGAATGGAATTTTTCCTTAGGGACACTACAGTGCACTGTCTGACGCGATACTGTAGTAGACGGTTGCATGGTTATAATTTTCTCTCTGATATTGTCAATCTTGCACGTAAAGAAGTTCATAAAGTCATTACTGCTGTGCTGTTTGGAAACATCAGAAGTTGAAGCTCTATTTCTCGTTAATTTAGCCACTGTATCAAATAAATACCAAGGGTTGTGTTTGTTTTCTTCTAAGAGATTTGAAAATAAGTAGATCTAGCATTTTTTAAGGCCTTTCTGTACTCAATCATTCTCTCTCTCTCCACGAAATGCGAAAAACTTCTAGTTTTGTTTTCTTCCAGCTGCGCTCCATTTTTCTGGCAGCTCTCTTAAGAGCCAGAGTGTTCTCGTTGTACCATGGCGTTGGATTAGTTTCCTTAATCTTCTTTGAGTGCAGAGGAGCAACTGTGTCTAATGTGCTGGAAAAGACAGAGTCAATAGTTTCTGTTGCATCATCAAGGTCTTCTAAGCTGTCTGCTATGCTAAGGCGATGAAACTGATCAGGAAGATTATTTATAAAGCAATCTTTAGTGGTAGAAGTGATGGTTCTGCCATATTTATGGCTGGGTGGCAGTTTTGCAGCCTTGGCTAAATGTAGTATACACGAGACTAAATAATGATCTGAGATGTGATCGCTCTGCTGCAGAATTTCAACGGCATCAATATCGATTCCATGTGACAATATTAGATCTAAAGTATGATTACAACAATGAGTGGGTCCTGACACGTGTTGTCTAACTCCAATAGAGTTTAGAATGTCTATAAATGCCAATCCCAATGCGTCTTTATCATTATCTACATGGATATTAAAATCACCAACAACAAGGACTTTATCCGCAGCCAGTACTAACTCCGATAGAAAACTAGCAAATTCTTTGATAAAGTCTGTATGGTGCCCTGGTGGCCTGTATACAGTAGCCAGCACAAATGTCAACTTACATAATGTTACATAAAGCACCATCACTTCGAAGGAATTATATTTAAATGACTTTTGAGTAATACTGAAGATATTACTATAAATTACAGCAACACCTCCCCCTTTGTCTTTCTGACGAGGATTGTGTCGATAATCGTAACCTTGAGGGCTAGACTCATTTAAAGTAGTGTAATCATCTGGTTTTAGCCAGGTTTCTGTCAAACACAGCAAATCTAGATTATTGTCTGTGATAATATCATTTACAATAAGTGCTTTTGAAGAAAGAGATCTAATATTCAGCAACCCAAGCTTTATTATTTGTTTATCAGTATTATCTCTGTTTTTTATTTGTTGAACATCAATTAAATTTTTATCCTTAAATGGGTTTGGAAGTTTTTTGTATTTATTAATTCGGGGTACAGACACAGTCTCTATGTGATAATATCTAGGTGAAAGAGTTTCTATGTGTTGGGAATTATCTGACTTCTGTGACGTGAGATGGCTATATATATATATATATATATATATATGCTCACACCACGCACTCCACGCACTCACAGCCACTTGAGTACTAATCACCCCTCATCACCCCTGCAATCATCATCACTACAAAAGAGCACACCACCAGTCAGTCAGCGTCTGGCCTCCCTATGGATACCTGCAAAGATCTCTGCGTTATACTTACCCAGTCTCCAGCGATCTCCTACATTTTTCTTCAGCGATCTCAAAGCTCAATCGTATCTCCCTGTTCTCCAGCACCTTCGTCTAATCCTCCTTTGTATGGGTGTGTGTGCTCCATCAGACTCCTTGTTCCACTGTGAAAGGTATCACTGTTATTGTATTGCATCATCTTCCCTTTGAGCTGTCTGTTCTATGACACCTGATACTCTGTTTCAGTAACTACCTGCATTTGGGTTTACCTCAGTCTGGGCATTACAGAAAGCCAGAGTATAACACCATGAACCTATCAGGATCATTACTATCAGATGAAACCCTCTGCAGTCCACTCACTACACCAAGATCCACATCCATCTCAACTGACGCTTCTGTCACTCCCATAAACTCTGCTTCTCCTCCCATCTCACAGCCACTCCCATGGTCAATCCAGCTCCCTACTCAGATTTGGCAGTGGACTGCAGTTGCTTTCTGCTTCAGTGTTACCACACACAAAAAAGATGTAGCCGCATCTCTTTCCCACCAGACATGCCAAGATCTCATTAATTCATCTCTACTCACAGAGAGAGCACTATGGGCAGAGACAATTTGGCATGAAGTCGGACCAGCCACCCAGTCACTCGAAAACTTCTCCCATGTTCCATTTCCACAAAGTCTTTGGCCATCCTGCAGTGGACTCTTCAGAAAGTGAACAGCTTTATAATTTAAAGCAAGGAAAAAGTACTATTCCTGATTATGCTTTTAGGTTTTGCACTCTAGAGCGCCAAGTGGGTGGAATGAACTAGCTCTACTCACTACCTATATCAGCAAGGACTTAAATAGGCATTGCAGCTGCATTCAACTCATCAAACTCTGCATCTGAGCCTCGCATCAAATGAAAGCCTGTCTTAAGGATAGTCTGCAGCATCCACTACTCAACCATCAGCTCTCCAAAATCAGACAGCAAACCCATGCAGGTCTCCACCAGCTTCTACCGATGCTTCAACCATAACTATAGCTCCTAACCATCACTGCTCCGTTAACCTCCCTCCTTAAATCCAAGTCTCTGTCCTGGTCCCCAGAGGCCAACCCATGCCTTTCAGTGCCTCATGAAAGCCTTCACAACTGCCCCACTCCTAGTTAGGGTTCGTACAGAGTTTTGAAAGTTTGGAAAAAAATTTAACTGTTGATTTTTCAAGGTTTGAAATGTGCTTGAATTTTGAATATCCTTGAAAATTCTTGATATAAAAAATGATTAAAAAATAAGGAACCCCCCTCCCCCACAATACTATGGGGTCCACAATACTAACACCAACCAGGACAGCAAGGAACCTGGGGTTTGATGACCAGCTGAGCTTTTCCACCCACATCTCAACAAGGACCGGTCATGCAGATGTGCGCTCTACAACACCAGAAAAATCAGACCCTTCCTGTCAGAATACGCAACACAGCTACTCATCCAATCACTTGTAATTTCAAGACTGGACTACTGCAGTGCTCTACTAGCAGGCCTTTCAACCAGCACGACTAAGCCTCGGCAGATGATCCAGAATGCGGCTGCTCGTCTAATCCGCCTAAGAGAACCCACGTCACACCCCTCCTGATCTCACTCCAATGGCTCCCAGTTGTGGCCAGAATCAAATTTAAAGTTTTAACATTGGCTTTCAGGGCTACCACCGGAACAGCTCCCAATTACCTCAACCTACTATTACAAATGTATGCTCCGTCCCGCCAGCTCAGGACACCAAATGAGCGATGTCTTGTTGTTCCCTCACAACAGGGCAAAAAGTCACTCTCCAAAACCTTCACTTCTCTGTTCCTTTCTGGTGGAATGATCACCCAAACTGCTGTGAACATCATCTCTTTTAAGAAGCAGCTGAAGACGCACCTTTTCCGCAAGCACTCAACGACCTCACCCTCTTAATCCAAAGCATGCACACACACACACATACACTGCATTTCTTCTCATCTTCTCTAGCTGGTTTCCTCAGAATCTCTGCAAGTGATTCTGTCATTTTTCAGAAATACAACATTATCACTGTTATGCAGACCATTCTCAGTTTTACCTTCCAGTAAGGCTTGACACCACTGGTTCATCTGATGTGTTATTGAAATGTATAAATGATATAATAGGTGGATGGCAAACAATTTTTTGCAGCTAAATGAGGATAAAACAGAGGTTTTAATTCTAGGTTGTCCTGCAAACTCCTCTCCTGCTCTGGAAGTCCAGTTAGGTCCTCTTTGAACAAATGTACACAAACAAATCAAAAACCTTTGAGTGATCTTTGACTTATCACTATTTTTTGAAAAACAAATTAGTGCTGTTATTAGAGGAAGTTTTTTCCATTTAATATCTATTGCAAAGTTGAAGCATCTCCTTTCAAGCAAAGATTTAGAAGTTGATTCATGCTCTTGTAACATCACGATTAGATTATTGCAACTCTCTTTATTCTGGTCTCCCTTAGTCTTCATTATCACAATTGCAAGTTGTTCAAAATGCAGCCGCAAGAATTCTGACTGGGTCTAAGGGTGCGTTCACACTTGTAGTTCGGTTCGTTTGGCTCATTTGGTCCGGACCAAAAAGAAAAAAAAAAAAACATTTAGTCCTGGTCCGATTAGCATTCAGATTTTCAATTTTATCACCGAACCAAAAGATACCGAACCTAAAGGCATAGGGATACATTCACAACCTGATTGGTCGGATTTTAGGACGTATTTCCTATTTTGAGACGGAACTTAATGAACATCCAAGGTCTGCTCCTTCATTGGACATTTTTAAATCTTCTCTTAAATCGTATTTTTATTCTTTAGCTTTTGGAAACATGTAATTATTCTTGTGTAGATCTGTTTTGTACTTTGTACAGCACTTTGGAACAATCTATATTGTGTTTAAACGTGCTTTATAAATAAATGTTGTTGTTGTTGTTGTTATTGTTGAAGTGATGTGTACTATGGGTTTCATACATCATTGCCAATGTCTTAATCTATTTGCCTTATTAGTATCGGTCAAAGTTTGTCTTGAATTTAACTTTTTAACTGGCCAGCCAATTTGGATACTAAATGTTTATGTTAACGACCATTCAGAACTTCTACTAACCAAAACAAAAATATTAGAAGTAAACCAGATTATCAAAATCACTGCTTAGATTTGAATAGATTTATTATTAAATCTGTAACTTTGCATTAAGGTTCCATTAGTTAAGTTGTTAGTTAATAAAAATACAGGTCTTCATTGTTAGTTCATGTTACATCAGAAACATTTGATTTTAATTATGTATTAGTAAATGTTAAAATTAACTAACTAAGATTAATGTTCATGTTAACTAAAATAGATAACTAATGTTAACTGATGTACCTTATTGTAAAGTGTTACCACTGAAGTGTAAATATGATTCTGAATCATTGAATGGCTTTCAGTTTTATGACAGTCAGTTACTGTTTGTGCATACCACAAAACAGCATTTATTTAATTCTAATTTAGACATATAGCTCACTCCAAAATTAATGTTTAATTGTAAACACATTGTAGATAAGTGGACAGGTTGTCAATTTATAGTGATCAGCTGCTTCATCACAAAAGTCAGCATAATGAAATGTGTACTGAAGCCTTTCCTCCATTGACATCCATTCAAAAAAGAGGCCACACTTCAGACATCTTACAGGTATCACATACCAGTACCCAGGTTGTACACTAAGAAAACAACGTGTTCGAATTTTAAAGATGTGACGCTTCTCATCCAGTGTGCGACCCTCTTTACACTTTGTTTTGATAATCTTGAAAGCTCCTGGTTGGAGGACATAATTTATAAATCATAACCCACCAAATTGGCTAGTGAGTTGATGCGTATTACACCATGGGCTGATTTGCATTTGATGGGTTGGGGGAATTCATTTCAAACCCTGCCTGTAATGTCTATTTTAATGTGTCCAGGTGCTGCCTCAAAGTCGGGGCGGGGGGGACGTGGACAAAAAGGATCTCTCTCAAGTCCGCTAAAAACCAAGTCAATAATGGATGGTAAGATAACACCTGACACTTGAACACACATAAGCAAGTGGTGTTGAAGTTCAAACCAATTACACATTAAAGAGTGCAAGTAACTCTTGTGGCACCTCAGCTGGTGCATTTAAAATCACAACCATATCCACACTCAGTGTCTTTCTAATCTCCCTAACCTCCAAGTTTTCATGTGACATCACCATGTGAGAGTCCAGTGAATACTTTGTCTTTGAGCCATTGAGCCATTGAGCCATTCTTTTAACCAATCCTTCTGTTGTGGTTCCCATAACTCAAATTTAGAATCATTCATTTCTTTTATTCTCTGTTTCATTCCTGTGATAGCTTTGAGGTTTATTTTAAATGATGTGAAATGGAAGATGTAAACTGCTGCCTTGGGTGTTTTACGCATTAAAAGTCTTCTGTTTTCAGTTAAAAAGGTGTCATATAAGCAGCCCTTAAGTTTAATGATTTTTGAATTGTTGAATAATTAATGATTATTACAATGGAAGTGATTCAATCAAAAACTTACTTTAGCTTGATAATAACTTTTCCTAGAGCTGCTGTAAAGCCAAAACAATCTCTGTCCATTAATTTTCCTATTATCAATGTGAAGCTGCTTTGAAACAATCTGTATTGTAAAAAGCGCTATATAAATGAAAATGACTTGACTTTTGTTTTTTTGTTTTTTGTTTTTTCCTTCTTCTATTTACAGCCCTCCAGGCTTCAACCCAGAGGACCTCTCGTGGAAACACATCGAAGTTGTATGCTGAGGAGGTATATGCACATAGGGTATAATGGGGCTAAAGGCACACCTTAAGAAAAATGTGCTTTTCACTGCTCCCATAGTATGATTGCAGAAAAAAATATGTTTTTATTGATGGAACACTGATGGGACAACAGATTTTGTGTAGAGAAAAAAAAAATCATAAATGTGGTTTGTTTATTTAAAAATCTTATAAATGTATGAGGTGGCGAGGGGGGTCTTTTACTGCACACATGAGGTAAAAGGCTCACCAGCATGGGGCAAAAGGCACAAAGTATTGTTGATACAGATACTTTAGTTTAAATAATATATTTGTATTATTTTTATTAGTTAATACTTGTTCAAAACAATCACTTTAGCTAAGTTTGTACTATTTTCAGTTCATTTTCATAAATAAAAGAATTAATTTTTGTTCAGTAAATACACTGTCATTAAAATGTTCATTTTAAAAATACAGAACAAAACAATTTAAAAAAGTAAAGATTCTGAAAGCATTGAATGAGATCCCATAATAATTAAATATACCTGCACAGTAGTAACAAATAAATTGTTTTATTATATGAAATGATCATTATCATATTTTACATATGATGGTTTCATTATAAATATGGTGATCATGTCTAAGGTGGACACCCAGCCTAATGATATTTACCATCTGAATCTAACCATGTCATGTCAACACATAGAAAAGTCAGCCAGCTTTTTATTATCATGTTAATTATTGTGCATTTAGCCCCAACAGCAGGGGTGCCTTTAACCCCAAATACCATACTTTTATATATTCTTCTGTTATTGAAAAACTGTTGCTTTAATTAACTTGAGCAAAACTAAAAAAACATTAAAAAAAACCTTTGTCTCAAAATATTTTCAATAATTTTATCCATTCTCATTTGCTATATAAATCAACCTAACCCTAGCCCTAATATTTTAAAAAAAACATTAAATATTAAATATTATCAAATTAGTGCAGAATCAACTTTGTGTTGCTGTTCGCAGTCTCATCAAGGATCAGCCAAATTTCCACATGCATCATCAAAAGGGATTGTTAAGAAAAGTGCTGGGCTGAATTTTTGTGCGATCTAGTGGTTTAAAAGAGAATGTGCCTTTTGCCCCAGTGTGCCTTTTAGCCCTGTTGTACCCTATATCTGCATGTCTTTGACTGTTAAAAGCTAAATGATAATTCTGTTAACCCTTTTATGAGGACACACAATGATGATAAAGAGAGAGATCTACTTTTTTTGACAAGTACAATTATCTTGTTTAACCAAGTCCAAATCAATTTCCTATTTAAGCTTCTAAAAATCAAATAAAAGAAAAAGAAAAAAAATCATTGAAGCTTTTAAGTCTAAGCCCACAACAAATTGACTTGGCTGGGCAACCACCCAGTAGAGCATTACAATAATCTAGCCTTGAGATCATGAATGCATGAACTTTTCTGCATTTGTCATTGAGAGCATATGTCGTAATTTAGGTATATTTTTAAGTTGGAAAAATGCGGTTTTACAGTTTGGTTACCAACATTCTTCGAAATATCATCTTTTGTTATGGAGATGTTTTTTTCATACAGTCATACAGCTTTGGAATGACACGAGGGTGCGCAAATGACAGAATTTTAGTTCACCACAACCTCATTCAGAAAAAAATATGCAATTATAACAATTTTCATAAAATAGTTATCTGCAATCATAACTATATTTTGATAGTGTATGTAGCTACAGGTACCTGTTTCTGTACAGAGATTTTTTTTACAAGAGAAGAGACTGCAGGTCCTTCACAAGATTCAGGATGGGAAAGTGGTCTTCCTGTTCTGTGATATATAATTTGATTTAATTTTGACTTTTATTTATTCTTCTTTTCTTTCTCTGTGATCAGATCACCATAGAGGACAGTGACTCAGATGAGAATGTTTCATTTTTAAAATGTTCTAGGTCAAAACAAAAGTAAGTGGTTTACATGTTTACATTTGCTTTGCTCTTTAGTCTTGCTCTGCCAGGTCATTCAGGTTAACTGGCATGGATGAAGTTTGCTCTGATGTATCAGAGATTGATAAAAGAGTGAAGAAATAAATGAGTTGGGCTAGGCTCATTGGTCGATTATTTGTATGACTAAAAACTGTGTCAAGTGTTGCGAAAAGTATTAGTTTTGTTTCATAGATTGAAAAGAGCTTTGATATTGTGCAAACTAGCAATAGAAAATCCTTTATTAAACTGTTATCTTCCCTTAAACACTTGTATAATGCTTGCAGTCAATACAATTTAACAGCATAAGTTATTCACATCTGTATAGACAGGTTTTCTGGATTCAGTTAAGTAGAGAAATCCTAAGACTGAAAAATTAAATACTGTAAACTGTTAAAGGGTTAGTTCACCCAAAAATGAAAATTCTGTCATTAATTACTCACCCTTATGTCGTTCTACACCCGTAAGACCTTCGTTCATCTTCGGAACACGAATTAAGATATTTTTAATGAAATCCGAGAGGTAAATGACTCATCCATAGACAGCAATTTAACCGACACTTTCAAGGTCCAGAAAGATACTGAAGTACGGTGACCGGGGGACATGTTCGGTTCACTTAGTTTGTCTTGGGAACATGATAATAAGTCATAGCCACGAGATCATTTTGTCGAGGTAATGACATTCTTATGTCGTGGCCTCGAGATCATATGGTGAGGGAACGATATATTTTTCTCGTGGCCACGACTTCATTATGTTGAGGGAACGACATCTATTTCTCATGGCCTCGAGTTAAATGTGTGAACAACCTGTGCAACCATAGAAACCTGGAATTATCAAAAATGTATCAGACTATAATAATATTTATTTTTAATTAAGAAAAAGCACGGAATTAAGAAATGATTATATTAACATATTGCACATTATATTGCATTGTGCGCGATGTTGCCTAGACAGCAATGAAGTTTGTTATTATCAATAACAATGATAAAAGGATAGCCTATGTCAGAACATAAAATAATACAGGCCTACAATAAAACATTTTTATCCATCCCATCTCACAGCCTTTTTAATCCATTCACTGTTTGTGTCTTTATTTATTTATCATTATTATTATTATTATTATTATTATTATGCCTATTAAACCTAAATAAATGAAATATAGCCTATATATTAAATTCCCGTACATGAACTTCCTGTAGAATTCCTGTGCGCCTACAGAAATAAAATGAAATCAAAGCTTGTATATAGGCTATATACAAATAATAAACTAAATATTCCTTTAACAAAGGCTAATAGTAACACTTTTTTTTTTTTACTTCATTCAAATGCTGTCACAGGCATGAGGGGCTACAAGTGAAAACAGACGCTCATTTAAGCTACTGTAGTCTATAGACTATACAGAATACAGTATACAGAAATACAGTCATAAAGTCAAAACTTTATTGATCGGACATCTAGAGTATTTACAAAATACAAACTTTAAGTAATAAGGTAGCCTACAGAATGTTAATTAGATAAACAGATATGGGATATGAAGGGGAAAATAAAGCAAATATATGTTTACAATGAATAGCTAAATTTAGCTTAACTAATAATAATATAAAAATATTAAATAAAAAATAAACGATCAGTAAATGGATTTAAAAGACTGTTGGATGGGTTTAAAAATGTACAAGGCATATTCTTTTAACATTAATTTGATAAACTTCATTCGAATGCTGTCTAGGCAACATCGCGCGCAATACAATATAATATGCAATATGTTAATATAATCATTTCTTAATTCTGCACTTTTTCTTAATTAAAAATAAATATTATTATAATCTTATCCATTTCTGATAATTCCAGGTTGCTATGGTCACGCAGGCTGTTTAACTCGTGGCCATGAGAAATAGGTGTTGTTCCCTCAACATGATGAATTCGTGGCCATGAGAAAAATATATCGTTCCCTCACCATATGATCTCAAGGCCACAACTTTAAATCGAGGAGCCACGACATAAGGATGTCGTTACCTCAACAAAATGATCCCGTGGCCACGACTTATCACGTTCCCACAAGTTTAAATGTCGTGGCCACGACAAAACTAAGTGAACTGAACATGTCCCCTCCTCGTCACTGTACTAAAGACATTATTAAAAAAGTCAACACGTCTCCAGTGGTTCATTCTTAATTTTATGAAGCGACGAGAATTCTTTTTGTGTGCAAAAACAAACCAAAAATAACGACTTTATTCAGCAATCTCTTCTCTTCTGTGTCATTCTCATACATTGTTTACGTCCAGCGCTCCCAGGTTCTACATCAAACCGCCGACTCATTATTGGCTGGCTCCTGCGTACACATCACACACATGCGTCGTGGTGCTCACGTGATCAGCTTTGGCCAATACTGAGCCGGCATTCAGACGTAAACACGGAAGCCTTCACTGTGCTAACTGTTGCAACTACATAAGGATAATGACAGGGAAGAGAAGAGATTGTTGAATAAAGTCATTATCTTTGTTTTGTTTTTGCGCACAAAAAGTATTCTCGCTGCTTCATAAAATTAAGTCATATACCTCTCGGATTTCATCAGAAATATCTTAATTTGTGTTCTGAAGATGAACGAAGGTCTTACGGGTATGGAACGACATGAGGGTGAGTAATTAACAATAGAATTTTTTGGGTGAACTTAACCCTTTAACTATTTAAAAAAAAAAAAATCTTCTGTCTTTGCTTAACCAATAGGCTGACTTCAGTAAGCTCCAGTAAGAGAGGCTCCCAGAGTCAGAGCCAGTCTTTGAAAGGAGTATGCTTTGATGATGACGATGATGAGGTAAAGTTAATGTGCACTGATTTTTTTTTTGGATTTGTTCACAAATGTATCTTTACCTTTTTTTTCTCTCTTTTCAGGATGAGTTTGATCCATTCAAGGGGTCAAGACGGCAGCGCAGATGAGGAAATAATTCCAACTGCTTGTATAGTCCTAAATAATCCTCTTCTTTTTTCCCTCAATGCTTCCACAGTTTTTGCAGATATTTGAGTAAACTAGTTTGTTCAAGGTTTACATGCCTACAATTGTTTTAAAAACGTTAAATGCTGAATGTTGAACACTTCTGTCTTTTATACTGGTCTTTTATTGTCCCAAGGCTTTACTTGAGGACATGCATCCATGTGTGTTTATCAAAGCAAAAATGTGTTTATGTCTATTCCATGCCATTAAAACCATAAACAATGTCACTCTTCTTATGTGTACATTCAGGAAAATAATTGTTGCTACAGGGCAGAATATTCTTGTATTTGCTGCTGACAATTCAGACAGGGGGAGTCATATTAGTTTGTTTTATCAGTTCAGTGTTAAGTGTGCTTGTATATCAACAAATATATTTTACAGAAAAATACTGCTACAACAATCAACCCCAAACTCATATTTCCCCTGCAAGTGTGTTAAGTATGTCCCCTGCAAGTGCATCTCAATGTCCACAGTCTGTATTTGGGTTAATATGAACATGTGCAGTCACACAAAAGCACTGAAATATTGCTATAAATTGCAATGACACTTCCTCCTCTGACTTTCAGGACGTTTGTATTTTTTGTAATAACCTTGTTGGTAGACTACCAACAAATAAAATAATGTAATTGTCTGGTTTTTGCCAGGTTTCTCTCAAACAAACCTTATTTAATCATATAATTAACAATAAGTGCTTTTGTAGAATGGGAACTAATCTAGTTTAAAAACCAAAGCTTAACAGGTGTTATTTGTAGTATATCAATTTGCCTTTAGTTTGACATCAATCAAATGTCTCTTTAATGGTTTAGAGTGTTTTGTATGTAATAGTTTGTTAGTCCAGGGAAGAGACAACATTTGTTCAGGGAACAAAGTCTCTAAATTATGATATCTAGATGACAAAGTCTTTATGTGCTAAAATCAGGGGTGTGTGGCACATATTGACCACAAGCACCCTTCTGAAACCTAAAATGACAAACGGGACACCCTGCGGTCTCATGGACTTAACGGATACAAGCACCCGGCAGCCATTGTTAGTCTATAAGTTCACAAGACCGTAAGTGCATACGAAGTGTGCCATTTGGGACAGGGCCTCTATTATAATGCAGTAAAAATGTCCCATTGAGTATTTGTATTTTAGGCTATATTTATATCATATGATATAGTTAAGCAATCACAGAAAGAGTGCCGTTTCCCCCCGAATATCAGCAAATACTATACTGATTTTGTTTAACAGTTTAAACAAGGAGTTTTACTTTATTTCGCCGACAAAAAATTTTCCAAACAAAGCCACAGCCAAACTGTTCTCTGTTCAACACACAGTGGTGTTTCGTTACTCAATGAATCAGTCCATTTGAACAAATCAGTTGAATGGAATGAATGATTCAATGACTCACTCAATAAGAAAGTCAAATACATCTAAATGCCACTTCAGATGCAGCTTCTGTGTTTCCTCTGCATTGCAAAGACAGATTTAGTTGATACTGATTTCATTTAATTGGTAACATCCTAGTGTCTTATTATTCTAATTTATTGATTAAATGTAAAAATGTGACATAATAAATTATGCATAGGCTACATTTAATTAGGTAAGAAAAATTATGAAGGTAAAAATGTAGATAAAAGGTAAAAATCAGTTAAAAAAATTTTTTTTGCTGCGAACTAGCCACTGCACAGAATATGAAGTATAACACAAACTTAAGGAGTCAGCTGTCCATGGCAGCCCTAAACCTGCCAAAGTACCAGCACAATAACACACTCAGCAAAATATCATCGTTATCGACAAAATCCCAGAAAATATCAAAACATCATTTTTTTTTTGAAAATATCGCACAGCCCTTGCTAAAATTTATACGACCTTGGTGACATTAGGAAGCTGGCAGACAGACAGCTACTTGTTTAACTTGTTGGCATATTACACAATACATAATGAATCACCTGTTGCACAATCAGTCCATTGCGATACAATGTATTGTAATGTTTAACATGACAAGTTCTGGGGTCCATAAAAAAAAGATTGGTACAGTAGAAACTGTCCAACATTTGGACTTTGTTAGAGCAGTAGCCCTTTTGTCCCGTTTAACACTCCCTTAAAGGAGGTGGAGAATAAGAGATATGAAATGGGCAGATAGTGTAACAAGTAATGCATTCAAGGGTCCATAAAAAACCTCACAAAGGGGGTGAAGAATAACTGGCACGAAAAGAGCTGTTGGTACAATAAGCACCTCTGTTTATTGTCAAATATGCCTAGTTCAATGGTTCATTAAAAAAGTGATTGTTACAGTAAAAACTGTTCAAAATCAAGCTCTTGCTTTAACGCATTCTCATAGGTGGAGAACTGGCGCAAAATGATGGTGCAGTTCCAAATTCGATGCATCTCCATTCACTTTCATTGTGTACATTCTGCTGTAACTCATTTTGTATTCAATGGTAGAAAGTAATTTAGGGTTTAAAGTTGCATGTGCTGATTGGGTAAATTATCTGAACATGCTCCTCCTGAACTTTGTTAATAAAACATGTCATAATAACTCAGATCTTTTTGCTTGCCCATTTTTCTTGCATCCAGCATGAAATTCAAGAACTGACTGGTCACTTGCTGCCTTGAATATGTGGGCATCAGTACATCATAGATACATGAGGATTGCTCCTGTCTGCCTCGCTGCTCAGAGTGGTTTGCATCTGTAGCTCTGTATAGCTTTGTTTTGAATCTTACTATCATTCCTTGTTGTTTATATTATCATCACCATATATCTGATATTGTCTAATATTGCATATCACATTAATGTGAAGTTGCTAGCTTTTTAATCTTTTAATCTAGATCGCTATCACAACGCCTTAGCATTTCGCTAGCCTGTTAACTTATCTGTGCCTACCGTCTTCTCTTGACATTTGATATTCAACAGTGCTTTGATCTGCCTGCATTGACACTATTCTTTAAGAGCTGCTGTGCAGCCAAAATTATATACCAGTTATCAATGTAAAGCTGCTTTGACACAATCTGCATTGTAAAAAGTGCTATATAAATAAAAGTGACTTGACTTGACTCTCTCACGCTCCTTTTTCTATGAGTCCATCAAACAACTGTGGTAAACCGGATCAGTCTACAAACAAGGTGAGTCATGTCATCCTCTCCTTTTGTTGTTACTTGCTCTGCCTGTCACATGCATAGTATAGCTTTCTCTGTCGGCAATTGCGTGACCGTGAGACAGCCTATAGTCGCGGGGAAAAATGCTGCTTTCCGTTCCGATTAGAACATCAAACAGGTTCTCCCCACTCAGTGTCTCTCTGTTATCCCAAGGTTTACCGTAGTCAGTCAGAAGTGTCAGCAGAGATTGTGTCAACTAGATCATCCCCTGTGAAGGCCTCACTGACACGACAGCCAGTGGCACAGATTACCAACAAACTGTCCCATACCGGCGTGATGAATACGATCTTCAACTACATGGAACTGGATTAAATATTTTGACTGTTGCAATCCCAATCGGGCTTATGATCTGTAAGGCTGCATGAATCATAATCACACACTGTTTGCTGTTGGCCAGAGGAGAACTGGCCCCCCGACTGAGACTGGAAGGATACATCTATTCTGCCTTCAAAAATCGATCAGATGAAGGTATCTCAGAGGACAGGAAAAAAATTGTTGTTGAGTCCAGATTCCATGAGCACGGAACGTGCTGTACAGGTTGGGCTGTTGTAAATGAACTAGATTTTTGATAGCCAACCATCATGGGTTAGATACCCAGGGCCATTATTTAAGTATTGGAGACTTACTTGGTGAAATTTCAGTTCTGTTAATCACAGAACTGAAATTGTGAACTGAAAATGGACTATATATCACAGCCAATAAGGTGAGAAAAGAGCTGGAAAGGTTAATGAAGGTTATGGAGAGACTGGTTCTGGCACACCTTAGACCGCTAGTGTATCCATCACCCTCTGCAGTTTTCTTATCAGCCCCAGGTGGGTGTGGAAGATGCAATTATATATCTACTGCAGAAGGCATATTGTTTTTTGGATAGACCCAATACCACAGTTCACATCTTGTTTTTTTATTTTTTTTCCAGTGCATTTAATACCATCCAGCCAAGATTGTTGAAGGCAAAACTGGAAGAAATGCAGGTGGATGCTTCCTTAGTCACTTGGATCCATGATTATCTGATGGGCAGGCCTCAGTTTGTGAGATTACAGGGATTTGTGTCTGAACGTCTGATAAGTAACATTAGTAACACTCCCTTCCTGTTTACAATTGCAAAAAAAAAAAAAAAAAAGGTCTTTCATTTTTAGTCCATCTCCTACCCTGAAGTCCGTTTTGCAGAGATGGACTAAAAATGAACTCCCAAAACTTACTGCCAGATTCTGGAAGATAAATTCTTCAAACAGTGGTACAAGAGGATGTGGTGTTGGCCCTTCAAGAGTCACTCTCAATCTGTCTTTAAAGCCTTTAAAAAAAACAGTCTTCATGTATTTTACAACACTTCAGCTTGCAATTCTTATTAAGTGGGGTTCATTATTTAGGATTCTTTACCTACCCTAAGTCTCTGAGATCCTGACACCTTGCACTTCTGAAGACTCCAGGTAGGTTGCAGTTCTGGAAAATGGTAGCGCTAGAGACTAAAGGGTTCCTGATGGTTTCACACTTAATTCTTCACCTTAATTCTTAATTCTTTTGCAGTTAACATGTGTCTTTTCTTTTCCACCTGTTTTTGTCTGACCCAATGAGCATTTCGCTGTACAATGGTCATGCCTTAACTACAGTTTCTAGTATTGCATTAGTATTGCATCCTTCTCATGAACATTTAATAATTTTTTACTTTTCAGTCTGAGTTAAATGTCTTTTTTGGCTTATTTTATCTGTAAAAGAAAATGTACCTAATAATTATCCACACCTGAATACAAGGCGTTTTTCATTTCCAGCCTTCATATACAATTATATATCACTTATAAATTATTAAATACAAAATTAATAGTAGTTATTAAGATTAATGTGATTCGGAATTGATAAGATGTGCCTGGAAAAAAATATGATCAGAAAATCAACTTGCCTAATAATTCTGCACACACTGTACTGGCCTCCTTTTTGCTGTGAAATGCATCCGGTTAGCTAAAGCTGGGTATGTGTAGCAATGATGGCACAGTATGCATCATGGCAGACAGCATGAGGGCTGATTGAGGCATCTGCCCCAGGTTAGTCCTGTGGTATTTGAATTGAAATTGATAAATAAACTTTAAAAAGGATGCCTAATTTCTTGTTAGAAATAGATATTTTAGCAAATATTTGGAGAATAACTTCTAAATTGTTATAAGGTCTTTCCTAAATACCTTTTATAACATTTTTGTTCCATCATAAATAGATAAAATTGACACAAGTATTGTTTTGTAATATATAATTAAAATATTCCATAAAACACAATACATACCTATACCTATAAAGTTCTGTATCAGTTATAAAGCATTGCCACTGGCCTATAAGGCCCTACATGGTTTAGCTCCTGTGTATTTTTAAGCAATCTTCTATTGCCCTACAATCCTTCACGCTCTTTAAGATCACAAAACTCTGGACTTCTGGTTGTACCTAGGATATTCAAGCCCACTAAAGGAGGGAGAGCGTTTTCACATTTGGCTCCTAAACTCTGGAATAGCCTTCCTGATAATGTTCGGGGCTCACGTATTGTTGGACTTCCGAATGCAGAAGGTGATCATCCCGTTAAGTTCTTTGAATCTTGGCTACCGAATTCTCTTGGCATTCAAACGAAATCAGGCCACATGAAGATCAAGAGGGCCCATCGCATTCCAGGCGGTCCTGTCAAGACCGCGTCTCTGTACCAAAGGGCAGTTTTGGTCAGATTTCATAACTACGCGGACAAGGAACGGTCATTATTGCAGTGAGAGCGTTGGGGAACGGAGAGCAATTTTTGATGTTCAGAAATTCTAAGGTGAAAATTTTCCAGGATTTCTCTGCTGCCGTTCTTCGTAAACACAAACTATTTAACGAGGTCAAGAAACGTCTGAGGGCGGCCGGGGCTACTTATGCACAGCTTTATCCTGCCACTCTCAAAGTCACACACCGGGGAGCTACTAACGTGTTTCAGGATCCATCTGAAGTGGACATGTACCTGTCGTCGCTGGAGGGGACATCCCCATCTGTTTGATGGTGAATGCACGCACCTATATTTCTGACTCGCTTTGTTTTATATTAGGCTCCCTGTTATACAAACATGTTGTGTACGTGTATGGTCTGCGTGTCTGTTAACGCAACATGTTAATTTTCTTTTGTCGTTTCCTCCATTTTGTTTAAAAAATCAATACATTTTAGGTTATTAAATTGTATTAAAGATAAAAATGGACGTTATGTGATTGTGAAGGGTATGTTGTATGGGGAAGAAATTGTTATTATGAGTGTCTATTTCCCCCCTGGTCATCAATGTGACTTTTTGACAAGTGCAATTGCCAATGTATTGGAATGTAAACTTACTCGTTCTGTTGTGGGTGGAGATTTTAATTGTCAGTTGAACCCACTTTTGGACAAATTCCCTTCAGGTAACATGGCTCCCTCATTCCAGGCTAAATTTGTTAATTCTTTATGTGAGGATTTAGATTATGTGGATGTATGGCGGGCACAGCATCCTGCTGACAAAGAATTTTCTTTTCTTCTCTAAACAACATTGTTGCCATTCAAGAATAGACTACTTTCTTGTTCCTAAGGGGTTATTACAATTTATAGATCACAGTTGCATTGGAAATATTATAATATATCGGATCATGCTGCTATTTTCCTGGATTTAAAATTACAGGGCCCTTCAAATCAGTGTAGGTATTGGAGATTTAATCCTTTTATTCTTAAGGATAACCAGTTTATTTCTTACTTTAGGTTAGAATTCCAATCATTTTTTCTATCAACTCTTCATCTAAGGAAGATAAATCACTATTATAGGAGACAATAAAGGCTTTCTCAAGGGGTCTTATAATTTCTTACACGTCTAGTAAGAGGCATAGGCAAGCAGAACAGAAAGATATTTTAGAAGCAAAACATAAACGAGCAGAGGGGGACTATGTCCAGAATCCAAGGCCAGCTAGATTAAAAGAAATTACTGCTTTGCGTTCTGCTTTGGATTCTTTACATGTAAAATCAGCTGAGAAAAAAATTAGGTTTGCTAAGCAAAGGCTCTATTAACATGGTGATAAGACAGGGAAATACTTGGCTTATCTTACTAAGAAAAAGCGGACTCTCAAATTATTTTTTCAATCAAGGATGATCAAAGGCATCTTTCCTCTGATATTACAAAAATTAATAATGCATTTGTTTATTTTTTTTAAAACTCTGTATAAAGCAGAGTCCCCATGTAATTCCGTAAACCTGATAGATGTTTTTTTTCTAAAATTAATTTACCTTCTATAACTGAGCATCAGAAGCAAACTCTTAATGGTCCTTTTTCAAAGGATGAGGTATTAACAGCTATTAAGGGGCTACAGGCTGGAAAAGCCCCCGGTCCTGATGGACTGGGTAGTGAATTTTATGCAGAGTTTCTCTCCCTCCTTCCCTACGGGAAGCCAATATTTCTTTATTACTTAAAAAGGGGAAACCACCAGAGGAATGTGCCTCTTATAGGCCAATATCACTATTAAATACAGATTTCAAAATTCTCTCAAAAATTCTTGCTACAAGACTTGAAGACCTATTACCCCAGCTCATTAGAGAAGATCAGACTGGCTTTATTAAAGGACGTAGTTCCAGTAATAATATTCGTAGACTATTAAATATTATACAGTTTTCACAGCAGCAGAGACTGGACAATCTTGTTATCTCGATGGACGCAGAAAAGGCGTTCGATCGAGTAGAGTGGCCTTACTTGTTTTATACACTAACTAAATTTGGTCTGGGGGAAAAATTTGTAAGTTGGGTCAAGTTGTTGTATACTGTTCCCCTTGCTGCTGTGATAACTAATGGACTACATTCTACCAGTTTTAAGGTTAGTAGGGGAACTCGACAGGGTTGTCCATTATCACCCCTTTTATTTGCTTAAGTAATAGAACTATTGGCAGAGGCAATTAGGGCGAATTTAGGCATACATGGCTTGATGATAGCTAACAAGCAGCATAAAATTAATCTCTATGCTGATGACATTCTTATTTTCCTATCTAAACCAGAAATATCCATAATTAATCTTATTGCTGTTATCAAGGAATTTAGTGCTTTTTCCGGTTATAGGATTAATTTTAGTAAATCTTAAGCCATGCCTCTAGGTAGCCTACAAGCTGTCCCTTTAAGTTCAAACCTATTCCCATTCAGGTGGTCCCCTTCTGGCTTTGTATATATCGGGGAATAAATATAACACTTAAATTTAACCAGATGTACAAGTCTAATTTTATTCCTCTTTTTAATTGTATTAAACTTGATCTGGAAAGATGGAATATGTTTCCCATTTCTTGGCTGGGACGCATTGCTCTTTTGAAAATGAACGTTCTCCCAAGATTATAATACCCAATTCAAATGATTCCAATTCTTTTTCTGCAGAAAACATTTAAAGACTTAGATGGTTCAATTCTTTTATATGGGCTAATAAGAGACCTCATCTTAAGATTAATATATTGCGTCTACCAGAGGATTTGGGTGGCCTTGGTTTCCCAGATATTAGAAAGTACCAACTGAGTGCCCATTTACGTCACATATATCAGGAGACCCTACTTCATTATGGCTGGACATAGAGACCGCTCAATCACAGGTCCCTCTTCAGAATTTGCTCTTTCTAAAAGAACTGAAGACTGTTAGAGTAGCTTGTGCAAACCCTATTACTGTTAATTCTGTAAAAGCTTGGCAGTCCGTTAGGCGACTTGAAGGGAAATCATGTCTAACATCAATTTATACTCCAATGTGTAATAATCTTGATTTTCCTCCGGGTGTCAGTGATTTACATTTTCGACAGTGGGCTTTTAAGGGGATTTCTAAGCTTAAAGATCTAAAGATTTCCCAAAAATATGACCTGGATAGACAAGATTTTTTCCGTTACTTACAAATAAGAAATTATATTCAAAAGGATACTACACTCCTTTCGAATGTAAGTTACTCAGAAATAGAGAAACAACTATGCAATAGAGTGAAAGCTATTCAGCTCAAGATTCTTCATAGAGCTCATATCTCTCCCTCTCAGCATAGCAGATTTAGGGCTGATGTCTCTCCTTTTTCTAAATGTAAGATAGAAATTGGTAATCTTGCTCATTGTTTGTGGTTCTATAATAAGATACAGAGGTTCTGGTTGGATGTTTCTGTAGAACTGAATAAAATACTGGGTGTTTCTTTGGTTCCAGATCCAGTGTCTTACCTACTGGGAATGTCTTCTCCTATATAAGTACAAGATTAAGTACAAGATTAAACTTTTCAATCTTCTTATTTTCTGTGCCAGAAAATGTATACTTCTACAGTGGATCTCAGATAGAGCCCCCTTTATTAAGATGTGGCATCAAACTATTCTTGAATATATGTCACTGGATTACCTGACTTGTATATTACATTATAAGAGTGGTGTATTTCATAAAATTTGGGAACCTTTTCTGGCATATGCTGATGGTGACATTGCCTCCATCTTGATGAGAGGACTGATGTTGGGAAGCCTTATGGGTGTCCTGGTTTATTTTGTTAGTTGTATTCTCAGTATTATTTAATGTTTGTACATTATTATCACTTTTCTTTCCTGACCTGTATATATAAACATATACATTGAAATCTAATATGTAATTTTTTTTTTTTTCCCTTTTATGTGAGCTGAATATTTTTTTTTCCTTTTTTGTCTAATTGTTGTTATATTGTTATATAATCATGTTTTTTTGTGTAAAAGAAAAAGTGAAAATCAATAAAACATATTTCAAAAAAAAAAAAAAAAAAAAGACTTCAGATGCCTCCACACCTGTGAAGAGACGACCCCAACCTCTGTGAGGACTTCAGATGACGCAAACTTTGGTTCAACATGCACCAAGTTCAGTTTTTTCTATATATCCTAATCATTGTTAACATGTATTCATTACTTCCATGAGCTCATTGTTTCTACCTTAAATTAATACATTGCTTAAATTAATACACTGTTAGCTAACTGTGTTATTTGTATGTACATTTCTGAAATTACATAATTTGGATACAGTCACCTCTGATAACAGATTACTCTAAATTGTAATGTTGACATGCATTTTCTGTAAAGCAGCTTTGAAACGATATGAGATTTCGGATCCATGGCTGAGTTTATTGGTCTCATTGGGCTAGATGTGGCTCGGTTTTGGGGTTTCTTTTTAAAGACTGGTTTTGATATGGTTTACTTAAGGCTAATATTTGGTAACACTATAAAACTTTTTTCTTGCCTGGTTTAGGGTGAGTTATGGGTAATTAATTGGCTGAAACTTGAGCCAGTTATGGGCCCTTGTCTCTAATGCAAATCTGGACCACCACAGGACCGTCATTCTTTGCGGTGTGTGGTCAGAGAGAAAAAATGGGCAGATTTGGGCCATTAAAAAAAAATCAGGTCTCACATTTTGTTATATGTAAGGAGGATGGCTTCAAGGCTTCAAAGTGTAACAGTGGCAACTCCATAATCTACAACATCACTTCATTATCTGCTCAGCGACCAAGTTGCCTATGGTGGACTCTACCACCTGGGGGACAGCGTCCCATCCGAGAAGCCAGTAGACTGCTGTAAGGCCCATCCAATTGGCCCAACAACGGTTTCCAACAGAGCAGGTGGTTTCCTGCACGTTTTGTCTTTTCAGTGTTAATTCCAGTTTAATTAAACTAGTTTAGTTTAATTTACTTTTATCTGACATTGAATTTAGGTTAGAATGCCAACATTCATCCAGATTCCTATAACACTTTGAGACTCATCAGTCTTGGTCCCCTGCTGAAAAATCCAGCATAAACCAGCATTAATTCCATGCTGGTCCAGGCTGGTTTATGCTGGTAAGTGCTGGTATAGTACTGGTATTGTCACAGTCACCAGCTCAGTCACCCTCAGTACTACACTTCCCATCAACCTCTCTGGCTCACACCTGTTCTCACTCCCCAATCACCTGACCTGCAAGCCATTACCCTCATCAGGACTCACTATATCTGGGGCACATTCAAGCTCAAACCGGTGCACAACATTTTGCTACAGTTTCCGAGTTGAACGACATGTTTTCTTGGAAACGTTGTGCAACGGGGTTTGAGATACGTTTTCTCTTGTTTGGTGGGACTGTCAAAAATGTTAGCCCAATCAGCAACAACATGTATATAAACCACGCGGTATTAAAGAGACAGCTCGCACAATGGGTATGAATGTAACATAAAAGTACAATACATATTTATATATTTTGCTATTGTATTTTGGAGTGACATTTTCATAAACTTTTCTTTTCACCTTTAATTATATAATGGTAAATATTACAATATCATAGCACAACAATAGTGATCATCAATAATGATAAGCCTAATACTCACAATAAAAATAATAAGGTCATATAGATCATAACACAGTCTCGGAGGTAAGAAGTGGATTATCCATCATCTGAAGTGTTTTTCTTTTCATCCTGGAATGCGAGGCAAATATTGGATCACAATAATTATAAACCACAGTTTCCACAAATCCCTTCACTCGATTGGGATTTTCTCTTTTATTCTGGACGGCAAGGGCAGTGACTGTAACATTGAGCGTATTTTGCAGTATTAAACATGTATTTAAACCGATTTAAATTTAAAGAGTGTCTGGTCCTGATGTTGATACCTACCATTCCACTTTCCTTACTCCTCACTTGATCACCACACATATGTTCTCACCGTCATCCGTCCTCGTAGATCCTCTGCTCCAATCCTGATCATCCGTCTGTTTCCCATCTATCTCTACAAAGAAACAGAGACTGTTATGTTAAGTTCTTTCAAACAATCTAGATTCCATCTACAGGTGTGTCTCAATAAATTAGAATATCATGAAAAAGTTTTTTTTTTTCTGTAATTTAATTCAAAAAGTAAAACTTAAATATATTCTAGATTTATTAGACATAAAGTAAAATATTTCCAGACTTTTTTGTTTTCATTTTGATGATTACAGCTTGCTGCTCATCAAAATAAAAAAAAATCAGTATCTCAAATTATTAGAATATTAAATTTCAAGTTCTATTAAATTACCATTCTCAGGGTATAAATACTGGGTTTAGGTCAGTAATCCCAACAGCAGTCATGGGGAAGTCTGCTGACTTGACAGTTGTCCAGAAGATGATCATCAAGACCCTCTACAATGAGGGTAAGCCACAGAGGGTCATTGCTGAAAGAGCTGGCTGTTCGCAGAGTGCTGTGCCAAAGCATATTCATGGAAAGTTGACTGGAAGGAAAAAGTGTGGTAGGAAAAGGTGTACACGTGAAAGGAATGACCGCAGGCTTGAGAAGATTGTCAGGCGAAGCTGATTTAAGAACTTAGGAGAGCTTCAAAAGGAGTGGACTGAAGCTGCATCAAGAGCCACCACCTTCAGGAAATGGGCTACAACTGTCACATTCCACGTACCAAGCCACTTCTGCCAAAGGTACCAAAAGTTGGTTCAATGACCATGGTGTTACTGTGCTTGATTCTATGGGGTATTGTCAAGAGGAAGATGAGAGACACCAGACCCAACAATGCAGATGACCTGAAGGCCGCTATCAAAGCAACCTGGGCTTCCATTACACCTGAGCAGTGCCACAGGCTGATTGCCTCCATGCCACGCCGCATTGATGCAGTAATTCATGCAAAAGGAGGCCCAACCAAGTATTGAGTGCATAGAAATTAACATACTTTTCAGAATCCTGACATTTCTGTTTAAAATATCCTTTTTTTTTTTATTATTGATCTTATGAAGTATTCTAATTTTTTGAGATAGTGAATTGGTGGGTTTTTGTTAAATGTGAGCCAAAATCATCACAATTAAAAGAACTAAAGATTTATCTTAGATGATAACCACAATTTTCAAAGTATGTGTATGTGGGTGTTCCTGGTTAACCCTTTTTTTGGTCCCCATGAGGAAAACAACTTATGAATCATATGAAATTACATTTCTAAAAAAATGTAAAAATGCAGAACATTTTCTCTGATGGGTAGGTTTAGGGGTAGGGGATAAAAATATACATTTTATACAGTATAAAAATCATTATCTATGGAAAGTCCCCATAAAACATGGAAAACCAACATGTGTGTGTGTGGGGGGGGGGGATTTGAAATTTGTGAACAGAACAGTAACATCAGATTGATCAGAGATGCATCAGAAGAAGGGAGACAGATGGCATCAAATACATTTACATTTTACATTATAGTATGCCATGTGACCATGGTAGAGACTGCCACATTACTGTAACTCACCCTTCATCTGTAAAGATCAACTACAGTATAGATTCAGTCATATGGTGCAGTGAGAACATTTACTGTATTGGCAGCAAACTCTTCTTGCACAAAACCTCATGACTATGTCATATTTCACATCTTCACACCTTTTGATAACATTATGAATGTTATCAAACATAATTAATTTTATGTAAATTATGTAATTTACGTAATGTAAGTGTATTTTCTAATGTGGCATCTATAGCCTGTTTTACTGTAATTCAGCAACAACAGAAACATGAAACAGAAACATGTATCTTGCATTGTTTGCTATTGAATGTTAAAAGTACTAAATTGAAAGAAGAACATACTGTTGTGTTTCGGTGATTAAACCAAATGTTCCCATTACATATCACAATGATCTTTTGTTTTGAAACAATGACTATGTGAATGAAAATGTGTACAAAGAATGAAAGCAAGAGATCAGGTTTTGAAAGAATGACTAGCTGTGTTAGAAATGTGAGTTTTTGAGTTTTGAGTTTTGTACTAAGAGTTTTGAAAATATACACCTTACTTGTGAAAATAGTACCAAAGCAAATAAAAAAAAAAACTGTAATGGTCATTTCGGAACTTGTGTGTGGAGATCCAGCTGTCAGTCACTGATTACAAAAAGTGTACACAGTAAAAGGTGTCATTGCAGTCAGGAGTATGAAACACTGTAGTCAATAATGATTGAAAGACAATTAATTCAACCAAAGTCATGGGCCAAGTGTCCAACTAAAGGGAACACTAATCATCATAATGGTGACTTCAGGCAGACTTCAACTTTTATACATGTACCATATGAAGTAAATAAAGCCAAACTGGTTTATAATAAGTGAACATGGTAATGATAATATCTCACAAGAGGATGATTATTCATTGATTTTTTTTTTTTTTTTTTTTTTTTTTTTTTTGCAGTTGATTTCATCTATGGCTGTGTGGCTATGAGTCAGTTGGTTGTTCTGCTGTCTCTTTTCTTTTTTCAATTCTTGTTGTTCCTCTTATCTTCAGTTATTCTGCTTGGTAACTGTAGGTGTTCATCACTAATGATCAATCATCACTTGTAGAGTGAATCTACTTTATTTCACTAACTGCAACACTGCTTCAGTGTTACTTTTACTCTCTATAAATTGGGACCATAAGAAAACTGGGAAGTGTTCATTTAACACTCAGGATTTTGCTATGTGCCAATAAACATAACCTGCAACATGTTTTTCTTTATTAAATCATTTGAAAAAAAAAATGATTGGATAATTGTCTTAATCTTTATTTAACTATGAACACAGTAAGAATGTGATATGTTTTGTTTTTGTGATATGTGATATGTCATACACAAGTTTTGTTGTGGTCTTGCTGGGATCATACCAGCACCCAAAAACAATATATGCTGGTCCACCAGCATCCCAAGCTGGTTCCAGAGTGCAAAACCTACCTTATGCTGGTCCACCAGCAATCCAGCATCCAGCATTCCATGTTGGGGACCAGCAAACCAGCATTCCATCCTGGGAATCAGCAAACTAGCATCCCATGTTGGGGACCAGCAAACCAACAACCAGCATCACATGTTAGGTACCACCAAATAAGCATCCCATGCTGGTCCCAGCATGCAAAACATACCTTATGCTGGTGACCAGCAATGCTGGATTTTTCAGCAGGGTCATTAGACAGAGGCAACTGACTAATACATAATGTATGTTCTATAAGTAAGACTAATAAGTCAGTAAGACCAATATGTTTTATAAGTAAGGCTAATAAGGTATGTTTTACATTAGAAACATCGGCCTGTAGATGTTTTGACTAGTTATGTATTGATATACTTTTATATATATGTTATTTTTAAATTTGATATAAATTGCTTGTGTGTATATGTATGTATGGATGGATGGATGTTATCTGTTAACTGTTAAACCCACCTGAGCTGTGTTACTGTGTTAATTTTGGCCAGGATGCTCTTGTGAAAGATTTTTAATCTCAATGTGTTTCTTTTCCTGGTAAAATAAAGGTTATAATAATAATAATAATAAAAATATCCTTAGATGCCACACCATGCTTGCTTATTTCTAAAAGTATGCTATTTAGTCCCCATAGATCTATACACACTTAATTAAGGTAAGACTATATCTAATCAGAAATCATGACCATTACCACAGCAATAAGCTGACCAACTTTACTTCCTCTGATGGTAACTTTATAAAATCATGCCATGGTTTCCCATGTACACATAGTTAGAATAATATTACAATAATCAGAGGTTGAGGCTCACCCTATTTAGATTGGTCTAATAACACTCTGTTGTTCTAAATGGAAATTCCATTATTGGCCTCTACAGTATACATGACTAATGCCAGTTTGTTAGGCGGAGATCTAAAACTTAAGTTGGCATGCCTCAATGCTCTACCTAAGCTGAATTTTAGTCTGTTACTAACCTGAGCATAGATTTGTGGTGTTATAGACTTTACATAATCTACTAGAGTTAATAATTTCACATCCAATCATAATAAACTAAATTGTAAAAAATTATTATTGTCAGGTAAATGTATCATGCCAATTGCATAATCAATTCAGAATGATCAATACAAAACATCAAATGCTCAGAAATATAAAGTAAATGATGCATTCTTGACCTCAGACATAACATAATGCTGAGTGTCTGAAAGTATTATGGGCTGATCTGCTTACAGAATTGCCCTGCACCTTTTGCAACATTTCTTTAAATACTCAGACCATGACAAAACATCCCCAAATGGAGATATGAGCTAATAATAGGAATTTGCATTACAGTTTTTTTTAACTGCTTACACACATTGTTCAAAACTTTGCCTCTTTTTTTCAAAACTTTACTCACAAATCCAAGAATTGCACACACAAAATGCAAAATGCCTCACATCTCTTGCAAAATGAAGAACTGCATTCAAAATATGACAAACACATCTGTCACAGACACGCCAGGTTCCAGCACCATCCTATCACAGCGCACTCCTTCTCCAGAGTACTAATCACATGCACCTGCACCTCATCAGCTCACCCATCAACTGCACCATAAAAGACACTCACACACCCTCACTCATTGTCCGGTCTCGTTCGCATCTAGATGTACCTACATGCTTACCTCAAGGACTCCTTACGATATACTTACCTGTCTCCAACGTCTCCAAGTCTCCTCGCGTGTTCCTAGTCTGTGTGTGAGTGTCTCCATTCTCCAGCATGTGCCACAAACTTCTCACCTGCAACAAGACAAGGACAGTATCACCTCTTCTCATCTAACCATTCATCCACAGACCTTCACATACTCACCTGCACTATCGTTATCTCTGTGTCTCAATAAACATCCATTCTTGCATTTCCTGTCTCCATCCCTTCTGTAACGTAACAACATCTCAAAAGTCAACATTTGTCTTACGTTGCAAACACACTGTGTTTGGATATATCATATATACACAGTTATTCAAAACCTAAAGCTCTTCTTTCATGAGCTCCTATGTACATTTCTGTAAAAGATTGAAAGTAATTGGCAGAGAGATGTTGAAAAATTCGCGGTAAACACGAAAGCAAGATTGAAACCAGACTGTTTATTTTTTTACTGGAAGTGGTTGTGAATACAGTATTACACAGTACGAAAGAAAAGAAATACATAAACCATGTGTAGTTGGACAGAAACAATGGATGTGTTTGAAAAAGGAAATCAATATACTTCCTATTAGATTTTTGTGTGTTACATAGAGAATTGTGTGTTGTGTTTTGCAAAAAGTGTTTTATGAAAACAAAGGCCAAGAATTAGTGTATGGTTTTGCAGATTTGGTGTGTGGTTCTGGTGTTTGAGTGCCAGGTTTCAGAAATTGTGTGACAAGTAAGGATTTTGTGTGTAAGCAGTTGAAAAAACTGTAATC
Source organism: Hypophthalmichthys nobilis (assembly GCA_037950665.1). Lineage (NCBI taxonomy): Eukaryota > Metazoa > Chordata > Actinopteri > Cypriniformes > Xenocyprididae > Hypophthalmichthys > Hypophthalmichthys nobilis. The sequence goes on from CM075479.1 coordinate 28,840,415, forward strand.
AAGACCCCAGACCTGGGTAATTTACACCTTTTGGAGACAGAAGGTAATTTGCATGAAAAGCCTTGGCAGACCCTTGCGAAAAAGAAGTATACTTCAAGTTAATTTAATGAAGTATACTTAAGTAATGTTTAAGTATATTTTTAAGTATACTCTATGTAGTAAGTATACTAATATCAATGTACTAGTAGTAAACTTGTAAGTGTACTATTTCAATACCGCTTTGGACTAAATTGGCCCACTTTTAGTATATAAAATACGTTTAAGTGTAACAGTAGTTTCTCATTTGTACTGCAAGTGAACTTATGAGTATACTAGTAGTGTACTATTTTAATACTAGTAGTACATTTTTTAATTTATGAAAGTATACTTTGAATTATACTCTCAGTAAACTATTAGTTTAGTAGTTTTATACTGCAAGTATACTTGTAATTTTTTTTTAAGTGAACATAACCACACTTATAGTTAATTATTTATATATTATTTTTGCACTTTAAGAGTACTACTATGTTCCTATTTAGGTATACATTTTTTATACTTGAAATATACCTTTAACTGTACTTTAACTCTCCACTTTAAAAACATTTTATTCTAGCTTCAAGCATACTTTTTTATCAACACTTGAATGTGGGTAAGTTTCATTAAAAAGCAACATTTTAAACAAAAAGCTGAGAGAATCGTGTTTTTGTCAAAGACTAAGTCCGGGTGGGATTCAGAATGATGATCAAAACACAGATGGAGTAGATCGAGTCCATCAACACCCTCAAAGCTTCACAGTCCTATTGCCTGTCCAGGGTCGACATTTTATTCAGTAACGTTAGGCAGTTTTGATTTACAGTTTCTTTTATTCACTTTGGTACTATTTTCAAAAGTAAGGTGTACATTTTCAAAACTCTTAGTACAAAAATCCAAACTGATCACACTTGTAACACAGCTAGTCATTCTTTCAAAAACTGATCTCATGCTTTCATTCCAGCTGTACATATTTTCATTTTACATAATCACTGTTTCAAACACAAGATCAATGTAATATGTAATGAGAACATTTGGTTTAATCACCAAAACACAATTTAGGACTTATTCAGTTAATACAATAGCAAACAATGCAAGATACATGTTTAAAATCACCCTTGTTGCTGAAATATTTACACAGGCTACAGATGCCACCTCAGAAAATACACTTACATTACCTAAATTACATAACTGATATAAATTCCATATTGTTTTTAATAGTATCTATGTGTTATCAAAAGGTGTGAAGTATGACACAGTCATGATGTTTTGTGCTAGAACAGAGTTTGCTGCCAATACAGTAAATGTTCTCACTGTACCATATGACTGAATCTAACTGATCTTTACAGATGAAGGATGAGTTACAATAATGTGGCAGTCTCTAACATGGTAATGCCTTTTACAGTTTATAGTATCACATGGCATACTATAATGTAAAACAATGCCATCCGTCTCCCTTCTTCTGATGCATCTCTGATCAATCTGATGTTATACAATCATTGACTGTATCCTTTTCTTTGTACTCTGTCCTGCTCTGTGTTCACAAATTTCAAATTTATCTGTATCTGTATCTCTCTCTCTCTCTCTCTCTCTCACTCACTCACTCACTCACTCACTCACACACACACACACACACACACACATGTATGTTGGTATATGTGGCTTACGGGGTCTCTCCATGGGCATAATTATTTTTATACTGTCCAAACTATAATTTTGTATGATTTATAAGCTGTTTTCTTCATGGGGACACACACAAAAAAAAAAAGTCCAAACATGGTCTAAAATTACTGGTATAACCATCCTTGTTGGGACATTTGGTTCACAATGCAGTGTTTACCAGGACCACACACACACTTTGAAAATCATCTAAGACAAATTGCTTATAATTCATTACATTTGATTATCCATATCGGAAATTGCAAATAATTTCTATAGAAACTATGCCTATAGAATCAAAATCTATAGAAATCTATAGGTGTACTAAATGATCCATTGACTAACCATTAAGATCAGTTGGATTAAATAATAGACAAATGTATTAAACTGAATGAAAAGAGATGCAAATGAAAAATTTGATAGTAATAGCATTATATAAGGCAGTTACAATTGAAAATATGCTAAAATGTTTGGAAAAAAGTGCACTTTTGATGATCTGTTGTGATATTAGTACTAAGAGTTTTGAAAATGTACACCTTACTTGTGAAAATAGTACCAAAGCAATTAAAAAAAACTGTACATGCTTTTTAATGTATGAAGATCACGTTATTTTACATTTGCCTGAGCAATCTTATATCACTTGTTTCAGTTTCTTCTTCTTCTGTGTTTTGATCCAGAGATTCTGTACACTTTTAGAAGATGCATAATAGCGTCCCCTACTGTATAGCAGTGAAAACACTGATAGCCGTAAACTTCAGTCAGTGGCGGGGAAAAAATAAATTAGATTTGAAGTAAATTCCTAAGTACACTACCAGTGGACTAGCCAACGCTACCCTACAGTGGACTGTTTTCTTTATAAATCAATATTTTCAAACAATGTAACCCTAGTAAAAAAAAAAAAAAAAAAAAATAGATTTGACACATTTCGCCAAACTCAGGTCACTGTTCTCAAAACAGCTGACACAGTGATCTGAACACTTTGAAATTGTCCTAAACAGGTTGTAAATTTTTCTTCATTTCATGCCAATTTTAAATCACATGCATCATTTTCTCAAAACACTGTGCACAAAATTCCAAAATGTTTTCACAATAGTTCATACAGCCAACCAAAACTTTCATATAGCAGGTGAAAACAATTGCAGCTCTTTTTATTGGTTTTACAAAAATCACAATCGTTTGTGCACCATTTTTCCAAACACAACAAACAAAACTGTTATTTGTTAAAATCTCAGTTGTACTTGTTCTCAATTAGCCCCACATATATATCTGATGAGTTAGTAATACACACAACAAAGGAAATGCAAATTTCCTAATTGTTTACACAGCTATCTCAATTACAAAAACTATAAAAGGGGAAAGAAAACAAAAACAACAAAAGAAGAAGAATGGGAAAAGGAAGAGATGTAAGAGTGAGAGGTTTTGGAGAGGTTAGAGGAAGGGTAATACTGAGAGGGAGAGGAACAGTGGAAGAGGTAGAAAGAGATGAGGAGAAAGGAACAGAGGAATATAGGAAGAGGAGAGGGAGCAAGAAAAGTTGAGAATGTAGGAAGAGGAGAAGAGGCTGGAGTAGAGGGAGAAGATATGGTAGAGTGGAAGGCAATGTTATTAGTAGAAAGAACAAGAGAAGAAAATATAAGAAGACATGGACAGAGGGAAAGAGAAGACCAAGGTGTAAGAGGAAGGAGGAGAGGTGGAAGAATAGGGTACAGACGAGTTTCAAATGAAATCAGAGCCAGCCTGGTCTTTCCTTGAGATAAGATGGAAAGATACTTCAGCCCAATATAAACATTGTGCCACAGTCAATCTCCCTGGATGACAAGTGCTCCAATCCACTGGTGGTGTGGCACACAACGCTGTCTTGGGGCCACACAACACAGAAAGGTTTCTATAAATTGTTTAAACTCCCTCAATGAAATCAACTTTCCACAGGGTCAGCAAACTGAGCAAAATTGTGTAGTTGTGGGACAATGTCCACTTTCACCATTCAGCACCGGTACAAGAGAGGTTTGAGCATCACCCACATTTCAGGGTGGTGTTTCTTCCAGCATATTATTCTCTTTTTCAAGTGATGGAAGAGGCTTGTGGAGAAGTTGAGGCACAAGGATGGATCCATCATTCACTGCTTTTTTTCCCACGATGCATGACTCGTGAAAATATAGGCTGAGATGTTGATTTGCCAAATTCTTTGGCCAGATGTAAATGAGAGGCAAGATCTATAAAGTTCATTGATTCAATGATTACAGTACATTTATTTATTTATTTATTTATTTACTTACTTACTCATTTATTTTTTGCTAGTTTGCTGTTAACTGTTTTGAGAGCAACTACGTTAATTTGGAGAAATGTGTCAAATCGATTGAGAAAAACTGTAATATCACTATTAATAAGGATTGTATTATCTTTGTATAATATCAGTCTTTAAATATTTAAAGTGTACCTAAAGTATACTTGCAATAGTTCCACTTTAACACAATCAAATATACTTCAGTATATCTTTAGTTGGACATCAGTAATGTAAGTAAGTAATGCACAATTAAATTAGTATACCAAAAGTACAGTTGCAGGGTATTTTTATTAAGCACATAAATATGTAAATGTATTTGTAGTATACTTAGCACAAAATAAATGTATTTCAAATACATTTTGGCATATATTTTTTTCGCTAGGGAAGTTTACAAAGCTGTGTGTAAAACTATATGAAAAAGCATTTAGGCTACTCAATCAAAAGAGTAAACATCAAAACATACAAGCCAAACTTAGAATACTTAATTATACTTTTAAGTATATCTCGATCAAAAGATTGAGTATAAGTATAGGCCAAATATACTTAGACTTTTTTGTAAGTATAAGTCAAGTATACTTGAGTGCAATTTAGTACATAAAGTATATTTCTGAGAAGTATTTAAAAAGCAGATTGAAAGTATACTTTCTTATTTTTAGTTTAAAAGAAGGGTAACACTTTAGTATAGGGAACACGTATAAACTATTAACAACGACTTTTCCCTATACAGAATAAGGCATTAATATGTGCTTAATAAGTACTAATAAATAGCCAATATTCTAGTAATATGCATGCTAATAAGCAACTAGTTAAAAGACCCTAAAATAAAGTGTTACCAAAAGAAGTATACTAATAGCACACTTGAATAAGCTTCTTTTTCGTAAGGGGAGGATTACTTCTGTGGGGATGAGACCATTGTACCATTTCAGATGATATTAAATACGTATGGTGCTGTTTGGTAATTGTTCACATTAAACATCACATTAAACATCACATTAAAAGAGTAGCCCTCTCTGAGTCTAGACAGCTTGGCACTAGCCTTACACTGTCTTACCACTTCCGAAGTGTGTGCTAGATTCTTTAGTGCTTCTTTAGCTGCGCAGCATCAAGACACCATGCCCGAATAGCGGACGGTCTGGAGTCCCTTAAGACATAGCAAAACAACTCAACGACCAGACATTTATACCTTGCAGATTATGTTAAAAATGTTCAAATTGCATGAGACCTGCATGTGCTCCACAGCTTTCTACATTGTAATTTTTTTACACTCATACTGGGCTGACTTGCAGCTCACAGGATTTCCATATTAATTACTAAAGTCTAGACTTATTAAACATGTGAGTGAGTTTTGGTAGATTAGATAGACACTATACATGGGTTATTTTTACTCTCCTACAAGGCCTGCTATTTTGTGAGACCAATTCACAGAACATTTCATCATCACTGATTTTAACATAAGCATATTTTTAATCATAAAGCAGAAACATATTAGAACAATAATCATTAAAATCCATAATTTTCCTCTTTTCTTTAAATCACTTTTCATAACACTTTTTCATTTTTCAAAAAATTTCCATCACACAGTATATTTTCAATCTACTTTTTATGTACTTATCAGAGATATACTCATAACAAAATTTCACTTAAGTTTTCTTGGCTTATGTTGATAAGTATACAGGAAAGTCTAAGTATATTTGACCTATAATTAAGAAAAGTATAATTTAGTATTCTAAGTATACTTGGCTTGTGGTGGTATTACTCTTTTAATTACAGTTTTTTTTTTTTTTTTTTTTTCAATTGCTAACATACTTTTGTCCAATCTGCAGTCACATTTTCAAAACTCTAAACACAATTAGCATAACATCCTTCTGTTGTGACCATACCATTACCACAATTCATGTTGTTTTCACACAAAATGCAGTCATTTAACACGTTTCTAAAATGCTTAAATTTTCTTTTCACACAAGCTTACCCAATACCAAAATCATGGATATTTCTAATCTTATTTACAAATGTTTAAACACAGCATGTCAGAAATGAAGACCTAATGTTCCAGTCTTTAAATATAGTATAAAACATCTACTTCTGCAGCAACAGCATCTCAAAAGTATTGAAAAAAATATAAAACAAATACTGAAACAATTGATAAGGATTTTTAGTTTTTTTTTTTTTTTAATTGCTTTGGTGCAATTTTCACAAGCAATTGGTAAATTTTCAAAACTCTTAGTACTAATATCGCAACAGATCATCAAATGTGCACTTTTTTCAAACATTTCAGCATATTTTCAATTGTGTTAGTACACTACACAAAATCACAAAGTATCCTTTTCACAACACAAAATAAGTCTTTCATTTATATAAATGTTTCATTCACAGTAACTGCCTTTCATAATGCTAATGCTATCAAACTTTTGATTTGCATCTCTTTTCGTTCAGTTTAATACATTTGTCTATTATTTAATCCAACCGAACTTAATGGTTAATCAATAAATCATTTGGTACACCACTAGATTTCACCAATAGATATTGATTCTATTGGCATATAGTTCCTATAGAACTTATTTGCAATTTCTGATATGGATAACCAAATGTAATGAATTATTTTTACATTATAAGCAATTTATCTTAGATGATGACCACAACTGCAGATGGAGCTCGCTGGATAGTTTGAGAGGGGCGTGACCGCTCACGCTGTTCTGCGGCTCGCGAGAGTGAGCTACTGGGGGATGCATTGTCTAATGCATACTCAGGTCCAGCGGCGAGTGCACTTCCAGCCGAGCAGGAGATGGCTGAGGAGGATAGAGAGAGTGAGTTTACTGAATCCTCTCAGCCACCCTGCCCCGCGTACACTGAGCTGTTGGAGATTATGGAACGCGCTGCCGGCAGACTACAGTTGCCATGGCAGCGCGTTAGGAGAGAGACCGCGCGCATTCACAAAGAATGACGATCGTTTCTCTCTGGCCATAATCCTACAGCTTAAGTGAGCTTTCCATTCCTTTCTGACCTGCATATTGAGGTTGAGGCGGTATGGGAGAACCCAATTCCTTAAAAAAAAAAAAAAACTTTTTTAGGCTTACAGTTTTTTACAATCGCTAGGACACATTTCTCAATACTTAGGTCACTTTTTCAAAACTCTTCACACAGTTCTCCTAACCAACTTTCATCTTGGCACAGAGATTAACTTCACATTCAAAATGCACTAAATCTACCAAAACACTTCATACATGTCTCAAATCAACTCATTCTTCCAGAACACTAGCAAACGTTTTCACTGAGCAAACAGCTTTGTCACTCATAAAACATCGACCTAAAAACACTAACATCAGTTAGCATTATACAATGTTTTCTTTTTAAAAATTTCTTTACAAAACAAGAATGACACTCTCTACTGCTTATAATTCACTGCAGTTTATGTTACATGGTCCATGTTTACATTACAGAACAAAATTATTCCTAAATTATCCCCTTTTGAATTGATGGTAATGAAATTGAAAGACTAATGCTTGTGTAGGTGTTCAGTTTCATCTAATTGTTTTGATAGTATTTGATTTTTTAGATTCAGAATATATTTCATAACTATATTACTGTAGAAATGTAGCAAATTTCTGTGTTATTCAGTTTTGTGTTATGTTATTGTTTTGACCTTAAGTTTAACAGTTTTGAAAACAGTAAGCATGTGCAAATTGGCCTGTATGTACAAAGAGTTTTGGCAGTTGTTGTGTCTGAGTGAGAAAAGAATTCATGAAATTTGAGAGATGTAGTCATTGAATGCATTTTGTGCCAAAGCAATGATAATTGATCCTCAGTTTAGCCCACATAGACTTCTGTTGTGCTCACTGTGTGAAGAGTTTTGCAAAAGTGACCTAAGTATTGAGAAATGTGTCCTAGTCTGTAAAAAAACTGTAATAAGGGTGAAAGACCTTCACGTTTTCCATGGTATTATGTCGCCACCCTGTGGCCGCAGGTCGAACTGTTTTAGGTCTGGTTACTATTTAAATACTAAAGTATTTCTTTTTAGACCACTGTTCCCTGTGTAGGGTTTGTGGAAGGAATATGGGTATGTGTCAATGCTTCCGGCTTATTATTATAATTATAATTAATAATAATAATAAATGTTATTATTCAGCACTTTTCTTGCAAAAAAGAATTAAGGGAGCGGACATTGACACTGAAAGCTCAGACTCTGCCATCTAAGCTCCTTAAAGTGTCATCTCGCTTAGATGGCAGGGCATATGCGGCAGCGGGTCAGGGTGGTGCTGCTCTGCACACGAGGGCTGTGTGGCAGACGCACCAGGCTGAACTGCTGAGTGACTTAGGTCTGAGTCCTCAACCAGACAGGAAGGCTCCGTTCTTCAACCCCAGGCGCTTCTTTCATCAGGCCTGTGGCTGGGCCGGTAATGAGTATTATGATTCTGCTGATCTGCCTTTGGCTTTGATAGTGAGAAGATCCTTTCAGGCTTGTAAGGGTAGAGGACACCACGTTTCTATAGTGGAGGTCGCCACCCTGTGGCCACAGGTGGAACTGTTACCAGGTCTTGTATCTATTTAAAATACTAATGTATTTCTTTAGACCACTGTTCCCTGTGTAGGATGTGCTTGGGCGTTCATCTAAATTAGGAAGGAAGTTTATTTTATTTTATCTATTGTAAAAGTGTAATAATAAGGGCCTTGAAGTTCCCTGTAGGTTGGCTAGTACGTTTTGTTAGAGAGAAAGAAGTACCATTTGGGTCTTCTTAGGTGAGTGTGCTGGTTTTCGCTTATTGTATGTTCTCTGGTGAGACCACACTCCTTTGTTTTTCTCTTTATTAGCGAGTAAGCTGGCCTCCTCCCACTTGAGAGTGGTTTTGAAGTCGCTGCTCTGTTGCAGGCTGGCCCTCCTCAGGCCGCCTTGATAGCCACCTCAGGGTAGAGTAGTTTGTCTCCTCTCCTATAGGTTTGGAGGGCTGCTTTTGCAAAGAGACGATCACTTTGACTTCAGATAGTTTAAATGTCTAGGGTTGGCCCACAGGGCCACCTGACATTGTTACCTGGTTTGCATCACTCATCCTAAGATTAATTTAGGAGAGCTAAGACTTTATGGTATTCTTTAGCCACCTTAGCGGTGTCATTTTGAGTGATTTTGCCTCCTCTCAGCTGAGAGTTGCTCTATAGTGGCCGCTGCTCTGTGGAGCGCCAGGTAGATCTATGTGCTATGGGCTGGCCCTCACCCTAGGCTAGTACTAGGGATAGTGAAGGCGGTCTGTTGTACATTCCCACCTCTGACCCCTCATTAGTGAGTGTAGGTTCCCTTTTGTATCCCTAGTGCTGGCCTCCTCTCATTTGAGAGTTGTCTGGCCAAGGCGCGCCCCCCCTTCTGCATGATGCAGATTGGTGTAGAGGCAGACTAGATGGTTCCCTTTTCTATTGTGATTAGTAATGCTTGCTGCGGCCTTGCTAGGCTCCTCCTAAGCCCGCTGAACTAGCATTCAAGCTTTGGGTTGAGCGTGGGTGGTTTTTCTATGAAAAGCCACTATTCCTCTGGGGCTGAGTACAGATATTATTTCTGTCATGATGGAGTCTTTGTGGTTGGCCTCCACCCTGTAGTTTTTTCTCAGGGTTAGGCGGTGAGTACTCACTTGTAAATTAGGTGTTTTCTGAGTGCTTCGCTTATAGCTCTGTTGTTAACTGCCCTGCACCATTGTGGCTCAGGTCGAGTGGTTTTTGACCTTCACTGCGGGCTGGTCATTTAGTATGCTCCCTTGCAGCTCAGCATTGTCACGAGCTGAGTAGTCATCTGGAGTAGTAGGCCCAGGTGGGCCTCCTCCAGGGCATATTGGCGTATGTTTGTACTCCCCTTGCTTTAAGGGTAAAAAGTGCTTTTACTGAGTACACCGCTCGTTAGTGATGTGGTAAGTCCCAGGCGTTGTTTGAATAGTAAACTATCTCTGCTACTAGACTCGTTGGCCTTGATGGGCCGCCCTGGAGGCTAGTCCCCGGCAGTAGTGGACTTGCTTCAGATTGCAGGCCTTACCAGGCCTCTCTGAGGATGAGTCCCCAGCAGTGTGGGCATCTGGCATCCAGCTGTTGCTTGTTTTCAGCTTGTTGGCCTTAGCAGGCTGCTCTGGAAGACAGCAGGCCTCCTTGTGGGCGAGCCCAAGGTGTAGGCTTTGGACAGCTAGCTAGCTATTTGCTATCAGGCTGCTGGCATTAGCAGCTAGTTTTCGGGCAGCAGGCCTTAACAGGCCTCTCTGAGAGCCAGCCACTAAAAAATAGGTGTATGGCAGCTAGCAATGGCCACAGTCAGCCAGTGAACGTTTGCCATTGAGATGCGTGGCCTTAGTAGGCCCCTTTCGAGGCGAATTTCCCACAGAATGGTTAATTCTCTGCCAGTCTAGACTCGGTACCAGGTGGTTGGCCGCAGTAGGCCTCCCTGATGCGAGTTCCCAGCAGCTGGGTATCAGTCAGCATGGTCTTGTTATCAGGTGGTTGGCCTTCCGGCCTCTCTGAGATTGCACACTTGCGTGTTGCTGGCTTGGCTAACCTTTTTCACCTTTGTTTCTAGTTTATAGCCTGGTCGACCTGATAGGTCGAGCTAGTACTCTCTTCACTCTGAGAGTGGGCTTGAGTACCTAGCTTCCTAAGTCTGTTTAGAGGTTGAAGGCTTCCCTCGAAGCCTCCCAGTTAGATCAGCCCTTAGGTTGTGAGCATTCCCCTTGCGAGGGTTCCTTTTCAGAGTGCATGGCCTCCTTAGTGCCTTGAAACATAGGTGCTTTGTAGATCCTAGGATCGAGCAGAGTAACTCCCCTCGCTTGCAAGGGTCGATAGCACTTCGCTGAGTCCTGCTCTCCAGGATGCCCGTTTCTAAAATCCGGTCTGAGTTGGTCTACTGCCCTTTCTGCAGTCCCTCTTTCTGGATGTCTCTTTGTGAGACTTCTGTGTCTAGAGACTCTGTTTCTGAGGAAACAGACAGGTTGTTGGCAGACTAGGTTACTAGTTCAGCTAGAAGCCAGGTCAGCCTCCCTGGTGGCATTCGGGGTTGACTGCGTTCCCCTGAGAAGTGACTGGCTGGGGTTCCTTCTGGCCCCCTATCCATGCTCCCTTAAAGGGACCCCTTTCCTTTGAAGTGGTTGGTTCCAGGCCTTTGTGCGGCCTTTGCAGACCTTTATGTGTGAGATATGGAGGCCGCTTTGAGGCTTGTAGCTGAGGCTTTGACCGCTGGGAGCGCTGTCACTGACAACTAATTTGTGACCCGTAGGGTGGTGGGTCTGGCATTTCATTTGAATTTGCCGGATTCTGACAGTTGTTACTGCCATGCATGGCATGCACTCCCCTCAGCATGGCGGCGTTGGTATATTGTTCCCCTAGCACTCTGACGCAGCTCGCGTTCCCTTTCGAAAGGGAACATCTCAGGTTACGCGTGTAACCATGGTTCCCTGAGAACAGGGAACGAGACGCTGCGTCTCTTACCCATGCCTTGGGGCCCACCTGCTTACAGTCCCTTCAGACGATAAGCAGATGACATGTTATTTGGGAGCCCCTTATATACGTGCGGGTCGCATTATGATGACATGGGCTGTCGCCGGTCAATATAATATTGCCGATATTGGATAGGTGTTTCAGACACCGGTTCATGTGGAGGCATTCCCCTAGTGCTCTGACGCAGCGTCTCGTTCCCTGTTCTCAGGGAACCATGGTTACATGCGTAACCTGAGATGATTCCAATCTCAGTTGGAGGCATAGTCAGATGTTGAAGTTCTTTTCATTACATGGACAAAATAGGACTCTTTGAATCTGATTTGTTCATGTGTTTATGCAGAACAACAAAGAGAGAAAGCAGAGGAGCAAAAAAAAAAAAATTGTCTGGGTGAGGGAGAGGAATAGATAAAGGAGGAGAGAAGAAGTTGGATCAGGACAAGGGAGAAGAAGAGAGGGGGAAGAATGTTTGCTGGATTGTGCATCTCTGTGGTTTTCCCCCTTACACATGTGGAATCCATGAAAGCTTATTTCTGCCATGAATAGAAAATAAAAAAAAGTAATTGTGTCTTTTTCTCTCACAATTCTGACTTTTTTATGTCAATTCCTAGTTTATATCTCAATTCTGAGAAAAAATTCAGTTGCAACCTCTGTTGAAATTGCTTTCTATTTTTGACTAAAATATTTGATTTTGACATAGTTGTGGCCTAATGCTGCAGCAAAAATGGCTGCCCACTGCTGTGTGTGTGTGTGTGTATGTGTGTGTGTTCAATACTCACTGCTGTGTGTGTACACTTGGATGGGTGAAATGCAGAGCACAAATTCTGAGTATGGGACACCATACTTGGCTATGTCACGTCACTTTTTTAAATAGAATTGTTTTATGAATTGTGTGTTAGGAACAGAGAAAAACTGTAAAACACATTACAGAGCTATCACAATTGCATTAACTATAAAAAAGTATTTTTCAAAAGTTGGTGTAAGAGTAGTAGAGAGAGTTGAGGAATGGGTTCAATGAGAGGGAGAGGAAGAGTGGAACAGGTAGAAAGATATGAGGAGAGATTTGAAGAAAAAGAGAGAGTCAGGAAGAGTAGAATGAGGAAGAGAAGAGGGGGAAGAGATGGGTAAAGTGGACTTGTAGTGGAGAGAATTTGAAAGAAGACATGAAAAGAAAGGACAGCAAGTGAAAGAGGAGTGAAGAGAAGGTACGTAGAAGGTACAGACTTTCAAATGAAATAGAAGTCACCTTAATTGACCATGTAATAAATCATGATCAAAATCAAAAATCAGAGTTTTGTCAAAAAAAAACTCCCATGCTGGATAATGAGACAGCACATTAGAGATATTTCATCTTTCTAGCCCTAATAGAATATAGCCCATAATAGCCCTAAAATAAAAACAAAAACCAGCAACAATGCAGAACACATAGAAATAATGTGGCATAATTGAAAAAAACGATATTTCAGTACAAAAAATCTAAGAAAATGCTAAAGTTGACAATTTCTTATGCGTTAATGCAAGAGAAGTTAGAATGTTTAATAAGATGATAAGATATTAATAAGATAATAAGAAAATATCGTATATATTAATGGCTCTAAGCACAGTAAGAATTTGCAAGGAAAGAAAACATTAGTTGTTGAATGCAGTGCTGTGAGCAGGTCTCGCACTGCTACCCGATCATATGAAAATGTGTATAAATAGTACACGAAATGTATACGCCAAAATGAGTTTTCAACTAATGTGTACATTGTGTACAAGCACTAACAAATTCTTGCTTGCTTAGAACCATATGATATATTCTTGTTAATTTTCTTACTAAACATTATAACTTCTCTTGAATTAACGCATAAGAAATTCTTCCTTTGTAAATCCATTGCATACAATTTATTTATTAATATATTGTCCCTCAATTAGTAATACTTTTAATGTATATGTCTGTATAAAAAATTATGTAAAATTCACTTTAAAGAAGATTTACATTCCTTAATTTCTTTTCTGGGATAACGTTGAACAAAGTGCTTTAGTTTATTGGAAGATTGCTGCCATCTACTGGAACACAGGCACTTTTAAAATGAAAATATAAAATTTCAACTAAAGACACTAGATGGCCGCATAGGATCACTCGATGGCTCATTTGCCATTTCCATACAGGTCACATCTTTTCACATTTTTATTTAGATTTATATTTAGCCATTATAAAATCACTATAGTAACATTTTTTTTTTTAAAATCACTCTTTGTCAGCGTTTAGCATTTTTGTACATTCTTCTTGTACTGAAGTGTCATGACTTCGGTCTGATTTGCCATGTTTTGTTGTCTTGTCTTTGTGTCTGCGTGCCCTGTTGTCTCTAAGCACATCAGTTTTGTTTTGACAGCCCTCCATGTGCTCTGCTGTCAGTGTGGCATTTTCCCCTCCCACTCGTTATCATTTCAATTGTGTTCTCTTTCACACCTGTTGCCACTTATCCCTCATTAGCTTTCCCTATTTTAGATCCTCTTGTGCTCAGTTTCTTGTCAGACCGTTGTTGTATGTTTGAGCTAACACTTCGCTCGTGACCTTCCCTTCTTGTTTGCCTAGTCTTGCCGTGTTGTGTCTTTTAGGCTCCAAGTGCTGTTTTGTTTTGTTTCTTTTGTTTTGAACAGCTCTTTCTCATCCTTCCAGACTGTTTTGTTTAACTTCCTGCCCTGGCTATCTTTGTGTCTGTTGAGACTTGGATGCATCGCTCCAGCCCCTCTCTGCATTCTCAACGCTCTCATCTGGGAAGTTAGTGAGACTTCGGCGCTGCGTCACGGACTACACTCTGGTCAGAGTGACTTCCACGCTGCGTCACGAGTGGAAGGACTTTGTTTTGGACTTTCTCTCTTTTGTGTTCCTGTTATTTTTTCCTCCCTGTGCTCAGTGAGAGCAAAATAAACTTTTCTGTTACCTGCAACTGAATCCATATTTTTCCCTGACACTGAAGTATCGGTTTTTGCAATTATGCCACAGTATTACAGTCAAACCTGAACATGATGTTATGTGTGTGCACAACGGAATGAAGTTAATTATTGCATGCAATGAAACAGATGCACAGTTTACATTGTATTCCAGATGCACATCTAATTAAGTTGGATATTGTAAGCAATGCAAAACAAAATGTTATCTCTTCTTATGAAATACAAGGAAACGGCACACATGTTGTGTTTTCTCTTAACAGCACAACGGAATGAGTTAGTTCTTGAATGCATTGCAGTCCAATAGCACATGTGTGCTCTGTTTCGTTGCATTGCAAACAAGATCTAACAATCCGTTGTGTATTGAAAAAAATAACATAGAAGCTATGCACTTGTTTAATTGCATTGTATAAGAATGAACTTATTCCGTTGTGCATTTTAGAGAGCATAAAATATGATCTGTTATACTGCATTGCATACAATGCATCTAACTTATTTAATTTAATCTGTTGTGCACTGAAGAATAACGTAAACTATGCTCTTGTTTCATTGAATTGTAAAACAAGATCTAACTTATTCCGTTTTGCAGTGAAGAGATAACACTAACACAGATGCGGTTGCACTGCATTGCATACAAGATCTAAATAATTTACTAGATTTCACATTGCATTTCATACAAGGGCTAAATTATTCCGTTGTGCATTTAAAAATAACGCATTATACATGCTCTAAATATATGTAAAGGGCGCATAGCTGTATTCATGGCAATGCAACCACGCCTGTTATCTTAGTTCATTCATCGCAGATAACATCAATGTTATCTCTTCAAAGGTTGAGGAATACGTTTTTGTATACAATGCAAGCATAACTTACATGTTAGTTCTTGTATTTATTGCAATGCAACAGCATATGTGGTTTGATTTCTCTTCAATGCACAAAGGAAAGAGTTCTTTCGTGTATGTAACGCAGTCTCTTCACTTCACAACGTCTTTTGTGTTATCTCTTTAATGCAGGTGGAATACATTAGTTATTGTATACAATGTACATTTCTTGATATGCAGATGCATTGCAATGCAACAGCATATGTGATTTGTTTTCTCTTCAAAGCACATAGGAAAGAGTTAGTGCTTGTATGCATCGCTGTGCAACAAGCACCTGTTGTGTTATCTCTTCACTGCAAAACGGATTAAGTTACTGCAATGCAATGCACGTTATGTGTTAAATCTCAATGCATTAGGGATGTGTTATTTCATTCATCGCAACACCACATATGTTATGTGTTATCTCTTCAATGCATAAAGAATAAGTTCGTTTTTGTATATGGAAGGAAACAGTGCATAACTTACATGATAGTTCTTGTATTTATTGCAATGCAACAGCACGTGTTATATTAATTTCCTCTATTCACAGCGTAATAAGCTAACTATTAAATGCAATGCACTGAAACAGTTCTTGATACATTGCAATGCAACAGCATATGTGATTTGTTTTCTCTTCGATGCACAAAGAGTTACTTCTTGTATGCAGCGCAGCGCAACAAGCACCTGTTTTGTTATCTATTCACTGCAAAACTTACTGCACTGCATGTTATGTGTTAATCTCAATGCATAACGGATGCGTTAGTTCATTCATTGCAACACCACAAGTTGTGTTATCTCTTCAATGCATATACAATGCAAGAAACAGTGCACAACTTACATGTTATTTCTTGTATGCATTGCAATGCAACATTACATGTTATATTAACTTCTGCTATACACAACATAAGTTAATTATTTATTGCAATGCACTGAAACAGTTCTTAATGCATTCCAATGTGATTTGTTTTCTCTTCAATGCACAAAGGAAAGAGTTAGTTCTTGTATGTAATGCAGTGCAACAAGCACCTGTCGTGTTATCTCTTCACTGCAAAACGGATTAAGTTACTGCAATGGAATGTACATGTTATATGTTATTTCTTCAGTGCATAACGGATGAATTAGTTTATTCATCGCAACACAACGTCTTTTGTGTTATCTCTTCAATGCAGGAGGAATACAGTAGTTCTTGTATACAATGTGTATACAAACAGTGCATAACTTACAAGTTGCAATGCAGCAGCACATATTTTTTATTAATTTCTTGTATTCACAGCGTAATAAGTTCACTATTGTATGCAATGCACTGAAACCGTTATTGATGCCTTGCAAAGCAACAGCATATGTGATTTGTTTTCTCTTCAAAGCACAAAGGAAAGAGTTAGTTCTTGTATGCAATGCAGCGCTGTGCAACAAGCACCTGTCGTGTTATCTCTTTACTGCAAAACAGATTAAGTTACTGCAATGGAATGCACGTTATGTGTTATCTCTGCACTGCACAACGGAAGAATTAAGATGAATTCATCGCAACACAACGTCTTTCGTGTTATCTCTTCAATGCAGGAGGAATACATTAGCTCTTGTATACACTGTAAGGAACAGTGCATAACTTACAAGTTGCAGTGCAGCAGCACATATTTTATATTAATTTCTTCTATTCACAGCCTAATATGTTAACTATTGTATGCAATGCACTGAAATAGTTCTTGCATGCATTGCAATGCAACAGCACATTATATTAATTTCTACAATGCACAACATAAGTTAATTATTGTGTGCAAATGCAGTGAAATAGTTCTTGCATTTATTGCAATGCAACAGCATATGTGATTTGTTTTCTCTTCAATATACAAGGGAAAGAGTTAGTTCTTGTGTGCAATGCAGTGCACCAAGCACCTGTCGTGTTATCTCTCACAACGGTTTAAGTTACTGCAATGCAATGTATGTGTTATGTGTTATCTCTTCACTGCAAAACGGAATAACTGACTGCAATGCAATGCACATGTTATGTTATGTTAATCTCTTAACGGATGAGTTAGTTCATTATCACATCACCACATATGTAATGTGTTATCTCTTCAATGCATAAGGAATAAGTTAGTTTTTGTATAAAATAAAAGGAAACAGTGCGTAACATACATGTTAGTTCGTGTATACATTGCAATGCAACAGCACATTAGTTTATTCTATGCATAACGTAATAAGTTGTTTATTGTATGAATGAAACAGTTAATTCGTGTATTTATTGCATTGCATCAGCATATGTGATTTGATTTCTCTTCAATGCACAAAGGAAAGAGTTCTTTCTTGTATTATTACATACATCTTTCCTTTGTGCATTGAAGATGCACAACGGATTAAGTTACTGCAATGCAATGCAAATATTATGTGTTATCTCAATGCATAACAAATGAGTTAGTTAGTTCATTCATCGCAACACCACATACGTTATCTCTTCAGTGCATAAGGAATAAGTTAGTTCTTGTATACAAGAACTGTGAACTTCATTGCACAGTTTATTATTTATTTGAGTTTATTATGTATTATTATTTGTGTTTTTTTTCTATTCAGTGTACTGCAATGAAATTAGAAAATATGTTATGTGTTTTCTCTTCAATGCAAAAACTAAATTCTTGTAACCGTTGCACTGCAACAGCACATTTACCTCTTTAATACACAAAAGAAAAAGTATAATAAATACATGTATTTCAGCCATACAGAAGTCTATATTAGACCGACTTACATTTTTTTCTGACCTAGCATCATCGTTCATGAACTTTCAGTGATCAAGAACTTTTTAAACATACTCATGATAATACGTCAGCCAAAGAGTATTGCATATTTGTTTTAATGGACATTTTTCTAGCCAAAGAGTACTCGATCTTGAACTTTTATATATAACTATTGACTCCTTTTGATGATACGTAAGCCATAGAGTTTTGCATATTTGACCTAATAGGTATATTTCTGGCAAACTAGTCCTCCCTCAATCATGAACTTTCTATACATACTCATTGACTCCATCCGATGTTAGATCATCCACACAGTAGTCCATATTAGACCTACTGAACATATTACTGGCCAAAGAGTATTTGATATTGAACTTTTTATATATACTCATTGAAGTCTTCTGATATCAGATCAGCCATATAGAAGTCCATATTCATGTCCTACTTAAGTTTTTTTCTGTCCCAAGAATCTTTGATCATGAACTTTCTACACATACTTGTTGCCTCAGTATGATGTTAATTCAGCCATATTTCTGGAAAATTAGTCTTCGATCATGAACTTTTTATACATACACATTGACTCCTTCAAATGATACATCAGCCATAGAGTATTGGATATTTGACCTAATCGATAAATTTCTGGCCCACGATTATTCGAATCTGAACTTTTTATACATTTATACATTATACATTTTAAGTCAGCCAAAGAGTATTGCATATTTAAAAAGAGTATTGCATATTTGCCAAAGAGTCCATACATTGTTATTGACTCCTTCTGATGATAAGTCAGCCATAGAGTATTGCATATTTGACCTAATGGAAATATTTCTTGTTCAAAGAGTACTTGATCTCGAATTTTCTATACATTATTGACTCTTTCTGATGTTACTTCACCCATACAGAAGCCCCTATTAGACGTACTGAACATATTTCTGGCAAATTAGTCCTCGATCATGAACATTTTATACATACATATTGACTGCTTTTGATGATACGTCAGCAATAGAGTATTGCATATTTGACCTAATGGACATATTTCTGGCAAATTTGTCCTCAATCATGAACTTTCTATACATGCTTTTTGAGCGTTTTTGTTAGATCATCCAGACAGTAGTCCATCAGCTGTACATATTTCTGGCCAAAAAGTATTTGATATTGAACTTTTTATACATACTTCTTGATGCCTTCTGATGTCACATCAGTCAGCCAAAGAGTATTGGATATTTGACCTAATCGATCAATTTCTGGCCCAAGATTATTCGAATCTGAACTTTTTATACATTTATACATTATACAAGATGTCATATTTCTGGCCCAAGATAGATGTCCATATTTGACCTACTGAACATATTTCTGACCCAAGAGTCCTCAATCAAGAACTTTCTTTACAGACTCATTGACTCCTTCTAATGTTACATCAGACCGACAGGCCCAAGAGTACATGATGTTGAACTTTCCATACATATTCCTTGACTCAAGAACAGTAGTCCATATTAGACCTACTTTTTACATTTTTTCTATCCAAAGAGATCTTGAATTTTCTATACACACTTATTGACTCCTTCTGATGTTACATCCCACATACTTCTGGCCAAACAGAATTCAATATTGAACTTTTTATATATACATTGATGCCTTCTGATGTTAGATCAGCCAGACAGTAGTCAATATTGGATCTACTGAACATATTTCTGGCCCGAGTCCTCAATCATGAACATTCACTACATTGACTCCTTCTGATTTCAGCTATACAGTAGTGCACATGTGATGTAATGAACATATTTCTGACCCAAGAATCATTGTTCATGAAATTTCAAAACATAATCCTTTAATCCTTCAATTTTACAACAGCCATACAGAAGTCCATATTTGACCAACTGAACATATTTCTGGCCAAATATTTCTATATTTCTTGATCTTGAACTTTCTATATATACTCATTGCCTCTTTCTGATGTGACATCAGCTATATAGAAGTCCATATTTGACCCACTGAACATATCTCTGTCTCAAGAGTCCTTGATCATCATCTTTCTATAGATCATATATCTTTCTAAAACTCATTGACTCGTTTTGATGTGACGTCAGGCATACAGAAGTCCAAGAGTCCTCGATCATGAACATTCATATTCATTGTCTCCTTCTGCTGATAGGTCAGCTATAAAAAAGTGCATATGTGATGTAATGAACATTTGTCTGGCCAAAAAAGTACTTGATCTTGAACTTCCTGTACACACTTATGGACTCTTTCTGATGTTACATCGGACAGAAAGTAGTCTATATTTGACTTACTGAACATATTTCTGGCTCAAGAGTCCTCGATCATGAACATTCTATACATACACATTGATTCTGATGATATGTCAGTATACAGAACTCCATATTTGAGCTACTGAACATATTTCTGGCCAAGAAGTACTCAATCTTGAACTCTTGAACCTCTTTCTGATGTTACATCAGCCATACAAAAGTCCATATTTGACTTATTGAACATAATTCTGGCAAAAGAGTGGCCAATCATGAACATTCAAAACATAATAATTCACTATTTCTGATTTTAAATCAACCATACAGAAGTCCAATATTTGACCTCCTGACATATTTCTGGCCAAAGAGAACTTGATGTTGAACTTTCTATTTCTACTCATTGACTTCTGATGATACGTCAGCCATAGAGTAGTCCATATGTGACCTAATGAACATATTTCTGGTGGAAGAGTACTTGATCTTGAACTTTCTATACATACTCTTTGCCTCTTTCTGATGTTACATCAGCCATACAGAAGTCCATATTTGACCAAAGAGTGCTGAAGTAACATCAGAGAGAGGCAAAGAGTATGTTTAGAAAATTTAGTCAATGAGAATAAAAAGTTCAATGTCCAGTACTCTTGGGCCAGAAATGTTCATTAGGTCAAATATGTACTACTGTCTCTCGGATATAACATCAAAAGGAGTCAACGAGTCTGTATATAAAGTTCATAATCGAGGACTCTTAAACCAGAAATATGTTCAGCAGGTCAAATATGCAATACTCTATGACGTATCATCACGTATCATCAGAAGGAGTATGTTTAAAACATTTATGAGCAAGAATTAATTTGCCAGAAATATGTTCAGTAGCTCAAATACAGACTTTGATATGGCTTATGTAATATCAGAAGGCATCAATGAGTGCATATAAAAACTTCAATGTCAAGTACACTTTGGCCAGAAATTTGTTTAATAGATCAAATATGGACTACTGTCTGGCTGATGTAATATCAGATAAAGTCAATAAGTCAGTATAGAAAGTTCATGATCGAGGAATAATTTGCCAGAAATATGTTCAGTTGGTCTAATATGGACATCTATATGGAGGAAGTAACATTGGAAGGGGTCAATGAGTATATATAGAAAATTCAAGATCAAGTGCTCTTGGGCCAGAAAAATGTTTATTAGGTCAAATATGGACTACTGTATGGCTGATGTGGTATCAGACAATGAGTATAAAATTCAATATCGAATACTCTTGGCCAGAAATTGTATGGCTGAAATAAAATCAGGATTCAATGAGAATGTATAGAATCAACCATACAGAAGTCCAATATTTGACCTCCTGACATATTTCTGGCCAAAGAGAACTCAATATCAGAGTTCTTTGAACTTTCATTGAAAGTTCATTGAACTTTCTATTTCTACTCATTGACTCCTTCTGATGATACGTCAGCCATAGAGTAGTCCATATGTGACCTAATGAACATAGATCGAGCACTTTTGGTCCAGAATCATGTTCATTAGGTCAAATATGGACTTGATGTCAATGAGTCAGTATAGAAAGTCCATGATCGAGGACTAATTATGTAAGTTCAGTTGGTCAAATATGGACTACTGTCTGGCTTATCTAACATCAGATGGAGTCAATATGTATAGGAAGTTCATGATCGAGGACTAATTTGCCAGAAATATGTTCAGTAGGTCTAATATGGACTTCTGTCTGTCTGATGTAACAACAGAAGGAGTCAATGAGTCTGTATAGAAATTTCATCGTTGAGGACTTATTTGCCATAAATTTGTTCTGTAGGTCAAAATGGGTTCATATATGGCTGAAGTAACATCAGAGTGAATCAATGAATATGTATTGACATTGACACTATTCTTTAAGAGCTGCTGTGCAGCTAAAATTATATACCAGTTATCAATGTTAAGCTGCTTTGACACAATCTGCATTGTAAAAAGCGCTATATAAATAAAGGTGACTTGACTTGACTTGACTATTGAAAGTTCAAGATTGAGTACTCCTAGGCCAGAAATATGTTCATTTGGTCAAATATGGACCACAGTATGGCTAATGTGATATCAGAAGGTGTCAGTAAGTAAATATAGAAAGTTCAAGATCGAGTACTCTTGGGCCAGAAATATGTCCCTTAGGTCAAATCTGACGTATCACAAAAGGAGTCAATGAGTATGTATAAAAAGTTCATGATCGAGGACTAATTTGCCAGAATTATGTTCAATAGGTCAAACATGGACTTCTATATAGCTGAATATCAGAAGGCGTCAATATAAAAAGTTCAATATCCAATTCTTTTTGGCAAGAAATATGTTCAGTAGGTCTAATGTTGACTTCTGTATGGGTGAAGCAACATCAGTAGGAGCCAATAGTAATGTAAAAAGTTCAAGATCGAATAAACATATATCCATTAGTTCAAATATCCAGTTCTCTATGGCTGACGTATCATCAGAAAGCGTCAATGAGTTTGTATAAACAGTTCATGATCCAGGACTAATTTGCCAGAAATATGTTCAGTAGGTCAAACATGTGCTCATGTATGGCTGAAGTAGCATCAGAGTGAGGCAATGAGTATAGAAAAGTTCATAATTGAGGACTCTTGGGACAATTTTTTTTTTAAGTAGGTCTAATATGGACTTCTGTATGAGTGAAGTAACATCAGAAGCAGTCAATGGTAATGTATCAAAAGTTCAAGATTGAGTTCTCTTGGGCCATATATATGACCTTTAGGTCAAATATGCAATATTCTATTACTGACGTTTCATCAGAAGCAATCAATGAGTATGTAGAGAAAGTTCATGATCGAGGACTAATTTTCTGAGAAATATGTCCATTAGGTCAAATATGCAATACTCTATGGCTGAAGCAACATTAGAGTGAGGCATGTATATAAAATTCATGATCAAGTACTCTTTCGCCAGAAATTTGTTCAGCAGGTCAAATATGGACTACTGTCTGGCTGACGTAATATCAGATAAAAGTCAATGAGTGTGTATAGAAAGTTCATGATCGAGGACTAATTTGCCAGAAATATGTTCAGTTGTTCTAATATGAACATTTGTATGACTGAAGTAACTTTAGAAGTCATTTTAGAAGTAAATTTAGAGTCAAGGAGTATGTATAGAAAGTTCAAGATCAAGTGCTCTTGGGCCAGAAAAATGTTTATTAGGTCAAATATGGACTACTGTATAGCTGATGTGATATCAGAAGGCGTCAATGAGTATAAAATTCAGTATCGAATACTCTTGGCCAGAAAATCTATGGCGAAATAAAATCAGTATTCAATGAGAATTTATTGAAAGTTTAAGATCGAGTACTCTTAGTTCAGAAATGTTCATTATGTCAAATATGGACTACAGTCTGGCTGATGTAACATCAGATAAAGTCAATGAGTATGTATAGAAAGTTTATGATCGGGTGCTAATTTGCAAGAAATATGTCCATTAGGTCAAATATACAATAATCTATGGCTGAAGAAACATCAGAGTGAGGCATGTATATAAAGTTCATGATCGAGGACTCTTGGGACAGAAAACATTTAATCAGGTCTAATATGGACTTCTTTATGACTGAAATAAAATCAGAAGCAGTCAATGAGTACATATGAAAAGTTCAAGATTGAGTACTCTTTTGCCAGAATCATGTTCATTAGGTCAAATATGCACTACTGTCTGTTTGATGTCAATGAGTCAGTATAGAAAGTTCATGATCGAGGACTAATTCGCCAGAAATATTTTCAGTAGGTCAAACATGGGTTTATGTATGGCTGAAGTAACATCAGAATGCAAGCGTATACAAAACTCATGATCGAGTACTCTGGGGACAATTTTTTTTTTTTTCTTTTTTTTTTCTTTAAGTAGGTCTAATATCAATTTCTGTATGGCTGAAATAAAATCAGGAGTCCGTGAGTCTGTATAGAAAGTTCAAGATCGAGTACTCTTGGGCCAGAAATATGTTCAGTAGGTCAAATATGGACTAGTTACTTCTTGTCTACAATGCAATGAAACAAGTACATTGCAATTAAGTTAGATCTTGTATGCTTAAACAGCACACAAGTTGGTTATTGCTTCAATGCATAAAACAAGTGCAATGTTATTGAATACACATTTGAATGAGTTAGAGTTAGCTCTTTTATGCATTGCATACAAGAACTAATGAACTATTTAACATGTGCACTTTATAACATGAGATATCCGTTGCATACTACTCACAGTATTGCATTCAATAACTAATTTGTACATTGTGTACAAGCACTAACAAATTTTTGCTGTGCTTAGAACCATTAATATATATGATATATTTTTATTAATTTTCTTATTAAACATTCTAACTTTTCTTGCATTAACGCATAAGAAATTCTTCCTTTGTAAATCCATTGCATACAATTTATTTATTAATATATTGTCCCTCAATTAGTAATACTTTTAAATATATATGTCTGTATAGAAATTTATGTAAAATTCACTTTAAAGAAGATTTACCTTCCTTAATTTCGTTTCTGGGATAACGTTGAACAATGTGCTTTGGTTTAGTGGAAGATTGCTGCCATCTACTGGAATACAGGCACTTTTAAAATGAAAATATGAAATTTCAACTAAAGACACTAGATGGCAGCATAGGATCACTCGATGGCTCATTTGCCATTTCCATATAGGTCACATATTTTCACATTTTTATTTATATTTATATTTAGCCGTTATAAAATCACTATTATAACAATTTTTTTTTTTTTAAAAATCACTCTTTGTCAGCGTTTAGCATTTTTGTACATTCTTCTTGTACTGAAATATCGGTTTTTGCAATTATGCCACAGTATTACAGTCAAACCTGAACATGATGTTATGTGTGTGCACAACGGAATGAGTTAGTTCTTGAATGCATTGCAATGCAATAGCACATGTGTGCTCTGTTTCGTTGCATTACAAACAATATCTAACAATCAGTTGTGTATTGAAAAAACAAAACAAGCTATGCACTTGTTTAAATGCATTGTGTACAAGAATGAACTTATTCGGTTGCGCATTTTAGAGAACATAAAATATGATCTGTTACACTGCATTGAATACAATGCATCTAACTTATTTAATTTAATCCGTTGTGCATTGAAGAATAACATATAAACTATGCTCTTGTTTCACTGAATTGTAAAAGAAGATCTAACTTATTCCGTTTTGCAGTGAAGAGATAACGCTAACAAAGATGCGGTTGCACTGCATTGCATACAAGATCTAAATAATTTACGAGATTTCGCATTGCATTTCATACAAAGACTAAATTATTCCGTTGTCCATTTAAAAATAACGCATTATACATGCTCTAAATATATGTAAAGGGCGCATAGCTGTATTAATGGCAATGCAACCACGCCTGTTATCTTAGTTCATTCATCGCAGATAACATCAATGTTCTTTCTTCAAAGGTTGAGGAATAAGTTAGTTTTTGCATACAATGCAAGGAAACTTACATGTTAGTTCTTGTATTTATTGCAATGCAACAGCATATTTGGTTTGATTTCTCTTCAATGCAAAAAGGAAAGAGTTCTTTCGTGTATGTAACGCAGTCTCTTCACTTCACAACGTCTTTTGTGTTATCTCTTCAATGCAGGTGGAATACATTAGTTATTGTATACAATGTAAGGAAACAGTGCATAACCTACAAGTTGCAATGCTGCAGCACATATTTTTATATTAATTTATTTTATTCACAGCGTAATAAGTTAACTATTGTATGCAATCCACTGAAACAGTTCTTGATGCATTGCAATGCAAAACAGCATACATATGTGATTTGTTTTCTCTTCAGTGCACAAAGGAAAGAGTTAGTTCTTGTATGCAACGCAGTGCTCTCTTCACTGCAAACCGTATTAAGTTACTGCAATGCAATGCACGTTATGTGTTAAATCTCAATGCATTACGGATGAGTTAGTTCATTCATCGCAACACCGCATATATGTTATCTCTTCAATGCATAAGGAATAAGTTTGTTTTTGTATTCAATGCAAGGATACAATGCATAACCTACATGTTATTTCTTGAAGGCATTGAAATGCAACAGCACATATATGTTATATTAATTTCTTCTATGCACAACATAAGTTAACTATTATATGAAATGCACTAAAACAGTTCTTGATGCATTGCAAAGCAACAGCATATGTGATTTGTTTTCTCTTCAAAGCACAAAGAGTTACTTCTTGCATGCAACGCAGCGCAACAAGCACCTGTTTTGTTTTGAATAGATATTCACTGCAAAACGGAATAACTTACTGCACTGCAGTGCATGTTATGTGTTAATCTCAAAGCATAACGGATGCGTTAGCTCATTCATCGCAAGTTCAGCACTACAAGTTGTTATCTCTTCAATGCATATACAATGCAAGAAACAGTGCACAGCTTACATGTTATTTCTTGTATGCATTGCATTGTAACATTACATATGTTATATTAATTTCTTCTATACACAACATAAGTTAACTATTTTTTGCAATGCACTGAAACAGTTCTTAATGCATTGCAATGCAACAGCATATGTGATTTGTTTTCTCTTCAATGCGCAAAGGAAAGAGTTAGTTCTTGTATACAATGCAGTGCAACAAGCAACTGTCGTGTTAACTCTTCACTGCAAAACGGATTAAGTTACTGCAATTTAATGCACATTATGTGTTATCTCTGCACTGCACAACGGATGAATTAAGATGAATTCATCGCAACACAACGGCTTTTGTGTTATCTCTTCAGTGCAGGAGGAATACATTAGAATCTTGTATACAAATGACTTACAAGTTGCAATGCAGCAGCACATATTTAATATTAATTTCTTTTATTCACAGCGTAATAAGTTAACTATTGTATGCAATGCACTGAAACAGTTCTTGATTTGTTTTCTCTTCAAAGCAAAGAAAGGGTTAGTTCTTGTAAGCAATGCTGTGCAAAAAGCACCTGTTGTGTTATCTCTTCACTGCAAAACGGATTAACTTAATGCAATGCAATGCACATGTTATATGTTAAATCTCAATGCGTTATGGATGAGTTAGTTCATTCATCGAAACACCACATGTTATGTATTATCTCTTCAATGCATAACGAATAAGTTAGTTTTTGGATACAATGCAAGGAAACAGTGCATACCATACATGTTAGTTCTTGTATACATTGTAATGCAACAGCACGTGTTATATTAATTTATTCTACTCACAGCGTAATAAGCTATTATATGAAATGCACTGAAACAGTTCTTGATGCATTGCAATGCAACAGCATATTGATTTGTTTTCTCTTCGATGCATAAGGGAAAGAGTTAGTTTGTATGCAATGCAGTGCAGTGCAATATGCACCTGTCGTGTTATCTCTTCACTGCAAATCGAATTAAGTTACTGCAATGGAATGCACGTTATATGTTATCTTTTCAATGCATAACGGATGAATTAATTCATTCATCGCAACACAACGTTATTGTAACGCTGTTATCTCTTCAACGCAGGAGGAATACATTGTTGCAATGCAGCAACACATATTTTTTATTAACTTCTTGTATTCACAGCGTATTAAGTTCACTATTGTATGCAATGCACTGAAACAGTTCTTGATGCCTTGCAATGCAACAGCCATATTTGTTATGTTTTCTCTTCAAAGCACAAAGGAAAGGGTTAGTTCTTGTAAGCAACGCTATGCAACAAGCACCTGTCGTGTTACCTCTTCACTGCAAAATGGATTAAATTACTGCAATGCAATGCACGTTATATGTTAAATCTCAACGCGTTATGGATGACACCACATATGTTATATATATTATCTCTTCAATG
The DNA here is from genome assembly GCA_037950665.1 of Hypophthalmichthys nobilis. Classification (NCBI taxonomy): domain Eukaryota; kingdom Metazoa; phylum Chordata; class Actinopteri; order Cypriniformes; family Xenocyprididae; genus Hypophthalmichthys; species Hypophthalmichthys nobilis. The sequence goes on from CM075479.1 coordinate 28,868,405, forward strand.
CATAGTTTTTGTATACAATGCAAGGAAACAGTGCATAACGTACATGTTAGTTCCTGTATGCATTGCAGTGCAACAGCAGAACATGCGTTATATTTATTTATTCTATTCACAGCGTTATAAGATAACTATTATATGCAATGCACTGAAACAGTTCTTGATGCATTGCAATGCAACAGCATATGTGACTTGTTTTCTCTTCGATGCACAAAGTAAAGAGTTACTTCTTGTATGCAACAAGCACCTGTTTTGTTATCTCTTCATTGCAAAACGGAATAACTTACTGAAACGCTATGCAACAAGCACCTGTCGTGTTATCTCTTCACTGCAAAACGGATTAACTTACTGCAATGCAATGCACATATCATATGTTAAATCTCAATGCATTATGGATGAGCTAGTTCAGGAAAGAGTTAGTTTGTATGCAATGCAGTGCAATATGCACCTGTCGTATTATCTCTTCACTGCAAAACGAACTGTTACTGCAATGGAATGCACATGTTATGTTAGCTTTTCAATGCATTACGGATGAATTCATTCATTCATCGCAACACAACGTCTTTTGTGTTCTCTTCAACGCAGGAGGAATACATTGTTGCAATGCAGCAACACATATTTTTTATTAACGTCTTGTATTCACAGCGTATTAAGTTCACTATTGTATGCAATGCACTGAAACAGTTCTTGATGCCTTGCAATGCAACAGCATATTTGATATGTTTTCTCTTCATAGCACAAAGGAAAGAATTAGTACTTGTACGCAACGCTATGCAGCAAGCACCTGTCGTGTTAACTCTTCAACTGCAAAACGGATTAAGTTACTGCAATGGAATGCACATGTTATTTGTTAAATCTCACTGCATTATGGGTGAGTTAGTTTATTCATCGTAACACCACATATGTTATGTACTATCTCTTCAATGCATAGTTTTTGTATACAACGCAAGGAAACAGTGCATAACGTAAATGTTAGTTCTTGTATGCATTACAGTGCAACAGAAGAACATGTGTTATATTTATTTATTCTATTCACAGCGTTATACGATAACTAATTATATGCAATGCACTGAAACAGTTCTTGATGCATTGCAATGCAACAGCATATGTGACTTGGTTTCTCTTCGATGCACAAAGTAAAGAGTTACTTCTTGTATGCAACGCTATGCACAACAAGAACCATTTTGTTATCTCTTCACTGCAAAACGGAATTTCTTACTGCAATGCAATGCATATGTTATGAGATAATCTCAATGCATAACGGATGCGTTAGTTCATTTATCGCAACACCACACGTTGTTATCTCTTCAATGCATATAAAATGCAAGAAACAGTGCACAACTTACATGTTATTTCTTGTATGCATTGCAATGCAGCATAACATATGTTATTTTAATTTCTTCTATACACAAGATAAGTTTAACTATTGTTTGCAATGCTCTGAAACAGTTCTTGATGCATTAACAATGTGATTTGTTTTCTCTTCAATGCACAGAGGAAAGAGTTCGTTCTTGTATGCAATGCAGTGCAACAAGCACCTGTCGTGTTAACTCTTCACTGCAAAACGGATTAAGTTACTGCAATGGAATGCACGTTATGTGTTATCTCTGCACCGCACAACGGATAAATTAAGATAAATTCATTGCAACACAACGGCTGTGTTATCTCTTCAATGCAGGAGGAATACATTAGTTCTTGTATACAAATGATTTACAAGTTGCAATGCAGCAGCACATTTTTAATATTAATGTCTTCTATTCACAGTGTAATAAGTTATAACTTACTGCAATGCAATGCACATGTTATATGTTAAATCTCCATGCATTATGGATGAGTTAGTTCATTCATCGTAACACCACATATGCTATGTATTATCTCTTCAATGCATAAGGAATGTTAGTTTTGTGTACAATGCAAGGAAACAGTGAATAAATTACAAGTTAGTTATTGTATGCACTGCAATGCAACAGCATATGTGTTATGTTAATTTATTCTACTCACAACGTAAAAAGCTAACTATTATATGAAATGCACTGAAACAGTTCTTGATGCCTTGCAATGCAACAGCATATGAGATTTGTTTTCTCATTAAAGCCAAAGGAAAGGGTTAGTTCTTGTAAGCAACGCTGTGCAACAAGCACCTGTCGTGTTATCTCTTCACTGCAAAATGGATTAAATTACTGCAATGCAATGCACAAGTTATATGTTAAATCTCAATGCGTTATGGATGAGATAGTTCATTCATCGTAAACACCACATGTTATGTATTATCTCTTCAATGCATAGTTTTTGTATACAATGCTAGGAAACAGTGCATAACGTACATGTTAGTTCCTGTATGCATTGCAATGCAACAGCAGAGCATGTTATATTTATTTATTCTATTCACAGCGTTATAAGATAACTATTTTGTGCAATGCACTGAAACAGTTCTTGATGCGTTGCAATGCAACAGCATATGTGACTTGTTTTCTCTTCGATGCACAACGTAAAGAGTTTACTTCTTGTATGCAACAAAGCACCTGTTTTGTTATCTCTTCACTGCAAAACGGATTAAGTTACTGCAATGGAATGCACATGTCATATCTTAAATCTCAGTGCATTATGGATGAGCTAGTTCATTCATCTTAACACCACATATGCTATGTATTATCTCTTCAATGCATAAGGAATAAGTTAGTTTTTGTGAACAATGCAAGGAAACAGTGTATAACTTACATGTTATTTCTTGAAAGCATTGCAATGCAACAGCATGTGTTATATTAATTTATTCCACTCACGGTGTAATAAGTTAACTATTATATGAAATGCACTGAAACGATTCTTGATGCATTGCAATGCAACAGCATATGTGATTTGTTTTCTCATCAAAGCACAAAGTAAAGAGTTACTTCTTGTATGCAACGCAGCACAACAAGCACCTGTTTTGTTATCTATTCACTGCAAAACGGAATAACTTACTGCAATGCAATGCATATGTTATGTGTTAATCTCAGTGCATAACGGATGCGTTAGTTAATTCATCGCAAGTTCAACACCACAAGTTGTGTTAACTCTTCAATGCATATACAATGCAAGAAACAGTGCACAACTTGCATGTTATTTCTTGTATGCATTGCATTGCAACATTACATATGTTACATTAATTTCTTCTATACACAACATAAGTTAACTATTTTTTGCAATGCACTGAAACAGTTCTTGATGCATTGCAATGAGATTTGTTTTCTCTTCAAAGCACAAAGGAAAGGTTAGTTCTTATAAGCAACGCTGTGCAACAAGCACCTGTCTTGTTATCTCTTCACTGCAAAACGGATTAACTTACTGCAATACATTGCACGTTATATGTTAAATCTCAGTGCGTTATGGATGAGTTAGTTCATTCATCGAAACACCACATGTTATGTATTATCTCTTCAATGCATAACGAATAAGTAAGTTTTTGTATACAATGTAAGGAAACAGTGCATACCTTACATGTTAGTTCTTGTATGCATTGCAATGCGACAGCACATGTGTTTACATTAATTTATTCTACTCATAGCGTAATAAGCTAACTATTATATGAAATGCACTGAAACAGTTCTTGATGCATTGCAATGCAACAACATATGTGATTTGTTTTCTCTTCGATGCACAAAGGAAAGAGTTAGTTTGTATGCAATGCAGTGCAATATGCACCTGTCGTGTTATCTCTTCACTGCAAAACGAATTAAGTTACTGCAATGGAATGCACATGTTATATGTTATCTTTTTTCAATGCATAACGGATGAATTAATTCATTCATCGCAACACAACGTCTTTTGTGTTATCTCTTCAACGCAGGAGGAATACATTATTGCAATGCAGCAACACGTATTTTTGATTAACTTCTTGTATTCACAGGGCATTAAGTTCACTATTGTATACAATGCACTGAAACAGTTCTTGATGCCTTGCAATGCAACAGCATTATTATTACTGAATTATTACTTGTACGCAACGCTATGCAACAAGCACCTGTCGTGTTAACTCTTCACTGCAAAACGGATTAAATTACTGCAATGGAATGCACATGTTATTTGTTAAATCTCAGTGCATTATGGATGAGTTAGTTCATTCATCGTAACACCACATATGCTATGTATTATCTCTTCGATGCATAAGGAATGAGTTAGTTTTGTGTACAATGCAAAGAAACAGTGCATTGCAATGCAACAGCACGAGTTATATTAATATATTCTATTCATAGTGTAATTAACTATTATATGCAATGCACTGAAACAGTTCTTGATGCCTTGCAGTGCAACAGAATATGAGATTTGTTTTCTCATCAAAGCACAAAGGAAAGGGTTTAGTTCTTCTAAGCAACGCTGTGCAACAAGCATCTGTCCTGTTATCTCTTCACTGCAAAACGGAATAACTTACTGCAATGCAATGCACATGTTATATGTTAAATCTCAATGCATTATGGATGAGTTAGATCATTCATCGTAACACCACATATGCTATTTGTTACCTCTTCAATGCATAAGGATTAAGTTAGTTTTTCACAAAGGAAAGAATTAGTACTTGTACGCAACGCTATGCAACAAGCACTTCGTCTTAACTCTTCATTGCAAAACGGATTAAGTTACTGCAATGGAATGCATGTTATTTGTTAAATCTCAATGTATTATGGGTGAGTTAGTTCATTCATTGTAACACCACAAATGTTATGTATTATCTCTTCAATGCATAGTTTTTGTATACAATGCAAGGAAACGTACATGTTAAAGCACTAACATGTACGTTTCCTTGCATTGTATACAAAAATACATTACATTATACAACACATTATACAATACATTACAATGCAACAGCAGAACATGTGTTATATTAATTTATTCTATTCACAGCGTTATACGCTAACTACTATATGCAATGCACTGAAAGAGTTCTTGATGCATTGCAATGCGACAGTATATGTGACTTGTTTTCTCTTCGATGCACAAATTAAAGAGTTACTTCTTGTATGCACTGCAATGCAACAAACACCTGTTTTGTTATCTCTTCACTGCAAAACGGAATAACTTACTGCAATGCAATGCATATGTTATGAGATAATCTCAATGCATAACGGATGCGTTAGTTCATTCAACGCAACACCACACGTTATGTGTTATCTCTTCAATGCATATAAAATGCAAGAAACAGTGCACAACTTACATGTTATTTCTTGTATGCATTGCAAAAGCAGCATTACGTATGTTATTATTAATTTCTTCTATACACAACATAAGTTTTGTATAGAAAATATGCATATGTAATGTGTTATCTCTTAATGCATAAGGAATGTTAGTTTTTGTATACATTAAAAGGAAAGAGCGTAACATACATGTTAGTTCGTAGATGCATTGCAATGCAACAGCACATTAATTTATTCTATGCATAACGTAATAAGTTGTTTATTGTATGAATGAAACAGTTAATTCGTGTATTTATTGCATTGCATCAGCATAAGTGATTTGATTATTACATACAAGAAAAAACTCTTTTCTTTGAGCATTGAAGATGCACAACGGATTAAGTTACTACAATGCGATGCAAATATTATGTGTTATCTCAATGCAAAACGAATGAGTTCATTCATCGCAACAATTAGTTCTTGTATACAAAAAACTGTGAACTTCATTGCACAGACGAAATTAATTAATTATGTATTATTATTATGTGTGCCTTTTTTCTACTCAGTGTACTGCAATAAAATTAGAAAATATGTTGTTTTCTCTTCAATGCAAAAACTAAATTCTTGTAACCGTTGCACTGCACTTACACAAAAGAAAAAGTATAATAAATACATGTATTTCAGCCATACAGAAGTCTATATTAGACCTGCTTACATTTTTTTCTGACCTAGCATCATCGATCATGATCAAGAACTTTTAAAACATACTCATTGACTCATGATAATACGTCAGCCAATGAGTATTGCATATTTGTCTTAATGGACATATTTCTAGCCAAAGAGTACTCGATCTTGAACTTTTATATATAACTATTGACACCTTTTGATGATACGTAAGCCATAGAGTTTTGTATATTTGACCTAATAGGTATATTTCTGGCAAACTAGTCCTCCCTCAATCATGAACTTTCTATACATACTCATTGACTCCATCCGATGTTAGATCATCCACACAGTAGTCCATATTAGACCTACTGAACATAATACTGGCCAAAGAGTATTTGATATTGAACTTTTTATATATACTCATTGAAACCTTCTGATATCAGATTAGCCATATAGAAGTCCATATTTATGTCCTACTTAAGTTTTTTTTCTGTCTCAAGAATCTTTGACCATGAACTTTCTACACATACTTGCCTCAGTATGATGTTAATTCAGCCATATTTCTGGAAAATTAGTCCTCGATTATGAACTTTTTATACATACACACTGACTCCTTCAAATGATATGTCAGCCATAGAGTATTAGATATTTGACCTAATCGATATATTTCTGGCCCAAGATTATTTGAATCTGAACTTTTTATACATTTATACATTATACATTTTAAGTCAGCAAAAGAGTATTGCATATTTAAAAAGAGCATTGCATATTTGCCAAAGAGTCCATACATTGCTATTGACTCTTTCTGATGATAAGTCAGCCAAAAAGTATTGCATATTTCTTGTTCAAAGAGTACTTGATCTCGAATTTTCTATACATTATTGACTCTTTCTGATGTTACTTCACCCGTACAGAAGCCCCTAATTAGACTTACTGAACATATTTCTGGCAAATTAGTCCTGGATCATGAAAATTTTATACATACATATTGACTGCTTTTGATGATACTTCAGCAATAGAGTATTGCATATTTGACCTAATGGACATATTTCTGGCAAATTTGTCCTCAATCAGACTCAATCAAACTTTCTATACATGCTTTTTGAGCGTTAGATCATCCAGACAGTAGTCCATATTAGATCTGCTGTACATATTTCTGGCCAAAAGGTATTTGATATTGAACTTTTTATATTTACTCATTGATGCCATCTGATGTCACATCAGTCATATAGATGTCCATATTTGACCTACTGTACATATTTCTGACCCAATAGTCCTCAATATTGAACTTTCTTTACAGACTCATTGACTCCTTCTAATATTACATCAGATCGACAGGCCCAAGAGTACTCGATGTTGAACTTTCCATACATATTCGTTGACTCAAAATCAGTAGTCCATATTAGTCCTACTTTTTAAAAATTTTTATATCCAAAGAGATCTTGAATTTTTTATACACACTTATTGACTCCTTCTGATGTTACATCCCACATATTTCTGGCCATAGAGAATTCAAAATTGAACTTTTTATACATATTCATTGACTCCTTCTGATGTTAGATCACCCAGACACTAGTCAATATTGGACCTACTGAACATATTTCTGGCACAAGAGTCCTCAGTTTTGAACATTCACTACAATTGACTCCTGATTTCAGCTATGAATAAATATGAAAAGTTAGGTCAAATATGCAATATTCTATAGCTGACTTTTCATCAGAAGCAGTCAATGAGTATGTAGAGAAAGTTCATGATCGAGGACTAATTTTCTGAGAAATATGTCCATTAGATCAAATATGCAATACTCTATGGCTGAAGCAACATTAGAGTGTGGCATGTATAAAAAAATCATGATCAAGTACTCTGGCCAGAAATTTGTTCAGTAGGTCAAATATGGACTACTGTCTGGCTGACGTACTATCAGATAAAAGTCAATGAGTGTGTATAGAAAGTTCATGATCGAGGACTAATTTGCCAGAAATATGTTCGGTTGGTCTAATATGGACATCTGCATGGCTGAAGTAACATTGGAAGGAGTCAATTATTATATATAGAAAGTTCAAGATCAAGTACTCATGGGCCAGAATCATGTTCATTAGGTCAAATATGGACTACAGTCTGGCTGATGTAACATCAGATAAAGTCAGTAGGTATGTATAGAAAGGTCATGATCGGGTGCTAATTTGCAAGAAATTTGTCCATTAGGTCAAATATACAATAATCTATGGCTGAAGAAACATCAGAGTGAGGAGGCATGTATATAAGGTTCATGATCGAGGACTCTTGGGACAGAAAAAATGTAATTAGGTCTAATATGGACTTCTGTATGACTGAAATTAAAATCAGAAGCAGTCAATGAGTCTATATGAAAAGTTCAAAATTGAGTACTCTTGGGCCAGAATCATGTTCATTAGGTCAGATACGGACTACTGTCTGTTTGATGTCAATGAGTCAGTATAGAAAGTCCATGATCGAGGACTAATTATATATATGTTCAGTCGTTCAAATATGGACTACTGTCTGGCTTATCTAACATCAGATGGAGTCAATAAGTATGTATAGGAAGTTCATGATCGAGGACTAATTTGCCAGAAATATGTTCAGTAGCTCTAATATGGACTTCTGTATGGCTGAAACAAATTCAGAAGGTGTCAAAGAGTCAATTTAGAAAGTTCAAGATAGAGGTCTGATTTGCCAGAAATATGTTCAGTAGGTCAAATATTGACTTCTGTCTGTCTGATGTAAAAACAGAAGGAGTCAATGAGTCTGTATAGAAATTTCATCATTGAGGACTTATTTGCCAGAAATTTGTTCTGGAGATCAAAATTGTTTCATATATGGCTGAAGTAACATCAGAGTGAATCAATGAATATGTATTGAAAGTTCAAGATTGAGTACTCCTAGGCCAAAAAATATATTTATTTGGTCAAATATGGACCACAGTATGGCTAATGTGATATCAGAAGGTGTCAGTAAGTCAATATAAAAAGTTCAAGATCGAGTGCTCTTGGGCCAGAAATATGCCCCTTAGGTCAAATCTGACGTATCATCAAAAGAGGAGTCAATGAGTATGTATAAAATTTTCATTATCCAGGACTAATTTGCCAGAAATATGTTCAGGAGGTCAAACATTTGCTCATGTATGGCTGAAGTAACATCAGAGTGAGGCAATGAGTAGGTATAGAAAGTTCATAATTGAGGACTCTTGGGACAATTTTTTTTTAAGTAGGTCTAATATGGACTTCTGTATGAGTGAAGTAACATCAGAAGCAGTCAATGGTAAAGTAAGAAAAGTTCAGGACTGAGTACTCTTGGGCCATATATACATGACCTTTTAGGTCAAATATGCAATATTCTATGGCTGACTTTTCATCAGAAGCAGTCAATGAGTACGTAGAGAAAGTTTATGATCGAGGACTAATTGTCTGAGAAATATGTCCGTTAGGTCTACTGTCTGTTTGATGTCAATGAGTCAGTATAGAAAGTCCATGATCGAGGACTAATTAGATATATGTTCAGTCGTTCAAATATGGACTACTGTCTGGCTTATCTAACATCAGATGGAGTCAATAAGTATGTATAGGAAGTTCATGATCGAGGACTAATTTGCCAGAAATATGTTCAGTAGCTCTAATATGGACTTCTGTCTGTCTGATGTAAAAACAGAAGGAGTCAATGAGTCTATATAGAAATTTCATCATTGAGGACTTATTTGCCAGAAATTTGTTCTGTAGGTCAAATATTGACTTTTGTATGAGTGAAGTAACATCAGAAGCAGTCAATGGTAATGTAAGAAAAGTTCAAGATTGAGTACTCTTGGGCCATATATATATTATGACCTTTTAGGTCAAATATGCAATATTCTATGGCTGACTTTTCATCAAAAGTAGTCAATGAGTATGTAGAGAAAGTTCATGATCGAGGACTAATTTTCTTAATTGCAGTGTAACAGCATGTATGTTATCTCTTCCATACATAACGGAATAAGCTAGTTCTATTATATAATGCAACGAAAACAGCACATATGTTGTGTATGTCAACACTGCACATTGGATTCTTGTATGTCATGCAATGCACATATTTTACAAGAAATGGGTTAGTTCTTACATGCAATTGCAGTGCAACAGCTGCAATTGTTATGTGTTGTCTATTGTATAACGGAATAATTAGTTCTTGTATACAATGCAAAATGTATATCTAACTTGTTTGCATTGCAATGCAACAGAAGTTATGTATTACCTATTTAATGCAGAAACCAAATGAAAGTTAGTATTTTATTACAAAGCATCAGCACGTTATGTTTTCTCTTCAGTACAAAAAGGAATTAGTTTTTGTATGCAATGCAGTTCAACAGCACCTGTGTTATGTGTGAACTGAACAACACAACAAAATAAGTTATTTTTTGTATACCCTGCATGTAAACAGTGAATAGCTCATATGTTTATACATCACTGCACAACGCAACAACGTAGATCGTTGTGCAATGCAACGAAAAAGCACATATCTTATGAGTTTTCTCTTCAGTACAAAACGGTTTAAGTTAATTCTTGTATACAATGCAATGAAAAAGCGCATACATGTTATGTCTTAAATGCACAAACGAAATGGCTAAGTTTTAGTTTAGTTATGCGTTATATTTTCTATTCACATCGTTTTATACAATACAAGGAAACAGTGCATGCTTACCTGCTCTTTAAATGCGCAACGAAAATATGGTATATCATTTTAGTTCTTCAATGAATTGCAACAGCACACGTGTTATGTATTATCATATGTGTTATTATGTGTTCATTGCACAACGGAATAAGTTAGTTTTGTATACAATGCAACCACGGCTGTTATCTCTTCAATGCATAACAGATGAGTTAGTTCATTCAATGAAACACCACGTATGTTGTGTTTTCTCTTCAGTGCATAGAAAATTATTTAGTTATTGTATACAATATGAACTACAAGATCAGTGCATAACTGTTCACATGTAAGATGCACAATGCACAGAGGAAAGTTCGTTCTTTTATGCAACGCAGTGCAACAAGCACCTGTCATGTGTTATCTCTTCACTGCACAACGGATCAAGTGCAATGCAATGCACATGTTGTGTGTTATCTCTTCAATGCACTAACGGATGAGTTAGTTCATTATTCATCTCAGCACAACGAGTAATGTGTTATCTCTGCAATGCATGATAAATACGTTAGTTGTTGTATACAATGCAAGAAAACAGTGCAACTTACATGTTGCAATGCAACAGCACATATGTTATATTCATTTTTGTTAAAAAAAAAACATTTAAACATATGCACAGCGTAATAAGTTAACTATTGTACGGAATGCAACGAAACACTTAGTTCTTGTATTTATTGCAATGCAAAAGCATATGTGGTTTGTTTTCTCTTCGATGCACAACGATGATTTAGTTCTTGTATGCAACGCAGTGTCATCTCTTCACTGCACAACGGATCAAGTTACTGCAATGCAATGCACACGTTATGTGTTATCTCTTCAATGCATAAGAAATACGTTAGTTCTTGTAAACACTGTAAGGAAACAGTGGAACTTACATTTTGCAATGCAACAGCACATAATAATATAACATATGTGCTGTTGCATTGCAACATGTAATTTGCAACGCAGTGCAACAAGCAGTTGTCATGTGTTATCTCTTCTCTGCAAAACGGATTAAGTTACAGCAATGCAATGCAATGCACGTTATGTGTTATCTCTCAAAGCATAACGGATCAGTTAGTTCATTCTTCGCAACACCGCATATGTTATGTATTATCTTTTCAGTGCATAAGGAATAAGTCAGATTTTTGGATACAGTAACAGTTTGGTAATGTTTGGTAACAGAGCATAACTTACATGTTAGTATTTTTATTTAATGCAGTGCAACAAGCACCTGTCACGAGTGGTGTTATCTCTTCAATGCATAACGGATGAGTTAGTTCATTCATCGCAACACAACGAGTTATGTATTATCTCTTCAATGCATGAGGACTAAGTCAGTTTTTTGATAAAAATCAAGGAAACAGTGCATAACTTACATGTTCTTGTATTTATTGCAATGCAAATGCATATGTGATTTGTTTTCTCTTCAATGCACAAAGTTCGTTCTTTTATTCAACGCAGTGCAACAAGCACCTGTCATGTGTTTATCTCTTCCCTGCAATACGGATGAAGTTACTGCACTGCAATGCAATGCACATGTTATGTGTTATCTCTCAAAGTATAACGTATCAGTTAGTTCATTCATCGCATCACCGCATATGTGTTATCGCTTCAATGCATAACGGATGAGTTCATTCATCGCAACACGAGTTTATGAGTTGTCTCTTCAATGCATAAGAAATACGTTAGTTCTTGTATACAGTCCAAGGAAACAGTGCAACTTACATGATGCAATGCAACAGCACATATGTTGTATTAATTTCTTCTCTGCCTAGCGTAGTAGCGTAATAAGTTCAAATGAATCTAATTCATCGCAACACAAGGAGTTATGTATTATCTCTTCAATGCATGAGGACAGTCAGTTTTTAGATAAAAAATCAAGGAAACTGTGCATAACTTACATGTTCGTGTATGCACTGCAATGCAACAGTTAGTTCTTGTATTTACTGCAATGCAAGAGCATATGTGATTTGTTTTCTCTTCATTGCACAAAGAAAAGAGTTCGATTTTGTATGCAGTGCAGTGCAACAAGCACCTGTCATATGTTATCTCTACTGCACAACGGATCAAGTTACTCCAATGCAATGCAAATGTTAGGTGTTATCGCTTCAATGCATAACGGATGAGTTCATTCATCGCAACACGAGAAATGTGTTATCTCTTCGATGCATTAGAAATACGTTAGTTCTTGTATACATTCCAAGGAAACAGTGCAACTTACATGATGCAATGCAACAGCACATATGTTGTATCAATTTCTTCTATGCACGGCGTAATAAGTTAACTATTGTATGCAATGCAATGAAACAGTTAATACTTGATGCGTTGCAACGCAACAGCATATGTGATTTGTTTTATTTTCATGAAGAAAGGTAAGATTTAGTTCTTGTATGCAAGGCAGTGCAACAAGCAGCTGTCATGTGTTATCTGTTCCCTTGCAATACGGACTAAGTTAATGCAATGCACATGTTATGTGTTATCTCTCAAAGTATAACGGATCAGTTCATTCATCGCAACACCGCATGTTATGTATTATCTCTTCAGTACAAAAGGAATAAGTCAGTTTTTGGATACATAACCGCATAACTTACATGTTAGTTCTTGTATGCATTGCAATGCAACAGTTAGTTATTGTATTTATTGCAATGCAAAAACATATGTGATTTGTTTTCTCTTCAATGCACAAAGGAAAGAGTTTGTTCTTTTATGCAACGCAGTGCAACAATCACCTGTCGTGTGTAATCTCTTCCCTGCAATATGGATGTAGTTACTGCCTTGCAATACAGTGCATATGTTATGTGTCATCTATCAAAGCATAACGGATCAGTTAGTTCATTCATCGCAACACGAGTAATGTATTATCTCTTCAATGCATGAGGACTAAGTCAGTTTTTGGATAAAAATCATGGAAAAAGTGCATAACTTACACTTTCTTGTATACATTGCAATGCAACAGTTAGTTCTTGTATTTATTGCAATGCAAAAGCATATATGATTTGTTTTCTCTTCAATGCACAAAGGAAAGAATTAGTTCTTGTGTGAAATGCAGTGCAACAAGCACCTGTCTTGTGTTATCTCTTCCCTGCAAAACGGATTAAGTTACTGCCAATGCAATGCATGTTATGTGTTATCTCTTCAATGCATAGCACATGCGATAGTTCATTAGCTGTAACACCTCGTGTTATGTGCTATCTCTTCAATGTTAGTTCTTTTATACAATGCAAGGAAACAGTGCATAATTTGCATTTTGCAATGCATCAGCACATATGTTATATTCATTTCTTCTATGCACAGCATAATAAGTACATGATGCAATGAAACGGTTCTTGATGCATTGCAATTTAACAGTATATGTGAATCCTTTTTCTTCAATGCACAAAGAAAAGAGTTAGTTCTTTTATGCAACGCAGTGCGACAAGCACCTTTCATGTTAACACTTCACTGCAAAATGGAACAACTTCCTACAATGCAATGCAGTTGTTGTCTCATCTCTTTAACACACAACGAAATAAGTTTATAAGTTCAGTTAGAATTTTGAATGCAATGCAACAGCATATGCGATTTGCTTTCTCTTTAATGCACAAAGGAAAGAGTTCGTTCTTGTAAGCAACGCAGTTCAAATAAACACCTGTCGTGTTATCTCTTCCGTGCAAAACGAATTAATTTACTGCAATGCAGTGCACAGATAATGTGTTATCTCCTCAATGCAAAACGGATGAGTTAGTATATTCATCGCAACACAACGTGTTTTGTGTTATCTATTCAGTGGATGAAGAACACATCAGTTTTTGTAAACAATGCAAGGAAACAGTGTATAACTTACATATTGTAATGCAACAGCATATATGTTATGTCAATTTCTTCTATGCAAAACATAAGTTAATTATTGTACGTAAAATGCAATGAAACAGTTCTTGTATTTATTGCAATGTAACAGCATATATAATTTTTTTTTCTTGTTTCTTCAATTCACAAAGGTGGGAGTTAATTATTGTATGCAACGCAGTGCAAGCACCTGTCATGTCATCGGTTCATGCAATGCAATGCAAATCTTATGTGTTATTTCTTATCTTTAATACACAACGAAATAAGTTTATAAGTTAGTTAGAATTTTGAATGCAATGCAATTTCTTGATGCACTGCAATGCAACAGCATATGCGATTTGTTTATTAATCTTCAATGCACAATGCAAGGAAACTGTGCATAACGTACACGTTCTTGTATGTATTGCAATTCAACAGCACGTTATATTAATTTCTTCAATGCACAACATAAGTTACATTTTGTATGAAATGCAATACAAACGTTCTCGTATCATATATGATTGGGTTTCTCTTCAATGCACAAAGGAAAGAATTAGTTCTTGTGTGCAACAAGCAGCTTCATTGTTAGTTCTTTTACACAATGCAAGGATACAGTGCATAATTTGCATGTTTTGTAATGCATCAGCACATATGTTATATTCATTTCTTCTATGCACAGCATAATAAGTTAACTATTGTACATGATGCAATGAAACGGTTCTTGATGCATTGCAATTTGACGGTATATGTGAATCTTTTTCTCTTCAGTGCACAAAGGAAAGAGTTAGTTCTTTTATACAACGCAGTGCAACAAGCACCTATCGTGTTATCTCTTCACTGCAAAACGGAATAACAACCTGCAATGCAATGCAATGCACTAGTTGTGTTATCTCTTTAATACACAACGAAAGAAGTTCATAAATTAGGTAGAACTTTGAATGCAATGCAAGTTCTTGATGTATTGCAATGCAACAGCATATGCGATTTGTTTGCTCTTCAATGCACAATGCAAGGAAACTGTGCATAACGTAAACGTTCTTGTATGCATTGCAATTCAACAGCACGTTATATTACTTTCTTCAATGCACAACATAAGTTAAATTTTGTATGCAATGCAATACAACGTTCTCGTATCATATGTGATTGGGTTTCTCTTCAATGCACAAAGGAAAGAATTAGTTCTTGTGTGCAACGCAGTGCAACAAGCAGATGTCATGTGTTATCTCTTCCCTGCAAAACAGATTAAGTTACTGCAAAGCAATGCACGTCATGTGTTATCTCTTCAATGCATAAAAGATGCGATAGTTCATTAGTTGTAACACTTCGTGTTATGTGCTATCTCTTCATTGTTAGTTCTTTTACACAATGCAAGGATACAGTGCATAATTTGCATGTTTTGCAATGCATCAGCACATATGTTATATTCATTTCTTCTATGCACAGCATAATAAGTTAACTATTGTACATGATGCAATGAAACGGTTCTTGATACATTGCAATTTAACTGTATGTGTGAATCTTTTTTTCTTCAGTGCACAAAGGAAAGAGTTAGTTCTTTTATGCAACGCAGTGCAACCAAGCACCTTTCTTATTATCTCTTCACTGCAAAACGGAATAACTGCCTGCAATGCAATGCACATGTTAAGTGTTATCTCTTTAACACACAACGAAATAAGTTTACATGTTTTAGTTAGAATTTTGAAAGCAATGCAGGTTCTTGAAGTAGTGCAATGCAACAGCATATGCGATTTGTTAATGCTTCAATGCACAATGCAAGGAAACTGTGCATAACATACAAGTTCTAGTATGCATGGCATTGCAACAGCCCATTATATTAATTTCTTCTATGCACAACATAAGTTAATTATTGAATGCATTGCAAAGAAACAGTTAGTTCTTATATTTATTGCAGTGCAACAGCATATGTGATTTGTTCTCTCTTCAATGCACAAAGTAAAGAGTTAGTTCATTTATGCAACGCAGTGCAACAAGCATCTTTCATGTTATCTCTTCACTGCAAAACGGAATAACAACCTGCAATGCAATGCACTAGTTGTGTTATCTCTTTAATACACAACGAAATAAGTTTATAAATTAGATAGAATTTTGAATGCAATGCAAGTTCTTGATGTATTGCAAAGCAACAGCATATGCGATTTGTTTGCTCTTCAATGCACAATGCAAGGAAACTGTGCATAACGTAAACGTTCTTGTATGCATTGCAATTCAACAGCACGTTATATTAATTTCTTCAATGCACAACATAAGTTAAATTTTGTATGCAATGCAATACAACGTTCTCGTAACATATGTGATTGGGTTTCTCTTCAATGCACAAAGGAAAGAATTAGTTCTTGTGTGCAACGCAGTGCAACAAGCAGATGTCATGTTATCTCTTCCCTGCAAAACAGATTAAGTTACTGCAAAGCAATGCACGTCATGTGTTATCTCTTCAATGCATAAAAGATGCGATAGTTCATTAGTTGTAACACTTCGTGTTATGTGCTATCTCTTCATTGTTAGTTCTTTTACACAATGCAAGGATACAGTGCATAATTTGCATGTTTCGTAATGCATCAGCACATCTGTTATATTCATTTCTTCTATGCACAGCATAATAAGTTAACTATTGTACATGATGCAATGAAACGGTTCTTGATGCATTGCAATTTGACGGTATATGTGAATCTTTTTCTCTTCAGTGCACAAAGGAAAGAGTTAGTTCTTTTATGCAACGCAGTGCAACAAGCACCTATCGTGTTATCTCTTCACTGCAAAACGGTATAACTTCCTACAATGCAATACACATGTTGTCTCATCTCTTTAACGCATAACGAAATAAGTTTATGAGTTCAGTCAGAATTTTGAATGCAATGCAACAGCATATGCGATTTGTTGGCTTTTCAATGCACTATGCAATGAAACTGCATAACAAACACGTTCTTGTATGCATTGCAATGCAACAGCGCGTTATATGAATTTCTTCTGTGCACAACATAAGTTAATTTTTGTATGCAATGCAATGAAACAGTTTGTTCTTATATTTATTGCAGTGCAACAGCATATGTGATTTGTTCTCTCTTCAATGCACAAAGGAAAGAGTTAGTTCATTTATGCAAAGCAGTGCAACAAACACCTTTCTTGTTATCTCTTCACTGCATAACGGAATAACTGCCATGCAATGCAATGCACATGTTAAGTGTTATCTCTTTAACACACAACGAAATAAGTTTATATGTTTAGTTAGAATTTCGAAAGCAATGCAAGTTCTTGAAGTAGTGCAATTCAACAGCATATGCGATTTGTTTTCTCTTCAATGCACAATGCAAGGAAACTGTGCATAACATACACGTTCTAGTATGCATTGCATTGCAACAGCCCTTTATATTAATTTCTTCTATGCACAACATAAGTTAATTATTGAATGCATTGCAAAGAAACAGTTAGTTCTTATATTTATTGCAGTGCAACAGCATATGTGATTTGTTTTCTCTTCAATGCACAAAGGAAAGAGTTAGTTCATTTATGCAACGCAGTGCATCAAGCACTTTTCGTGTTATCTCTTCACTGCAAAACGGAATAACATCCTGCAATGCAATGCACATGTTAAGTGTTATCTCTTTAACACACAGCATAATAAGTTAACTATTGTACATAATGCAATGAAACGTTGCATTGCAATTTAGCAGTATATGTGAATCCTTTTCTCTTCAATGCACAAAGGAAAGAGTTAGTTCATTTATGCAAAACAGTGGAACAAGCACTTTTCGTGTTATCTCTTCACTGCAAAAAGGAATAACTTCCTGCAATGCAATGCACATGTTAAGTGTTATCTCTTTAACACACAACGAAATAAGTTTATGTTCAGTTAGAATTTTGAAAGCAATGCAAGTTTTTGATGTATTGCAATGCAACAACATTTGTTTTCTCTTCAATGCACAATGCAAGGAAACTGTGCATAACCAGCCCGATCACTTGAAAATGCGTGTCAATAATACGTGTGCAAAGTCGTGGAATGTATACGCCAAAATGAGTTTTGGCGTGCATATGATACGCAGTTTTTCGCGTGCATAAGATACGAACCCTATGGCGTATTATACCCACGAACCCCCCCACCCCCATCCTACCTAAGATCGTGTCATATAGACGCCATAAAGTGCGTATCATATGCACGCGAAAAACTGCGTATCATATACACGCCAAAGCTCATTATGGCGTATATATTCTACGAGATTACACACGCGTACTATTGATACGCATTCTCATGTTATGGCGTTGGCAGAACATACACATTCTAGTATGCATTGCAATACAACAGCGCGTTATATTAATTTCTTCTATACACAACATAAGTTACTTATTGCAATGCAATGCAATGTAACAGTTAGTTCTTATATTTATTGCAGTGCAACAGCATATGTGATTTGTTCTGTCTTCAATGCACAAAGGAAAGAGTTAGTTCTTTTATGCAACGCAGTGCAACAAGCACCTTTCGCGTTATTTCTTCACTGCAAAACGGAATAACTTCCTGCAATGCAATGCATATGTTATGAGTTAATCTGTGTTGTGTTATCTCTTTAAAACACAACGAAAGAAGTTCATAAGTTAGTTAGAATTTTGAATGCAATACAAGTTCTTGATGCATTGCAATGCAACAGCATATGCGATTTGTTTTCCCTTCAATGCACAATGCAAGGAAACAGTGCATAATTTGCATGTTGCAATTCATCAGCACATATGTTATATTCATTTTTTCTATGCGCAGCATAGTAAGTTAACTATTGTACCATGATGCAATGAAACGGTTCTTGATGCAAATTAACAGTATATGTGAATCTTTTTCTCTTCAGTGCAACAGCATATGTGATTTATTCTGTCTTCAATGCACAAAGGAAAGAGTTAGTTCTTTTATGCAACGCAGAGCAACAATCACCTTTCTTGTTATCTCTTCACTGCATAACGGAATAATGTACTGCAATGCAATGCATATGTTATGAGTTAATCTCCATGCATAATGGATGCGTTTGTTCATTCATCGCAACACCACACGTTGTGTTATCGCTTCAATGCATATAAAATGCAAGAAACAGTGCACAACTTACATGTTATTGCTTGTATGCATTGCAAAGCAACTTTATATATGTTATTTTAATTTCTTCTTTACGCAACATAAGTTTAACTATTGTTTGCAGTGCTCTTGAAACAGTTCTTGATGCATTGCAATGTTATTTTTTTTCTCTTCAATGCACAAAAGAAAGAGTTAGTTCTTTTATGCAATGCAGTGCAACAAGCACCTGTCGTGTTAACTCTTCACTGCAAAACGGATTAAGTTACTGCAATGGAATGCATGTTTTGAGTTATCTCTGCACTGCACAACGGATGAATTAAGGTGAATTCATCGCAACATAACGGATTTTGTGTTATCTCTTCAATGTAGGAGGAATACATTAGTTCTTGTATACAAATGACTTATAAGTTGCATTGTAGCAGCACATATTTAATATTAATTTCTTCTATTCACAGCGTAATAAGTTAACTATAGTATGCAATGCACTGAAACAGTTCTTGATGCCTTGCAATGCAACAGCCTATGAGATTTGTTTTCTCTTCAAAGCACAAAGGAAATGTTTAGTTCTTGTAAGCAACGCTGTGCAACAAGCACCTGACGTGCTATCTTTTTACTGCAAAACGGATTAACTTACTGCAGTGCAATGCACGTGTTAAATCTCAATACATTATGGATGAGTTAGTTCATTCATCGTAACACCACATATGCTATGTATTATCTCTTCAGTGCATAAGGTTTAAGTTAGTTTTTGTGTACAATGCAAGGAAACAGTGCATAGCTTACATGTTATTTCTACAGCATATGTGTTATATTAATTTATTCCACTCACGGTGTAATAAGCTAACTATTATATGAAATGCACTGAAACTGTTCTTGATGCATTGCAATGCAACAGCATATGTGATTTCTTTTCTCTTGAAAGCACAGTAAATACTTACTTCATGTATGCAACAAGTACCTGTTTTGTTATCTATTCACTGCAAAACGGATTAAGTTATTGCAATGGAATGCACGTTATGTTTTATCTCTGCACTGCACAACGGATGAATTAAGATGACTTCATCGCAACACAACGTCTTTCGTGTTATCTCTTCAATGCAGGTGGAATACATTAGTTCTTGTATACACTGTAAGGAACAGTGCATAACTTACAAGTTGCAATGCAGCAGCACATATTTTATATTAATTTCTTCTATTCACAGCCTAACACGTTAGCTATTGTATGCAATGCACTGAAACTGTTCTTGATGCCTTGCAATGCACAAAGGAAAGAGTTAGTACTTGCATGTATTGCAATGCAACAGCACGTTATATTAATTTCTAAAATGCACAACATGCATTATTGTATGCAATGCAGTGAAATAGTTCTTGCATTTATTGCAATGCAACAGCATATGTAATTTGTTTTCTTTTCAATGCACAAGAGAAAGAGTTTATTCTTGTATGCAGTGCAAGCACCTTGTATGCAATGCAATGCAAGCACCTGTCGTGTTATCTCTGCACTGCACAACGGTTTAAGATACTGCAATGCAATGTATGTGTTATGTTATGTTAATCACAGTGCATAACGGATGAGTTAGTTCATTCATCACATCACCTCATATGTAATGTGTTATCTCTTAATGCATAAGGAATGTTAGATTTTGTATACAGTAAAAGGAAACAGTGCATAACTTACATGTTAGTTCGTGTATGCATTGCAATGCAACAGCATATTAATTTATTCTATGCATAATGTAATAAGTTGTTTATTGTATGCCATGCAATTAAACAGTTAATTCTTCTATTTATTGCATTGCATCAGGATATGTGATTTGATTTCTCTTCAATGCACAAAGGAAAGAGTTATTTCTTTACAAAGAAAAGAACTCTTTCCTTTGTGCATTGAAGATGAAGGTAGTTCATTCAACGCAACAATTAGTTCTTGTATACAAGAACTGTGAACTTCATTGCACAGACGAAATTAGTTTATTATATTATAGCATGTGTGTTTTATTCTATTCAGTGTACTGCAATGAAATTAGAAAATATGTTTATGTGTTTTCTCTTCAATGCAAAAACTAAATTCTTGTAACCGTTGCAATGCAACGGCATATATACCTCTTTAATACACAAAAGAAAAAGTATAATAAATACATGTATTTCAGCTATACAGAAGTCTATATTAGACCTGCTTACATTTTTTTTTGACCTAGCATCATCGATCATGAACTTTAAATGATCAAGAACTTTTAAAACATACTCATTGATAATATGATAATATGATAACACGTCAGCAAAAAGAGTATTGCATATTTGTCTTAATGGACATATTTCTAGCCAAAGAGTGCTCTATTTTGAACTTTTATATATAACTATTGACTCCTTTTGATGATATCTAAGCCATAGAGTTTTGCATATTTGACCTAATAGGTATATTTCTGGCAAACTAGTCCTCCCTCAATCAAGAACTTTCTATACATACTCATTGACTCCATCCGATGTTAGATCATCCACATAGTAGTCCATATTAGACCTACTGAACATATTACTGGCCAAAGAGCATTTGATATTCAACTTTTTATATATACTCATTGAAATGTTCTGATATCAGATCAGCCATATAGAAGTCCATATTTATGTCCTTCTTAAGTTTTTTTCTGTCCCAAGAATCTTTGATCATGAACTTTCTACACATACTTGCCTCAGTATGATGTCAATTCAGCCATATTTCTGGAAAATTAGTCCTCGATCATGAACTTTTTATATATACACATTGACTCCTTCAGATGATACGTCAGCCACAGAGTATTAGTTATTTGACCTAATCTTTCTGAAGTTACTTCACCCGTACAGAAGCCCCTATTAGACATACTGAACATATTTCTGGCAAATTAGTCCTCAATCATGAACTTTCTATACATGCTTTTTGAGCGTTTTTGTTAGATCATCCAGACAGTAGTCCATATTAAATCTGCTGTACATATATCTGGCCAAAAAGTATTTGATATTGAACTTTTTATATATACTCATTGATGCCATCTGATGTCACATCAGTCATATAGATGTCCATATTTGACCTACTGTACACATTTCTGACCCAATAGTCCTCAATATTGAACTTTTTATAATATACTCATTGACGCCTTCTGATGTTAGATAAGCCAGACAGTAGTAAATATTGGACCTACTGAACATATGTCTGGCCCAAGAGTCCTCAGTCATAAACATTCACTACACTGACTTCTGATTTCACCTATACAATAGTGCACATGTGATGCAATAAACATATTTTTGACCCAAGAACCATTGTTCATGAAATTTCAAAACATAATCCTTCAATCCTTCACTTTTACAACAGCCATTCAGAAGTCCATATTTGACCAACTGAACATATTTCTGGCCAAATATTTCTATATTTCTCGATCTTGAACTTTCTATATACACTCATTGCCTCTTTCTGATGTGACATCAGCCATATAGAAGTCCATATTTGACCCACTGAACATATTTCTGTCTCAAGAGTCCTCGATCATCATCTTTCTATTGATCATATATCTTTCTAATACTCACTGACTCGTTTTGATGTGACGTCAGGCATACAGAAGTCCAGGAGTCCTCGATCATGAACATTCTGTACAAATTCATTGACTCCTTCTGCTGATAGGTCAGCTATAAAAAAGTGCATATGTGACGTAATGAACCTTTGTCTGGCCAAAAAAGTACTTGATCTTGAACTTCCTATACACACTTATTGACTCCTTCTGATGTTACATTGGACAGAAAGTAGCCTATATTTGACTTACTGAACATATTTCTGGCTCAAGAGTCCTCGATCATGAACATTCTATACATACTAATTGATTCTGATCATATGTCAGCTATACAGAAGTCCATATTTATGCTACTGAACATATTTCTGGCCAAAAAGTAGTCGATCTTGAACTCTTGAACCTCTTTCTGATGTTACATCAGCCATACAAAAGTCCATATTTGACTTATTGAACATATTTCTGGCAGAAGAGTGGCCAATCATGAACATTCAAAACATAATAATTCATTATTTCTGATTTTAAATCAAGCATACAAGTCCAATATTTGACCTCCTGACATATTTCTGGCCAACGAGAAATCAATATTAAACTTTTTATTTCTGCTCATTGACTCCTTCTGATGATACGTCAGCCATAGAGTAGTCCACTTGTGACCTAATGAACATATTTCTGGCCGAAGAGTACTTGATCTTGAACTTTCTATACATACTCTTTGCCTCTTTCTGATGTTACATCAGCCAAACAGAAGTCCATATTTGACCTACTGAACATATTTCTGGCCCAAATGTCTTCGATCATGAACTTTCTATGCATACTCATTAATTCCTTCTGGTGATAAGTCAGCCATACAGAAGTCCACATTTGACCAAGTGAACATATTTCTGGCCCAAGAGTACTCAGTCTTGAACTTTTTATACATACTCATTCACTCCTTCTGATGATACGTTAGCCATGCAGAAGTCCATATTTGACCTAATAAACATATTTTTGGCCAAAGAGTGCTGAAGTAACATCAGAAAGAGGCAAAGAGTATGTTTAAAAAAATTCATGTTTGAGAACTATTGGGACGAAAAATATGAGTATGTTTAATATGAAAGTATATAAAGTTTAACATCAAGTGCTCCTGAGCCAGAACATATTCTTACATATTCAGGTTCTTTAGGACCAATGTGGACTATGTAACATCTGATGTAACATCAGAAGGAGTCAATGAGTCTGTTCATGATCAAGCACTAATTTGCCAGAATTGTGTTCAATAGGTCAAAAAAGGACTCATATATAGCTGAAGTAAGAATATAAGCATGTGGAGACAGTTCATAATCAAGGACTTTTCGGACACAAAAAAAATAAGTAGGTCTATAATATGGACTTCAGTATGTCTGAAATAAAATCAGAAGGTGTCAATGAGAATAAAAAGTTCAATGTCCGGTACTCTTGGGCCAGAAAAATGTTTATTAGGTCAAATATGGACTACAGTCTGGCTGATGTAACATCAGATAAAGTCAAAGAGTATGTATAGAAAGTTCATAATCGGGTGTTAATTTGCAAGAAATATGTCCATTAGGTCAAATATACAATAATCTATGGCTGAAGAAACATCAGAGTGAGGCATGTATATAAAGTTCATGATCGAGGACTCTTGGGACAGAAAAAATGTAATTAGGTCTAATATGGACTTCTGTCTGTTTGATGTCAATGAGTCAGTATAGAAAGTCCATGATCGAGGACTAATTATATATATGTTCAGTCGTTCAAATATGGACTACTGTCTGGCTTATCTAACATCAGATGGAGTCAATAAGTACGTATAGGAAGTTCATGATCGAGGACTAATTTGCCAGAAATATGTTCAGTAGCTCTAATATGGACTTCTGTATGGCTGAAACAAATTCAGAAGGAGTCAATGAGTCAGTTTAGAAAGTTCAAGATAGAGGTCTGATTTGCCAGAAATATGTTCAGTAGGTCAAATATTGACTTCTGTCTGTCTGATGTAACAACAGAAGGAGTCAATGAGTCTGTATGGAAATTTCATCATTGAGGACTTATTTGCCAGAAATTTGTTCTGTAGGTCAAAATTGTTTCATATATGGTTGATGTAACATCAGAGTGAACCAATATGAACCACATATTTCTATGTGAACATATTTCTAAATGAACATATTTCTATGCCAGAAATATGTTAATTTGGTCAAATATGGACCACAGTATGGCTAATATGATATCAGAAGGTGTCAGTAAGTCAATATAAAAAGTTCAAGATCGAGTACTCTTGGGTCAGAAATATGTCCCTTAGGTCAAATCTGACGTATCATCAAAAGGAGTCAATGAGTATGTATAAAAAGTTCATTATAACAGAAATATGTTCAGGAGGTCAAACATTTGCTCATGTATGGCTGAAGTAACATCAGAGTGAGGCAATGAGTAGGTATAGAAAGTTCATAATTGAGGACTCTTGGGACAATTTTTTTTTAAGTAGGTCTAATATGGACTGCAGTCTGG
The DNA here is from genome assembly GCA_037950665.1 of Hypophthalmichthys nobilis. NCBI lineage: Eukaryota > Metazoa > Chordata > Actinopteri > Cypriniformes > Xenocyprididae > Hypophthalmichthys > Hypophthalmichthys nobilis. The sequence goes on from CM075479.1 coordinate 28,893,784, forward strand.
CTGAAGTAACATCTGAAGCAGTCAATGGTAATGTAAGAAAAGTTCAACTTTAAGTACTCTTGGGGCTATATATATATATGACCTTTAGGTCAAATATGCAATATTCTATGGCTGACTTTTAATCAGAAGCAGTCAATTAGTATGTAGAGAAAGTTCATGATCGAGGACTAATTTTCTGAGAAATATGTCCATTAGGTCAAATATGCAAATATGGCTGAAGCAACATTAGAGTGAGGCATGTATATAAAGTTCATGATCAAGTACTCTTTGGCCAGAAATTTGTTCAGAAGGTCAAATATGGACTACTGTCTCGCTGGCGTAATATCAGATAAAAGTCATTGAGTATGTATAGAAAGTTCAAGCTGAAGTGCTCTAGGGCCAGAAAAATGTTCACTAGATCAAATATGGACTACTGTATAACTGATGTGATATCTGAAGGCGTCAATGAGTATAAAATGAAATATCGAATACTCTTGGCCAGAAAATGTATGGCCGAAAAAATTAGGATTCAATGAGAATGTATAGAAAGTTTAAGATCTAGTACTCTTGGTCCAGAAATGTTGATTATGTCAAATATGGACTACAGTCTGGCTGAAGTAACATCAGAAGCAGTCAATAGTAATGTAGGAAAAGTTCAAGATTAAGTACTCTTGGGCCATATATATATGACCTTTAGGTCAAATATGCAATATTCTATGGCTGACTTTTCATCAGAAGCAGTCAATGAGAGAAAGAATGTAGAGAAAGTTTATGATCAAGGACTAATTTTCTGAGAAACATATCCATTAGGTCAAATATGCAATACTCTATGGCTGAAGCAACATTAGAGTGAGGCATGTATATAAAGTTCATGATCAAGTACTCTTTGGCCAGAAATTTGTTCAGACGGTCAAATATGGACTACTGTCTGGCTGACGTAATATCAGTTAAAAGTCAATGAGTATGTATAGAAAGTTCAAGATCAAGTGCTCTAGGGCCAGAAAAATGTTAATTAGGTCAAATATGGACTACAGTCTGGCTAATGTAACATCATATAAAGTCAAAGAGTATGTATAGAAAGGTCATGATCGGGTGCTAATTTGCAAGAAATTTGTCCCTTAGGTCAAATATACAGTAATGTATGGCTGAAGAAACAGCAGAGTGAGGCATGTATATAAGGTTCATGATCGAGGACTCTTGGGATAGAACAAATTTAATTAGCTCTAATATGGAGTTCTGTAGGACTGAAATAAAATCAGAAGCAGTCAATAAGTCTATATTAAAAGTTCAAAATTGAGTACTCTTGGGCCAGGATCATGTTCATTAGGTCAAATACGGACTACTGTCTGTTTGATGTCAATGAGTAGTATAGAAAGTCCATGATCGAGGACTAATTATATATATGTTCAGTCGTTCAAATATGGACTACTGTCTGGCTTATCTAACATCAGATGGAGTCAATAAGTATGTATAGGAAGTTCATGATCGAGGACTAATTTGCCAGAAATATGTTCAGTAGCTCTAATATGGACTTCTGTATGGCTGAAACAAATTCAGAAGGTGTCAAAGAGTCAATTTAGAAAGTTCAAGATAGAGGTCTGATTTGCCAGAAATATGTTCAGTAGGTCAAATATTGACTTCTGTCTGTCTGATGTAAAAACAGAAGGAGTCAATGAGTCTGTATAGAAATTTCATCATTGAGGACTTATTTGCCAGAAATTTGTTCTGGAGATCAAAATGGTTTCATATATGGCTGAAGTAGCATCAGAGTGAATCAATGAATATGTATTGAAAGTTCAAGATTGAGTACTCCTAGGCCAAAAAATATATGTATTTGGTCAAATAGGGACCACAGTATGGCTAATGTGATATCAGAAGGTGTCAGTAAGTCAATATAAAAAGTTCAAGATCGAGTGCTCTTGGGCCAGAAATATGCCCCTTAGGTCAACTCTGACGTATCATCAAAAGAGGAGTCAATGAGTATGTATAAAATTTTCATTATCCAGGACTAATTTGCCAGAAATATGTTCAGGAGGTCAAACATTTGCTCATGTATGGCTGAAGTAACATCAGAGTGAGGCAATGAGTAGGTATAGAAAGTTCATAATTGAGGACTCTTGGGACAATTTTCTTTTTAAGTGGGTCTAATATGGACTTCTGTATGAGTGAAGTAACATCAGAAGCAGTCAGTGGTAATGTAAGAAAAGTTCAGGACTGAGTACTCTTGGGCCATATATATATGACCTTTTAGGTCAAATATGCAATATTCTATGGCTGACTTTTCATCAGAAGCAGTCAATGAGTACGTAGAGAAAGTTTATGATCGAGGACTAATTTTCTGAGAAATATGTCCATTAGGTCAAATATGCAATACTCTATGGCTGAAGCAACATTAGAGTGAGGCATGTATATAAAGTTCATGATCAAGTACTCTTTGGCCATAAATTTGTTCAGAAGGTCAAATGTGGATTACTGTCTGGCTGGCGTAATATCTGATAAAAGTCAATGAGTATGTATAGAAAGATCAAGCTCAAGTTCTCTAGGGCCAGAAAAATGTTTATTATATCAAATATGGACTACTGTATAGCTGATGTGATATCTGAAGGACGTCAAAGAGTATGAAATTAAGTATCGTATACTCTTGGCCAGAAAATGTATGGCCGAAAAAATAATCAGGAGTCAATTAGAATGTATAGAAAGTTTAAGATCTAGTACTCTTGGTCCAGAAATGTTGATTATGCCAAATATGGACTACAGTCTGGCTGAAGTAACATCTGAAGCAGTCAATGGTAATGTAAGAAAAGTTCAAGATTAAGTAGTCTTGGGCAATATATATATGACCTTTAGGTCAAATATGCAATATTCTATGGCTGACTTTTCATCAGAAGCAGTCAATGAGTATGTAGAGAAAGTTTATGATCAAGGACTAATTTTCTGAGAAATATATCCATTAGGTCAAATATGCAATACTCTATGGCTGAACCAATATTAGAGTGAGGCATGTATATAAAGTTCATGATCAAGTACTCTTTGGCCAGAAATTTGTTCAGACGGTCAAATATGGACTACTGTCTGGCTGACGTAATATCAGTTAAAAGTCAATGAGTATGTATAGAAAGTTCAAGATCAAGTGCTCTAGGGCCAGAAAAATGTTAATTAGGTCAAATATGGACTACAGTCTGGCTGATGTAACATCATATAAAGTCAAAGAGTATGTATAGAAAGTTCATAATCGGGTGCTAATTTGCAAGAAATTTGTCCCTTAGGTCAAACATACAATAATCTATGGCTGAAGAAACATCAGAGTGAGGCATGTATATAAAGTTCATGATCGAGGACTCTTGGGACAGAAAAAATTTAATTAGGTCTGATATGGACTTCTGTATGACTGAAATAAAATCAGAAGCAGTCAATGAGTCTATATGAAAAGTTCAAAATTGAGTACTCTTGGGCCAGAATCATGTTCATTAGGTCAGATACGGACTACTGTCTGTTTGATGTCAATGAGTCAGTATAGAAAGTCCATGATTGAGGACTAATTATATATATGTTCAGTCGTTCAAATATGGACTACTGTCTGGCTTATCTAACATCAGATGGAGTCAATAAGTATGTATAGGAAGTTCATGATCGAGGACTAATTTGCCAGAAATATGTTCAGTAGCTCTAATATGGACTTCTGTATGGCTGAAACAAATTCAGAAGGAGTCAATGAGTCAGTTTAGAAAGTTCAAGATAGAGGTCTGATTTGCCAGAAATATGTTCAGTAGCTCTAATATGGACTTCTGTATGGCTGAAACAAATTCAGAAGGAGTCAATAAGTCAGTTTAGAAAGTTCAAGATAGAGGTCTGATTTGCAAGAAATATGTTCAGTAGGTCAAATATTGACTTCTGTCTGTCTGATGTAAAAACAGAAGGAGTCAATGAGTCTGTATAGAAATTTCATCATTGAGGACTTATTTGCCAGAAATTTGTTCTGTAGATCAAAATTGTTTCATATATATGGCTGAAGTAACATCAGAGTGAGGCAATGAGTAGGTATAGAAAGTTCATAAATGAGGACTCTTGGGACAATTTTTTTTAAGTAGGTCTAATATGGACTTCTGTATGAGTGAAGTAACATCAGAAGCAGTCAATGGTAATGTAAGAAAAGTTCAGGACTGAGTACTCTTGGGCCATATATATATGACCTTTTAGGTCAAATATGCAATATTCTATGGCTGACTTTTCATCAGAAGCAGTCAATGAGTATGTAGAGAAAGTTTATGATCAAGGACTAATTTTCTGAGAAATATATCCATTAGGTCAAATATGCAATACTCTATGGCTGAACCAATATTAGAGTGAGGCATGTATATAAAGTTCATGATCAAGTACTCTTTGGCCAGAAATTTGTTCAGACGGTCAAATATGGACTACTGTCTGGCTGACGTAATATCAGTTAAAAGTCAATGAGTATGTATAGAAAGTTCAAGATCAAGTGCTCTAGGGCCAGAAAATTGTTAATTAGGTCAAATATGGACTACAGTCTGGCTGATGTAACATCAGATAAAGTCAAAGAGTATGTATAGAAAGTTCATAATCGGGTGCTAATTTGCAAGAAATTTGTCCCTTAGGTCAAATATACAATAATCTATGGCTGAAGAAACATCAGAGTGAGGCATTTATATAAAGTTCATGATCGAGGACTCTTGGGACAGAAAAAATTTAATTAGGTCTAATATGGACTTCTGTATGACTGAAATAAAATCAGAAGCAGTCAATGAGTCTATATGAAAAGTTCAAAATTGAGTACTCTTGGGCCAAAATCATGTTCATTAGGTCAGATACGGACTACTGTCTGTTTGATGTCAATGAGTCAGTATAGAAAGTCCATGATCGAGGACTAATTATATATATGTTCAGTCGTTCGAATATGGACTACTGTCTGGCTTATCTAACATCAGATGGAGTCAATAAGTATGTATAGGAAGTTCATGATCGAGGACTAATTTGCCAGAAATATGTTCAGTAGCTCTAATATGGACTTCTGTATGGCTGAAACAAATTCAGAAGGAGTCAATGAGTCAGTTTAGAAAGTTCAAGATAGAGGTCTGATTTGCCAGAAATATGTTCAGTAGGTCAAATATTGACTTCTGTCTGTCTGATGTAAAAACAGAAGGAGTCAATGAGTCTGTATAGAAATTTCATCATTGAGGACTTATTTGCCAGAAATTTGTTCTGTAGATCAAAATTGTTTCATATATGGCTGAAGTAACATCAGAGTGAGGCAATGAGTAGGTATAGAAAGTTCATAAATGAGGACTCTTGGGACAATTTTTTTAAGTAGGTCTAATATGGACTTCTGTATGAGTGAAGTAACATCAGAAGCAGTCAATGGTAATGTAAGAAAAGTTCAAGATTGAGTACTCTTGGGCCATATATACATGACCTTTTAGGTCAAATATGCAATATTCTATGGCTGACTTTTCATCAGAAGCAGTCAATGAGAATGTAGAAAGTTTATGATCGAGGACTAATTGTCTGAGAAATATGTCCGTTAGGTCGAATATACAATACTCGATGGCTGAACCAACATTAGAGTGAGGCATGTATATAAAGTTCATGATCAAGTACTCTTTGGCCAGAAATTTGTTCAGACGGTCAAATATGAACTACTGTCTGGCTGACGTAATATCAGTTAAAAGTCAATGAGAATGTGTAGAAAGTTCAAGATCAAGTGCTCTAGGGCCAGAAAAATGTTAATTAGGCCAAATATGGACTACAGTCTGGCTGATGTAACATCAGATAAAGTCAAAGAGAATGTATAGAAAGTTCATAATCGGGTGCTAATTTGCAAGAAATATGTCCATTAGGTCAAATATACAATAATCTATGGCTGAAGAAACATCAGAGTGAGGCATGTATATAAAGTTCATGATCGAGGACTCTTGGGACAGAAAAAATTTAATTAGCTCTAATATGAACTTCTGTAGGACTGAAATAAAATCAGAAGCAATCAATGAGTATATATGTAAAGTTCAAGATCAAGTACTCATGGGCCAGAATCATGTTCATTAGGTCAAATATGGACTACAGTCTGGCTGATGTAACATCAGATAAAGTCAAGGAGTATGTATAGAAAGGTCATGATCGGGTGCTAATTTGCAAGAAATTTGTCCATTAGGTCAAATATACAATAATGTATGGCTGAAGAAACATCAGAGTGAGGAGGCATGTATATAAGGTTCATGATCGAGGACTCTTGGGATAGAACAAATTTAATTAGGTCTAATATGGACTTCTGTATGACTGAAATTAAAATCAGAAGCAGTCAATAAGTCTATATTAAAAGTTCAAAATTGAGTACTCTTGGGCCAGAATCATGATCATTAGGTCAGATACGGACTACTGTCTGTTTGATGTCAATGAGTCAGTATAGAAAGTCCATGATCGAGGACTAATTATATATATGTTCAGTCGTTCAAATATGGACTACTGTCTGGCTTATCTAACATCAGATGGAGTCAATAAGTATGTAAAGGAAGTTCATGATCGAGGACTAATTTGCCAGAAATATGTTCAGTAGCTCTAATATGGACTTCTGTATGGCTGAAACAAATTCAGAAGGAGTCAATGAGTCAGTTTAGAAAGTTCAAGATAGAGGTCTGATTTGCCAGAAATATGTTCAGTAGGTCAAATATTGACTTCTGTCTGTCTGATGTAAAAACAGAAGGAGTCAATGAGTCTGTATAGAAATTTCATCATTGAGGACTTATTTGCCAGAAATTTGTTCTGGAGATCAAAATGGTTTCATATATGGCTGAAGTAGCATCAAAGTGAATCAATGAGTATGTATAGAAAGTTCAAGATCAAGTGCTCTAGGGCCAGAAAATTGTTAATTAGGTCAAATATGGACTACAGTCTGGCTGATGTAACATCATATAAAGTCAAAGAGTATGTATAGAAAGTTCATAATCGGGTGCTAATTTGCAAGAAATTTGTCCCTTAGGTCAAATATACAATAATCTATGGCTGAAGAAACATCAGAGTGAGGCATGTATATAAAGTTCATGATCGAGGACTCTTGGGACAGAAAAAATTTAATTAGGTCTAATATGGACTTCTGTATGACTGAAATAAAATCAGGAGCAGTCAATGAGTCTATATGAAAAGTTCAAAATTGAGTACTCTTGGGCCAGAATCATGTTCATTAGGTCAGATACGGACTACTGTCTGTTTGATGTCAATGAGTCAGTATAGAAAGTCCATGATCGAGGACTAATTATATATATGTTCAGTCGTTCAAATATGGACTACTGTCTGGCTTATCTAACATCAGATGGAGTCAATAAGTATGTATAGGAAGTTCATGATCGAGGACTAATTTGCCAGAAATATGTTCAGTAGCTCTAATATGGACTTCTGTATGGCTGAAACAAATTCAGAAGGAGTCAATGAGTCAGTTTAGAAAGTTCAAGATAGAGGTCTGATTTGCCAGAAATATGTTCAGTAGGTCAAATATTGACTTCTGTCTGTCTGATGTAAAAACAGAAGGAGTCAATGAGTCTGTATAGAAATTTCATCATTGAGGACTTATTTGCCAGAAATTTGTTCTGTAGATCAAAATTGTTTCATATATGGCTGAAGTAACATCAGAGTGAGGCAATGAGTAGGTATAGAAAGTTCATAAATGAGGACTCTTGGGACAATTTTTTTAAGTAGGTCTAATATGGACTTCTGTATGAGTGAAGTAACATCAGAAGCAGTCAATGGTAATGTAAGAAAAGTTCAAGATTGAGTACTCTTGGGCCATATATACATGACCTTTTAGGTCAAATATGCAATATTCTATGGCTGACTTTTCATCAGAAGCAGTCAATGAGAATGTAGAGAAAGTTTATGATCGAGGACTAATTGTCTGAGAAATATGTCCGTTAGGTCGAATATGCAATACTCTATGGCTGAACCAACATTAGAGTGAGGCATGTATATAAAGTTCATGATCAAGTACTCTTTGGCCAGAAATTTGTTCAGACGGTCAAATATGAACTACTGTCTGGCTGACGTAATATCAGTTAAAAGTCAATGAGAATGTGTAGAAAGTTCAAGATCAAGTGCTCTAGGGCCAGAAAAATGTTAATTAGGCCAAATATGGACTACAGTCTGGCTGATGTAACATCAGATAAAGTCAAAGAGAATGTATAGAAAGTTCATAATCGGGTGCTAATTTGCAAGAAATATGTCCATTAGGTCAAATATACAATATTCTATGGCTGAAGAAACATCAGAGTGAGGCATGTATATAAAGTTCATGATCGAGGACTCTTGGGACAGAAAAAATTTAATTAGCTCTAATATGGACTTCTGTAGGACTGAAATAAAATCAGAAGCAGTCAATCAGTATATATGTAAAGTTCAAGATCAAGTACTCATGGGCCAGAATCATGTTCATTAGGTCAAATATGGACTACAGTCTGGCTGATGTAACATCAGATAAAGTCAAGGAGTATGTATAGAAAGGTCATGATCGGGTGCTAATTTGCAAGAAATTTGTCCATTAGGTCAAATATACAATAATGTATGGCTGAAGAAACATCAGAGTGAGGAGGCATGTATATAAGGTTCATGATCGAGGACTCTTGGGATAGAACAAATTTAATTAGGTCTAATATGGACTTCTGTATGACTGAAATTAAAATCAGAAGCAGTCAATAAGTCTATATTAAAAGTTCAAAATTGAGTACTCTTGGGCCAGAATCATGATCATTAGGTCAGATACGGACTACTGTCTGTTTGATGTCAATGAGTCAGTATACAAAGTCCATGATCGAGGACTAATTATATATATGTTCAGTCGTTCAAATATGGACTACTGTCTGGCTTATCTAACATCAGATGGAGTCAATAAGTATGTATAGGAAGTTCATGATCGAGGACTAATTTGCCAGAAATATGTTCAGTAGCTCTAATATGGACTTCTGTATGGCTGAAACAAATTCAGAAGGAGTCAATGAGTCAGTTTAGAAAGTTCAAGATAGAGGTCTGATTTGCCAGAAATATGTTCAGTAGGTCAAATATTGACTTCTGTCTGTCTGATGTAAAACAGAAGGAGTCAATGAGTCTGTATAGCAATTTCATCATTGAGGACTTATTTGCCAGAAATTTGTTCTGGAGATCAAAATGGTTTCATATATGGCTGAAGTAGCATCAAAGTGAATCAATGAGTATGTATAGAAAGTTCAAGATCAAGTGCTCTAGGGCCAGAAAATTGTTAATTAGGTCAAATATGGACTACAGTCTGGCTGATGTAACATCATATAAAGTCAAAGAGTATGTATAGAAAGTTCATAATCGGGTGCTAATTTGCAAGAAATTTGTCCCTTAGGTCAAATATACAATAATCTATGGCTGAAGAAACATCAGAGTGAGGCATGTATATAAAGTTCATGATCGAGGACTCTTGGGACAGAAAAATTTAATTAGGTCTAATATGGACTTCTGTATGACTGAAATAAAATCAGGAGCAGTCAATGAGTCTATATGAAAAGTTCAAAATTGAGTACTCTTGGGCCAGAATCATGTTCATTAGGTCAGATACGGACTACTGTCTGTTTGATGTCAATGAGTCAGTATAGAAAGTCCATGATCGAGGACTAATTATATATATGTTCAGTCGTTCAAATATGGACTACTGTCTGGCTTATCTAACATCAGATGGAGTCAATAAGTATGTATAGGAAGTTCATGATCGAGGACTAATTTGCCAGAAATATGTTCAGTAGCTCTAATATGGACTTCTGTATGGCTGAAACAAATTCAGAAGGAGTCAATGAGTCAGTTTAGAAAGTTCAAGATAGAGGTCTGATTTGCCAGAAATATGTTCAGTAGGTCAAATATTGACTTCTGTCTGTCTGATGTAAAAACAGAAGGAGTCAATGAGTCTGTATAGAAATTTCATCATTGAGGACTTATTTGCCAGAAATTTGTTCTGTAGATCAAAATTGTTTCATATATGGCTGAAGTAACATCAGAGTGAGGCAATGAGTAGGTATAGAAAGTTCATAAATGAGGACTCTTGGGACAATTTTTTTTAAGTAGGTCTAATATGGACTTCTGTATGAGTGAAGTAACATCAGAAGCAGTCAATGGTAATGTAAGAAAAGTTCAAGATTGAGTACTCTTGGGCCATATATACATGACCTTTTAGGTCAAATATGCAATATTCTATGGCTGACTTTTCATCAGAAGCAGTCAATGAGAATGTAGAGAAAGTTTATGATCGAGGACTAATTGTCTGAGAAATATGTCCGTTAGGTCGAATATACAATACTCGATGGCTGAACCAACATTAGAGTGAGGCATGTATATAAAGTTCATGATCAAGTACTCTTTAGCCAGAAATTTGTTCAGACGGTCAAATATGAACTACTGTCTGGCTGACGTAATATCAGTTAAAAGTCAATGAGAATGTGTAGAAAGTTCAAGATCAAGTGCTCTAGGGCCAGAAAAATGTTAATTAGGCCAAATATGGACTACAGTCTGGCTGATGTAACATCAGATAAAGTCAAAGAGAATGTATAGAAAGTTCATAATCGGGTGCTAATTTGCAAGAAATATGTCCATTAGGTCAAATATACAATAATCTATGGCTGAAGAAACATCAGAGTGAGGCATGTATATAAAGTTCATGATCGAGGACTCTTGGGACAGAAAAAATTTAATTAGCTCTAATATGAACTTCTGTAGGACTGAAATAAAATCAGAAGCAATCAATGAGTATATATGTAAAGTTCAAGATCAAGTACTCATGGGCCAGAATCATGTTCATTAGGTCAAATATGGACTACAGTCTGGCTGATGTAACATCAGATAAAGTCAAGGAGTATGTATAGAAAGGTCATGATCGGGTGCTAATTTGCAAGAAATTTGTCCATTAGGTCAAATATACAATAATGTATGGCTGAAGAAACATCAGAGTGAGGAGGCATGTATATAAGGTTCATGATCGAGGACTCTTGGGATAGAACAAATTTAATTAGGTCTAATATGGACTTCTGTATGACTGAAATTAAAATCAGAAGCAGTCAATAAGTCTATATTAAAAGTTCAAAATTGAGTACTCTTGGGCCAGAATCATGATCATTAGGTCAGATACGGACTACTGTCTGTTTGATGTCAATGAGTCAGTATACAAAGTCCATGATCGAGGACTAATTATATATATGTTCAGTCGTTCAAATATGGACTACTGTCTGGCTTATCTAACATCAGATGGAGTCAATAAGTATGTATAGGAAGTTCATGATCGAGGACTAATTTGCCAGAAATATGTTCAGTAGCTCTAATATGGACTTCTGTATGGCTGAAACAAATTCAGAAGGAGTCAATGAGTCAGTTTAGAAAGTTCAAGATAGAGGTCTGATTTGCCAGAAATATGTTCAGTAGGTCAAATATTGACTTCTGTCTGTCTGATGTAAAAACAGAAGGAGTCAATGAGTCTGTATAGAAATTTCATCATTGAGGACTTATTTGCCAGAAATTTGTTCTGGAGATCAAAATGGTTTCATATATGGCTGAAGTAGCATCAAAGTGAATCAATGAGTATGTATAGAAAGTTCAAGATCAAGTGCTCTAGGGCCAGAAAATTGTTAATTAGGTCAAATATGGACTACAGTCTGGCTGATGTAACATCATATAAAGTCAAAGAGTATGTATAGAAAGTTCATAATCGGGTGCTAATTTGCAAGAAATTTGTCCCTTAGGTCAAATATACAATAATCTATGGCTGAAGAAACATCAGAGTGAGGCATGTATATAAAGTTCATGATCGAGGACTCTTGGGACAGAAAAAATTTAATTAGGTCTAATATGGACTTCTGTATGACTGAAATAAAATCAGAAGCAGTCAATGAGTCTATATGAAAAGTTCAAAATTGAGTACTCTTGGGCCAGAATCATGTTCATTAGGTCAGATACGGACTACTGTCTGTTTGATGTCAATGAGTCAGTATAGAAAGTCCATGATCGAGGACTAATTATATATATGTTCAGTCGTTCAAATATGGACTACTGTCTGGCTTATCTAACATCGGATGGAGTCAATAAATATGTATAGGAAGTTCATGATCGAGGACTAATTTGCCAGAAATATGTTCAGTAGCTCTAATATGGACTTCTGTATGGCTGAAACAAATTCAGAAGGAGTCAATGAGTCAGTTTAGAAAGTTCAAGATAGAGGTCTGATTTGCCAGAAATATGTTCAGTAGGTCAAATATTGACTTCTGTCTGTCTGATGTAAAAACAGAAGGAGTCAATGAGTCTGTATAGAAATTTCATCATTGAGGACTTATTTGCCAGAAATTTGTTCTGTAGATCAAAATTGTTTCATATATGGCTGAAGTAACATCAGAGTGAGGCAATGAGTAGGTATAGAAAGTTCATAAATGAGGACTCTTGGGACAATTTTTTTTAAGTAGGTCTAATATGGACTTCTGTATGAGTGAAGTAACATCAGAAGCAGTCAATGGTAATGTAAGAAAAGTTCAAGATTGAGTACTCTTGGGCCATATATACATGACCTTTTAGGTCAAATATGCAATATTCTATGGCTGACTTTTCATCAGAAGCAGTCAATGAGAATGTAGAGAAAGTTTATGATCGAGGACTAATTGTCTGAGAAATATGTCCGTTAGGTCGAATATACAATACTCGATGGCTGAACCAACATTAGAGTGAGGCATGTATATAAAGTTCATGATCAAGTACTCTTTGGCCAGAAATTTGTTCAGACGGTCAAATATGAACTACTGTCTGGCTGACGTAATATCAGTTAAAAGTCAATGAGAATGTGTAGAAACTTCAAGATCAAGTGCTCTAGGGCCAGAAAAATGTTAATTAGGCCAAATATGGACTACAGTCTGGCTGATGTAACATCAGATAAAGTCAAAGAGAATGTATAGAAAGTTCATAATCGGGTGCTAATTTGCAAGAAATATGTCCATTAGGTCAAATATACAATAATCTATGGCTGAAGAAACATCAGAGTGAGGCATGTATATAAAGTTCATGATCGAGGACTCTTGGGACAGAAAAATTTAATTAGCTCTAATATGAACTTCTGTAGGACTGAAATAAAATCAGAAGCAGTCAATGAGTATATATGTAAAGTTCAAGATCAAGTACTCATGGGCCAGAATCATGTTCATTAGGTCAAATATGGACTACAGTCTGGCTGATGTAACATCAGATAAAGTCAAGGAGTATGTATAGAAAGGTCATGATCGGGTGCTAATTTGCAAGAAATTTGTCCATTAGGTCAAATATACAATAATGTATGGCTGAAGAAACATCAGAGTGAGGAGGCATGTATATAAGGTTCATGATCGAGGACTCTTGGGATAGAACAAATTTAATTAGGTCTAATATGGACTTCTGTATGACTGAAATTAAAATCAGAAGCAGTCAATAAGTCTATATTAAAAGTTCAAAATTGAGTACTCTTGGGCCAGAATCATGTTCATTAGGTCAGATACGGACTACTGTCTGTTTGATGTCAATGAGTCAGTATAGAAAGTCCATGATCGAGGACTAATTATATATATGTTCAGTCGTTCAAATATGGACTACTGTCTGGCTTATCTAACATCAGATGGAGTCAATAAGTATGTATAGGAAGTTCATGATCGAGGACTAATTTGCCAGAAATATGTTCATTAGCTCTAATATGGACTTCTGTATGGCTGAAACAAATTCAGAAGGAGTCAATGAGTCAGTTTAGAAAGTTCAAGATAGAGGTCTGATTTGCCAGAAATATGTTCAGTAGGTCAAATATTGACTTCTGTCTGTCTGATGTAAAAACAGAAGGAGTCAATGAGTCTGTATAGAAATTTCATCATTGAGGACTTATTTGCCAGAAATTTGTTCTGTAGATCAAAATTGTTTCATATATGGCTGAAGTAACATCAGAGTGAGGCAATGAGTAGGTATAGAAAGTTCATAAATGAGGACTCTTGGGACAATTTTTTTAAGTAGGTCTAATATGGACTTCTGTATGAGTGAAGTAACATCAGAAGCAGTCAATGGTAATGTAAGAAAAGTTCAAGATTGAGTACTCTTGGGCCATATATACATGACCTTTTAGGTCAAATATGCAATATTCTATGGCTGACTTTTCATCAGAAGCAGTCAATGAGAATGTAGAGAAAGTTTATGATCGAGGACTAATTGTCTGAGAAATATGTCCGTTAGGTCGAATATGCAATACTCTATGGCTGAACCAACATTAGAGTGAGGCATGTATATAAAGTTCATGATCAAGTACTCTTTGGCCAGAAATTTGTTCAGACGGTCAAATATGAACTACTGTCTGGCTGACGTAATATCAGTTAAAAGTCAATGAGAATGTGTAGAAACTTCAAGATCAAGTGCTCTAGGGCCAGAAAAATGTTAATTAGGCCAAATATGGACTACAGTCTGGCTGATGTAACATCAGATAAAGTCAAAGAGAATGTATAGAAAGTTCATAATCAGGTGCTAATTTGCAAGAAATTTGTCCATTAGGTCAAATATACAATAATGTATGGCTGAAGAAACATCAGAGTGAGGAGGCATGTATATAAGGTTCATGATCGAGGACTCTTGGGATAGAACAAATTTAATTAGGTCTAATATGGACTTCTGTATGACTGAAATTAAAATCAGAAGCAGTCAATAAGTCTATATTAAAAGTTCAAAATTGAGTACTCTTGGGCCAGAATCATGATCATTAGGTCAGATACGGACTACTGTCTGTTTGATGTCAATGAGTCAGTATAGAAAGTCCATGATCGAGGACTAATTATATATATGTTCAGTCTTTCAAATATGGACTACTGTCTGGCTTATCTAACATCAGATGGAGTCAATAAGTATGTATAGGAAGTTCATGATCGAGGACTAATTTGCCAGAAATATGTTCAGTAGCTCTAATATGGACTTCTGTATGGCTGAAACAAATTCAGAAGGAGTCAATGAGTCAGTTTAGAAAGTTCAAGATAGAGGTCTGATTTGCCAGAAATATGTTCAGTAGGTCAAATATTGACTTCTGTCTGTCTGATGTAAAAACAGAAGGAGTCAATGAGTCTGTATAGAAATTTCATCATTGAGGACTTATTTGCCAGAAATTTGTTCTGGAGATCAAAATGGTTTCATATATGGCTGAAGTAGCATCAAAGTGAATCAATGAGTATGTATAGAAAGTTCAAGATCAAGTGCTCTAGGGCCAGAAAATTGTTAATTAGGTCAAATATGGACTACAGTCTGGCTGATGTAACATCATATAAAGTCAAAGAGTATGTATAGAAAGTTCATAATCGGGTGCTAATTTGCAAGAAATTTGTCCCTTAGGTCAAATATACAATAATCTATGGCTGAAGAAACATCAGAGTGAGGCATGTATATAAAGTTCATGATCGAGGACTCTTGGGACAGAAAAATTTAATTAGGTCTAATATGGACTTCTGTATGACTGAAATAAAATCAGAAGCAGTCAATGAGTCTATATGAAAAGTTCAAAATTGAGTACTCTTGGGCCAGAATCATGTTCATTAGGTCAGATACGGACTACTGTCTGTTTGATGTCAATGAGTCAGTATAGAAAGTCCATGATCGAGGACTAATTATATATATGTTCAGTCGTTCAAATATGGACTACTGTCTGGCTTATCTAACATCGGATGGAGTCAATAAGTATGTATAGGAAGTTCATGATCGAGGACTAATTTGCCAGAAATATGTTCAGTAGCTCTAATATGGACTTCTGTATGGCTGAAACAAATTCAGAAGGAGTCAATGAGTCAGTTTAGAAAGTTCAAGATAGAGGTCTGATTTGCCAGAAATATGTTCAGTAGGTCAAATATTGACTTCTGTCTGTCTGATGTAAAAACAGAAGGAGTCAATGAGTCTGTATAGAAATTTCATCATTGAGGACTTATTTGCCAGAAATTTGTTCTGTAGATCAAAATTGTTTCATATATGGCTGAAGTAACATCAGAGTGAGGCAATGAGTAGGTATAGAAAGTTCATAAATGAGGACTCTTGGGACAATTTTTTTTAAGTAGGTCTAATATGGACTTCTGTATGAGTGAAGTAACATCAGAAGCAGTCAATGGTAATGTAAGAAAAGTTCAAGATTGAGTACTCTTGGGCCATATATACATGACCTTTTAGGTCAAATATGCAATATTCTATGGCTGACTTTTCATCAGAAGCAGTCAATGAGAATGTAGAGAAAGTTTATGATCGAGGACTAATTGTCTGAGAAATATGTCCGTTAGGTCGAATATACAATACTCGATGGCTGAACCAACATTAGAGTGAGGCATGTATATAAAGTTCATGATCAAGTACTCTTTAGCCAGAAATTTGTTCAGACGGTCAAATATGAACTACTGTCTGGCTGACGTAATATCAGTTAAAAGTCAATGAGAATGTGTAGAAAGTTCAAGATCAAGTGCTCTAGGGCCAGAAAAATGTTAATTAGGCCAAATATGGACTACAGTCTGGCTGATGTAACATCAAATAAAGTCAAAGAGAATGTATAGAAAGTTCATAATCGGGTGCTAATTTGCAAGAAATATGTCCATTAGGTCAAATATACAATAATCTATGGCTGAAGAAACATCAGAGTGAGGCATGTATATAAAGTTCATGATCGAGGACTCTTGGGACAGAAAAATTTAATTAGCTCTAATATGAACTTCTGTAGGACTGAAATAAAATCAGAAGCAATCAATGAGTATATATGTAAAGTTCAAGATCAAGTACTCATGGGCCAGAATCATGTTCATTAGGTCAAATATGGACTACAGTCTGGCTGATGTAACATCAGATAAAGTCAAGGAGTATGTATAGAAAGGTCATGATCGGGTGCTAATTTGCAAGAAATTTGTCCATTAGGTCAAATATACAATAATGTATGGCTGAAGAAACATCAGAGTGAGGAGGCATGTATATAAGGTTCATGATCGAGGACTCTTGGGATAGAACAAATTTAATTAGGTCTAATATGGACTTCTGTATGACTGAAATTAAAATCAGAAGCAGTCAATAAGTCTATATTAAAAGTTCAAAATTGAGTACTCTTGGGCCAGAATCATGATCATTAGGTCAGATACGGACTACTGTCTGTTTGATGTCAATGAGTCAGTATACAAAGTCCATGATCGAGGACTAATTATATATATGTTCAGTCGTTCAAATATGGACTACTGTCTGGCTTATCTAACATCAGATGGAGTCAATAAGTATGTATAGGAAGTTCATGATCGAGGACTAATTTGCCAGAAATATGTTCAGTAGCTCTAATATGGACTTCTGTATGGCTGAAACAAATTCAGAAGGAGTCAATGAGTCAGTTTAGAAAGTTCAAGATAGAGGTCTGATTTGCCAGAAATATGTTCAGTAGGTCAAATATTGACTTCTGTCTGTCTGATGTAAAAACAGAAGGAGTCAATGAGTCTGTATAGAAATTTCATCATTGAGGACTTATTTGCCAGAAATTTGTTCTGGAGATCAAAATGGTTTCATATATGGCTGAAGTAGCATCAAAGTGAATCAATGAGTATGTATAGAAAGTTCAAGATCAAGTGCTCTAGGGCCAGAAAATTGTTAATTAGGTCAAATATGGACTACAGTCTGGCTGATGTAACATCATATAAAGTCAAAGAGTATGTATAGAAAGTTCATAATCGGGTGCTAATTTGCAAGAAATTTGTCCCTTAGGTCAAATATACAATAATCTATGGCTGAAGAAACATCAGAGTGAGGCATGTATATAAAGTTCATGATCGAGGACTCTTGGGACAGAAAAATTTAATTAGGTCTAATATGGACTTCTGTATGACTGAAATAAAATCAGAAGCAGTCAATGAGTCTATATGAAAAGTTCAAAATTGAGTACTCTTGGGCCAGAATCATGTTCATTAGGTCAGATACGGACTACTGTCTGTTTGATGTCAATGAGTCAGTATAGAAAGTCCATGATCGAGGACTAATTATATATATGTTCAGTCGTTCAAATATGGACTACTGTCTGGCTTATCTAACATCGGATGGAGTCAATAAATATGTATAGGAAGTTCATGATCGAGGACTAATTTGCCAGAAATATGTTCAGTAGCTCTAATATGGACTTCTGTATGGCTGAAACAAATTCAGAAGGAGTCAATGAGTCAGTTTAGAAAGTTCAAGATAGAGGTCTGATTTGCCAGAAATATGTTCAGTAGGTCAAATATTGACTTCTGTCTGTCTGATGTAAAAACAGAAGGAGTCAATGAGTCTGTATAGAAATTTCATCATTGAGGACTTATTTGCCAGAAATTTGTTCTGTAGATCAAAATTGTTTCATATATGGCTGAAGTAACATCAGAGTGAGGCAATGAGTAGGTATAGAAAGTTCATAAATGAGGACTCTTGGGACAATTTTTTTTAAGTAGGTCTAATATGGACTTCTGTATGAGTGAAGTAACATCAGAAGCAGTCAATGGTAATGTAAGAAAAGTTCAAGATTGAGTACTCTTGGGCCATATATACATGACCTTTTAGGTCAAATATGCAATATTCTATGGCTGACTTTTCATCAGAAGCAGTCAATGAGAATGTAGAGAAAGTTTATGATCGAGGACTAATTGTCTGAGAAATATGTCCGTTAGGTCGAATATACAATACTCGATGGCTGAACCAACATTAGAGTGAGGCATGTATATAAAGTTCATGATCAAGTACTCTTTGGCCAGAAATTTGTTCAGACGGTCAAATATGAACTACTGTCTGGCTGACGTAATATCAGTTAAAAGTCAATGAGAATGTGTAGAAACTTCAAGATCAAGTGCTCTAGGGCCAGAAAAATGTTAATTAGGCCAAATATGGACTACAGTCTGGCTGATGTAACATCAGATAAAGTCAAAGAGAATGTATAGAAAGTTCATAATCGGGTGCTAATTTGCAAGAAATATGTCCATTAGGTCAAATATACAATAATCTATGGCTGAAGAAACATCAGAGTGAGGCATGTATATAAAGTTCATGATCGAGGACTCTTGGGACAGAAAAATTTAATTAGCTCTAATATGAACTTCTGTAGGACTGAAATAAAATCAGAAGCAGTCAATGAGTATATATGTAAAGTTCAAGATCAAGTACTCATGGGCCAGAATCATGTTCATTAGGTCAAATATGGACTACAGTCTGGCTGATGTAACATCAGATAAAGTCAAGGAGTATGTATAGAAAGGTCATGATCGGGTGCTAATTTGCAAGAAATTTGTCCATTAGGTCAAATATACAATAATGTATGGCTGAAGAAACATCAGAGTGAGGAGGCATGTATATAAGGTTCATGATCGAGGACTCTTGGGATAGAACAAATTTAATTAGGTCTAATATGGACTTCTGTATGACTGAAATTAAAATCAGAAGCAGTCAATAAGTCTATATTAAAAGTTCAAAATTGAGTACTCTTGGGCCAGAATCATGTTCATTAGGTCAGATACGGACTACTGTCTGTTTGATGTCAATGAGTCAGTATAGAAAGTCCATGATCGAGGACTAATTATATATATGTTCAGTCGTTCAAATATGGACTACTGTCTGGCTTATCTAACATCAGATGGAGTCAATAAGTATGTATAGGAAGTTCATGATCGAGGACTAATTTGCCAGAAATATGTTCATTAGCTCTAATATGGACTTCTGTATGGCTGAAACAAATTCAGAAGGAGTCAATGAGTCAGTTTAGAAAGTTCAAGATAGAGGTCTGATTTGCCAGAAATATGTTCAGTAGGTCAAATATTGACTTCTGTCTGTCTGATGTAAAAACAGAAGGAGTCAATGAGTCTGTATAGAAATTTCATCATTGAGGACTTATTTGCCAGAAATTTGTTCTGTAGATCAAAATTGTTTCATATATGGCTGAAGTAACATCAGAGTGAGGCAATGAGTAGGTATAGAAAGTTCATAAATGAGGACTCTTGGGACAATTTTTTTAAGTAGGTCTAATATGGACTTCTGTATGAGTGAAGTAACATCAGAAGCAGTCAATGGTAATGTAAGAAAAGTTCAAGATTGAGTACTCTTGGGCCATATATACATGACCTTTTAGGTCAAATATGCAATATTCTATGGCTGACTTTTCATCAGAAGCAGTCAATGAGAATGTAGAGAAAGTTTATGATCGAGGACTAATTGTCTGAGAAATATGTCCGTTAGGTCGAATATGCAATACTCTATGGCTGAACCAACATTAGAGTGAGGCATGTATATAAAGTTCATGATCAAGTACTCTTTGGCCAGAAATTTGTTCAGACGGTCAAATATGAACTACTGTCTGGCTGACGTAATATCAGTTAAAAGTCAATGAGAATGTGTAGAAACTTCAAGATCAAGTGCTCTAGGGCCAGAAAAATGTTAATTAGGCCAAATATGGACTACAGTCTGGCTGATGTAACATCAGATAAAGTCAAAGAGAATGTATAGAAAGTTCATAATCGGGTGCTAATTTGCAAGAAATTTGTCCATTAGGTCAAATATACAATAATGTATGGCTGAAGAAACATCAGAGTGAGGAGGCATGTATATAAGGTTCATGATCGAGGACTCTTGGGATAGAACAAATTGAATTAGGTCTAATATGGACTTCTGTATGACTGAAATTAAAATCAGAAGCAGTCAATAAGTCTATATTAAAAGTTCAAAATTGAGTACTCTTGGGCCAGAATCATGATCATTAGGTCAGATACGGACTACTGTCTGTTTGATGTCAATGAGTCAGTATAGAAAGTCCATGATCGAGGACTAATTATATATATGTTCAGTCTTTCAAATATGGACTACTGTCTGGCTTATCTAACATCAGATGGAGTCAATAAGTATGTATAGGAAGTTCATGATCGAGGACTAATTTGCCAGAAATATGTTCAGTAGCTCTAATATGGACTTCTGTATGGCTGAAACAAATTCAGAAGGAGTCAATGAGTCAGTTTAGAAAGTTCAAGATAGAGGTCTGATTTGCCAGAAATATGTTCAGTAGGTCAAATATTGACTTCTGTCTGTCTGATGTAAAACAGAAGGAGTCAATGAGTCTGTATAGAAATTTCATCATTGAGGACTTATTTGCCAGAAATTTGTTCTGGAGATCAAAATGGTTTCATATATGGCTGAAGTAGCATCAAAGTGAATCAATGAGTATGTATAGAAAGTTCAAGATCAAGTGCTCTAGGGCCAGAAAATTGTTAATTAGGTCAAATATGGACTACAGTCTGGCTGATGTAACATCATATAAAGTCAAAGAGTATGTATAGAAAGTTCATAATCGGGTGCTAATTTGCAAGAAATTTGTCCCTTAGGTCAAATATACAATAATCTATGGCTGAAGAAACATCAGAGTGAGGCATGTATATAAAGTTCATGATCGAGGACTCTTGGGACAGAAAAAATTTAATTAGGTCTAATATGGACTTCTGTATGACTGAAATAAAATCAGAAGCAGTCAATGAGTCTATATGAAAAGTTCAAAATTGAGTACTCTTGGGCCAGAATCATGTTCATTAGGTCAGATACGGACTACTGTCTGTTTGATGTCAATGAGTCAGTATAGAAAGTCCATGATCGAGGACTAATTATATATATGTTCAGTCGTTCAAATATGGACTACTGTCTGGCTTATCTAACATCGGATGGAGTCAATAAGTATGTATAGGAAGTTCATGATCGAGGACTAATTTGCCAGAAATATGTTCAGTAGCTCTAATATGGACTTCTGTATGGCTGAAACAAATTCAGAAGGAGTCAATGAGTCAGTTTAGAAAGTTCAAGATAGAGGTCTGATTTGCCAGAAATATGTTCAGTAGGTCAAATATTGACTTCTGTCTGTCTGATGTAAAAACAGAAGGAGTCAATGAGTCTGTATAGAAATTTCATCATTGAGGACTTATTTGCCAGAAATTTGTTCTGTAGATCAAAATTGTTTCATATATGGCTGAAGTAACATCAGAGTGAGGCAATGAGTAGGTATAGAAAGTTCATAAATGAGGACTCTTGGGACAATTTTTTTTAAGTAGGTCTAATATGGACTTCTGTATGAGTGAAGTAACATCAGAAGCAGTCAATGGTAATGTAAGAAAAGTTCAAGATTGAGTACTCTTGGGCCATATATACATGACCTTTTAGGTCAAATATGCAATATTCTATGGCTGACTTTTCATCAGAAGCAGTCAATGAGAATGTAGAGAAAGTTTATGATCGAGGACTAATTGTCTGAGAAATATGTCCGTTAGGTCGAATATACAATACTCGATGGCTGAACCAACATTAGAGTGAGGCATGTATATAAAGTTCATGATCAAGTACTCTTTGGCCAGAAATTTGTTCAGACGGTCAAATATGAACTACTGTCTGGCTGACGTAATATCAGTTAAAAGTCAATGAGAATGTGTAGAAACTTCAAGATCAAGTGCTCTAGGGCCAGAAAAATGTTAATTAGGCCAAATATGGACTACAGTCTGGCTGATGTAACATCAGATAAAGTCAAAGAGAATGTATAGAAAGTTCATAATCGGGTGCTAATTTGCAAGAAATTTGTCCATTAGGTCAAATATACAATAATGTATGGCTGAAGAAACATCAGAGTGAGGAGGCATGTATATAAGGTTCATGATCGAGGACTCTTGGGATAAAACAAATTTAATTAGGTCTAATATGGACTTCTGTATGACTGAAATTAAAATCAGAAGCAGTCAGTAAGTCTATATTAAAAGTTCAAAATTGAGTACTCTTGGGCCAGAATCATGATCATTAGGTCAGATACGGACTACTGTCTGTTTGATGTCAATGAGTCAGTATAGAAAGTCCATGATCGAGGACTAATTATATATATGTTCAGTCTTTCAAATATGGACTACTGTCTGGCTTATCTAACATCAGATGGAGTCAATAAGTATGTATAGGAAGTTCATGATCGAGGACTAATTTGCCAGAAATATGTTCAGTAGCTCTAATATGGACTTCTGTATGGCTGAAACAAATTCAGAAGGAGTCAATGAGTCAGTTTAGAAAGTTCAAGATAGAGGTCTGATTTGCCAGAAATATGTTCAGTAGGTCAAATATTGACTTCTGTCTGTCTGATGTAAAAACAGAAGGAGTCAATGAGTCTGTATAGAAATTTCATCATTGAGGACTTATTTGCCAGAAATTTGTTCTGGAGATCAAAATGGTTTCATATATGGCTGAAGTAGCATCAAAGTGAATCAATGAGTATGTATAGAAAGTTCAAGATCAAGTGCTCTAGGGCCAGAAAATTGTTAATTAGGTCAAATATGGACTACAGTCTGGCTGATGTAACATCATATAAAGTCAAAGAGTATGTATAGAAAGTTCATAATCGGGTGCTAATTTGCAAGAAATTTGTCCCTTAGGTCAAATATACAATAATCTATGGCTGAAGAAACATCAGAGTGAGGCATGTATATAAAGTTCATGATCGAGGACTCTTGGGACAGAAAAAATTTAATTAGGTCTAATATGGACTTCTGTATGACTGAAATAAAATCAGAAGCAGTCAATGAGTCTATATGAAAAGTTCAAAATTGAGTACTCTTGGGCCAGAATCATGTTCATTAGGTCAGATACGGACTACTGTCTGTTTGATGTCAATGAGTCAGTATAGAAAGTCCATGATCGAGGACTAATTATATATATGTTCAGTCGTTCAAATATGGACTACTGTCTGGCTTATCTAACATCGGATGGAGTCAATAAGTATGTATAGGAAGTTCATGATCGAGGACTAATTTGCCAGAAATATGTTCAGTAGCTCTAATATGGACTTCTGTATGGCTGAAACAAATTCAGAAGGAGTCAATGAGTCAGTTTAGAAAGTTCAAGATAGAGGTCTGATTTGCCAGAAATATGTTCAGTAGGTCAAATATTGACTTCTGTCTGTCTGATGTAAAAACAGAAGGAGTCAATGAGTCTGTATAGAAATTTCATCATTGAGGACTTATTTGCCAGAAATTTGTTCTGTAGATCAAAATTGTTTCATATATGGCTGAAGTAACATCAGAGTGAGGCAATGAGTAGGTATAGAAAGTTCATAAATGAGGACTCTTGGGACAATTTTTTTTAAGTAGGTCTAATATGGACTTCTGTATGAGTGAAGTAACATCAGAAGCAGTCAATGGTAATGTAAGAAAAGTTCAAGATTGAGTACTCTTGGGCCATATATACATGACCTTTTAGGTCAAATATGCAATATTCTATGGCTGACTTTTCATCAGAAGCAGTCAATGAGAATGTAGAGAAAGTTTATGATCGAGGACTAATTGTCTGAGAAATATGTCCGTTAGGTCGAATATACAATACTCGATGGCTGAACCAACATTAGAGTGAGGCATGTATATAAAGTTCATGATCAAGTACTCTTTGGCCAGAAATTTGTTCAGACGGTCAAATATGAACTACTGTCTGGCTGACGTAATATCAGTTAAAAGTCAATGAGAATGTGTAGAAAGTTCAAGATCAAGTGCTCTAGGGCCAGAAAAATGTTAATTAGGCCAAATATGGACTACAGTCTGGCTGATGTAACATCAGATAAAGTCAAAGAGAATGTATAGAAAGTTCATAATCGGGTGCTAATTTGCAAGAAATATGTCCATTAGGTCAAATATACAATAATCTATGGCTGAAGAAACATCAGAGTGAGGAGGCATGTATATAAGGTTCATGATCGAGGACTCTTGGGATAAAACAAATTTAATTAGGTCTAATATGGACTTCTGTATGACTGAAATTAAAATCAGAAGCAGTCAATAAGTCTATATTAAAAGTTCAAAATTGAGTACTCTTGGGCCAGAATCATGATCATTAGGTCAGATACGGACTACTGTCTGTTTGATGTCAATGAGTCAGTATAGAAAGTCCATGATCGAGGACTAATTATATATATGTTCAGTCGTTCAAATATGGACTACTGTCTGGCTTATCTAACATCAGATGGAGTCAATAAGTATGTATAGGAAGTTCATGATCGAGGACTAATTTGCCAGAAATATGTTCAGTAGCTCTAATATGGACTTCTGTATGGCTGAAACAAATTCAGAAGGAGTCAATGAGTCAGTTTAGAAAGTTCAAGATAGAGGTCTGATTTGCCAGAAATATGTTCAGTAGGTCAAATATTGACTTCTGTCTGTCTGATGTAAAAATAGAAGGAGTCAATGAGTCTGTATAGAAATTTCATCATTGAGGACTTATTTGCCAGAAATTTGTTCTGGAGATCAAAATGGTTTCATAAATGGCTGAAGTAGCATCAAAGTGAATCAATGAGTATGTATAGAAAGTTCAAGATCAAGTGCTCTAGGGCCAGAAAATTGTTAATTAGGTCAAATATGGACTACAGTCTGGCTGATGTAACATCATATAAAGTCAAAGAGTATGTATAGAAAGTTCATAATCGGGTGCTAATTTGCAAGAAATTTGTCCCTTAGGTCAAATATACAATAATCTATGGCTGAAGAAACATCAGAGTGAGGCATGTATATAAAGTTCATGATCGAGGACTCTTGGGACAGAAAAATTTAATTAGGTCTAATATGGACTTCTGTATGACTGAAATAAAATCAGGAGCAGTCAATGAGTCTATATGAATAGTTCAAAATTGAGTACTCTTGGGCCAGAATCATGTTCATTAGGTCAGATACAGACTACTGTCTGTTTGATGTCAATGAGTCAGTATAGAAAGTCCATGATTGAGGACTAATTATATATATGTTCAGTCGTTCAAATATGGACTACTGTCTGGCTTATCTAACATCGGATGGAGTCAATAAGTATGTATAGGAAGTTCATGATCGAGGACTAATTTGCCAGAAATATGTTCAGTAGCTCTAATATGGACTTCTGTATGGCTGAAACAAATTCAGAAGGAGTCAATGAGTCAGTTTAGAAAGTTCAAGATAGAGGTCTGATTTGCCAGAAATATGTTCAGTAGGTCAAATATTGACTTCTGTCTGTCTGATGTAAAAACAGAAGGAGTCAATGAGTCTGTATAGAAATTTCATCATTGAGGACTTATTTGCCAGAAATTTGTTCTGTAGATCAAAATTGTTTCATATATGGCTGAAGTAACATCAGAGTGAGGCAATGAGTAGGTATAGAAAGTTCATAAATGAGGACTCTTGGGACAATTTTTTTTAAGTAGGTCTAATATGGACTTCTGTATGAGTGAAGTAACATCAGAAGCAGTCAATGGTAATGTAAGAAAAGTTCAAGATTGAGTACTCTTGGGCCATATATACATGACCTTTTAGGTCAAATATGCAATATTCTATGGCTGACTTTTCATCAGAAGCAGTCAATGAGAATGTAGAGAAAGTTTATGATCGAGGACTAATTGTCTGAGAAATATGTCCGTTAGGTCGAATATACAATACTCGATGGCTGAACCAACATTAGAGTGAGGCATGTATATAAAGTTCATGATCAAGTACTCTTTGGCCAGAAATTTGTTCAGACGGTCAAATATGAACTACTGTCTGGCTGACGTAATATCAGTTAAAAGTCAATGAGAATGTGTAGAAAGTTCAAGATCAAGTGCTCTAGGGCCAGAAAAATGTTAATTAGGCCAAATATGGACTACAGTCTGGCTGATGTAACATCAGATAAAGTCAAAGAGAATGTATAGAAAGTTCATAATCGGGTGCTAATTTGCAAGAAATATGTCCATTAGGTCAAATATACAATAATCTATGGCTGAAGAAACATCAGAGTGAGGCATGTATATAAAGTTCATGATCGAGGACTCTTGGGACAGAAAAAATTTAATTAGCTCTAATATGAACTTCTGTAGGACTGAAATAAAATCAGAAGCAGTCAATGAGTATATATGTAAAGTTCAAGATCAAGTACTCATGGGCCAGAATCATGTTCATTAGGTCAAATATGGACTACAGTCTGGCTGATGTAACATCAGATAAAGTCAAGGAGTATGTATAGAAAGGTCATGATCGGGTGCTAATTTGCAAGAAATTTGTCCATTAGGTCAAATATACAATAATGTATGGCTGAAGAAACATCAGAGTGAGGAGGCATGTATATAAGGTTCATGATCGAGGACTCTTGGGATAAAACAAATTTAATTAGGTCTAATATGGACTTCTGTATGACTGAAATTAAAATCAGAAGCAGTCAATAAGTCTATATTAAAAGTTCAAAATTGAGTACTCTTGGGCCAGAATCATGATCATTAGGTCAGATACGGACTACTGTCTGTTTGATGTCAATGAGTCAGTATAGAAAGTCCATGATCGAGGACTAATTATATATATGTTCAGTCTTTCAAATATGGACTACTGTCTGGCTTATCTAACATCAGATGGAGTCAATAAGTATGTATAGGAAGTTCATGATCGAGGACTAATTTGCCAGAAATATGTTCAGTAGCTCTAATATGGACTTCTGTATGGCTGAAACAAATTCAGAAGGAGTCAATGAGTCAGTTTAGAAAGTTCAAGATAGAGGTCTGATTTGCCAGAAATATGTTCAGTAGGTCAAATATTGACTTCTGTCTGTCTGATGTAAAAACAGAAGGAGTCAATGAGTCTGTATAGAAATTTCATCATTGAGGACTTATTTGCCAGAAATTTGTTCTGGAGATCAAAATGGTTTCATATATGGCTGAAGTAGCATCAAAGTGAATCAATGAGTATGTATAGAAAGTTCAAGATCAAGTGCTCTAGGGCCAGAAAATTGTTAATTAGGTCAAATATGGACTACAGTCTGGCTGATGTAACATCATATAAAGTCAAAGAGTATGTATAGAAAGTTCATAATCGGGTGCTAATTTGCAAGAAATTTGTCCCTTAGGTCAAATATACAATAATCTATGGCTGAAGAAACATCAGAGTGAGGCATGTATATAAAGTTCATGATCGAGGACTCTTGGGACAGAAAAAATTTAATTAGGTCTAATATGGACTTCTGTATGACTGAAATAAAATCAGAAGCAGTCAATGAGTCTATATGAAAAGTTCAAAATTGAGTACTCTTGGGCCAGAATCATGTTCATTAGGTCAGATACGGACTACTGTCTGTTTGATGTCAATGAGTCAGTATAGAAAGTCCATGATCGAGGACTAATTATATATATGTTCAGTCGTTCAAATATGGACTACTGTCTGGCTTATCTAACATCGGATGGAGTCAATAAATATGTATAGGAAGTTCATGATCGAGGACTAATTTGCCAGAAATATGTTCAGTAGCTCTAATATGGACTTCTGTATGGCTGAAACAAATTCAGAAGGAGTCAATGAGTCAGTTTAGAAAGTTCAAGATAGAGGTCTGATTTGCCAGAAATATGTTCAGTAGGTCAAATATTGACTTCTGTCTGTCTGATGTAAAAACAGAAGGAGTCAATGAGTCTGTATAGAAATTTCATCATTGAGGACTTATTTGCCAGAAATTTGTTCTGTAGATCAAAATTGTTTCATATATGGCTGAAGTAACATCAGAGTGAGGCAATGAGTAGGTATAGAAAGTTCATAAATGAGGACTCTTGGGACAATTTTTTTAAGTAGGTCTAATATGGACTTCTGTATGAGTGAAGTAACATCAGAAGCAGTCAATGGTAATGTAAGAAAAGTTCAAGATTGAGTACTCTTGGGCCATATATACATGACCTTTTAGGTCAAATATGCAATATTCTATGGCTGACTTTTCATCAGAAGCAGTCAATGAGAATGTAGAGAAAGTTTATGATCGAGGACTAATTGTCTGAGAAATATGTCCGTTAGGTCGAATATACAATACTCGATGGCTGAACCAACATTAGAGTGAGGCATGTATATAAAGTTCATGATCAAGTACTCTTTGGCCAGAAATTTGTTCAGACGGTCAAATATGAACTACTGTCTGGCTGACGTAATATCAGTTAAAAGTCAATGAGAATGTGTAGAAACTTCAAGATCAAGTGCTCTAGGGCCAGAAAAATGTTAATTAGGCCAAATATGGACTACAGTCTGGCTGATGTAACATCAGATAAAGTCAAAGAGAATGTATAGAAAGTTCATAATCGGGTGCTAATTTGCAAGAAATATGTCCATTAGGTCAAATATACAATAATCTATGGCTGAAGAAACATCAGAGTGAGGCATGTATATAAAGTTCATGATCGAGGACTCTTGGGACAGAAAAAATTTAATTAGCTCTAATATGAACTTCTGTAGGACTGAAATAAAATCAGAAGCAGTCAATGAGTATATATGTAAAGTTCAAGATCAAGTACTCATGGGCCAGAATCATGTTCATTAGGTCAAATATGGACTACAGTCTGGCTGATGTAACATCAGATAAAGTCAAGGAGTATGTATAGAAAGGTCATGATCGGGTGCTAATTTGCAAGAAATTTGTCCATTAGGTCAAATATACAATAATGTATGGCTGAAGAAACATCAGAGTGAGGAGGCATGTATATAAGGTTCATGATCGAGGACTCTTGGGATAGAACAAATTTAATTAGGTCTAATATGGACTTCTGTATGACTGAAATTAAAATCAGAAGCAGTCAATAAGTCTATATTAAAAGTTCAAAATTGAGTACTCTTGGGCCAGAATCATGTTCATTAGGTCAGATACGGACTACTGTCTGTTTGATGTCAATGAGTCAGTATAGAAAGTCCATGATCGAGGACTAATTATATATATGTTCAGTCGTTCAAATATGGACTACTGTCTGGCTTATCTAACATCAGATGGAGTCAATAAGTATGTATAGGAAGTTCATGATCGAGGACTAATTTGCCAGAAATATGTTCATTAGCTCTAATATGGACTTCTGTATGGCTGAAACAAATTCAGAAGGAGTCAATGAGTCAGTTTAGAAAGTTCAAGATAGAGGTCTGATTTGCCAGAAATATGTTCAGTAGGTCAAATATTGACTTCTGTCTGTCTGATGTAAAAACAGAAGGAGTCAATGAGTCTGTATAGAAATTTCATCATTGAGGACTTATTTGCCAGAAATTTGTTCTGTAGATCAAAATTGTTTCATATATGGCTGAAGTAACATCAGAGTGAGGCAATGAGTAGGTATAGAAAGTTCATAAATGAGGACTCTTGGGACAATTTTTTTAAGTAGGTCTAATATGGACTTCTGTATGAGTGAAGTAACATCAGAAGCAGTCAATGGTAATGTAAGAAAAGTTCAAGATTGAGTACTCTTGGGCCATATATACATGACCTTTTAGGTCAAATATGCAATATTCTATGGCTGACTTTTCATCAGAAGCAGTCAATGAGAATGTAGAGAAAGTTTATGATCGAGGACTAATTGTCTGAGAAATATGTCCGTTAGGTCGAATATGCAATACTCTATGGCTGAACCAACATTAGAGTGAGGCATGTATATAAAGTTCATGATCAAGTACTCTTTGGCCAGAAATTTGTTCAGACGGTCAAATATGAACTACTGTCTGGCTGACGTAATATCAGTTAAAAGTCAATGAGAATGTGTAGAAACTTCAAGATCAAGTGCTCTAGGGCCAGAAAAATGTTAATTAGGCCAAATATGGACTACAGTCTGGCTGATGTAACATCAGATAAAGTCAAAGAGAATGTATAGAAAGTTCATAATCGGTGCTAATTTGCAAGAAATTTGTCCATTAGGTCAAATATACAATAATGTATGGCTGAAGAAACATCAGAGTGAGGAGGCATGTATATAAGGTTCATGATCGAGGACTCTTGGGATAGAACAAATTTAATTAGGTCTAATATGGACTTCTGTATGACTGAAATTAAAATCAGAAGCAGTCAATAAGTCTATATTAAAAGTTCAAAATTGAGTACTCTTGGGCCAGAATCATGATCATTAGGTCAGATACGGACTACTGTCTGTTTGATGTCAATGAGTCAGTATAGAAAGTCCATGATCGAGGACTAATTATATATATGTTCAGTCTTTCAAATATGGACTACTGTCTGGCTTATCTAACATCAGATGGAGTCAATAAGTATGTATAGGAAGTTCATGATCGAGGACTAATTTGCCAGAAATATGTTCAGTAGCTCTAATATGGACTTCTGTATGGCTGAAACAAATTCAGAAGGAGTCAATGAGTCAGTTTAGAAAGTTCAAGATAGAGGTCTGATTTGCCAGAAATATGTTCAGTAGGTCAAATATTGACTTCTGTCTGTCTGATGTAAAAACAGAAGGAGTCAATGAGTCTGTATAGAAATTTCATCATTGAGGACTTATTTGCCAGAAATTTGTTCTGGAGATCAAAATGGTTTCATATATGGCTGAAGTAGCATCAAAGTGAATCAATGAGTATGTATAGAAAGTTCAAGATCAAGTGCTCTAGGGCCAGAAAATTGTTAATTAGGTCAAATATGGACTACAGTCTGGCTGATGTAACATCATATAAAGTCAAAGAGTATGTATAGAAAGTTCATAATCGGGTGCTAATTTGCAAGAAATTTGTCCCTTAGGTCAAATATACAATAATCTATGGCTGAAGAAACATCAGAGTGAGGCATGTATATAAAGTTCATGATCGAGGACTCTTGGGACAGAAAAAATTTAATTAGGTCTAATATGGACTTCTGTATGACTGAAATAAAATCAGAAGCAGTCAATGAGTCTATATGAAAAGTTCAAAATTGAGTACTCTTGGGCCAGAATCATGTTCATTAGGTCAGATACGGACTACTGTCTGTTTGATGTCAATGAGTCAGTATAGAAAGTCCATGATCGAGGACTAATTATATATATGTTCAGTCGTTCAAATATGGACTACTGTCTGGCTTATCTAACATCGGATGGAGTCAATAAGTATGTATAGGAAGTTCATGATCGAGGACTAATTTGCCAGAAATATGTTCAGTAGCTCTAATATGGACTTCTGTATGGCTGAAACAAATTCAGAAGGAGTCAATGAGTCAGTTTAGAAAGTTCAAGATAGAGGTCTGATTTGCCAGAAATATGTTCAGTAGGTCAAATATTGACTTCTGTCTGTCTGATGTAAAAACAGAAGGAGTCAATGAGTCTGTATAGAAATTTCATCATTGAGGACTTATTTGCCAGAAATTTGTTCTGTAGATCAAAATTGTTTCATATATGGCTGAAGTAACATCAGAGTGAGGCAATGAGTAGGTATAGAAAGTTCATAAATGAGGACTCTTGGGACAATTTTTTTTAAGTAGGTCTAATATGGACTTCTGTATGAGTGAAGTAACATCAGAAGCAGTCAATGGTAATGTAAGAAAAGTTCAAGATTGAGTACTCTTGGGCCATATATACATGACCTTTTAGGTCAAATATGCAATATTCTATGGCTGACTTTTCATCAGAAGCAGTCAATGAGAATGTAGAGAAAGTTTATGATCGAGGACTAATTGTCTGAGAAATATGTCCGTTAGGTCGAATATACAATACTCGATGGCTGAACCAACATTAGAGTGAGGCATGTATATAAAGTTCATGATCAAGTACTCTTTGGCCAGAAATTTGTTCAGACGGTCAAATATGAACTACTGTCTGGCTGACGTAATATCAGTTAAAAGTCAATGAGAATGTGTAGAAACTTCAAGATCAAGTGCTCTAGGGCCAGAAAAATGTTAATTAGGCCAAATATGGACTACAGTCTGGCTGATGTAACATCAGATAAAGTCAAAGAGAATGTATAGAAAGTTCATAATCGGGTGCTAATTTGCAAGAAATTTGTCCATTAGGTCAAATATACAATAATGTATGGCTGAAGAAACATCAGAGTGAGGAGGCATGTATATAAGGTTCATGATCGAGGACTCTTGGGATAAAACAAATTTAATTAGGTCTAATATGGACTTCTGTATGACTGAAATTAAAATCAGAAGCAGTCAGTAAGTCTATATTAAAAGTTCAAAATTGAGTACTCTTGGGCCAGAATCATGATCATTAGGTCAGATACGGACTACTGTCTGTTTGATGTCAATGAGTCAGTATAGAAAGTCCATGATCGAGGACTAATTATATATATGTTCAGTCTTTCAAATATGGACTACTGTCTGGCTTATCTAACATCAGATGGAGTCAATAAGTATGTATAGGAAGTTCATGATCGAGGACTAATTTGCCAGAAATATGTTCAGTAGCTCTAATATGGACTTCTGTATGGCTGAAACAAATTCAGAAGGAGTCAATGAGTCAGTTTAGAAAGTTCAAGATAGAGGTCTGATTTGCCAGAAATATGTTCAGTAGGTCAAATATTGACTTCTGTCTGTCTGATGTAAAAACAGAAGGAGTCAATGAGTCTGTATAGAAATTTCATCATTGAGGACTTATTTGCCAGAAATTTGTTCTGGAGATCAAAATGGTTTCATATATGGCTGAAGTAGCATCAAAGTGAATCAATGAGTATGTATAGAAAGTTCAAGATCAAGTGCTCTAGGGCCAGAAAATTGTTAATTAGGTCAAATATGGACTACAGTCTGGCTGATGTAACATCATATAAAGTCAAAGAGTATGTATAGAAAGTTCATAATCGGGTGCTAATTTGCAAGAAATTTGTCCCTTAGGTCAAATATACAATAATCTATGGCTGAAGAAACATCAGAGTGAGGCATGTATATAAAGTTCATGATCGAGGACTCTTGGGACAGAAAAATTTAATTAGGTCTAATATGGACTTCTGTATGACTGAAATAAAATCAGAAGCAGTCAATGAGTCTATATGAAAAGTTCAAAATTGAGTACTCTTGGGCCAGAATCATGTTCATTAGGTCAGATACGGACTACTGTCTGTTTGATGTCAATGAGTCAGTATAGAAAGTCCATGATCGAGGACTAATTATATATATGTTCAGTCGTTCAAATATGGACTACTGTCTGGCTTATCTAACATCGGATGGAGTCAATAAGTATGTATAGGAAGTTCATGATCGAGGACTAATTTGCCAGAAATATGTTCAGTAGCTCTAATATGGACTTCTGTATGGCTGAAACAAATTCAGAAGGAGTCAATGAGTCAGTTTAGAAAGTTCAAGATAGAGGTCTGATTTGCCAGAAATATGTTCAGTAGGTCAAATATTGACTTCTGTCTGTCTGATGTAAAAACAGAAGGAGTCAATGAGTCTGTATAGAAATTTCATCATTGAGGACTTATTTGCCAGAAATTTGTTCTGTAGATCAAAATTGTTTCATATATGGC
The DNA here is from genome assembly GCA_037950665.1 of Hypophthalmichthys nobilis. Taxonomy (NCBI): domain Eukaryota; kingdom Metazoa; phylum Chordata; class Actinopteri; order Cypriniformes; family Xenocyprididae; genus Hypophthalmichthys; species Hypophthalmichthys nobilis. Next base: position 28,927,956 of record CM075479.1, read on the forward strand.
TGAAGTAACATCAGAGTGAGGCAATGAGTAGGTATAGAAAGTTCATAAATGAGGACTCTTGGGACAATTTTTTTTAAGTAGGTCTAATATGGACTTCTGTATGAGTGAAGTAACATCAGAAGCAGTCAATGGTAATGTAAGAAAAGTTCAAGATTGAGTACTCTTGGGCCATATATACATGACCTTTTAGGTCAAATATGCAATATTCTATGGCTGACTTTTCATCAGAAGCAGTCAATGAGAATGTAGAGAAAGTTTATGATCGAGGACTAATTGTCTGAGAAATATGTCCGTTAGGTCGAATATACAATACTCGATGGCTGAACCAACATTAGAGTGAGGCATGTATATAAAGTTCATGATCAAGTACTCTTTGGCCAGAAATTTGTTCAGACGGTCAAATATGAACTACTGTCTGGCTGACGTAATATCAGTTAAAAGTCAATGAGAATGTGTAGAAAGTTCAAGATCAAGTGCTCTAGGGCCAGAAAAATGTTAATTAGGCCAAATATGGACTACAGTCTGGCTGATGTAACATCAGATAAAGTCAAAGAGAATGTATAGAAAGTTCATAATCGGGTGCTAATTTGCAAGAAATATGTCCATTAGGTCAAATATACAATAATCTATGGCTGAAGAAACATCAGAGTGAGGAGGCATGTATATAAGGTTCATGATCGAGGACTCTTGGGATAAAACAAATTTAATTAGGTCTAATATGGACTTCTGTATGACTGAAATTAAAATCAGAAGCAGTCAATAAGTCTATATTAAAAGTTCAAAATTGAGTACTCTTGGGCCAGAATCATGATCATTAGGTCAGATACGGACTACTGTCTGTTTGATGTCAATGAGTCAGTATAGAAAGTCCATGATCGAGGACTAATTATATATATGTTCAGTCGTTCAAATATGGACTACTGTCTGGCTTATCTAACATCAGATGGAGTCAATAAGTATGTATAGGAAGTTCATGATCGAGGACTAATTTGCCAGAAATATGTTCAGTAGCTCTAATATGGACTTCTGTATGGCTGAAACAAATTCAGAAGGAGTCAATGAGTCAGTTTAGAAAGTTCAAGATAGAGGTCTGATTTGCCAGAAATATGTTCAGTAGGTCAAATATTGACTTCTGTCTGTCTGATGTAAAAATAGAAGGAGTCAATGAGTCTGTATAGAAATTTCATCATTGAGGACTTATTTGCCAGAAATTTGTTCTGGAGATCAAAATGGTTTCATAAATGGCTGAAGTAGCATCAAAGTGAATCAATGAGTATGTATAGAAAGTTCAAGATCAAGTGCTCTAGGGCCAGAAAATTGTTAATTAGGTCAAATATGGACTACAGTCTGGCTGATGTAACATCATATAAAGTCAAAGAGTATGTATAGAAAGTTCATAATCGGGTGCTAATTTGCAAGAAATTTGTCCCTTAGGTCAAATATACAATAATCTATGGCTGAAGAAACATCAGAGTGAGGCATGTATATAAAGTTCATGATCGAGGACTCTTGGGACAGAAAAAATTTAATTAGGTCTAATATGGACTTCTGTATGACTGAAATAAAATCAGGAGCAGTCAATGAGTCTATATGAATAGTTCAAAATTGAGTACTCTTGGGCCAGAATCATGTTCATTAGGTCAGATACAGACTACTGTCTGTTTGATGTCAATGAGTCAGTATAGAAAGTCCATGATTGAGGACTAATTATATATATGTTCAGTCGTTCAAATATGGACTACTGTCTGGCTTATCTAACATCGGATGGAGTCAATAAGTATGTATAGGAAGTTCATGATCGAGGACTAATTTGCCAGAAATATGTTCAGTAGCTCTAATATGGACTTCTGTATGGCTGAAACAAATTCAGAAGGAGTCAATGAGTCAGTTTAGAAAGTTCAAGATAGAGGTCTGATTTGCCAGAAATATGTTCAGTAGGTCAAATATTGACTTCTGTCTGTCTGATGTAAAAACAGAAGGAGTCAATGAGTCTGTATAGAAATTTCATCATTGAGGACTTATTTGCCAGAAATTTGTTCTGTAGATCAAAATTGTTTCATATATGGCTGAAGTAACATCAGAGTGAGGCAATGAGTAGGTATAGAAAGTTCATAAATGAGGACTCTTGGGACAATTTTTTTTAAGTAGGTCTAATATGGACTTCTGTATGAGTGAAGTAACATCAGAAGCAGTCAATGGTAATGTAAGAAAAGTTCAAGATTGAGTACTCTTGGGCCATATATACATGACCTTTTAGGTCAAATATGCAATATTCTATGGCTGACTTTTCATCAGAAGCAGTCAATGAGAATGTAGAGAAAGTTTATGATCGAGGACTAATTGTCTGAGAAATATGTCCGTTAGGTCGAATATACAATACTCGATGGCTGAACCAACATTAGAGTGAGGCATGTATATAAAGTTCATGATCAAGTACTCTTTGGCCAGAAATTTGTTCAGACGGTCAAATATGAACTACTGTCTGGCTGACGTAATATCAGTTAAAAGTCAATGAGAATGTGTAGAAAGTTCAAGATCAAGTGCTCTAGGGCCAGAAAAATGTTAATTAGGCCAAATATGGACTACAGTCTGGCTGATGTAACATCAGATAAAGTCAAAGAGAATGTATAGAAAGTTCATAATCGGGTGCTAATTTGCAAGAAATATGTCCATTAGGTCAAATATACAATAATCTATGGCTGAAGAAACATCAGAGTGAGGCATGTATATAAAGTTCATGATCGAGGACTCTTGGGACAGAAAAAATTTAATTAGCTCTAATATGAACTTCTGTAGGACTGAAATAAAATCAGAAGCAGTCAATGAGTATATATGTAAAGTTCAAGATCAAGTACTCATGGGCCAGAATCATGTTCATTAGGTCAAATATGGACTACAGTCTGGCTGATGTAACATCAGATAAAGTCAAGGAGTATGTATAGAAAGGTCATGATCGGGTGCTAATTTGCAAGAAATTTGTCCATTAGGTCAAATATACAATAATGTATGGCTGAAGAAACATCAGAGTGAGGAGGCATGTATATAAGGTTCATGATCGAGGACTCTTGGGATAAAACAAATTTAATTAGGTCTAATATGGACTTCTGTATGACTGAAATTAAAATCAGAAGCAGTCAATAAGTCTATATTAAAAGTTCAAAATTGAGTACTCTTGGGCCAGAATCATGATCATTAGGTCAGATACGGACTACTGTCTGTTTGATGTCAATGAGTCAGTATAGAAAGTCCATGATCGAGGACTAATTATATATATGTTCAGTCTTTCAAATATGGACTACTGTCTGGCTTATCTAACATCAGATGGAGTCAATAAGTATGTATAGGAAGTTCATGATCGAGGACTAATTTGCCAGAAATATGTTCAGTAGCTCTAATATGGACTTCTGTATGGCTGAAACAAATTCAGAAGGAGTCAATGAGTCAGTTTAGAAAGTTCAAGATAGAGGTCTGATTTGCCAGAAATATGTTCAGTAGGTCAAATATTGACTTCTGTCTGTCTGATGTAAAAACAGAAGGAGTCAATGAGTCTGTATAGAAATTTCATCATTGAGGACTTATTTGCCAGAAATTTGTTCTGGAGATCAAAATGGTTTCATATATGGCTGAAGTAGCATCAAAGTGAATCAATGAGTATGTATAGAAAGTTCAAGATCAAGTGCTCTAGGGCCAGAAAATTGTTAATTAGGTCAAATATGGACTACAGTCTGGCTGATGTAACATCATATAAAGTCAAAGAGTATGTATAGAAAGTTCATAATCGGGTGCTAATTTGCAAGAAATTTGTCCCTTAGGTCAAATATACAATAATCTATGGCTGAAGAAACATCAGAGTGAGGCATGTATATAAAGTTCATGATCGAGGACTCTTGGGACAGAAAAATTTAATTAGGTCTAATATGGACTTCTGTATGACTGAAATAAAATCAGGAGCAGTCAATGAGTCTATTTGAATAGTTCAAAATTGAGTACTCTTGGGCCAGAATCATGTTCATTAGGTCAGATACAGACTACTGTCTGTTTGATGTCAATGAGTCAGTATAGAAAGTCCATGATTGAGGACTAATTATATATATGTTCAGTCGTTCAAATATGGACTACTGTCTGGCTTATCTAACATCGGATGGAGTCAATAAGTATGTATAGGAAGTTCATGATCGAGGACTAATTTGCCAGAAATATGTTCAGTAGCTCTAATATGGACTTCTGTATGGCTGAAACAAATTCAGAAGGAGTCAATGAGTCAGTTTAGAAAGTTCAAGATAGAGGTCTGATTTGCCAGAAATATGTTCAGTAGGTCAAATATTGACTTCTGTCTGTCTGATGTAAAACAGAAGGAGTCAATGAGTCTGTATAGAAATTTCATCATTGAGGACTTATTTGCCAGAAATTTGTTCTGTAGATCAAAATTGTTTCATATATGGCTGAAGTAACATCAGAGTGAGGCAATGAGTAGGTATAGAAAGTTCATAAATGAGGACTCTTGGGACAATTTTTTTTAAGTAGGTCTAATATGGACTTCTGTATGAGTGAAGTAACATCAGAAGCAGTCAATGGTAATGTAAGAAAAGTTCAAGATTGAGTACTCTTGGGCCATATATACATGACCTTTTAGGTCAAATATGCAATATTCTATGGCTGACTTTTCATCAGAAGCAGTCAATGAGAATGTAGAGAAAGTTTATGATCGAGGACTAATTGTCTGAGAAATATGTCCGTTAGGTCGAATATACAATACTCGATGGCTGAACCAACATTAGAGTGAGGCATGTATATAAAGTTCATGATCAAGTACTCTTTGGCCAGAAATTTGTTCAGACGGTCAAATATGAACTACTGTCTGGCTGATGTAATATCAGTTAAAAGTCAATGAGAATGTGTAGAAAGTTCAAGATCAAGTGCTCTAGGGCCAGAAAAATGTTAATTAGGCCAAATATGGACTACAGTCTGGCTGATGTAACATCAGATAAAGTCAAAGAGAATGTATAGAAAGTTCATAATCGGGTGCTAATTTGCAAGAAATTTGTCCATTAGGTCAAATATACAATAATGTATGGCTGAAGAAACATCAGAGTGAGGAGGCATGTATATAAGGTTCATGATCGAGGACTCTTGGGATAAAACAAATTTAATTAGGTCTAATATGGACTTCTGTATGACTGAAATTAAAATCAGAAGCAGTCAATAAGTCTATATTAAAAGTTCAAAATTGAGTACTCTTGGGCCAGAATCATGATCATTAGGTCAGATACGGACTACTGTCTGTTTGATGTCAATGAGTCAGTATAGAAAGTCCATGATCGAGGACTAATTATATATATGTTCAGTCGTTCAAATATGGACTACTGTCTGGCTTATCTAACATCAGATGGAGTCAATAAGTATGTATAGGAAGTTCATGATCGAGGACTAATTTGCCAGAAATATGTTCAGTAGCTCTAATATGGACTTCTGTATGGCTGAAACAAATTCAGAAGGAGTCAATGAGTCAGTTTAGAAAGTTCAAGATAGAGGTCTGATTTGCCAGAAATATGTTCAGTAGGTCAAATATTGACTTCTGTCTGTCTGATGTAAAAACAGAAGGAGTCAATGAGTCTGTATAGAAATTTCATCATTGAGGACTTATTTGCCAGAAATTTGTTCTGGAGATCAAAATGGTTTCATATATGGCTGAAGTAGCATCAAAGTGAATCAATGAGTATGTATAGAAAGTTCAAGATCAAGTGCTCTAGGGCCAGAAAATTGTTAATTAGGTCAAATATGGACTACAGTCTGGCTGATGTAACATCATATAAAGTCAAAGAGTATGTATAGAAAGTTCATAATCGGGTGCTAATTTGCAAGAAATTTGTCCCTTAGGTCAAATATACAATAATCTATGGCTGAAGAAACATCAGAGTGAGGCATGTATATAAAGTTCATGATCGAGGACTCTTGGGACAGAAAAATTTAATTAGGTCTAATATGGACTTCTGTATGACTGAAATAAAATCAGGAGCAGTCAATGAGTCTATATGAATAGTTCAAAATTGAGTACTCTTGGGCCAGAATCATGTTCATTAGGTCAGATACAGACTACTGTCTGTTTGATGTCAATGAGTCAGTATAGAAAGTCCATGATTGAGGACTAATTATATATATGTTCAGTCGTTCAAATATGGACTACTGTCTGGCTTATCTAACATCGGATGGAGTCAATAAGTATGTATAGGAAGTTCATGATCGAGGACTAATTTGCCAGAAATATGTTCAGTAGCTCTAATATGGACTTCTGTATGGCTGAAACAAATTCAGAAGGAGTCAATGAGTCAGTTTAGAAAGTTCAAGATAGAGGTCTGATTTGCCAGAAATATGTTCAGTAGGTCAAATATTGACTTCTGTCTGTCTGATGTAAAAACAGAAGGAGTCAATGAGTCTGTATAGAAATTTCATCATTGAGGACTTATTTGCCAGAAATTTGTTCTGTAGATCAAAATTGTTTCATATATGGCTGAAGTAACATCAGAGTGAGGCAATGAGTAGGTATAGAAAGTTCATAAATGAGGACTCTTGGGACAATTTTTTTTAAGTAGGTCTAATATGGACTTCTGTATGAGTGAAGTAACATCAGAAGCAGTCAATGGTAATGTAAGAAAAGTTCAAGATTGAGTACTCTTGGGCCATATATACATGACCTTTTAGGTCAAATATGCAATATTCTATGGCTGACTTTTCATCAGAAGCAGTCAATGAGAATGTAGAGAAAGTTTATGATCGAGGACTAATTGTCTGAGAAATATGTCCGTTAGGTCGAATATACAATACTCGATGGCTGAACCAACATTAGAGTGAGGCATGTATATAAAGTTCATGATCAAGTACTCTTTGGCCAGAAATTTGTTCAGACGGTCAAATATGAACTACTGTCTGGCTGACGTAATATCAGTTAAAAGTCAATGAGAATGTGTAGAAAGTTCAAGATCAAGTGCTCTAGGGCCAGAAAAATGTTAATTAGGCCAAATATGGACTACAGTCTGGCTGATGTAACATCAGATAAAGTCAAAGAGAATGTATAGAAAGTTCATAATCGGGTGCTAATTTGCAAGAAATTTGTCCATTAGGTCAAATATACAATAATGTATGGCTGAAGAAACATCAGAGTGAGGAGGCATGTATATAAGGTTCATGATCGAGGACTCTTGGGATAAAACAAATTTAATTAGGTCTAATATGGACTTCTGTATGACTGAAATTAAAATCAGAAGCAGTCAATAAGTCTATATTAAAAGTTCAAAATTGAGTACTCTTGGGCCAGAATCATGATCATTAGGTCAGATACGGACTACTGTCTGTTTGATGTCAATGAGTCAGTATAGAAAGTCCATGATCGAGGACTAATTATATATATGTTCAGTCGTTCAAATATGGACTACTGTCTGGCTTATCTAACATCAGATGGAGTCAATAAGTATGTATAGGAAGTTCATGATCGAGGACTAATTTGCCAGAAATATGTTCAGTAGCTCTAATATGGACTTCTGTATGGCTGAAACAAATTCAGAAGGAGTCAATGAGTCAGTTTAGAAAGTTCAAGATAGAGGTCTGATTTGCCAGAAATATGTTCAGTAGGTCAAATATTGACTTCTGTCTGTCTGATGTAAAACAGAAGGAGTCAATGAGTCTGTATAGAAATTTCATCATTGAGGACTTATTTGCCAGAAATTTGTTCTGGAGATCAAAATGGTTTCATATATGGCTGAAGTAGCATCAAAGTGAATCAATGAGTATGTATAGAAAGTTCAAGATCAAGTGCTCTAGGGCCAGAAAATTGTTAATTAGGTCAAATATGGACTACAGTCTGGCTGATGTAACATCATATAAAGTCAAAGAGTATGTATAGAAAGTTCATAATCGGGTGCTAATTTGCAAGAAATTTGTCCCTTAGGTCAAATATACAATAATCTATGGCTGAAGAAACATCAGAGTGAGGCATGTATATAAAGTTCATGATCGAGGACTCTTGGGACAGAAAAAATTTAATTAGGTCTAATATGGACTTCTGTATGACTGAAATAAAATCAGAAGCAGTCAATGAGTCTATATGAAAAGTTCAAAATTGAGTACTCTTGGGCCAGAATCATGTTCATTAGGTCAGATACGGACTACTGTCTGTTTGATGTCAATGAGTCAGTATAGAAAGTCCATGATCGAGGACTAATTATATATATGTTCAGTCGTTCAAATATGGACTACTGTCTGGCTTATCTAACATCGGATGGAGTCAATAAATATGTATAGGAAGTTCATGATCGAGGACTAATTTGCCAGAAATATGTTCAGTAGCTCTAATATGGACTTCTGTATGGCTGAAACAAATTCAGAAGGAGTCAATGAGTCAGTTTAGAAAGTTCAAGATAGAGGTCTGATTTGCCAGAAATATGTTCAGTAGGTCAAATATTGACTTCTGTCTGTCTGATGTAAAAACAGAAGGAGTCAATGAGTCTGTATAGAAATTTCATCATTGAGGACTTATTTGCCAGAAATTTGTTCTGTAGATCAAAATTGTTTCATATATGGCTGAAGTAACATCAGAGTGAGGCAAATGAGTAGGTATAGAAAGTTCATAAATGAGGACTCTTGGGACAATTTTTTTAAGTAGGTCTAATATGGACTTCTGTATGAGTGAAGTAACATCAGAAGCAGTCAATGGTAATGTAAGAAAAGTTCAAGATTGAGTACTCTTGGGCCATATATACATGACCTTTTAGGTCAAATATGCAATATTCTATGGCTGACTTTTCATCAGAAGCAGTCAATGAGAATGTAGAGAAAGTTTATGATCGAGGACTAATTGTCTGAGAAATATGTCCGTTAGGTCGAATATACAATACTCGATGGCTGAACCAACATTAGAGTGAGGCATGTATATAAAGTTCATGATCAAGTACTCTTTGGCCAGAAATTTGTTCAGACGGTCAAATATGAACTACTGTCTGGCTGACGTAATATCAGTTAAAAGTCAATGAGAATGTGTAGAAAGTTCAAGATCAAGTGCTCTAGGGCCAGAAAAATGTTAATTAGGCCAAATATGGACTACAGTCTGGCTGATGTAACATCAGATAAAGTCAAAGAGAATGTATAGAAAGTTCATAATCGGGTGCTAATTTGCAAGAAATATGTCCATTAGGTCAAATATACAATAATCTATGGCTGAAGAAACATCAGAGTGAGGCATGTATATAAAGTTCATGATCGAGGACTCTTGGGACAGAAAAAATTTAATTAGCTCTAATATGAACTTCTGTAGGACTGAAATAAAATCAGAAGCAGTCAATGAGTATATATGTAAAGTTCAAGATCAAGTACTCATGGGCCAGAATCATGTTCATTAGGTCAAATATGGACTACAGTCTGGCTGATGTAACATCAGATAAAGTCAAGGAGTATGTATAGAAAGGTCATGATCGGGTGCTAATTTGCAAGAAATTTGTCCATTAGGTCAAATATACAATAATGTATGGCTGAAGAAACCTCAGAGTGAGGAGGCATGTATATAAGGTTCATGATCGAGGACTCTTGGGATAGAACAAATTTAATTAGGTCTAATATGGACTTCTGTATGACTGAAATTAAAATCAGAAGCAGTCAATAAGTCTATATTAAAAGTTCAAAATTGAGTACTCTTGGGCCAGAATCATGTTCATTAGGTCAGATACGGACTACTGTCTGTTTGATGTCAATGAGTCAGTATAGAAAGTCCATGATCGAGGACTAATTATATATATGTTCAGTCGTTCAAATATGGACTACTGTCTGGCTTATCTAACATCAGATGGAGTCAATAAGTATGTATAGGAAGTTCATGATCGAGGACTAATTTGCCAGAAATATGTTCATTAGCTCTAATATGGACTTCTGTATGGCTGAAACAAATTCAGAAGGAGTCAATGAGTCAGTTTAGAAAGTTCAAGATAGAGGTCTGATTTGCCAGAAATATGTTCAGTAGGTCAAATATTGACTTCTGTCTGTCTGATGTAAAAACAGAAGGAGTCAATGAGTCTGTATAGAAATTTCATCATTGAGGACTTATTTGCCAGAAATTTGTTCTGTAGATCAAAATTGTTTCATATATGGCTGAAGTAACATCAGAGTGAGGCAATGAGTAGGTATAGAAAGTTCATAAATGAGGACTCTTGGGACAATTTTTTTAAGTAGGTCTAATATGGACTTCTGTATGAGTGAAGTAACATCAGAAGCAGTCAATGGTAATGTAAGAAAAGTTCAAGATTGAGTACTCTTGGGCCATATATACATGACCTTTTAGGTCAAATATGCAATATTCTATGGCTGACTTTTCATCAGAAGCAGTCAATGAGAATGTAGAGAAAGTTTATGATCGAGGACTAATTGTCTGAGAAATATGTCCGTTAGGTCGAATATGCAATACTCGATGGCTGAACCAACATTAGAGTGAGGCATGTATATAAAGTTCATGATCAAGTACTCTTTGGCCAGAAATTTGTTCAGACGGTCAAATATGAACTACTGTCTGGCTGACGTAATATCAGTTAAAAGTCAATGAGAATGTGTAGAAAGTTCAAGATCAAGTGCTCTAGGGCCAGAAAAATGTTAATTAGGCCAAATATGGACTACAGTCTGGCTGATGTAACATCAGATAAAGTCAAAGAGAATGTATAGAAAGTTCATAATCGGGTGCTAATTTGCAAGAAATTTGTCCATTAGGTCAAATATACAATAATGTATGGCTGAAGAAACATCAGAGTGAGGAGGCATGTATATAAGGTTCATGATCGAGGACTCTTGGGATAAAACAAATTTAATTAGGTCTAATATGGACTTCTGTATGACTGAAATTAAAATCAGAAGCAGTCAATAAGTCTATATTAAAAGTTCAAAATTGAGTACTCTTGGGCCAGAATCATGATCATTAGGTCAGATACGGACTACTGTCTGTTTGATGTCAATGAGTCAGTATAGAAAGTCCATGATCGAGGACTAATTATATATATGTTCAGTCGTTCAAATATGGACTACTGTCTGGCTTATCTAACATCAGATGGAGTCAATAAGTATGTATAGGAAGTTCATGATCGAGGACTAATTTGCCAGAAATATGTTCAGTAGCTCTAATATGGACTTCTGTATGGCTGAAACAAATTCAGAAGGAGTCAATGAGTCAGTTTAGAAAGTTCAAGATAGAGGTCTGATTTGCCAGAAATATGTTCAGTAGGTCAAATATTGACTTCTGTCTGTCTGATGTAAAAACAGAAGGAGTCAATGAGTCTGTATAGAAATTTCATCATTGAGGACTTATTTGCCAGAAATTTGTTCTGGAGATCAAAATGGTTTCATATATGGCTGAAGTAGCATCAAAGTGAATCAATGAGTATGTATAGAAAGTTCAAGATCAAGTGCTCTAGGGCCAGAAAATTGTTAATTAGGTCAAATATGGACTACAGTCTGGCTGATGTAACATCATATAAAGTCAAAGAGTATGTATAGAAAGTTCATAATCGGGTGCTAATTTGCAAGAAATTTGTCCCTTAGGTCAAATATACAATAATCTATGGCTGAAGAAACATCAGAGTGAGGCATGTATATAAAGTTCATGATCGAGGACTCTTGGGACAGAAAAAATTTAATTAGGTCTAATATGGACTTCTGTATGACTGAAATAAAATCAGAAGCAGTCAATGAGTCTATATGAAAAGTTCAAAATTGAGTACTCTTGGGCCAGAATCATGTTCATTAGGTCAGATACGGACTACTGTCTGTTTGATGTCAATGAGTCAGTATAGAAAGTCCATGATCGAGGACTAATTATATATATGTTCAGTCGTTCAAATATGGACTACTGTCTGGCTTATCTAACATCGGATGGAGTCAATAAGTATGTATAGGAAGTTCATGATCGAGGACTAATTTGCCAGAAATATGTTCAGTAGCTCTAATATGGACTTCTGTATGGCTGAAACAAATTCAGAAGGAGTCAATGAGTCAGTTTAGAAAGTTCAAGATAGAGGTCTGATTTGCCAGAAATATGTTCAGTAGGTCAAATATTGACTTCTGTCTGTCTGATGTAAAAACAGAAGGAGTCAATGAGTCTGTATAGAAATTTCATCATTGAGGACTTATTTGCCAGAAATTTGTTCTGTAGATCAAAATTGTTTCATATATGGCTGAAGTAACATCAGAGTGAGGCAATGAGTAGGTATAGAAAGTTCATAAATGAGGACTCTTGGGACAATTTTTTAAGTAGGTCTAATATGGACTTCTGTATGAGTGAAGTAACATCAGAAGCAGTCAATGGTAATGTAAGAAAAGTTCAAGATTGAGTACTCTTGGGCCATATATACATGACCTTTTAGGTCAAATATGCAATATTCTATGGCTGACTTTTTCATCAGAAGCAGTCAATGAGAATGTAGAGAAAGTTTATGATCGAGGACTAATTGTCTGAGAAATATGTCCGTTAGGTCGAATATACAATACTCGATGGCTGAACCAACATTAGAGTGAGGCATGTATATAAAGTTCATGATCAAGTACTCTTTGGCCAGAAATTTGTTCAGACGGTCAAATATGAACTACTGTCTGGCTGACGTAATATCAGTTAAAAGTCAATGAGAATGTGTAGAAAGTTCAAGATCAAGTGCTCTAGGGCCAGAAAAATGTTAATTAGGCCAAATATGGACTACAGTCTGGCTGATGTAACATCAGATAAAGTCAAAGAGAATGTATAGAAAGTTCATAATCGGGTGCTAATTTGCAAGAAATATGTCCATTAGGTCAAATATACAATAATCTATGGCTGAAGAAACATCAGAGTGAGGCATGTATATAAAGTTCATGATCGAGGACTCTTGGGACAGAAAAAATTTAATTAGCTCTAATATGAACTTCTGTAGGACTGAAATAAAATCAGAAGCAGTCAATGAGTATATATGTAAAGTTCAAGATCAAGTACTCATGGGCCAGAATCATGTTCATTAGGTCAAATATGGACTACAGTCTGGCTGATGTAACATCAGATAAAGTCAAGGAGTATGTATAGAAAGGTCATGATCGGGTGCTAATTTGCAAGAAATTTGTCCATTAGGTCAAATATACAATAATGTATGGCTGAAGAAACATCAGAGTGAGGAGGCATGTATATAAGGTTCATGATCGAGGACTCTTGGGATAGAACAAATTTAATTAGGTCTAATATGGACTTCTGTATGACTGAAATTAAAATCAGAAGCAGTCAATAAGTCTATATTAAAAGTTCAAAATTGAGTACTCTTGGGCCAGAATCATGTTCATTAGGTCAGATACGGACTACTGTCTGTTTGATGTCAATGAGTCAGTATAGAAAGTCCATGATCGAGGACTAATTATATATATGTTCAGTCGTTCAAATATGGACTACTGTCTGGCTTATCTAACATCAGATGGAGTCAATAAGTATGTATAGGAAGTTCATGATCGAGGACTAATTTGCCAGAAATATGTTCATTAGCTCTAATATGGACTTCTGTATGGCTGGAAACAAATTCAGAAGGAGTCAATGAGTCAGTTTAGAAAGTTCAAGATAGAGGTCTGATTTGCCAGAAATATGTTCAGTAGGTCAAATATTGACTTCTGTCTGTCTGATGTAAAAACAGAAGGAGTCAATGAGTCTGTATAGAAATTTCATCATTGAGGACTTATTTGCCAGAAATTTGTTCTGTAGATCAAAATTGTTTCATATATGGCTGAAGTAACATCAGAGTGAGGCAATGAGTAGGTATAGAAAGTTCATAAATGAGGACTCTTGGGACAATTTTTTTAAGTAGGTCTAATATGGACTTCTGTATGAGTGAAGTAACATCAGAAGCAGTCAATGGTAATGTAAGAAAAGTTCAAGATTGAGTACTCTTGGGCCATATATACATGACCTTTTAGGTCAAATATGCAATATTCTATGGCTGACTTTTCATCAGAAGCAGTCAATGAGAATGTAGAGAAAGTTTATGATCGAGGACTAATTGTCTGAGAAATATGTCCGTTAGGTCGAATATGCAATACTCGATGGCTGAACCAACATTAGAGTGAGGCATGTATATAAAGTTCATGATCAAGTACTCTTTGGCCAGAAATTTGTTCAGACGGTCAAATATGAACTACTGTCTGGCTGACGTAATATCAGTTAAAAGTCAATGAGAATGTGTAGAAAGTTCAAGATCAAGTGCTCTAGGGCCAGAAAAATGTTAATTAGGCCAAATATGGACTACAGTCTGGCTGATGTAACATCAGATAAAGTCAAAGAGAATGTATAGAAAGTTCATAATCGGGTGCTAATTTGCAAGAAATTTGTCCATTAGGTCAAATATACAATAATGTATGGCTGAAGAAACATCAGAGTGAGGAGGCATGTATATAAGGTTCATGATCGAGGACTCTTGGGATAAAACAAATTTAATTAGGTCTAATATGGACTTCTGTATGACTGAAATTAAAATCAGAAGCAGTCAATAAGTCTATATTAAAAGTTCAAAATTGAGTACTCTTGGGCCAGAATCATGATCATTAGGTCAGATACGGACTACTGTCTGTTTGATGTCAATGAGTCAGTATAGAAAGTCCATGATCGAGGACTAATTATATATATGTTCAGTCGTTCAAATATGGACTACTGTCTGGCTTATCTAACATCAGATGGAGTCAATAAGTATGTATAGGAAGTTCATGATCGAGGACTAATTTGCCAGAAATATGTTCAGTAGCTCTAATATGGACTTCTGTATGGCTGAAACAAATTCAGAAGGAGTCAATGAGTCAGTTTAGAAAGTTCAAGATAGAGGTCTGATTTGCCAGAAATATGTTCAGTAGGTCAAATATTGACTTCTGTCTGTCTGATGTAAAAACAGAAGGAGTCAATGAGTCTGTATAGAAATTTCATCATTGAGGACTTATTTGCCAGAAATTTGTTCTGGAGATCAAAATGGTTTCATATATGGCTGAAGTAGCATCAAAGTGAATCAATGAGTATGTATAGAAAGTTCAAGATCAAGTGCTCTAGGGCCAGAAAATTGTTAATTAGGTCAAATATGGACTACAGTCTGGCTGATGTAACATCATATAAAGTCAAAGAGTATGTATAGAAAGTTCATAATCGGGTGCTAATTTGCAAGAAATTTGTCCCTTAGGTCAAATATACAATAATCTATGGCTGAAGAAACATCAGAGTGAGGCATGTATATAAAGTTCATGATCGAGGACTCTTGGGACAGAAAAATTTAATTAGGTCTAATATGGACTTCTGTATGACTGAAATAAAATCAGAAGCAGTCAATGAGTCTATATGAAAAGTTCAAAATTGAGTACTCTTGGGCCAGAATCATGTTCATTAGGTCAGATACGGACTACTGTCTGTTTGATGTCAATGAGTCAGTATAGAAAGTCCATGATCGAGGACTAATTATATATATGTTCAGTCGTTCAAATATGGACTACTGTCTGGCTTATCTAACATCGGATGGAGTCAATAAGTATGTATAGGAAGTTCATGATCGAGGACTAATTTGCCAGAAATATGTTCAGTAGCTCTAATATGGACTTCTGTATGGCTGAAACAAATTCAGAAGGAGTCAATGAGTCAGTTTAGAAAGTTCAAGATAGAGGTCTGATTTGCCAGAAATATGTTCAGTAGGTCAAATATTGACTTCTGTCTGTCTGATGTAAAACAGAAGGAGTCAATGAGTCTGTATAGAAATTTCATCATTGAGGACTTATTTGCCAGAAATTTGTTCTGTAGATCAAAATTGTTTCATATATGGCTGAAGTAACATCAGAGTGAGGCAATGAGTAGGTATAGAAAGTTCATAAATGAGGACTCTTGGGACAATTTTTTTTAAGTAGGTCTAATATGGACTTCTGTATGAGTGAAGTAACATCAGAAGCAGTCAATGGTAATGTAAGAAAAGTTCAAGATTGAGTACTCTTGGGCCATATATACATGACCTTTTAGGTCAAATATGCAATATTCTATGGCTGACTTTTCATCAGAAGCAGTCAATGAGAATGTAGAGAAAGTTTATGATCGAGGACTAATTGTCTGAGAAATATGTCCGTTAGGTCGAATATACAATACTCGATGGCTGAACCAACATTAGAGTGAGGCATGTATATAAAGTTCATGATCAAGTACTCTTTGGCCAGAAATTTGTTCAGACGGTCAAATATGAACTACTGTCTGGCTGACGTAATATCAGTTAAAAGTCAATGAGAATGTGTAGAAAGTTCAAGATCAAGTGCTCTAGGGCCAGAAAAATGTTAATTAGGCCAAATATGGACTACAGTCTGGCTGATGTAACATCAGATAAAGTCAAAGAGAATGTATAGAAAGTTCATAATCGGGTGCTAATTTGCAAGAAATATGTCCATTAGGTCAAATATACAATAATCTATGGCTGAAGAAACATCAGAGTGAGGCATGTATATAAAGTTCATGATCGAGGACTCTTGGGACAGAAAAATTTAATTAGCTCTAATATGAACTTCTGTAGGACTGAAATAAAATCAGAAGCAGTCAATGAGTATATATGTAAAGTTCAAGATCAAGTACTCATGGGCCAGAATCATGTTCATTAGGTCAAATATGGACTACAGTCTGGCTGATGTAACATCAGATAAAGTCAAGGAGTATGTATAGAAAGGTCATGATCGGTGCTAATTTGCAAGAAATTTGTCCATTAGGTCAAATATACAATAATGTATGGCTGAAGAAACATCAGAGTGAGGAGGCATGTATATAAGGTTCATGATCGAGGACTCTTGGGATAGAACAAATTTAATTAGGTCTAATATGGACTTCTGTATGACTGAAATTAAAATCAGAAGCAGTCAATAAGTCTATATTAAAAGTTCAAAATTGAGTACTCTTGGGCCAGAATCATGTTCATTAGGTCAGATACGGACTACTGTCTGTTTGATGTCAATGAGTCAGTATAGAAAGTCCATGATCGAGGACTAATTATATATATGTTCAGTCGTTCAAATATGGACTACTGTCTGGCTTATCTAACATCAGATGGAGTCAATAAGTATGTATAGGAAGTTCATGATCGAGGACTAATTTGCCAGAAATATGTTCAGTAGCTCTAATATGGACTTCTGTATGGCTGAAACAAATTCAGAAGGAGTCAATGAGTCAGTTTAGAAAGTTCAAGATAGAGGTCTGATTTGCCAGAAATATGTTCAGTAGGTCAAATATTGACTTCTGTCTGTCTGATGTAAAAACAGAAGGAGTCAATGAGTCTGTATAGAAATTTCATCATTGAGGACTTATTTGCCAGAAATTTGTTCTGTAGATCAAAAATTGTTTCATATATGGCTGAAGTAACATCAGAGTGAGGCAATGAGTAGGTATAGAAAGTTCATAAATGAGGACTCTTGGGACAATTTTTTTTAAGTAGGTCTAATATGGACTTCTGTATGAGTGAAGTAACATCAGAAGCAGTCAATGGTAATGTAAGAAAAGTTCAAGATTGAGTACTCTTGGGCCATATATACATGACCTTTTAGGTCAAATATGCAATATTCTATGGCTGACTTTTCATCAGAAGCAGTCAATGAGAATGTAGAGAAAGTTTATGATCGAGGACTAATTGTCTGAGAAATATGTCCGTTAGGTCGAATATACAATACTCGATGGCTGAACCAACATTAGAGTGAGGCATGTATATAAAGTTCATGATCAAGTACTCTTTGGCCAGAAATTTGTTCAGACGGTCAAATATGAACTACTGTCTGGCTGACGTAATATCAGTTAAAAGTCAATGAGAATGTGTAGAAAGTTCAAGATCAAGTGCTCTAGGGCCAGAAAAATGTTAATTAGGCCAAATATGGACTACAGTCTGGCTGATGTAACATCAGATAAAGTCAAAGAGAATGTATAGAAAGTTCATAATCGGGTGCTAATTTGCAAGAAATTTGTCCATTAGGTCAAATATACAATAATGTATGGCTGAAGAAACATCAGAGTGAGGAGGCATGTATATAAGGTTCATGATCGAGGACTCTTGGGATAAAACAAATTTAATTAGGTCTAATATGGACTTCTGTATGACTGAAATTAAAATCAGAAGCAGTCAATAAGTCTATATTAAAAGTTCAAAATTGAGTACTCTTGGGCCAGAATCATGATCATTAGGTCAGATACGGACTACTGTCTGTTTGATGTCAATGAGTCAGTATAGAAAGTCCATGATCGAGGACTAATTATATATATGTTCAGTCTTTCAAATATGGACTACTGTCTGGCTTATCTAACATCAGATGGAGTCAATAAGTATGTATAGGAAGTTCATGATCGAGGACTAATTTGCCAGAAATATGTTCAGTAGCTCTAATATGGACTTCTGTATGGCTGAAACAAATTCAGAAGGAGTCAATGAGTCAGTTTAGAAAGTTCAAGATAGAGGTCTGATTTGCCAGAAATATGTTCAGTAGGTCAAATATTGACTTCTGTCTGTCTGATGTAAAAACAGAAGGAGTCAATGAGTCTGTATAGAAATTTCATCATTGAGGACTTATTTGCCAGAAATTTGTTCTGTAGATCAAAATTGTTTCATATATGGCTGAAGTAACATCAGAGTGAGGCAATGAGTAGGTATAGAAAGTTCATAAATGAGGACTCTTGGGACAATTTTTTTTAAGTAGGTCTAATATGGACTTCTGTATGAGTGAAGTAACATCAGAAGCAGTCAATGGTAATGTAAGAAAAGTTCAAGATTGAGTACTCTTGGGCCATATATACATGACCTTTTAGGTCAAATATGCAATATTCTATGGCTGACTTTTCATCAGAAGCAGTCAATGAGAATGTAGAGAAAGTTTATGATCGAGGACTAATTGTCTGAGAAATATGTCCGTTAGGTCGAATATACAATACTCGATGGCTGAACCAACATTAGAGTGAGGCATGTATATAAAGTTCATGATCAAGTACTCTTTGGCCAGAAATTTGTTCAGACGGTCAAATATGAACTACTGTCTGGCTGACGTAATATCAGTTAAAAGTCAATGAGAATGTGTAGAAAGTTCAAGATCAAGTGCTCTAGGCCAGAAAAATGTTAATTAGGCCAAATATGGACTACAGTCTGGCTGATGTAACATCAGATAAAGTCAAAGAGAATGTATAGAAAGTTCATAATCGGGTGCTAATTTGCAAGAAATATGTCCATTAGGTCAAATATACAATAATCTATGGCTGAAGAAACATCAGAGTGAGGAGGCATGTATATAAGGTTCATGATCGAGGACTCTTGGGATAAAACAAATTTAATTAGGTCTAATATGGACTTCTGTATGACTGAAATTAAAATCAGAAGCAGTCAATAAGTCTATATTAAAAGTTCAAAATTGAGTACTCTTGGGCCAGAATCATGATCATTAGGTCAGATACGGACTACTGTCTGTTTGATGTCAATGAGTCAGTATAGAAAGTCCATGATCGAGGACTAATTATATATATGTTCAGTCGCTCAAATATGGACTACTGTCTGGCTTATCTAACATCAGATGGAGTCAATAAGTATGTATAGGAAGTTCATGATCGAGGACTAATTTGCCAGAAATATGTTCAGTAGCTCTAATATGGACTTCTGTATGGCTGAAACAAATTCAGAAGGAGTCAATGAGTCAGTTTAGAAAGTTCAAGATAGAGGTCTGATTTGCCAGAAATATGTTCAGTAGGTCAAATATTGACTTCTGTCTGTCTGATGTAAAAATAGAAGGAGTCAATGAGTCTGTATAGAAATTTCATCATTGAGGACTTATTTGCCAGAAATTTGTTCTGGAGATCAAAATGGTTTCATAAATGGCTGAAGTAGCATCAAAGTGAATCAATGAGTATGTATAGAAAGTTCAAGATCAAGTGCTCTAGGGCCAGAAAATTGTTAATTAGGTCAAATATGGACTACAGTCTGGCTGATGTAACATCATATAAAGTCAAAGAGTATGTATAGAAAGTTCATAATCGGGTGCTAATTTGCAAGAAATTTGTCCCTTAGGTCAAATATACAATAATCTATGGCTGAAGAAACATCAGAGTGAGGCATGTATATAAAGTTCATGATCGAGGACTCTTGGGACAGAAAAATTTAATTAGGTCTAATATGGACTTCTGTATGACTGAAATAAAATCAGGAGCAGTCAATGAGTCTATATGAATAGTTCAAAATTGAGTACTCTTGGGCCAGAATCATGTTCATTAGGTCAGATACAGACTACTGTCTGTTTGATGTCAATGAGTCAGTATAGAAAGTCCATGATTGAGGACTAATTATATATATGTTCAGTCGTTCAAATATGGACTACTGTCTGGCTTATCTAACATCGGATGGAGTCAATAAGTATGTATAGGAAGTTCATGATCGAGGACTAATTTGCCAGAAATATGTTCAGTAGCTCTAATATGGACTTCTGTATGGCTGAAACAAATTCAGAAGGAGTCAATGAGTCAGTTTAGAAAGTTCAAGATAGAGGTCTGATTTGCCAGAAATATGTTCAGTAGGTCAAATATTGACTTCTGTCTGTCTGATGTAAAAACAGAAGGAGTCAATGAGTCTGTATAGAAATTTCATCATTGAGGACTTATTTGCCAGAAATTTGTTCTGTAGATCAAAATTGTTTCATATATGGCTGAAGTAACATCAGAGTGAGGCAATGAGTAGGTATAGAAAGTTCATAAATGAGGACTCTTGGGACAATTTTTTTTAAGTAGGTCTAATATGGACTTCTGTATGAGTGAAGTAACATCAGAAGCAGTCAATGGTAATGTAAGAAAAGTTCAAGATTGAGTACTCTTGGGCCATATATACATGACCTTTTAGGTCAAATATGCAATATTCTATGGCTGACTTTTCATCAGAAGCAGTCAATGAGAATGTAGAGAAAGTTTATGATCGAGGACTAATTGTCTGAGAAATATGTCCGTTAGGTCGAATATACAATACTCGATGGCTGAACCAACATTAGAGTGAGGCATGTATATAAAGTTCATGATCAAGTACTCTTTGGCCAGAAATTTGTTCAGACGGTCAAATATGAACTACTGTCTGGCTGACGTAATATCAGTTAAAAGTCAATGAGAATGTGTAGAAAGTTCAAGATCAAGTGCTCTAGGGCCAGAAAAATGTTAATTAGGCCAAATATGGACTACAGTCTGGCTGATGTAACATCAGATAAAGTCAAAGAGAATGTATAGAAAGTTCATAATCGGGTGCTAATTTGCAAGAAATATGTCCATTAGGTCAAATATACAATAATCTATGGCTGAAGAAACATCAGAGTGAGGCATGTATATAAAGTTCATGATCGAGGACTCTTGGGACAGAAAAAATTTAATTAGCTCTAATATGAACTTCTGTAGGACTGAAATAAAATCAGAAGCAGTCAATGAGTATATATGTAAAGTTCAAGATCAAGTACTCATGGGCCAGAATCATGTTCATTAGGTCAAATATGGACTACAGTCTGGCTGATGTAACATCAGATAAAGTCAAGGAGTATGTATAGAAAGGTCATGATCGGGTGCTAATTTGCAAGAAATTTGTCCATTAGGTCAAATATACAATAATGTATGGCTGAAGAAACATCAGAGTGAGGAGGCATGTATATAAGGTTCATGATCGAGGACTCTTGGGATAAAACAAATTTAATTAGGTCTAATATGGACTTCTGTATGACTGAAATTAAAATCAGAAGCAGTCAATAAGTCTATATTAAAAGTTCAAAATTGAGTACTCTTGGGCCAGAATCATGATCATTAGGTCAGATACGGACTACTGTCTGTTTGATGTCAATGAGTCAGTATAGAAAGTCCATGATCGAGGACTAATTATATATATGTTCAGTCTTTCAAATATGGACTACTGTCTGGCTTATCTAACATCAGATGGAGTCAATAAGTATGTATAGGAAGTTCATGATCGAGGACTAATTTGCCAGAAATATGTTCAGTAGCTCTAATATGGACTTCTGTATGGCTGAAACAAATTCAGAAGGAGTCAATGAGTCAGTTTAGAAAGTTCAAGATAGAGGTCTGATTTGCCAGAAATATGTTCAGTAGGTCAAATATTGACTTCTGTCTGTCTGATGTAAAAACAGAAGGAGTCAATGAGTCTGTATAGAAATTTCATCATTGAGGACTTATTTGCCAGAAATTTGTTCTGGAGATCAAAATGGTTTCATATATGGCTGAAGTAGCATCAAAGTGAATCAATGAGTATGTATAGAAAGTTCAAGATCAAGTGCTCTAGGGCCAGAAAATTGTTAATTAGGTCAAATATGGACTACAGTCTGGCTGATGTAACATCATACAAAGTCAAAGAGTATGTATAGAAAGTTCATAATCGGGTGCTAATTTGCAAGAAATTTGTCCCTTAGGTCAAATATACAATAATCTATGGCTGAAGAAACATCAGAGTGAGGCATGTATATAAAGTTCATGATCGAGGACTCTTGGGACAGAAAAAATTTAATTAGGTCTAATATGGACTTCTGTATGACTGAAATAAAATCAGGAGCAGTCAATGAGTCTATATGAATAGTTCAAAATTGAGTACTCTTGGGCCAGAATCATGTTCATTAGGTCAGATACAGACTACTGTCTGTTTGATGTCAATGAGTCAGTATAGAAAGTCCATGATTGAGGACTAATTATATATATGTTCAGTCGTTCAAATATGGACTACTGTCTGGCTTATCTAACATCGGATGGAGTCAATAAGTATGTATAGGAAGTTCATGATCGAGGACTAATTTGCCAGAAATATGTTCAGTAGCTCTAATATGGACTTCTGTATGGCTGAAACAAATTCAGAAGGAGTCAATGAGTCAGTTTAGAAAGTTCAAGATAGAGGTCTGATTTGCCAGAAATATGTTCAGTAGGTCAAATATTGACTTCTGTCTGTCTGATGTAAAAACAGAAGGAGTCAATGAGTCTGTATAGAAATTTCATCATTGAGGACTTATTTGCCAGAAATTTGTTCTGGAGATCAAAATGGTTTCATATATGGCTGAAGTAACATCAGAGTGAGGCAATGAGTAGGTATAGAAAGTTCATAAATGAGGACTCTTGGGACAATTTTTTTAAGTAGGTCTAATATGGACTTCTGTATGAGTGAAGTAACATCAGAAGCAGTCAATGGTAATGTAAGAAAAGTTCAAGATTGAGTACTCTTGGGCCATATATACATGACCTTTTAGGTCAAATATGCAATATTCTATGGCTGACTTTTCATCAGAAGCAGTCAATGAGAATGTAGAGAAAGTTTATGATCGAGGACTAATTGTCTGAGAAATATGTCCGTTAGGTCGAATATACAATACTCGATGGCTGAACCAACATTAGAGTGAGGCATGTATATAAAGTTCATGATCAAGTACTCTTTGGCCAGAAATTTGTTCAGACGGTCAAATATGAACTACTGTCTGGCTGACGTAATATCAGTTAAAAGTCAATGAGAATGTGTAGAAAGTTCAAGATCAAGTGCTCTAGGGCCAGAAAAATGTTAATTAGGCCAAATATGGACTACAGTCTGGCTGATGTAACATCAGATAAAGTCAAAGAGAATGTATAGAAAGTTCATAATCGGGTGCTAATTTGCAAGAAATTTGTCCATTAGGTCAAATATACAATAATGTATGGCTGAAGAAACATCAGAGTGATGAGGCATGTATATAAGGTTCATGATCGAGGACTCTTGGGATAAAACAAATTTAATTAGGTCTAATATGGACTTCTGTATGACTGAAATTAAAATCAGAAGCAGTCAATAAGTCTATATTAAAAGTTCAAAATTGAGTACTCTTGGGCCAGAATCATGATCATTAGGTCAGATACGGACTACTGTCTGTTTGATGTCAATGAGTCAGTATAGAAAGTCCATGATCGAGGACTAATTATATATATGTTCAGTCGTTCAAATATGGACTACTGTCTGGCTTATCTAACATCAGATGGAGTCAATAAGTATGTATAGGAAGTTCATGATCGAGGACTAATTTGCCAGAAATATGTTCAGTAGCTCTAATATGGACTTCTGTATGGCTGAAACAAATTCAGAAGGAGTCAATGAGTCAGTTTAGAAAGTTCAAGATAGAGGTCTGATTTGCCAGAAATATGTTCAGTAGGTCAAATATTGACTTCTGTCTGTCTGATGTAAAAACAGAAGGAGTCAATGAGTCTGTATAGAAATTTCATCATTGAGGACTTATTTGCCAGAAATTTGTTCTGGAGATCAAAATGGTTTCATAAATGGCTGAAGTAGCATCAAAGTGAATCAATGAGTATGTATAGAAAGTTCAAGATCAAGTGCTCTAGGGCCAGAAAATTGTTAATTAGGTCAAATATGGACTACAGTCTGGCTGATGTAACATCATATAAAGTCAAAGAGTATGTATAGAAAGTTCATAATCGGGTGCTAATTTGCAAGAAATTTGTCCCTTAGGTCAAATATACAATAATCTATGGCTGAAGAAACATCAGAGTGAGGCATGTATATAAAGTTCATGATCGAGGACTCTTGGGACAGAAAAAAATTTAATTAGCTCTAATATGAACTTCTGTAGGACTGAAATAAAATCAGAAGCAGTCAATGAGTATATATGTAAAGTTCAAGATCAAGTACTCATGGGCCAGAATCATGTTCATTAGGTCAAATATGGACTACAGTCTGGCTGATGTAACATCAGATAAAGTCAAGGAGTATGTATAGAAAGGTCATGATCGGGTGCTAATTTGCAAGAAATTTGTCCATTAGGTCAAATATACAATAATGTATGGCTGAAGAAACATCAGAGTGAGGAGGCATGTATATAAGGTTCATGATCGAGGACTCTTGGGATAGAACAAATTTAATTAGGTCTAATATGGACTTCTGTATGACTGAAATTAAAATCAGAAGCAGTCAATAAGTCTATATTAAAAGTTCAAAATTGAGTACTCTTGGGCCAGAATCATGTTCATTAGGTCAGATACGGACTACTGTCTGTTTGATGTCAATGAGTCAGTATAGAAAGTCCATGATCGAGGACTAATTATATATATGTTCAGTCGTTCAAATATGGACTACTGTCTGGCTTATCTAACATCAGATGGAGTCAATAAGTATGTATAGGAAGTTCATGATCGAGGACTAATTTGCCAGAAATATGTTCAGTAGCTCTAATATGGACTTCTGTATGGCTGAAACAAATTCAGAAGGAGTCAATGAGTCAGTTTAGAAAGTTCAAGATAGAGGTCTGATTTGCCAGAAATATGTTCAGTAGGTCAAATATTGACTTCTGTCTGTCTGATGTAAAAACAGAAGGAGTCAATGAGTCTGTATAGAAATTTCATCATTGAGGACTTATTTGCCAGAAATTTGTTCTGTAGATCAAAATTGTTTCATATATGGCTGAAGTAACATCAGAGTGAGGCAATGAGTAGGTATAGAAAGTTCATAAATGAGGACTCTTGGGACAATTTTTTTTAAGTAGGTCTAATATGGACTTCTGTATGAGTGAAGTAACATCAGAAGCAGTCAATGGTAATGTAAGAAAAGTTCAAGATTGAGTACTCTTGGGCCATATATACATGACCTTTTAGGTCAAATATGCAATATTCTATGGCTGACTTTTCATCAGAAGCAGTCAATGAGAATGTAGAGAAAGTTTATGATCGAGGACTAATTGTCTGAGAAATATGTCCGTTAGGTCGAATATACAATACTCGATGGCTGAACCAACATTAGAGTGAGGCATGTATATAAAGTTCATGATCAAGTACTCTTTGGCCAGAAATTTGTTCAGACGGTCAAATATGAACTACTGTCTGGCTGACGTAATATCAGTTAAAAGTCAATGAGAATGTGTAGAAAGTTCAAGATCAAGTGCTCTAGGCCAGAAAAATGTTAATTAGGCCAAATATGGACTACAGTCTGGCTGATGTAACATCAGATAAAGTCAAAGAGAATGTATAGAAAGTTCATAATCGGGTGCTAATTTGCAAGAAATTTGTCCATTAGGTCAAATATACAATAATGTATGGCTGAAGAAACATCAGAGTGAGGAGGCATGTATATAAGGTTCATGATCGAGGACTCTTGGGATAAAACAAATTTAATTAGGTCTAATATGGACTTCTGTATGACTGAAATTAAAATCAGAAGCAGTCAATAAGTCTATATTAAAAGTTCAAAATTGAGTACTCTTGGGCCAGAATCATGATCATTAGGTCAGATACGGACTACTGTCTGTTTGATGTCAATGAGTCAGTATAGAAAGTCCATGATCGAGGACTAATTATATATATGTTCAGTCTTTCAAATATGGACTACTGTCTGGCTTATCTAACATCAGATGGAGTCAATAAGTATGTATAGGAAGTTCATGATCGAGGACTAATTTGCCAGAAATATGTTCAGTAGCTCTAATATGGACTTCTGTATGGCTGAAACAAATTCAGAAGGAGTCAATGAGTCAGTTTAGAAAGTTCAAGATAGAGGTCTGATTTGCCAGAAATATGTTCAGTAGGTCAAATATTGACTTCTGTCTGTCTGATGTAAAAACAGAAGGAGTCAATGAGTCTGTATAGAAATTTCATCATTGAGGACTTATTTGCCAGAAATTTGTTCTGGAGATCAAAATGGTTTCATATATGGCTGAAGTAGCATCAAAGTGAATCAATGAGTATGTATAGAAAGTTCAAGATCAAGTGCTCTAGGGCCAGAAAATTGTTAATTAGGTCAAATATGGACTACAGTCTGGCTGATGTAACATCATATAAAGTCAAAGAGTATGTATAGAAAGTTCATAATCGGGTGCTAATTTGCAAGAAATTTGTCCCTTAGGTCAAATATACAATAATCTATGGCTGAAGAAACATCAGAGTGAGGCATGTATATAAAGTTCATGATCGAGGACTCTTGGGACAGAAAAATTTAATTAGGTCTAATATGGACTTCTGTATGACTGAAATAAAATCAGAAGCAGTCAATGAGTCTATATGAAAAGTTCAAAATTGAGTACTCTTGGGCCAGAATCATGTTCATTAGGTCAGATCGGACTACTGTCTGTTTGATGTCAATGAGTCAGTATAGAAAGTCCATGATCGAGGACTAATTATATATATGTTCAGTCGTTCAAATATGGACTACTGTCTGGCTTATCTAACATCGGATGGAGTCAATAAGTATGTATAGGAAGTTCATGATCGAGGACTAATTTGCCAGAAATATGTTCAGTAGCTCTAATATGGACTTCTGTATGGCTGAAACAAATTCAGAAGGAGTCAATGAGTCAGTTTAGAAAGTTCAAGATAGAGGTCTGATTTGCCAGAAATATGTTCAGTAGGTCAAATATTGACTTCTGTCTGTCTGATGTAAAAACAGAAGGAGTCAATGAGTCTGTATAGAAATTTCATCATTGAGGACTTATTTGCCAGAAATTTGTTCTGTAGATCAAAATTGTTTCATATATGGCTGAAGTAACATCAGAGTGAGGCAATGAGTAGGTATAGAAAGTTCATAAATGAGGACTCTTGGGACAATTTTTTTTAAGTAGGTCTAATATGGACTTCTGTATGAGTGAAGTAACATCAGAAGCAGTCAATGGTAATGTAAGAAAAGTTCAAGATTGAGTACTCTTGGGCCATATATACATGACCTTTTAGGTCAAATATGCAATATTCTATGGCTGACTTTTCATCAGAAGCAGTCAATGAGAATGTAGAGAAAGTTTATGATCGAGGACTAATTGTCTGAGAAATATGTCCGTTAGGTCGAATATACAATACTCGATGGCTGAACCAACATTAGAGTGAGGCATGTATATAAAGTTCATGATCAAGTACTCTTTGGCCAGAAATTTGTTCAGACGGTCAAATATGAACTACTGTCTGGCTGACGTAATATCAGTTAAAAGTCAATGAGAATGTGTAGAAAGTTCAAGATCAAGTGCTCTAGGGCCAGAAAAATGTTAATTAGGCCAAATATGGACTACAGTCTGGCTGATGTAACATCAGATAAAGTCAAAGAGAATGTATAGAAAGTTCATAATCGGGTGCTAATTTGCAAGAAATATGTCCATTAGGTCAAATATACAATAATCTATGGCTGAAGAAACATCAGAGTGAGGAGGCATGTATATAAGGTTCATGATCGAGGACTCTTGGGATAAAACAAATTTAATTAGGTCTAATATGGACTTCTGTATGACTGAAATTAAAATCAGAAGCAGTCAATAAGTCTATATTAAAAGTTCAAAATTGAGTACTCTTGGGCCAGAATCATGATCATTAGGTCAGATACGGACTACTGTCTGTTTGATGTCAATGAGTCAGTATAGAAAGTCCATGATCGAGGACTAATTATATATATGTTCAGTCGCTCAAATATGGACTACTGTCTGGCTTATCTAACATCAGATGGAGTCAATAAGTATGTATAGGAAGTTCATGATCGAGGACTAATTTGCCAGAAATATGTTCAGTAGCTCTAATATGGACTTCTGTATGGCTGAAACAAATTCAGAAGGAGTCAATGAGTCAGTTTAGAAAGTTCAAGATAGAGGTCTGATTTGCCAGAAATATGTTCAGTAGGTCAAATATTGACTTCTGTCTGTCTGATGTAAAAATAGAAGGAGTCAATGAGTCTGTATAGAAATTTCATCATTGAGGACTTATTTGCCAGAAATTTGTTCTGGAGATCAAAATGGTTTCATAAATGGCTGAAGTAGCATCAAAGTGAATCAATGAGTATGTATAGAAAGTTCAAGATCAAGTGCTCTAGGGCCAGAAAATTGTTAATTAGGTCAAATATGGACTACAGTCTGGCTGATGTAACATCATATAAAGTCAAAGAGTATGTATAGAAAGTTCATAATCGGGTGCTAATTTGCAAGAAATTTGTCCCTTAGGTCAAATATACAATAATCTATGGCTGAAGAAACATCAGAGTGAGGCATGTATATAAAGTTCATGATCGAGGACTCTTGGGACAGAAAAAATTTAATTAGGTCTAATATGGACTTCTGTATGACTGAAATAAAATCAGGAGCAGTCAATGAGTCTATATGAATAGTTCAAAATTGAGTACTCTTGGGCCAGAATCATGTTCATTAGGTCAGATACAGACTACTGTCTGTTTGATGTCAATGAGTCAGTATAGAAAGTCCATGATTGAGGACTAATTATATATATGTTCAGTCGTTCAAATATGGACTACTGTCTGGCTTATCTAACATCGGATGGAGTCAATAAGTATGTATAGGAAGTTCATGATCGAGGACTAATTTGCCAGAAATATGTTCAGTAGCTCTAATATGGACTTCTGTATGGCTGAAACAAATTCAGAAGGAGTCAATGAGTCAGTTTAGAAAGTTCAAGATAGAGGTCTGATTTGCCAGAAATATGTTCAGTAGGTCAAATATTGACTTCTGTCTGTCTGATGTAAAAACAGAAGGAGTCAATGAGTCTGTATAGAAATTTCATCATTGAGGACTTATTTGCCAGAAATTTGTTCTGTAGATCAAAAATTGTTTCATATATGGCTGAAGTAACATCAGAGTGAGGCAATGAGTAGGTATAGAAAGTTCATAAATGAGGACTCTTGGGACAATTTTTTTTAAGTAGGTCTAATATGGACTTCTGTATGAGTGAAGTAACATCAGAAGCAGTCAATGGTAATGTAAGAAAAGTTCAAGATTGAGTACTCTTGGGCCATATATACATGACCTTTTAGGTCAAATATGCAATATTCTATGGCTGACTTTTCATCAGAAGCAGTCAATGAGAATGTAGAGAAAGTTTATGATCGAGGACTAATTGTCTGAGAAATATGTCCGTTAGGTCGAATATACAATACTCGATGGCTGAACCAACATTAGAGTGAGGCATGTATATAAAGTTCATGATCAAGTACTCTTTGGCCAGAAATTTGTTCAGACGGTCAAATATGAACTACTGTCTGGCTGACGTAATATCAGTTAAAAGTCAATGAGAATGTGTAGAAAGTTCAAGATCAAGTGCTCTAGGGCCAGAAAATGTTAATTAGGCCAAATATGGACTACAGTGTGGCTGATGTAACATCAGATAAAGTCAAAGAGAATGTATAGAAAGTTCATAATCGGGTGCTAATTTGCAAGAAATATGTCCATTAGGTCAAATATACAATAATCTATGGCTGAAGAAACATCAGAGTGAGGCATGTATATAAAGTTCATGATCGAGGACTCTTGGGACAGAAAAATTTAATTAGCTCTAATATGAACTTCTGTAGGACTGAAATAAAATCAGAAGCAGTCAATGAGTATATATGTAAAGTTCAAGATCAAGTACTCATGGGCCAGAATCATGTTCATTAGGTCAAATATGGACTACAGTCTGGCTGATGTAACATCAGATAAAGTCAAGGAGTATGTATAGAAAGGTCATGATCGGGTGCTAATTTGCAAGAAATTTGTCCATTAGGTCAAATATACAATAATGTATGGCTGAAGAAACATCAGAGTGAGGAGGCATGTATATAAGGTTCATGATCGAGGACTCTTGGGATAAAACAAATTTAATTAGGTCTAATATGGACTTCTGTATGACTGAAATTAAAATCAGAAGCAGTCAATAAGTCTATATTAAAAGTTCAAAATTGAGTACTCTTGGGCCAGAATCATGATCATTAGGTCAGATACGGACTACTGTCTGTTTGATGTCAATGAGTCAGTATAGAAAGTCCATGATCGAGGACTAATTATATATATGTTCAGTCTTTCAAATATGGACTACTGTCTGGCTTATCTAACATCAGATGGAGTCAATAAGTATGTATAGGAAGTTCATGATCGAGGACTAATTTGCCAGAAATATGTTCAGTAGCTCTAATATGGACTTCTGTATGGCTGAAACAAATTCAGAAGGAGTCAATGAGTCAGTTTAGAAAGTTCAAGATAGAGGTCTGATTTGCCAGAAATATGTTCAGTAGGTCAAATATTGACTTCTGTCTGTCTGATGTAAAAACAGAAGGAGTCAATGAGTCTGTATAGAAATTTCATCATTGAGGACTTATTTGCCAGAAATTTGTTCTGGAGATCAAAATGGTTTCATATATGGCTGAAGTAGCATCAAAGTGAATCAATGAGTATGTATAGAAAGTTCAAGATCAAGTGCTCTAGGGCCAGAAAATTGTTAATTAGGTCAAATATGGACTACAGTCTGGCTGATGTAACATCATACAAAGTCAAAGAGTATGTATAGAAAGTTCATAATCGGGTGCTAATTTGCAAGAAATTTGTCCCTTAGGTCAAATATACAATAATCTATGGCTGAAGAAACATCAGAGTGAGGCATGTATATAAAGTTCATGATCGAGGACTCTTGGGACAGAAAAAATTTAATTAGGTCTAATATGGACTTCTGTATGACTGAAATAAAATCAGGAGCAGTCAATGAGTCTATATGAATAGTTCAAAATTGAGTACTCTTGGGCCAGAATCATGTTCATTAGGTCAGATACAGACTACTGTCTGTTTGATGTCAATGAGTCAGTATAGAAAGTCCATGATTGAGGACTAATTATATATATGTTCAGTCGCGTCAAATATGGACTACTGTCTGGCTTATCTAACATCGGATGGAGTCAATAAGTATGTATAGGAAGTTCATGATCGAGGACTAATTTGCCAGAAATATGTTCAGTAGCTCTAATATGGACTTCTGTATGGCTGAAACAAATTCAGAAGGAGTCAATGAGTCAGTTTAGAAAGTTCAAGATAGAGGTCTGATTTGCCAGAAATATGTTCAGTAGGTCAAATATTGACTTCTGTCTGTCTGATGTAAAACAGAAGGAGTCAATGAGTCTGTATAGAAATTTCATCATTGAGGACTTATTTGCCAGAAATTTGTTCTGGAGATCAAAATGGTTTCATATATGGCTGAAGTAACATCAGAGTGAGGCAATGAGTAGGTATAGAAAGTTCATAAATGAGGACTCTTGGGACAATTTTTTTAAGTAGGTCTAATATGGACTTCTGTATGAGTGAAGTAACATCAGAAGCAGTCAATGGTAATGTAAGAAAAGTTCAAGATTGAGTACTCTTGGGCCATATATACATGACCTTTTAGGTCAAATATGCAATATTCTATGGCTGACTTTTCATCAGAAGCAGTCAATGAGAATGTAGAGAAAGTTTATGATCGAGGACTAATTGTCTGAGAAATATGTCCGTTAGGTCGAATATACAATACTGATGGCTGAACCAACATTAGAGTGAGGCATGTATATAAAGTTCATGATCAAGTACTCTTTGGCCAGAAATTTGTTCAGACGGTCAAATATGAACTACTGTCTGGCTGACGTAATATCAGTTAAAAGTCAATGAGAATGTGTAGAAAGTTCAAGATCAAGTGCTCTAGGGCCAGAAAAATGTTAATTAGGCCAAATATGGACTACAGTCTGGCTGATGTAACATCAGATAAAGTCAAAGAGAATGTATAGAAAGTTCATAATCGGGTGCTAATTTGCAAGAAATTTGTCCATTAGGTCAAATATACAATAATGTATGGCTGAAGAAACATCAGAGTGATGAGGCATGTATATAAGGTTCATGATCGAGGACTCTTGGGATAAAACAAATTTAATTAGGTCTAATATGGACTTCTGTATGACTGAAATTAAAATCAGAAGCAGTCAATAAGTCTATATTAAAAGTTCAAAATTGAGTACTCTTGGGCCAGAATCATGATCATTAGGTCAGATACGGACTACTGTCTGTTTGATGTCAATGAGTCAGTATAGAAAGTCCATGATCGAGGACTAATTATATATATGTTCAGTCGCTCAAATATGGACTACTGTCTGGCTTATCTAACATCAGATGGAGTCAATAAGTATGTATAGGAAGTTCATGATCGAGGACTAATTTGCCAGAAATATGTTCAGTAGCTCTAATATGGACTTCTGTATGGCTGAAACAAATTCAGAAGGAGTCAATGAGTCAGTTTAGAAAGTTCAAGATAGAGGTCTGATTTGCCAGAAATATGTTCAGTAGGTCAAATATTGACTTCTGTCTGTCTGATGTAAAACAGAAGGAGTCAATGAGTCTGTATAGAAATTTCATCATTGAGGACTTATTTGCCAGAAATTTGTTCTGGAGATCAAAATGGTTTCATAAATGGCTGAAGTAGCATCAAAGTGAATCAATGAGTATGTATAGAAAGTTCAAGATCAAGTGCTCTAGGGCCAGAAAATTGTTAATTAGGTCAAATATGGACTACAGTCTGGCTGATGTAACATCATATAAAGTCAAAGAGTATGTATAGAAAGTTCATAATCGGGTGCTAATTTGCAAGAAATTTGTCCCTTAGGTCAAATATACAATAATCTATGGCTGAAGAAACATCAGAGTGAGGCATGTATATAAAGTTCATGATCGAGGACTCTTGGGACAGAAAAAATTTAATTAGGTCTAATATGGACTTCTGTATGACTGAAATAAAATCAGGAGCAGTCAATGAGTCTATATGAATAGTTCAAAATTGAGTACTCTTGGGCCAGAATCATGTTCATTAGGTCAGATACAGACTACTGTCTGTTTGATGTCAATGAGTCAGTATAGAAAGTCCATGATTGAGGACTAATTATATATATGTTCAGTCGTTCAAATATGGACTACTGTCTGGCTTATCTAACATCGGATGGAGTCAATAAGTATGTATAGGAAGTTCATGATCGAGGACTAATTTGCCAGAAATATGTTCAGTAGCTCTAATATGGACTTCTGTATGGCTGAAACAAATTCAGAAGGAGTCAATGAGTCAGTTTAGAAAGTTCAAGATAGAGGTCTGATTTGCCAGAAATATGTTCAGTAGGTCAAATATTGACTTCTGTCTGTCTGATGTAAAAACAGAAGGAGTCAATGAGTCTGTATAGAAATTTCATCATTGAGGACTTATTTGCCAGAAATTTGTTTTGTAGATCAAAATTGTTTCATATATGGCTGAAGTAACATCAGAGTGAGGCAATGAGTAGGTCTAGAAAGTTCATAAATGAGGACTCTTGGGACAATTTTTTTAAGTAGGTCTAATATGGACTTCTGTATGAGTGAAGTAACATCAGAAGCAGTCAATGGTAATGTAAGAAAAGTTCAAGATTGAGTACTCTTGGGCCATATATACATGACCTTTAGGTCAAATATGCAATATTCTATGGCTGACTTTTCATCAGAAGCAGTCAATGAGAATGTAGAGAAAGTTTATGATCGAGGACTAATTGTCTGAGAAATATGTCCGTTAGGTCGAATATACAATACTCGATGGCTGAACCAACATTAGAGTGAGGCATGTATATAAAGTTCATGATCAAGTACTCTTTGGCCAGAAATTTGTTCAGACGGTCAAATATGAACTACTGTCTGGCTGACGTAATATCAGTTAAAAGTCAATGAGAATGTGTAGAAAGTTCAAGATCAAGTGCTCTAGGGCCAGAAAAATGTTAATTAGGCCAAATATGGACTACAGTCTGGCTGATGTAACATCAGATAAAGTCAAAGAGAATGTATAGAAAGTTCATAATCGGGTGCTAATTTGCAAGAAATATGTCCATTAGGTCAAATATACAATAATCTATGGCTGAAGAAACATCAGAGTGAGGAGGCATGTATATAAGGTTCATGATCGAGGACTCTTGGGATAAAACAAATTTAATTAGGTCTAATATGGACTTCTGTATGACTGAAATTAAAATCAGAAGCAGTCAATAAGTCTATATTAAAAGTTCAAAATTGAGTACTCTTGGGCCAGAATCATGATCATTAGGTCAGATACGGACTACTGTCTGTTTGATGTCAATGAGTCAGTATAGAAAGTCCATGATCGAGGACTAATTATATATATGTTCAGTCGTTCAAATATGGACTACTGTCTGGCTTATCTAACATCAGATGGAGTCAATAAGTATGTATAGGAAGTTCATGATCGAGGACTAATTTGCCAGAAATATGTTCAGTAGCTCTAATATGGACTTCTGTATGGCTGAAACAAATTCAGAAGGAGTCAATGAGTCAGTTTAGAAAGTTCAAGATAGAGGTCTGATTTGCCAGAAATATGTTCAGTAGGTCAAATATTGACTTCTGTCTGTCTGATGTAAAAACAGAAGGAGTCAATGAGTCTGTATAGAAATTTCATCATTGAGGACTTATTTGCCAGAAATTTGTTCTGGAGATCAAAATGGTTTCATAAATGGCTGAAGTAGCATCAAAGTGAATCAATGAGTATGTATAGAAAGTTCAAGATCAAGTGCTCTAGGGCCAGAAAATTGTTAATTAGGTCAAATATGGACTACAGTCTGGCTGATGTAACATCATATAAAGTCAAAGAGTATGTATAGAAAGTTCATAATCGGGTGCTAATTTGCAAGAAATTTGTCCCTTAGGTCAAATATACAATAATCTATGGCT
Source organism: Hypophthalmichthys nobilis (assembly GCA_037950665.1). Lineage (NCBI taxonomy): Eukaryota > Metazoa > Chordata > Actinopteri > Cypriniformes > Xenocyprididae > Hypophthalmichthys > Hypophthalmichthys nobilis. The sequence continues at coordinate 28,963,431 of CM075479.1, forward strand.
GAAGAAACATCAGAGTGAGGCATGTATATAAAGTTCATGATCGAGGACTCTTGGGACAGAAAAAATTTAATTAGGTCTAATATGGACTTCTGTATGACTGAAATAAAATCAGGAGCAGTCAATGAGTCTATATGAATAGTTCAAAATTGAGTACTCTTGGGCCAGAATCATGTTCATTAGGTCAGATACAGACTACTGTCTGTTTGATGTCAATGAGTCAGTATAGAAAGTCCATGATTGAGGACTAATTATATATATGTTCAGTCGTTCAAATATGGACTACTGTCTGGCTTATCTAACATCGGATGGAGTCAATAAGTATGTATAGGAAGTTCATGATCGAGGACTAATTTGCCAGAAATATGTTCAGTAGCTCTAATATGGACTTCTGTATGGCTGAAACAAATTCAGAAGGAGTCAATGAGTCAGTTTAGAAAGTTCAAGATAGAGGTCTGATTTGCCAGAAATATGTTCAGTAGGTCAAATATTGACTTCTGTCTGTCTGATGTAAAACAGAAGGAGTCAATGAGTCTGTATAGAAATTTCATCATTGAGGACTTATTTGCCAGAAATTTGTTCTGTAGATCAAAAATTGTTTCATATATGGCTGAAGTAACATCAGAGTGAGGCAAATGAGTAGGTATAGAAAGTTCATAAATGAGGACTCTTGGGACAATTTTTTTTAAGTAGGTCTAATATGGACTTCTGTATGAGTGAAGTAACATCAGAAGCAGTCAATGGTAATGTAAGAAAAGTTCAAGATTGAGTACTCTTGGGCCATATATACATGACCTTTTAGGTCAAATATGCAATATTCTATGGCTGACTTTTCATCAGAAGCAGTCAATGAGAATGTAGAGAAAGTTTATGATCGAGGACTAATTGTCTGAGAAATATGTCCGTTAGGTCGAATATACAATACTCGATGGCTGAACCAACATTAGAGTGAGGCATGTATATAAAGTTCATGATCAAGTACTCTTTGGCCAGAAATTTGTTCAGACGGTCAAATATGAACTACTGTCTGGCTGACGTAATATCAGTTAAAAGTCAATGAGAATGTGTAGAAAGTTCAAGATCAAGTGCTCTAGGGCCAGAAAAATGTTAATTAGGCCAAATATGGACTACAGTCTGGCTGATGTAACATCAGATAAAGTCAAAGAGAATGTATAGAAAGTTCATAATCGGGTGCTAATTTGCAAGAAATATGTCCATTAGGTCAAATATACAATAATCTATGGCTGAAGAAACATCAGAGTGAGGAGGCATGTATATAAGGTTCATGATCGAGGACTCTTGGGATAAAACAAATTTAATTAGGTCTAATATGGACTTCTGTATGACTGAAATTAAAATCAGAAGCAGTCAATAAGTCTATATTAAAAGTTCAAAATTGAGTACTCTTGGGCCAGAATCATGATCATTAGGTCAGATACGGACTACTGTCTGTTTGATGTCAATGAGTCAGTATAGAAAGTCCATGATCGAGGACTAATTATATATATGTTCAGTCGTTCAAATATGGACTACTGTCTGGCTTATCTAACATCAGATGGAGTCAATAAGTATGTATAGGAAGTTCATGATCGAGGACTAATTTGCCAGAAATATGTTCAGTAGCTCTAATATGGACTTCTGTATGGCTGAAACAAATTCAGAAGGAGTCAATGAGTCAGTTTAGAAAGTTCAAGATAGAGGTCTGATTTGCCAGAAATATGTTCAGTAGGTCAAATATTGACTTCTGTCTGTCTGATGTAAAAACAGAAGGAGTCAATGAGTCTGTATAGAAATTTCATCATTGAGGACTTATTTGCCAGAAATTTGTTCTGGAGATCAAAATGGTTTCATAAATGGCTGAAGTAGCATCAAAGTGAATCAATGAGTATGTATAGAAAGTTCAAGATCAAGTGCTCTAGGGCCAGAAAATTGTTAATTAGGTCAAATATGGACTACAGTCTGGCTGATGTAACATCATATAAAGTCAAAGAGTATGTATAGAAAGTTCATAATCGGGTGCTAATTTGCAAGAAATTTGTCCCTTAGGTCAAATATACAATAATCTATGGCTGAAGAAACATCAGAGTGAGGCATGTATATAAAGTTCATGATCGAGGACTCTTGGGACAGAAAAAATTTAATTAGGTCTAATATGGACTTCTGTATGACTGAAATAAAATCAGGAGCAGTCAATGAGTCTATATGAATAGTTCAAAATTGAGTACTCTTGGGCCAGAATCATGTTCATTAGGTCAGATACAGACTACTGTCTGTTTGATGTCAATGAGTCAGTATAGAAAGTCCATGATTGAGGACTAATTATATATATGTTCAGTCGTTCAAATATGGACTACTGTCTGGCTTATCTAACATCGGATGGAGTCAATAAGTATGTATAGGAAGTTCATGATCGAGGACTAATTTGCCAGAAATATGTTCAGTAGCTCTAATATGGACTTCTGTATGGCTGAAACAAATTCAGAAGGAGTCAATGAGTCAGTTTAGAAAGTTCAAGATAGAGGTCTGATTTGCCAGAAATATGTTCAGTAGGTCAAATATTGACTTCTGTCTGTCTGATGTAAAAACAGAAGGAGTCAATGAGTCTGTATAGAAATTTCATCATTGAGGACTTATTTGCCAGAAATTTGTTCTGTAGATCAAAAATTGTTTCATATATGGCTGAAGTAACATCAGAGTGAGGCAATGAGTAGGTATAGAAAGTTCATAAATGAGGACTCTTGGGACAATTTTTTTAAGTAGGTCTAATATGGACTTCTGTATGAGTGAAGTAACATCAGAAGCAGTCAATGGTAATGTAAGAAAAGTTCAAGATTGAGTACTCTTGGGCCATATATACATGACCTTTTAGGTCAAATATGCAATATTCTATGGCTGACTTTTCATCAGAAGCAGTCAATGAGAATGTAGAGAAAGTTTATGATCGAGGACTAATTGTCTGAGAAATATGTCCGTTAGGTCGAATATACAATACTCGATGGCTGAACCAACATTAGAGTGAGGCATGAATATAAAGTTCATGATCAAGTACTCTTTGGCCAGAAATTTGTTCAGACGGTCAAATATGAACTACTGTCTGGCTGACGTAATATCAGTTAAAAGTCAATGAGAATGTGTAGAAAGTTCAAGATCAAGTGCTCTAGGGCCAGAAAAATGTTAATTAGGCCAAATATGGACTACAGTCTGGCTGATGTAACATCAGATAAAGTCAAAGAGAATGTATAGAAAGTTCATAATCGGGTGCTAATTTGCAAGAAATATGTCCATTAGGTCAAATATACAATAATCTATGGCTGAAGAAACATCAGAGTGAGGCATGTATATAAAGTTCATGATCGAGGACTCTTGGGACAGAAAAAATTTAATTAGCTCTAATATGAACTTCTGTAGGACTGAAATAAAATCAGAAGCAGTCAATGAGTATATATGTAAAGTTCAAGATCAAGTACTCATGGGCCAGAATCATGTTCATTAGGTCAAATATGGACTACAGTCTGGCTGATGTAACATCAGATAAAGTCAAGGAGTATGTATAGAAAGGTCATGATCGGGTGCTAATTTGCAAGAAATTTGTCCATTAGGTCAAATATACAATAATGTATGGCTGAAGAAACATCAGAGTGAGGAGGCATGTATATAAGGTTCATGATCGAGGACTCTTGGGATAAAACAAATTTAATTAGGTCTAATATGGACTTCTGTATGACTGAAATTAAAATCAGAAGCAGTCAATAAGTCTATATTAAAAGTTCAAAATTGAGTACTCTTGGGCCAGAATCATGATCATTAGGTCAGATACGGACTACTGTCTGTTTGATGTCAATGAGTCAGTATAGAAAGTCCATGATCGAGGACTAATTATATATATGTTCAGTCTTTCAAATATGGACTACTGTCTGGCTTATCTAACATCAGATGGAGTCAATAAGTATGTATAGGAAGTTCATGATCGAGGACTAATTTGCCAGAAATATGTTCAGTAGCTCTAATATGGACTTCTGTATGGCTGAAACAAATTCAGAAGGAGTCAATGAGTCAGTTTAGAAAGTTCAAGATAGAGGTCTGATTTGCCAGAAATATGTTCAGTAGGTCAAATATTGACTTCTGTCTGTCTGATGTAAAAACAGAAGGAGTCAATGAGTCTGTATAGAAATTTCATCATTGAGGACTTATTTGCCAGAAATTTGTTCTGGAGATCAAAATGGTTTCATATATGGCTGAAGTAGCATCAGAGTGAGGCAATGAGTAGGTATAGAAAGTTCATAAATGAGGACTCTTGGGACAATTTTTTTTAAGTAGGTCTAATATGGACTTCTGTATGAGTGAAGTAACATCAGAAGCAGTCAATGGTAATGTAAGAAAAGTTCAAGATTGAGTACTCTTGGGCCATATATACATGACCTTTTAGGTCAAATATGCAATATTCTATGGCTGACTTTTCATCAGAAGCAGTCAATGAGAATGTAGAGAAAGTTTATGATCGAGGACTAATTGTCTGAGAAATATGTCCGTTAGGTCGAATATACAATACTCGATGGCTGAACCAACATTAGAGTGAGGCATGTATATAAAGTTCATGATCAAGTACTCTTTGGCCAGAAATTTGTTCAGACGGTCAAATATGAACTACTGTCTGGCTGACGTAATATCAGTTAAAAGTCAATGAGAATGTGTAGAAAGTTCAAGATCAAGTGCTCTAGGGCCAGAAAAATGTTAATTAGGCCAAATATGGACTACAGTCTGGCTGATGTAACATCAGATAAAGTCAAAGAGAATGTATAGAAAGTTCATAATCGGGTGCTAATTTGCAAGAAATTTGTCCATTAGGTCAAATATACAATAATGTATGGCTGAAGAAACATCAGAGTGAGGAGGCATGTATATAAGGTTCATGATCGAGGACTCTTGGGATAAAACAAATTTAATTAGGTCTAATATGGACTTCTGTATGACTGAAATTAAAATCAGAAGCAGTCAATAAGTCTATATTAAAAGTTCAAAATTGAGTACTCTTGGGCCAGAATCATGATCATTAGGTCAGATACGGACTACTGTCTGTTTGATGTCAATGAGTCAGTATAGAAAGTCCATGATTGAGGACTAATTATATATATGTTCAGTCGTTCAAATATGGACTACTGTCTGGCTTATCTAACATCGGATGGAGTCAATAAGTATGTATAGGAAGTTCATGATCGAGGACTAATTTGCCAGAAATATGTTCAGTAGCTCTAATATGGACTTCTGTATGGCTGAAACAAATTCAGAAGGAGTCAATGAGTCAGTTTAGAAAGTTCAAGATAGAGGTCTGATTTGCCAGAAATATGTTCAGTAGGTCAAATATTGACTTCTGTCTGTCTGATGTAAAAACAGAAGGAGTCAATGAGTCTGTATAGAAATTTCATCATTGAGGACTTATTTGCCAGAAATTTGTTTTGTAGATCAAAATTGTTTCATATATGGCTGAAGTAACATCAGAGTGAGGCAATGAGTAGGTATAGAAAGTTCATAAATGAGGACTCTTGGGACAATTTTTTTTAAGTAGGTCTAATATGGACTTCTGTATGAGTGAAGTAACATCAGAAGCAGTCAATGGTAATGTAAGAAAAGTTCAAGATTGAGTACTCTTGGGCCATATATACATGACCTTTTAGGTCAAATATGCAATATTCTATGGCTGACTTTTCATCAGAAGCAGTCAATGAGAATGTAGAGAAAGTTTATGATCGAGGACTAATTGTCTGAGAAATATGTCCGTTAGGTCGAATATACAATACTCGATGTCTGAACCAACATTAGAGTGAGGCATGTATATAAAGTTCATGATCAAGTACTCTTTGGCCAGAAATTTGTTCAGACGGTCAAATATGAACTACTGTCTGGCTGACGTAATATCAGTTAAAAGTCAATGAGAATGTGTAGAAAGTTCAAGATCAAGTGCTCTAGGGCCAGAAAAATGTTAATTAGGCCAAATATGGACTACAGTCTGGCTGATGTAACATCAGATAAAGTCAAAGAGAATGTATAGAAAGTTCATAATCGGGTGCTAATTTGCAAGAAATATGTCCATTAGGTCAAATATACAATAATCTATGGCTGAAGAAACATCAGAGTGAGGCATGTATATAAAGTTCATGATCGAGGACTCTTGGGACAGAAAAAATTTAATTAGGTCTAATATGGACTTCTGTAGGACTGAAATAAAATCAGAAGCAGTCAATGAGTATATATGTAAAGTTCAAGATCAAGTACTCATGGGCCAGAATCATGTTCATTAGGTCAAATATGGACTACAGTCTGGCTGATGTAACATCAGATAAAGTCAAGGAGTATGTATAGAAAGGTCATGATCGGGTGCTAATTTGCAAGAAATTTGTCCATTAGGTCAAATATACAATAATGTATGGCTGAAGAAACATCAGAGTGAGGAGGCATGTATATAAGGTTCATGATCGAGGACTCTTGGGATAGAACAAATTTAATTAGGTCTAATATGGACTTCTGTATGACTGAAATTAAAATCAGAAGCAGTCAATAAGTCTATATTAAAAGTTCAAAATTGAGTACTCTTGGGCCAGAATCATGTTCATTAGGTCAGATACGGACTACTGTCTGTTTGATGTCAATGAGTCAGTATAGAAAGTCCATGATCGAGGACTAATTATATATATGTTCAGTCGTTCAAATATGGACTACTGTCTGGCTTATCTAACATCAGATGGAGTCAATAAGTATGTATAGGAAGTTCATGATCGAGGACTAATTTGCCAGAAATATGTTCAGTAGCTCTAATATGGACTTCTGTCTGTCTGATGTAAAAACAGAAGGAGTCAATGAGTCTATATAGAAATTTCATCATTGAGGACTTATTTGCCAGAAATTTGTTCTGTAGGTCAAATATTGACTTTTGTATGAGTGAAGTAACATCAGAAGCAGTCAATGGTAATGTAAGAAAAGTTCAAGATTGAGTTCTCTTGGGCCATATATATATTATGACCTTTTAGGTCAAATATGCAATATTCTATGGCTGACTTTTCATCAAAAGTAGTCAATGAGTATGTAGAGAAAGTTCATGATCGAGGACTAATTTTCTTAATTGCAGTGTAACAGCATGTATGTTATCTCTTCCATACATAACGGAATAAGCTAGTTCTATTATATAATGCAACGAAAACAGCACATATGTTTTGTGTGAACTGAACAACACAACAAAATAAGTTATTTTTTGTATACCCTGCATGTAAACAGTGAATAGCTCATATGTTTATACATCACTGCACAACGCAACAACGTAGATCGTTGTGCAATGCAACGAAAAAGCACATATCTTATGAGTTTTCTCTTCAGTACAAAACGGTTTAAGTTAATTCTTGTATACAATGCAATGAAAAAGCGCATACATGTTATGTCTTAAATGCACAAACGAAATGGCTAAGTTTTAGTTTAGTTATGCGTTATATTTTCTATTCACATCGTTTTATACAATACAAGGAAACAGTGCATGCTTACCTGCTCTTTAAATGCGCAACGAAAATATGGTATATCATTTTAGTTCTTCAATGAATTGCAACAGCACACGTGTTATGTATTATCATATGTGTTATTATGTGTTCATTGCACAACGGAATAAGTTAGTTTTGTATACAATGCAACCACGGCTGTTATCTCTTCAATGCATAACAGATGAGTTAGTTCATTCAATGAAACACCACGTATGTTGTGTTTTCTCTTCAGTGCATAGAAAATTATTTAGTTATTGTATACAATATGAACTACAAGATCAGTGCATAACTGTTCACATGTAAGATGCACAATGCACAGAGGAAAGTTCGTTCTTTTATGCAACGCAGTGCAACAAGCACCTGTCATGTGTTATCTCTTCACTGCACAACGGATCAAGTTACTGCAATGCAATGCACATGTTGTGTGTTATCTCTTCAATGCACTAACGGATGAGTTAGTTCATTATTCATCTCAGCACAACGAGTAATGTGTTATCTCTGCAATGTATGATAAATACGTTAGTTGTTGTATACAATGCAAGAAAACAGTGCAACTTACATGTTGCAATGCAACAGCACATATGTTATATTCATTTTTGTTAAAAAAAAACATTTAAACATATGCACAGCGTAATAAGTTAACTATTGTACGGAATGGAACGAAACACTTAGTTCTTGTATTTATTGCAATGCAAAAGCATATGTGGTTTGTTTTCTCTTCGATGCACAACGATGATTTAGTTCTTGTATGCAACGCAGTGTCATCTCTTCACTGCACAACGGATCAAGTTACTGCAATGCAATGCACACGTTATATGTTATCTCTTCAATGCATAAGAAATACGTTAGTTCTTGTAAACACTGTAAGGAAACAGTGGAACTTACATTTTGCAATGCAACAGCACATAATAATATAACATATGTGCTGTTGCATTGCAACATGTAATTTGCAACGCAGTGCAACAAGCAGTTGTCATGTGTTATCTCTTCTCTGCAAAACGGATTAAGTTACAGCAATGCAATGCAATGCACGTTATGTGTTATCTCTCAAAGCATAACGGATCAGTTCATTCTTCGCAACACCGCATATGTTATGTATTATCTTTTCAGTGCATAAGGAATAAGTCAGATTTTTGGATACAGTAACAGTTTGGTAATGTTTGGTAACAGTGCATAACTTACATGTTAGTATTTTTATTTAATGCAGTGCAACAAGCACCTGTCACGAGTGGTATTATCTCTTCAATGCATGAGGACTAAGTCAGTTTTTTGATAAAAATCAAGGAAACAGTGCATAACTTACATGTTCTTGTATTTATTGCAATGCAAATGCATATGTGATTTGTTTTCTCTTCAATGCACAAAGTTCGTTCTTTTATTCAACGCAGTGCAACAAGCACCTGTCATGTGTTTATCTCTTCCCTGCAATACGGATGAAGTTACTGGACTGCAATGCAATGCACATGTTATGTGTTATCTCTCAAAGTATAACGTATCAGTTAGTTCATTCATCGCATCACCGCATATGTGTTATCGCTTCAATGCATAACGGATGAGTTCATTCATCGCAACACGAGTTTATGAGTTGTCTCTTCAATGCATAAGAAATACGTTAGTTCTTGTATACAGTCCAAGGAAACAATGCAACTTACATGATGCAATGCAACTGCACATATGTTGTATTAATTTCTTCTCTGCCTAGCGTAATAGCGTAATAAGTTCAAATGAATCTAATTCATCGCAACACAAGGAGTTATGTATTAACTCTTCAATGCATGAGGACAGTCAGTTTTTAGATAAAAAATCAAGGAAACTGTGCATAACTTACATGTTCGTGTATGCACTGCAATGCAACAGTTAGTTCTTGTATTTACTGCAATGCAAGAGCATATGTGATTTGTTTTCTCTTCATTGCACAAAGGAAAGAGTTCGATTTTGTATGCAGTGCAGTGCAACAAGCACCTGTCATATGTTATCTCTACTGCACAACGGATCAAGTTACTCCAATGCAATGCAAATGTTAGGTGTTATCGCTTCAATGCATAACGGATGAGTTCATTCATCGCAACACGAGAAATGTGTTATCTCTTCGATGCATTAGAAATACGTTAGTTCTTGTATACATTCCAAGGAAACAGTGCAACTTACATGATGCAATGCAACAGCACATATGTTGTATCAATTTCTTATATGCACGGCGTAATAAGTTAACTATTGTATGCAATGCAATGAAACAGTTAATACTTGATGCGTTGCAACGCAACAGCATATGTGATTTGTTTTATTTTCATGAAGAAAGGAAAGATTTAGTTCTTGTATGCAAGGCAGTGCAACAAGCAGCTGTCATGTGTTATCTGTTCCCTTGCAAAACGGACTAAGTTAATGCAATGCACATGTTATGTGTTATCTCTCAAAGTACAACGGATCAGTTCATTCATCGCAACACCGCATGTTATGTATTATCTCTTCAGTACAAAAGGAATAAGTCAGTTTTTGGATACATAACCGCATAACTTACATGTTAGTTCTTGTATGCATTGCAATGCAACAGTTAGTTATTGTATTTATTGCAATGCAAAAACATATGTGATTTGTTTTCTCTTCAATGCACAAAGGAAAGAGTTTGTTCTTTTATGCAACGCAGTGCAACAATCACCTGTCATGTGTAATCTCTTCCCTGCAATATGGATGTAGTTACTGCCTTGCAATACAGTGCATATGTTATGTGTCATCTATCAAAGCATAACGGATCAGTTAGTTCATTCATCGCAACACGAGTAATGTATTATCTCTTCAATGCATGAGGACTAAGTCAGTTTTTGGATAAAAATCATGGAAAAAGTGCATAACTTACACTTTCTTGTATACATTGCAATGCAACAGTTAGTTCTTGTATTTATTGCAATGCAAAAGCATATATGATTTGTTTTCTCTTCAATGCACAAAGGAAAGAATTAGTTCTTGTGTGAAATGCAGTGCAACAAGCACCTGTCTTGTGTTATCTCTTCCCTGCAAAACGGATTAAGTTACTGCCAATGCAATGCATGTTATGTGTTATCTCTTCAATGCATAGCACATGCGATAGTTCATTAGCTGTAACACCTCGTGTTATGTGCTATCTCTTCAATGTTAGTTCTTTTATACAATGCAAGGAACCAGTGCATAATTTGCATTTTGCAATGCATCAGCACATATGTTATATTCATTTCTTCTATGCACAGCATAATAAGTACATGATGCAATGAAACGGTTCTTGATGCATTGCAATTTAACAGTATATGTGAATCCTTTTTCTTCAATGCACAAAGAAAAGAGTTAGTTCTTTTATGCAACGCAGTGCGACAAGCACCTTTCATGTTAACACTTCACTGCAAAATGGAACAACTTCCTACAATGCAATGCGGTTGTTGTCTCATCTCTTTAACACACAACGAAATAAGTTTACAAGTTCAGTTAGAATTTTGAATGCAATGCAACAGCATATGCGATTTGCTTTCTCTTTAATGCACAAAGGAAAGAGTTCGTTCTTGTAAGCAACGCAGTTCAAATAAACACCTGTCGTGTTATCTCTTCCGTGCAAAACGAATTAATTTACTGCAATGCAGTGCACAGATAATGTGTTATCTCCTCAATGCAAAACGGATGAGTTAGTATATTCATCGCAACACAACGTGTTTTGTGTTATCTATTCAGTGGATGAAGAACACATCAGTTTTTGTAAACAATGCAAGGAAACAGTGTATAACTTACATATTGTAATGCAACAGCATATATGTTATGTCAATTTCTTCTATGCAAAACATAAGTTAATTATTGTACGTAAAATGCAATGAAACAGTTCTTGTATTTATTGCAATGTAACAGCATATATAATTTTTTTTTCTTGTTTCTTCAATTTACAAAGGTGGGAGTTAATTATTGTATGCAACGCAGTGCAAGCACCTGTCATGTCATCGGTTCATGCAATGCAATGCAAATGTTATGTGTTATCTCTTATCTTTAATACACAACGAAATAAGATTATAAGTTAGTTAGAATTTTGAATGCAATGCAATTTCTTGATGCACTGCAATGCAACAGCATATGCGATTTGTTTATTAATCTTCAATGCACAATGCAAGGAAACTGTGCATAACGTACACGTTCTTGTATGTATTGCAATTCAACAGCACGTTATATTAATTTCTTCAATGCACAACATAAGTTACATTTTGTATGAAATGCAATACAAACGTTCTCGTATCATATATGATTGGGTTTCTCTTCAATGCACAAAGGAAAGAATTAGTTCTTGTGTGCAACGCAGTGCAACAAGCAGATGTCATGTGTTATCTCTTCCCTGCAAAACAGATTAAGTTACTGCAAAGCAATGCACGTCATGTGTTATCTCTTCAATGCATAAAAGATGCGATAGTTCATTAGTTGTAACACCGTGTTATGTGCTGTCTCTTCATTGTTAGTTCTTTTACACAATGCAAGGAAACAGTGCATAATTTGCATGTTTTCTAATGCATCAGCACATATGTTATATTCATTTCTTCTATGCACAGCATAATAAGTTAACTATTGTACATGATGCAATGAAACGGTTCTTGATGCATTGCAATTTGACAGTATATGTGAATCTTTTTCTCTTCAGTGCACAAAGGAAAGAGTTAGTTCTTTTATGCAACGCAGTGCAACAAGCACCTATCGTGTTATCTCCACTGCAAAACGGAATAACTTCCTACAATGCAATGCACATGTTGTCTCATCTCTTTAACACACAACGAAATAAGTTTATGAGTTCATTTAGAATATTGAATGCAATGTAACAGCATATGCGATTTGTTGGCTTTTCAATGCACTATGCAATGAAACTGCATAACAAACACGTTCTTGTATGCATTGCAATGCAACAGCGCGTTATATGAATTTCTTCTGTGCACAACATAAGTTAATTTTTGTATGCAATGCAATGAAACAGTTTGTTCTTATATTTATTGCAGTGCAACAGCATATGTGATTTGTTCTCTCTTCAATGCACAAAGGAAAGAGTTAGTTCATTTATGCAAAGCAGTGCAACAAGCACCTTTCGTGTTATCTCTTCACTGCAAAACGGAATAACTTCCTGCCATGCAATGTACATGTTAAGTGTTATTTCTTTAACACACAACAAAATAAGTTTATTAGTTAGAGTTTTGATAGCAATGCAAGTTTTGATGTATTGCAATGCAACAACATATTCGATTTGTTTTCTCTTCAATGCACAATGCAAGTAAACTGTGCATAACCAGCCCGATCACTTGAATACACACGCGTACTATTGATACGCATTCTCATGTGATGGCGTTGGCATAACATACACGTTCTAGTATGCATTGCAATGCAACCGCGCGTTATATTAATTTCTTTTATGCACAACATAAGTTACATTGCAATGCATTGTATGCAATGCAATGAAACAGTTAGTTCTTATATTTATTGCAATGTAACTGCATATATAATTTTTTTTCTTGTTTCTTCAATACACAAAGGTGGATTGTATGCAACGCAGTGCAAGCACCTGTCATGTCATCGGTTCATGCAATGCAATACGAATGTTATGTGTTATCTCTTTAAAAACAACGAAATGAGTTGATAAGTTAGTTAGAATTTTGAATGCAATGCAAGTTCTTGATGCATTGCAATGCAACAGCATATACGATTTGTTTTCTCTTTAATGCACAATGCAAGGAAACTGTGCATAACATACACGTTCTTGTATGCATTGCAATTCAACAGCACGTTATATTACTTTCTTCAATGCACAACATAAGTTAAATTTTGTATGCAATGCAATACAAAAGTTCTTGTATCATATGTGATTGGGTTTCTCTTCAATGCACAAAGGAAAGAATTAGTTCTTGTGTGCAATGCAGTGCAAGAAGCAGCTGTCATGTGTTATCTCTTCAGTGCATAACAGATGCGATAGTTCATTAGTTGTAACAACTCGTGTTATGTGCTGTCTCTTCATTGTTAGTTCTTTTACACAATGCAAGGAAACAGTGCATAATTTGCATGTTGTAATGCATCAGCACATATGTTATATTCATTTCTTCTATGCACAGCATAATAAGTTAACTATTGTACATGATGCAATGAAACGGTTCTTGATACATTGCAATTTGACGGTATATGTGAATCTTTTTCTCTTCAGTGCACAAAGGAAAGAGTTAGTTCTTGTGTGCAACGCAGTGCAACAAGCAGATGTCATGTGTTATCTCTTCCCTGCAAAACAGATTAAGTTACTGCAAAGCAATGCACGTCATGTGTTATCTCTTCAATGCATAAAAGATGCGATAGTTCATTAGTTGTAACACCGTGTTATGTGCTGTCTCTTCATTGTTAGTTCTTTTACACAATGCAAGGAAACAGTGCATAATTTGCATGTTTTCTAATGCATCAGCACATATGTTATATTCATTTCTTCTATGCACAGCATAATAAGTTAACTATTGTACATGATGCAATGAAACGGTTCTTGATGCATTGCAATTTGACAGTGTATGTGAATCTTTTTCTCTTCAGTGCACAAAGGAAAGAGTTAGTTCTTTATGCAACGCAGTGCAACAAGCACCTATCGTGTTATCTCCACTGCAAAACGGAATAACTTCCTACAATGCAATGCACATGTTGTCTCATCTCTTTAACACACAACGAAATAAGTTTATGAGTTCATTTAGAATATTGAATGCAATGTAACAGCATATGCGATTTGTTGGCTTTTCAATGCACTATGCAATGAAACTGCATAACAAACACGTTCTTGTATGCATTGCAGTGCAACAGCGCGTTATATGAATTTCTTCTGTGCACAACATAAGTTAATTTTTGTATGCAATGCAATGAAACAGTTTGTTCTTATATTTATTGCAGTGCAACAGCATATGTGATTTGTTCTCTCTTCAATGCACAAAGGAAAGAGTTAGTTCATTTATGCAAAGCAGTGCAACAAGCACCTTTCGTGTTATCTCTTCACTGCAAAACGGAATAACTTCCTGCCATGCAATGTACATGTTAAGTGTTATTTCTTTAACACACAACAAAAATAAGTTTATTAGTTAGAGTTTTGATAGCAATGCAAGTTTTTGATGTATTGCAATGCAACAACATATTCGATTTGTTTTCTCTTCAATGCACAATGCAAGTAAACTGTGCATAACCAGCCCGATCACTTGAAAATGCGTGTCAATAATACGAGTGTGCAAAGTCGTGGAATGTATACGCCAAAATGAGTTTTGGCGTGCATATGATATGCAGTTTTTCGCGTGCATAAGACACGAACCCTATGGCGTATTATACGCACGATATCCATCCTACCCAAGAGCGTGTCATATAGACGCCATAAAGTGCGTATCATATGCACGCGAAAAACTGCGTATCATATACACGCCAAAACTCATTATGGCGTATATATTCTACGAGATTACACACGCGTACTATTGATACGCATTCTCATGTGATGGCGTTGGCATAACATACACGTTCTAGTATGCATTGCAATGCAACCGCGCGTTATATTAATTTCTTTTATGCACAACATAAGTTACATTGCAATGCATTGTATGCAATGCAATGAAACAGTTAGTTCTTATATTTATTGCAATGTAACTGCATATATAATTTTTTTCTTGTTTCTTCAATACACAAAGGTGGATTGTATGCAACGCAGTGCAAGCACCTGTCATGTCATCGGTTCATGCAATGCAATACGAATGTTATGTGTTATCTCTTTAAAAACAACGAAATGAGTTTATAAGTTAGTTAGAATTTTGAATGCAATGCAAGTTCTTGATGCACTGCAATGCAACAGCATATGCGATTTGTTTATTAATCTTCAATGCACAATGCAAGGAAACTGTGCATAACGTACACGTTCTTGTATGTATTGCAATTCAACAGCACGTTATATTAATTTCTTCAATGCACAACATAAGTTACATTTTGTATGAAATGCAATACAAACGTTCTCGTATCATATATGATTGGGTTTCTCTTCAATGCACAAAGGAAAGAATTAGTTCTTGTGTGCAACGCAGTGCAACAAGCAGATGTCATGTGTTATCTCTTCCCTGCAAAACAGATTAAGTTACTGCAAAGCAATGCACGTCATGTGTTATCTCTTCAATGCATAAAAGATGCGATAGTTCATTAGTTGTAACACCGTGTTATGTGCTGTCTCTTCATTGTTAGTTCTTTTACACAATGCAAGGAAACAGTGCATAATTTGCATGTTTTCTAATGCATCAGCACATATGTTATATTCATTTCTTCTATGCACAGCATAATAAGTTAACTATTGTACATGATGCAATGAAACGGTTCTTGATGCATTGCAATTTGACAGTATATGTGAATCTTTTTCTCTTCAGTGCACAAAGGAAAGAGTTAGTTCTTTTATGCAACGCAGTGCAACAAGCACCTATCGTGTTATCTCCACTGCAAAACGGAATAACTTCCTACAATGCAATGCACATGTTGTCTCATCTCTTTAACACACAACGAAATAAGTTTATGAGTTCATTTAGAATATTGAATGCAATGTAACAGCATATGCGATTTGTTGGCTTTTCAATGCACTATGCAATGAAACTGCATAACAAACACGTTCTTGTATGCATTGCAATGCAACAGCGCGTTATATGAATTTCTTCTGTGCACAACATAAGTTAATTTTTGTATGCAATGCAATGAAACAGTTTGTTCTCATATTTATTGCAGTGCAACAGCATATGTGATTTGTTCTCTCTTCAATGCACAAAGGAAAGAGTTAGTTCATTTATGCAAAGCAGTGCAACAAGCACCTTTCGTGTTATCTCTTCACTGCAAAACGGAATAACTTCCTGCCATGCAATGTACATGTTAAGTGTTATTTCTTTAACACACAACAAAATAAGTTTATTAGTTAGAGTTTTGATAGCAATGCAAGTTTTTGATGTATTGCAATGCAACAACATATTTGATTTGTTTTCTCTTCAATGCACAATGCAAGTAAACTGTGCATAACCAGCCCGATCACTTGAATACACACGCGTACTATTGATACGCATTCTCATGTGATGGCGTTGGCATAACATACACGTTCTAGTATGCATTGCAATGCAACCGCGCGTTATATTAATTTCTTTTATGCACAACATAAGTTACATTGCAATGCATTGTATGCAATGCAATGAAACAGTTAGTTCTTATATTTATTGCAATGTAACTGCATATATAATTTTTTTCTTGTTTCTTCAATACACAAAGGTGGATTGTATGCAACGCAGTGCAAGCACCTGTCATGTCATCGGTTCATGCAATGCAATACGAATGTTATGTGTTATCTCTTTAAAAACAACGAAATGAGTTTATAAGTTAGTTAGAATTTTGAATGCAATGCAAGTTCTTGATGCATTGCAATGCAACAGCATATACGATTTGTTTTCTCTTTAATGCACAATGCAAGGAAACTGTGCATAACATACACGTTCTTGTATGCATTGCAATTCAACAGCACGTTATATTACTTTCTTCAATGCACAACATAAGTTAAATTTTGTATGCAATGCAATACAAAAGTTCTTGTATCATATGTGATTGGGTTTCTCTTCAATGCACAAAGGAAAGAATTAGTTCTTGTGTGCAATGCAGTGCAAGAAGCAGCTGTCATGTGTTATCTCTTCAGTGCATAACAGATGCGATAGTTCATTAGTTGTAACAACTCGTGTTATGTGCTGTCTCTTCATTGTTAGTTCTTTTACACAATGCAAGGAAACAGTGCATAATTTGCATGTTGTAATGCATCAGCACATATGTTATATTCATTTCTTCTATGCACAGCATAATAAGTTAACTATTGTACATGATGCAATGAAACGGTTCTTGATACATTGCAATTTGACGGTATATGTGAATCTTTTTCTCTTCAGTGCACAAAGGAAAGAGTTAGTTCTTGTGTGCAACGCAGTGCAACAAGCAGATGTCATGTGTTATCTCTTCCCTGCAAAACAGATTAAGTTACTGCAAAGCAATGCACGTCATGTGTTATCTCTTCAATGCATAAAAGATGCGATAGTTCATTAGTTGTAACACCGTGTTATGTGCTGTCTCTTCATTGTTAGTTCTTTTACACAATGCAAGGAAACAGTGCATAATTTGCATGTTTTCTAATGCATCAGCACATATGTTATATTCATTTCTTCTATGCACAGCATAATAAGTTAACTATTGTACATGATGCAATGAAACGGTTCTTGATGCATTGCAATTTGACAGTGTATGTGAATCTTTTTCTCTTCAGTGCACAAAGGAAAGAGTTAGTTCTTTTATGCAACGCAGTGCAACAAGCACCTATCGTGTTATCTCCACTGCAAAACGGAATAACTTCCTACAATGCAATGCACATGTTGTCTCATCTCTTTAACACACAACGAAATAAGTTTATGAGTTCATTTAGAATATTGAATGCAATGTAACAGCATATGCGATTTGTTGGCTTTTCAATGCACTATGCAATGAAACTGCATAACAAACACGTTCTTGTATGCATTGCAGTGCAACAGCGCGTTATATGAATTTCTTCTGTGCACAACATAAGTTAATTTTTGTATGCAATGCAATGAAACAGTTTGTTCTTATATTTATTGCAGTGCAACAGCATATGTGATTTGTTCTCTCTTCAATGCACAAAGGAAAGAGTTAGTTCATTTATGCAAAGCAGTGCAACAAGCACCTTTCGTGTTATCTCTTCACTGCAAAACGGAATAACTTCCTGCCATGCAATGTACATGTTAAGTGTTATTTCTTTAACACACAACAAAATAAGTTTATTAGTTAGAGTTTTGATAGCAATGCAAGTTTTTGATGTATTGCAATGCAACAACATATTCGATTTGTTTTCTCTTCAATGCACAATGCAAGTAAACTGTGCATAACCAGCCCGATCACTTGAAAATGCGTGTCAATAATACGAGTGTGCAAAGTCGTGGAATGTATACGCCAAAATGAGTTTTGGCGTGCATATGATATGCAGTTTTTCGCGTGCATAAGACACGAACCCTATGGCGTATTATACGCACGATATCCATCCTACCCAAGAGCGTGTCATATAGACGCCATAAAGTGCGTATCATATGCACGCGAAAAACTGCGTATCATATACACGCCAAAACTCATTATGGCGTATATATTCTACGAGATTACACACGCGTACTATTGATACGCATTCTCATGTGATGGCGTTGGCATAACATACACGTTCTAGTATGCATTGCAATGCAACCGCGCGTTATATTAATTTCTTTTATGCACAACATAAGTTACATTGCAATGCATTGTATGCAATGCAATGAAACAGTTAGTTCTTATATTTATTGCAATGTAACTGCATATATAATTTTTTTTTTCTTGTTTCTTCAATACACAAAGGTGGATTGTATGCAACGCAGTGCAAGCACCTGTCATGTCATCGGTTCATGCAATGCAATACGAATGTTATGTGTTATCTCTTTAAAAACAACGAAATGAGTTTATAAGTTAGTTAGAATTTTGAATGCAATGCAAGTTCTTGATGCACTGCAATGCAACAGCATATGCGATTTGTTTATTAATCTTCAATGCACAATGCAAGGAAACTGTGCATAACGTACACGTTCTTGTATGTATTGCAATTCAACAGCACGTTATATTAATTTCTTCAATGCACAACATAAGTTACATTTTGTATGAAATGCAATACAAACGTTCTCGTATCATATATGATTGGGTTTCTCTTCAATGCACAAAGGAAAGAATTAGTTCTTGTGTGCAACGCAGTGCAACAAGCAGATGTCATGTGTTATCTCTTCCCTGCAAAACAGATTAAGTTACTGCAAAGCAATGCACGTCATGTGTTATCTCTTCAATGCATAAAAGATGCGATAGTTCATTAGTTGTAACACCGTGTTATGTGCTGTCTCTTCATTGTTAGTTCTTTTACACAATGCAAGGAAACAGTGCATAATTTGCATGTTTTCTAATGCATCAGCACATATGTTATATTCATTTCTTCTATGCACAGCATAATAAGTTAACTATTGTACATGATGCAATGAAACGGTTCTTGATGCATTGCAATTTGACAGTATATGTGAATCTTTTTCTCTTCAGTGCACAAAGGAAAGAGTTAGTTCTTTTATGCAACGCAGTGCAACAAGCACCTATCGTGTTATCTCCACTGCAAAACGGAATAACTTCCTACAATGCAATGCACATGTTGTCTCATCTCTTTAACACACAACGAAATAAGTTTATGAGTTCATTTAGAATATTGAATGCAATGTAACAGCATATGCGATTTGTTGGCTTTTCAATGCACTATGCAATGAAACTGCATAACAAACACGTTCTTGTATGCATTGCAATGCAACAGCGCGTTATATGAATTTCTTCTGTGCACAACATAAGTTAATTTTTGTATGCAATGCAATGAAACAGTTTGTTCTCATATTTATTGCAGTGCAACAGCATATGTGATTTGTTCTCTCTTCAATGCACAAAGGAAAGAGTTAGTTCATTTATGCAAAGCAGTGCAACAAGCACCTTTCGTGTTATCTCTTCACTGCAAAACGGAATAACTTCCTGCCATGCAATGTACATGTTAAGTGTTATTTCTTTAACACACAACAAAATAAGTTTATTAGTTAGAGTTTTGATAGCAATGCAAGTTTTTGATGTATTGCAATGCAACAACATATTTGATTTGTTTTCTCTTCAATGCACAATGCAAGTAAACTGTGCATAACCAGCCCGATCACTTGAATACACACGCGTACTATTGATACGCATTCTCATGTGATGGCGTTGGCATAACATACACGTTCTAGTATGCATTGCAATGCAACCGCGCGTTATATTAATTTCTTTTATGCACAACATAAGTTACATTGCAATGCATTGTATGCAATGCAATGAAACAGTTAGTTCTTATATTTATTGCAATGTAACTGCATATATAATTTTTTTTCTTGTTTCTTCAATACACAAAGGTGGATTGTATGCAACGCAGTGCAAGCACCTGTCATGTCATCGGTTCATGCAATGCAATACGAATGTTATGTGTTATCTCTTTAAAAAACAACGAAATGAGTTGATAAGTTAGTTAGAATTTTGAATGCAATGCAAGTTCTTGATGCATTGCAATGCAACAGCATATACGATTTGTTTTCTCTTTAATGCACAATGCAAGGAAACTGTGCATAACATACACGTTCTTGTATGCATTGCAATTCAACAGCACGTTATATTACTTTCTTCAATGCACAACATAAGTTAAATTTTGTATGCAATGCAATACAAAAGTTCTTGTATCATATGTGATTGGGTTTCTCTTCAATGCACAAAGGAAAGAATTAGTTCTTGTGTGCAATGCAGTGCAAGAAGCAGCTGTCATGTGTTATCTCTTCAGTGCATAACAGATGCGATAGTTCATTAGTTGTAACAACTCGTGTTATGTGCTGTCTCTTCATTGTTAGTTCTTTTACACAATGCAAGGAAACAGTGCATAATTTGCATGTTGTAATGCATCAGCACATATGTTATATTCATTTCTTCTATGCACAGCATAATAAGTTAACTATTGTACATGATGCAATGAAACGGTTCTTGATACATTGCAATTTGACGGTATATGTGAATCTTTTTCTCTTCAGTGCACAAAGGAAAGAGTTAGTTCTTGTGTGCAACGCAGTGCAACAAGCAGATGTCATGTGTTATCTCTTCCCTGCAAAACAGATTAAGTTACTGCAAAGCAATGCACGTCATGTGTTATCTCTTCAATGCATAAAAGATGCGATAGTTCATTAGTTGTAACACCGTGTTATGTGCTGTCTCTTCATTGTTAGTTCTTTTACACAATGCAAGGAAACAGTGCATAATTTGCATGTTTTCTAATGCATCAGCACATATGTTATATTCATTTCTTCTATGCACAGCATAATAAGTTAACTATTGTACATGATGCAATGAAACGGTTCTTGATGCATTGCAATTTGACAGTGTATGTGAATCTTTTTCTCTTCAGTGCACAAAGGAAAGAGTTAGTTCTTTTATGCAACGCAGTGCAACAAGCACCTATCGTGTTATCTCCACTGCAAAACGGAATAACTTCCTACAATGCAATGCACATGTTGTCTCATCTCTTTAACACACAACGAAATAAGTTTATGAGTTCATTTAGAATATTGAATGCAATGTAACAGCATATGCGATTTGTTGGCTTTTCAATGCACTATGCAATGAAACTGCATAACAAACACGTTCTTGTATGCATTGCAGTGCAACAGCGCGTTATATGAATTTCTTCTGTGCACAACATAAGTTAATTTTTGTATGCAATGCAATGAAACAGTTTGTTCTTATATTTATTGCAGTGCAACAGCATATGTGATTTGTTCTCTCTTCAATGCACAAAGGAAAGAGTTAGTTCATTTATGCAAAGCAGTGCAACAAGCACCTTTCGTGTTATCTCTTCACTGCAAAACGGAATAACTTCCTGCCATGCAATGTACATGTTAAGTGTTATTTCTTTAACACACAACAAAATAAGTTTATTAGTTAGAGTTTTGATAGCAATGCAAGTTTTGATGTATTGCAATGCAACAACATATTCGATTTGTTTCTCTTCAATGCACAATGCAAGTAAACTGTGCATAACCAGCCCGATCACTTGAAAATGCGTGTCAATAATACGAGTGTGCAAAGTCGTGGAATGTATACGCCAAAATGAGTTTTGGCGTGCATATGATATGCAGTTTTTCGCGTGCATAAGACACGAACCCTATGGCGTATTATACGCACGATATCCATCCTACCCAAGAGCGTGTCATATAGACGCCATAAAGTGCGTATCATATGCACGCGAAAAACTGCGTATCATATACACGCCAAAACTCATTATGGCGTATATATTCTACGAGATTACACACGCGTACTATTGATACGCATTCTCATGTGATGGCGTTGGCATAACATACACGTTCTAGTATGCATTGCAATGCAACCGCGCGTTATATTAATTTCTTTTATGCACAACATAAGTTACATTGCAATGCATTGTATGCAATGCAATGAAACAGTTAGTTCTTATATTTATTGCAATGTAACTGCATATATAATTTTTTTTCTTGTTTCTTCAATACACAAAGGTGGATTGTATGCAACGCAGTGCAAGCACCTGTCATGTCATCGGTTCATGCAATGCAATACGAATGTTATGTGTTATCTCTTTAAAAACAACGAAATGAGTTTATAAGTTAGTTAGAATTTTGAATGCAATGCAAGTTCTTGATGCACTGCAATGCAACAGCATATGCGATTTGTTTATTAATCTTCAATGCACAATGCAAGGAAACTGTGCATAACGTACACGTTCTTGTATGTATTGCAATTCAACAGCACGTTATATTAATTTCTTCAATGCACAACATAAGTTACATTTTGTATGAAATGCAATACAAACGTTCTCGTATCATATATGATTGGGTTTCTCTTCAATGCACAAAGGAAAGAATTAGTTCTTGTGTGCAACGCAGTGCAACAAGCAGATGTCATGTGTTATCTCTTCCCTGCAAAACAGATTAAGTTACTGCAAAGCAATGCACGTCATGTGTTATCTCTTCAATGCATAAAAGATGCGATAGTTCATTAGTTGTAACACCGTGTTATGTGCTGTCTCTTCATTGTTAGTTCTTTTACACAATGCAAGGAAACAGTGCATAATTTGCATGTTTTCTAATGCATCAGCACATATGTTATATTCATTTCTTCTATGCACAGCATAATAAGTTAACTATTGTACATGATGCAATGAAACGGTTCTTGATGCATTGCAATTTGACAGTATATGTGAATCTTTTTCTCTTCAGTGCACAAAGGAAAGAGTTAGTTCTTTTATGCAACGCAGTGCAACAAGCACCTATCGTGTTATCTCCACTGCAAAACGGAATAACTTCCTACAATGCAATGCACATGTTGTCTCATCTCTTTAACACACAACGAAATAAGTTTATGAGTTCATTTAGAATATTGAATGCAATGTAACAGCATATGCGATTTGTTGGCTTTTCAATGCACTATGCAATGAAACTGCATAACAAACACGTTCTTGTATGCATTGCAATGCAACAGCGCGTTATATGAATTTCTTCTGTGCACAACATAAGTTAATTTTTGTATGCAATGCAATGAAACAGTTTGTTCTCATATTTATTGCAGTGCAACAGCATATGTGATTTGTTCTCTCTTCAATGCACAAAGGAAAGAGTTAGTTCATTTATGCAAAGCAGTGCAACAAGCACCTTTCGTGTTATCTCTTCACTGCAAAACGGAATAACTTCCTGCCATGCAATGTACATGTTAAGTGTTATTTCTTTAACACACAACAAAATAAGTTTATTAGTTAGAGTTTTGATAGCAATGCAAGTTTTTGATGTATTGCAATGCAACAACATATTTGATTTGTTTTCTCTTCAATGCACAATGCAAGTAAACTGTGCATAACCAGCCCGATCACTTGAATACACACGCGTACTATTGATACGCATTCTCATGTGATGGCGTTGGCATAACATACACGTTCTAGTATGCATTGCAATGCAACCGCGCGTTATATTAATTTCTTTTATGCACAACATAAGTTACATTGCAATGCATTGTATGCAATGCAATGAAACAGTTAGTTCTTATATTTATTGCAATGTAACTGCATATATAATTTTTTTTCTTGTTTCTTCAATACACAAAGGTGGATTGTATGCAACGCAGTGCAAGCACCTGTCATGTCATCGGTTCATGCAATGCAATACGAATGTTATGTGTTATCTCTTTAAAAACAACGAAATGAGTTGATAAGTTAGTTAGAATTTTGAATGCAATGCAAGTTCTTGATGCATTGCAATGCAACAGCATATACGATTTGTTTTCTCTTTAATGCACAATGCAAGGAAACTGTGCATAACATACACGTTCTTGTATGCATTGCAATTCAACAGCACGTTATATTACTTTCTTCAATGCACAACATAAGTTAAATTTTGTATGCAATGCAATACAAAAGTTCTTGTATCATATGTGATTGGGTTTCTCTTCAATGCACAAAGGAAAGAATTAGTTCTTGTGTGCAATGCAGTGCAAGAAGCAGCTGTCATGTGTTATCTCTTCAGTGCATAACAGATGCGATAGTTCATTAGTTGTAACAACTCGTGTTATGTGCTGTCTCTTCATTGTTAGTTCTTTTACACAATGCAAGGAAACAGTGCATAATTTGCATGTTGTAATGCATCAGCACATATGTTATATTCATTTCTTCTATGCACAGCATAATAAGTTAACTATTGTACATGATGCAATGAAACGGTTCTTGATACATTGCAATTTGACGGTATATGTGAATCTTTTTCTCTTCAGTGCACAAAGGAAAGAGTTAGTTCTTGTGTGCAACGCAGTGCAACAAGCAGATGTCATGTGTTATCTCTTCCCTGCAAAACAGATTAAGTTACTGCAAAGCAATGCACGTCATGTGTTATCTCTTCAATGCATAAAAGATGCGATAGTTCATTAGTTGTAACACCGTGTTATGTGCTGTCTCTTCATTGTTAGTTCTTTTACACAATGCAAGGAAACAGTGCATAATTTGCATGTTTTCTAATGCATCAGCACATATGTTATATTCATTTCTTCTATGCACAGCATAATAAGTTAACTATTGTACATGATGCAATGAAACGGTTCTTGATGCATTGCAATTTGACAGTGTATGTGAATCTTTTTCTCTTCAGTGCACAAAGGAAAGAGTTAGTTCTTTTATGCAACGCAGTGCAACAAGCACCTATCGTGTTATCTCCACTGCAAAACGGAATAACTTCCTACAATGCAATGCACATGTTGTCTCATCTCTTTAACACACAACGAAATAAGTTTATGAGTTCATTTAGAATATTGAATGCAATGTAACAGCATATGCGATTTGTTGGCTTTTCAATGCACTATGCAATGAAACTGCATAACAAACACGTTCTTGTATGCATTGCAGTGCAACAGCGCGTTATATGAATTTCTTCTGTGCACAACATAAGTTAATTTTTGTATGCAATGCAATGAAACAGTTTGTTCTTATATTTATTGCAGTGCAACAGCATATGTGATTTGTTCTCTCTTCAATGCACAAAGGAAAGAGTTAGTTCATTTATGCAAAGCAGTGCAACAAGCACCTTTCGTGTTATCTCTTCACTGCAAAACGGAATAACTTCCTGCCATGCAATGTACATGTTAAGTGTTATTTCTTTAACACACAACAAAATAAGTTTATTAGTTAGAGTTTTGATAGCAATGCAAGTTTTTGATGTATTGCAATGCAACAACATATTCGATTTGTTTTCTCTTCAATGCACAATGCAAGTAAACTGTGCATAACCAGCCCGATCACTTGAAAATGCGTGTCAATAATACGAGTGTGCAAAGTCGTGGAATGTATACGCCAAAATGAGTTTTGGCGTGCATATGATATGCAGTTTTTCGCGTGCATAAGACACGAACCCTATGGCGTATTATACGCACGATATCCATCCTACCCAAGAGCGTGTCATATAGACGCCATAAAGTGCGTATCATATGCACGCGAAAACTGCGTATCATATACACGCCAAAACTCATTATGGCGTATATATTCTACGAGATTACACACGCGTACTATTGATACGCATTCTCATGTGATGGCGTTGGCATACAATATACACGTTCTAGTATGCATTGCAATGCAACCGCGCGTTATATTAATTTCTTTTATGCACAACATAAGTTACATTGCAATGCATTGTATGCAATGCAATGAAACAGTTAGTTCTTATATTTATTGCAATGTAACTGCATATATAATTTTTTTTTTCTTGTTTCTTCAATACACAAAGGTGGATTGTATGCAACGCAGTGCAAGCACCTGTCATGTCATCGGTTCATGCAATGCAATACGAATGTTATGTGTTATCTCTTTAAAAAACAACGAAATGAGTTTATAAGTTAGTTAGAATTTTGAATGCAATGCAAGTTCTTGATGCACTGCAATGCAACAGCATATGCGATTTGTTTATTAATCTTCAATGCACAATGCAAGGAAACTGTGCATAACGTACACGTTCTTGTATGTATTGCAATTCAACAGCACGTTATATTAATTTCTTCAATGCACAACATAAGTTACATTTTGTATGAAATGCAATACAAACGTTCTCGTATCATATATGATTGGGTTTCTCTTCAATGCACAAAGGAAAGAATTAGTTCTTGTGTGCAACGCAGTGCAACAAGCAGATGTCATGTGTTATCTCTTCCCTGCAAAACAGATTAAGTTACTGCAAAGCAATGCACGTCATGTGTTATCTCTTCAATGCATAAAAGATGCGATAGTTCATTAGTTGTAACACCGTGTTATGTGCTGTCTCTTCATTGTTAGTTCTTTTACACAATGCAAGGAAACAGTGCATAATTTGCATGTTTTCTAATGCATCAGCACATATGTTATATTCATTTCTTCTATGCACAGCATAATAAGTTAACTATTGTACATGATGCAATGAAACGGTTCTTGATGCATTGCAATTTGACAGTATATGTGAATCTTTTTCTCTTCAGTGCACAAAGGAAAGAGTTAGTTCTTTTATGCAACGCAGTGCAACAAGCACCTATCGTGTTATCTCCACTGCAAAACGGAATAACTTCCTACAATGCAATGCACATGTTGTCTCATCTCTTTAACACACAACGAAATAAGTTTATGAGTTCATTTAGAATATTGAATGCAATGTAACAGCATATGCGATTTGTTGGCTTTTCAATGCACTATGCAATGAAACTGCATAACAAACACGTTCTTGTATGCATTGCAATGCAACAGCGCGTTATATGAATTTCTTCTGTGCACAACATAAGTTAATTTTTGTATGCAATGCAATGAAACAGTTTGTTCTCATATTTATTGCAGTGCAACAGCATATGTGATTTGTTCTCTCTTCAATGCACAAAGGAAAGAGTTAGTTCATTTATGCAAAGCAGTGCAACAAGCACCTTTCGTGTTATCTCTTCACTGCAAAACGGAATAACTTCCTGCCATGCAATGTACATGTTAAGTGTTATTTCTTTAACACACAACAAAATAAGTTTATTAGTTAGAGTTTTGATAGCAATGCAAGTTTTGATGTATTGCAATGCAACAACATATTTGATTTGTTTTCTCTTCAATGCACAATGCAAGTAAACTGTGCATAACCAGCCCGATCACTTGAATACACACGCGTACTATTGATACGCATTCTCATGTGATGGCGTTGGCATAACATACACGTTCTAGTATGCATTGCAATGCAACCGCGCGTTATATTAATTTCTTTTATGCACAACATAAGTTACATTGCAATGCATTGTATGCAATGCAATGAAACAGTTAGTTCTTATATTTATTGCAATGTAACTGCATATATAATTTTTTTTTTCTTGTTTCTTCAATACACAAAGGTGGATTGTATGCAACGCAGTGCAAGCACCTGTCATGTCATCGGTTCATGCAATGCAATACGAATGTTATGTGTTATCTCTTTAAAAAACAACGAAATGAGTTGATAAGTTAGTTAGAATTTTGAATGCAATGCAAGTTCTTGATGCATTGCAATGCAACAGCATATACGATTTGTTTTCTCTTTAATGCACAATGCAAGGAAACTGTGCATAACATACACGTTCTTGTATGCATTGCAATTCAACAGCACGTTATATTACTTTCTTCAATGCACAACATAAGTTAAATTTTGTATGCAATGCAATACAAAAGTTCTTGTATCATATGTGATTGGGTTTCTCTTCAATGCACAAAGGAAAGAATTAGTTCTTGTGTGCAATGCAGTGCAAGAAGCAGCTGTCATGTGTTATCTCTTCAGTGCATAACAGATGCGATAGTTCATTAGTTGTAACAACTCGTGTTATGTGCTGTCTCTTCATTGTTAGTTCTTTTACACAATGCAAGGAAACAGTGCATAATTTGCATGTTGTAATGCATCAGCACATATGTTATATTCATTTCTTCTATGCACAGCATAATAAGTTAACTATTGTACATGATGCAATGAAACGGTTCTTGATACATTGCAATTTGACGGTATATGTGAATCTTTTTCTCTTCAGTGCACAAAGGAAAGAGTTAGTTCTTGTGTGCAACGCAGTGCAACAAGCAGATGTCATGTGTTATCTCTTCCCTGCAAAACAGATTAAGTTACTGCAAAGCAATGCACGTCATGTGTTATCTCTTCAATGCATAAAAGATGCGATAGTTCATTAGTTGTAACACCGTGTTATGTGCTGTCTCTTCATTGTTAGTTCTTTTACACAATGCAAGGAAACAGTGCATAATTTGCATGTTTTCTAATGCATCAGCACATATGTTATATTCATTTCTTCTATGCACAGCATAATAAGTTAACTATTGTACATGATGCAATGAAACGGTTCTTGATGCATTGCAATTTGACAGTGTATGTGAATCTTTTTCTCTTCAGTGCACAAAGGAAAGAGTTAGTTCTTTTATGCAACGCAGTGCAACAAGCACCTATCGTGTTATCTCCACTGCAAAACGGAATAACTTCCTACAATGCAATGCACATGTTGTCTCATCTCTTTAACACACAACGAAATAAGTTTATGAGTTCATTTAGAATATTGAATGCAATGTAACAGCATATGCGATTTGTTGGCTTTTCAATGCACTATGCAATGAAACTGCATAACAAACACGTTCTTGTATGCATTGCAGTGCAACAGCGCGTTATATGAATTTCTTCTGTGCACAACATAAGTTAATTTTTGTATGCAATGCAATGAAACAGTTTGTTCTTATATTTATTGCAGTGCAACAGCATATGTGATTTGTTCTCTCTTCAATGCACAAAGGAAAGAGTTAGTTCATTTATGCAAAGCAGTGCAACAAGCACCTTTCGTGTTATCTCTTCACTGCAAAACGGAATAACTTCCTGCCATGCAATGTACATGTTAAGTGTTATTTCTTTAACACACAACAAAATAAGTTTATTAGTTAGAGTTTTGATAGCAATGCAAGTTTTTGATGTATTGCAATGCAACAACATATTCGATTTGTTTTCTCTTCAATGCACAATGCAAGTAAACTGTGCATAACCAGCCCGATCACTTGAAAATGCGTGTCAATAATACGAGTGTGCAAAGTCGTGGAATGTATACGCCAAAATGAGTTTTGGCGTGCATATGATATGCAGTTTTTCGCGTGCATAAGACACGAACCCTATGGCGTATTATACGCACGATATCCATCCTACCCAAGAGCGTGTCATATAGACGCCATAAAGTGCGTATCATATGCATCGCGAAAAACTGCGTATCATATACACGCCAAAACTCATTATGGCGTATATATTCTACGAGATTACACACGCGTACTATTGATACGCATTCTCATGTGATGGCGTTGGCATAACATACACGTTCTAGTATGCATTGCAATGCAACCGCGCGTTATATTAATTTCTTTTATGCACAACATAAGTTACATTGCAATGCATTGTATGCAATGCAATGAAACAGTTAGTTCTTATATTTATTGCAATGTAACTGCATATATAATTTTTTTTTTCTTGTTTCTTCAATACACAAAGGTGGATTGTATGCAACGCAGTGCAAGCACCTGTCATGTCATCGGTTCATGCAATGCAATACGAATGTTATGTGTTATCTCTTTAAAAAACAACGAAATGAGTTTATAAGTTAGTTAGAATTTTGAATGCAATGCAAGTTCTTGATGCACTGCAATGCAACAGCATATGCGATTTGTTTATTAATCTTCAATGCACAATGCAAGGAAACTGTGCATAACGTACACGTTCTTGTATGTATTGCAATTCAACAGCACGTTATATTAATTTCTTCAATGCACAACATAAGTTACATTTTGTATGAAATGCAATACAAACGTTCTCGTATCATATATGATTGGGTTTCTCTTCAATGCACAAAGGAAAGAATTAGTTCTTGTGTGCAACGCAGTGCAACAAGCAGATGTCATGTGTTATCTCTTCCTGCAAAACAGATTAAGTTACTGCAAAGCAATGCACGTCATGTGTTATCTCTTCAATGCATAAAAGATGCGATAGTTCATTAGTTGTAACACCGTGTTATGTGCTGTCTCTTCATTGTTAGTTCTTTTACACAATGCAAGGAAACAGTGCATAATTTGCATGTTTTCTAATGCATCAGCACATATGTTATATTCATTTCTTCTATGCACAGCATAATAAGTTAACTATTGTACATGATGCAATGAAACGGTTCTTGATGCATTGCAATTTGACAGTATATGTGAATCTTTTTCTCTTCAGTGCACAAAGGAAAGAGTTAGTTCTTTTATGCAACGCAGTGCAACAAGCACCTATCGTGTTATCTCCACTGCAAAACGGAATAACTTCCTACAATGCAATGCACATGTTGTCTCATCTCTTTAACACACAACGAAATAAGTTTATGAGTTCATTTAGAATATTGAATGCAATGTAACAGCATATGCGATTTGTTGGCTTTTCAATGCACTATGCAATGAAACTGCATAACAAACACGTTCTTGTATGCATTGCAATGCAACAGCGCGTTATATGAATTTCTTCTGTGCACAACATAAGTTAATTTTTGTATGCAATGCAATGAAACAGTTTGTTCTCATATTTATTGCAGTGCAACAGCATATGTGATTTGTTCTCTCTTCAATGCACAAAGGAAAGAGTTAGTTCATTTATGCAAAGCAGTGCAACAAGCACCTTTCGTGTTATCTCTTCACTGCAAAACGGAATAACTTCCTGCCATGCAATGTACATGTTAAGTGTTATTTCTTTAACACACAACAAAATAAGTTTATTAGTTAGAGTTTTGATAGCAATGCAAGTTTTTGATGTATTGCAATGCAACAACATATTTGATTTGTTTTCTCTTCAATGCACAATGCAAGTAAACTGTGCATAACCAGCCCGATCACTTGAATACACACGCGTACTATTGATACGCATTCTCATGTGATGGCGTTGGCATAACATACACGTTCTAGTATGCATTGCAATGCAACCGCGCGTTATATTAATTTCTTTTATGCACAACATAAGTTACATTGCAATGCATTGTATGCAATGCAATGAAACAGTTAGTTCTTATATTTATTGCAATGTAACTGCATATATAATTTTTTTTTTCTTGTTTCTTCAATACACAAAGGTGGATTGTATGCAACGCAGTGCAAGCACCTGTCATGTCATCGGTTCATGCAATGCAATACGAATGTTATGTGTTATCTCTTTAAAAACAACGAAATGAGTTTATAAGTTAGTTAGAATTTTGAATGCAATGCAAGTTCTTGATGCATTGCAATGCAACAGCATATACGATTTGTTTTCTCTTTAATGCACAATGCAAGGAAACTGTGCATAACATACACGTTCTTGTATGCATTGCAATTCAACAGCACGTTATATTACTTTCTTCAATGCACAACATAAGTTAAATTTTGTATGCAATGCAATACAAAAGTTCTTGTATCATATGTGATTGGGTTTCTCTTCAATGCACAAAGGAAAGAATTAGTTCTTGTGTGCAATGCAGTGCAAGAAGCAGCTGTCATGTGTTATCTCTTCAGTGCATAACAGATGCGATAGTTCATTAGTTGTAACAACTCGTGTTATGTGCTGTCTCTTCATTGTTAGTTCTTTTACACAATGCAAGGAAACAGTGCATAATTTGCATGTTGTAATGCATCAGCACATATGTTATATTCATTTCTTCTATGCACAGCATAATAAGTTAACTATTGTACATGATGCAATGAAACGGTTCTTGATACATTGCAATTTGACGGTATATGTGAATCTTTTTCTCTTCAGTGCACAAAGGAAAGAGTTAGTTCTTGTGTGCAACGCAGTGCAACAAGCAGATGTCATGTGTTATCTCTTCCCTGCAAAACAGATTAAGTTACTGCAAAGCAATGCACGTCATGTGTTATCTCTTCAATGCATAAAAGATGCGATAGTTCATTAGTTGTAACACCGTGTTATGTGCTGTCTCTTCATTGTTAGTTCTTTTACACAATGCAAGGAAACAGTGCATAATTTGCATGTTTTCTAATGCATCAGCACATATGTTATATTCATTTCTTCTATGCACAGCATAATAAGTTAACTATTGTACATGATGCAATGAAACGGTTCTTGATGCATTGCAATTTGACAGTGTATGTGAATCTTTTTCTCTTCAGTGCACAAAGGAAAGAGTTAGTTCTTTTATGCAACGCAGTGCAACAAGCACCTATCGTGTTATCTCCACTGCAAAACGGAATAACTTCCTACAATGCAATGCACATGTTGTCTCATCTCTTTAACACACAACGAAATAAGTTTATGAGTTCATTTAGAATATTGAATGCAATGTAACAGCATATGCGATTTGTTGGCTTTTCAATGCACTATGCAATGAAACTGCATAACAAACACGTTCTTGTATGCATTGCAGTGCAACAGCGCGTTATATGAATTTCTTCTGTGCACAACATAAGTTAATTTTTGTATGCAATGCAATGAAACAGTTTGTTCTTATATTTATTGCAGTGCAACAGCATATGTGATTTGTTCTCTCTTCAATGCACAAAGGAAAGAGTTAGTTCATTTATGCAAAGCAGTGCAACAAGCACCTTTCGTGTTATCTCTTCACTGCAAAACGGAATAACTTCCTGCCATGCAATGTACATGTTAAGTGTTATTTCTTTAACACACAACAAAATAAGTTTATTAGTTAGAGTTTTGATAGCAATGCAAGTTTTTGATGTATTGCAATGCAACAACATATTCGATTTGTTTTCTCTTCAATGCACAATGCAAGTAAACTGTGCATAACCAGCCCGATCACTTGAAAATGCGTGTCAATAATACGAGTGTGCAAAGTCGTGGAATGTATACGCCAAAATGAGTTTTGGCGTGCATATGATATGCAGTTTTTCGCGTGCATAAGACACGAACCCTATGGCGTATTATACGCACGATATCCATCCTACCCAAGAGCGTGTCATATAGACGCCATAAAGTGCGTATCATATGCACGCGAAAACTGCGTATCATATACACGCCAAAACTCATTATGGCGTATATATTCTACGAGATTACACACGCGTACTATTGATACGCATTCTCATGTGATGGCGTTGGCATAACATACACGTTCTAGTATGCATTGCAATGCAACCGCGCGTTATATTAATTTCTTTTATGCACAACATAAGTTACATTGCAATGCATTGTATGCAATGCAATGAAACAGTTAGTTCTTATATTTATTGCAATGTAACTGCATATATAATTTTTTTCTTGTTTCTTCAATACACAAAGGTGGATTGTATGCAACGCAGTGCAAGCACCTGTCATGTCATCGGTTCATGCAATGCAATACGAATGTTATGTGTTATCTCTTTAAAAAACAACGAAATGAGTTTATAAGTTAGTTAGAATTTTGAATGCAATGCAAGTTCTTGATGCACTGCAATGCAACAGCATATGCGATTTGTTTATTAATCTTCAATGCACAATGCAAGGAAACTGTGCATAACGTACACGTTCTTGTATGTATTGCAATTCAACAGCACGTTATATTAATTTCTTCAATGCACAACATAAGTTACATTTTGTATGAAATGCAATACAAACGTTCTCGTATCATATATGATTGGGTTTCTCTTCAATGCACAAAGGAAAGAATTAGTTCTTGTGTGCAACGCAGTGCAACAAGCAGATGTCATGTGTTATCTCTTCCCTGCAAAACAGATTAAGTTACTGCAAAGCAATGCACGTCATGTGTTATCTCTTCAATGCATAAAAGATGCGATAGTTCATTAGTTGTAACACCGTGTTATGTGCTGTCTCTTCATTGTTAGTTCTTTTACACAATGCAAGGAAACAGTGCATAATTTGCATGTTTTCTAATGCATCAGCACATATGTTATATTCATTTCTTCTATGCACAGCATAATAAGTTAACTATTGTACATGATGCAATGAAACGGTTCTTGATGCATTGCAATTTGACAGTATATGTGAATCTTTTTCTCTTCAGTGCACAAAGGAAAGAGTTAGTTCTTTTATGCAACGCAGTGCAACAAGCACCTATCGTGTTATCTCCACTGCAAAACGGAATAACTTCCTACAATGCAATGCACATGTTGTCTCATCTCTTTAACACACAACGAAATAAGTTTATGAGTTCATTTAGAATATTGAATGCAATGTAACAGCATATGCGATTTGTTGGCTTTTCAATGCACTATGCAATGAAACTGCATAACAAACACGTTCTTGTATGCATTGCAATGCAACAGCGCGTTATATGAATTTCTTCTGTGCACAACATAAGTTAATTTTTGTATGCAATGCAATGAAACAGTTTGTTCTCATATTTATTGCAGTGCAACAGCATATGTGATTTGTTCTCTCTTCAATGCACAAAGGAAAGAGTTAGTTCATTTATGCAAAGCAGTGCAACAAGCACCTTTCGTGTTATCTCTTCACTGCAAAACGGAATAACTTCCTGCCATGCAATGTACATGTTAAGTGTTATTTCTTTAACACACAACAAAATAAGTTTATTAGTTAGAGTTTTGATAGCAATGCAAGTTTTTGATGTATTGCAATGCAACAACATATTCGATTTGTTTTCTCTTCAATGCACAATGCAAGTAAACTGTGCATAACCAGCCCGATCACTTGAAAATGCGTGTCAATAATACGAGTGTGCAAAGTCGTGGAATGTATACGCCAAAATGAGTTTTGGCGTGCATATGATATGCAGTTTTTCGCGTGCATAAGACACGAACCCTATGGCGTATTATACGCACGATATCCATCCTACCCAAGAGCGTGTCATATAGACGCCATAAAGTGCGTATCATATGCACGCGAAAACTGCGTATCATATACACGCCAAAACTCATTATGGCGTATATATTCTACGAGATTACACACGCGTACTATTGATACGCATTCTCATGTGATGGCGTTGGCATAACATACACGTTCTAGTATGCATTGCAATGCAACCGCGCGTTATATTAATTTCTTTTATGCACAACATAAGTTACATTGCAATGCATTGTATGCAATGCAATGAAACAGTTAGTTCTTATATTTATTGCAATGTAACTGCATATATAATTTTTTTTCTTGTTTCTTCAATACACAAAGGTGGATTGTATGCAACGCAGTGCAAGCACCTGTCATGTCATCGGTTCATGCAATGCAATACGAATGTTATGTGTTATCTCTTTAAAAAACAACAGAAATGAGTTTATAAGTTAGTTAGAATTTTGAATGCAATGCAAGTTCTTGATGCACTGCAATGCAACAGCATATGCGATTTGTTTATTAATCTTCAATGCACAATGCAAGGAAACTGTGCATAACGTACACGTTCTTGTATGTATTGCAATTCAACAGCACGTTATATTAATTTCTTCAATGCACAACATAAGTTACATTTTGTATGAAATGCAATACAAACGTTCTCGTATCATATATGATTGGGTTTCTCTTCAATGCACAAAGGAAAGAATTAGTTCTTGTGTGCAACGCAGTGCAACAAGCAGATGTCATGTGTTATCTCTTCCTGCAAAACAGATTAAGTTACTGCAAAGCAATGCACGTCATGTGTTATCTCTTCAATGCATAAAAGATGCGATAGTTCATTAGTTGTAACACCGTGTTATGTGCTGTCTCTTCATTGTTAGTTCTTTTACACAATGCAAGGAAACAGTGCATAATTTGCATGTTTTCTAATGCATCAGCACATATGTTATATTCATTTCTTCTATGCACAGCATAATAAGTTAACTATTGTACATGATGCAATGAAACGGTTCTTGATGCATTGCAATTTGACAGTATATGTGAATCTTTTTCTCTTCAGTGCACAAAGGAAAGAGTTAGTTCTTTTATGCAACGCAGTGCAACAAGCACCTATCGTGTTATCTCCACTGCAAAACGGAATAACTTCCTACAATGCAATGCACATGTTGTCTCATCTCTTTAACACACAACGAAATAAGTTTATGAGTTCATTTAGAATATTGAATGCAATGTAACAGCATATGCGATTTGTTGGCTTTTCAATGCACTATGCAATGAAACTGCATAACAAACACGTTCTTGTATGCATTGCAATGCAACAGCGCGTTATATGAATTTCTTCTGTGCACAACATAAGTTAATTTTTGTATGCAATGCAATGAAACAGTTTGTTCTCATATTTATTGCAGTGCAACAGCATATGTGATTTGTTCTCTCTTCAATGCACAAAGGAAAGAGTTAGTTCATTTATGCAAAGCAGTGCAACAAGCACCTTTCGTGTTATCTCTTCACTGCAAAACGGAATAACTTCCTGCCATGCAATGTACATGTTAAGTGTTATTTCTTTAACACACAACAAAATAAGTTTATTAGTTAGAGTTTTGATAGCAATGCAAGTTTTTGATGTATTGCAATGCAACAACATATTCGATTTGTTTTCTCTTCAATGCACAATGCAAGTAAACTGTGCATAACCAGCCCGATCACTTGAAAATGCGTGTCAATAATACGAGTGTGCAAAGTCGTGGAATGTATACGCCAAAATGAGTTTTGGCGTGCATATGATATGCAGTTTTTCGCGTGCATAAGACACGAACCCTATGGCGTATTATACGCACGATATCCATCCTACCCAAGAGCGTGTCATATAGACGCCATAAAGTGCGTATCATATGCACGCGAAAAACTGCGTATCATATACACGCCAAAACTCATTATGGCGTATATATTCTACGAGATTACACACGCGTACTATTGATACGCATTCTCATGTGATGGCGTTGGCATAACATACACGTTCTAGTATGCATTGCAATGCAACCGCGCGTTATATTAATTTCTTTTATGCACAACATAAGTTACATTGCAATGCATTGTATGCAATGCAATGAAACAGTTAGTTCTTATATTTATTGCAATGTAACTGCATATATAATTTTTTTCTTGTTTCTTCAATACACAAAGGTGGATTGTATGCAACGCAGTGCAAGCACCTGTCATGTCATCGGTTCATGCAATGCAATACGAATGTTATGTGTTATCTCTTTAAAAACAACGAAATGAGTTTATAAGTTAGTTAGAATTTTGAATGCAATGCAAGTTCTTGATGCACTGCAATGCAACAGCATATGCGATTTGTTTATTAATCTTCAATGCACAATGCAAGGAAACTGTGCATAACGTACACGTTCTTGTATGTATTGCAATTCAACAGCACGTTATATTAATTTCTTCAATGCACAACATAAGTTACATTTTGTATGAAATGCAATACAAACGTTCTCGTATCATATATGATTGGGTTTCTCTTCAATGCACAAAGGAAAGAATTAGTTCTTGTGTGCAACGCAGTGCAACAAGCAGATGTCATGTGTTATCTCTTCCCTGCAAAACAGATTAAGTTACTGCAAAGCAATGCACGTCATGTGTTATCTCTTCAATGCATAAAAGATGCGATAGTTCATTAGTTGTAACACCGTGTTATGTGCTGTCTCTTCATTGTTAGTTCTTTTACACAATGCAAGGAAACAGTGCATAATTTGCATGTTTTCTAATGCATCAGCACATATGTTATATTCATTTCTTCTATGCACAGCATAATAAGTTAACTATTGTACATGATGCAATGAAACGGTTCTTGATGCATTGCAATTTGACAGTATATGTGAATCTTTTTCTCTTCAGTGCACAAAGGAAAGAGTTAGTTCTTTTATGCAACGCAGTGCAACAAGCACCTATCGTGTTATCTCCACTGCAAAACGGAATAACTTCCTACAATGCAATGCACATGTTGTCTCATCTCTTTAACACACAACGAAATAAGTTTATGAGTTCATTTAGAATATTGAATGCAATGTAACAGCATATGCGATTTGTTGGCTTTTCAATGCACTATGCAATGAAACTGCATAACAAACACGTTCTTGTATGCATTGCAATGCAACAGCGCGTTATATGAATTTCTTCTGTGCACAACATAAGTTAATTTTTGTATGCAATGCAATGAAACAGTTTGTTCTCATATTTATTGCAGTGCAACAGCATATGTGATTTGTTCTCTCTTCAATGCACAAAGGAAAGAGTTAGTTCATTTATGCAAAGCAGTGCAACAAGCACCTTTCGTGTTATCTCTTCACTGCAAAACGGAATAACTTCCTGCCATGCAATGTACATGTTAAGTGTTATTTCTTTAACACACAACAAAATAAGTTTATTAGTTAGAGTTTTGATAGCAATGCAAGTTTTTGATGTATTGCAATGCAACAACATATTCGATTTGTTTTCTCTTCAATGCACAATGCAAGTAAACTGTGCATAACCAGCCCGATCACTTGAAAATGCGTGTCAATAATACGAGTGTGCAAAGTCGTGGAATGTATACGCCAAAATGAGTTTTGGCGTGCATATGATATGCAGTTTTTCGCGTGCATAAGACACGAACCCTATGGCGTATTATACGCACGATATCCATCCTACCCAAGAGCGTGTCATATAGACGCCATAAAGTGCGTATCATATGCACGCGAAAAACTGCGTATCATATACACGCCAAAACTCATTATGGCGTATATATTCTACGAGATTACACACGCGTACTATTGATACGCATTCTCATGTGATGGCGTTGGCATAACATACACGTTCTAGTATGCATTGCAATGCAACCGCGCGTTATATTAATTTCTTTTATGCACAACATAAGTTACATTGCAATGCATTGTATGCAATGCAATGAAACAGTTAGTTCTTATATTTATTGCAATGTAACTGCATATATAATTTTTTCTTGTTTCTTCAATACACAAAGGTGGATTGTATGCAACGCAGTGCAAGCACCTGTCATGTCATCGGTTCATGCAATGCAATACGAATGTTATGTGTTATCTCTTTAAAAAACAACGAAATGAGTTTATAAGTTAGTTAGAATTTTGAATGCAATGCAAGTTCTTGATGCACTGCAATGCAACAGCATATGCGATTTGTTTATTAATCTTCAATGCACAATGCAAGGAAACTGTGCATAACGTACACGTTCTTGTATGTATTGCAATTCAACAGCACGTTATATTAATTTCTTCAATGCACAACATAAGTTACATTTTGTATGAAATGCAATACAAACGTTCTCGTATCATATATGATTGGGTTTCTCTTCAATGCACAAAGGAAAGAATTAGTTCTTGTGTGCAACGCAGTGCAACAAGCAGATGTCATGTGTTATCTCTTCCCTGCAAAACAGATTAAGTTACTGCAAAGCAATGCACGTCATGTGTTATCTCTTCAATGCATAAAAGATGCGATAGTTCATTAGTTGTAACACCGTGTTATGTGCTGTCTCTTCATTGTTAGTTCTTTTACACAATGCAAGGAAACAGTGCATAATTTGCATGTTTTCTAATGCATCAGCACATATGTTATATTCATTTCTTCTATGCACAGCATAATAAGTTAACTATTGTACATGATGCAATGAAACGGTTCTTGATGCATTGCAATTTGACAGTATATGTGAATCTTTTTCTCTTCAGTGCACAAAGGAAAGAGTTAGTTCTTTTATGCAACGCAGTGCAACAAGCACCTATCGTGTTATCTCCACTGCAAAACGGAATAACTTCCTACAATGCAATGCACATGTTGTCTCATCTCTTTAACACACAACGAAATAAGTTTATGAGTTCATTTAGAATATTGAATGCAATGTAACAGCATATGCGATTTGTTGGCTTTTCAATGCACTATGCAATGAAACTGCATAACAAACACGTTCTTGTATGCATTGCAATGCAACAGCGCGTTATATGAATTTCTTCTGTGCACAACATAAGTTAATTTTTGTATGCAATGCAATGAAACAGTTTGTTCTCATATTTATTGCAGTGCAACAGCATATGTGATTTGTTCTCTCTTCAATGCACAAAGGAAAGAGTTAGTTCATTTATGCAAAGCAGTGCAACAAGCACCTTTCGTGTTATCTCTTCACTGCAAAACGGAATAACTTCCTGCCATGCAATGTACATATTAAGTGTTATTTCTTTAACACACAACAAAATAAGTTTATTAGTTAGAGTTTTGATAGCAATGCAAGTTTTTGATGTATTGCAATGCAACAACATATTCGATTTGTTTTCTCTTCAATGCACAATGCAAGTAAACTGTGCATAACCAGCCCGATCACTTGAAAATGCGTGTCAATAATACGAGTGTGCAAAGTCGTGGAATGTATACGCCAAAATGAGTTTTGGCGTGCATATGATATGCAGTTTTTCGCGTGCATAAGACACGAACCCTATGGCGTATTATACGCACGATATCCATCCTACCCAAGAGCGTGTCATATAGACGCCATAAAGTGCGTATCATATGCACGCGAAAAACTGCGTATCATATACACGCCAAAACTCATTATGGCGTATATATTCTACGAGATTACACACGCGTACTATTGATACGCATTCTCATGTGATGGCGTTGGCATAACATACACGTTCTAGTATGCATTGCAATGCAACCGCGCGTTATATTAATTTCTTTTATGCACAACATAAGTTACATTGCAATGCATTGTATGCAATGCAATGAAACAGTTAGTTCTTATATTTATTGCAATGTAACTGCATATATAATTTTTTTCTTGTTTCTTCAATACACAAAGGTGGATTGTATGCAACGCAGTGCAAGCACCTGTCATGTCATCGGTTCATGCAATGCAATACGAATGTTATGTGTTATCTCTTTAAAAACAACGAAATGAGTTTATAAGTTAGTTAGAATTTTGAATGCAATGCAAGTTCTTGATGCACTGCAATGCAACAGCATATGCGATTTGTTTATTAATCTTCAATGCACAATGCAAGGAAACTGTGCATAACGTACACGTTCTTGTATGTATTGCAATTCAACAGCACGTTATATTAATTTCTTCAATGCACAACATAAGTTACATTTTGTATGAAATGCAATACAAACGTTCTCGTATCATATATGATTGGGTTTCTCTTCAATGCACAAAGGAAAGAATTAGTTCTTGTGTGCAACGCAGTGCAACAAGCAGATGTCATGTGTTATCTCTTCCCTGCAAAACAGATTAAGTTACTGCAAAGCAATGCACGTCATGTGTTATCTCTTCAATGCATAAAAGATGCGATAGTTCATTAGTTGTAACACCGTGTTATGTGCTGTCTCTTCATTGTTAGTTCTTTTACACAATGCAAGGAAACAGTGCATAATTTGCATGTTTTCTAATGCATCAGCACATATGTTATATTCATTTCTTCTATGCACAGCATAATAAGTTAACTATTGTACATGATGCAATGAAACGGTTCTTGATGCATTGCAATTTGACAGTATATGTGAATCTTTTTCTCTTCAGTGCACAAAGGAAAGAGTTAGTTCTTTTATGCAACGCAGTGCAACAAGCACCTATCGTGTTATCTCCACTGCAAAACGGAATAACTTCCTACAATGCAATGCACATGTTGTCTCATCTCTTTAACACACAACGAAATAAGTTTATGAGTTCATTTAGAATATTGAATGCAATGTAACAGCATATGCGATTTGTTGGCTTTTCAATGCACTATGCAATGAAACTGCATAACAAACACGTTCTTGTATGCATTGCAATGCAACAGCGCGTTATATGAATTTCTTCTGTGCACAACATAAGTTAATTTTTGTATGCAATGCAATGAAACAGTTTGTTCTCATATTTATTGCAGTGCAACAGCATATGTGATTTGTTCTCTCTTCAATGCACAAAGGAAAGAGTTAGTTCATTTATGCAAAGCAGTGCAACAAGCACCTTTCGTGTTATCTCTTCACTGCAAAACGGAATAACTTCCTGCCATGCAATGTACATGTTAAGTGTTATTTCTTTAACACACAACAAAATAAGTTTATTAGTTAGAGTTTTGATAGCAATGCAAGTTTTTGATGTATTGCAATGCAACAACATATTTGATTTGTTTTCTCTTCAATGCACAATGCAAGTAAACTGTGCATAACCAGCCCGATCACTTGAATACACACGCGTACTATTGATACGCATTCTCATGTGATGGCGTTGGCATAACATACACGTTCTAGTATGCATTGCAATGCAACCGCGCGTTATATTAATTTCTTTTATGCACAACATAAGTTACATTGCAATGCATTGTATGCAATGCAATGAAACAGTTAGTTCTTATATTTATTGCAATGTAACTGCATATATAATTTTTTTCTTGTTTCTTCAATACACAAAGGTGGATTGTATGCAACGCAGTGCAAGCACCTGTCATGTCATCGGTTCATGCAATGCAATACGAATGTTATGTGTTATCTCTTTAAAAACAACGAAATGAGTTTATAAGTTAGTTAGAATTTTGAATGCAATGCAAGTTCTTGATGCATTGCAATGC
The DNA here is from genome assembly GCA_037950665.1 of Hypophthalmichthys nobilis. Lineage (NCBI taxonomy): Eukaryota > Metazoa > Chordata > Actinopteri > Cypriniformes > Xenocyprididae > Hypophthalmichthys > Hypophthalmichthys nobilis. The sequence continues at coordinate 29,006,541 of CM075479.1, forward strand.
AACAGCATATACGATTTGTTTTCTCTTTAATGCACAATGCAAGGAAACTGTGCATAACATACACGTTCTTGTATGCATTGCAATTCAACAGCACGTTATATTACTTTCTTCAATGCACAACATAAGTTAAATTTTGTATGCAATGCAATACAAAATTTCTTGTATCATATGTGATTGGGTTTCTCTTCAATGCACAAAGGAAAGAATTAGTTCTTGTGTGCAATGCAGTGCAAGAAGCAGCTGTCATGTGTTATCTCTTCAGTGCATAACAGATGCGATAGTTCATTAGTTGTAACAACTCGTGTTATGTGCTGTCTCTTCATTGTTAGTTCTTTTACACAATGCAAGGATACAGTGCATAATTTGCATGTTGTAATGCATCAGCACATATGTTATATTCATTTCTTCTATGCACAGCATAATAAGTTAACTATTGTACATGATGCAATGAAACGGTTCTTGATACATTGCAATTTGACGGTATATGTGAATCTTTTTCTCTTCAGTGCACAAAGGAAAGAGTTAGTTCTTGTGTGCAACGCAGTGCAACAAGCAGATGTCATGTGTTATCTCTTCCTGCAAAACAGATTAAGTTACTGCAAAGCAATGCACGTCATGTGTTATCTCTTCAATGCATAAAAGATGCGATAGTTCATTAGTTGTAACACCGTGTTATGTGCTGTCTCTTCATTGTTAGTTCTTTTACACAATGCAAGGAAACAGTGCATAATTTGCATGTTTTCTAATGCATCAGCACATATGTTATATTCATTTCTTCTATGCACAGCATAATAAGTTAACTATTGTACATGATGCAATGAAACGGTTCTTGATGCATTGCAATTTGACAGTGTATGTGAATCTTTTTCTCTTCAGTGCACAAAGGAAAGAGTTAGTTCTTTTATGCAACGCAGTGCAACAAGCACCTATCGTGTTATCTCCACTGCAAAACGGAATAACTTCCTACAATGCAATGCACATGTTGTCTCATCTCTTTAACACACAACGAAATAAGTTTATGAGTTCATTTAGAATATTGAATGCAATGTAACAGCATATGCGATTTGTTGGCTTTTCAATGCACTATGCAATGAAACTGCATAACAAACACGTTCTTGTATGCATTGCAGTGCAACAGCGCGTTATATGAATTTCTTCTGTGCACAACATAAGTTAATTTTTGTATGCAATGCAATGAAACAGTTTGTTCTTATATTTATTGCAGTGCAACAGCATATGTGATTTGTTCTCTCTTCAATGCACAAAGGAAAGAGTTAGTTCATTTATGCAAAGCAGTGCAACAAGCACCTTTCGTGTTATCTCTTCACTGCAAAACGGAATAACTTCCTGCCATGCAATGTACATGTTAAGTGTTATTTCTTTAACACACAACAAAATAAGTTTATTAGTTAGAGTTTTGATAGCAATGCAAGTTTTTGATGTATTGCAATGCAACAACATATTCGATTTGTTTTCTCTTCAATGCACAATGCAAGTAAACTGTGCATAACCAGCCCGATCACTTGAAAATGCGTGTCAATAATACGAGTGTGCAAAGTCGTGGAATGTATACGCCAAAATGAGTTTTGGCGTGCATATGATATGCAGTTTTTCGCGTGCATAAGACACGAACCCTATGGCGTATTATACGCACGATATCCATCCTACCCAAGAGCGTGTCATATAGACGCCATAAAGTGCGTATCATATGCACGCGAAAAACTGCGTATCATATACACGCCAAAACTCATTATGGCGTATATATTCTACGAGATTACACACGCGTACTATTGATACGCATTCTCATGTGATGGCGTTGGCATAACATACACGTTCTAGTATGCATTGCAATGCAACCGCGCGTTATATTAATTTCTTTTATGCACAACATAAGTTACATTGCAATGCATTGTATGCAATGCAATGAAACAGTTAGTTCTTATATTTATTGCAATGTAACTGCATATATAATTTTTTTCTTGTTTCTTCAATACACAAAGGTGGATTGTATGCAACGCAGTGCAAGCACCTGTCATGTCATCGGTTCATGCAATGCAATACGAATGTTATGTGTTATCTCTTTAAAAACAACGAAATGAGTTTATAAGTTAGTTAGAATTTTGAATGCAATGCAAGTTCTTGATGCATTGCAATGCAACAGCATATACGATTTGTTTTCTCTTTAATGCACAATGCAAGGAAACTGTGCATAACATACACGTTCTTGTATGCATTGCAATTCAACAGCACGTTATATTACTTTCTTCAATGCACAACATAAGTTACATTTTGTATGCAATGCAATACAAAAGTTCTTGTATCATATGTGATTGGGTTTCTCTTCAATGCACAAAGGAAAGAATTAGTTCTTGTGTGCAATGCAGTGCAAGAAGCAGCTGTCATGTGTTATCTCTTCAGTGCATAACAGATGCGATAGTTCATTAGTTGTAACAACTCGTGTTATGTGCTGTCTCTTCATTGTTAGTTCTTTTACACAATGCAAGGAAACAGTGCATAATTTGCATGTTGTAATGCATCAGCACATATGTTATGTTCATTTCTTCTATGCACAGCATAATAAGTTAACTATTGTACATGATGCAATGAAACGGTTCTTGATACATTGCAATTTGACGGTATATGTGAATCTTTTTCTCTTCAGTGCACAAAGGAAAGAGTTAGTTCTTTTATGCAACGCAGTGCAACAAGCACCTATCGTGTTATCTCTTCACTGCAAAACGGAATAACAACCTGCAATGCAATGCACTAGTTGTGTTATCTCTTTAATACACAACGAAAGAAGTTTATAAATTAGGTAGAACTTTGAATGCAATGCAAGTTCTTGATGTATTGCAATGCAACAGCATATGCGATTTGTTTGCTCTTCAATGCACAATGCAAGGAAACTGTGCATAACGTAAATGTTCTTGTATGCATTGCAATTCAACAGCACGTTATATTAATTTCTTCAATGCACAACATAAGTTACATTTTGTATGCAATGCAATACAACGTTCTCGTATCATATGTGATTGGGTTTCTCTTCAATGCACAAAGGAAAGAATTAGTTCTTGTGTGCAACGCAGTGCAACAAGCAGATGTCATGTGTTATCTCTTCCCTGCAAAACAGATTAAGTTACTGCAAAGCAATGCACGTCATGTGTTATCTCTTCAATGCATAAAAGATGCGATAGTTCATTAGTTGTAACACTTCGTGTTATGTGCTATCTCTTCATTGTTAGTTCTTTTACACAATGCAAGGATACAGTGCATAATTTGCATGTTTTGTAATGCATCAGCACATATGTTATATTCATTTCTTCTATGCACAGCATAATAAGTTAACTATTGTACATGATGCAATGAAACGGTTCTTGATGCATTGCAATTTGACGGTATATGTGAATCTTTTTCTCTTCAGTGCACAAAGGAAAGAGTTAGTTCTTTTATGCAACGCAGTGCAACAAGCACCTATCGTGTTATCTCTTCACTGCAAAACGGAATAACTTCCTACAATGCAATGCACATGTTGTCTCATCTCTTTAACACACAACGAAATAAGTTTATATGTTTAGTTAGAATTTTGAAAGCAATGCAAGTTCTTGAAGTAGTGCAATTCAACAGCATATGCGATTTGTTTTCTGTTCAATGCACAATGCAAAGAAACTGTGCATAACATACACGTTCTAGTATGCATTGCATTGCAACAGCCCATTATATTAATTTCTTCTATGCACAACATAAGTTAATTATTGAATGCATTGCAAAGAAACAGTTAGTTCTTATATTTATTGCAGTGCAACAGCATATGTGATTTGTTCTCTCTTCAATGCACAAAGTAAAGAGTTAGTTCATTTATGCAACGCAGTGCAACAAGCATCTTTCATGTTATCTCTTCACTGCAAAACGGAATAACAACATGCAATGCACTAGTTGTGTTATCTCTTTAATACACAACGAAATAAGTTTATAAATTAGATAGAACTTTGAATGCAATGCAAGTTCTTGATGTATTGCAAAGCAACAGCATATGCGATTTGTTTGCTCTTCAATGCACAATGCAAGGAAACTGTGCATAACGTAAACGTTCTTGTATGCATTGCAATTCAACAGCACGTTATATTAATTTCTTCAATGCACAACATAAGTTAAATTTTGTATGCAATGCAATACAACGTTCTCGTAACATATGTGATTAGGTTTCTCTTCAATGCACAAAGGAAAGAATTAGTTCTTGTGTGCAACGCAGTGCAACAAGCAGATGTCATGTTATCTCTTCCCTGCAAAACAGATTAAGTTACTGCAAAGCAATGCACGTCATGTGTTATCTCTTCAATGCATAAATGATGCGATAGATCATTAGTTGTAACACTTCGTGTTATGTGCTATCTCTTCATTGTTAGTTCTTTTACACAATGCAAGGATACAGTGCATAATTTGCATGTTTCGTAATGCATCAGCACATCTGTTATATTCATTTCTTCTATGCACAGCATAATAAGTTAACTATTGTACATGATGCAATGAAACGGTTCTTGATGCATTGCAATTTGACGGAATATGTGAAACTTTTTATCTTCAGTGCACAAAGGAAAGAGTTAGTTCTTTTATGCAACGCAGTGCAACAAGCACCTATCGTGTTATCTCTTCACTGCAAAACGGTATAACTTCCTACAATGCAATACACATGTTGTCTCATCTCTTTAACGCATAACGAAATAAGTTTATGAGTTCAGTCAGAATTTTGAATGCAATGCAACAGCATATGCGATTTGTTGGCTTTTCAATGCACTATGCAATGAAACTGCATAACAAACACGTTCTTGTATGCATGGCAATGCAACAGCGCGTTATATGAATTTCTTCTGTGCACAATATAAGTTAATTTTTGTATGCAATGCAATGAAACAGTTTGTTCTTATATTTATTGCAGTGCAACAGCATATGTGATTTGTTCTCTCTTCAATGCACAAAGGAAAGAGTTAGTTCATTTATGCAAAGCAGTGCAACAAACACCTTTCTTGTTATCTCTTCACTGCATAACGGAATAACTGCCATGCAATGCAATGCACATGTTAAGTGTTATCTCTTTAACACACAACGAAATAAGTTTATATGTTTAGTTAGAATTTTGAAAGCAATGCAAGTTCTTGAAGTAGTGCAATTCAACAGCATATGCGATTTGTTTTCTCTTCAATGCACAATGCAAGGAAACTGTGCATAACATACACGTTCTAGTATGCATTGCATTGCAACAGCCCATTATATTAATTTCTTCTATGCACAACATAAGTTAATTATTGAATGCATTGCAAAGAAACAGTTAGTTCTTATATTTATTGCAGTGCAACAGCATATGTGATTTGTTTTCTCTTCAATGCACAAAGGAAAGAGTTAGTTCATTTATGCAACGCAGTGCATCAAGCACTTTTCGTGTTATCTCTTCACTGCAAAACGGAATAACATCCTGCAATGCAATGCACATGTTAAGTGTTATCTCTTTAACACACAGCATAATAAGTTAACTATTGTACATAATGCAATGAAACGTTGCATTGCAATTTAGCAGTATATGTGATTTGTTTTCTCTTCAATGCACAAAGGAAAGAGTTAGTTCATTTATGCAAAACAGTGGAACAAGCACTTTTCGTGTTATCTCTTCACTGCAAAAAGGAATAACTTCCTGCAATGCAATGCACATGTTAAGTGTTATCTCTTTAACACACAACGAAATAAGTTTATAAGTTTAGTTAGAATTTTGAAAGCAATGCAAGTTTTTGATGTATTGCAATGCAACAACATTTGTTTTCTCTTCAATGCACAATGCAAGGAAACTGTGCATAACCAGCCCGATCACTTGAAAATGCGTGTCAATAATACGAGTGTGCAAAGTCGTGGAATGTATACGCCAAAATGAGTTTTGGCGTGCATATGATACGCAGTTTTTCGCGTGCATAAGATACGAACCCTATGGCGTATTATACCCACGAACCCCCCCCCCATCCTACCTAAGATCGTGTCATATAGACGCCATAAAGTGCGTATCATATGCACGCGAAAAACTGCGTATCATATACACGCCAAAGCTCATTATGGCGTATATATTCTACGAGATTACACACGCGTACTATTGATACGCATTCTCATGTTATGGCGTTGGCAGAACATACACATTCTAGTATGCATTGCAATACAACAGCGCCTTATATTAATTTCTTCTATACACAACATAAGTTACTTATTGCAATGCAATGTAACAGTTAGTTCTTATATTTATTGCAGTGCAACAGCATATGTGATTTGTTCTGTCTTCAATGCACAAAGGAAAGAGTTAGTTCTTTTATGCAACGCAGTGCAACAAGCACCTTTCGCGTTATTTCTTCACTGCAAAACGGAATAACTTCCTGCAATGCAATGCATATGTTATGAGTTAATCTGTGTTGTGTTATCTCTTTAAAACACAACGAAAGAAGTTCATAAGTTAGTTAGAATTTTGAATGCAATACAAGTTCTTGATGCATTGCAATGCAATAGCATATGCGATTTGTTTTCCCTTCAATGCACAATGCAAGGAAACAGTGCATAATTTGCATGTTGCAATTCATCAGCACATATGTTATATTCATTTTTTCTATGCGCAGCATAGTAAGTTAACTATTGTACCATGATGCAATGAAACGGTTCTTGATGCAAATTAACAGTATATGTGAATCTTTTTCTCTTCAGTGCAACAGCATATGTGATTTATTCTGTCTTCAATGCACAAAGGAAAGAGTTAGTTCTTTTATGCAACGCAGTGCAACAATCACCTTTCTTGTTATCTCTTCACTGCATAACGGAATAATGTACTGCAATGCAATGCATATGTTATGAGTTAATCTCCATGCATAATGGATGCGTTTGTTCATTCATCGCAACACCACACGTTGTGTTATCTTTTCAATGCATATAAAATGCAAGAAACAGTGCACAACTTACATGTTATTGTTTGTATGCATTGCAAAGCAACTTTATATATGTTATTTTAATTTCTTCTTTACGCAACATAAGTTTAACTATTGTTTGCAGTGCTCTTGAAACAGTTCTTGATGCATTGCAATGTTATTTTTTTTCTCTTCAATGCACAAAAGAAAGAGTTAGTTCTTTTATGCAATGCAGTGCAACAAGCACCTGTCGTGTTAACTCTTCACTGCAAAACGGATTAAGTTACTGCAATGGAATGCATGTTTTGAGTTATCTCTGCACTGCACAACGGATGAATTAAGGTGAATTCATCGCAACATAACGGATTTTGTGTTATCTCTTCAATGTAGGAGGAATACATTAGTTCTTGTATACAAATGACTTATAAGTTGCATTGTAGCAGCACATATTTAATATTAATTTCTTCTATTCACAGCGTAATAAGTTAACTATAGTATGCAATGCACTGAAACAGTTCTTGATGCCTTGCAATGCAACAGCCTATGAGATTTGTTTTCTCTTCAAAGCACAAAGGAAATGTTTAGTTCTTGTAAGCAACGCTGTGCAACAAGCACCTGACGTGCTATCTTTTTACTGCAAAACGGATTAACTTACTGCAGTGCAATGCACGTGTTAAATCTCAATACATTATGGATGTATGCTCTGAAGAGATAATACATAGCATATGTGGTGTTACGATGAATGAACTAACTCATGGTTTAAGTTAGTTTTTGTGTACAATGCACGGAAACAGTGCATACCTTACATGTTATTTCTACAGCATATGTGTTATATTAATTTATTCCACTCACGGTGTAATAAGCTAACTATTATATGAAATGCACTGAAACTGTTCTTGATGCATTGCAATGCAACAGCATATGTGATTTCTTTTCTCTTGAAAGCACAGTAAATACTTACTTCATGTATGCAACAAGCACCTGTTTTGTTATCTATTCACTGCAAAACGGATTAAGTTATTGCAATGGAATGCACGTTTATGTGTTATCTCTGCACTGCACAACGGATGAATTAAGATGACTTCATCGCAACACAACGTCTTTCGTGTTATCTCTTCAATGCAGGTGGAATACATTAGTTCTTGTATACACTGTAAGGAACAGTGCATAACTTACAAGTTGCAATGCAGCAGCACATATTTTATATTAATTTCTTCTATTCACAGCCTAACACGTTAGCTATTGTATGCAATGCACTGAAACTGTTCTTGATGCCTTGCAATGCACAAAGGAAAGAGTTAGTACTTGCATGTATTGCAATGCAACAGCACGTTATATTAATTTCTAAAATGCACAACATGCATTATTGTATGCAATGCAGTGAAATAGTTCTTGCATTTATTGCAATGCAACAGCATATGTAATTTGTTTTCTTTTCAATGCACAAGAGAAAGAGTTTATTCTTGTATGCAGTGCAAGCACCTTGTATGCAATGCAATGCAAGCACCTGTCGTGTTATCTCTGCACTGCACAACGGTTTAAGATACTGCAATGCAATGTATGTGTTATGTTATGTTAATCACAGTGCATAACGGATGAGTTAGTTCATTCATCACATCACCTCATATGTAATGTGTTATCTCTTAATGCATAAGGAATGTTAGATTTTGTATACAGTAAAAGGAAACAGTGCATAACTTACATGTTAGTTCGTGTATGCATTGCAATGCAACAGCATATTAATTTATTCTATGCATAACGTAATAAGTTGTTTATTGTATGCCATGCAATTAAACAGTTAATTCTTCTATTTATTGCATTGCATCAGGATATGTGATTTGATTTCTCTTCAATGCACAAAGGAAAGAGTTATTTCTTTACAAAGAAAAGAACTCTTTCCTTTGTGCATTGAAGATGAAGGTAGTTCATTCAACGCAACAATTAGTTCTTGTATACAAGAACTGTGAACTTCATTGCACAGACGAAATTAGTTTATTATATTATAGCATGTGTGTTTTATTCTATTCAGTGTACTGCAATGAAATTAGAAAATATGTTTATGTGTTTTCTCTTCAATGCAAAAACTAAATTCTTGTAACCGTTGCAATGCAACGGCATATATACCTCTTTAATACACAAAAGAAAAAGTATAATAAATACATGTATTTCAGCTATACAGAAGTCTATATTAGACCTGCTTACATTTTTTTGACCTAGCATCATCGATCATGAACTTTAAATGATCAAGAACTTTTAAAACATACTCATTGATAATATGATAATATGATAACACGTCAGCAAAAAGAGTATTGCATATTTGTCTTAATGGACATATTTCTAGCCAAAGAGTGCTCTATTTTGAACTTTTATATATAACTATTGACTCCTTTTGATGATATCTAAGCCATAGAGTTTTGCATATTTGACCTAATAGGTATATTTCTGGCAAACTAGTCCTCCCTCAATCAAGAACTTTCTATACATACTCATTGACTCCATCCGATGTTAGATCATCCACATAGTAGTCCATATTAGACCTACTGAACATATTACTGGCCAAAGAGCATTTGATATTCAACTTTTTATATATACTCATTGAAATGTTCTGATATCAGATCAGCCATATAGAAGTCCATATTTATGTCCTACTTAAGTTTTTTTCTGTCCCAAGAATCTTTGATCATGAACTTTCTACACATACTTGCCTCAGTATGATGTTAATTCAGCCATATTTCTGGAAAATTAGTCCTCGATCATGAACTTTTTATATATACACATTGACTCCTTCAGATGATACGTCAGCCACAGAGTATTAGTTATTTGACCTAATCTTTCTGAAGTTATTTCACCCGTACAGAAGCCCCTATTAGACATACTGAACATATTTCTGGCAAATTAGTCCTCAGTCATGAACTTTCTATACATGCTTTTTGAGCGTTTTTGTTAGATCATCCAGACAGTAGTCCATATTAAATCTGCTGTACATATATCTGGCCAAAAAGTATTTGATATTGAACTTTTTATATATACTCATTGATGCCATCTGATGTCACATCAGTCATATAGATGTCCATATTTGACCTACTGTACACATTTCTGACCCAATAGTCCTCAATATTGAACTTTTTATAATATACTCATTGACGCCTTCTGATGTTAGATAAGCCAGACAGTAGTAAATATTGGACCTACTGAACATATGTCTGGCCCAAGAGTCCTCAGTCATAAACATTCACTACACTGACTTCTGATTTCACCTATACAATAGTGCACATGTGATGCAATAAACATATTTTTGACCCAAGAATCATTGTTCATGAAATTTCAAAACATAATCCTTCAATCCTTCACTTTTACAACAGCCATTCAGAAGTCCATATTTGACCAACTGAACATATTTCTGGCCAAATATTTCTATATTTCTCGATCTTGAACTTTCTATATACACTCATTGCCTCTTTCTGATGTGACATCAGCCATATAGAAGTCCATATTTGACCCACTGAACATATTTCTGTCTCAAGAGTCCTCGATCATCATCTTTCTATGGATCATATATCTTTCTAATACTCACTGACTCGTTTTGATGTGACGTCAGGCATACAGAAGTCCAGGAGTCCTCGATCATGAACATTCTGTACAAATTCATTGACTCCTTCTGCTGATAGGTCAGCTATAAAAAAGTGCATATGTGACGTAATGAACCTTTGTCTGGCCAAAAAAGTACTTGATCTTGAACTTCCTATACACACTTATTGACTCCTTCTGATGTTACATTGGACAGAAAGTAGCCTATATTTGACTTACTGAACATATTTCTGGCTCAAGAGTCCTCGATCATGAACATTCTATACATACTAATTGATTCTGATCATATGTCAGCTATACAGAAGTCCATATTTATGCTACTGAACATATTTCTGGCCAAAAAGTAGTCGATCTTGAACTCTTGAACCTCTTTCTGATGTTACATCAGCCATACAAAAGTCCATATTTGACTTATTGAACATATTTCTGGCAGAAGAGTGGCCAATCATGAACATTCAAAACATAATAATTCATTATTTCTGATTTTAAATCAAGCATACAAGTCCAATATTTGACCTCCTGACATATTTCTGGCCAACGAGAAATCAATATTAAACTTTTTATTTCTGCTCATTGACTCCTTCTGATGATACGTCAGCCATACAGAAGTCCACTTGTGACCTAATGAACATATTTCTGGCCGAAGAGTACTTGATCTTGAACTTTCTATACATACTCTTTGCCTCTTTCTGATGTTACATCAGCCAAACAGAAGTCCATATTTGACCAAGTGAACATATTTCTGGCCCAAGAGTACTCAGTCTTGAACTTTTTATACATACTCATTCACTCCTTCTGATGATACGTTAGCCATGCAGAAGTCCATATTTGACCTAATAAACATATTTTTGGCCAAAGAGTGCTGAAGTAACATCAGAAAGAGGCAAAGAGTATGTTTAAAAAAATTCATGTTTGAGAACTATTGGGACGAAAAATATGAGTACGTTTAATATGAAAATATGTAAAGTTTAACATCAAGTGCTCCTGAGCCAGAACATATTCTTACATATTCAGGTTCTTTAGGACCAATATGGACTATGTAACATCTGATCAACATCTGATGTAACATCAGAAGGAGTCAAAGAGTCTGTATAGAAAGTTCATGATCACGCACTAATTTGCCAGAATTGTGTTCAATAGGTCAAAAAGGACTCATATATAGCTGAAGTAAGAATATAAGCATGTGGAGACAGTTCATAATCAAGGACTTTTCGGACACAAAAAAAATAATTAGGTCTATAATATGGACTTCAGTATGTCTGAAATAAAATCAGAAGGTGTCAATGAGAATAAAAAGTTCAATGTCCGGTACTCTTGGGCCAGAAAAATGTTTATTAGGTCAAATATGGACTACAGTCTGGCTGATGTAACCAGATATGTATAGTAAGGAGTATGTATAGAAAGGTCATGATCGGGTGCTAATTTGCAAGAAATATGTCCATTAGGTCAAATATACAATAATCTATGGCTGAAGAAACATCAGAGTGAGGCATGTATATAAAGTTCATGATCGAGGACTCTTGGGATAGAAAAAATGTAATTAGGTCTAATATGGACTTCTGTATGACTGAAATAAAATCAGAAGCAGTCAATGAGTCTATATGAAAAGTTCAAGATCGAGTACTCTTGGGTCAGAAATATGTCCCTTAGGTCAAATCTGACGTATCATCAAAAGGAGTCAATGAGTATGTATAAAAAGTTCATTATAACAGAAATATGTTCAGGAGGTCAAACATTTGCTCATGTATGGCTGAAGTAACATCAGAGTGAGGCAATGAGTAGGTATAGCAAGTTCATAATTGAGGACTCTTGGGACAATTTTTTTTTAAGTAGGTCTAATATGGACTGCAGTCTGGCTGAAGTAACATCTGAAGCAGTCAATGGTAATGTAAGAAAAGTTCAACTTTAAGTACTCTTGGGGCTATATATATATATGACCTTTAGGTCAAATATGCAATATTCTATGGCTGACTTTTAATCAGAAGCAGTCAATTAGTATGTAGAGAAAGTTCATGATCGAGGACTAATTTTCTGAGAAATATGTCCATTCGGTCAAATATGCAAATATGGCTGAAGCAACATTAGAGTGAGGCATGTATATAAAGTTCATGATCAAGTACTCTTTGGCCAGAAATTTGTTCAGAAGGTCAAATATGGACTACTGTCTCGCTGGCGTAATATCAGATAAAAGTCATTGAGTATGTATAGAAAGTTCAAGCTGAAGTGCTCTAGGGCCAGAAAAATGTTCACTAGATCAAATATGGACTACTGTATAGCTGATGTGATATCTGAAGGCGTCAATGAGTATAAAATTAAATATCGAATACTCTTGGCCAGAAAATGTATGGCCGAAAAAATTAGGATTCAATGAGAATGTATAGAAAGTTTAAGACCTAGTACTCTTGGTCCAGAAATGTTCATTATGTCAAATATGTACTACAGTCTGGCTGAAGTAACATCAGAAGCAGTCAATAGTAATGTAGGAAAAGTTCAAGATTAAGTATTCTTGGGCCATATATATATGACCTTTAGGTCAAATATGCAATATTCTATGGCTGACTTTTCATCAGAAGCAGTCAATGAGAGAAAGAATGTAGAGAAAGTTTATGATCAAGGACTAATTTTCTGAGAAATATATCCATTAGGTCAAATATGCAATACTCTATGGCTGAAGCAACATTAGAGTGAGGCATGTATATAAACTTCATGATCAAGTACTCTTTGGCCAGAAATTTGTTCAGACGGTCAAATATGGACTACTGTCTGGCTGACGTAATATCAGTTAAAAGTCAATGAGTATGTATAGAAAGGTCATGATCGGGTGCTAATTTGCAAGAAATTTGTCCATTAGGTCAAATATACAGTAATGTATGGCTGAAGAAACAGCAGAGTGAGGCATGTATATAAGGTTCATGATCGAGGACTCTTGGGATAGAACAAATTTAATTAGCTCTAATATGGACTTCTGTAGGACTGAAATAAAATCAGAAGCAGTCAATGAGTATATATGTAAAGTTCAAGATCAAGTACTCATGGGCCAGAAAAATGTTCATTAGGTCAAATATGGACTACAGTCTGGCTGATGTAACATCAGATAAAGTCAAGGAGTATGTATAGAAAGGTCATGATCGGGTGCTAATTTGCAAGAAATTTGTCCATTAGGTCAAATATACAATAATGTATGGCTGAAGAAACATCAGAGTGAGGAGGCATGTATATAAGGTTCATGATCGAGGACTCTTGGGATAGAACAAATTTAATTAGGTCTAATATGGACTTCTGTATGACTGAAATAAAATCAGAAGCAGTCAATAAGTCTATATTAAAAGTTCAAAATTGAGTACTCTTGGGCCAGGATCATGTTCATTAGGTCAAATACGGACTACTGTCTGTTTCATGTCAATGAGTAGTATAGAAAGTCCATGATCGAGGACTAATTATATATATGTTCAGTCGTTCAAATATGGACTACTGTCTGGCTTATCTAACATCAGATGGAGTCAATAAGTATGTATAGGAAGTTCATGATCGAGGACTAATTTGCCAGAAATATGTTCAGTAGCTCTAATATGGACTTCTGTATGGCTGAAACAAATTCAGAAGGTGTCAATGAGTCAATGAGTCAGTTTAGAAAGTTCAAGATAGAGGTCTGATTTGCCAGAAATATGTTCAGTAGGTCAAATATTGACTTCTGTCTGTCTGATGTAAAAACAGAAGGAGTCAATGAGTCTGTATAGAAATTTCATCGTTGAGGACTTATTTGCCAGAAATTTGTTCTGGAGATCAAAATGGTTTCATATATGGCTGAAGTAGCATCAGAGTGAATCAATGAATATGTATTGAAAGTTCAAGATTGAGTACTCCTAGGCCAAAAAATATATTTATTTGGTCAAATATGGACCACAGTATGGCTAATGTGATATCAGAAGGTGTCAGTAAGTCAATATAAAAAGTTCAAGATCGAGTGCTCTTGGGCCAGAAATATGCCCCTTAGGTCAACTCTGACATATCATCAAAAGAGTAGTCAATGAGTATGTATAAAATTTTCATTATCCAGGACTAATTTGCCAGAAATATGTTCAGGAGGTCAAACATTTGCTCATGTATGGCTGAAGTAACATCAGAGTGAGGCAATGAGTAGGTATAGAAAGTTCATAATTGAGGACTCTTGGGACAATTTTTTTTTAAGTAGGTCTAATATGGACTTCTGTATGAGTGAAGTAACATCAGAAGCAGTCAATGGTAATGTAAGAAAAGTTCAAGATTGAGTACTCTTGGGCCATATATACATGACCTTTTAGGTCAAATATGCAATATTCTATGGCTGACTTTTCATCAGAAGCAGAAAAATGAGTACGTAGAGAAAGTTTATGATCGAGGACTAATTTTCTGAGAAATATGTCCATTAGGTCAAATATGCAATACTCTTATGGCTGAAGCAACATTAGAGTGAGGCATGTATATAAAGTTCATGATCAAGTACTCTTTGGCCATAAATTTGTTCAGAAGGTCAAATGTGGACTACTGTCTGGCTGGCGTAATATCTGATAAAAGTCAATGAGTATGTATATAAAGATCAAGCTCAAGTTCTCTAGGGCCAGAAAAATGTTTATTAGATCAAATATGGACTACTGTATAGCTGATGTGATATCTGAAGGACGTCAAAGAGTATGAAATTAAGTATCGAATACTCTTGGCCAGAAAATGTATGACTGAAAAAATAATCAGGAGTCAATTAGAATGTATAGAAAGTTTAAGATCTAGTACTCTTGGTCCAGAAATGTTGATTATGCCAAATATGGACTACAGTCTGGCTGAAGTAACATCTGAAGAAGTCAATGGTAATGTAAGAAAAGTTCAAGATTAAGTATTCTTGGGCCATATATATATGACCTTTAGGTCAAATATGCAATATTCTATGGCTGACTTTTCATCAGAAGCAGTCAATGAGTATGTAGAGAAAGTTTATGATCAAGGACTAATTTTCTGAGAAATATATCCATTAGGTCAAATATGCAATACTCTATGGCTGAACCAATATTAGAGTGAGGCATGTATATAAAGTTCATGATCAAGTACTCTTTGGCCAGAAATTTGTTCAGACGGTCAAATATGGACTACTGTCTGGCTGACGTAATATCAGTTAAAAGTCAATGAGTATGTTTAGAAAGTTCAAGATCAAGTGCTCTAGGGCCAGAAAATTGTTAATTAGGTCAAATATGGACTACAGTCTGGCTGATGTAACATCATATAAAGTCAAAGAGTATGTATAGAAAGTTCATAATCGGGTGCTAATTTGCAAGAAATTTGTCCCTTAGGTCAAATATACAATAATCTATGGCTGAAGAAACATCAGAGTGAGGCATGTATATAAAGTTCATGATCGAGGACTCTTGGGACAGAAAAAATTTAATTAGGTCTAATATGGACTTCTGTATGACTGAAATAAAATCAGAAGCAGTCAATGAGTCTATATGAAAAGTTCAAAATTGAGTACTCTTGGGCCAGAATCATGTTCATTAGGTCAAATACGGACTACTGTCTGTTTGATGTCAATGAGTCAGTATAGAAAGTCCATGATTGAGGACTAATTATATATATGTTCAGTCGTTCAAATATGGACTACTGTCTGGCTTATCTAACATCAGATGGAGTCAATAAGTATGTATAGGAAGTTCATGATCGAGGACTAATTTGCCAGAAATATGTTCAGTAGCTCTAATATGGACTTCTGTATGGCTGAAACAAATTCAGAAGGAGTCAATGAGTCAGTTTAGAAAGTTCAAGATAGAGGTCTGATTTGCCAGAAATATGTTCAGTAGGTCAAATATTGACTTCTGTCTGTCTGATGTAAAAACAGAAGGAGTCAATGAGTCTGTATAGAAATTTCATCATTGAGGACTTATTTGCCAGAAATTTGTTCTGTAGATCAAAATTGTTTCATATATGGCTGAAGTAACATCAGAGTGAGGCAATGAGTAGGTATAGAAAGTTCATAAATGAGGACTCTTGGGACAATTTTTTTTAAGTAGGTCTAAAATGGACTTCTGTATGAGTGAAGTAACATCAGAAGCAGTCAATGGTAATGTAAGAAAAGTTCAAGATTGAGTACTCTTGGGCCATATATACATGACCTTTTAGGTCAAATATGCAATATTCTATGGCTGACTTTTCATCAGAAGCAGTCAATGAGAATGTAGAGAAAGTTTATGATCGAGGATTAATTGTCTGAGAAATATGTCCGTTAGGTCGAATATGCAATACTCTATGGCTGAACCAACATTAGAGTGAGGCATGTATATAAAGTTCATAATCAAATACTCTTTGGCCAGAAATTTGTTCAGACGGTCAAATATGAACTACTGTCTGGCTGACGTAATATCAGTTAAAAGTCAATGAGAATGTGTAGAAAGTTCAAGATCAAGTGCTCTAGGGCCAGAAAAATGTTAATTAGGCCAAATATGGACTACAGTCTGGCTGATGTAACATTAGATAAAGTCAAAGAGAATGTATAGAAAGTTCATAATCGGGTGCTAATTTGCAAGAAATATGTCCATTAGGTCAAATATACAATAATCTATGGCTGAAGAAACATCAGAGTGAGGCATGTATATAAAGTTCATGATCGAGGACTCTTGGGACAGAAAAAATTTAATTAGCTCTAATATGGACTTCTGTAGGACTGAAATAAAATCAGAAGCAGTCAATGAGTATATATGTAAAGTTCAAGATCAAGTACTCATGGGCCAGAATCATGTTCATTAGGTCAAATATGGACTACAGTCTGGCTGATGTAACATCAGATAAAGTCAAGGAGTATGTATAGAAAGGTCATGATCGGGTGCTAATTTGCAAGAAATTTGTCCATTAGGTCAAATATACAATAATGTATGGCTGAAGAAACATCAGAGTGAGGAGGCATGTATATAAGGTTCATGATCGAGGACTCTTGGGATAGAACAAATTTAATTAGGTCTAATATGGACTTCTGTATGACTGAAATTAAAAACAGAAGCAGTCATAAAGTCTATATTAAAAGTTCAAAATTGAGTACTCTTGGGCCAGAATCATGTTCATTAGGTCAGATACGGACTACTGTCTGTTTGATGTCAATGAGTCAGTATAGAAAGTCCATGATCGAGGACTAATTATATATATGTTCAGTCGTTCAAATATGGACTACTGTCTGGCTTATCTAACATCAGATGGAGTCAATAAGTATGTATAGGAAGTTCATGATCGAGGACTAATTTGCCAGAAATATGTTCAGTAGCTCTAATATGGACTTCTGTATGGCTGAAACAAATTCAGAAGGTGTCAAAGAGTCAATTTAGAAAGTTCAAGATAGAGGTCTGATTTGCCAGAAATATGTTCAGTAGGTCAAATATTGACTTCTGTCTGTCTGATGTAAAAACAGAAGGAGTCAATGAGTCTGTATAGAAATTTCATCATTGAGGACTTATTTGCCAGAAATTTGTTCTGGAGATCAAAATGGTTTCATATATGGCTGAAGTAGCATCAAAGTGAATCAATGAGTATGTATAGAAAGTTCAAGATCAAGTGCTCTAGGGCCAGAAAAATGTTAATTAGGTCAAATATGGACTACAGTCTGGCTGATGTAACATCATATAAAGTCAAAGAGTATGTATAGAAAGTTCATAATCGGGTGCTAATTTGCAAGAAATTTGTCCCTTAGGTCAAATATACAATAATCTATGGCTGAAGAAACATCAGAGTGAGGCATGTATATAAAGTTCATGATCGAGGACTCTTGGAACAGAAAAAATTTAATTAGGTCTAATATGGACTTCTCTATGACTGAAATAAAATCAGAAGCAGTCAATGAGTCTATATGAAAAGTTCAAAATTGAGTACTCTTGGGCCAGAATCATGTTCATTAGGTCAGATACGGACTACTGTCTGTTTGATGTCAATGAGTCAGTATAGAAAGTCCATGATTGAGGACTAATTATATATATGTTCAGTCGTTCAAATATGGACTACTGTCTGGCTTATCTAACATCAGATGGAGTCAATAAGTATGTATAGGAAGTTCATGATCGAGGACTAATTTGCCAGAAATATGTTCAGTAGCTCTAATATGGACTTCTGTATGGCTGAAACAAATTCAATGAGTCAATGAGTCAATGAGTCAGTTTAGAAAGTTCAAGATAGAGGTCTGATTTGCCAGAAATATGTTCAGTAGGTCAAATATTGACTTCTGTCTGTCTGATGTAAAACAGAAGGAGTCAATGAGTCTGTATAGAAATTTCATCATTGAGGACTTATTTGCCAGAAATTTGTTCTGGAGATCAAAATTGTTTCATATATGGCTGAAGTAACATCAGAGTGAGGCAATGAGTAGGTATAGAAAGTTCATAAATGAGGACTCTTGGGACAATTTTTTTTAAGTAGGTCTAAAATGGACTTCTGTATGAGTGAAGTAACATCAGAAGCAGTCAATGGTAATGTAAGAAAAGTTCAAGATTGAGTACTCTTGGGCCATATATACATGACCTTTTAGGTCAAATATGCAATATTCTATGGCTGACTTTTCATCAGAAGCAGTCAATGAGAATGTAGAGAAAGTTTATGATCGAGGATTAATTGTCTGAGAAATATGTCCGTTAGGTCGAATATGCAATACTCTATGGCTGAACCAACATTAGAGTGAGGCATGTATATAAAGTTCATGATCAAGTACTCTTTGGCCAGAAATTTGTTCAGACGGTCAAATATGAACTACTGTCTGGCTGACGTAATATCAGTTAAAAGTCAATGAGAATGTGTAGAAAGTTCAAGATCAAGTGCTCTAGGGCCAGAAAAATGTTAATTAGGCCAAATATGGACTACAGTCTGGCTGATGTAACATTAGATAAAGTCAAAGAGAATGTATAGAAAGTTCATAATCGGGTGCTAATTTGCAAGAAATATGTCCATTAGGTCAAATATACAATAATCTATGGCTGAAGAAACATCAGAGTGAGGCATGTATATAAAGTTCATGATCGAGGACTCTTGGGACAGAAAAAATTTAATTAGCTCTAATATGGACTTCTGTAGGACTGAAATAAAATCAGAAGCAGTCAATGAGTATATATGTAAAGTTCAAGATCAAGTACTCATGGGCCAGAATCATGTTCATTAGGTCAAATATGGACTACAGTCTGGCTGATGTAACATCAGATAAAGTCAAGGAGTATGTATAGAAAGGTCATGATCGGGTGCTAATTTGCAAGAAATTTGTCCATTAGGTCAAATATACAATAATGTATGGCTGAAGAAACATCAGAGTGAGGAGGCATGTATATAAGGTTCATGATCGAGGACTCTTGGGATAGAACAAATTTAATTAGGTCTAATATGGACTTCTGTATGACTGAAATTAAAAACAGAAGCAGTCATAAAGTCTATATTAAAAGTTCAAAATTGAGTACTCTTGGGCCAGAATCATGTTCATTAGGTCAGATACGGACTACTGTCTGTTTGATGTCAATGAGTCAGTATAGAAAGTCCATGATCGAGGACTAATTATATATATGTTCAGTCGTTCAAATATGGACTACTGTCTGGCTTATCTAACATCAGATGGAGTCAATAAGTATGTATAGGAAGTTCATGATCGAGGACTAATTTGCCAGAAATATGTTCAGTAGCTCTAATATGGACTTCTGTATGGCTGAAACAAATTCAGAAGGTGTCAAAGAGTCAATTTAGAAAGTTCAAGATAGAGGTCTGATTTGCCAGAAATATGTTCAGTAGGTCAAATATTGACTTCTGTCTGTCTGATGTAAAAACAGAAGGAGTCAATGAGTCTGTATAGAAATTTCATCATTGAGGACTTATTTGCCAGAAATTTGTTCTGGAGATCAAAATGGTTTCATATATGGCTGAAGTAGCATCAAAGTGAATCAATGAGTATGTATAGAAAGTTCAAGATCAAGTGCTCTAGGGCCAGAAAAATGTTAATTAGGTCAAATATGGACTACAGTCTGGCTGATGTAACATCATATAAAGTCAAAGAGTATGTATAGAAAGTTCATAATCGGGTGCTAATTTGCAAGAAATTTGTCCCTTAGGTCAAATATACAATAATCTATGGCTGAAGAAACATCAGAGTGAGGCATGTATATAAAGTTCATGATCGAGGACTCTTGGAACAGAAAAATTTAATTAGGTCTAATATGGACTTCTCTATGACTGAAATAAAATCAGAAGCAGTCAATGAGTCTATATGAAAAGTTCAAAATTGAGTACTCTTGGGCCAGAATCATGTTCATTAGGTCAGATACGGACTACTGTCTGTTTGATGTCAATGAGTCAGTATAGAAAGTCCATGATTGAGGACTAATTATATATATGTTCAGTCGTTCAAATATGGACTACTGTCTGGCTTATCTAACATCAGATGGAGTCAATAAGTATGTATAGGAAGTTCATGATCGAGGACTAATTTGCCAGAAATATGTTCAGTAGCTCTAATATGGACTTCTGTATGGCTGAAACAAATTCAATGAGTCAATGAGTCAATGAGTCAGTTTAGAAAGTTCAAGATAGAGGTCTGATTTGCCAGAAATATGTTCAGTAGGTCAAATATTGACTTCTGTCTGTCTGATGTAAAAACAGAAGGAGTCAATGAGTCTGTATAGAAATTTCATCATTGAGGACTTATTTGCCAGAAATTTGTTCTGTAGATCAAAATTGTTTCATATATGGCTGAAGTAACATCAGAGTGAGGCAATGAGTAGGTATAGAAAGTTCATAAATGAGGACTCTTGGGACAATTTTTTTTTAAGTAGGTCTAATATGGACTTCTGTATGAGTGAAGTAACATCAGAAGCAGTCAATGGTAATGCAAGAAAAGTTCAAGATTGAGTACTCTTGGGCCATATATACATGACCTTTTAAGTCAAATATGCAATATTCTATGGCTGACTTTTCATCAGAAGCAGTCAATGAGAACGTAGAGAAAGTTTATGATCGAGGACTAATTTTCTGAGAAATATGTCCATTAGGTCAAATATGCAATACTCTTATGGCTGAAGCAACATTAGAGTGAGGCATGTATATAAAGTTCATGATCAAGTACTCTTTGGCCATAAATTTGTTCAGAAGGTCAAATGTGGACTACTGTCTGGCTGGCGTAATATCTGATAAAAGTCAATGAGTATGTATATAAAGATCAAGCTCAAGTTCTCTAGGGCCAGAAAAATGTTTATTAGATCAAATATGGACTACTGTATAGCTGATGTGATATCTGAAGGACGTCAAAGAGTATGAAATTAAGTATCGAATACTCTTGGCCAGAAAATGTATGACTGAAAAAATAATCAGGAGTCAATTAGAATGTATAGAAAGTTTAAGATCTAGTACTCTTGGTCCAGAAATGTTGATTATGCCAAATATGGACTACAGTCTGGCTGAAGTAACATCTGAAGCAGTCAATGGTAATGTAAAAAAAGTTCAAGATTAAGTAGTCTTGGGCCATATATATATGACCTTTAGGTCAAATATGCAATATTCTATGGCTGACTTTTCATCAGAAGCAGTCAATGAGTATGTAGAGAAAGTTTATGATCAAGGACTAATTTTCTGAGAAATATATCCATTAGGTCAAATATGCAATACTCTATGGCTGAACCAATATTAGAGTGAGGCATGTATATAAAGTTCATGATCAAGTACTCTTTGGCCAGAAATTTGTTCAGACGGTCAAATATGGACTACTGTCTGGCTGACGTAATATCAGTTAAAAGTCAATGAGTATGTATGGAAAGTTCAAGATCAAGTGCTCTAGGGCCAGAAAAATGTTAATTAGGTCAAATATGGACTACAGTCTGGCTGATGTAACATCATATAAAGTCAAAGAGTATGTATAGAAAGTTCATAATCGGGTGCTAATTTGCAAGAAATTTGTCCCTTAGGTCAAATATACAATAATCTATGGCTGAAGAAACATCAGAGTGAGGCATGTATATAAAGTTCATGATCGAGGACTCTTGGGACAGAAAAATTTAATTAGGTCTAATATGGACTTCTGTATGACTGAAATAAAATCAGAAGCAGTCAATGAGTCTATATGAAAAGTTCAAAATTGAGTACTCTTGGGCCAGAATCATGTTCATTAGGTCAGATACGGACTACTGTCTGTTTGATGTCAATGAGTCAGTATAGAAAGTCCATGATTGAGGACTAATTATATATATGTTCAGTCGTTCAAATATGGACTACTGTCTGGCTTATCTAACATCAGATGGAGTCAATAAGTATGTATAGGAAGTTCATGATCGAGGACTAATTTGCCAGAAATATGTTCAGTAGGTCAAATATGGACTTCTGTATGGCTGAAACAAATTCAGAAGGAGTCAATGAGTCAGTTTAGAAAGTTCAAGATAGAGGTCTGATTTGCCAGAAATATGTTCAGTAGGTCAAATATTGACTTCTGTCTGTCTGATGTAAAAACAGAAGGAGTCAATGAGTCTGTATAGAAATTTCATCATTGAGGACTTATTTGCCAGAAATTTGTTCTGTAGATCAAAATGGTTTCATATATGGCTGAAGTAACATCAGAGTGAGGCAATGAGTAGGTATAGAAAGTTCATAAATGAGAACTCTTGGGACAATTTTTTTAAGTAGGTCTAATATGGACTTCTGTATGAGTGAAGTAACATCAGAAGCAGTCAATGGTAATGTAAGAAAAGTTCAAGATTGAGTACTCTTGGGCCATATATACATGACCTTTTAGGTCAAATATGCAATATTCTATGGCTGACTTTTCATCAGAAGCAGTCAATGAGAATGTAGAGAAAGTTTATGATCGAGGACTAATTGTCTGAGAAATATGTCCGTTAGGTCGAATATGCAATACTCTATGGCTGAACCAACATTAGAGTGAGGCATGTATATAAAGTTCATGATCAAGTACTCTTTGGCCAGAAATTTGTTCAGACGGTCAAATATGAACTACTGTCTAACTGACGTAATATCAGTTAAAAGTCAATGAGTATGTGTAGAAAGTTCAAGATCAAGTGCTCTAGGGCCAGAAAAATGTTAATTAGGCCAAATATGGACTACAGTCTGGCTGATGTAACATCAGATAAAGTCAAAGAGAATGTATAGAAAGTTCATAATCGGGTGCTAATTTGCAAGAAATATGTCCATTAGGTCAAATATACAATAATCTATGGCTGAAGAAACATCAGAGTGAGGCATGTATATAAAGTTCATGATCGAGGACTCTTGGGACAGAAAAAATTTAATTAGCTCTAATATGAACTTCTGTAGGACTGAAATAAAATCAGAAGCAGTCAATGAGTATATATGTAAAGTTCAAGATCAAGTACTCATGGGCCAGAATCATGTTCATTAGGTCAAATATGGACTACAGTCTGGCTGATGTAACATCAGATAAAGTCAAGGAGTATGTATAGAAAGGTCATGATCGGGTGCTAATTTGCAAGAAATTTGTCCATTAGGTCAAATATACAATAATGTATGGCTGAAGAAACATCAGAGTGAGGAGGCATGTATATAAGGTTCATGATCGAGGACTCTTGGGATAGAACAAATTTAATTAGGTCTAATATGGACTTCTGTATGACTGAAATTAAAATCAGAAGCAGTCAATAAGTCTATATTAAAAGTTCAAAATTGAGTACTCTTGGGCCAGAATCATGTTCATTAGGTCAGATACGGACTACTGTCTGTTTGATGTCAATGAGTCAGTATAGAAAGTCCATGATCGAGGACTAATTATATATATGTTCAGTCGTTCAAATATGGACTACTGTCTGGCTTATCTAACATCAGATGGAGTCAATAAGTATGTATAGGAAGTTCATGATCGAGGACTAATTTGCCAGAAATATGTTCAGTAGCTCTAATATGGACTTCTGTATGGCTGAAACAAATTCAGAAGGTGTCGAAGAGTCAATTTAGAAAGTTCAAGATAGAGGTCTGATTTGCCAGAAATATGTTCAGTAGGTCAAATATTGACTTCTGTCTGTCTGATGTAAAAACAGAAGGAGTCAATGAGTCTGTATAGAAATTTCATCATTGAGGACTTATTTGCCAGAAATTTGTTCTGGAGATCAAAATGGTTTCATATATGACTGAAGTAGCATCAAAGTGAATCAATGAGTATGTATAGAAAGTTCAAGATCAAGTGCTCTAGGGCCAGAAAATTGTTAATTAGGTCAAATATGGACTACAGTCTGGCTGATGTAACATCATATAAAGTCAAAGAGTATGTATAGAAAGTTCATAATCGGGTGCTAATTTGCAAGAAATTTGTCCCTTAGGTCAAATATACAATAATCTATGGCTGAAGAAACATCAGAGTGAGGCATGTATATAAAGTTCATGATCGAGGACTCTTGGGACAGAAAAAATTTAATTAGGTCTAATATGGACTTCTGTATGACTGAAATAAAATCAGAAGCAGTCAATGAGTCTATATGAAAAGTTCAAAATTGAGTACTCTTGGGCCAGAATCATGTTCATTAGGTCAGATACGGACTACTGTCTGTTTGATGTCAATGAGTCAGTATAGAAAGTCCATGATTGAGGACTAATTATATATATGTTCAGTCGTTCAAATATGGACTACTGTCTGGCTTATCTAACATCAGATGGAGTCAATAAGTATGTATAGGAAGTTCATGATCGAGGACTAATTTGCCAGAAATATGTTCAGTAGGTCAAATATGGACTTCTGTATGGCTGAAACAAATTCAGAAGGAGTCAATGAGTCAGTTTAGAAAGTTCAAGATAGAGGTCTGATTTGCCAGAAATATGTTCAGTAGGTCAAATATTGACTTCTGTCTGTCTGATGTAAAACAGAAGGAGTCAATGAGTCTGTATAGAAATTTCATCATTGAGGACTTATTTGCCAGAAATTTGTTCTGTAGATCAAAATGGTTTCATATATGGCTGAAGTAACATCAGAGTGAGGCAATGAGTAGGTATAGAAAGTTCATAAATGAGAACTCTTGGGACAATTTTTTTTTTTAAGTAGGTCTAATATGGACTTCTGTATGAGTGAAGTAACATCAGAAGCAGTCAATGGTAATGTAAGAAAAGTTCAAGATTGAGTACTCTTGGGCCATATATACATGACCTTTTAGGTCAAATATGCAATATTCTATGGCTGACTTTTCATCAGAAGCAGTCAATGAGAATGTAGAGAAAGTTTATGATCGAGGACTAATTGTCTGAGAAATATGTCCGTTAGGTCGAATATGCAATACTCTATGGCTGAACCAACATTAGAGTGAGGCATGTATATAAAGTTCATGATCAAGTACTCTTTGGCCAGAAATTTGTTCAGACGGTCAAATATGAACTACTGTCTAACTGACGTAATATCAGTTAAAAGTCAATGAGTATGTGTAGAAAGTTCAAGATCAAGTGCTCTAGGGCCAGAAAAATGTTAATTAGGCCAAATATGGACTACAGTCTGGCTGATGTAACATCAGATAAAGTCAAAGAGAATGTATAGAAAGTTCATAATCGGTGCTAATTTGCAAGAAATATGTCCATTAGGTCAAATATACAATAATCTATGGCTGAAGAAACATCAGAGTGAGGCATGAATATAAAGTTCATGATCGAGGACTCTTGGGACAGAAAAATTTAATTAGCTCTAATATGGACTTCTGTAGGACTGAAATAAAATCAGAAGCAGTCAATGAGTATATATGTAAAGTTCAAGATCAAGTACTCATGGGCCAGAATCATGTTCATTAGGTCAAATATGGACTACAGTCTGGCTGATGTAACATCAGATAAAGTCAAGGAGTATGTATAGAAAGGTCATGATCGGGTGCTAATTTGCAAGAAATTTGTCCATTAGGTCAAATATACAATAATGTATGGCTTAAGAAACATCAGAGTGAGGAGGCATGTATATAAGGTTCATGATCGAGGACTCTTGGGACAGAAAAATGTAATTAGTTCTAATATGGACTTCTGTATGACTGAAATTAAAATCAGAAGCAGTCAATAAGTCTATATTAAAAGTTCAAAATTGAGTACTCTTGGGCCAGGATCATGTTCATTAGGTCAAATACGGACTACTGTCTGTTTGATGTCAATGAGTCAGTATAGAAAGTCCATGATCGAGGACTAATTAGATATATGTTCAGTCGTTCAAATATGGACTACTGTCTGGCTTATCTAACATCAGATGGAGTCAATAAGTATGTATAGGAAGTTCATGATCGAGGACTAATTTGCCAGAAATATGTTCAGTAGCTCTAATATGGACTTCTGTATGGCTGAAACAAATTCAGAAGGTGTCAAAGAGTCAATTTAGAAAGTTCAAGATAGAGGTCTGATTTGCCAGAAATATGTTCAGTAGGTCAAATATTGACTTCTGTCTGTCTGATGTAAAAACAGAAGGAGTCAATGAGTCTGTATAGAAATTTCATCATTGAGGACTTATTTGCCAGAAATTTGTTCTGGAGATCAAAATGGTTTCATATATGGCTGAAGTAGCATCAAAGTGAATCAATGAGTATGTATAGAAAGTTCAAGATCAAGTGCTCTAGGGCCAGAAAAATGTTAATTAGGTCAAATATGGACTACAGTCTGGCTGATGTAACATCATATAAAGTCAAAGAGTATGTATAGAAAGTTCATAATCGGGTGCTAATTTGCAAGAAATTTGTCCCTTAGGTCAAATATACAATAATCTATGGCTGAAGAAACATCAGAGTGAGGCATGTATATAAAGTTCATGATCGAGGACTCTTGGAACAGAAAAAATTTAATTAGGTCTAATATGGACTTCTCTATGACTGAAATAAAATCAGAAGCAGTCAATGAGTCTATATGAAAAGTTCAAAATTGAGTACTCTTGGGCCAGAATCATGTTCATTAGGTCAGATACGGACTACTGTCTGTTTGATGTCAATGAGTCAGTATAGAAAGTCCATGATTGAGGACTAATTATATATATGTTCAGTCGTTCAAATATGGACTACTGTCTGGCTTATCTAACATCAGATGGAGTCAATAAGTATGTATAGGAAGTTCATGATCGAGGACTAATTTGCCAGAAATATGTTCAGTAGGTCAAATATGGACTTCTGTATGGCTGAAACAAATTCAGAAGGAGTCAATGAGTCAGTTTAGAAAGTTCAAGATAGAGGTCTGATTTGCCAGAAATATGTTCAGTAGGTCAAATATTGACTTCTGTCTGTCTGATGTAAAAACAGAAGGAGTCAATGAGTCTGTATAGAAATTTCATCATTGAGGACTTATTTGCCAGAAATTTGTTCTGTAGATCAAAATGGTTTCATATATGGCTGAAGTAACATCAGAGTGAGGCAATGAGTAGGTATAGAAAGTTCATAAATGAGGACTCTTGGGATAATTTTTTTAAGTAGGTCTAATATGGACTTCTGTATGAGTGAAGTAACATCAGAAGCAGTCAATGGTAATGTAAGAAAAGTTCAAGATTGAGTACTCTTGGGCCATATATACATGACCTTTTAGGTCAAATATGCAATATTCTATGGCTGACTTTTCATCAGAAGCAGTCAATGAGAATGTAGAGAAAGTTTATGATCGAGGACTAATTGTCTGAGAAATATGTCCGTTAGGTCGAATATGCAATACTCTATGGCTGAACCAACATTAGAGTGAGGCATGTATATAAAGTTCATGATCAAGTACTCTTTGGCCAGAAATTTGTTCAGACGGTCAAATATGAACTACTGTCTAACTGACGTAATATCAGTTAAAAGTCAATGAGTATGTGTAGAAAGTTCAAGATCAAGTGCTCTAGGGCCAGAAAAATGTTAATTAGGCCAAATATGGACTACAGTCTGGCTGATGTAACATCAGATAAAGTCAAAGAGAATGTATAGAAAGTTCATAATCGGGTGCTAATTTGCAAGAAATATGTCCATTAGGTCAAATATACAATAATCTATGGCTGAAGAAACATCAGAGTGAGGCATGTATATAAAGTTCATGATCGAGGACTCTTGGGACAGAAAAAATTTAATTAGCTCTAATATGGACTTCTGTAGGACTGAAATAAAATCAGAAGCAGTCAATGAGTATATATGTAAAGTTCAAGATCAAGTACTCATGGGCCAGAATCATGTTCATTAGGTCAAATATGGACTACAGTCTGGCTGATGTAACATCAGATAAAGTCAAGGAGTATGTATAGAAAGGTCATGATCGGGTGCTAATTTGCAAGAAATTTGTCCATTAGGTCAAATATACAATAATGTATGGCTGAAGAAACATCAGAGTGAGGAGGCATGTATATAAGGTTCATGATCGAGGACTCTTGGGACAGAAAAAATGTAATTAGTTCTAATATGGACTTCTGTATGACTGAAATTAAAATCAGAAGCAGTCAATAAGTCTATATTAAAAGTTCAAAATTGAGTACTCTTGGGCCAGGATCATGTTCATTAGGTCAAATACGGACTACTGTCTGTTTGATGTCAATGAGTCAGTATAGAAAGTCCATGATCGAGGACTAATTAGATATATGTTCAGTCGTTCAAATATGGACTACTGTCTGGCTTATCTAACATCAGATGGAGTCAATAAGTATGTATAGGAAGTTCATGATCGAGGACTAATTTGCCAGAAATATGTTCAGTAGCTCTAATATGGACTTCTGTATGGCTGAAACAAATTCAGAAGGTGTCAAAGAGTCAATTTAGAAAGTTCAAGATAGAGGTCTGATTTGCCAGAAATATGTTCAGTAGGTCAAATATTGACTTCTGTCTGTCTGATGTAAAAACAGAAGGAGTCAATGAGTCTGTATAGAAATTTCATCATTGAGGACTTATTTGCCAGAAATTTGTTCTGGAGATCAAAATGGTTTCATATATGGCTGAAGTAGCATCAAAGTGAATCAATGAGTATGTATAGAAAGTTCAAGATCAAGTGCTCTAGGGCCAGAAAAATGTTAATTAGGTCAAATATGGACTACAGTCTGGCTGATGTAACATCATATAAAGTCAAAGAGTATGTATAGAAAGTTCATAATCGGGTGCTAATTTGCAAGAAATTTGTCCCTTAGGTCAAATATACAATAATCTATGGCTGAAGAAACATCAGAGTGAGGCATGTATATAAAGTTCATGATCGAGGACTCTTGGGACAGAAAAAATTTAATTAGGTCTAATATGGACTTCTGTATGACTGAAATAAAATCAGAAGCAGTCAATGAGTCTATATGAAAAGTTCAAAATTGAGTACTCTTGGGCCAGAATCATGTTCATTAGGTCAGATACGGACTACTGTCTGTTTGATGTCAATGAGTCAGTATAGAAAGTCCATGATTGAGGACTAATTATATATATGTTCAGTCGTTCAAATATGGACTACTGTCTGGCTTATCTAACATCAGATGGAGTCAATAAGTATGTATAGGAAGTTCATGATCGAGGACTAATTTGCCAGAAATATGTTCAGTAGGTCAAATATGGACTTCTGTATGGCTGAAACAAATTCAGAAGGAGTCAATGAGTCAGTTTAGAAAGTTCAAGATAGAGGTCTGATTTGCCAGAAATATGTTCAGTAGGTCAAATATTGACTTCTGTCTGTCTGATGTAAAAACAGAAGGAGTCAATGAGTCTGTATAGAAATTTCATCATTGAGGACTTATTTGCCAGAAATTTGTTCTGTAGATCAAAATGGTTTCATATATGGCTGAAGTAACATCAGAGTGAGGCAATGAGTAGGTATAGAAAGTTCATAAATGAGGACTCTTGGGACAATTTTTTTAAGTAGGTCTAAAATGGACTTCTGTATGAGTGAAGTAACATCAGAAGCAGTCAATGGTAATGTAAGAAAAGTTCAAGATTGAGTACTCTTGGGCCATATATACATGACCTTTTAGGTCAAATATGCAATATTCTATGGCTGACTTTTCATCAGAAGCAGTCAATGAGAATGTAGAGAAAGTTTATGATCGAGGATTAATTGTCTGAGAAATATGTCCGTTAGGTCGAATATGCAATACTCTATGGCTGAACCAACATTAGAGTGAGGCATGTATATAAAGTTCATGATCAAGTACTCTTTGGCCAGAAATTTGTTCAGACGGTCAAATATGAACTACTGTCTGGCTGACGTAATATCAGTTAAAAGTCAATGAGAATGTGTAGAAAGTTCAAGATCAAGTGCTCTAGGGCCAGAAAAATGTTAATTAGGCCAAATATGGACTACAGTCTGGCTGATGTAACATTAGATAAAGTCAAAGAGAATGTATAGAAAGTTCATAATCGGGTGCTAATTTGCAAGAAATATGTCCATTAGGTCAAATATACAATAATCTATGGCTGAAGAAACATCAGAGTGAGGCATGTATATAAAGTTCATGATCGAGGACTCTTGGGACAGAAAAAATTTAATTAGCTCTAATATGGACTTCTGTAGGACTGAAATAAAATCAGAAGCAGTCAATGAGTATATATGTAAAGTTCAAGATCAAGTACTCATGGGCCAGAATCATGTTCATTAGGTCAAATATGGACTACAGTCTGGCTGATGTAACATCAGATAAAGTCAAGGAGTATGTATAGAAAGGTCATGATCGGTGCTAATTTGCAAGAAATTTGTCCATTAGGTCAAATATACAATAATGTATGGCTGAAGAAACATCAGAGTGAGGAGGCATGTATATAAGGTTCATGATCGAGGACTCTTGGGATAGAACAAATTTAATTAGGTCTAATATGGACTTCTGTATGACTGAAATTAAAAACAGAAGCAGTCATAAAGTCTATATTAAAAGTTCAAAATTGAGTACTCTTGGGCCAGAATCATGTTCATTAGGTCAGATACGGACTACTGTCTGTTTGATGTCAATGAGTCAGTATAGAAAGTCCATGATCGAGGACTAATTATATATATGTTCAGTCGTTCAAATATGGACTACTGTCTGGCTTATCTAACATCAGATGGAGTCAATAAGTATGTATAGGAAGTTCATGATCGAGGACTAATTTGCCAGAAATATGTTCAGTAGCTCTAATATGGACTTCTGTATGGCTGAAACAAATTCAGAAGGTGTCAAAGAGTCAATTTAGAAAGTTCAAGATAGAGGTCTGATTTGCCAGAAATATGTTCAGTAGGTCAAATATTGACTTCTGTCTGTCTGATGTAAAACAGAAGGAGTCAATGAGTCTGTATAGAAATTTCATCATTGAGGACTTATTTGCCAGAAATTTGTTCTGGAGATCAAAATGGTTTCATATATGGCTGAAGTAGCATCAAAGTGAATCAATGAGTATGTATAGAAAGTTCAAGATCAAGTGCTCTAGGGCCAGAAAAATGTTAATTAGGTCAAATATGGACTACAGTCTGGCTGATGTAACATCATATAAAGTCAAAGAGTATGTATAGAAAGTTCATAATCGGGTGCTAATTTGCAAGAAATTTGTCCCTTAGGTCAAATATACAATAATCTATGGCTGAAGAAACATCAGAGTGAGGCATGTATATAAAGTTCATGATCGAGGACTCTTGGAACAGAAAAAATTTAATTAGGTCTAATATGGACTTCTCTATGACTGAAATAAAATCAGAAGCAGTCAATGAGTCTATATGAAAAGTTCAAAATTGAGTACTCTTGGGCCAGAATCATGTTCATTAGGTCAGATACGGACTACTGTCTGTTTGATGTCAATGAGTCAGTATAGAAAGTCCATGATTGAGGACTAATTATATATATGTTCAGTCGTTCAAATATGGACTACTGTCTGGCTTATCTAACATCAGATGGAGTCAATAAGTATGTATAGGAAGTTCATGATCGAGGACTAATTTGCCAGAAATATGTTCAGTAGCTCTAATATGGACTTCTGTATGGCTGAAACAAATTCAATGAGTCAATGAGTCAATGAGTCAGTTTAGAAAGTTCAAGATAGAGGTCTGATTTGCCAGAAATATGTTCAGTAGGTCAAATATTGACTTCTGTCTGTCTGATGTAAAAACAGAAGGAGTCAATGAGTCTGTATAGAAATTTCATCATTGAGGACTTATTTGCCAGAAATTTGTTCTGTAGATCAAAATTGTTTCATATATGGCTGAAGTAACATCAGAGTGAGGCAATGAGTAGGTATAGAAAGTTCATAAATGAGGACTCTTGGGACAATTTTTTTTTAAGTAGGTCTAATATGGACTTCTGTATGAGTGAAGTAACATCAGAAGCAGTCAATGGTAATGCAAGAAAAGTTCAAGATTGAGTACTCTTGGGCCATATATACATGACCTTTTAAGTCAAATATGCAATATTCTATGGCTGACTTTTCATCAGAAGCAGTCAATGAGAACGTAGAGAAAGTTTATGATCGAGGACTAATTTTCTGAGAAATATGTCCATTAGGTCAAATATGCAATACTCTTATGGCTGAAGCAACATTAGAGTGAGGCATGTATATAAAGTTCATGATCAAGTACTCTTTGGCCATAAATTTGTTCAGAAGGTCAAATGTGGACTACTGTCTGGCTGGCGTAATATCTGATAAAAGTCAATGAGTATGTATATAAAGATCAAGCTCAAGTTCTCTAGGGCCAGAAAAATGTTTATTAGATCAAATATGGACTACTGTATAGCTGATGTGATATCTGAAGGACGTCAAAGAGTATGAAATTAAGTATCGAATACTCTTGGCCAGAAAATGTATGACTGAAAAAATAATCAGGAGTCAATTAGAATGTATAGAAAGTTTAAGATCTAGTACTCTTGGTCCAGAAATGTTGATTATGCCAAATATGGACTACAGTCTGGCTGAAGTAACATCTGAAGCAGTCAATGGTAATGTAAAAAAAGTTCAAGATTAAGTAGTCTTGGGCCATATATATATGACCTTTAGGTCAAATATGCAATATTCTATGGCTGACTTTTCATCAGAAGCAGTCAATGAGTATGTAGAGAAAGTTTATGATCAAGGACTAATTTTCTGAGA